>CM073742.1:17519579-19003690 GCA_037127355.1 Schoenoplectus tabernaemontani | reverse complement strand
AAATCATATTATTGATAATGTCGGTACTATTTGAGAGTAAGAAAGATTTTCATGTCATAATATACTCATTATCATAGTTAATGTAAATATTATAATTTATAAATCAAAACAGTAATTCGCACACATTTATTTTATACCTATTACTAACATAACTATTTTTTTATCATATGTAATAGTATGTCATAACTATTTTAATAAAAGGAAAAATGCATTTTATACACATGTAATTGACTTTAATTAATATAATATATATTTTTTTTGATAAAATTACTTACTCATTTCATAATCATTTTAATCTAATTATTATGATTTTAGAATAATTAATTAACTACTATCATATAAATAAATGAACTTGTTAATTCTTGTGTAGGTTATTCTTATTTAATTGTTTATCATTCATTAGGCCCAATAAATCTTTGTTATGACAATCCTGCTTCTTACATGGGCGTGCTTTACATTTATTTTCAATTATGAACTTTTCGAAGTTCTTAGCAGACCAAAAACCAAGTTCAAAGGATAAGGACCAGTACAACTCTAAATCGTAAATAAATAAAAAGATTCCAGCATAAAGCAGAGTTTCAGTCACTAATAGAGGTAACAAGGGAAGAAATCGAACAACTAAGGCAAACCCGAAACTAGGACTATACCAGAAAGAAAGCAGGAAGGGGCCTAAAGGTAGCAACTAGCTAATAAGTCAGAGAATCAGCACCCAAGTATAGAACCGAATTAGTCAACCAGACTTATACCAGCAGCAATGAATTCAAGGCAAGATTTGGGTAAAGGTAGATTCGCTAATAGTGAGTCAAGGGTCAAGCAAGGTATCAAATCAGGCCACGATTAAACAGAAATTTCAGCAACAATAACCTTTAGGTCTAATATATTCAATTAAATCGATATCACACAAAAAGCTAGCCATAATCAAACTATCAGTGTCCAAATTCAGAACCAAGGCGCAAATAGATATTTCAATCATCACAGGTCAGCCAACAAGAGCCAGAGAGCTGATATCAAGCAACCAAGTGCAAATCCCCACCCTAAACCACACAAATTACTTGGTGAATTCAAGGCGGGGTGGCACCTCACAAGATCGAGCAAGCAAATAAAACAAGCAATCAAGCAAACCAGAAAATTAACTTTCAATCAAACCAGCTTTCATAAAATGCATAAAATTCAATTTCAGTGTTTACCAGTAAGATACAAGTAGTTAAGGGGATGAGGGGCGTTGCTGCACACTAGGCTGAGTCGGAAGAGGGCTGAGCGATGTTTGCGCCAGAGAGGGAAAGAGGTAGGGAGGAAGGGATGTGGGGGTTGCGGATTTGGTCTTGGTGCAAGATCTGAGCTGTTGTGCCATCGAATCTGAGAAGGAAGGGATGGGAAGGATGGCGGGAAAATAAAAAAGTGGAACGAGAGGGTCATCCGGGGTGGGGGCTCAGTGATGACCTGGCGGTTGGTGCTCGAATTGGTGGACAGACTGGGATGATTTTGGTATCAGTAGAGAGAATGAGATAAAGGGGAAGGGCACGGTTGAGGGTGGTCAGTGGTGATCCTGTTATGTCGCGTGGTGAGTGAGAGAGGAGGTAAGGCACTGTCAGATTGTGTGAGAGAGGAGGAGTTCTAGAGGGATGGTGATTGGGAGAGAACTGGAGATGAGGCAAATGGGAAGAATGAAGAAGATGGATGGAGCTTCAGTACTCAGCGAGACAGGGAAGAGAGTTAGAGCAATTAAAAAGGGAAAGGAGAGATGGGCATCAGAAGAGAGGAAATGAGAATAAAAGAGAAGTATGGGAGAGAGTGTCGGTAGGTAGATAGAGAGACAGGTGAGAGGGACGGGTGAGGGACAACGGAGAGAGAGAAAAAAAGAGAGAGAGGAAAAGAAAGAAAGGAAAGAAAAGACAGAGAGAGAAAATAATTTGACTAGGAGTCAGTGTAGATTTTATGTGATCGAACCTGTAAAGTTATTGTGCGTCTGATTTATTCTCAAGTTAATCGTTTAATAACTTTATTTTATTTATTTATTTTTTTATATATATTTTTTTTCATGACCCTTATTATCAAATTTTATCATCAAAATATTAATTTAAGTTATTTATTAATTTACGTTAAATCATTATACTCTTCTAATTTATTAATCTCGTAATTGTAAACCTGCATTCTTTTTTCCCTATACTAAAATCCCGATCCCATAATATAATCAATTTTATTTCATTTCATTATCAATTAACTAGTGCATGTACTGAATAACTTAAGAGTGTCGATCCCAAGCTGAACCAACCCAAATATTAATCAATTCAATTTGGAAATTCAAACTAGCTAGGACACGCGATGCAACCAAACCCTAAATATGAATTAACTAGTGCATGTACTCGTGGTCAGATTTTATTTCATTTCATTATCAATTAACTAGTGCATGTACTCGTGGGCAGATTTCTCTCTTTTATTTTAATTTTTGGTTTTAGAAATTAAGCCGGACAAGAAATTGTTATGTTTTTTTTTTTTTTTTTAAATATGGCAGCAGCTGCCATTTTAAGTTTTGCTTCTTACTAGTAAGGGTAGAGACGGTTGGATCAGTAGAACCTGGTCTCTCTCATGAAATCAAAATTTATACTGAGACATTGAAAATTATAATGTATTTTGAAAGATTTTATTTATTCGCATCCTCTCAAAATTTTTATCTAATATACAATAGGGGCAGATGCAGGATTTTGATCGGTGGGGACAATTATCAGATTGTAATAGCTTATCGGATTCAAATCCATTAACTAATCGGGTACTAAATAAAAAAATAATAATTTAATATATATCCTTACCTAATAAAAAAATATTAAAATAATAACAAAATAAAACTCAAAGTAATAGATAATCTAGTTGATTAAGAAAATTTTCGTCTACGGAACTTTATATTTTGATATCTGTGCATAATTATTTCATTATGCACGATATTAAGTATTTTTTCTCAATGAAAATAATCAGACAATCCGGGGGAGACAAAAAAATTTTCTAGGGGGATAAATTATCGAAAAATACTATTTTTCAAAATTCAGAGGTAGCTGCTCCCCCCTCCCCACACACTCACATACATCCGCTCCTGAATATAACACTAAGTTCTCAGGTTAAAATTTTGGTTCTGCCTTATTTACATGGAATTACTCTAACATTTTTTAAATATTATAAAATATAAAATTAATTATTAACAAAATATTTTAAGGGCCCGTTCGATGGTAAGGTTTCAATGAAATTATAACTCATAAAGATTATGGCTTGCTGTATTTATTTTAATGTAAGCCACGGACAATAGAAGCCATCCGAAAATTCACTCAGACTGGAATTTTGTCAAGGCTCAATTTTAAGTTAAAAAACAATTATTTTAAATAGTACAATTGTAGGATGCCAGCGCATGTTGTGGTTTTTAACTATGAAATAGAACGGACAAAATTAATATACCAAGGCTTGCTAGCTTGCTATTAAAAATGTAAAATCTAGAGGTGGCAATCGGGTGGGTCGGGTCGGGTTCGGGTTCGGGTCGGGTAGGTCGGGTCAGTTTGACTTTCTAGAAGAAATCGGGTCAAGCTGGGTCGGGTCAGGGTAGGGTCGGGTCGGATAAATTTACATGTTGTATTTTTTCAGATCGTTGATAGATTTCGATTGGATTGAAGGTCATTTGATCTCGGGTTCGGATCGGATCCGGTCGGTTTGACTTTTTTAAAAATTCCTAAAAAATCGGGTCGGATCGGGTTCAATCCGGACGGGTCGGACGAGTTTGTCGGATCGGGTCGAATTTTGCCACCTCTAGTAAAATCGAACGGGCCCTAAGAGTACTTCGTTCCATGAATCATGCTTTAGGGTGAAGTTTTACTGGAAGAGGTCTGCAACTCCCTCCTACTATTTTGAATACTTTATTTTTTTTAAGAATTTGATATATTTATACTATTTTAAAAATAGTAAAGATAGAAGTTTAAGCTACACACTTTTTTGTTGTCTATAAAAGACCTCTCATGTGGATATCAAATCCGTGACCTAATAAATTTATACTATGTTTAATTGATTATGTCATAAAATTATCGCTCGTTCAATCTCGCAAACTTGGATGTGTTATAGTTTAGTTTAAAGAAAAAAAGTTCTAGGCTTCTAGCCCCCCCCCCCCCCCCACACAACCTCAACGATTCCGTTTAAGCTCTATCGTGTAATAATAATTATTTGATGAGAAAGATGAGAATAAGCTCTTAAATTTCATAAATATTTATAAAGAACTTGCGACCTTCCATAATTGTTATTTCTTTACTCATTTAAGGATGCCAAATGCTTTTAACAACAATAAAATATTTAATCTCAAATAAATTAAGGTAGACTAGAAATGAAATTCAATCCAAAATTATATAGATGGGTGATAAAAAATATCAAAAATAAATGGTAGTAATAGTGATAGTGATAATAATGATGGTAATAATGACAATGATGATGGTGATATATCAATAATAATAACAATAATAATACCAGTAGTAATAATAATAATAATAATAATAATAATAATAATAATAATAATAACAAAAAAATTAGAACATCATAATAGTAATCCATAACAATTTATTAAAAAGTTATTAAAAATGTTAATGATTTTATTATGCGACTTAATTTTATAGTTTATTATTTAACTTAAATGATTTATTAGAATATTAATGATATTTTAATTTAATAATAAAAATAAACAAAAGAAATTGCATCATAAATTTATTAACGTAAATAATAATTTATTTAATTTAATAAAGTCGGTGTGCACGATGATATCGTTTTTCTTTATGCAAACTCGGTTTGAATGCTCAGCCATTCGTTATCTCTCTTTTCTCAAAATAAAAAAGTTCATTTTTTCCCCATAGTTCTCTTCGTTATTTTCTGACGGGCGTTCGATTAAATCGGGGCTAAATTCTTTTGTGAGAACATGGTAGACATATCGTACTACCACAAATTATTGTCTAACCACCTAATTTTTATCTCGTGTGGATGAGTTAGTTTATTTTATCTGATAGTTGAATGAATCACAAATCTATACAAATAGGCACATAGCCACACGATAAGAGAATAAAGAAATCAGAAGTTCAGGCCACTTATAACGATGTTTTTTTTAAGAGTAGGCTTAAATTTTTTCGAGATATTTTTATTTCGTAGTGTTATTTTTTTTTGAAGGAGAAGCAAAAATCATCTCAATTTTCCATTAAAATGAAGAAAATTTATAAAAAAAATAAAAGAAAGAAAAATGAGAACTTATAATTACTTCATTGCTTCAGAAGTATTTTCAAAAGAACGAAAAAATAATAAAAAAGAAAATAAATCTGGTTATTGAGGTGAGGCGGTGGTGCGTCAGTCACGAAATGAGGTGGTGGTACGTGGTGAGGCGCTGTATAAAAGTGTTGGTGAGGCGTCCATCGAGATCGTCAAGGTGAGGCGCTGAATAGAGATGGCGGCGAGGCGTCGGTTGAGGTCAGGGGCGGATGCAACATTTTGGTCAGGGGTAATTATTAGATTGTAATAACTTATCATGTTCAAATCCATTAACTAATCGGGTACTAAATAAAAAAAAATAATTTAATATATATTTTTATCTAATAAAAATATTAAAATAATAACATTTTATATATTAAAAATAATAACAAAATAAAGCTCAAAGTAATAGATAATCAAGTTGGTAAAAAAAGTTTTCCTCTATGTAACTTTATATTTTGACATCTTTGCATAATTATTTCATTATGCACGATATTAAATATTTTTTCTCAATAAAAATAATCAGACAATTCAGACAGGGAGGGAGGGGGGCAGTTTACCGAAAGTATTATCTAAAAACACTATTTTTCAAAATCCAGAGGGGCAGCTACCCCCCTGGCACCATGTACATTTCTCTCTGGTCGAGGTGAGGCACTATATGGAGGTGGCGGTGAGGCGCGGTATAGAGACGACGATCGAGGTCGTCGAGGTGAGGTGATGTACAGAGGTGGCGGTGAGGCGTCAATGAGGTCGTCGATGTTGCTTGTAGAAAAGAGGAGAGGTAAAGGAGAAATGGAAAGGAGAAAGGGAAGGAGGAGGCTGGAGGCGCCGTCGGCCTCTCCCATCTAAGATTAGGGTTTTAGAGGGGTGCTTTCTTTTCTCATGTGTCGCTTCTCTTTTCGCCCTTCAAAGACGCTCGTTCCAAAAATCCATTATTTTGTAGTGTTAAAATAGATCTAATTAATTAATTAATTAATTAAGATAGTTGTTCGAAAATTAACATTAATCGACATACTAAAGTACAACAAATAATAACTAAGTGTCGCTATACTTTTGTATTTACACATTTTTTTCATATCAACGTTATTGATAGATGACTAATTGTATTCAATCCAACACAGTCATATATAGCATTGTTGTGCATTTCGGGTTTTTTTGGGTACTATATATACTCTTTTTTTTTTCTTTTTTTCTTTTTTCTTCTACATATCCTGGGATGAAATCGCCTCCAAATTTGGGCCAACTCGCTTTGATTTTCAATGTAATTTATCGTTTTTCTGGGCATTCGTTCATATATTCCATTCTTTTCTGGGCTTTTTCGGTGAGTAGATTATACGCATTTTTTTTTGACGTAGGTGTCAATACCAACACAATATTATTATTGAGAAACTAATCGATCGTAAAAAGTCATGAGCAATTTTATTATATGCGATTCTTTCAGCAAAAATCAAACCAATTATCAAAATAGTTAGAAAAAAAATATTTATTTAATAAGATCTCATTATAAGTTATTAAATTGCAAAATATAAAAAAATTTGCTATTTTAGATGTTATTTTAGATACAATAGTACCTAGCGGACCCAAAACAAATATATAAAGGAATAGGGGATTCCTTTTTTTTCTCACAGTATTATTTTGGAATCGATGCGTTTGATAACAATTGGATGATGACAAAATAATAAAAGATTGGTAATCCTTGTTTCGATTTAACAAAGTACCCATAGTTCCTTGATGTTGATTAAATGGTTGAATCTTCGTCTTGGAATAAAAAGGATTAATATTGCAATGATCTAGTCTATTATCAGCAATACGATCTAAAATATTATCAGGAATGAATCCTGAACTTGCTCTTTCATATCTTTTTCCGATATCTGAAGATTTAATTAACTCAATTTTGATGAAATTACGAATTAAAAAATTCGTCTTTATCTCAACAAATGAAACATGAACCTCTTCTTCTATAGAACTATTTTGTTCTTGATCCCAATTTAATACTAAACAAGTCCGAACTAATTGAATACTTTTAAGACAAATTATTCGAATTGACGTGCTATCTCCATAAAGGAAATAATTGACAATTCTAAATTGGAGATTGTCTTTTTCTTGCAAGAGATCCTGAGGAAAAAGTGTTGCTAAATCAATCTCATCAGGTATTTCATACGTAATTACAGGTCTAACTGAAACAAAATACTTTTTCTTTATAGGTGTGATCCCTTGAACATAGATCCAATCTTTCCATTTTTGGAATTTCTTAGAATTTTTTTTTCCTGTTTCTCGTGGTATCAAAATCTCGCTGTGCCTGGACATCTTATCTGTTTCCCTCGGAAAATGAATATCTCCGGAAAAGATTTTCAGTTCAATATATTTTTTTGTTTTATTCACTTGGACTAATCCACCTACTTGGCTTCTTTTATTTAAAGTGAGCCATGTATTTACTCCAATGATACTATTGTTCCGGACCCTTATAGAAGAGGATTTCGGTAAAATATGCACTTCTTCAGGAATGAAAAAAAACTGATCCACATTCCTCTTGTTTAAAATTTTCATCTTTTTTTCTTTGTAAAAGATAGCAAGGAAACAAAAAAATGTGGTTCTGAAGTACATATACATTAATTATGATACAAATATCGGAACGTATCAAGTGGGCAAGTGTCAGAACTGTTTAAGATATGGACATGTTTGGCCCATTTAAATAGTGTATTATTTTATTTTTTTTGTTTATATCTCTATTTTTTTTTTGCTACAAGAGGAAGGGTATGTATCCTTGATTTTGTTTTGTCTTTAATTGATGGATAAGAATGGAAATATACGAGGGAACGAAAGTCAAAGTAAAAATGGAAATATCCTTGATTTTTTTTATGATTGCAACCTACCCTAGATCCTAGTGCAATAATTGCAATTGTTTATTCAGAATTATTTACGAAGTATGACCGTACAATAATTCTATTGTTTACTCAGAAATAAGAATTATGACACTCGTTTGTTTTGACGAAAAGCCACCAAGTCAAACTAACGTCTGCTCTAAATAAAACTAAAACGTTTTTTTTAGAGAAAGATGTTCTCAAGTTTTATTTTGTATTTATAGAGGAGGTTGAAATTTATAATTTTTTGAAGATCTTTTTATGTTAGTTATCATTTAAATTATTAGATCATTTACAATAAAGATAAAATATTTTTAATTTATTCTGCATTAAAAACACAAATTTTTTTTAATTAATATTGGGTGACAAAACTTGATCAATTTGAATTTGATTCGATCTTAAATGATCTGAGAATAAATTTGTTACACTTGTTACAATGTGTATTGGATTTGGTTAAAAAAAATATGACAAATGTCAATGGTTATAATTAAATAAATCAATGTGCATTCAACAATAGTCGAGTGTCTGTTGCACGATATTGAAGAAGTGTGCATGGGATAGCGTTATCGTGTTTAAAAAAAATAAAAATAAAAATAAAGCAATGGGCATCTCTTTCATTTGTGACTTAATTAATTGATATAGTACTATATAAATGATATACGATCTTACGAGATCTATTTATGGCCTGAGTGATAGCACTGAGTTTCAAAACGTGCGCGGAATGTTTTGGTTTCTCTTTTGTTTGACCAGGTCAATTGGAACACATTAAAACACACTTGCAAAAAGGAAAAAAAAAGAAATAAGAGATTTTTGTCAGATTCGTTTCTTCTGACCACTTTCTTTACGAATTACGACCAGGAGGAATTCTATGGTTAATGCCAAATCAAATTTGCTTTTTCCAGGAAAAGAAGCGTGGAAAATTAAACAAATAAAAAAGGGATGTGAACCATAATTGTGACTATTTGGAGAATACAAAATCAATTTTGTATTGATAAGTTAGTCAGCCATCATAATTTATGAATTGGAAGAAATTCCTCCACAATGGCTATTTTGATAATTTTGATAATGAATTTTTAAATGAATATGAAAAAAAGATATAAATAGAAACAAGTTTATAGGTATGCTATTTTACTTTTATCTTTATCTTACTTCAGATTTCATACAATTTCATTATCATTTGATAATCTATAATCATTAAATTGAAACCATTATAAATTATATAAAATTTTGATAATTTTTGATGAACTATCAAACTATAATGAAATTGCATAAACTTTAAAATACTATTAATCTATAAGTAAAAGAACATATCTATGATTATTTTTTAATTTTATTTTCATATTTATTTAAAAATTCATTATAAAATTATCAAAATAACCTTGTCAAGGATCCCTCCCCTTTATAGAATAGTTTCATTAGCCCAATATCTCTATCTCTACTCTTTATTAACCACGAGTGTCATGATCCTGCAACGGTTCAGATTTTTTTATTGAATTTATAGAGCTAATATTAGTCATCAGATTGAGTTATTCGTCAAATAATATTACTATCTCTATAGCCGTTTGTGTTGAAGATATAATTTTCTCTTAATTTTGATTGTTATACGAAATGTTGTATAATTTAGGAGTACAATTGCTCTTCTTTGTTTTCTTTTTTTTTTCTTAGATTACCATCAATTATGAATTTTAACTTTTTTAAATTCTAAGTGTCAACTTTCCTCTCAATTCTATATTTATTTTACATTAATTATGTATTCATGATTGAAATTTATATTAATTATTAAATTATCTTCATTTTTATTTTCTTTCTTTTCACATGAATATATGAATTTTTATATTTTTAAAAAATATCACCGTAACAACACACGCACAAGATACTAGTATACTTATAAATGAAAGACGATCTTTAATGTCCTCCCTAATGCCATCACTGGCGGGGAGAAGCAAGTTGTCATAATTCTTAATATATAAAGAAAGTTAAACTTTTAAGTTTTTTAAGTATGTCATATCATCACTTTTTTATACCATTGATTTTGTTTAAATTTGTTCATCTTCTTAAATCTAAGGGTACATATGAAATAGTTTTTCTCTCCTCATTTAATGTAATTCTTAATATATAAAGAAAATTAAACTTCCAAACTTTTTAAACATGTCACATCATTTAAAGTAATGTGTATAATATATTAAAGATGAAACTTAACTATAAAAATGTGTTAAATTATTATGTGTTTAACTTTGTGTTTAACTATAAACATGTCACACCCTTTATAGATTATTATGTGTTTAATTATATAATTATTGTTATAATTATCATTATTATTTAACATTTAAAAATATTTTATCTAAATTTTTTTCAATGTAAATTTTATTAAATATATTTAAAATTTTATATTGCCAATTATTTATTTAATGACTATATTATCGAGGTGAAACTCGAGTTATAACTCTAGTATATTTAAGAGTGCATACATCGGGAAGTCTCTCACGCATAGAAGGACAATAATATTTTTTGTTGTCTATTATATTGTTATAATTTATATTTACATCTATACATTAAGATTGAAACATAAATTAGTTTATCATGCACTTTTCCTTTATTTTAATTTTTTCCAACACTTTCCATAAAATGATATTACAATATTAGTCTCCCTACAATTTAACCATACAATTCTCTCTATACCCTTTTTACCGCAAATCATCAATTCAAATCCACATTTTCATACAAATATAATTATCAAAATTTTATTGGGACAAGAATCGCTTAAAAGAGCTCAGGGTCGTAGTTTAGTTCGGGTTCGGCTCGGACTTGAGCTAATCTAGCTCGATAGTTAAATGTGTTGAGTTTGAGTTAGAGTTGACTCCTCTTGTAGCTCGACTCGGCTTGAATAATAATAATAATAATTTATATGCTATTTTTTCCGTCGAACCCTAATTCGATAATCCATCTCTCATTATCTTAGCGGTTTAACAATGCTTCTACTAAACCTAAATATCAAATTGAGTCAATGCACATGCATTGGCTCGTGAGCCAACTCATGAACTTGCTCGAATAGTAAAAAGCCGAATTTAAACTAGATTTTTTAGCTCGAAATGATTCACAAACTCAGCTGAACTCGACTCGAATTTTCATGAGTCAAACTTGAACTAAACCCAGCTCACTCGAACTCAACTCATTTGCAGCCTTAAATGGGACGTCTTTAATTTGATATCCTGTGTTGCAAAATTCATATCTTTCTACGCATGTGCACAAAATCTCATTATTGTTGGTAACCATTATAATTCATAAGTTATATTAAAGAAGGGAAGGAATCACTTGACAATGGTTATCTTGATAATTTTGACAATAAATTTTTAAATAAATATAAAATAATCTTAAAAATAGAAAAATATATATTATAGATATGTTCTTTTACTTGTAGATTAACGGTGATTCAAATTTCATGTAATTTCATTATAATTTTATAGTTTATCAAAACTGTTAAATTAAAACCGTTGTAAAGTACATAATATTTTGTTGGTCTTTGATGAACTAACAAATAATAATAAAATTACATAAAATTTGAATCACCGTCAATCTATAAGTAGAAAAATATATTTATAAAAAAAATATTTTAAAATTTTTTTCATATTTATTTGAACATTCATTGTAAAAATTATAGTTTTTTAGTAATAATAAGTTTTATTAAATTAATATTAAATAAGAGTGAGAAACGTAAAATTTCAAATATACGAATGGCAGCGCGCCACTGCCAGTGGCGTGGACGAAATGCACCACTGTCAATGACGCGTTTCATTATTTTTATGAAACGCGCCACTGCCAGTGGCGCGTTTCGTCCAAACCCCGCGCAAGTGAGATGGAGAGGCGCTGCGCGTTTTGTAATATAAGAAGCAAACGCGCCACTGCCAGTGGCGCGTTTCGTAAAAAAAAAATGAAACACGTCACTGGCAGTGGCGCGTTTCGTAAAAATAATGCAACGCGCCACTGCCAGTGGCGCGCCGCCATTCGTATATTTGAAATTTTACGTTTCTCACTCTTATTTTTAATAATATTAATTTAATAAAACTTATTATTACTAAAAACTGTAAAAATTATCAAGATAAGTCATTATTAAGGAATCTCTTCCCATTAAAGAAATCAAAATGTTACATTTTGAGTTGTTTTTGGACAATTTTCTTCTTCTTTTTTAAATAGCTTACTTTAATATTTTTAGTCCGTGAAAAAAATGGCTCTTGATAAATTTAAGCGCATATTTTTGTTCAATATTATATTTGATATACTGATTTAAAGTAAATAGATAGAGTCTACTTTAATCTTTTTAGTCCTTCGACAAAAAAAAAATGTGAGACTATAATAGCATTAAATAAATTTAACTATATATTTTTGTTCAATATTATATTTGATATATTTCCAAACCTGACGTATGGAGATGATGTACGAGGATAATTTATATGGCCCATAAAATATCACAAAATTTTGAATTGTGGCGTCCGACATATAGATGATTTCGTCTGGAGTCGGAAACAATTCAACTTGGAATTTCCATTCCATTGTTTGAATTGGGAAACCAGAGGAGAGAGGAACGGTTTAAGGGAAACAATTCAACTTGGAATTTCCATTACATTGTTTGAATTGGGAAGCCAGAGGAGAGAGGAACGGTTTAAGGAAACTTAATTAAGAGGAGAGCAGCATCGCCTTAGTAGTTAATGCTCTCTTCCTTTCTCCTTCCACGACTCTCTATACAGAAGTTGAGAAGGTGAGGTAACTTTTTCTGATTCTCTTAGAAAACATGGTATTTCTAATTTATTTATGGATTCATCGGCGTTGATAGTAGTCTCTCTCTGTCTCTTGCTCTTTCTGTAGGTTTTATCTCTCTTCATGCATTTACTCGTGTATTATTGATCGGATTAGCATATAATGCACAATTCTGGTTGTTGAAAGATACGTATTATATAGCGGGCAATGTATGTTGGTACCACCGGGTTTGTACATTCTGGCACAGGTCAATGTAACGGGATACATACTATCCCAAGTTAAAACAAAATCATGACTAAAAGTTGGTCAAAAAAGTGGGGTTGAAAAAAATTTGTAGGTCTTAGATGTACTGGTCGACACTATGGTGTGTACCTGACAATATTAGTCACCAGTAGCTAAAACCCTACATTTGTCAGCCAACCGCTTGAAATCCAAAAGAAATAGTAGAGAAATTTAGAATCAGTTTATTTGGTAAATCTCATTCAATCATTCAACCTTTAGCCCAATTGCAGATTTCATTAATCTTGGGTGTAATAACTATCTTAATATTTTTATTTTAGTTGAAATAATTTTCAATTGTTTAATTTACAATCACTAATTTTAGGTTATTTTGAAAGTGTTGATAATATGGGTTGCTTGTGCACGAAGCTCACGAAACATAAACCACCTTCTGATCTTAGAATTTTAGCTTCTGAAACAAACTGTATGTAATCTCTCTCTCTCTCTCTCTCTCTAACACACACGCAGGGGCGTATGCACACACACAAGAGCATGCATACTGATTTTAAATGGTCTTCATTAGAAACCTCCTCTTTTCAAAGTTCCATCGTGCTGTGATCGATACAGAAAATTGTTGCGGCTGATTTCAAACTTTTCTTGGCTTCTTTCAGTTATAGAGACTGGAAATTTGAATTTATAAAGGGAATTGACAACCATTTATGAGTTTTTTACCTGTGATTCTTTAATTGACAGTTACTTTAAATGAAGTGGAAGCATTGTATGAGCTATTTAAAAAATTGGGGCATCCAATGATCAATGATAGATATATTCATAAGGTACCCACTCCTATGTTTTTACTTTTCTGGGTAAATGTTGAAATGCATTTAATGTTTTCTAAATCTATTATTTTCATCTCCAAAGTCATTCTTGCTTGAATTTCATTGTTTTATTTACTTCTGTAGATAGATTTCCAGCGTGCTTTGGTTAGAAGCAGCAAGCATAACCTCTTTGCTGACAGAGTGAGAAATTGTTTTTTTTTTTAATTTGTCCCATTTTGCAGAGTTTAGTGCATGTGTATCAAATGCTGTACCAATTGACATGTACCAACCATTACATTGTGTAGTTATTTGATTTATTCGATGAGAAAAAGAAAGGTGTTATTGGGTTTGGCCAATTTGTGCGGTCGCTTAGCATTTTTCATCCCAATGCTTCTCAAGAAGACAAAATTTCAAGTATTACATCTAACTTTACTAAATTCAGCACAAATATTTAGCTCTCAATATTGAAATCATGCATAATATAGTCACTGAATGTAGTGGGGATGATTTCTTGGTACCTACATCGGATGATTTCAAGAACTTTGTCTCATATTAATAAGACACTAATATAGCTTTTCAGGGGGCCCATTTTTCAGCCATGGTAGGGGAATTGGTAGGGTTTTGCTGGGGGCATTTTATATTTTTCTAAATGAAATTTACTCCCAACCCACACTCATTCTCACACAGATACACTACACAGACATGCACAAGGCTTGGTTATCAGATTAATTGATTAATATAGTCTTAACCCTGCAGATGCATTTAAGCTATACGACTTGAATTGCACTGGGTTCATTGAACAGGATGAGGTTAGTATACATTTTGTTTAACATTTACTCAGTTTGGTATAAATAAAATACTAAATATTTGGCTGTGTTTGATCATTCCAAATATAGCTGAAGGAAATGCTAATAGCTCTTCTGGATGAGTTTGACTTGATGCTTACAGATGACGTACTCGAATCGATTGTTAATGTGGTATGAAGAATTATATCCATCAATAAATGTATTATAAGTCATCCTATTTTTGTCTTTGAGATATTTAATTACAATGTCAAATGTTTCTCTGTAGACATTTTCTGGTGTAGATTTGAACAGAGATGGGAAAATAGACAAAGAAGAATGGATAGAGTTTGCCAAGAAAAGTCCATACCTGCTACAAAATATGACTTTACCATATCTCAAGTATGCTTTACTAATCTCAGTGTTCATCTTTTACTTCGTATTTCTTGATAGTTATCTTTGAACAGTTACTCTTTATATGTATGCCTTGAAATATTAGTAGTTAATGACCTAACATTGAATTTATCAGGGAGATAACCATGGCATTTCCTAGCTTTGTGGTGAACACACAAGTCAATGAAGCTGACATTGTAATCTGACATGTGATTCTAGTGATAAATTGGATCAATGACTAGGATCATTCTTATATGATTTTTTCATTATTTTTTGTCAAATTGTAGAAAATTCCCAATCTAAGGTCGTTGTTTTGTTACCAAGACAACTGGAAGAAATTGTAAAAAGAAAGATGAAGAATTTTGCAGTGGATGCTTTAGTTCCTTTTTTTCATATTTTTTATATGCTGAAATAGAATCTGAGCAATTAACAAAACTAAAGAAATACCCAATATAGGTAACCCTTTTCTGCATCTGATACTGTTCTCTGTAGATTGGTGGTTTGTCTTGGTTTTCCATGTTTGACATAGAAATGTAAATACAGAAATTAGCTGAATTTGTGCACGTGCTTTGTACGCAAGTCCGATCGAGCAACGATCTTCTTGTTTGTTTATTTGAAGCTCTTGCTAGCACACATACCGTGTGGTGAATGAAAATTGAATTCTCTCATCAGTTACAAATTAGGTATGGAATTGCTTGAGATGGGCCAAAATAGGCTTAAATATCTCTTCTAATGGTGGGCTGGTGGCCTATTTGTTATGGAGTAGAGCCCGAAAAGGATGTATAAGAGTAAGAGCTTGCTTACGCCCAGAAAATGAGGTCTCCATAATTTTAAATGGATTGAAAAAAGGTGATTAAAGTAGGTGACATCTGGTTTTAATTAAAAAAAAGGTGACTTTTTATGAACCAATTTTTTTAGCGAATATTAAATTTAAATAAATCACAACCATTAATCTCAACTTGATATTATCATCTCCATTACAAATTTAGAATTAGCCTAAAAAAAGACATTGTTTAGATACAATGATACATGCATGGTCGAGCTTATGAAACCAGTGGGTTCAATTTCTCCCGCTACAAAGAGGAGATAGATTTGTTGAACTCTTGATGTACTAAATCTGCTTATTTGTTTATTTTGGAAATTAAGCTCTTAGAGCCAATCTTAAAATAGATGAACTAATAGTTCAAATGATAACTAACTAAAATGATTTTCAAAAGAAGAGCGCTATATCGAGATGAATAATTTCAATATTGAGAGTAAATTTCTCAATATTATAATTATTGTTCTTAAAATAACGTCTCTAAGTGCTATTTTAAAAATAATATTTTTAATATTGAGAGTATTGCTCTCAATACTATAATTATTGTTCTTAAATTGATGCCATCCTTTTTCAAAAAAATATGAATTTAAATTTTCATAGACATAAAAAAATGGAAACTGAACTCTATTAAATCCAAGAATGAAATATATTAACATTATGAAAACAAATACATTTCGTTGTTTTATCATTCTGTCCAATGCTAGAGCTCCAAGTACTTTACATTTATATGGTTTACGATTCACTTCGGTACTTAGATGAAAAATCACATGCCACCCGTGGGTTTATTTTTTTTATTATATTTTGAACTAAAAGCCAATTGTCCTCTTGATTTAATAAGCTTTGCAGAATGGACTTGAGAAAAGCATCCTTCAGAAAAAAAAAACATATTTAATTGGAGTGGCGTGCTAACCGTTTTCTATAAAAATCTCTCATCAAAATTCTCCGACTTCTTAACATAATTATAGTATATATAATTATAGTATATACGAGTATTTCTAAGTTTAATTATGAACATCTTTTTTTATTATAACAAGTATGAACACCATCAAACAGGCAAAAAAACATTCATGAACATATATCTTTTCAGCGATCGCTCTAATCATCAATTAAACATGTATAAATTATCAAGTGACATTTTGGAATTAAGTGTGTGCTAAAATCCCTCAATTTTTTAATACTCACATGAACATATTTCATTTTCAATATGAATACTCATGATAACAAATATGAACACCTATGATAACATGTATGAACACCTCAAGCGGATTAAAATTCATTCTTAGTAATAATGAGCGCTCTATACCCCACGTGTCTAGTCGCTCATTTGAAAAATATAAAATACTAATATGGGTGTTCATATTTGAAATTGAGTGTGTCCATATATAATCAATGAAATATCCATACTTAGTTATTGGGGTATTTATATATGATCATAGTAAATATAAAAACTTAACAAAAATAAAATATTACTGAAAATAAAAATTATAAGAAAAAACAGTTGAGTAACATATTTGGAAATACAAATATTGAAAGTTTGAAGAGAAAATAGTTGGAGAATAAATTTCCAACCATTGATTCAAAATATTTCCTCTTAATTGGAATATTAATTCAAGTCAAAAGGACTGCAGCTATGCAATAGTTTAAAAGGAAAATCAGTAATTCACCATTCATTCTTTTTTGTTTGAAAAACATTATGATTTCTTTTGTTCTGGATAGAATTATCTATGATTCGGGCACTAATGGGAACATTATGAAGTGCGTGAATCTCAACGATCATTAGCGTCTCTACCTCAATATATAGAACTTACATGTAAAAACTAAAAGGTATAGATTGCTTAATCACATTACAAAATGTGAATATTTTTTTTGTTGCATATAATTTCAACATCGCTAACGAATATTACCATACTGGGGTTTATTTAGTTCAAATAACAGTATTTTATTTTATCAATAAGAGAAAAGGGAACTATCAAGTATATATCAACAGTTACTTTTTAAAATATTTTCGAAAAAAATGAAAGCCGGTAATCTGTCTCGGATAATTACTTTTTAATGAAAGGGACTTCTTTGATGTAGCATCCATTTTAATTGCAAAAATTCAATGATAGTGTTTTAACAATTAAGTTCATTTAATTTTAAAAGAATGAACATGTTAAATTCATGCACTGATGGCTTATAAGAATCCCCCCCCCCCCTCAGAAAATGACATTAGATATATATTACCATTCATACTGTGTTTATTATTTATATTAAAAGAGTTTTGTTTTATATTAATAATTTTATTAAATATAATTAAATATAAATGGATAAGAAAATAATTAATATCTTTTGTGTGATTTCGGTGAAAATACCCATAACAGTATTTTCCTCAAAATTAATAGCATTCTTGCTTTTTTTTATTTTGTGATGTAGACGATTATTTATTGCAAGATACCTTTTTTTTATACAAATAAGTAGAATATAATTATAGATAGCAAATAAGTAGAATATAACTCGTTTAGCCTTGATATGAAGTTGATATTGATCGCAATGTCAATGACAATATATGTATATTAGCTCTTTATGTTTAGCAGTGTGATCAGCTTATTTTAATTCTTATCAAGGAAATAAAGAGACAGTTCAACTATAGGGACATTAAATATCTATATTGTCTTCTATTTTTTGTATATTTATCAGTTATCTAAAATAATAAACAATAACTATTGTATCTATTCATATACAGTAATGGTTCAACAACTACGCTTACTGTCCAAAAATTAGTATTCCTAATACTGAATTAAATCAATTATACCTAGCGCTATTTACATGCTATTATTAGAAAAACACCAAAACCAAAAATGAAATTAAAATTCAATAAGCGGTCAAAGCAAAAAAAAAAAAAACCCGTTAAACCCTCCAACTCATCCCTAATCCCAACGGTCATGTCTCTCAACCAAAAAGATAATAATCAAATATTTTCTTCATCCATTAATTCAAATTCCTGGACATGTCCATTACGACACAAAATCACACGATCACAACATCCTGGATATATCCATTGAATTTAAATTGGAGAGATTATATTCTCAAACTTCTAGAAGCATCGCTTTAAATCTCTGATCTAATCTCTAATTGTCGCGCGCTTGCTTCGCTCTAACGGACGGAGATGCAATGCCACCAGCGTCTAAAGCCCAATCAGAACCGTCCAACTATTCAACCCACTTTTCTCCATTAATACCTACATCTCATTCCCTTTCCAACTCGATTCGCTCCTCCTCGAAAAAGGTGAGAGAATCCATCGACCAATCGGCGCCATTGTTAGAGCGCCTCATTTCATAAGCTCCGATTTGGTTTGGTCTGAGGTAGAACGAACCCGATTGCTTGGAAAGTTCGCGTTCTTTCCGAGCTAGGGTTTGTTATTTTTCTTGATTCTCGTGCTGTTTCGGTGTAATATCCGCATTTCTCAAAGAATCGGTGAGGTTGTTTGTTCCGTATTTTATCAATAGCGCTTTGATTTTTGTATCTCCTATTTCGATTGATTTTTTTGCTTTGAAACTCAGAAAAAATTTCCCATTTGTACAGCCAATTTGCGTTCTTCTCATGTTTATTTAATTGCTCCTACATTACCAAATTGTTATTACATTGGAGTTTTTTCTTTTCGTTGCCACATTAATTGAAAAAAAAAACTTTGGATTGTTGTTGTTGGGAATTCCTAAGGAAAATCTCTTGGCAATTTGGGTCCCATTGAGATTCCACTAGTTTTTTTTTTATTGTAAAGCTTTCTCTTAGATTTTCCTTCGGAAATTTGTATGTCAAATGCGATCATTGGTAGATACTTATAGGACCAAAGGGGAAGAATTCTCTCTTTCCCCTTTTCTTTCAAAATCCTTGAAATCACTAAACTGCACTGAGAAATCAATAATAATATACCTCTCCATACCGGGTCTAGAAATCATGCCAATGCGGATCTTTGAATCTGACTTGATTGCATCTGTTAAGCTCCGCATTCAAAACATAAAAGGCTTCATGGTGAACAAACAAAAACTGGTTTTTGGTGGCCGTGAATTGGCGCACAACCTATCCCTGGTTCGAGATTATGGTGTTGTGAATGGTAACCTCTTACACCTTGTGGTTCGGATCTTGGATGTCCGTTTCGTAACAGTTAAGACCATTTCTGGTAAGGAATTCAAGTTCCATGTTGAGAGGGGCCGTACTGTTGCGGATGTAAAAATGGAGATTGCAAAGCGGGATGAGAATGATATTGATATTTCGCACCATAACCTTGTCTTTAATGATGAGGAATTGGAGGATTTAAGAATGATCCATGATATTGGTGATGTCCACAACGCAATGATCCATTTGTTTGTTAAGAAAACTGCTAAGGTCAGAAGCAGATCAATTAACAAGGATATCGAATTGTCAGTTGTGCCACCTAATGTTTGGGTTGAGCCAGTTATTCCAAACCCCAAAAGCAAGTTCTCTCAACAAGTTAAGGACTTAATTGAATCAACTCTCGCTGGATTGGAAAAGGGGCATGTACCTCTCATGTCAAGTGAAGGTACAGGTGGAGCCTATTTCATGAATGGGCCATCAGGACAAGGATTCATATCTATTTTCAAGCCATCAGATGAAGAACCAATGGCAGTGAATAACCCTCGTGGATTACCCATTTCAACAAATGGAGAAGGTCTAAAAAGTGGTACACGGGTCGGTGAAGGAGCAATTAGGGAGGTTGCAGCATACCTGCTAGACCATCCATTAGGTGGATACCGTTCATCAGGAGATGTTGATGTTATTGGATTTTCCGGTGTACCACCTACTGTTCTGGTACGGTCCTTGTATGGTAATTGCAAAGAATATAAAGTCGGGTCACTGCAAAAGTTCATAAAAAATTGTGGTAGTTGTGAGGAGATGGGGCCAGGGGCTTTTCCAGTGAAGGAGGTGCATAAAATCTGTGTCCTGGATATACGCATAGGGAATGCAGACCGTCATGCAGGGAATATCTTGCTGTGCAAAGATGGTGATGAAGGCCAGTACAAGCTGGTCCCGATTGATCATGGCTATTGCTTGCCTGAGAATGTGAGTCTCTCTCTCTCTCTCTCTCTCTCTCTCTCTCAGTGCCTTCTTCTTTCTTATGTAATGGCATCTTTTGCAGTTTGAAGATTGCACATTTGAATGGCTTTATTGGCCGCAAGCCCGCAAACAATTCGACTCGGAGATGATTCAGTACATTAATTTACTGGATGCCGAGTCAGACATCTCCCTTCTGAAATCATATGGCTGGGATCTCTCCACTGCGTGTGCACGGACACTCAGGATTGGGACCATGCTTTTGAAGAAAGGTGCACAAAAAGGGCTCACTCCTCTCCAAATTGGGAGCATAATGTGCAGAAAGACCATAACAAAGGAGTCAAAAATTGAGGAAATAATGTGCAAGGCGAGGGAAATGGAAGTTTCACTTCCAGAAAAAAACGAAAAAGCTTTCATGGAGTGTGTTTCAACCGTCATGGATCAAATTCTCAATGAAATATAAGGCGAGTTCTGCAAAAGGTCTTACCCATCTCTGTTGTATGATTACTTGTGTATCTTATGTATGTAAGTATGGATGGGTCGATGTGTATGAATCATCTTGGCGCATGGTGGCTGTATGTATTGCATTATGGAGCGTTTTGTAATTATGAGTGGAGTTTTCATTGGTAGAGATTTGCTGGACCCCGACTCCATGGTGATGGAGAGGTGCGAGGTCTTACGGTTGGTGGCAATTCTTTGCCTTTTTTCCTCAATTGGAAATGCTGTTATATTATTGTGGAAATAATGCATTACATTACATATATGAAGATAAAGCATTTTATTTTTTTACAAATTTTATTAATTTTTGAACAGGATATGGTTATACCTTAATTGGTTAGTGTTTTATTTGTTGCTAATTTTTGTTTTATTCCTTTGATCTATTTGTTTTGCCTTTTGAACTTAAATTTGCTTGCCTTTTAATTTAGAGGGATCATTTGACAATGACTATTTTGACAATCTTGATAATGAATTTTGGGATAAACTTGAGAAAATCTTAAAAATAGCAAAAAAATATATAGATATATTCTAAAATTTGTAGATTGATCATGTTTCAATTGATAGCCCAAACAAAAACCAACGAACTTTTATCATTTATGCAATTTAATGGAATGGACTATCAAACTAAACTTAATTGTATAACATTTAAAACATAACCATAAGTTGAATAAACCAAAAGTTTAAATGTTGCCTATAGTCTAGTTAAAAATGCTTTGCAAATTAAGGGAACAAAACTGAAAGCCATAAAACAGAAAAAAAAAACTGTTCTTGCAAAAAAAGAAGCAACAGTAATATAACGCAAGTAAAAATTTCAAAACTTCTTTTACTGTTAACTGAGCAATTACAAATGAAATTTTCTACAAGCTACTAATGATCTGTTGCAAAGATGTGTATGTTCCAATAACTGCAACTAGAATGCCAATAATTATAATAAATATGATTGCCACTAATTCTACACTTATAACCCTATAAGTCCTATATATTTTTAGATAACACAAGCATGGGAACAAAACAGTTGCCATTACGCTCAGAAATGATCCGATAAATGACATCAGGTAGCCGAAAAATGGAACACATGATGCCAGTACTACTGTGCTCAAGAGAATTAGAGTTCTTATGAGAAGGCTTGTAGACCTTTTAACAGTCAAAGAAATTCTTTCTTCTATGGCAGAGGTGATTGGAGAAATCAGAAGCGCGTACTTCGCAAGTGGATTGATTAATGTTGTGTAGATTGCAACTTTCGTGTAGATCTTTTCTGAGGGAAGATTTAGTGTCACCTGAGACTGAACTTCATTTCCATATATCAGGTAACCGAGTACTGCTGTGAGGCCATAGTTTACAGTGCATAATATTGTTGATATGAACAATACCTGCATTTTCCAAATATCTCTAGTTAGACTCATAAATGATAAAGTAGTAGTTAACTATTAATTTTCAAAAAGATGACTCATGTCAGAAACTGATAGCAGAAAATACTCTAGTGACCTTAGAGAATTGGTTCTTGTTCCTCATTGAAGAGTAGATGGTCGGGAAAACAGCATGCCCAGTGAAACACACAAAATACAACCCGAGAGCTGTCGGTAAACCTTCTAAATTCAACATCTCTCCTTTGGCATGCTGAAATCCTGCATCAGCTATACATGCCCAAATCAGGGACCCAGTCAACACAACTGATGCTACCAATCCAATAGCCGAGACATACGCGAGCACTGCCAGGTCTCTGAGCCACATAGTTGGCAAAATTATGCTGGCAGCAAATAGTATGAAAAGTTTCTTCCCTTCTAACATCATATAAGAAAACTCGACTTTTGTGCCAGGAAAGAGCTTGTTCAAATTATCTCCTTCTAGGATAAGAAAGCTAATCGCTACAAGATATAGTTCAATATACATGAAGATGGCAATAATATTCTGACCAGTGGGACCAAACGCGTAACGGCCTATTTCTGGATAGCTATGAATTGATGGATCGGCATGCATGCACCGCTGGATCAGGATTCCTGTGTAGTAGCATAATATTCCAACAAATAAGAAGATTGCAAGGCTTAGCCATCCTCCTTGTGAGAGAGCATATGGCATTGAGAGGACACCGATGCCTAAATTTAAAAGATTTTTTTTTTCCAAATATCATCAAGAGCTTGACAAGTTGAGAAATAAGCAATATTCAACCCAATTAGTCGGAATTGGCTGACAAGGATTTACAGGATAAATCAGTAAATATGAGGATTTGAGTGTTGCGCTCAATTTTTAATCAAACGATTAGAATCTCTGCTATTTTACTAATTTAGCATGAACCAAGCTGAGGGATCAATAATCAATTGAAATTATTGTAATTACAAAGTATCTGAGAAATCAACCTGAGACAACATTAATGAGATTGACAAAAGCCTGGGAAAATGAAGCACCATTGTTAAAGGGTATTTGCGTTTCAAGATGGCTAGAACTAGTGTTTTCTAAAGCATAGTCTTGGTTATTTTCTTTTGAGAGAAGAGACCTTGTCAAATATAACCCTTCATCTCCCTCCTCAATCGACACAACCCGAGCTTCAAAGGATGCCATTTCTTTTTATCTCCCTCTCATGCATTCTCATGCATAACATGCATTAGGGAAAGTAATAAGTTTAGAGGAGGAGGAGGGGGGGGGGGGGGAGTTCTAATTTTATACAATGGTTCATTTACGAAGAAAAAAAAAGTTAATTTTGCAGCCGCAGTTGATTCATGCACCCCATCTCTATTTTGTGAAATCTTTAAAGTGAAGATATTATGGGCATATTGTTGCCAATTAAAGCGGACATTTGACAAAAATAGATCGATATACGTTGAGCTTGTTTTAGTTCTTTATTTTCTAATTCGTTGCTTTCACTTTCCAAATGAAAAAAAGAACACGAGTTTTTGCCATGTTTCCAACCTTACCAAACAGAAAAGGAAAAAGAAGCTTGACTTTAAAGATAATGAGTGTATCCGCATATGCATCTAAAAAAACGTTTCATCGTTTATTGGATAAAATATTATTTGATAGTTTAATGGATTCATATACTTTAAAGATCTTTTTTAACCACTCAACCTATATATTTTGAAAATCAGAAATGCCCATGAATCAGATTAATGCCCGCCCCAAGAGATGGAGCCCGGAGATTATAAAAAAGAAAAACACCAGGGCCTAATTGAAGCCCATTTAGAGAAAATAAATTATTTCTTAGATAACCGGATCCAAAGTTTTCTTTTGGGTCAAGTTTCACATCTGTTCCGACTCAAGAAGAAAGAGTGGTTGAACTGCATTCAAGATACCCTAACCCTGGGACCCGGGGCATGGATTTATATATGAATCTTAAAAAAATATTCACTTTATTTTATAGATTCATATTTGGATCTTGTATGATCTAAATCTAAATCCGTTAAAAATTGATAAAATAATTACATTTAAGTTTTAATACCAAGTTTTAATAACAATTTCTTTCTATAATAAAATTATAATAGTTAGATTATTCTCAATATTAATTAGATTGCATTATTTTTTTTAAAAATATCATGCAAGTTAGTTGAATAAATATTTTAATATTAAATTATATTTTATGATGTATATTGTACATATTTTATTCATATTAAATATTAAAATTATTATTATAAATATTTTGAATATTTATAATAATAATTCAAATCCAATTCAATATTCACTATATATGAATACAAATTTACATTTGAATCTTCAAATTTTAATGGATTTGAATCCACATATAAATTTTATAAAGTTTAATAAATACACATTTGAATTATGGATTATGTAAGGTCCGGTCCAAATCCAATCCATTGACACTCCTATTTATCATATTTTCTAGCTGGGAAAACTTTGAACTGTGAAGGCAGAACAAAATTCTGTCTGTAGGCCTACAAGCCAATTTCTTTATTTTTTTTTCTCTTCAAACTTGTTTTTCCTTGATCAATGTACCCTTTTAGTTTCGAAAAAGGACATTTAATGTTCATGTGAGAATATACAAAATAATAGTATAAAACACAAAAGAGGATCCTTGCATGCACCAATGAAACTAGAAAAGCTGTCAGGTTGTACTAGCACAAGTAATTAGTTACAGTTGAAGCTGTGAAACCAATTAAAGCATGTTAGAGAAAAAGACTAAATTAGGTGTATATTCATTTGGCGTAGATGAATGAGGGAGGCCAATAATTTAGAGATTAAACCCTAGGTGCAAAGTAATGGCAAGAAAGGGGAAGAAGAAAGGCAGCCAAGAAACACACTTCCAGTAAATTGATTTGTATTTCCCTATCTTAAGTTTCAAAATAACAAAGATTGTTTATATGATAAAAGAAAATTATAATAGCCCCAACAATTTGCCCACGGAAATATAAACTAAATGAGAAATAAATCCCACAATACAAAATAGCAAATGGGTCGGGACCCAACAAAAAATAGGCCGATGACCTCCCCCAGGACTAATTACTAAGGGAGTGTTTGGCACTCAATGGAACAGCAAAAAGTTGGAATAGAATAGCTATTCCGATGAATTAATTGCCAAACGAATTTTAGACTAAGTAGAAGAGTGTGGAATAGTGCTAATCCGGTATACCAACTTATAGGTGGAATACCGGATTAGCTCTCGTCGAATAGCGATTATTGTTTGATTATATTATATTATATTATTATATTATGATTATGATTAAGATTTAGTATTATTATATTATTATATTATATTTATGATTATAATTTCTTATTATATTAATATTATGATTATTATTTATTATTATTATTATCACTATTGTTATTATATTATCGTTACCATTAGTATTATTATATTATTTATTATTATTATAAATATAATTTTAATATTATATTATTATATTATGAATATAAATATAATTATTTTATTATTATATTATTATGATCAAGATTATTTATTATTATATTATTATATTATGATGATTATGATTATGATTATTATTACTTATTATTATTTTATTATGTTGTATTATATTATTATATGTTGATTATAGTGATGATTAATTTATTATTATATTATTATAATTATAATTATTTATAATTATTTTTATGATTATGATTATATTTTTATTATTATATTATTATGATTATGATTATGGTTATATTATTATGATTATGACTATAATTATCATTATCATGATTATGATTATGATTATTATATTATGATTATATTATTAAAATTATGATTACTTATTATTATATTATTATTATAATTATGATTGTTATTATAATTTTTTATTATTATATTACTATATTATGATTATGTTTATATTTTTATTATATTACTATTATAATATTATTATTTATTATGATTATTTTTTATTACTTTATTATTATTTTATTATGTTGTATTATATTATTATATATTGATTATAGTTATGATTAATTTATTATTATATTATATGATAATTATTTATAATTATTTTTATGATTATGATTATATTATTATTATTATATTATTATGATTATGATTATAATTATATTATTATGATTATGATTATAATTATTATTATCATGATTATGATTATATTATTATATTATGATTACTTTATTATTATATTATTATAATTATGATTGTAATTATAATTTTTTATTATTATATTATTATATTATGATTATGTTTATATTTTTATTATATTACTATTATAATATTATTATTTATTATGATTATTTTTTATTACTTTATTATTATTATTATCTTACTATTATGATTATTATTTTACTATTATTATTATCATCATCATTATTAGTATCATAATTATTCATATTTTAACTAACTATTCTCGAGTAACAAGTGTCAAACGATATTTTTGCTCTTCCGAATAGTCAAGAATACCATTCTTCTATCACTCTTCCAAAAAAAATACTATTTCATCACTCTTCCAAAATTATCACTATTCCAAAGCTATTCCTTGATTTGCCAAACGGATGACGTAGATGAATGAGAGAGGCCAATAATTTAGAGATTAAACCCTATGTGCAAAGTAATGGCAAGAAAGGGGAAGAAGAAAGGCAGCCAAGAAACACACTTCCAGTAAATTGATTTGTATTTCCCTATCTTAAGTTTCAAAATAACAAAGATTGTTTATATGATAAAAGAAAATTATAATAGCCCCAACAATTTGCCCACAGAAATATAAACTAAATGAGAACTAAATCCCACAATACAAAATAGCAAATGGGTCGGGACCCAACAAAAAATAGGCCGATGACCTCCCCCAGGACTAATTACTAAGAAGTTCAGATTTCTATTAAAGAAGGTTTATAATTCAGTTCCATTGAAATTAATCAGTAGAGAACTGAAGCGTGAGCACCAAGTATCTCCCGTTCAATGAGAAAGAATTCTAAATTAGTAGAAAAATTAAAATGAGAGAAGAGGAGGAGGAACCTGAGACAGCATTGGTGAGATTGAGAGAAGTTCTCGCAGAGGAAGCACCATTTTTGTATGGGGGAAGCTGCCCCTCCAAATCCTTTGTGCTGCTGTTTGCTTCATCATGCTTATAATTTTCTTGCCAGAGGAGAGGTTTTGTTATAGAAATATCACCATCTCTCTCTTGTTTTGACACAACATGAACAGAGTCAAGTGCCATGTGTGCGTGCTTGTGGATATGTGCAAGTGAGGGAAAAACGGGGTAACCACTACTTGAATTTTATAAGCAAATTTGCTTGTGTGGTCAACGTTTAGTGATGAGGTACAAACCAATATTTAGTTGAAACGCGAAATTAATTTTAAATTATTAATGGTTTGGGGTCTCTTTGCCACATTTTTGTCCATTGCACGTGAAAAACGTTTGAGAAAAAGACATTGTCTAGTTGGACATGCTCACTTGGACAATAGCAAGCCCACGGTGACCGGGAATCTTCTCAATCCATTCAATCGGCTGCTTCAACAACGATCAGTTTTTAGTAATAATAAGTTTTATTAAATTAATATTATTAAAAATAAGAGTGAGAAACGTAAAATTTCAAATATACAAATGGTAGCGCCACTGCCAGTGGTGCGCTCACTGTGTGTTTGAAACGGTGGCGCGTTTCCTTATTTTTACGAAACGCGTCACTACCAGTGCGCGCGTTTTATTTTATATATACAAAACGCTTGAGATAGAGGCGCTTTTGGACGAAAACGCGCCACCGATGCGATATTCATCGCTATTCCATTACCGCCATTCGTATATTTGAAATTTTACGGTTCTCACTCTTATTTTTAATAATATTAATTTAATAATAATTATTAATAATAAAAACTGAACAACCATCAAGAGTCAAGACACTACTCCAATATGTGGAAGTTTCTGATAATTGATATAAATTGAAGCTAATTAATTCCAAAAGCAAACATTTCGGAGTACCTTATTTTGATTAAAAAGTACATATTTTTTTAGATTGGGGTTGTGGACCCGGAGTAAAATAAAGTTATCTTCCAGCTGAGAGATATATAGTAGGTATAACATTTTTTTTAGAAAAAAGAACATAAATATAAAACAAATGTTTTTGATGACTAGTTATTCTAGTATTGTAATAAACTAGCTAGCTATTGATTGAATGCAAATTCCTAGGTACCATTGATAGAAAATCATTAATTTGTAATAGAATTGAGTACAAGTGACTACTAATCTTCTATATATCGATCAATTAAAAAAATTCTTATAAAAATGAAATATTACTATCATAAATTAATAGTAGCTTCAATAAAGACGCGACAACATAGATGAGAGGTGAGGAGGGGGGAGGTTGAGAAAATAGCGTCTTTGATAGACTTGAGTTACAATCAACCTAGTTTCTATCAAAATAGGAATTGGTTACTTCTAAATTTTGAGTTTCAACTTCCCCCATAAAAACTATTTTGTGTGAATCTCAATACTGCATGCTATGGTAATTTTTACAGTTTTTACATTCAAAATTGACCCACCTCTATTACTGTACAAGCTGATCACTGTAGAGGATATGCACTCGATATAGACAAGTCTAGTCATATGCCCTTTAACTTATATCATAGAAACAAACATTTGTAAAAACATTTGTGGCTTAATGATCTTCATGGATGTTAAGGATGATGTTTTGTTACTCTTCAAGGTTGTGAATTGCATTTTGGTCTTTTTAGATTCGATTATCATTCTTAGAACCTCAATTATGGAAGGATCCGTGATGTTCTTGCTTGTGATTATTTGCCTCTACATCCGTGCCATTGGAGATGTCATCTACCATTGACATCAAGATAAAGTTGAATTCATGGGATTCAGATGCATCATTTGTTTAATATTTTTTCATTAGCATAAGTTATTTTGATAAAAAAAAGATAAGATTAAGATTTTATTTCAAATATCATTTAAATCATCCGTAGAAATCCGTTTAATTGGCCGCATAAAGATTAATCGCTTGGCAGTACCCTGTCCGTCCGCCAAGCACATAACATTTTTTAGAACACTGATATGAACAATTGGATTAAAATAGATAAAAAAATTAAATAAAATCTATGGTGGAGAAATCTTGATGATGTTAGAGGAGTATTAAAACTTGTCTGATCCAAACACGACATGATCTGACCCGAAATGATCCAAGAATGAATGAGATGGGTATGAGTCAAATTTTTTGATCCGTCATGGATCGAACCACACCAGATCTAGGGGCACGCAATCGATCGGTTTTGTTCAAATCAAAATAAATATATGCATTCAAAATTTTAATCTATTTGTCAAATTAAGAACTGAACCCAAAGTTTTATCCAAATGAACTAAAATTTTCAACCGAACTGGAATTTTTAAACCAAAAAATCGAACTAAATAGTTCAAAATTTTATAATTCGATTCAAAAATTAGATTTTTAAGATTTAACGTTAATTAGAACTTACATATACACAAATTGAGATTAATTATATATTAATTAATTTTAAATTACTTAAAAATATATAAAAATGATTAATACATAATTATTTTATTCAGATTAGGATCCGTGACCCGTTCAAGTCAGATCAGGTCAAAGAACTGTTGACTCGATTTTGAATAGGTCGGGTTGGATGAAAAAATAAAAAATAATGATGATCCGATCCAATCTATTGATGCCCTAGACCGTATGTGTGAGTAGCTAGAAGATTTAATACTCTTTATAGAGTATAATTTAAATATTTAGATTAAGATAAACAAATCATATTTATTTCAAAAGATTCCTAAATTTTAGATCAAGTCCATAGTTCTAATCCAAGTCGGAATTATCGTGACTTTTTTTTTTGAAAATGAGAGCATAGTTTTAGTTTGTTCTTCCTCCTTTTCATTTTTCTTTTCCTTCTGTACTCTGCAACACGGATCATCATTAGCGATCTGTATGATCTGTAAACTTTATTTTTAACGAAAGAAATTTGGAGGCATGGCCTCTATTTTTTTTTATCTATAATTGAATGAATGAATAAAAATAAATAAATAAATAAATAAGATAAGATCCTGTCATTTCAATTAAACAGTTGAGGATATAGCTCGGCCTAATATTACGTGTAATGTTGGGAAAATCACGCTTGCTCGAAAATGCGATTTCTTGAATATATGTACGATTTTAACACTTCTTCCGTGTTTGGTGAAAAGTTTAAAAGGGAGCAAATCAATGGAAGGATTGAACAGCGACAAAACTAGGGTCACTATTAATTAGATCTAAATTGGGGTGCTGGAAGAAGACACTCGAAAAACAATTTGTTATTTATTTTATTCTTTCTAAAGGGTTAGGGGTGAAGAATAACAGAAACAATATTTGTAGTTACTTGTTAGCCATAATTAAATTGCAAGTTTACTAATTTAGAATCTTATGCCGTACACGACATTATTAAAAACGAGTTATCGATTTTATTTTTCCTTTGTTTAGAAAACATAAGTATTTCACCGATATAAATTTATTTTTAGATAATTATTATATTAAGAATTTTCAACGATGAAGACTGATTGCGCAGATATCTCATACATGACCTAATTGGCAGGTATCTTATAGAGGGTCTAATTGGCAAATATCTTATAGAGGGCCTAATTGGCAACAACTATAATTTAAATACATTAAACGATCTTACTCTTATTTCAGCCACAAACATAAAAAATAATATATATATTTGATTTTTTAATTTTTTTTATAAATTTATATGAAATTGATTGCGAAAATTATTAAAATAAATAGCTATGGATCCTCACATATACGTTACATATATGGGTTAAACTTTGGTTGCTTCTCTCCTCATTTAAAATAATGTGTGTAATGTATTTAAGGTGAAATTTAACTTTTAAAATAATCTAATTTTTATATAATTATTTATAGATTATTATGTATTTAATTATATTATTATTATTTATTATTATTATAATTATCATTATTATTAAGTATTTAAAATTATTATCTCTAAATTTTCTTTAATGTAAAATTTTATTAAACATATTTAAAATTTTATATTTTAATTATTTATTTAAGGACTAATCTGATTAAATCCGAGTTATAACCCATAATTTGCCATATTTTTCTTCGAAGATAACTGAAGAAATTGTAAAATCTGGGAACAATTTTGCTCTGGGAAAAACACAATATTTTCTATTTATTTTCAAACTAATATTCAAATTACTAAGAATAGAAAGGCTGTTGTATAATTCTTCAATATCTCAAAAATATCTAATCGGAACTGTCAACTTGATCGTCCTGATTCACGTGTCAAATTGGTCAGACCTATCAATTTTAAATTTTTTTGTTTAATTCTGGAATTATTCAAAAATATTGTCATTAATTCATTTCGAATCAAATTAGTGGGTCCAGGGTTGAATGTCGTCGGGTTTGCATTCCGAGCAGTCTCCGGATACTTCATTTCGAGAAACAGCATTGAATTTTGGTTGAAACGGCTATGAGATAATTAAAATAGAAAATCGAGGCGCACAATTTAAATTAAACAAGAACTAATCCTTAGCATTAAATCGTATCTGTACATCAAGCCATTAATCAGTCGTCAAATTTTTAAAATTTTATGAATAATGCACCTGTCTTAGCTCAGACATCAAGTACAAGAGGTGGGTTGCTCAATCAGGCTCCTGTCTCGATATATCCATTTTTGATCTCATAGGACGCTTATAAATAAAGATCCTAGATCTACTGAAGAATTCATTTACAACCTAGCTTATACACATTTATATTAGACAAAGAGTTGATCGGGATACACCTATACTAAATACCGCTATCAATGATCATTGATGTTCACAGTGTCAATTTATTTATTCATATATAAATTTATAAATATAAATTGTTAAATGTATTCTAAATCACGTTAGTTGTATGTATATAAAAAAATATAAAATTTTAAGTTCATTTCAATAGCCATAAAGTGGGGAGGTTATATCGTAAAATTTGGTCCCGTTAAGTTTATTAACGCTTGATGGTTTGATGCATACATAAATAATATTGAAATGATGCATATTTTTGTTATTTATGAATTTAAATAATTATTTAATATTTAGTTTTATAGGAAGATCAATAACCATAGTAACTTAATCTCTCCTCTTATATAAAACAAATTAATCTGATCTAGAAATTTTATTATTTTCAACGAGTATCTGTTGATGACTTAATTTAGATATTACTATGAGCCCAAGTACAAAACTTGTATAAAGAGGAGTTTATTGTGAGCCCAATTGGTGAAATTCAGGCCGATTATGAATTAGAGCTGATCTTTTTTGGAAAAGGTCCTCAACAGCTGCTAAAATTGAATTTCAATCTCAGCCCAACAACCAAGTACCGAAATTCAACTCCCGTGTTCTCTCTCAGACTGGAGGTAGGGTTCTTCATTCTTGCATAGAGAATCTCTAACTGTTGGCTGCTCGATGGGATACTTGGAAGAAGCTAGACAGAATCATGTCAAGAAGAAAGTCGAAGAAGGTGATCTCTCGTCTCTGCTTAAATATCCTTTGTACTTCTGTTGTACATACACTGTAGATTTGACCAAGTTTAGTCAATTGCTCGATGAGTTACTTCCAATTGTCTTTGTATTACCCGTTATCTATGGATGGTGTTATGCTTACAATTAAGCATCTTGGAGTTGTTGTTGTCAAATCTTGGTTTTAGTTGATGTCTTAGTTCTGTAGACTAGAATATATATATAATTGGTGGAATTTTGCCAGGGGTTTTCAAACAAAAAGGCATCCTGTATTTTCATTATGTTTTGATTTTGTTCTATTTTTATTGCCTTAAATTTAATGTGTAAGACAAGCATTACATGCCCTTATTTGAGGGCTTATTGTCAATAAAAAAACATTGCTGCTCTAAATTGATGAGGCAACTCATCAAATGGGTGTTGCATTTCATTGTTCTTGCATCTGGAGGGTTTAAATGCAACATTCAAGGGCTGTCTGAAAAATGCAAACCTAAAGTTGGGAACAAACTCAGCCCCTAAGATACACACTTAGTAGGATAATTGTGTAAACATCAGTGTCGGTTATTACTTCTATTTCATATTTGTTTTATTTTAATGTTTATGTTTTTCTCTTTGAAAGAAGAAGAGGAAGGAAAAAAAAATCAGATTTTGCCGGTTAAAAACTGGCATTACCTTGGATTAACATTAAAACAGATTGGTTATGTCAGGCCGGTAATAAGACAAATTGGCTCTTTGCTGTTCTGGTAACAAGACAGATTGGCTATTACCAGTGGCAAATATGACTAAGTGTCCACTGCCTAAGAAGGAACCGATTCTATTCAACCTTCTAATTGTTAATTACTTGCTGCATATATATGTTGAATTGACAAGCCTAACTTCTTTTGTAGCTTTGCGTAGCAAGATGAAAGCAAAGGCATTGAAAGAATGCGAGCACTTTTGTCAGAAATATGCACAATGTTCATCTGGGAGAACAATTTCTGTAATATGGAGGTGTCGTAAGGAGGCAAATGACTTGAATGAATGCCTTCACCAGTAGTATGTCCTTTCTTTCTTTGTCAGTTCTTCTATTTCATTTTTTTTTGTTGATAAATTGCTCCTGAAAAAAATTCCAAAACCTGGTCAATGGTTCCATAAAGATAGTCATCTCATAATTGCTCCAAAACTGTGGTAGACTCACTGTGTGGAGAGAACACTGAGCATTTTTCTGCATGATACAAATTCAAAAAATATATATTTCTTTTGAAAAGAAAAGAGAACAATTGGTAGATGACTATCTTTTTGGTCCTGTTGCTTTCTTAGAGCTCAAGAATACACCCTGAATACTTCTGATAAAAGATGGCTTAATTTTTACCCATTTGCAACTTAGAATTAGCACGTCTTCTCTAATATCACAAAACAAGAAATATTCTCTGTGCCACAATTTAAAATATAAAGAACAAATTGATCCAAGGACTGGAGCATCTAAACCTTTTCTTCTCCTGATGCATCTGCAAAGTTCCGCACAGTACCCTTCTTTTATCATTTGGTATCATCTATTCATCTTGTAGTTTCATTATCATCTAAAGAAGATAATGCATATATATTTCCAGGATCATGTTTCTTAACGTTAAAATCTGCAATCCAACCTAGGATCGCGTAAGAAGTCCAAAAATTCAGAATTGAACTTGCAAGAACTGCATTTCTGTGAATTGGGAATAGTATGTCATGTACCGGAGGGTTATCTAACAATGATTTCACTCACATGGATATGTAAAATGTGTTGAGATGCTAGCTGCCTTGGTGGCTATAAAACTTCTATCTTTTTTGCTCGATATTTCATACCAAACTTTATTTTGTGTCTGTTTTTTTACTCATGTGGAAGGTCATGAACAACCTAAATAATAAAACAAGGTCTGAATCTGTCTAGAAGCTACTGAATGAGAATACCTTTTATTTTTTTCCAGTACAAATGACAGTGTGTTGGAAGAGATGAAGAAGAGCTACGTGCTTGAGCAAGAAAACAAGGAGAAGACAAAATCATAAAACTAACATAGAATTTATCTCAACACTTGATGTGTTATTTTGTAAACTTGTGCTTAGAGAATCATGACATTTTTTATACCATCTTTTGTGTTTAATAAATGTGCCCTTGTGACTTTGAAAATCTGTTCTATGTCATTAATGTCTAAGAGGGAATCTATCTTCAGACATTTTTCCTGTTACACATGGCCTTCTATTTGACAAATTACATGATTGCATTACACCTATTTTGCAATGGGTGTTTATTTTTCTCTAATTAAGAGTGCAAAAGACAATAAACTCCCTATTCCTTGTTTCAGCTAATTTGCATTGCAACTAATTCTGACCTTGTCCTCTTATGCTCAGTAAATCATGAATTAGTTCATTCTCTCTGGCAAGTGTTGCGCCAATGTGCATTGCAGCTAATCCTGACCTTGTCCTCCTGTGCTGAGTAAATCATGAATTAGTTCATTCTCTCTGGCAAGTGTTGGGGCAACTTGCATTTTGCATTGCAGCTCTTTGCGACTTGTACTGTCATTCTCAGTAAAGATTGAACATCTGAATTTAGCATTCGGCAACAAGACATGTATCACATTAATTTATCAATCAAGCATGAATAAGAGACAGTACCACACTAAGCTTTAACGGGTCAAGTCAAAGACAAAAATATTCATGGGTTCTGTGCTAGCCATTTATAGTAAAAGAGCATTGAGTACAAAGTATGTGATTTTTCTTTATTCTTTCAGTATGCTACTGTTTTATCTTTTGTTCATTGTTTTATTTTATTGGTCATTTTAATAAAAGACCTATATATCTTTATGAGGTATTGCTGTGGGTTTTGAATGTGTTATGGTTAAGAGAAGTTATGAAAATTTCTAGGCTGATTGATGATTTTCAATCCGAGGCTGATGCATCATTGCTCTCCGCTTTATGCACCGAGCTGTGGAAGTATGAAAAAGGAGACAAGTCAATGCTGAGAGTTTTTTTTTTTATTCTGTTTTCTTCTATATGAATTTCTGATTAGAGGATTGTTACTTGTCTTTCTTCTGAAGAAGCCTTTAGGCTGTACTCACACACCCTACACTCCAACAGGCGGGATTTGATTTTGAGACCTCCCTCAAGGACTATGTCACTATCAACTGCACTAGGCAGCAGTAGGATTGTTACTTATCAGTAGGGTTCTTGTTTTTTGTGTTAGTTGAAAACCTGTGTTTCTTTCTGGAAAGGTGGTACCTCTTGGGTACCACTATATATTGAAAATGATTTTCTATAACACTACCTTCAGACCCTTGCCGGACATTTCCCCGTCGCCACACGACGTGTGTTTGCGGTGACTTGAGAAAAATGTAGTAGAGATCATATGTGATTTTTGGACGTGTAAAACTACTGTGTAGCAAGACAGAAATAGTTCTTTTATTTCATTACTTAAAAGGTCTCACAAAGTACACCGTGCGTATAAACAAACTGATAGACATGAGGGCTGAGAGCACCAGTTGCAGGCACTGGTAATGAGAACTAAAAGTATTTAGAAGCAAATGATATAGTAGATTAAGTGATAGCTATTAAGAAATCATAGATTCAAGTCTTCATAGACATATAATGAAGTCATAGTCTTTAAAAAATTGTAGATTCAGGTCTCAAATGGTAGCTAATTAGAATTATTTTTTTATCTTTCTCTGCAAAAAAAAACTTAGAAATTGATTACATATATATATATAGAGAGAATAAAGATACCGTGAGCTTAAACTCACGGAGGTCTTCCGTGAGCTTAACTCAAAAATTATATCAAATTATTTCCAAATTTTAATTTATTATTTTCATTAAATTCTTTATATGAAAATCTAATGGGGTGCAAAAATTTAGAGTGTTTTAAGATTTTTAAGTCACCATTTTTATTTTTTTAAAATGATGTTCAAGTATTGAATATATTATTATTATTTTTAGAGTTGATTTTCAAAAATTAAAAACTATGACTTAAAAAACTCAAAACACTCCAAATTTTTGCATCCCACAAGATTTTCATATATAGAATTTAATGAGCATGATAAATTAAAATTTAGAGAAGATTTGATATACTTTTTGAGTTAAGCTCACGGTAACTTTTTTTTTCTCTCTCTCTCTCTCTCTCTATATATATATATATATATATAGGATTCTCAAAATAGCCTATTTTAGCGTTATTTTTAAAAATAATTTAAAAAATAGTTAGAAAGATCAAAAAATCATGAAATTGAATATCCTACAAGATTTTGACATTAAGAAATTATTGAGCAACTTAGATTGACCATTTGAGACCTCGGGATATGAAATCTCATCCCGAAGTAATAACGGTTTTTTTGCTTTGCAAAACACCATAAGCTATATCTCTCTCTCTATATATATATAGTTGAGTTACAGTTAGTCTCGAAATAAAAAAGGTTTTTAACTTCAGACCTGTATCTTAAGAATTAAATTCCGAATGGTAGATCTAACTTGCTCGACATAATCTACATATTAACATCTTATAGAATACTAAATTTTATTATTTTTAGATTTTTTTACTATTTATTTGATTTTTTAAAGATGACTTAAAAATTTGAGTTGTAAATGATATTATTTTATTATTATTTTTTAATTATTTTCAGAAAATCTGAAAAATAGTAAAAAAAAACTCTAATAAGATTTGGTATTTCATCATATTTCAATAATAATAGGTTGTGTTGAGTAAATTAGATTGACAATTTGGTCTTCATATCATGAGATATGGGACCGCGAGGTAAAAAAACCCTTTTACTTCACAACTAGCCGTAACCCAACTATATATAGAGAGTAAACTATTTTATTTATCTATCTAAATTCTTTATATATATATTTGGATAGATTTTTAAGTCACCATTTTTTTATTTTTAAAAATGATGTTCAAATATTGTATTTATTATTATTATTATTAGCTTATTTTTTAAAATTAAAAACCATGATTTAAAAAGTTCAAAACAAATTTTTTAATATAAAGAATTTAATGAGCATGATAAATTAAAATTTAGAGATTATTGTTTTTAAGTTCACATAAGATTTCATATTTATGCATTAATAGAGATTTCATATTTCGAGATTTTAAGATGTCAATTTAAATTGCTCAATAATTTTTTTTATCAAAATCTCATGAGATGTTGACTTTCATGTTTTTTTGAGTTTTCTAACTATTTTTTAAATTATTTTTAAAAATAGTCTTGTTTAACATAAGAAAATGGCTTAATTTTTTTTTTTGAAATAGATAACAAATTCAAAAATCAAACTGTAAACTAAGTAGAAGATACCAAAATATAAGAGCATCTCCATCCTTAAATTACAAAGTAAAAATTTCTGATCATAACAATAATTTTCGTAATTATTTCCCAATATATTTCATACCATCTCTATTTTCTAACTTTTAGTTATGACGATTGGATTTGTAATTTCAGTGTTTTATATCATTGGTATTGTCGATTGGGAGTTGATGATGTAAAATATTTTATTTTTGTTCCGGTGAAGAAAATCTTTTACCACTAAATCAGATGAGAAAGAGGACGCAGACATACATTAGCCGCTTAGTTTCATGGTATAAGATTAAGAAGGAAATCAAGTTTAGTATAAAAAAAAATCCATAACAACAATAAAGTTATACTGGTGGTATCTTCGTACCATTTTTATTTTTTTCAGCCTGCTAGAAACCTTGAGAGGTAAATTGAAGACCTTAATTTACCAAAAACCCATCTATTCCTAATTTCCCATGAGACTGATGGCAATAGAACACGCTTTACAGTAGTTATTCCGTAATTTAGTTGCATCATATTCAACTGCCAACGTCGCTATCTTCAATTATATTAATCTCAATCCTAGAATTCATTTCAACTTCCAACTTCTTGTTGGCATTGTTTTTCATCAACTTGGCATTAACATATATTGTTGTAATTAAAATAACTTTTAACATAAATTACATAATTGTTGTCACACCCCAGAAATAATAAAGCGGATTAGGGGTGCTTAATCCCGCCACGTACGCACGACGAGACGTGCGTACGAAAGGCTAAATGAATTAAATAAGAAAATCACAGAATAAACAAAATAATAATAATATAATATATATGACCATACAGTCCAGAATGAACAAAGAGAATACAACGCCTACATCGGCGGGGCTAGCTCCATCGGAATGGGCAGCAAAATCTCTCAAAGAAAACCCTAAAAAAAGAAATAAAACTCGAAACCCGATAGATCCTAATCCACTACCCTGCTCACATGCGGAAGCGGCGAAGCATCTCTGTCACCACGCAGGACTGCACCTAGCACTCTCATCAAAAACTCGATCCCGTTCCTGTAAAACCTGGACCCCACAACCACCGTGGAAACGTGAGTGATAAGTCACTCAGTGCGGTTTTAGGTCCAGCACCGAGATGTTATAAATCTCTAGGCTTAGACTTAAAATCATGAAAAAATTATTTTTATAATAAATATAGTAGCAACATATAAGTACATAATTTTATTTTAGTTTAAATATCAAAATTGATTTAATCATATATTAGTATGGTATAAAAAGAACCCGAAAGAGATTTATAAAAAATGCACTACTTGAATGTCATGAATATTTTAAATCAAGGATAAACCCAAAATAAATAATTCTGAGATATTATAATATAATAGGTACGAGTTCAAACTCTCATATCACACGAATGACTTTGCGGGATAAATTCTTTTCAGAAAGAACCGACCTCAACCAGTGCTCCATAGAAGAGAGCCCGCTCTATAGAAGATAGCGTCATTCACTATCAAACCATCCCTAACTTATCCTGCTCGGTCCCTTACTATAATGAAACGAACAACGACTCGATTTTTATCAATATATAATTCAAATTGAATGAGACTATCCGAAAATAATATGAAATGAAATGAATCAATCACGAACAAATATAAAGTGACAAAATAGTCACTGCTAAATATAAAGTGATAAAATAATCATTGTAACCATGTAATAGCTCCTTAATAATAAATTAAAGTATATTTTATTATAAAATCGAGCCGGTACTGACACTCTTCCCGAATCCAAATTTGGATATTCATTTTTAACTTAAAATTTTTCTTGAGTTTCATAACAACATACAAATTATAGAAAACAGATAATATGCAAATTCAAATCTTAATTCAATTTAGTGATAACTCGATTAAGCTTATTTTGATAAATATAACAATCCAGTTAATAAAAATCACATTATTTACATACTAAAATTTCAAGGTACTTAATTAATACTAATATAAATTATTAAATACTAATTACTCTATCTAAGATAATCTATCATGTAACTAATTATATTAAATTATTAAATACTACTTACTCTATCTAGGATAATCTATCCTATAACTAATTATATTAAATTATTAAATACTAATTACTCTATCTAGGACAATCTATCATATAACTAATTATATTAAATTATTAAATACTAATTACCCCATCTAGGATGATTTATCCTACAGCTAATTAACTTTAAATATTAATCTAATTAATGATAAAAAGGAAATGCATATAAAATGAAATGCGGATGATATGAACAAGTTTCAATATCAAAAGAAAAGAAAATATAATTTAAAGTCATATCCTAAGAAATCATAAATCTCAGTGCAATCCGCACCTGAATATTTTGGCAAGGCTGATAGCGTCTGATTTCTCGATCTCCGGTGGGGCCCACGATCTCGTCAACCATCTCATCCTGAGTGTACTGGATTGTCGGGTCGTCAAGATATTTTCGAGAACCTATAAAGTCAAAATAAATTAAATTGGCGAGTATCATATTCGCGTTGGGTCTGGTTAGATCAGGGTATACCGGACTTGGAGACGGGAGCATTATTATTTATGTTCGTGTTTTAAGATTATATTTATTTTAATTAATGTAATTAACTTAATTTATTTAGATTAATTAAGTTGGCTTAATGTTACTTAATTAATTTAATTATAATTAGGATAATTAATTATCTAGAATTAGAGAAATTAATTAATATATAATATTATATAATTAATATTATTCTTATTAAAAATAGAAAAATTGATTAATATATATTTATATATTTATTAATATTATTCTATTATTAAATAGAGAAATTCATCAATAGGTATTTATATATATTAATTAATGTTATTCAATTATTAAAATAGAGAAATTGATTAATATATATTTTATATATAATATTAAATTCTAATATTCTTTTAAATCTAAAAATAGAGAAATTGATTAATATATATATATATATATATATATATATATATATATATATATATATATACTAATATATATTCATTATATCCTAATTATTATTCTTATTAATTTGCTTTTATTATTATGTGTGTATATATATATATATATTTAACATTATATTTTCATAAATTAGAAAAAAATAGTTTAAAATAAATTAAAAAGAAAAACTTAAAAGAAAAATTAAAAATAAAAAGAAGTAAACTAATTTAAGAAAATTATTATTGTTTTATTAATGTGTTGGTGTTTTAATGTTCGGATCATACGCCGACTACTAAATCGTGCAAATGTGCAATGCACCGATATCCCGAAATCGGGGGCAGTCAGGGAATATAATCATTTCCCAAATATTTAAGTTTACGTTTTAATCCATGGATACCGTCAAACCTTTTGGGGCGGCTTCCAATTAATTATCATGTTTTATTCTTATCACTTATTTATCTTGGAACTTTTTAATATTGTTAGGCCTTAATATTTCACTACTTAAGAGTTAAATCATTGGCCCAATTGATTTTTGATTTAAATCCAGTCTAAAAGCCCATTATCCTATATCCATTCCATTTACTTCCTTAAGCCCAACAAATCAGAGAATTTCGACATGGTAAGGCATAGAGCCAGCAACAACCAGGTAACAGAATAGGAGACCAGCACGGGCAAAGAAAATCAGTACAAACAGAAATTATAGAAAATCAACATAGGCATCAGAACAGAGGCAACAAAGGTGAGTATAGGCACAACAAAGGCACAAGGCCAGAACCAAACAGAGAGGGAAACAAGAAAACCAGCACAGGTTCAATGTAGCATCATCTCAATTACCAGCAAACCAGTGCAACCAAAAAACAGAACAAGACAACAAGGGACAAAGCCGACAAATCGAAGGGAAATAATGGGCACCAGCAATCGTTCCAACAACCAAGGATAAACCAAAGAAAAATAGCTAGAGTATAAACCAATATCGTGGGCACCTCACTTCATCGTACCATGAGGCACCGTGTGTACCAAGGTTCAGTGGCTAACACAATGCCATACTAGCAACCTCCAAATCAACGGTGGACCAAAACCAATAATTTACCATAATCCCGAGGCGTATAATAGGGCAATGCCACATATCTTTACCAAGATTGAACATACAACAAGCAACAGTGCAAACAACAAACAGCAGACCAAAAACTAAGAAATCAATAAGCCATCAAGCAATAAACAAGCAACCCAACAACAGATTAGCAACCTGACAGCACAGAGAGCCAACTTGGCGTTGTCCTAGTCCCGCCTCACTAGTACCAGAGGGTACCAGTGTACCAGGGCTATCAACAACCCTCAAAAGAAATTCAATCAGGATAAACACAGATAACAAGGCATCCAGTAACAAGAACTCATCCACAGCCATAACCGACACCACAAAACCACCCTCTCAATTTCATTGAAGCACGAAAAATCGAAAAAATCAGATTTAGGGTTTACCAGTAAGAGAGCATTAGACCAGCAAGCAAGAAAGGTACAACAAGAGCACAGCCCACCACTGAAAGGCTCGGCCACCACCCTCCTCCCTCTCCTTGTATTCTTCGCCAACCGAAAGGGTAGAAATTTGTTCTTATCAGTGTATGGGTCTAATCTCAACGCACGAGGGCCAAAAAAGAGGGGGAAGAAGGGCGTTGCTCGGCCTTTATAGAGATTGGCGAAACCGATAAACTACAACAAGGTCAAGGATTGGTACGAAGTGACAGAGAGATGGTTGACAAGGAGGGTGTGAGTGACAAGGCTCTTGCCAGAGAGGTCAAGGGAAGAGGGGACATCGGGTGGAGGGGCGACGAGAGACAGAGGAGAGTGGGTGAGAACATTAATGAGGGAAGAGAGAGGGCGCAAGTGGGTGAGGCGACAGGCGAGCCCTCGTCGGGGAAGAAATCAAAAGGACCAAGAGAGAGAGAGAGACAGAGAGATACGCAGCGGAAGAGGAAGTAAGGAGAGAGAGAGGGGTGGGGTGAAAAGACAGTAATAATGCCTCATTTAATGTAGGTGGAGATGGAAAAAGGTCGGGATTTTCTGTGGCAGTCGAGCATGGTTTTTGAAGATTCATTCAGATTTGGTGTTGTAATCGTTAAATAGACATTAACCCTCATTTCGTTCGAGAGTCGTCAAATGTTCATTTATTTTCTTCGTTAACTTTGTTAGGATCATATTCTACTCATGTCTAGTTATTAAATTTTAGGAATTTAAATATTTTATTATTATAAGTCATTCATTTCTTTGTTCAATCAAAAATAGGGTTAAATCCAAAAATCATTTAGAGATATTTCATTTATTTTTAATTAATAGATTATAATCTTTGATTTAAATTGTTTTAAGTGGTTATTTATTCTATATCGGTTGTTCTCAGGAATTAATGTGTTCGCATTATATTATTTATGTCTTTTTATTTGATCATTCATTTGATCATTAGATAAAGTCGTATATAAGCTTTATCTTTATTTATTTATAAATCATAAAATAATTAAATTAGATTATTATATTTAAGGTTTGTTACTTATTGCGTTATGTTATTTCTTAATTATAATTAAGAATTTTGTGATTACTACTTTAATCATTATTAATATTTAAGTTTTAATCTCAAATATTAACATTTTAGATTTACATCTGGCATTTCATTAATTTCATTAATTGATCTCTCCTTAATTAATTTTTATTTCTCTTTTAAATATTAAAACTCAAATAAATTTCTAAGAATTTAAATTCTTACTTTATTCATGTACCTAATTTCATTTGACTAGATATTTTTACTTAATTTCATCAATTAAGTTTTAAGTTATTATATTTTAAATAGTGGTTTTAATTCTTTCTTTGGGTTTTGGTATTCGATTCTCAATCTCATTCAACTACTTATATTCTAAACTTGCTTAATTTATTATTTATTTAATAATATATATATATTCCATTAAACATTGAGTTAAGTTATTTATTAAATTACATTAAATCATTGTAATTATTATCTTAATTATCATTATTTCTTAATTAAATTTTACGGTTTAACATTTGTTGAGGATAATTAGCAAAAAACATAAGTGATTAAGAATAATTATGGGCCTCAAAGGTTGTAGCATTTTCATCATTGGCCCATTATAAAAAAATAAAGGAGCAATTGTAATTAATCGCTTTTACTTTACTTTTCTTTGTTACCGTTGTTGTCCCGTTACGGTATTAGCCCAGTATATATAACTCATGTACTAGTGGTACCGAGGATATAAGAAAATAATAATAGTGTATAATGATAATAGTTAACCCTCAATTAGAACTCAGCACAAGAAATGTGGGAGAATATGATAATAGTGTATAATGATAATATTCTCCCACAATGTCACAACTAATTGAAAAACTCACTTCTGTGATGCTAATTGGCAAGAACTACCACTTGTGGGCTAGACAAGCCACCTTTGGGCTTATTGGTTGTGATAAGCTTGAATTAGTCAATGGCGAAAGACCAACCCTAATTCCAAAAAAAAAAGGAGAGCCAATAGAAGAGGAGAAGAAAGCTCTCAGAGAATGGCGAAGAGATGACAACAAGGTGTGCAGCTGGCTGATTGTCACTATGGAACCAAGCATATCAGAGGTCATGTCATATCAGAACTCAGCACAAGCAATGTGGGAGAAGATCGAGAGTCTCTTCAGCAAGAAGAGAAATTATGCACATATCTACTAGTTACAATAAGAGATTCAACAGCTCAAGCAATCCAGTGAATCAATCACCGAGATTTATAGCAAACTCCAGAAGAAAAAAGAGGAGATTAAGATGTACAAACCTCCAACCTCAGATCCAAAAGAAATTCAACTCAGAGAACAACAAGATGATATTTTTCAGTTCTTAGCAATACTCGACTTAAGCTATGAAGTTGTTATATCACAAATACTCATCATGACCGATCTCCCCTCTGTTGATGAAGTAGTAACCATGGTTGAACGAGAGGAGAGTCGGCGAGTGGTTATGGGCAATCACTTGACTGAGAACCCAGAAGCCAAAGTGTTTGCCATACTTTCCCGAAACCCTAACTCGAGGCCAGAGACAAAATAAGACCAAACTCTAGTGTGCGATCATTGCAAGCATAGAGGCCGCCGTAAAGATGAGTGCTGGTTTCTTCACCTTTATCTTCGTCCAGTGGGACAAGGCGAAGATTGGCCGACAAGGGGAGTGACAAGGGGATATCGCCCACAACCAAAGAAGATGCTCTCAGTTGAGAAGGAAGGCGAAGGGACTGAGTCCAACATACCCGAGTCTAACTCGGTTATTAAAATCAATCGACAACTCTCTCTAGATCAGATGCAACAGCTGATGGAGCAACTTTCTGTGCTGCTGACTCATGATAAAGGCAAAATAAAGACCAATCGTACATTTATAAACTCACTCAAATTCTCAAATAACAATCAATGGATTCTTGACTCGGGTGCAACCGATCATATGACGGAAAATGAAAGTTTATTGTATAGTTTTAGAAAATATAATATTAAATAATATGTGACGGTTGCAAATGGATAATTATCAAAAAACACAAGTGATTAAGAATAATTATGGAGCCTCAAAACTTGTAGCATTTTCATCATTGGCCCATTATAAAAAAATAAAAGAGCAATTGTAATTAACCGCTTCTACTTTATTTTTTTTGTTACCATTATTGTACCGTTACAGTATTAACCCACTATATAGCTCATGTACCAGATACTGAGAATATAAGAAAATAACATTTCATCATTTAACTTCCGATTCTCATAGCATCTTTTCTTACTCATTCTTTCTATCAGCATTTCCAATTCAACAAATTCTTCAATAATGCTTGCTTTTGTAACTTGCATTACCACAGTGACTTGAGACATATATATGTTTCTTTCAAAATAAATGCTTTCCATTCATTCTTCACTAAAGTCATATTTGATTGAAGTACAAGAGAGGAATAATTATCTTATTCCTCAAAAATTCTAAAATGCATAACTTTTGATAGTGATCTGACAGAGGTTTAGATAGGGACATTATATTTAATAATTTAAATAATTCAAGATTAAGCATATATTTGTGTTTTGGTATTATTTCTTATTATTTCTACTTTATTCTCATTGGTAATATGATTGTTGTTGTTGCTGTTGTCGACATCATTATTATTTTGTGAAAACATACATGATGTACATGTAGTTATTTCAGGGGTGGAATGTTATCCAAAATTGCATTACATTTTTCTTTAATCATATTCCTTAATTTAACATATTACTATCGAAATAATTCTGAACTGTCAGTCTTTACGGTCATAACAATGATAATAAAACAGAACTCATATATAACTTGGAAAGTGTTTGTACTTAAATTATTTACACTTAATCGGAAGAATGATTATATACTTTATATATGATTTTAACTTCAGTTGGATCTCAACCTATACATAGTCTGTTACAAGAAAAATATTTATACTGGGAAAAGAAACAAAATTAATTTTCTTCGCTGAAACACTTTATTAAGTTTTTGAAGTTGCAAATACAGGACGTAGAAATAGTTTCACTAAAAAAAAAGTGAAGCAAACAGTAATGTTCAAAGATACAATCAAAATTGCAAATACATTGTTTGGTTTTCTTACAAGCAAACAGCACTTTAAGCTCTCTCTCTCTCTCTCTCTTTCTCTTTTTTTTTTTTTTTTTTGAGAAAACACTTTAAGCTCTCTATTGTGCTAGTGCTTTCCTACGGAGGTTTACCAAGTGGTCCCTGACAAGTGACAACCAATTTCTCTCTGTCTTAGTTGTCTAAAAGACTAAGCCTTTTTTAATAGTTTTTGTTAACTTTTCCTTTCTTTCATCAGAAACCCTTTCTGACGTGTGTTACTGACATTCTGGAAATTCAATTTTCACTTTTCAGATTAAGAGAGTTAATTGCATCATAGAGATTGAGCTTTCATAACCATAAATTAATAAAAATATACAGAGCACTTCGGTGACTTATATGATGCAACTTAATTCCAAAGCAAGTTATGATGCAACACATTTTGGTTTAATTAGTATGTCAATTTTCACTATATATATCGTTGTAGAAAATATGTCCGGGTATAAAAACATGCAATTAAATCTAATTAAACTTTAAAGCAAGATAAAGGGGAAAAATGAGAAAATAATGACTAAAACAAAAATAAAACAATTTTATTTACAAATGAAGTCACTATAATTTAGACAGAGTAATTCTTATGTACATCCAACTTGTTTGATATATTCAATCCTCGGTACATTTTCTTTTGAGAAATATTACTCAAATAAAAGTTAAATTATAGATGTGTTCTTATTTACTTAGATAGAATATGTATCAAATCTGAAATAATTTAAAGTTTGATTAGTCATTCATCACAAAATCATTAAACCTCACCATTAAAAATTAAAAATTATATTATGAAAAGCAAAATTTCTTTCATATTGACTAAAATTTAATGCACATTATTTTATAATTTAAGTAATTTGGAAAACATCTATGATTTTTCTTGAGCAAAACATTTCTCTAAAAGATGTACCAGAAAAATTCAATGTGCTTAAATTATACTAGAATTACTCTTCTGACAAATATAACGAAGGATTATAAACAAAAGGCTAAGTGCTACCATCAAATACAAAAATATGTATAAAATTGTTATTGCAAAAAAACATTAGTTGTCAAATAAAACCTGCAACTGACCAACTGATGCATTCCAATATCTGGACTAGACTATAATTAGTTCCACTATATATTTTGTTTTCTTCTTCTTCTTCTTTCAGTTCATAGTGGCTGCAGAGCTTTAGCACAAAAAGTGAGAAGTTGGGCTTTTTTAACGTATCTACCACAAATTTATCAATGAGGTGGGACATGCAAATTCCACTCGATTGAGATTTATCTTTGTAACCAAATGCAAGTTAAATTATTATATGGAAAGCAAACTTCACAAGTGAAATTTCGCTCACTATTAAAAGCAAAGCATGATAAATGCCCCTAAAAAGAATTTGAGGATTTTCAACCACTATAGTGCGACAGTTGATGGATCTGTTACTTTCTATATTTTCTTCAACTATTTTGACTTTTTATTTTTAAAAGAAAGATGAGAGTCCACCTTATAAATTACATTTTGTGTCTGTAAAAGTTTCAATTCATAATTTTTTTGAGGCCATTCTAGTTATTTACCATTTGACTACTAAGTTATTTACTATTTTGACATCTTATTGCACCCGTTTTTTCAATCTATTACATTCGGGGGTTTTTAGTGATTGTGAGTTCTTGTAGATTCGGTGGGCGCAAGCCCCCACCGTTAATTACCCCGGGCTACGAACCTCGAGGCACCTCTGGATCTTTGAAAGAGAGAAGCAAATAGTATAGTTAAAAGATGGTCAAGTGGTCGTCTAGGTTTATAAAAAGGGGTCTACGGAAGATGAACCTTCAAACGGATCGGTTCAATCTATGGAAGACAAACCTACAAACAGACGGTTTTGTCCTATGGAGGACGAACCTACAAACAGATCGGTTCAGTCCATGCCACCTCGAGATGTAACCTTACCAACAGACCAGGTTAATCTCTTCATAGGGGGGCTTGAGGTGAGTCTACATACAGACCGACTCGACCTCCGTTGATCTAGAAGATGAACCTACAAACGACCAGGTTCAATCTTAACTAATCAACAACCAATCACACAAAATACAACTCGAAGCGCCGAGCGGTTGATCTTGAGGTTGGTGAATCGGAGAAGGGTGGCTATGGCCCACGTATTTCTTCTCACCGATCTTCTAGATCATGAATTCGTAGCACTAAGCCGATTCATAAACCTAGGAAACACAATTGCACACAATGTCAAACCCGAAGCGGGCCGCCTTCAACATTGAGGCATGTGTTAGTGAAGGAACCTACCTACGTAACGGTTCACATTCACCGTTTTGTGGATGAATCTACCAACGTAACCGATTCAATCTCACAGGTCTCGGGAAATGAGTCGGAGACAAACTCATCGACGGACGAGTTCGCTTGCCGGCTGGCCTCAAATGGTCATGAATTACTTGTTCATGACACCGAGTCATTAAGATGTCGCTTCGCTCGGACATCGTAATGTTCTTCTTCTTCAAAGTCGACATATCTCTCCATGCGATGTCGTAGCTTTGGTCATTCTTCAAATGAGCGTCGAGATGTTCTTGTCTCAACTAATCATTCTACATGTTGCATTACTTGTGCAAGATTACTATGTTGCCCTACACCCCTTGGCGAGCGTATTCAATCATGAGTTACTTGCTCATGGCAGCGAATCATTAAGATGTCACCTATCTAGGACATCATAATGTTCTTCTTCTTCGTAGTCGACATATATCTCCATGTTAATATCGTAGCTCTGGTTATTCTTCATTAAGCGTCAAGATGTTCTTGTCTCGACATATTCACTCATGTTGCTATCAAAGCCTTATTCATCTCACGTCAAGATGTTCCTATCTCGACGTATCTTGTTATTCTTCATCAAGTGTCAAGATGTTCTTGTCTCGACATATCATTCTAAATGTTATATCATGTGTGCAAATATTCTTACGTGGCTCTACACTCCTTATGTGAGCATGTTTATTCATTTCTAAAATGCACAAAGTCTATTATATAATATCTTCCATTATTATTTTATTATAAAGATGCATTTATTTATTATTATTATTATTATTATTATTATTATTATTATTATATTCTTATTACTATTATTATATATTTTTTATTATTATTATTTATTTCTTAAACTCTATTTATCTATGTAGAAAATTATTTACAAAAATAATAGGAAAAGGGGTAGCTATTAATTAGGGTTTCATTTATATTTTTGGGATTTTTATAATAGCTAAAGTAGTAAAATTTTATTTTTTATTATTTCTAAACTCTATTTATTCTGTAGAAAATCACTTACAAAAATAATAGAAAATAAAATGGCTATAATTTTTATTTGTATTTTTAAAATGTTTATAATAGCCAAAGTAATAGAATTTTATTATTATATTCTATTATATTGAAATACTATTCATTATGTAAGAATCATTTACAAAATTAAAAGAGGGTTAGCTATATTATTTTTATTATTATTATTTCTTTATTTTTTTTATTTTTTAAAATCCATAATAGCTAAAAAGAAATCATTATTAATATTCCATTCTATTTATTATACTATTCATTATATCTATTTTTATTATTTCTATTTATTATTTATAGAAAAGCATTATGTTTTTATTATAACTATTATTTTTATTGCATTTTATTCATCAAAAAGTATTTTTATTGTATATTTGTATAGAAATAACAAAAGAAATACAATTCATATTATAAAGCTATATTATCATTCTTTATTATAAAAGAAAATGTATTTTACTATTTATTACCATAGTAGTATATTTTATATATTTTGTGCTATTTATTTTTATTATTCTTTTTACAGAAAATATCAATATAATATCTATTATTATTATATTTTTTTTATCAAAGAATATAGCTAATCTCACTATTTATTATAGTATATTACTATCATCATTATTATTTCATGGAATATCACTTGAAAAATCACTAAAATATATCTAGTTATTATTTATGATTTTTATTTGTATTTTTGGAATTTTTATAGTATTTAAAATGGCAAGTCAAAGCAAGGTCAAATATATCAACATATGTAATGTCTTTTGCTTTTAAATTGTTTTACTATGATTATATTTTTAAAACTGGAATATTATTGTATAGAAAAATAATATGAAAAATAAGGAAATTTTAGAAACAAATTTGAGTCAATTTGGAGTTCAGGAACATTTTCAAATCATTTATTTACTAATGAAATTTCATTTTTCTGTTATTAATTCAATGGGCTTTAATTGGAATGGGCCGAGTTTTATTCATTTATTCATTTCCTTATTTTTCTGCGGATAAGCCCAATATGGTGACTGGGCCAGCCCCTTTTTATTTTAATTATACTATTTAATATGGGCCGTTAGATTTATTTTGAGATTGAGTTATATAAGATAAGGGGCCCAGATTTATTCTACAGTTTTTATTTAAATTTGAACTTATCCCCGTCGTCAGATTACTCTCAAGATTCGCACATTTATATCAAGATTTAAGCTCGCGCTTTAAGGGTCGTGCGGTTATAACTCGTTATCGTTTTCTCCAATCATTGCTATTTGAGATTCGTGCCGATAGGTGTTCCGACAATTTGGACTTTCCGCCTCTCCTGATCGGACAAGACCGACGGCATCGCCTGCCCTCAAGGAGTCTTTCTATGGAAGGTGATCGAGAATCCATACGGTAATTGATCGTATACGCCGCTACCGTTTGGGATGAATCGGTACAGTTCAGTACCATAGTTCTTGTACTTCCAAATTTGTTCAAATCGACCAAAATTTCAAGGAATTGATGTTCAGATGTGCATCGTCCTAATGCCTTGATCATGAATTACCATGAGGTTAATCGATTATGATCCTTAGCAATCTGTTAAAGTCAGATTATCAATTAGAAATGTATAATTCTAGTTAATCTCAATCACGATCTAATGAAGAGCTTGTTGTTTATTCCATTGCTAGACTATTCATATCTTTAACAACCCTAATGTCGCTACTAATGATTATATGAGACTTGTTTCGAATGTATTTGGTTTTCCTCTCAATATTTGACTTAAATTCTAAAAAAAGAACAACACTTATAATGGAATCAAACTACTCTTGCTGAGTTCTCAAGTTATAACCGAGATCAATCAGCTTGAATAGGAGTGTATTCTCATTACTTGTTCATACCATAAGGACTAAAAGCATATTTTGTTAGCCGAGAGTAATAAAAGGGAAATTCATCGAGTTCTCAAGTTATTCAACCGAGATCAATCGATGAAAAATTTATCATAAAACTTAAATTCATTCATTGCAAAAAGAAGAGCAAAGAAATTAGATCAGTAAAGACAAAATGAAAAAAATATCAAATGAAATTCTACTGTTATTTATTTATTGGACACATTTGAATATTCAATTCCTATATATATTCTAAAGAACTGACCTTTAATCCTCTAATTTTGAAATTGTATCACCTTAAAGATCAATTGTGCTTGAAGAATTGTGTAGCACCCTCTTCTGACATCGATTATTTTCCATTATTTGATATTTTTCGGTTATGCATTCCCCTCTCTTTCTTTTGATCAAATTCTCTGGGATATTGGCTGAGTTCTTCAAGTTTCAATTCACTGAGATCGATCAGCCATTAATTGGATAGGTAGAGGAGATAATGGAAGTCTCTGGAAAGAAGAATGGGGTGAAATATAATCAATTTTCTGGTCCCCTTCTCAATTGCTGTTCTAAGGCTTTTATAGGGTTCAGATAGGGCTCAGTTGTGCTTCTCCTTGCACAAATTGTGTTTCTTTGCTCCCTTGGATCGATGACATGGCTGCATCTCAGCCCCTCTTTCACTACTTCAATGGTGTGGATTGATTTCACTTGTGTTTTCTTCCAACTAAATTGAGCATCAGGATTGCCAACGTGGCAGTGGTGATAACTGCCTCTATTTCCTTTTCAACTCCAACTCCTTTCTTCTCAAACACCAATTGGAACTCACTGTTAAAATCAGCCTAAGATTTTTGTGCACCAATTCCACCGAGAAAATCATATAAGAGAGACAGTTTTGTGCCAGTAACGGTTTTAATAGCATCGTGGGACCCACTTAAGCCTCCTTGAACCGCCAATTTATCCAATTATTCGCCAAATCATCCAATTGGATTTTAAACCCGAATCCCTTTCTCCTCTGATGCGAGTGATTCACAGAGCATGAAACCGAAAATAAATTGTTCTAGAATGTTCTCCTCGCTGAGAGTTTTCCAACGATATATAATTTGTAAAATTTCGTCGCCGTTTGACCCCTTTTCTAATTTTCCGATTGAATTTCGTTCAAAATCGGGTCAGCAATGGAGAAACAGCAGTAGGGAAGAAGGGGGGGTGTTTCTGTCCCTGTGGGACCCACTGTCAGCGAAAGAAACAGTATGGAAGGGGTATTGTGGTTCGGGTGAGCTGGGTTCACATGGTCCGGGCCCACACGTCATGTTTAATGAGAAACAACAACGGTGCACCAAGTTCATGCAATGTTTTATTCTTTCTTCAAAATTCTCTCTTTTCAGCGCCAAACCATATTCTTTGTTTGGCAGCCCCAATTGCACCTGGATAGTTCTTCAGCTCCAAGTTGCACCCAGAGGGACTTGTGATCAAATCTCAGCCCTTTAATTAATCTCATTTTCTTTCTCCAATTTATTTTAATAGATCCCTTTATCCAAAAATCATGAAATTTTTACCAAAATTCTCTAAATTCATGATGATCACCTCTGTATTTTTATATTCCATTTTTACCCCTGTCTGCTTGTGCTAAAAATTCCATGATCAATAAAACCCTGTTTTATTCTTATAAAATCCCTATTTATCAGTTGTAGATCAGTGTCTCTGCCAAATAAATTCTCCTTGCAGAAACCACCCTAACTAAATACCAATTAGACTTATATTGATATTCATTAGGGTTTGATTTGATCAAATGCTGACTACTTATCGGCAATTAATACAAATCTAGACTTGATCAGGTGGTTGCTCCCGACTTTGCACTGATCGGTCTTGTGAAATTGACTTTCAATCCCTTAACATGAGGGTAATTTGGTCATAGAGCTGACTACTTATCAGAATTGACACAAATTAAAGCATGGTTAGGTGGTTGCTCACAAATTTTGGCACCAGTCACCTTGAAAGCAAAAATCACATTGGGATTTCTCATGATTGGTTGTATCAAAATACTACTTGGCATTGATACTATTCCATGTAGTACAGGGATTGTACTGCTTCAGCTCATAGGGTTTGATCTTGGCTTTCTCTCCTGTATTTCTTCCTTCAACCTTTCAGGGGTAAACACTATTACGAACAATTTTTGCATCTGGGCTTTCAGTCAATCCATGGGAGGTATGACTAATAACATTGACCTTTTACACTATGAGAAGTCATTTTGAAATTTATACATGTGCAATTTATGATGCATTATTTATTACAAAGAGGATTTTAATGTCATATATGAAGTATTACAAATGTCTTATATTTTAAACTTCAAATTTTCAATATCGAATTCAAGCCATTGTCATGTATATTTTCATTAGAGAAGTATTTATATAAATTTTTTGTGTTCACTTAATAGTAGATCAAAAAAGAAAAAAAAATCTAGTTAATGATTTTTTGTGTGTTTCTGCGTGGACACTTCTCTGTTGAAATAAGTGAATTAACTGTTTGGACTTTGAAATTTAGATTTCAAATATTAAAAAAAAATCACGATATTTTATTACTCGAAATATCAGTCCAATTGAGATATTCCTCCTTACCCAAAGCCTCAAATTTGTTGGGTCAGAAAAACTAAATTAAATTAGTTAATAAAATAATTGTTTGAAAGTATCACCTAGTGTGAACAATCTTGAGTTTTTCATTGTGAAATGCGGCAAAGACCAAGGAACTATGGCGACAAATTAACTTTCTCAATTTTTTTTTATTTTGTTTTGTTACTTGTATTAATTTTACTAATTTTGTTCCCTTAAAAGGTGATTTCACGTCCTTGCTTGGACATATGTATTTAAGTGCGTGCTATTTGAGGATACATGTACTGTAAAAGTAATGGAGAGCAGGAGGAATTTACATCTGCTGTCATATTAGTAATAACAAGAATTTTCTATTGAGTTTATAATAAATGAGGTCTATAAAATAAAAAAATAAAAATTCATTCTTTATCATCTAAATCTGATTCTAAGTTCGGTAGTTAATTCACTAGTTCCCAACATTTTTTTTTGTTCCACCTTTGGATCAAAATTTCCTTCAGTGCTATTTGAATAATCGAATAATTGGCCGGTAAGCCCCAACAAAATACCCAACTTATTAAAAAACGTACAAAAGAGAAAGCTCTTTCATTTTCTTTCAACAATTTAAATTATGACTGTGGAAAATGTGTTCAATTTTGGTGACTTTGAAATTCGGCCTACCTGCTCAAAAAGAATCAATACCTTTTCGTCTAATTGATTTGGTCAACTGTAAACAACCACGTATCCCGGATAATATTTTGAGTAACATAAATAAACAATAATCAATTTAAAATTGTGTAGTCAATATTAATTTTATTCCTCAACAGCCCAATGCAAGATATAAAAACCCTACTCTATGTAAAAATAAAAATAAAAACATTTTTCATTATTATTTGGGTTCACTGTGAGGATTGAGTGACAATGATTATTTTGACAATCTTGATGATGAACTCTTAAATAAATAAAAAATATAAAAATATAAAAATGTTTATAGATATGTTTTTATATCTATAGATTGATGGTAGTTCAAATTTTATATAATTTCATTATCGTTTGATACTCTATCAAAAACTATTAAAATTTTACATAATTTACAACGGTTCTAATTTAACAGACTTTGACAAAGTATCAAACACTAATGATATTATATGAAATTTAAATGATCATCAATCTATAGATAGAATAACATGTCTATAATTTTTTTCTCATTTATCTCATTTTTTTAATATTTATATAAAAAATATTATTAAGATTGTCAAAAATAACCATTGTAAAGTGATCCCCCACCCTAAAAAAATACCCCTAAATGCTACAATGCTCCATGCTCAACGCCCCAAACACTCTGAAGAACAGCAGACAATTGGACAATTTATTAATTTTGAACGGAAAAATGTTAGAGGCGATCCGAACAAAAGTCCAAACCACATAGGAACCCACTACCTAGTACCTAGTAGTCTATTATCTAAAAGTTGCACCTCCTCCACTCCGAGCCAATCACATCACATCACAGCAGCCACAGGCCCACAGCCCACAGCAGGAAATGGGAGCAAGCTGCGTGCCACTCACTGTTCAGTATACAGACAAAAATATGCAACCTTCCTTTCCTAGTTGACTAGTTCCCTTCCCTTTCCTTTCTCAGAAGTCAGGCCTCCGAGTTGTCGATCTCAACCTCTGACATGATCATACATCAATAATTTTTAATACATAAAATAGATTTATCATGTCATCATCTTTTTTTACTATTATTTTTATTTAATTTTTTTATCTCCTTAAATCTAAAAGTTTATATAAAATAATTTCTCTATCTTCATGGTGAAACTTAATTATTAAATGATTTAATTTTTATATAATCATTTATAAATTATTATATATCTAATTATATTATTTATTATTATAATTATTATTATTCAATATTTAAAAATATTTTATATAAATTTCCTTTAATATAATATTTTATTAAATATATTTAAAATTTTATATTATTAATTATTTATTTGAGTATTATTATCGGACGAATTGCGAGTTACAAGCCTAGCCTATAATAATATTTAACGATTGATCCAACGGGAACCCCGAACCGGGATAGCAGACTTTGTCGTATAAAAATTATTTAAAAAAGGTGTGCTCCCAAGTCCGTATAGTCCAGTTTCCCTATCTGACAAACTATATATGTTATGCGTGTCAGGGAGCAATTGGCGGAGATGGAAAGCAAGCTCATCTAGCGAGGCGTCAACGGCAAGTTAGGCCAATTTTTTGACTAATAGGCTGTAAAATGGATCGGATATTATTTAAAATTATTCCGATCCGTATTTATATTTTTTTACGAATATATTTTCATTTTAAAATCAGATACGGATAATTATTGGATTCAGATAATTTTAAAATTTAGATATCCATTAAAAATATTTATTATATATTTTTCATTTGAATTCTATTATAAATTATAAATCTAATTAATTTTACATCTAGTTTGTTCTCATATATCGTACTTTTTATAATCTGTTAGTACATTTGAACTAATAATATAGTAATAATTAGCGACTATTTTTTGTATCTAATATTTAAAATTTCTAACTAATAAATCTATCAAAAATTATATATAATTATTTTTTGAATAATATTTATAATATTTTTATTTAACATCCAAAACATACTTATATTTATAATTATATTCGTTCGATATCTAATTCATATCAATATATATTTAATGTTCAATTTATATTTAAATCTATATTTAAAAAATTATAATGAATATAAATACGATTTAACGCCGTATCTAATCAGTTTACACCCGACTACCAAATTCAATGAAACAAAACGCCGAAATAATAGGGCTCATACTGGTCTCCAAACATGACAACTATAATACCGCACTTACTTATTTGCTTTGTAATTTCATTTGATTTTACGTTGCCACTAATTATATTTGGATGTTTGATGTTTCTATATACATCCAACTTTTTGCATACAACTGTACATCATAAGGTTGAAATCAAAACATCAGGGATTTAAAAGTTTCCTTTTATTTTCGGCAAAGGATACTTTGGTCGGTGAATTTATAAATAGAACAGAAATTGTGCATTTAGTATATAATTATAGCAGCAAGCATCTGACATCTCCTTCTCTTCCACAACTTTCCATTTTTCTTTTCTTCACTAAATAATGGAAACTCCCTTCTTTCTACGCACCAGATGAGAGAATTAACATATCTTTATAAACTCCCTTCTTTCTTTCTACGCACCGGTGTCAGAACACTATTTTAATTCACTAAAAAAAATTATATAATAAAAAATATATTTTTTAATTCAAATATTTTATTTTCTTAATCCGAACACCATCTACCAATTATTTTTTATTCCGTCCCTGAGCATCAATTTCTTTTTCATCTTCCACCTTTCTACTAAAATACAACGCCGTTGGTTCCAGAGAAGCATTTTTCTCTTCCAAGTTCCATCACACGTCTTACCATCAAATCATCTATTGGTTGAAACTTATCTCTCCATACCAGATAAAAGTAGTAATTTTTTAACAATGTTTTTATGGCTTGAATAAAATCAAAATGGACCAATATAGAGGTGATACAAAAGGTCATGGAGGGCACATATATAACGGAGGAACTTAAAGAAAACGAGAAAACAAATGAACCTTTTTAAAATTTATATATTCTTAACTAGTTAACTGCAATGATTTTAGAGATTGTGATAAGAATTATGATCTTTTTATCCTTTAAAAATTAACGACTGTTATATAGGATGTATGTTAAAATTGGATGTATATTAAAACTTGGATGCACCTTAGAAACACCCAATATATTTGTTATTTTTATTGAAACCAACTTCGAATTTACTTGAAATGAAAATGTGAAAACAAGATAGTTTTACTAGACAATTTCCCTCGACCATAATAATAAGAAATTGTAAGAGAACTTTATAATATGAAAAGGGGGAGTGCTTCAATGATTACACCAGAATCTAAAAGATTAAATCACAACCATTCATCTGATAACTTTAACTAAAATTTATATCAAGTGAGATCATTGGAGTAAAGTTCTATGAAGAAAAAAGATGTAAGGTTTAAACAAAATTAAACTTCAGTTTATTTAAGGTTCATACTGCAAGTCAGGATATTTGTAATGTTTAGCAAAATTTGGCACATCCATTCTTTCATCAATTATAAATCCACCAGCGATCGCCGATCGATAATTGGACAAAGATATAAAAGAACCAATCTCAATACTTGAACAATAAGACTACAATTGTTTCCTCCGCCTAGTGCCACGTGGCAGAAAGATAGACACCCACTTGTCGATCTCTGCTGAGGGCCCCTAATGTATCTGATAATAAACACCACCTATTGTATCTAATAAGAAACACCAACACCACAGGAGCACATCCCCTTTACGAGTATATATATATATACAGAGAGGGATAAACTATTGTTAAAACGTTTGCATTTTAGCTGATATGTAAACGGATTAAAAATTATATTTTAAAATCTCAAAAATTTTAATTTATGGTTTTCATTAAATTATTCATATGAAAACTTTGTGGGATACAAAAATTTGGAGTATTTTGAGTTTTTTAATTCATTTTTTTTTAATTTTTGAAAAAATATCTCTAAAAATAATAATAAATATTTAATGTTTGTGTTGTTTTTTCAAAATTTGAAAAGAGTGACTTCAAAACTCAAAACACTTCAAATTTTTGTATCCCGTAAAGTTTTTATATAAATAATTTAATAAAAATCATAAATTAATTTTTTTGAGATTTTAAAATATAGTTTTTTATCCGTTTGTATATCAGCTAAAATGCAAACCATTTCACAATAATTTATCTCTCTCTATATATATATATACCCCTCCTTAAGCTTTGGATATATCCATCATAGTGTCGGAAAAATCAACCGAAAAAAATCAGATAACATATATACTTCTTCTCTTCTGGGGCTTTACTATTCTGGTATAAGAAAAAATGGGAGCTCTCCAAATGAGCGACTCAAGGCAATCATTCCACTTAGGCAAAACCAACTGCCGTGTAATTGAGGAGATAAACGGGCTTCTTCGTGTCTGCAGTAACGGATCCGTCGACCGTCTCCCGGTGGTCCCAGATGCGCCCTGCAACTGGGGCCTAGGACAAGATGTCTCCGCTTCTGATGTGGCAATTGATCGGGCAACTGGTTTATGGGCCAGGGTGTACACACCAAGGGTACTTCATGGGAACTACAAATCATTGCCGGTAATTGTATATTTTCATGGAGGTGGATTTTGTGTCGGGTCAGCGGCATGGAGCTGCTACCACCAGTTCATGGTCCGTTTGTCATCAGCAGAAAATTGTGTGGCGGTTTCAGTGAATTATCGCTTGGCACCTGAACACTGCCTCCCTGCGGCATATGATGATGGTGTGGCGGTGATGAAGTGGTTGAAGCACCAAGCAATTTACCAGAATTACCGTGGATATCACGATACAAGTTCCTGGGTGTACCAATCAAACTTTGACCGTGTTTTCTTGGCAGGTGACAGTGCTGGTGCCACAATAGCCTATCATGCGGCAGCACGTGTCTCATCCATGGACTCGACGTGCCTCCGAGGATTAATATTGATCCAACCATTTTTCGGTGGTGAAAGCCGAACTGCATCAGAGAAGAACCTGGCACAGCCTCCCCAATCAGCTCTGAGTCTGGCCACATCAGACTGCTATTGGAGACTGGCACTGCCGGTGGGGTCGACACGGGATCATCCCTGGTGCAACCCGCTCAGCAAGGGGTCGCCAAGGCTTGAGAGCTTAAACCTACCACCCATGATTGTGTGTGTGAGTGATTTAGATATATTAAGAGATAGAAACATGGAGTTTTGCAACGCAATGAAAAAGGCAGGAAAAGCGGTGCAGCAAGTCTCATATGCTGGTGTGGGTCATGCTTTTCAGGTGTTAAATAATTATGCTTTGTGTCAGATCAGAACTAATGAGTTGTTAGCAGATGTTAAGAATTTCCTAAGTAGTAGATAAAAGTATATGCTTAATTATTTTATTTTAGTTTTTTGCTTTTCTTAAGCAGGTATATATATACTTGGAAATTGTTAAATAAAAATAATTTTAGATGTTGCAATTAAGCTTGCAATAGCATATATTGAATTTCTTTTGCTTATGTTTTCTTCGAGATATAATGTACTGAGATAAATGATTAATTAAATTTTCCATGAACAAAATTTTCTGTCTGAATCAGGAGCAGGGAATGATTAAAATTGTATTGGAAGTAGCTAGTTACATAGATTTTCTATTTTGTGACGTTAATAAGGACGTTAATTATTTTTATGTGAATTGATGTGTCCCAACAAAAACAAGTAATGCTTTGATGAATCTTTGGGTAGTTTGAATCCCGGAATCCTACAACTAGGCAATTGACAATATTAATATACCATCTTTATGAAAAGCAGTGCACTTTGTAGTGTTTGTGGGGACAATGGTGTATGCAAATAGAAGGCTCTATCAAGTTGTAGCGCACCTAGTAAGCAAGCGTAGAATTTAATAGCCAACCATATTGTATTGACAAATGACTAAGTAGTACTCAATCACCTTATTGGATAGCCAGATTAAACAGATTTTTTTTGGTAATTGTATTGACAAATGACTAAGTAGTACTCAATCACCTTATTGGATAGCCAGATTAAACAGATTTTTTTCGGTAAATAAAATAAATTTTTGAAAATTTTCTAAACTATTAAGCATATTGTTATATACTTAATAAACAACTAAAAATTTGATGGTTCTTCTTAATATTTTTTCAATATTTTAATAACAAAACAAAATATATAATTTTCACGAATAATATGAAAAAAATATCATATTATTTGTAAAAATTAGCAAAATCATAAATAAGACAGAAAAATGGGCAAAAATATTCAGAAAAGTAGTCGCCCCTATTAATTTTTTTAAAAATCATCATTGTAATTATATATATATTTAAAAAAATAAAAAATATATTTATTGGTGCAATTTTATTATTTATCAAATACTTATTTACATTTGATCGACAAATATACTTATATTTACATGTTCTTCAATAATATATTTAAATTTAAAAATTATACCAATGAATTATTTTTTTCTTCAATAATATATTTTTTTTCTGGTTCATCCAAAAATGACGGTTTTCCCCCTATCAAAAAAAAATAGCAAATAAATTCCAAAAAATATAAAATTTAGTTTATTAATTGATTTTGGTATGGAGATTAGATTGAGCGGTTTGGATCGATCATTTCTGATTTAAAATTAAAAATAGAGCGCAGAGCACACAATGTTTTGTGCTTTGCAAAGCACCATAGCCTAATTATATATATAGTGGATATACCGTGAGCTTAAACTTACAGAGGCATTCCGTGAGCTTAAATCAAAAAGTATATCAAATCATCTCTAAATTTGAATTGTTCACTCTCATTAAATTTTTCATATTTAAATCTTATAGGGTACAAAAATTTGGGATGTTTCGAGTTTTCTAAATCACTCTTTTTAATTTTTGAAAATCGGCTCTAAAAATAATAATAAAATATTTAATATTTGTACATTATTTTCAGTAATTGAAAAGAGCGACTTAGAAAACTCGAAACATTCTAAAATTTTGTACCCCATAAGATTTCAATATGAAAAATTTAATGAGAGTGAAAAATCAAAATTTAAAAATAATTTAATATATTTTTTGAGTTAACCTCACGGAAAATCTACGTAAGCTATATATATGTAAGTTCACCGTTTAATTATTTGACAAGGAAAACAATATTATATTCATGTGTAAGATAAGCTGTGTCAACTGATACATAAATTTGTGCAATTTAAGGTTTTTATCTGGTTCATCAGCAAAACAGGGCAGTACTAGTGAATATGATCGTTCTAGGAAATAATAATATAATGAATCAGATCCATATTTTTTTAATTTAATTCTGCATCAAGGCTATTGTTAGGCCATTAACATTCCATTTTTTACATAAATCCATCTCTCCACGTGATGACGTGAACTTATACCATGAATAAATTAACATGGGCCGTGACCATCACTAGATAAGATTTTTGATAGTGTTTTTCATATATGCTGTTGATTGACACCTTTTCTCTTGGTTCTCCTCTACCCTGATTCAGGAGTGCCAGCATTTTGCAAGACAAAAATCACAATCAGATCTTGAAAACTTTATTCTGAGTTTATCGTAATATATTCTTTGTCAGACTAAACAATGATAAACTATTAATATATTCTAAGTCAAGACTATATTCTTACATTATTAAAAATATATTCTCAGTCAATTAGATTGAACTTCCATAAAGGAAATCATCTATCTAGACGCCCATCAGGTAAATATCAAATGTAGCTCATACATATATATCATGAGGTAGAAATAGAACATATAAGAAAATGATTAATTTTATATTATCTCATATTTTGTTGTTGCTATATAATAGGATTTGCTACCATTCGGTGCTAAACAATAATTTCAATTTCATTTTTGAGGTAAGTTGATCACAGGGATTTGAACCTTTCGATCTTTAGAAAATAATCAAAGCATTTCACAACAAGGCCAACCCACATGTTTAAATCAATTATTCAAATTTTCACTTAGTGAAGTGGAATTTCTCAACACTGAAGCAATCAAATAAACAAAATTTAATTGATAAAGAACAATCGTTACAAATTAACATGAATTAATTGATTGGTAATGAAGAACAGTTGTCAAAAATAAGGTACGCTGTATAGATTAAAAGGTGTATTGGATAACAAGAATGTGATATTATCAATAGTGGAAAAATGTACAAACCTATACATTATTATGTTTTTGATACACAATTTTGGAAAGCCATTCAACTCTGCTTTTGACATTAATTATTTCACGAGTAACGGAATTCAACTTTCCACACTGACAAAGAGGAACTAAGTTATTAATTGTAGACAAAAAAAATAATCCAATATTCTGATAACTTTTTGTCATGATTCCTTGAAAAAAAATTCTGACTTGAAAATAAAAAAAAAAACTAGTTGTTTCAGATCTAATTAAACCCGTTTTCTTGCGGACACCACACAATTTGCAAACGATACCAAAATCAAAATTTTAATCCATAGACCTAGTGAAAATTTTCGTTAAGCAAAAATTATACCTAAAATTTTGTGTAATAAATTGACACAAAAAGAATATATATACACAATCTTCCTTTGACCAAAGTAGGTGCTTTTGACTAATTTGCAAACAATTTCTCTTAATTTTTTTTTTCTGTAATCTTAGTAGAACCTTTAAAAAAAAGACATTTTTCATGAATAAGAATATTTTTCAAAATCTTCCGTAAATCCACTGGACCATAATGGATTTTCCAAATAACTGTAAGATAATGATACTTGTAAGAAAAGCTTTATCCAAAATAGTACTGCTTTCTGGTTACAAGCCACTAGTTATCAGTATTTGGCTGTAGCATTTTCAAAGAGAAGTATATATAGCAATGCTTCTCTGGATACATGCCACTAGGTACTGCTTTTCTGGATACATGCCACTGGCTACCAATATTTAGCAATTGCATGCATTTCAAAGAGATTTATAATATGTTAATATATAAAAAATACTGCCTTGTCTGGATTCATGCATTACCCCACACTTCCCAGGCATCTGCACGCACACACACCTACGATCCTCACTAAAGATAAATAAAGTTAGTAAGAGTCGAATTTAATTTTTCTTCCAGATTTTTGAAAAAAATGAATTGCAAAACCTGTTCTTAGAAGTTTTTATATAAGATTATTTTTGGACTTAAGTTGGTGATAAAACTAGAAGGAATCCGAGCATGGGTTTTACAACTAGCTTGGAATTGTTTGGGCGTTAAAAATGGGTGGTTGTTAATTCAAAAGAGGACGGCTCATGGCTAGTTGCTTTGAAGAACTTGTTTGGGTGATCCTTAATTACTGATTGTTTCTTTTAGTGATTCTGAATTTACAACTGGAAGAAAATTCTAGAAAATACAAGAACATGAAATAAAATAGAAAACTAAAGGTTCACAATTCACTTAGACAATGTACTTTAGATTAATCACAAGTAGTACCCATTAGAATTCTATTTCACGTTTATAAGCAAAAGCATTAAACAGTGTCTACAATGCATGGCTGATATTATACCAAAGTTAACCAGTCATTCTAAATATGTCTTATGCTGACAATCACTACTGATATAATATTTAATTGAACTTCAGCAAACAATTTTGCCAAGACTCTCTTATACATCATTAAACAAGTCATTATTTCTATGGCTTACTCAAGCATTCTCGATCAAATGAATCGAATTTCACAAAATTTGGGGAATATATAAAGCACCACTGATCAGGACAAAGGTTTTCTTCAACAAAAGAATCTGATGCTCAACAATTTCATTAGCTACACTAAAAGGAGCTTTGCAACTCGTCAGCATGTGCAAATCTGAATAAGCCTCTCTTTTTTTTCACATAAAAATATATTTTTCACATAAAAATATATTTTTGAAAAATATATTTTTTTTATATATTTGAAAGATATTACCGTAAAAATGCATGGACAACATACTAATATAAGGGTTAATTGCAGCGTAAAGGAGAGAAAATTTAAGAGTAACGAACGACCTACACAATTGAGAAGAGAGCCCAAATTTGTGTTTGGGCTTCATTGCATTATCTGTTAGCTGGCAGTAGGATCAGACATAAATTGGATGTTATCTTGTTCTCTTATGCAAACTAATTTGTACTTTTATGTTCATTAATTTGTATTTATGTTTGTTTCGTTGTTATTCAATTTGAAAATATATTGTCAAGGATGTCATCAAATTAATAGTAGTCAATGAATCTCTACCCAATTATAAATGTTTGTATGCATGGAAAAAAAATATATTCATTTGATTCTATATTTCACATGAAAATTCGCTAAATTTTACTTACAATTAAATATAAATAAGTCTTTTATCGTAAATAATTTTTAAAATTATATAAAATTATATTTGTCAATTTATAAAATAATCACATAAAAAGTTAATATCTTCTTTGAATTTATGAAATGTAGATATAAATTATTGGCAAAAGAATATGCATGAAGATCTAAAAAAAGATTTAGATTAAGTTAGAATTGTATTATACAAAGGTAACTAAAATAATTTTGAGATTAAATCAAATAGAATAGAGATATTTTATCCTAATCGTTGCAACGGATCCTTAATCATTACAACGGATGACCTTGAAATCTTATTCATTATTTTTCAGGCAACAACCGTTATAACGGATCTCTATAACCGTTGTAATGGAATAAATCATTTGTGTACGAATTTTATCCAAAATCTTTCAGAGAATTTTTCCCTCATAATCGTTGTAACGGATTTCACATCTTTGCAACGGATAGCATCGATTTGTTTTCTGTTTTGCTGATTTCTTATCTGTTTTGCTACCTGACTATAAAATGGATCTTCCTACTTTTCTAAAATATGATTTTTCACAGCCATACTTTTGAGAAACCCTAACCATTACTTCTAAACCTTTGAAATCTTAAAATACTTTAATTTTAATATCAAGTTTACTTCACTAAACCTTTAATAGATTAATAAGAATACTTTATTTTTTAGCGGTTTTTATGTATTATAATTGGTGTGGACCTCATCTCACAGTATATCCGCTGAGTTAAACTTCAACATAACAAATTTGTCATTTTCTGTAAGATCCTTCAAATCATATATTTATATTTCATAATTTGAGATAAATAAAAGATAGAAATCAAGTCTAATATCTTAAATATTAATTCATGCCAGAAATTGTTTTCTCACATTTCTGCCATTCAATTAATCTTTTATTTGTACAAAGAATATTTTCATATCATTAGACTAAAAACTGATTCTTGAAATACATATTTTGTTGACACCATTTCCGACTAATACTCTCCTAAAAAGTTGATTATTTCCAATTTTTAGGAGTGGACCATAAATATGAAGATTTTGATTTTGGCATGGATCATGGATGGATGCTATATTGCTATGTATATCTATAGAGGTGGCAATCGGTCGGGTCGGGTCGGGTCGGGTCGGGTCGGGTCGGGTTTCGGGTCGGACGGGTCGGGTCAGTTTGACTTTTTAGAAGAAATTGGGTTGGGCCAGGTCGGGTCAGGGGCAGGTCGGACGGGTCGGGTCGGGTCAATTTATATGTTGTGTTTTTTCAAATCGTTGATAGATTTCGATTGGATTAAAGGCCATTTGATCTCGGGTTGGGTCGGGTCGGGTCGGGTCGGATCGGGTCAGTTTGACTTTCTTAAAAAATTAGATCGGATCGGGTTTGGATTAAGTTCAAATCCGAAGCAGGTCGGACGAGTTTCTCAGATCGAGTCGGATTCTGCCAGCTGTGTATATCTACAACTGCAAGAGTGGTCACGGATGGATGGCATCTCTTTTTGTAACCTTGTGGCTTGAGCACTAGGCCAACCAAAACATATAAAATTAACCTCAACTGCCCAATCAAGATCTGTCCTCTGAAATCTCTTTCTTCTCTTTTCTCTCTGTATGTCTATTGTATTTCACATGCATGGTGGGCTCGTGCCCTATATGCCTCTCTATCCACAGAATCCAAAAGTAAAAAAATTCTTCTCTGGCTTTTTTGTGGCACTGACTTGGTGGTAACAAATTTATGGTCAAATGTTCTACTTAGGAAATGTATACAAACTGCTATGACTGTACTATTATGTCACTCGGTTGTTGGGTATTAATGTACGCATGATACAAAAGTGGCCCCATTTTAGAAAAATATGATAATATATTATTTTTAATAATATTTTAAGTTCCTCTGAAATAATCGAATCCAAAAATTTTAGTTCGTATTGGTTAATTAAGATCATTTTCATTAATATGACGAGAAATTTCGGATGCGGGTTATAAAGGAATCGGATCTCCTGCCCACCTATGAGCAGGATTTTTCTGTCCACTATAGAATCCAACCAATCTCAAACAAACATGTGGCATCCTTCTTTTATTAATTAATGATCTTTATTCTCCGTTTTCTGTTATTACACCATTTCCATTAACTGATTAAATTAGTTGGTTTTATTCTTTCCTATGTACTCATCTCTTCAAAACTAATAAAAAATAAAATGATTTATTTTCTAGGTGCTCAAGATTTATTCAATTTCTTACCACTTGGATTTCTTAATTTGAATTGTACTGCAAATTTTGCAATTGTAAATTAATAAAATTCAATAAATGTTAATAAAATTGTGTTTATTTTATCTTCACTCATTAATATATTTTCTTATGAATTAGATACAATATATTTTTTAACATATAGCAGGTCTGATCTTTCTTTGAAACAATTAGATGTCATTAAAAAAAATTGGACTTTTACTTCAACCAAAACCGCCAAGCATAACTAAATAAGTGTTGGAATATAGATTGGAAGATATAAATCAGTTTTTTATTGAGTTTTTTTTTAAATTGATCCAATTAAACCATGTAATACAAAATAATTTTTTTAATTAAAACTTTCAGTTTTATTATATTTTTATTATATGAGCTACTAGGTTTATACTTGAAGAACAGTTTTGGATTGATAATGAAATTCCATGTATGTTATATTTTGAATACGTATATATTAAGAATTTATCATTATTAAACAAACTTATAAATGAAAGGGAAGATGAAGAGACCGTATAGAGAAAATAATAATTGATTTAGTAAACAGATTTTTCATAATTGAGAAGTTATGATTTATCGTTGAGAAAATAATAATGTTAAAACTTATTAATTAGATGAAAGTCATATGATTCATTGCATCTATATCTCATAGTGCTTAAAACTTTTACACCATAATATAAATTTAAGTCTGAATATTTTTTATGGTATCTATGTGGTTTAAAGAAAGTGCACATTAGACTTGCTATATATTAAAATAAATGTTGGATATAATTGATAAAAAATATTAATGATAGAAGATAAAATAAAAGGCAACACATTATTTATTAATTTTAAAAGAAATTTAATTTGAGATATCGGAATTAGCAATAGTATATATGAAAAAATTTACAAGTAAAAAGTTTGCAGTCTAATTCAACTTAAGAAATTCAAGTGATAAGAAATTAGGTAAATCTTTAATATCTGGAAGATAAAATAATTTTCATTTTTATTTCTGAAGAGACAAGTGCATTGGAAATAATAAAACCAACTTCAGTTAACGGAATATCATGATTTAAAAGGAAGGAAATTTACAGCGTTAAAAGCTCATTAATTAATGAAAGATAGATGCCACATGTTTGTTTGAGATTGGTTGGATTTCATAGCGGACAAGCAAATCCTGCCCATAAATGGGTAGGAGATCCGATTCCGATCATAAAAGCTAGCGCATAGAAGTACCTGCTTCTCTTTCGTCAAAATTTTTCTTTGCTGTTATGCTTGGCATACCCAACAATTCCCAATAAAGATGGTCCCTATCTTTTAGTTTTTATTTTTGATATTTTCAAATGATATGTATTACTCCAAATATCCTTATGCGCAGATATTAGTATAGTAGCTCTTGACTCGAATTTTTTTTCCTTGCCTATACGTATCAAACTATATATCAATTAAGATATTAGCATTCCAAAATTCTATATTCAGAAAGAGATCATTTTTTAAAGCTTTCTAGCTATGTTCATATAATTTTTTTTCTTCATTTAAAGAGATAATATAATGCATCTAAAGTATAATATAATATACTAAAGTACTACAACTCTCTGTATTCCCTAATATATTTTAATTGAGCATCGTTCTTTTCAAATGAACATATGTATTGGAGCTTGTATGCGTTGTTTTCCTTTAAATGAAAAGGAACGATTCTATTATTTTTAATTGGGACCATGCGATTTAAAACAAACAAACTGGATTATAGCTATTTAAAATTTAAGGTCCTTTTTTTATGTAAATCTGATCAATTTCATTTAACTATACAATGAATAAATAAAGTCACTTTAAAAAAAAAAAAAACATAGAACAATACCAATCTTGTGCATTGACATGTTGAGCTGTTAATGTTAAGAGCACAAAATATTCAAATGTGATTGAGAACTTTGTTTTTCCCTCTTTCTAACAATTAACCTCGTTCGGAAATTTTAGCTATCGACTCTTATAAAGTTTTCGCATGTTTCAAGCAATCAATAATTAATTCTGAATTGTAATACCGAACACACTTATTAGTTGCATTTTTAATCACAAATAAATAATTTAGATATTGACTTGTAGGGGCACAGCTACATGCGGCAAAAGAGTGGAAAAGAACTATTTTAAACTACAAGTATATTTTTTTCTCCAACTCTGGACGAAGAAATTATTAAAAAAAGTTTCAAGTATATGATTTTTGAGAAGAAAGAACTGTTTTATTTAATTGGAATTGAAAATAATTGTAAAATCATATTCTATTTTAAAATTTTACTTCACTCTATTACTAATTCTAGCTCCACGCCTAATAATGTATCGAGTCAGATTCATCAATATTTGGGATATGTCGATTCCAACTATTTTATTATGCTAACTTTACATTTTTTTTTTTCAGTTTTATGACCAGCAAGATAAATATATTTTAAATTCATCAATAATGTTCCGTTGATTGTTGATCTTATTATGGGTTTTGTGATGGGACAAACTGGAAAAGCTCAAGCTTCAAACAGTTAGTTAAGAATTGGATCTTAGCACATTATGTGAAGCAGCAAGAGAGTTGGTAGACATTAATAAAATTAGTTCAAAGGAAAAAAATTCAATGTACTGTATGAAATAATTAATGTATCCATCTACCTAGCTCTTCTCTCCATGTTTATTCCGCCAAAATTCTTAATCAAATTATCCAATCTTTCTATATATATATATATATATATATACACACACACCCAATTGGCACAATTGCACAAACATCCAATTCTGACAAACACAAATCCTAGACTTAGCCAATTAACGCAGTAGGCGCAATACTCCATAGAAAGCATACACAGACTCAATTAAAGTGAGTATGAACACTCATCTCTTTGTGCCATTCCTATTACTGGCCTCTTTTGTCACAACAATTATAAGAACCGTAGCTGCACCTGGTAAGTGGGACCTACTCCAATCCAGCATCGGCATATCGGCAATGCACATGCAGCTCCTGCACAATGATCGAGTCGCCATCTTCGACCGGACAGACTTCGGCCAGTCGAACCTCTCTCTTCCCAATGGGCAATGCCGGAATGACCCGACTGAGCTAGCATTAATGACTGACTGTACCGCACATTCGGTTGAGTACGACCCGGTTTCCAATTTATTTAGGCCTCTGACGGTGCTTACAGATACATGGTGTTCTTCAGGCAGTGTAGCACCTGATGGCACTCTAATTCAGACCGGTGGCTTCAATGACGGTGAGCGGGTGGTGCGGGTGTTCAAACCTTGTCTCGATTCAACCTGTGACTGGGTTGAGAATCGGACTGCCCTGATCGTACGCCGGTGGTATGTTATTTATCCTCTAAATTACTAATTAGGAAATAAAAAAGATCAAATTGAGAACAGTCTTGATTATTGAAATTATTATACCACGGTTTGAGATCCATGTGAACTACCACATGCTGGTTTTAATCCTTTTCTTCCTTTCACGCGGTCATGTAACTAATTTATTCTACATTATAAATTGAAACTTACTGAGGAGGAATAAGTTTATGAGTAAATTGAGGGAAGGGCATTTAGAGTATCCATTTTTCTTTTATGAGATTTTTTTTTTGAAAAATATATTTTTTTTAAAGTTTCATTGGGTATAAAAATAATCCTACTACTAATACTGATTAAAGTATTAGATGAAATTTCTACTCCATCCTCTATGCAATGATAATACCACTTTGAGGATTTATCATGTAAATATTAGTTTTAAACTTTTAATCATTTAACTAATGATCTATAATGACAAATATGTCGGTGCTACTATACTGTATCCGTTATGGATCAGTTATGTAATTTTTCTCCAACATCTGAAATATCAAAGGTGTAAGGAACGTAATGCAAAAGTTCCACTTTCATTTATGGCTACAACAACCCAAGTATTGAGCTCCAATAAATGAATAGTTCCGAGCAATGAAAATTTTATATGAGTTATGGAGATGGACTATTCCGCTATTATATATACGGAAGTTCAAGAACTTTATTTTATTCTTTTATTTTTTGGTTTTATAACAATTTATATCGCCTCATTTATCAATTCACATTGTCATTGCCTGACCGACACTGGTGGCTGCATTGCTAAAATGAAAAAAAAAGTCGAATTATTAATTATAAGTTTGTTTTATAGAAAATTAAAAAGGTGAAACTGAATGGTTATAGACCAATCACATGCAACAGACGGTGAGTTTGCGGCCTTTTGATCTTGTACTGAGCAAGCTAGCTCCAACTTATCCAACTTTATGTGAATGTGTTATTTGGAAAACAAAATAAGATTGTGGTATATTTGTCAAAAAAAATGATAACTGAATCCTCTTTTTCTTCTTTAGATCTTTGGTTTGATTATAAATTTATAATCTGTCAGTAAATAATTTATTAAATTGTTACTGAGCCTAAAAATTTACCTGCCTAAATGGGAGCACTTGAAATTTCATGCAGGTATGCGACCAACCACATTCTTCCAGATGGAAGCACCATAATAATCGGCGGCCGCCGCCAGTTCAACTACGAGTTCTATCCAAAAACCGCTGCAACACTGAACATCTTTCCTCTTCGCTTCCTAAGTGATACAAAAGACCTGAATGAGAATAACCTCTATCCATTTGTCCATTTGAGTGTTGATGGAAATCTCTTTGTATTCTCCAACAATCGTGCGGTGCTGCTGGATTACAAAAAGAACAGGATTTTGCAAACATACCCGCTGATCCCAGGTAGTGAGCCGAGGAACTACCCAAGCTCGGGGTCATCGGTTTTGCTTCCTCTCAAGCCGCCTTACACTGAGGCTGAAGTGCTCGTCTGTGGTGGTGCTCCTCTTGATTCTTATGCACAAGCAAAAAGCACCGGTACAGTACAAAATTCGATTTTATTAAATTCACATCAATCACAATAACTGAAAGTGGCTTCCGAAACTTATTATAATAACATCAACGTTCAGTATTTTCTATTATTGTCAGTCCAATAATTTGTTCCTATAGAAGCCATCATTTCTCAAATTGACATTGTTGGAGATCTTTACCAGATCAGTTAACGTAGCAACCAACTGTAGGCACCTTCATTCCAGCGCTCACCACTTGTGGGAGGCTAAAGATAACCGACACTTCCCCTTCTTGGTCCATGGAGACAATGCCTATGCCAAGGGTCATGGGAGACATGCTCTTGCTCCCAACCGGCAAAGATGTGCTTATCATAAATGGTGCCGGGTCAGGAACAGCTGGATGGGAATTGGCTCAGGATCCCGCATACATACCCGTCATATATCGGCCAGAAGCTCCCACTGGTTCACGTTTTGAGTTACAGACATCAGCAACAACTCCTCGATTGTACCACTCTACTGCAATTTTGCTTCGTGATGGTCGTGTCTTAGTCGGTGGAAGTAATCCACACATTTACTACAACTTTTCAAATGTAGAGTACCCGACTGATCTAAGCTTAGAGGCTTTTTCACCGGACTATTTGAGTGCTTCAAATTCAAACTTGGTACCAAAGATTATTACAGCATCCCCAATTGAGCTGAATTACGGAAAACAGTTTTCTCTACATTTTTCAGTTGGCTCAATTGATACATATGGTCTGTCAGTGAATATAATTCCACCGGCATTTTGCACGCATTCTTTCTCGATGAATCAGAGATTGCTGATTTTACAAACCAGTAAAGTCATCACATTAGCAGATGGAACAAATGAGGTTGCTGTGGTGGCGCCGCCTTCAGCCGTGTTAGCTCCTGGGGGATATTACATGGTGTTTGTGGTAAATAGAGGGATCCCAAGTGAGGGTATTTGGGCCCACATACAGTGACTAATGTTTAAATGGTTTATAGTAATTGACACCCCCCACAAGGAGAAGAAATTCGCTTTCCTCAATTGTTTATTAGTTAATTAATTTTTTGGACTTAATTGGATAGATTGAAATATAAATAGCCGTTACAGAAGTTTGCAGGAATTATGCATAATTCAAGAAATTCTCTGTTATTTTGGTGGACTAAGCTGAATATCATAATTGACCGGGATTGTTCCTCACACTGTTTGTGAAAAAGAACATTAACTTTAATTTTTTATCTATGGTGTTTTATAGAAATTTCACTATTTACAATCAGTATGAACTTTAATTAATGTCATTATGCAGAGGAGTAATACAGGGACCAATATTTAAGTTCACATTTCGTTAGCTTTAATTAATCTCAAAGCAAAGAAAAAAGCGCAACTTAAAAAATGAAGCTTTTGGGACATACTCTTGAACTATAAAGGATTTCTTCATAATAAGGGTTTCTTCAATTATTATAATGGATGGATTTGTAAAAAAATTAAGAAATTGTAATATTTGAATTGTTGAAGGTATTTCCTGCGTCGTGTGATGTAAATTAGCCGGCTACCATCAAGTCATAATCAGTGCATGAAGGGTTAGTGCTAACTGCTAACACCTTATAGAAGAGATTGGGCCTCTTTTACTTGATTGGGCCGGTTTGTGCTACAATCAGTGGGCTCTTATTTCTCTGTCAGTGGCACCTACCTCTCCAAATTCCAAATGTCTGGGTAGTGGGGACTAATATTAAATTATTGGAAGGATCCATTTTTGTGTAGTAATTGAGGAAATTTAATTTAACAGTCCGTGGAGGAGGCATCTTCGCTTCTGGAGTTTGAACGGGTGTGAGTTCGCATAAAATGATAAAAACAAACGTTCTTTTTATATTTTTATAGTCGCGGCTTCATTTGAACTAGCGCTTGTTAGATCACACCCTTTTCTCTGTTTCTCTCTGGCAATCATGTATCCCTCTGTTGAAACGAATAATGAACCACCACCAACAGCACCACCTGAGATGCTAGAGCCACCGCAGACAACCTTTCCATTAGTTGTCGGTCCAACTGTTCATGCACTGGCACCGCTGCGCACAAATGTCAGTGTAGTTCAAATGTCAGCATCCATACCAGTGCCATGGTCGACTGGCCTCTTCGATTGCTATGATGATATAGACAATTGTATGGGCATGATCAGTAGTTAATTTCATCTCTCTTATATGTCAAGTATCAACTAATTGGTACACTGTTTTACGCGTATCAAGTAACATATATGAAATTTCTGAATAATATATGAATTACACTGCCTTATTTTTATGTGCATGATTGCTTATTAGACTCTTCTTTTTATAATTTTTATTGTAATTGAACTTGTTGCTTCATTTTTTCTTGTACTTCATTTTTATAGGCTGCATGACCTGCTTTTGCCCATGCATTACCTTTGGCCAGATTGCCGAAATTATCGACCATGGTTCAATTTGTAAGATTTTTTACTTTAAGTTGGTTTAAATTATTTTCTGTTGACGTAATTTGATTCCTCTTAAGACTAGTTTCCGATCATTTTTAAAATGATTTCTTTTTACCAGATGTTGGCACAGGTATCACCTTAGGAAAGTGTACGTTCTAGAACAAGATGAATTTTATATCAGTAGAAACGATAGATAAGTAAATAAATAAGGTCAATTTAGCCTAATACCTCCCTGAATTAATCTCATTCATCCGTTGAAAATTTCTATTACAGTTCTAGAGTGGTTAATTTCAAAAATGAACAGAATGTAAAATAGTAGACTAGAAACAAAGAATCAGACAGATGTATATACATAATAACATGTTGGTTTGACCCTGATTCAAAAGAAAATCAATTTTACTTTATAAACAAATTCATTCATTTACATTCTAAAATATTAATTCGTATGTATGTAGCATGTTGTGCGAGCAGTGGGCTATACGCTGCAATCATGTGTCTGTCAGGTTGTCACTGGCTCTACTCCTGCTTCTACCGCCGAAAGTTGAGAGGCCAATTCTTCTTGGAGGAAAGCCCTTGCGGCGACTGCTGCGTACACTGCTGTTGTGAGCCCTGTGCTCTCTGTCAAGAGTACCGTGAACTCAGGATGCGCGGCCTTGACCCCTACTTTGGTATGATTTGCCTGAAACTTAATCATTTATTTTTGGCAGATATACAATTCTTGCTCTTTGATATTGATGGTTATATTTTTCATTTTTGGTCAAGGTATATAATTGGTAGAATGTATATGCTCTGTTTGGCTGATTCCATGTCTACTGATTGTAGGATGGCACGGAAATATGGTTATGCAGACTGCCTTGGTACCTCCTACTGTTGCTGGCATGACTCGTTAGTCAAGAAAGTTGGATCCTTTTTTGCATGCAATTCAGAAGATATATTATGGCGTGCTGGAATGGATTGTTCTATGTATCTTTGGATTTTTTTTTGTGTTACCCTCCTGAGTCTATTTAATGACATGGTATAAATTAATGGGTTTATGTATTCATTAATGTATTATCTTTGATTTTTTTTTCTAAACATGGTACTATTTATGTATCATTAATTGTATTTTGATTTTCTAAAAATGTATGCCCTTGTGTAATTTATTTGAGTGCCTAAAACAGTAATACAAATAAAGATTCATTTGCCTGAGTCAGTGGTGACTTGATCTTGACTTCATGATTGTCATGAAAATAGAAAATTGAGAACAATATTTCTATCTGAGATGACGAAATTTGAATATGTCATAGGGGAATATACTCATTTCGTGTTAAAATCTGGTCTAATATGCCTAAATGATACGGATTCGTGAATGAAATTTATTAATTTTTATTCAATTTTCTTTCAAGAAAACCAGCCTGTGAGATGATCCAGATGTTCACAAGTGACACATGTTTGCTCTTTGTATGTGAGGTTGCAAATTTGAAATCAGGGGCAGGACCAGGATTTAGAATATTTGTAGTACATTATTTAGAAAATTGGTATATCCTTTTTTTTTTTCATTTTCACCTCTGGTTTCTGAACCATAAATTTCAATTATTTTATGTTATTTTAATTTGCTTTGTAGGAGTAATCATGTTAATGCATTTTTATCTTACTATTAATCATTGTCATTTATAATTTTTTAATTTATTGTCATTCTTTTCTACAGATGCTTTGTGATACTGGTAGTGTTTTATTATGTATTTGTTGATGACGTTTGGAAAGATTTCCATGAATATTAGGTTTTAAAAAAAAAAACTGATGGCTATTGTTTGTGTAATTGGGTTTTACTTGTATGTTTTTATGAACTCGAGTACTTCTGCATAAGGGCTGGTTTCGATCAATGCGTAACAAAGATAAATGCTGAAGTTCTGTTGACTTAAATAATTCACTCGAGCACTTTGACTTTTACATTAGTTTGTTTTCATTTGAATGTGTTAATGAATATCTATACCGCTTTAAATGTTCATCCAAGAATCAAAATTCATGGGCAATCTTGCGTTGTTTCCATTACCATATGTTTGTAGTTTCAAATCAACATATTGGAATGAAACTGAAGTGTCAGAACTTTGTGGTGGAATCCTTAGTTTACTATTGTAATAGTTTGAAACTGTTCAGAAAATTCAGATGAGTTAATTCATACAATTTGATAGTATATCAAACACTATCAAAATTTTATGTAATTTGTAATAGTTTTAATTTTATAATTTTTTATATACTATTAAATAATAAAAAAATTATATATTAAAATATCGTTGTCAAGTGATCTATTCCCTTTAATACCTCACTCTAAAGATTTATATGTTAAAATATCGTTGGCATTGATACATCCCAAGCTGTCAATATAATGGTCTAACCTAAACTAAGGAAAATTCATGAATTGAGATTAGAGAATTGAAGACGGTCCGGTTCGGAGCGGTTTGGTTCAAACTCCTCCGGACCACGGGTCACGGGTCATTGGTTAGCACGGGTTCGATGGTTCAAGTTAGAGCGGTCCAAAATGAGAAAATTCCGATCCAACTCGCCTTAGACCCCCCGCAGGTTAGAACGAGTCGGGCACGGAACAAGATGTAGTCATTATACATACTTTTCTTTTGCCAAACAATGAACTAATATAAAAGAAATAAAAATCAGGAAATTTATTTTAGCTATAAGACCGAAGGTATACGGTGCATCAGAACCAAATGCAGGTGGAGTTTTGAATGTGCACCATCTGACAATATCATTTTCTCCTACAGCATAATAATATGTAGAATCACTCTGAAAGAAGAATGAATACTGATACTGATACATTGTAATGGTTTACTACTAAACCAAACACACTGAACTTGCCAGAAAATGCCCAATGCGGAATTCTGTCGAACACCTTATTGGCACAAATTATGTGGACACTAAATGCAAGACAAGACAAACAAAATAATTACCAGATGAGAACAAACGACACAGATTTGATCCAAGTAAACCTTAACATTTGACAACAGGATACCTAGCACTAAAACAGATTAAAAATATACATATACATTTTTCCACTTTCAATTCGTAGTTCTGTTTTAAAAGATATACATGTCCTGACATGTTGAAAAGAATAAAAATCATCTTGAATTATTATAACAGCAAAGTACATCAAAGATCTCCTTTATACTATTAGACAATTAGCATCACAAGAAATGGATTATTACGGTCCGGATCAATCTCAGGTCATGAGTTATGATGAGTCGGATTAGAACGGTCCAAGATAAAAAAATCTATTTGAGGCACGGTCCAGATGACGACCACGGATTATTTCGGGACAGATTAACCCAGAGGATTTTTTCAAACCTCTAATTGAGATGGTTCAGTTTTACCTGAGAATCAGAAATACCAGCATTTACTTGAATGAGAACTGACATTTAAAGGCCCATTAAAGCCCAGGATAAAATAAATTAACACGAACAAATAATTAGACCAGTTGAGCCCAATTGGGTCCATGAGGTATAGTCCTAAAATTGCCCATATTATCAACAGTTAAAAACCCAATACATATATATATGTTCACAACTTTCTCAACATTTAACTAACAACTGAGAATCAGATTTAGTTCAAATCGTTCATTTGTTTTGCTCCAACAAAGGTGGCAGCACAAATTTATGATACAAGTACAACAAACGAATTAACCCGGACAAATATAGTTATTCTCTAGAGATTGGAACGGATCCAAAATGAAGTAGAAACCATTAAAGTGCCTCGTTTAAAGTGACTTGAACTCACATCACTTGTGGAGTTGAAAAATTTTACAGGTGCGGTTCTTTTAATTTGAATGATTAGATCATCTAAATAATTTTAATTTAACAGTAATAAATAGTTTTGTGCATCAAATTTTTGTTTAATTTTTTTCATAGCCGTTGTGATTTTTTTGTGAGATCTCTATATGAAAATTCTCCGCAGAAAATACGCTCTCTACATGACCTACAATTAGGCATAAACTGACCCTTCAAAAAACCCGATCCTTGCCCGGCTCTCATAAATTCGGTCCGACCATTTCTAATGGTAAGGACCGAATTTCTCAAAGATCTGATTCAATTTTAAAAAAGCAAACCCTTCTGAGCTAGCCCGTATCAAACACAACTCTTTCCTATCTTTATCCGGCCCTTCTTAAGTCATTTCTTTAATATTTTATATTATATATTAATTACAGTTAAAAAATCTGAAAAAATTAAAAAAATTAAAATAAAATGTCCAAACAAAAAAATATAATTTAATATTTTTATACAAATATAAATTAATATTAAAAAATATTTAATCAAAAAAAAAATATATATCAAATCTTTATCCAGCTTTTAAAGTCCAAAGATTTAATAAAAACTGAGTTTGTCTCTTAAAAATTAAACTCTTTAAATCTGAGCTTTTAAAAAATCATATTAAATTTAATCATTACTCGACCCTATCCGCTAAATCCGATTCTCCAAAAAATCTATTCCGATCTTTAACAAATCAGACCCCATGTTCAAAGATGATGCCTATCTAAAATTGAAAGCGCCTGGAAGGAACCGAACCGACACTGACGAGTCCATTTTCCTGTCATTTTGAACTTTGACGCGGTCAATGTATTTTATATTATATCGCACGCTTTACTTGGAGACAGACCAAACTCTTCAAGTGGGTTATGAACTTGGAAATCGTGCTTTTGTTTACACTTTTTTTTTTGAGTTAATACCCGTAGGTTTTGTTTACACTTGTCTGGCTTCTACCATGGCTTCTACCAAAAGCACCAAACTAGTGGAGGAAATCATGGCGTTGAAAATGGCTTCTGCTTCACTTATCCGTAGGGGCTAGGGCTGTAAACGGGCTCATGTTCCATTTATTACATTAAGTCGAACTAATTCATTAATTATTTTTGAATTAAAAATATTAGTTTAAAATCAATCTATTAAGTTAATAAGTTAACCGAATTAGTTCATTAAGTCTCACTAAAATTAATTTAATAATTAATAATATTTTTCATGATATTTGATATTTAAATTTATATCAAAATTATTAAAATAATTAATGATAAAATATTTCACATAATTTAATATAATAATTTAAGTACATATCATTTTATAAACAATTTACTATATTAAAAAATTATAATAAATATATATAAATAATAAATATTAATAGTTTAATAGTTGAGCCGGTTTAAGTTCATGCTCAACTCATTAACTTAATGAACATAACGAGCTAGCTTGTTAACGGTTCGAGCCAATAATGAGTCGATCCCGAACGAGTCACGAGCCACAAGTTTTTTTTGTCGGCCCTACGTAGTGCTGTCAATGGATAGAGTAGGATAATAAAAAACCTTACTTAAGTTTATATCCGATAAGTTAACGAAATTTTTTCTTATCTATATTCGATAACTTTACGAAAATAAAATCTTATTAATACCCATCTTATCGGATATGAGTATGAGTAGGAAAAACGGCCAAATGACTTTCAAAATGAAAAAAATTATAATATAATTAGCAATAAAAAATCATAATATAATTAGGCAATAAAAAATTATAACACTGAAATTAATTATAATATAATTAAAAATAAAATAGATAATATATAAAAAATAACTCTTATCCGTATTCTCACATGATAAGTTAACAGATTTTTTTTTCCACGCCAATGTGTCATTGATAGCCCTACTTATCGGAAGACTTGTGCTTCGCTATATTCATTTTGGAATTGACTTCATAGTAATGAGGATAAAATTGTATGATTTATATTCAGCATTTTTCTAAAACAAAATATTCCGTTAGTCTTGGTATTTATTAATTTCAAATACATATTATGTCACTTTAATTTGCGTGTTTTCATAAAAAATGAGATACGTCAATATTTGCGCTAAGCATACAATTTTAATTTATATTCAATTTAACAAGACCAAATAAGTAGTTTTTTAAGTACTACCCACTATTCATATATTTTTCTAACAGGTCATTGTTCATTGTAATCTATAAAATTCTGAAGCTAAGGCAAATTGTTCTTTAGATAATATTGATTAGCATAATGCTCGTTAACTTTAATGTGATTATGATGTTTATTTATTTCTTTTTGGATCAACAAACAACGTTTCTGATTTATATGTCCATCAGTCCATGTATGTTTTATTTTATGTTTATGTGATGCTAGCATTTTTGCGTTCACAGAGAGCATCTTGATCATCTAGATTGTAAAACAAATATCAAGCAAATAAAGTGAACATCAATTAATTATCTTATTATATTTTGTCGAAATCATAGAATCTTGTAATTAGTTAAAAATCTCCTAAATTTGATATTCGGGTTGCAAAATTACTAAACATAAGAAACATAGATAATTTATATAAATGATAAACAATGCTCAAATTGCTGAAGTTAAAAAAAGTTAAAAAAAAAAAACACTTTTGGAAATTTCTGGAAAATGCTTAACCCCCTAATACATCGCGTTAGTACTATGGATGATGATGTTATTGAGGCTCCGTTCGCATGAGGTATATCTTTATAATACCGTAAATTTATAATGAGCCATCAGTATTAATAGTATTACAGTCAAATAAATAATATTACAAACATTGTTTAAATTTATGGAGATTTTTCATTATTAAAATCCGAGCAAATTCTAAAAGATAAAGTACTCTAAAAATGTGAATTCGTTCATTTGGATTTCATTCGATATGAGATTTACTAAAGCAGTTTTTCTTGGTTACAACGACCTAGACAAAAAATAATTAGATGAGATAGAATTTTCTTTCCTAATCAGATATAAAGAAAAAGTACTTCATAAACATGGATTTTGTACTCCAATCTCATCCGAACACGTGTTGGAAAAAAATGTTCTTGAGCGGTAAATCAAAAGGCCCGTGTATTCTATTGCCACATATTTGTCTTGCTCGTTGAAAAATAAATGCCTCCCAAAAATATTTATGTAGCTATCGGAGTGCTTTTTGTTAACAACTCCTCAAAAGATTTATGTGAACTACAAACTAAACATATTTTAGTAGAGTGAAATGTCTATTTTTGAGCTAAAAGGCCTTTTGAGGTAGATTATTTTGAAGCTTAGTTGTCCCTTATTATATCGTTCTGATGAAAAATTGAGTGTTTAATATATAATATCCAAACCTTTTTCCGATTGTTCTTACTTTTTTAGCATGTTTAATGGCAATTAAATCTATGTACTCAATATTATGTTTTAAACAGACGCTGGTGCGAAATCAGAATTTCAAATTGAGAAGTTTCGAATATTATATATATAAATTAAAAAATACTGAGTTGACAAAATATCTCAAAATATAAATTTTAATTTTTTGAGGAGGAGGGAGGGGACGAATCAGGCCCCTACTGATCCTCCCCTTAGTTCCGTACTTTGACAGACAGAATGCATTAATTAGTTTATCATAGAATAATTGAAAATTTTTAAGACATTTTTTACAGTGTTTGCATTTTTATAATTTGTCGATAATATTAGTACATTAGTACTGTGTTAATTTGAAATTTTTATATTCCCCGATAATATTTGCCGAAATTTTTTTTTAATTTTGATAATTACGATCCGTACAAAAAGAAAGTGAGTCAACAAATCTAAATATCTTTACTGTGCTCCTGCACTTCACCTTTTTCTTTAGAAAAAAAATATGGCTATCAATAATTCTAATATATATATTTTTTTTATATATTTATTTTGGGATTTAAACCATCATCGTTCCGTAGAGTGATGAAACTCAATACCATTTATACTACTAGTGGCCCTTCACTAGTTGGCGAAAATGGAAAAAGAAATCAAAATAAATTTTCAGCCGAAAACATGCATCGCTCATTTTTTTTTTGGAGAAGAATTAAGTGTTGATTCTTAAATAATTTTACAAAAAAATAAACTGGTTCATGATTTTTTTACAGAAAAAAATCGTGAAAAAAATATAAAATTAAGTTACTTTCTATAATTTGGAAAAAGAAAAGTAGTTGGTCTGGAACTTTTAATTGGGCCATATTACTTCTTGAATCTAATCAAGTAATTAAGTTCTTTAACTTATCTATGAAATAACAAAAATATAATCATTTCTACAAAAAAAAACTAAATTATTTTGAGAATAGTTTACCTTTTCTTTTTGAAAATTTTGAAATTGATTTGATGCAAATAAAGGTGTAAGAACTAATTCTAACTTTCTATTAGTAAAAATCTAGTCATTAGACATTCAAAAAAGAAAAAAAAATCTAGCAGGTAAACTTTAAAAAATATACATAAAGGTTGTGTTTCGCACTATTTGCGCTAAATTAAATGCTTGAATTTGAAAAAAAAAAAAGAGAATTAAGTTCTTGAACATTTCTAAAATATTCAAACCTGTCAATTTGACTATGTTTACTAATTTATTATTTTTTTGGAGGTATGATTTGGTCTTCTTTAATAAATTGTTTAATGATTGGTCTGGTGCAAATTAAAGTATTAGACGCTAATTATTTTAAAAAGTAAAGTAAATTTTAAAAATCTGTTCGACTTTCTTTTTAGAAAAATTCAAGAATCGAATTATATTTTTCAAAAAAAAAATATTTTCCGATGTGAACTTATCTAAAATGATCAAAGCTGGATGACCGCCGTTAGTGGTCTCCTGCCAATTTTTTGGACTTGATTTGCTGTGCTGTCGGCCAACTTTTCACGGAATATGGAAAATCCAATAAACAATGTACCAATTCTGAACTTTATCCAGCAAATTTTAATTTGGCTTTGAAGGAACATATATAATTTGGTTTTGCTCGATTTGCAGTTCTTAATTATATAATAGCGAATCGTTTTATCTCTCTCTCTCTCTCTATATATATATAGGTGTGTGTATATATATATATATAGGTGGGTACTAAATTTCCATATCCTGGCCCTTTCTTTAACAATGAGGAAGATAAAAAGTAGAGGTGGCAATCGGGCGGGTCGGGTCGGGTTCGGGTTCGGGTCTGGCGGGTCGGGTCAGTTTGACTTTCTGGAAGAAATCGGGTCGGGCCGGGTCGGGTCAGGGTCGGGCCGGGTCGGGTCAATTTACATGTTGCGTTTTTTCAGATCGTTGATATATTTCAATTGGATTGAAGGTCATTTGATCTCGGGTCGGGTCGGGTCAGGTCGGATTCGGGTCGGGTCAGGTCAGTTTGACTTTCTTAAAAAATCGGGTCAGGTCGGGTTCGGGTCCGGACGGGTTTATCGGGTCGGGTCGGATTCTGCCACCTCTAATAAAAAGGATGACAGTAGAGAAGAAAATTTATCCCTCAAAAGATGTTGGCTCCACCAAAAAGGGGCAAATTTTTCAAAAAGAGACTAGAAAAAGGAAAATAAGAAAGGGGAACATAAAAGGATGGGTACTGTTACTACTGTATATCTTCAGAAAGAAATTAAGTGCAAAGGCCTGATGGGACAGCAGAAGTAAATAGGCTCTGTCATGATTGACTGGGTATGTTTATTCTACCCATTTTTAAGTTTTAACATAAATGCCTCCCTTTTATTTAAGGGAAGGGATCACTTTGACAATGGTAATTTTCATAATCTTAACAATGAATTTTCAAATAAATACGAAAAAAATTTAAAAATAGAAATTTTTTTATGGATACGTTCTTCTGTTTATAGATTGATGATGATTCAAATTTCATGCAATTTCATTATCCTTTGATAGTCCATCAAAGACCATTAAATTATAACTATTGTAAATTATATAAAATTTTAATGGTTCTTGATGGTGTACCAAACGATAATGAAATTGCATGAAATTTGAATCACCATCAATCTATAAGTACAAGGACACATTTAAAATATGTCTTCCCTGTCTGACAAAACGTAGTAAAATTAAAACCCCGGTGTTTAACAGCAGTAAACTAATTTATATAAAAATGTTGAAAGAAAGAAAATATAATATAATATTTTAACTTTAAATAGTTGGAAATGTTTTAACTTTACGTTCATTTTCTCAAAGCCAAGCAACATTTAGCTAGCTGTGGGCTGTGGCCAATAGCCAACTACTTGAAAATAAATAAATAAATTACAACTACTAGTGTACTACTTACCAACATATATTACAAGGACAATTTTATCTGTTTTGTTCAAAATCATACCACCTGCATTAGGTATTAATAAGCTAGGTGGGTGTCAGCCCGCATCAGAGTTTTTTTTTTATTCATTGAAAAATAAAATTCGTGCAGTAAAAAAAAAAAAATATATATATATATATATATATATAGTAGAGATACCGTAAGCTTAACTCAAAAAACATATCAAATCATTTTAAAATTTTAATTTATCATTCTCATTAAATTCTTTATATGAAAATCTCACGGGATGCAAAAATTTGGAGCGTTTTGAGCTTTTTAAGTTGTGGTTTTTAATTTTTGAAAATCAGCTCTAAAAATAATAATAATATATTCAATACTTGAACATCATTTAAAAAAATTAAAAACGGTGACTTAAAAAGCTCAAAACACTCCAAATTTTTGCATCCCACAAGATTTTTATATAAAGAATTTAATGAGAATGATAAATTAAAATTTTGAAATTATTTAATATATTTTTTGAGTTAAGCTCACGGAAGGCCTCCGTGAGCTTAAAGTCACGGTATCTCCACTTTATATATATATATATATATATATATATATATATATATATATATATATATTAATTTAAACGTTCTATTGTTTTGACCTAGACATCCCTACGGATCATTTTTTATTCCGCCCATGACTTGCATACTTTACTACTATAAAAGAATATTTATGTATAAACATATGTTTGGCTCTAAATTTAGTTTAGTTAAAAAACATAAGTTATATGTATAGTGAGAATAATTTACTAAATTTGACTTGTACTAGTACTAGTGATAAATATTCATGCTTATTTAAAAAAAAAATCTCTGGTCGTGCATTTCATTTCTAAATTGGTATATGATTAAATTTTCTCATTTTATTTACTTTCCGGATATCTTATTTGAATTGTTGATGATAAAAAGTTACGCAAACTTAACTTTTGTTCGACCATCGATGGTAATAAAATGTTTTAACAAACTCTTCAACTAGTACGGAGGTGAATTTAGGAAGGCTTATTTGAAACCATTTAAAAATTTTAGTAGATGGGTCAGCCAGTACCAGATCTCGTACAGCAAGACATAACTCCAAGAATTTACTGACAGCAGAAATAAGAAAAGATCCCTTTGTTATGTCTAACCAAAATAAATGTAAATTTATTCATCTTGTTCTCACCATACATAGAGATCCTGAGTTGTTAGTGGATTGGATTAGCAGAATCTACTCATATCTATTAATATTATTTAATAATAAAATTTAAATATTATATGTATCTTGAAATATTCAAGATCAATAAATAGGGTTGTAGGGTGTGCAAATGGATCGGTTTAATTGGTTATAACCAAACTGTTAAATTTTTTATTATTTGATTCGTTTTTCATTTAAAAATTTTCAGTACGGTTAAAATTTTTAGATAATTAGTTTTTTTCTTTCTTTGGTTTAGTTTATGTTTTTTTAAACCGAAAAAACCAAATATTCTAAAATTTATCAAGTAAATTTACTTGATATAAATAAATATCATATCAAAATAATCCCAATATATTTATTTTTTATACATTTTGTTTAGTTATTATTTTATTTTTTTAATAATTTATTTATTCTATCAATTTTTATAACTATTGGCATTTTTTATTTCTCTTTTGGCTAATAAATTTTGATTTAACCAAATGAACTGAATAAAATTTTATTTTATTCAATTTCGGTTTATTTGATTGATAATTGTTTATAGAGAAGGGATTAGTTGACAATGGGTTATTTTGACAACCTTGACAATAAACTTCTAAATAAATACATAAATTTATAGATGTGTTCTTCTACCATTAAATTGATGGTCATTCAAATTTCATACAATTTCGTTATCATTTGATAGTCCATCAAAGACCATCAAATTTTTATATAATTTGTAACGGTTCCAAATTAATGGTCTTTGATGGACTACCAAACGATAAGGAAATTACATGAAATTTGAATGACTATCAATCTAAAGGTAGAACAACATATCTATAAACTTTTTTCTATTTTTAAGATTTTTTTATATTTATTTAGAGATCCATTGTCAATGGATCCCCACTCTTGTTTATATTTGATTCGATTCATAATTTAACAACCGAATAATACTTTGAATGCATGTATTTATTTTGGTTTGAACTGAACCAAATGTAAATTCTAAAATATCTAGGGTACAATTTCTTTTAATATGTCAAAATATATTACACTATTGTCAAGTATATATGAATAGTACAGTGTGTATTTTCTTGCAAATGCAAAAATGTATTTGTACAAAAAGTTAAATGTGCATTTACGCAATGACTCGGACAAATTAGTACAGATCTTATAAATAACAAATTTGTACTGTGCCATATAAGAAATTAGAAGTATTTTGAGATGTTTGAAAAACAAGTCAAAAGGTTAATACAGTAGATATCGTAAAAATGTATAAATGCCAAGAACAAATTTCAGTAGCGGAGGCAAGGCAAGCTATTAGTAATGTTAATAAAAAATATTTCGAAAATTTCCAAAAATCGGTTTTTGCATATATAATAGAAGTGGAGGATAAAATCATATCTTATGCTAGATAGAATCATGCAAAAATATATTATAGACATTTTTTAGGAAGAAATTGACGAGTCACAATAGTACAATACTCGTTATTATGATCAGTAAAATACTAAAAATGAATGAATTTATTTATATTATAATTATAAAACCGTCTTTATAACACCGACCCAATCCGATCTGACATGCCTCACGGACTCCAGTTCGAATTAATTAATCAATGTTCCACCTTGATTCCTTTAATCCTTTCCATTCTATAAAACCCCAACGCTCTCTTCTTTAACGCAGGACACCTTGGTCTCTAAAGACTAAAGTCTAAACCCCTCTCTATTTTCACACCCCCTTACTCACTTGAATTGTGACTTAAACTTACATCACCCCATTTGAAATGGCCAAGGGAAGTGGCAGTGCAATCCAGGCCTCTATTCTTGCCATGGCACTCCTGTGCCTCCTCATTCAATCAGAGCTCGCCGAGGCGGCAGTGTACAGTGTTGGCGATAGCAAAGGTTGGACTTTCAACGCCGTTGGCTGGCCGAATGGAAAGCGATTCAGGGCCGGTGATGTGCTTGGTAAGACTCCTTTTGTATTTATTAAAAGAAATTGAACCTCTGTTAATGATGGATTTATCCGTGAACTTCTATGATCAACTTAATTTGTCTTACAAGAAGGTATTTACTACTGCTTGATCAACTTTATCTTTGAATTTCTGAGCTTATGCGTTATATCCAGTACACTTCTAAAATAACTGTCCTTTTTTTTTCTTTTTTGTTCAAAGGTGGTATTAATTAAACTGAAAAATCTGGCGCAACACAGCAGCCAAAATTTTTTGTATTAAATTTAATTGGTATACACACTTAGAGCTTCTTTGTATTTTCAATAATTAAAGATTTTTTTCAACAGTATTTGCATTCTTTTGTAGCTTTATCCCAATAACCCAAACCTTAGACTAAAATAAGCAAAGAACCTTCGATGAAAGTCATAAAGTAATCGGAGTGTAACAAACTAATAATCAAGCATCAAATTTCTTGTGTTTTTGTCAGTGTTCAAGTACAACCCAGCAGCACACAACGTGATACCAGTGAATGCAGCTGGGTATAACAGCTGCAAAACACCGAGAGGTGCAAGGGTTCTCAAGTCAGGGAACGACCGAGTCAGGTTGACACGAGGAAGGAACTACTTCATCTGCAACTTCCCCGGACATTGCGAATCTGGCATGAAGATTGCTCTTACTGCAGTTTAACAGAAATATCGTGATCAATGCAGACAACTTATGTGAGAAATTTGAGCGACTGTTTTGAAGCATTAATTGTAGGATATGTAAAATTAAGTGAACTTAGTAAGGGAGAAAGCAAAAGGTGTTGTTGTAACTTGTAAGGTTGTTACTTGTTAGCTTCAAATAATAAGAGGTTTTAGGTTGTGGGCTTGCTTTTGAGTTTTGAGTCCTTCGGCATTTGTATTGGACTTGATGTATTAAGAGAAAAAAAAACATAGTTTGTCTTCTAAAGCATTTCCATATACAATATTGTGAAGTATCAATTATGAGGAGGTATAATATATATAGTGGGCGTATTTTGAATATGAAATGGTAATTTATTTTTAGTTTGTTCTTGTTTATCGGATTTTTATGTCATACTGATGCGTGTATCCAGTCCACAATGGTAGCTCCAGAACACGGCAAATCCTTGGGCCTGATGGGCTGGAAATGCGAAATCCTTAAATGCGGCCTAGGCACCCCAGTGAAATGGACACCATATCGACACAACATCACATCGTATGATGCAAGAGATGTGACATATATATATATAAAGGTGGCAATTAGGCGGGTCGGATCGGATTTGAGTTTAGATAAGTCTAGTCGGATAAGTTTGATAAAACAAATTGTCGGGTTATGGGTTGGGTTGGGGTCGACTTGATTCAAGTCGGATCGGGTTTTGGGTCAAACACTATTATTTTTTTTGGATTTAGAGTTATTTCAGGTCGTGCTTGGTAGGATTTCGGGTTCTTAGTAGCTCAGATCATCTTGAATATGGGTCATTCGAGTCGGGTCGGGTTGGATTTTAGATCATTTGATATCGGGTAGTCTTGTGTTTCGAGTTATTTCGGGTCGGGTCGGGTTTTTTTTTGTGATGTTTTATTTTGGATCGGGTCAAATTTTGGATCAGGTTGGATTTCAAATCATCAGACAATAAAAAAATTTCAAAAATATATTTTAGCCAATGTTAGATCTATATTATTAATTATGTTATGATCAATTTATCTTTTTAAATAATATAGATATGATTAATTAATTTGAGTCTAGTCAAATCAGTTTCAAGTCGACATACTTCATTCATTTTATTAACAAACTGAAGACATACTACTTATGATAATTCTAATTAATAGACAATAATTTTTTATAGTAATTTTAATTTACGACATACAAATTTTAATTAATAGACATTGTTATTTTGATTCGAAATGTAACTTTTTTATTTTAGTAGAAACTATGAATATATATGCATGTCGGTAATTTCTTAATTAAATTAGCAAAATTATACGTGCAACTATTTTTATGTGCTATATTGATAAAAATATTTGTTAATTTGTGTCAAAATAAATTAGCAGTTCATCATTGTTTATGAAACTCGTGCTTAACCCGGTCCCCCTCTAAACCCGTGCTTAACCATATCCCCTCAAAATAAACTGACAATCAAGTACAAGTTGAATTTATAAGGAAAAGTTTAATATTTGTAGGGTATAATTTAAAGTAATTAGATACATATATGCAGCGCGAGTCGGGTCGAGTTAAGTTTTGAGTTGTCTAATCTTTGGTCATCTCGGGTTTCGGGTTCGGATCGGGTTAGGTTATGGGTCGTTTGATGTCAGGTCAACTCGGGTTTTGGGAAGTTTGAGTTCGAATCTGGTCGGGTTTCAGATTGTCTGATCTCGGGTCATTCGGGTTTTGATCGGGTCGGGTTTCGGGTTGTTTGATCTTGGATCATCTCAGATTTCGGATAGTTGGGGTCGTTCGGTCCGACTCGGATCAGATTCGGATCAATTTGATTTTCTAAAAAAATAAGATTGGATTTCTTCGGTCGGATTTCGTGACCTCTAAATAATATATAATGGATAATATTACAACTTTATTCAAGTTTTGCATACAAATAATTTGTTCGACTGGATATGGTACCTAAAAAAACGTGAAAATTGATCGGGTATGGTACCTAAAAAAACTCGAAAATGGATTAAATCTCAGCTTACACTGAAAAGGAGATATTGGTGCCCAAAAAAAATTAGATGCCGACCACCGATAAAATGTTGTCACATGTGCGAACCTTGTACAACAATATTCAGAAAATAGGAACCATATTTATTATATGCATAAATATATCCAAATTCATATGTTATGTTATTTTCTTCATCAAAGGCGTCGAATTTTACTTTAATTAATTATGTTAAACGACGATTGTATCAACGTAGTTGATATTGTAGTCTGTAAACAGCTATTAAAATATTCGGAAAGATATTTGTGACCTTTGTAATTCAAATAATTGTTGTTCATTTGAGATATTAGTGAACAGTGCTAAGTTTAATTAGGTACCAGATCATTGCAACTCTATAACGAAATGAATCAGCGTACTTATACATGCAAGCTATGAAATGAATCAGCGTATTTATAGCTAGTTTAATTATTTAATTGGATGATGTTACAGACTTACGGTTAGGGGTGCAAACGGATCGGATATTATCCGACCGTATTCGGATAATAGCGGATACGGATATTTTCGGATACGAATATGGATATGGATAATTTTTGTTGGATATGAATACAAATATGATTTTCAATTTGGAACCGGATACGGATAATTATCCGGAACTGGATATTTTTGAAATTCGGATATCTGGATATTTTTGAAATTCGGATATCCGGATATTTTTGAAATTCGGATATCCGGATAAAAAGTCCATTATATATTTTTCAATTGGGTTTTTTTATGTAGATTACAAATCCAACTAAATTTACACATAATTTGACATTATATTTTAATTTTTTATAATTTTTTAATATATTTTAACTAATATTTTAATTTTTATAGTTTCTTGGTGACTAATTTATAATGATTGATATTTTAATTTAGTATCCGAAATATATCCGTATTCGTATTCATATTCGTATTCGTATATGTTTAATATCCGATCTGTATTCATATCCGGAACTATCCGTATTCGTATTAAAGAAAAACGAATATGAATACGAATACGATTTCCATCACTATCCGACCGTATCCAATCCGTTTACACCCTACTTACGGTACTATAATTTAACTAAATTTATTCAATATATATACATCTGACGGTCAATTTGTTTCGCTATTAGACAATTAATACCGCTGTTCAAAACTAACTTTGGAGTTAACAGTTCCCACTGTATTTTAGATTATATTCTTTTAATGAAACCATGTTTTGTCATGTAATCTTAAAGTTGAGATCTTATCTTATCTATCTTCTTCAGTTGCTGCTGCTCCGTCTTCGGAGACTATCTATTTGTGGAAAATTTACCAAATGCATTCTTTTATTAAAAAAAAATGATACCAGATATCCTTTTTTTTTAATAAAATCTTCAACAAAATTTTGGATCACAGAAACTTAATTTTTAGTTTTTACCATATATATCTATTCTATTTTATTTCTCCCTCACTTCAACATTTTTCATATGTTTACAATTTGAATCTTGTTTAACTTTCATCATATAATTTTTAAAACTGCATAATTGAAAAATACTTTCTAATCTAAAATATTATTAATGAAGTGTATTTAAATAAAAGTACATGCACCAAATATTCAAATTGTTTCTTTGAAATTTTGAACATTTTTAGTTGCATGATTATTTAATATTCAATCAATATCATATATAGGAAGGCTAAAATACAACATGTTGTACGGATATACTCGTGTACCGCGATAAAAATCTCAAAATTCAAGTTAAAAATGACTGATCCAAACCATTGAATTTATTCTCCATATTAAATTCTTGTAAAAAAATATTTTTTTTTTGAATTTTTTTTGCAACAATAAATAAGAGGGAGTGTTATGGAACAATAAATAAATGTTTCATCTTTTCCCACCTCCTTGTTGTTTTTTCTAGATTTAATTTTATATTAACTCTCAAATTTATGATGATTTTTTTTTTTGCTTTCTCTAGTCTATAAATAGAAATCTTATAAGTTGTTAATTTAGACACAAAATAAATGATATAATACAATCTAAGATTTAAGCTCTTCTGAACTTTGTTTATATTATTTTATAATAGTTTTCTGTGATTTTCAATGGAGTTATGATTACTAATTATCGTTTTATTTTCATGTTCTATCTCAATTTACTTTATACACCGGTTTAATTAGTAATTTAAAGTCGCTGTATCATACTGATGAAGTGCTTCTGGATTTGACGAATGTTCAGGGGATACAGTTACTTAACTCCATAGATTCATAACTTTGATACTTAGACTCATTTTGTTTCTACGTCTATATATCTGATGATATGTTTGAATGTTTTGGATGTTGTTATGGCTGGTATAGATAGTTTATTTAGGTTACAACTTTTGTATTTGTGCTATGTAGTTTTCGGTTGTTTTGTTATTGAATTTTTGTGATGTTGTTTCCGAAAAAAAATGAAAACAGATAGACAGATAGTTATCTAATTTTACCTAAAAAAAATTTATAATAGTTTTCCATAGCGTTTCAAAGCCATTAACTGACATCTCGATCCAGAATTCTGATATCTGGATACTTCTTTTTAACTACGCATTGACTCCACTTGTCAGTGAAACCACTGATCGTGCTGCCTCTCTCTCTCTCGAGTAGTCTCGATGCCACCGCGAATTACCTTCCTCTTCCTCCTCCTCCTGGGCCTCACCGCCGCTGCGCGCCCCTTCGTGCTCTTAATCTCTAACGAGGATCTAATAAAAGACTACCCCTCCGACTCTCTCCCTCCCGAGTCTGAATGGGACGATTTCGCTCCTCTCTCCACGTCCTTCGTCGACCCATGGCTTGCTATTTTGGATCCGAGTTCCACTGATTTAATTACTTCCGATGATTTTACTTCTTCTCTATCTGATCTGGTCACCTCCTTCTCTAGTGGTGATCCTGCAGCTGCCTCTGGTGCTGCTTCTCAGATTGCAGCTGAAGCTGCGGCTGGTGTACCAACCGCACAGTCGGTTATAGGGTTTTTGTATGGCGCTGGGGTGTTGAGAAAGCCCGATCGTGCGAGGCATTTTATGTACCATAGCTTCGCTGCTGATGGAGGCGACATGCACTCCAAGATGGCGCTCGCCTATTCCTACTTCAGGCAAGAAGTAAGTAATGTTAGTTGTCAGAGAAGAGAATAAAGAGAAATAATTGGTCCAATTTTTTCGCTTTTAGTGCGTGGTGAAAATATCGCTTCTTGATTGGAACTCACGCATTAGTCTATTGTTTGTTGTCTCACTGGTAAGATTGTATTACGTTCATGTGGCCATTATTACTCGTTTTCACAGGATCACATGTCCAAATAACAAGACAGTTAAAACAGAGCTTTTTGTTTTCTTTTAATTACTGCCATAATGTCAGCGTTTCTTGGTTTTTTGAACCACTCTTCATGAGGACGTACTTAGTATAATTATACATGTTATTGAGTCCAGTATTGACATTAATCCTGCTGCTACATATGACACCATGAATCAGGTAGATTGCTGCAATTTCCATCATCTTTTGGGTTATTGATGATTAATTAAATACTAAAATTTTGTTCTTTGCAAAAAGAATGGAATTTTTATTTAGAAAATTACTGGCATGGTATCAGAATGAGGATGGATAAGATGCCTATACCATGTGACCAGGTTTTGTAATCCAGGTCTTTCTTTCCTAAAGACCATTTGTTTGTAAATAGTGCAAAGAAATCCTTCAATTAAGTATGGTCACTCATTCTGATTTTGAGTTTTGCAATGGTTTATTGTATGGTTGTGACCATATCCTACTTTTGTTGCAGATGTATGAGAAGGCAGTTGTGTTGTATGCAGAGCTGGCGGAGGCTGCTCTGACAGGATTTCTGATGTCAAAGGAGCCGCAAGTTATGGAGGCAGTAAGGCTCCATAGTGGGACTGAGGAGAACTGGGAAGCCCTGCGCAAGTCCCGTGGGGAGGATGATGAGGACTTCCAGATAATGGAGTACCAAGCACAGCGCGGCAATGCCCCTGCCATGTACAAGCTTGGCCTTCTCTATTACTACGGCCTTCGTGGCCTCAGGTCTTTTCACTAATAACACTCTCACCTATTCAAGTATTATTGTCGAAGTTCAGTACTGTTACTATATTTTTTTCACTACCCCTCTCTTTTAAGATGAGATCTGTGTCCCGTTTCCATGTATATGAGCCAATGCCTGTAGAAAGTCAATTCTGTTACCATCCAATTCTGGTATAGAAAGCAAATTCCGTTGTATCAACTGTTACCGAGTTAAGTAACCAAAATTTCTGATATAAAAATAGGCGGGATCATGCAAAGGCAAGGTACTGGTTTTCGAAAGTGGTGGAAAAGGGAGACACACGGGCCATGGAGCTATTGGGGGAAATTTATGCTCGTGGTGCTGGGGTCGAGAGAAACTACACCAAGGCCTTTGAGTGGCTCTCTCTTGCAGCAAAGCAGCAGTACTACTCAGCCTATAATGGACTCGGTTACCTATATGTTAGAGGCTACGGGGTGGAGGAGAAAAACTTGACTAAGGTCTCTGATTTCCTTAATTATTAGTCACAATCATATAGTCTGTATTTTGCATGCAATACTATTTGTGCTGTCTTGTTGTTGAAATTAGTTTTTTTTGAACTGTTCAGTTTTGCTTGAAGTGGAACCCACCCTTAAGCCTAATGTTTACTTTTGTTTTTAACTTCTCTTGTATGCAGGCAAAAGAATACTTTCAGATAGCAGCTGAACATAAGGAGCCGGGGGGACACTATAACCTAGGAGTGTTATATCTCAAGGGCCTTGGTGTAAAGCGAGATGTGGTGATGGCGTGCAACCTCTTTCTGGTTGCAGCCAATGCAGGCCAACCCAAGGCCCTCTATCAAGTAGCTAAATTATTCCAAAAAGGGATCGGCCTCAAGAAAAATCTTCAAATGGTACGTTTTGTCCTTCCTTTATTCTTTGAACTTTTTTTTTTGAAGACTTGAAGGATAACGATGCACATGTATATTAAAGAAGTAATTGCATAAGAACTCTGCAAAATGCTGCCCATGTTTGGTAAGAATAGATGTTTTTCCCTTCTTTTGTTTATTGTGAAGAAGGTAAATTTCTACTCAATAATGTACTCATATGCAGACATGAAAGATAACCATATCTGATGCAGTGTATGGAACATGTTTATTTAAAAGTTTTGTCTAAATTCAATAGCCTTGATATGTCTACTGAATTCACACCTGATTGTTGACATTTTAGGCTACATTATTATTCAAGACAGTAGCTGAGCGGGGACCATGGAGCTCTCTCTCAAGGTGGGCCCTGGAAGCCTACCTGAAGGGTGACATTGGAAAAGCACTATTTTTATACTCTCGCATGGCAGAGCTAGGTTATGAGGTGGCTCAGAGCAATGCAGCATGGATACTGGACAGGTAGAAATGTAATAATTTTAAGTAAATTCTTTTTGGTATCTGCAGTTATGATATCCATATATTTGTTGGTTCATAATGCTATAAACAGATTATACAATACCCCCAAGCCTCTTACTTAGGTTGTGTCAAATGTGATTTCAGTGCAATAGCTTGATTGTAATCTGGAAATCATCCAGAATCATAGTCTTGTTGATTTTCTTCTTTGTCACCAATTGGTTATCTATGTTAGTATATTGGGGTTTGATTACATTGACTATGGATGAACAATACCTGAATTTGAAGAAGATTTCTGATTGTGTGCTAATAATAAAGTTGTGCAATAATAAAATTTGCAAGCATTGCAGGTATGGGGAACAGAGCATGTGCATGGGTGAGTCTGGAGGATTTTGCACTGACACAGAACGCCACCTCCGTGCCCACTCTCTCTGGTGGCAGGCTTCTAAGCAAGGCAATGAACATGCAGCATTGCTTATTGGAGATGCATATTACTATGGGAGAGTAAGATTTCTTTATTTATTGCAGCATACAAATGTTCAATCCATGCATTGTTGCTAAGATATCTATTGTTGTAAGCCTTTGGAGACATGTTGGAATGATTCGTCTTACCTTTCATATCAGTGTTCAGGGGCCAGAATTTAAACATAAGGTGTGTGTGTGGTGGTGGTGGGTGGGGTGGGTGGGGGGGGGGATCATGAACCACACCACATAGAAACATTTTTAAATTATTGAAAGGCATCAGTACAGTGTTACTCTTGACTGTTTGTCACATACAATGAGATAAACACATTTTTGGAGTGTATGATATCTAAGAAAAACTTACTGAGTGATGCTGTGTCGGAATCGCTGTTTTGCCGAGTTGCAACAAAAGATGGCTTGCTGGCCGACAGCTGGAGCTTGATAGCAAGGTTGTGAGACAGACCAGGGAGTCAGGCATCGAGAGAGACGCTGCACACAGAGATGAAAGTGATCTCGAAAGAGGAAAAACTGGGAGATGAATCGTCAATTACAAAATCACAATAAAGGAAATGGGAATAGTTGTTAAAATAATAAAGAAAATAAGCCTCTTATTAACCGGGCCTTTCAAAATTGGGCTTATAAATTTAAAAATGTGAAATTTTAGCAGCCCGTGCTCATGACTAGCCACTCATTTATGCACCTTTCTATGGATTCTAGATAATTATCTTTTTTTGGTCCCCCCCACCACCCCCTGCTTCCGCCTCTGCCAGTGCTAAGTCTCTTCTACTGTCTGTCACATTGTTTTGTAATATCATATCAGCAGGGGATAGAGAGAGACTACGAGCGTGCAGCAGAAGCTTATTTGCATGCAAAATCACAATCAAATGCTCAGGCTATGTTCAACCTGGGCTATATGCATGAACACGGCCAAGGCCTTCCGTTGGATCTCCATCTTGCCAAGCGGTATTATGATCAAGCCCTTGAGGTGGATGCTGCTGCCAAGCTGCCTGTCACACTTGTCCTCTTCAGCCTTTGGATCAGGAAAAACTATGCTGGCACTTTCATGGTGAGACTTGCTTTTCAAGTTTTTTCTTTGCAGTAGCAATTAATCAGGTTTTTGTTATAATGATAACAATTATTATAATAATAATTAATAACAATAAGAGTTATGCTACGGTGTGTCGTGAAGTACAAAATGCTTTTGTACTTCGTGCCATATCTCTCATTCTGAATTCAAAAAGACCGAACCAACCAACGTGATCAACATATTAAAATATGCTTGGAGAACAAATTTTACATTTTTTGGAAAAAAATTTCTATTCTTTTGTGGGGTAGAAAATGCATTGTGTGATTTCCAATAAAAATGATTTTCTATTCTTAAAAAAAAAAATAGAAAAAATTTTGTACTTCGTGACTCACCGTAGCATAACTCAAAATAATATTATTGTTATTATTATAATTACTATTATTAACTACTTGTATCATCATTTTGATTCTGATACTGACCTGATCTGCCAATAGGGCTACTAAACATGAAACCTGGAAATCAATGAGGGCAGTATCCGGTATATATTGGTTTTCTTCTTCTTTTGTTAATGCAAAAGAACTATATGCTTTGGCCTGTGGGGCCTACCAGGAGTTTGTTCAAGGGATTTGACCTGGAAAAATGTACCTGCTGTAATGGATCCAACCCAATCAGCATGTGGGTCAAAAAACGTTTATTTAAACCTAATTCATTGACAGTTTGACCAGCTTGACCAAACCTAAACTTGGTCAAGTGGCAAATGTGGAAGACCTTGTTGTCTAGGTTAGCAACTGACAGCCCCCTCTTATGGGTAGTTTTTAGATTTACTAGTCTTGAAACTTAACATTGAGGGTTGGATTTTGTATGCCTTTTTTTTGTTACTTCAATTGCGAAATAATAGCTATTGCAGGTCCATAAAATATTATGTTTTGTAATTTCAATTTGCAATATGTGCATGTATATGGTCATGAAGTATTTTAGTTCCAGGAGGGTGATTAATGCCATTCCTTTTCTAACTTTGTTGCCATGTTACTGTAGATACGCTCCCAGGTAATTGTTAGCAAAAAAAGAAAAAAGTTTTGGCAGGATAATTCTTATCATTATATTTTTGGAATTCTTGTCAGGTAAGTTTCATCGATGCACTTCCAGATACATATCCGAGAATACAGGAGTGGGTAGAGGGTATTTTGATGGATGAAGGAAATGCAACCATCTTGACCCTTCTAGCTTGCCTCATAACTGTTCTTTATCTGCGCGAACGGCAGAGGCGGCAAGCTGGTGTGGCAGCCAACATACAACCCCCTGAAGTTGGGTTGAACTGATCAGAGAACAGGATTTAACATGCTGAATTAATTTAGATGTAGGTAGTTGTTAGCAGAAATACTCAACAGGATATGGCAATAGGTAATGTACAGACGTTACATAGATTGGTGTCACATATTGTGTTTATTCCTATAACAAATTATTGTTAGCTGCAGTTGGTTGTAACTGTTTGTAATAGCATAGGATATCATCTCTATATATAGAGACTGTAAAACATTTTGAGAAAGTAAGTAAAGCAAAAACATTCTCTCAGTTTGCATGGTATCAGAGCCCTTTTTTGGCTAACGCCTGTTTTTCTACTTCTTTCTTCCGCTGTTTTTCTACTTCCTTCTTACATCCATGGCTGGATCTACTTCTTTCTCTCTAAACACTACTGCTTTCTCTTTTCAATTATCTCTTAAGCTCACCCACGAAAACTATCTTTTTTGGAAATTTCTAATCCTTCCTCATGCGCGCGGGCATGATCTGCTCGGTTATCTTGATGGAACTTGTTCTCCTCCTGTACCTACTATTTCTTGTGAGTCTGGATCTTCTCCCAACCCTGATTATCTAGCATGGATGCGTCAAGATCAATTATTGCTCGCATGGCTACTTAGCTCCATGACTGAAGCTGTTGTTTCACAAGTGGTTCATTGTACCACATCAGCAGAACTCTGGAAAGAACTGCATATCCGGTATTCTACTCAGTCGCTTGCCCGTGCAATGGATTTGAAAATGCAAATTCATTCTCTTCAGAAAGGTCATCTTTCAATGCAGAGCTATCTCGATCAAAAACGCTCTCTTGCTGATAAACTTCACCTAATTGGCTCGCCAGTCTCAGATGCTGATCTACAGCTCTTTATCCTGCATGGATTAAGTATTGATTATGATCCTCTTGTTGTTTCTCTCACATCTCGATCTGAAGCCGTGTCTTTTAATGAATTAACCGGTCTTCTTCTTACGCATGAGCAACGTCTCCAGAAGCATTCTTTGGCTGTCACTAGCACTTCTTCCTCCTCTGCTTTTCCTCCTGCTCTAACTTCTGCTACTTCTGCTGCCTCTTCTTCTACCCCAAGCTAATCTCGTCTCTCAATCAATTCTTGGCCCTACTCCTTATTCTGACAAGGATTTTATGCACCAATTTTCTGCCTTTCTTGCATCCAGAAATAGCTAGCGTAGCAGACACCCTAACAAGAACAATTCTTTGGCCAATAAAGATGGTTTGCTATGTCAATTGTGTTTCAAAAAAGGTCACACCGCTGATCGTTGTTACAAACGCTTTGATGCCACATACAAGCCACCTCCACCCAGGCCTTTTCCACGGTCCCGTCGGCACTAATCTCAGCCTCAGGCCCTTTTCGTTCAACCAGGTCCAGCTCCTGCTGAGTCATGGTATATGGACTCTGGTGCCTCTGCACATGTCACTCCTGACTTGAATGCTCTCACGACCTACTCACCATACACCGGTACCGATCAACTCCAGGTGGGAAATGATAAGGGTTTGGATATTGTTCATATTGGGACCGCTTCTTTACGTACAAATTCTTCTTCTTTGCTTCTCAACAAGGTTTTACATGTTCCTGCTATCTCCAAACCCCTAATTAGCATCAGTCAATTACTTCTGGATAATAATGTTTTTGTGGAATTTCATCCTGATTGTTGCATTGTTAAGGATCAATGAATCACCAGGTGTTGCTCCAGGGCGTCAAGTGTAATGGCCTCTATATTGTATCTTCTCCATCTCCACAAGCACTGATCTGTGAGAAGGGATCACTTACTCTTTGGCACAAGCGCTTGTGCCATGCATCTGCAAATACCATTCAGCATCTTGTATCTTCTCAAAATCTTTCTTGTACAATGAATAAATTGGGTGTGTGTGAACCCTGTTGTTTAGCTAAATCACACAGATTACCATTTTACCCTTCTTCTTCAACAACTACTAAACCTCTTGAGATAATTCATTGTGATTTGTGGGGACCATCCCCGGTTGTATCACATAATGGTTACAAGTATTATCTTCTTTTCACTGATCAGTTTTCACGCTACAATTGGATCTATTTTTGTTCTCATAAAAGCAATGTGGCTGATGTTTTTCAACAGTTCAAGATGCTTGTCGAAAATTTACTGTCTTCCAAAATCAAAACAGTTCAACTTGATGGGGGAACAGAATTTAAGCCTATTATCCGATCACATCCAGAAATTCAGTTTCATATCTCTTGCCCTTATACGCCTCAGCAAAACGGATTTGTTGAGCGTAAACACCGACACATCGTTGAATTGAGTCTTGCAACAATGTTCAATGCTGGTATTCCACAAACCTATTGGCCTGACATTTTTGAAAGCGTAACTTTTGTTATAAACACTCTTCCTACCTCTTCTACAGCATTCAAAACACCCTATCATACGCTATTCAACAAGTTTTTCGATTATAGCTTCTTCAAGGTTCTGGGTTGTCGATGTTTCCCATACACAAGACCTTATGCTGCCAATAAACTAGCTCCACGTTCTTCCTCTTGTGCTTTTCTTGGTTATTCCTCTACTTTCAAAGGATACAAATGCCTTCATCTAGAAACAAACAAAATTTTCCTATCCAGACATGTTATATTCGATGAGAATTCGTTTCCCTTCAAAGAATATAAATCTCCTCCACCCTCTACTTCAGTCTCATCTTCCCTATCTTCCTTGGTGGTCATTCAACCAACTGATCACTATCCACATTCTTCTCCTTCTATTACCACTCTCTCAGATTTCTTATCATCTCCTACCACTCCTTTTCTACCTCACCAACCATTACCACTGCCTACTAATGATTCCTCATTACCTCCAATAACTCGTGTATATGAGAGGAAACAAACTCTACATGAACCAACACGTGTTCCTGCATCAGTTCCTTTACACCATATGATCACACGATCCAGAACCAAATAAGTTTCAACTCCTCACAAAGCTCTTCTTGCAACATGTCACAATGCCTCTGATGTTGCACTAGATCCAACCTGTTATACACAGGCTTCCAAACAAAAGCAATGGAGAGATGCTATGGCGGTTGAACTTGATGCTTTGGCCAAAAATAACACATGGTCTTTAGTCCCTGCCTCAGAAGCTTCAAATATTGTGGGATGTAAATGGGTGTTCAAAACCAAGCTGAGGTCTGATGGAACTGTTGAGAGATATAAGGCGCGTTTAGTCGCTAAAGGCTATACCCAAGAAGAGGGCTTGGATTATACTGAAACGTTCAGTCCGGTGGTTAAACCAACAACTATACGTATCATTCTTACCATTGCAGTCACAAAATCAGTGGAGCATTCGGCAGCTTGATGTTAACAACACATTTTTACATGGTAAGTTGCAAGAGACTATATATATGACACAACCCCCCGGTTTTCAAGATCCTAGCAATCCAACTCATGTTTGCAGACTTCAAAAAGCAATTTATGGGCTGCGTCAATCTCCTCGGGCATGGTATCATAAACTGCGTGATACACTTCTTGATATTGGTTTTCATTCATCCACTTCGGATCCTTCATTGTTCATCTTTCGACATAACACACATGTAGCTTTTCTGCTAGTCTACGTCGATGATATTATCTTGACGGGTAATAATGCTACTCTTCTTCAGAACTTTATCAGCCTCTTAGACCAAAGATTCACTATTAAAGATCTGGGATCAATTCACTTCTTTTTGGGCATTGAAGTATCCAGTCACAACCAAGGTCTGCTACTCACTCAAACAAGGTATATTAATTCCATTCTGGACCGTGCTAACATGCTGGGTGCAAAACCTGTTGCAACCCCTATGGCTACAGGTCAGGCATTATCAAAATCTATGGGTGATCCTGTAGATGATGTTTCTCTTTATCGTAGTATTGTGGGTGCGTTACAATACGTAATTATTAAACGTCCAGAAATTTCATTTGCAGTAAACCGCATGTCACAGTTCATGCAGTCACCAACATCTTGTCACTGGGCCGCTGTAAAAAGGATCCTCCGTTATCTAAAGGGGACTATCAGCTATGGTTTGTTTATTCAACCATCTTCCTCGCTCACATTACACGCATATGCTGACTCGGATTGGGCAGGTTGCCCCGACGATCGTAGATCAACTACAGGTTATCTTGTGTATCTCGGGCCTAATCTTTTGTCATGGTCATCAAAGAAGCAGACAACCGTGACACGATCGAGTACTGAGGCAGAGTATCGCGGACTTGCTATGGTCATTGCTGAAGTAGTTTGGCTCAAAACTTTGTTTCGCGAATTGGGCCTTGTTCTACCAGCACCTATCCTCTGGTGTGACAATCTTGGGGCGACGTTTTTAGCTAACAATCCGGCATTTCATGCACGCACAAAACATATCGAATTGGACTATCATTTCGTGCGGGAAAAAGTTGCTGATGGTACAATTCATGTCAAGTTCATCTGTTCACAGGATCAACTTGCAGATGTCTTAACTAAACCCCTATCAACTGCACGTTTTCAAAGTCTAAGATTCAAGCTCACGGTTGATTGCTCTACAGTCCGCTTGAGGGGGCATGTTAGCAGAAATACTCAACAGGATATGGCGATAGGTGATGTATATGACGTTACATAGATTGGTGTCACATATTGTGTTTATTCCTATAACAAATTATTGTTAGCTGCAGTTAGTTGTAACTGTTTGTAATAGCATAGGATATCATCTCTATATATAGAGACTGTAAAACATTTTGAGAAAGTAAGTAAAGCAAAAACATTTTCTCAGTTTGCAGTAGTCTTTAGTTTTCTTTGTATTCTTTTTGCACTTCTATAGGATCATTGTTGTGTTTCATAATCTCACAAAGTTGTATATGTTACATCATCCATTTTTAATTTATCAATAACCTTTTTAACTGAGTGTTTGTCTTCTCTGTGTGTGTGTGTGTGTTTTTTATCATTTGGGGCTTGGGATGTTCATAGTTGATGAAAATTCGGGATGTATTTACTCTTCCCATATTGTGTATTCAATATAATAATTTAATTGGAGCATCAGATGTTCGATATATTGATCTATGTAGGGACGATGAATTCAAGTCTCGTGAGTTCATAAAAAGGAGCTTCGGGAAATATAATAAGGCAAGTCTTTAAGGTTATAAATAGTGTTAGATCATTGTTTAATGTTTCTCGAGAGTAATCCCATTAAGGCCATGATACATGGTATGATTGGAAGATTAATAAATGGTTGTTATCCCGTGATTTATTTATGAAGTCCCGAAAATTTATAAATTTTAATATTGAGATTGATCAAAGAAAAGGGAAGGAATGTAATTGGATTGAAGAAAAGAAGGAGAGTTTACTTTTTTAATCCGGACCCAATCGATCCGATTCATTTGCACCCTAGTGCAGAGTATATAGAGCATGTTATGAGCTACCTTGTGCAAAAGGCAGAGAGAAGTATACTATATAAACATCTTACATAAATATTATATATTACTTATGCATTGATAAAAAGTCATTCCAAGTACTTTCGCTTAGTTGTCGAGTTATTTCATCATTTTTCTGTCTGGGATTTCTAGTTCATGATCAAGTCGAATCCGCAAAACTTGGAATAATTGGTTGATGGAAACTGAAAAGCCGCTGTTTTTTTTTGTTTGTTTTGAAAAGTGCGGTTTCCCATCTGTTTCATTGCGAAATAATATTCGGTTGGTACCACAACCCGATACCTTAGTAATTAACACTACTAAGATTACATGTCTATTACAATCCAACATGATGCTTAAAAGTCCACAAAATACTCAAAGTAACATCAGAAAATATTATAACTACTAAACCATCTAAGATTGCCAATTCTCCATTCTTCTTTTTAATCCCAATCGGCAGAGTTTTCTTTACTGCAAAGGCGTCTATTCCTGCTATATAAAGAAAACAGTGCAAAAGCGAAAAAAGAATGGAATAGAACTACAAAATTTCTAACTAAATTCCTTGGTTATCATTTTCTAATGTTTTCATAATACTACTATATCAGTTCCTGCGCCAAACGAGATTTCTTGCTCTGCCTCTGAGACTATATTTAAATGTTCTTCTATTATCTGCATAGGCAAATTATTAACATAAGAAGGAATTATTAGATTTAAATTATTAATATAATATTGCCCCATAATTTGACTCTAATATTTAAATAATGCTAAGTTATTTCCACCAATATACCTAATGCTTTTACAATTGCCCCCTAAGCCGCTGGTTGTTTTCTCCAAATCGTCAAGTTAGATGGGCAGGAAACATAATCCTGGGTGGTGCATGCTGGGATATATTTCTACAATGGAGAAGGGAAAACAATGCTATCAAATTATTAATTTAATTCATTATTCATGTATTAACCTTTTTATTTATAAATTAAGGTACATGAAACATGGGTAAAGTTGAAGACCATTCATGCCTGTTAATTTAATCAGCTATCAATGTGTCGTGTTTTACTAAATAAAAAATGTTAACAAAATAAAAGAAAATTTGTCATACCCTAGAAATAATAAATCGGATTAGGGGTGCTTAATCCCACCATGTACGCACGACGAGACGTGCGTACGAAAGGCTAAATGAATAAAATAAAGCAATCGTAGAATAAACAAAACAATAATAAATATAAATACATGACCATACAGTTCAGAATGAACAAAGAGTATACAACGCTTGCATAGGCAGAACTATTTCCATCGAAATGAGCAACAAAACTCTTAAATAAAACCCAAAAGAAAGAAACAAAACTCAAAACCCGATGGATCATATCCAACTACCCGGCTCATGTGCAAATGCAGTGAAATATTTCTGTCATCGCGCAGGACTGTCCCTAGCACTCGCTCCAAGAAAATCCCGAACCTGAAATACCTGGATCCCACAACCAACGTGAGTAATTTAAAAATTACTCAGTACAGATTTAGATCCAGACTTAAGATTTGATCTTCTTTCCTAGACTGGACCTAAATACCGACACTGTATTTTAATACATTATATTAAATATATATAATTATAATAATAATTTATGCACGTGTGAGAAAAAAACACCTATATGAATGACATAAAATGACAAATAAACCTGAAATAAAAAATCTATAGAAATACTAATATAATATAAAATATAAAGTACGAAAAGTTCACACCTGAATATATATAACCCAGTTGCAGATCATCAGTCCATCCACAAGCGGGCACATGATCGGGCCCTGGACTTGTGATTTACCTAAGCGGGCACGTATTCGGGCCCAACTTACAAACTTAGGATTTTCGAATAAGCGGGCGCCAAAGCCCTGAATACCCTGGGAAAATTCGACTTTCCGGAGTGATAACGCTCTAGGAGAGTGATGGCTAAAAGCACGTACTCGGTATTCTGAATCTGATGATCCACCTCACGGAATAATAATAATAATAATAATAATAATAATAATAATAATAATAATATGAGCAAAGAGGATTTAAAATTATGCTTTCAGTTGCCATATCGTCAAAGAATATAACTACTAGTGAATTAACAAATCAGAAATAAATGGGAGCCTACACTGTACCAACCAAGGGTCAGAGGACCACATCCCGTAAATAACAAAACGGAGTATATACAAATGAGAGCCTACAATGTACCAACTAGGGCTAGAGGACCGCATCCCGACTTTCTCTGTACCAACTAAGGGTCAAAGGAGAAAGCCCTTCGGACAATATCAGAATCCTAAATAAGCCGGATAAATAAAATAATATAATATTTCGGAGTAGATTCCAATCTTGAATATGGCCGCCACACTAAATATTGAAAGATATGGTATCATGATCGCTCAAATTTGGATTAACAATCTTAATTATATTAAGAATAGTAAAGATATAATATTGATCAAAAAGAAAACCCTCTGACACAGCCGAACTCGCTAAATGACGGGGTCGGTGGATAATCCGACAGTCAAAGATGCGCAATGCATATACAGACCGGTGGGTCTCACGGGCCTATGGGTCACCGTACGTAACCACAATGGTCTGGTTATGCAAGGCAACCTCAGACTGAGAATCACCCGGCCCGCCTCTCAACACTCTCATGCATTTAATGTATGATTAAATAGACGACTTAAATAATAATTAGTAATAATAATAATATTTTCCTAATAATTATTATCTACAACTTGAATTATTTAATTCTATCTAATCCTATGTCGGGACTATTTTCCGAATCCTACTCCTATCATGTATACATACAATATGACATGATATGACATGCAAATACGGGTATGTCTCGAATATGCTGGTCAATTTACCGGATGCATATGACAGGTCAGATTAAATCTCTAATAATTTTTTGTCAGAAAACACCGCAATTTAGATTTATTTTAAAAACAGTTTTATTTTCGGTTTGGGTTCCTATTTCTGAAGAAAGAAAAATAAATCTTAGGAAACTGTACCTGAGAGTGCTGGCGAGGATCGCGGAGTCGCTCTACTCCGGAGGCAGACCACCGGCCTTGAGGTCGGCGTCCGCTTATGTCGGGTCAGGTGTGACCTCGTACTCCGCGAGTGAATCCGAGTCAACTATATCACCAGAATGCAAGAGACAACCAGACGGCACAACACATACAACATCAATGGGTCTAGGTCATCCTCCACCAAGTTTCCGGCCTTCCCCTCCTTTATTTTCGCTTCAAATCCCTTACTCAGTTGTGCATCTGTTCTTATCAATTTTATTCATGGCAGACTCAACTCATGAGTAAAGAATGAGAAAAATAGGAGAGGAGGAGCGATCGGGCTTTTATAAGGGAAGTAGGAGGGCTGTCAGAGCTTCCAATAAGAGAATTAGGTGAGAGGAACGAGCCATAGTCAAAGGACCGTACCGGAGGTGATAGAAGAGGAAGGCGGGAGTATGGAGTTTAGGTGTAGAGGGGACAGGAGCGCGCGCGGCTCTCGTCAAAGAGAGAGGTGAGGGTTGACGAGAGTCGTCGGAAGAGAGTCTGTGAGAGTACTTGTCAGAGAGAGAACGAGAGGGTGAGGGAGCAGCGGAGAGATCATGGGAGAGGGAGAGAGAAAGTCGCGCATTTATGAGAGGGGACAGGAAATAAATTATGGGGTGAGGGTAGGGCAGCGAGGAGAGAGAGAGGGTGAGAGTGTAGTGAGAATTAAATGATGAGAGAGAGTATTTTAAGATTTTCTGTAGTAAGGGTTAGGCGGATAATCGTGCAAACAATTTAATTTTTTTCTAATTTCTTAATTGATCAACTCAACTTAATGAAATTCTAATTAGTTAATAACTTAATGGTCTCTGGGATTGTCATTCGTATTAAATTAGATTATTATATTTAAGGTTTGTTAATTATTACGTTACGTTATTTCTTAATTGAAATTAAGATTTATGATTACTCGTTTAATCGTTATTAATATTTAAATTTTAATCTCAAATATTAACATTTTAGATTTACATCAGACATTTTTGTTTAATTTCATCAATTAAGTTTTAAATTATTATATTTTAGCAGCGGATTAATTTGATATTTGGGTTTTGTTATTCGATTCGTGATCTCATTCAACTACTTATATTCCAAACTTGCTTAACTTATTATTCATTTAATTATGTATGTGTGTGTATATATATATATTCCATTAAACGTTGATTTAAGTTATTTATTAATTTACGTCAAATCATTGTAATTATTATCTTAACTATTATTGTTTCTTAATTAAATTTTATGATTTAATAAAAAATGTTGAAAAGAACGAAGAAAAAAAATAAAGATTCTGCTGTTTTTTTTAAAAAAAAATCAAAAAAACTTTCTTTAAAAATTAAAATTTCCGGGCCTATTTTGCAGATCAGGGAGATCACACTATTGGATCTTTTGTTCCACCATAGGCAACCCATCCAACTACTAGGGTTTTTACGGAATTCATGTTAGGTAAAGCTAACAGTTTTTAATTTTTCATGCATCTCACGCTCACGAAAATGGAAGGGAAGGTAGCACCGTGCACACGACACATTATATCATATATGCTATCTATACAGATATTTCTGTTCGGGTAACTATGAGAGTTGGTCTATTCAAAATCGCAAATCGAACAAATAGATTATTATGCGATATATTTTTTTCTTTTTTAAAAAAAAAGAAAAGAGAATGATATTAAAATTACATAACTTCAAATATTCGTAAACGAAAAATTTAACGAATTTTGAATTTGCAACTTCGCTCACCTAGTATTCTACAATCAAGATTATGTCAATTGACGTGTCTTTTATTAAACCTAGAATAATATTTAATTTCACTGCAAGCGTACCACTAATACGAGCTATTGTAGAAGGATGTCGAACTACATGGATGAGGTTAATCCCTAATTCTAGTTCTTTCAATAATCTAAGTAAATAAGGAACGTGAATAAGAAAGATAAATAAAACAAATATACAAACTTTGATCAAGTAATTGTAAAAAGTAAATATGGATATACTATGCTTAATTGATACTTTTATTTGCGGTAATTAATAGCACCAACTACCGTTTCTACTATCAATATACTATCAATATTATTATTTTGAGGGTTTTGTAATCTATTGTAATAATATCAATTTCTTTTTGTCTATTATTTTATTTAGTTGAATATCAACTTCCGTTTGTTTACTCAACTAATGCAATTAACGCTCTAGGATTAGTCAATTAGATTCAACTTTTGTTTGTTACCTAAGTGTCTTAACTTCCTTTTTTTAGAGTTATTAATCGTTTTAATTGTTCTGCATCTATTTTAGAAATTTTACTAGGTAGGAGTACTACTTTTTCTGCGGAATAACAAAATAATTCAACAAACAATATAATCATTCTTTCAAATAAAAATAACATTAATTATTAACCTCTCATAAATAACATTGTTTTATTCTCTCAAAAAGATGATGAATAGGATCTGATTCAGAGAAATGTACCTTTTTTGCTGACAATGGAAATGAACCACTTATTTTTTTCCTCAAAAAAAAAAACATTTATTTTGTCGTGTCCATTTGCCGAATAAGTTGGTACTGGATGGGTCTTTTTCAGGACCATTTGACCTTAGTTACGCTTTTTTGCTTATTTACAGGTGGTCACTTCCAACGAATGAGATGCAATATTCTTTTATGACAGTTGTCAGTGCTGTATATCGGTGCTTGTGGAAACACATAAATGAAGTTTGATTTTCTAAAGAATTGTGTTTACTATAAGACAAATATTATATTAATATGTCTACGATTCATTACTGTGAGAAAAATAATTACGGAATGTCAAGAGGAATCGAATGTGGAGCAATTGGTACAGCAGTGGATGCTTTCAGGTATGATGAAATCCCCATTCAAATTATAGCACCACCACAGTTGCAGTTCAGGCTGGTGGCAGTGAAAATTGGATCAAGGAAAATCTCTAATATATTACTTTCCTGTTCCAGTAAATTATTAGCAGTATACTTGTTTGGGTAGCTTTTCATTTTGTTGCTTTTTTTTTTTTCGTTTTTTGCTATTTGTAGTTGGTTAGATTTTACTGAATACGTGCTTTCAAAATGTAAGCATAATTTTATATAAACTTAATAATTAGTAAAGAAGAAAAAAAAATCAAAATTGAGACAACTCTATTATTGCAGGCAAACAAATGTAGTCCAACAAATCTTTCTGAAACAAAAAACACTAAATTAATGAGGTTCAGAGTTCCAGAGAGCAGAGCATGGTAGTTGGTTCAATATATTTACTTTCATGATGTGCATTTATTATGATGTAACATTAAAATTTAAATAAGCACACTATAATTTTGGTTTCAAGTTTTGAAGAGAAAAATAAAAAAGAGACATTGAAAACCAAAAAAAAGTTGTAGGGCGAAATAATAAGCTATTGTATATTCTTAGCCACATTCGCAAGCATTTAATCAATGCATACGGGTAGTTCATTCGTATAATTCCTTAAGCTGAAATACATCGCATTATTTGCCAGTGCTATTACAAAGACGACTGCATCCATTAAATGTTTAAAACCACAAATTGAATCATGCACAATGAGCAAATACAAATGGCAAGAAAGAAACCTTCCTTTGAACACAAGCACCAATTAATGTTCCAAATATTAAACGATAATTGCAAAAACATATGGGTAATGGAAAAGAACGGAGTTTCTTAATTTGTGTCAGGCACATGTTGCTGCTGGTACAGGGAGCGGCTTCACCATTGAAGCTGGAACCTTTTCTTCTTTGATGCTTTCTTTGAGGCCTTCATTGTGGGTGAGATCAGAGATGTAGTCGTCAAAGCATTCATCGATTGTGCGCAAGTCTGCATCTGGGTAGAGGTCGCTAATCTCGAGTTCATCGTGACCATCAATAGCAAAATTAGTCTGGCACCCGTTTATGAATATGTCGTGTGTTAGTGAAGCCACGATACTTTCAGGAATGATATTCTCTGTTAATTTTGATGAACAAAAAGCTCTTTTTTAGACTAATTAACAGAAAATTAAAAGTCATGATCGGTAAAAGTTAAAACACGCACGAGCTGATATTATCTTATTGCGTTATGAGGAATATGTATATCAGTATATGCCTACTAAAGCATTATTTTTTTGCCAGGAACATCCAATCTCATGAATTTATTCTTTCACTGACCCAACAGAAAGGTGGAGAGGTGTTCTTAGTAATTATTTATGTTTGACAATGAAAGAAGAATACATACTCGTAAATGTTCCTGACTTTTTCAATTCTGGTATTGGGTATTGGTATATGAATCTCGTCCTGTATTGATTGTGAAAATTACCTGCAGCCATGGCAAGCAAATCTTCCTCGGTTATAGTGGTTCGTGGTAGGTTTCGGCCGATCTTGTTCTCCCAGAGGGAGGCCATCTCATTCAAGCTGAGGAGGTTGCTTGCAGGACGAAAATGAATGGTCTTGTTCGACGTGCGCAGGTCATATGCTGCTCTTGCTGTGAACTTTCCAATGTCACTACCCGCCACGAAAAATGCTATTCATTTTAAAAAACAGTTTACTTGTTATTTCTTTTGAAACAATAGTGGCACTAATTTTAGCATGCATTTTTTAATTTTATAATACTTGAATTAATATGCATTGATATACCACATTGGACCTCAACATGGAAAATAGATTTCCAAACAATAATGGAAACATAGGTAGTATACTAGTATTGCTTATTAGTCTTAAGCCTGCTACTGGGGTTATCTATGGCAGCTGGGCCTCATCCCAGCCATTTTATCCAATGTGAAACAGTGTAAAAAGCTCATATAGTTTCTATTGACTATTGTATTGAAAAAAATGAGAACAATTCCTCAACAAAGATCAGCTGCGATAAGGTAATATGCTAGAGCAAGCAATTATGACCTATACCTGTCTAGCAAGTTTATAATTCAATTGTCGCAATCAACCTCAGATTCCATACAGGTCCGAAAATTATTGTCATGACCATATTAATGCCAGTTGGGACAATATTTTAACTGAAGGATCTCTTTTATTTTGTCATTCCTGACCTAATTGGAATAATGATTTTGAATGAAAAATAAATATTACACATTAAAATATAAGCACATGTTAACATTTAGTTTTCTAATGCAATTCCCAAGAGTGATAAACTTGCATTCAATTAAAAAACAACATTAGGAAATTTCTAGAGAAAAATATAAAAGAAATGGAAATAAAAGATACTAGCAGGGGAGCAGCAATTAGCCAATTACTGAACTCAAGCAAAAACTCTTCCCCATGTGCATTATTGAATCATATGCTGTCAGTCAGTGCAATTTAATGTCATCATTAATTGTAATGTACAAGTAAATGCAACTTCATGTATATATAAATGAGATAGGGAAACTAAGATCAATGTGCAAGTATGGCCCCTCAACTCCACTTTCAACTAATGTTTCAACTTGGGGTTCTCATTAATTTGTTCATCCCCATAAAAATAATGAGCCTTTAAGAACAAATAGTAGACACCACAAACCAGCCACTAGCAGATTTGGTGGATTTGTATAAATAGGCATGTTGACCAAACTAGTTATACCTGATTTTGTATAATCAAATAAATATACATGTTGACTAATTTGTTTATCTCGATGTTCAATCTACATCGCAGTTGTAATTGCAAAAGAGTAAAAAGAGAGGAGAACAAAAAATTACCTCTGATATTGCCATCACCATAGATCTGGAAATGATCGAGTGGTGGAGACACCTCCGATGGATGCGTATTATCGAAGTACGGCCAACCTGCGATTGAGTTACAGCAAATGTATGTGTATGGGATACCTGCTGCCTCTATGGCACGTCGGACCTGCCTCTTCTCTTTGTAGAAAGTTAGACCGGGCTCGACAGGGTTTGCCTTGTCTATGTCATGCCCGAACTCGGACGGCAAAAATCTCTATGAAAATGGTTTTGAAAGAAGACATGATTTTTCACTCCTCTATGATCGAATCAATTTCATATGAACCGTTGGTCTTCCCCATTCTGGGAAGAAGATGGCCATATTTCGGTAATAAACAGAGAACTGTGTTCCATTTTTAATATATTTCCAAGCGCATGTGATTTTATTCAGGCGTTTTAGAAACGTCAGCTGCTATCCAAATTGGGATCATCCAATTTCAATTGAAAAGCATATATAGCATGGATTGATTTTCTACAAATGTTTCAAAAATACCAAATAATCTGACTAACATATTTTGATTCAGTTGGTATGGATCAGGATAGTATGGTATGCCGGTTCAGTTCTGGTAATAAGCCACACATCAAAACAGGAAAAAGAGGGGGAAAGCCTGCCCACAGAAAAAGCCTTGAAAGATATCATATAGTTACATGTAAAATGGGAAGATAAATGAGTCCTACCTCCTCTAAAAGTGGTGGAAAACAAAAAAGATGGTTGTACATCGGTGTAAAATTGCACATTTCACAAACAAATTATACATACCTTGACTGTACCCACTGCTTTGACAGCTTCTACGAGTGTTAGCTGATCAAGTATGTTGGGCCCACCAATCACTGATATCACCACCTCAATTCCATATTCTTTTAATTTCTGTTCCATGAACTCCTTTTCATTAACGCGCCCCTGTTTTGAAGCATACCAGTAAAAAAAAATGAAAATCTTAATAATAAATTATTCCTTCCTCTTCACATAGAACACATGCATACACACAAAGAAAGAATCAGACTTGTCAATGACCTCTATAATGACGGCGCCTTTCTTGCGAAGCGCCTCCATAGTTGCGGCACGCAACGGGCATTTCCCTCCTGGACTTACCAGAACATAGGTGGCATGGCCACTGTCCAGACATGCGTTAGCAACAAACTGGCCGATGTACCCGGTGGCACCGATCACCAGAGCCGGACCATTAATATTCTCCAAAGCAACAGTCATTGTGTTTTTTGATTCCAGGCTTAGGTTTGCTAAGTGTGTGGATTTTGACTTACAAACAAGGAAGGAAAGTGGGTTCTATCTCTCCTTCCACCTTTGTGGGAATATAGGAGGGAGAATATATTTTATAGAGAGGGAAGGGATTCGGAGAGATCAACTAACCCAATTACTGAACCTTACAGTCAAGCGGCCACTGTAGTGTGCGCTCTATCAGACCTTTTGTTGTTTCTGTATGGTGAACTGGAGATTATTTCATTATTATTGTTTTTTTTTGTGGCAGATGAGGTTAATTAGACAGCCATATTCCTTTTTTATAGGAATTGAAACATTATACTGTTTCTTTCCATGATTCCTCCAATTTTTGTTTCAGTAATAGTTGGATTTGTCGTCCAACTTTTGACTGGCCAATTTAATTAGAGTTATCAAATTTGTGTCGGACGGAATGTACTATATGACCCTTGTGCTCATATTGAGAAGCCTGTAGTGAAAAATTAGAGGTGGCATAATCCGATCCGATCCGAGAAATCCATCCGATCCGTCTGGATCTGAATCCGATTTGATCGATTTTTTAAGAAAATCAAACTGATCCGACTCGATTCGAACCTGATCCGATCCAAGATCAAATGACTTTCAATCCAATCGAAATTTATCAACGATATGAAAAAACACAACATATAAATTGACCCGACCCGACCCTAACCCGACCCGATTTCTTCTAAAAGTTCAAACTGACCGAACCCGAACCCGAACCCGACCCGCTCGATTGCCACCTCTAAGTGAAATGAACAGATATATATAGTACAGTATTCACTTTTTATCCTCCATTTTCAAATTTTACTTTGAATTATTTTGTTGGTCTTTTCGTGTTTAGTTTCATCATTATTAAATGGCTTCGAAATGAATATTTGATATTTGATCTCGCCTCACTCTACGAAATGGCGCAAATTTAAATTCTGAAAAAAATATATAAAAAATAATATATGTTTGAAAGTCCTATTTTTTTTAAAAAAAAAGTATGTATTCTGCATAATACTATTATTTATTTATTTATTATTAGAAAGATGAGAATTAAACTCTTAAATTTTATAATTGTTCATAAAAATTTTATTTGAGTTTCAAATTCACGGATGTTATTTTTCAGTAAACTAAATATTTTTTTAACACCTGATGCTTCATAGAATATATTGTAATTGTACAATCCGATGGACGTCTGAATCAATCACACGTTGATTCAGGCCCCACAGTTTGTAAAAGCAAAAAATTCCTCTGGAGTCTGAAATGGCGAATCACAAATTGATTCAGACCCCGTTGTGGTTGGAGCAAGCCATTTTTTAGGAAGGCTCTAGTGGCCTAGTCTAATTTTGATTTTTTTCAGACTGGTTTGATGATCATGCACACCTACCTAACTTCTTTTTGCTGATCCAATCAGTCAATCAGCTGACGAACGAGGACTCCTTTTTTATTTCTCTTTCTAGCATAATTCTAGTTTTTTTTTTTTTTTTTTTTTTTTTTTTGAAGAAGCCCTTAAACTGAACTTACACATACAACTCAACTGCACATCCTACATTCTCATAGACGGAATTTGATCTTGAGACATCTCTTAAGGAGGACTATATCACCATCAACTGTACTAAATAACGATGACTACTAGCATAATTCTAGTTTCTAGAGCATCAGAATTTACTTTCTAAGTTAGGCTATTAATTAGTTTGTGCATAGGAAAAAACAAGAGCAGAAATTAAGGGCGCTACTTTGGGCAGCAGCAGTTTTGCTAAGGACCGAATTACTCCATTGTATTTATATTTATATAATGTATTCTGATATTTTTTAATTAACCCACATTAATTAAAAGAAATAATTGAATTTCGATAAAAAAATTAAGGGGAAAAGCTCTAAGATTACATGCATTTGGTATCTTTAAAAATCATGCAAAGATTTTGCTATAAATTGCATAGTGATACAATTATACATAATTAATGTACATACAAAATATATCTTATCTAGTAAATTCATACAAAATTTATTAGCATTATCAATTTGCAAAAATATTAGCATAATTGCTTCGCATTAAAAGGAAAGAAATATCACATATAAGTTAAAATCAAAGTTGAAACATGCAACAACTCAAGAAGGAATGAATATTTTGTATATATCGAATAATACATGTCTTATTGAGATATTTATAGACCTAGCTCTTAGCCTATGCTATATTGTTACAATAACATAATTCTGTTATAACTGCACAAAATAAATACATTAATCTATAACGGTGCTACGTCATCTCACGCATCCTTTTGTTCCTCTTTTATGTTGTCTTTTGTATCACTGTTAACACGCTCCCTCAAGCGTAACGTGAAACTTGTGACTGTTAGCTTGGTACGTAGCATATTAAATCGAGTAACAGACAATGATTTGGTTAGTGTATCAGCTAGTTGATCCCGTGAACAAATAAATCGAACAAGTATCGTGCCATCTGCAACTTTCTCACGCACAAAGTGGAAATCTAATTCTATATGTTTAGTACGCGCATGGAAGGCTAGATTGGAGGCGAGAAAGGTTGCGCCCAATTATCACACCACGAGTCGGAGGTGAGATGTGAAGGCCAAGTTCTGTAAATAATGTACGTAGCCATATGACTTCAGCAGTTATCATGGCAAGTCTCCGATATTCTACTTCTTTTGTTGAATGAGCCACTGTCATTTATTTCTTTGATGACCAAAAAAATTAAATTATCCCCAAGAAAAACAAGATAGCCAGAGGTCGATTTGAGATCATCCGGGTCTCCTGCCCAATCAAAATCGGCATACGCATGCAACTCAAGTGATGTAGATGGCTGAATATACAATCCATGACCAAGTGAACCTTTCAAATAGCATAGAATACGCTTAACTGATGTCCAATGCGAGGATGTGGGATTATGCATTGATTGTGATACCTTATTAACAACAAACGAAATTTCTAGTCTGGTTATCGTTGCATATTGAAGAACCCTTACAACACTACGATATAACTGTGGGTTGATAAATATATCACCAGAAACTTTGATAATGGCTGACCCGTTGCCATGTGTATAGTAATGGGCTTGGCACCTTGCATGTGAGCTTTGTCAAGGATCGAATAGTTGTATCTTGACTGAGTTAGTAGCAACCCCTTGTCATGGCGCTAAACTTTAATACCTAAGAAGTAATGGAGATCACCAGGTCCTTTATAGTGAATTTCTGATCCAATATTGTGATGAATTGGTTGAGTAAGATTGAATTGTTACCTGTTAGAACAATATCATCGACATAGACAAGCAAATAGGCAACATATGACTTATGTCGATATATGAAGAAAGAAGGATATGAACTTGATGAAACAAAGCCATGTGCAATTAAAGTGTCCTTTAATTTATTGTACCAACCCTAGATGATTGTTTCAAGCCATATAGTGCTTTGTGTAGTTTGCATACATGAGTAGGATTGAAAGGATCATGAAAGCCTGGTGGTTGACTCATGTAGATGACCTCTTGTAAATCTCCATGTAAAAATGCATTATTTACATCAAGTTGACACACACTCCAATTGTTGGTAACATCCAATGACAGCACTAGCGAATTGTAGTTAGTTTAATAACCGGACTAAATATTTATGTATAATCTATCTCTTCCTCTTGTGTATATCCTTTTGCAACCAAACACATCTTATAGCGTTCAATGGATCCATAAGACCGGCATTTATTTTTGAAAACCCATTTACATCCTAACATATTAGTTGCTTCTGAAGTCGAAAATAATGTCCATGTCTGATTTTTAACCAATGCATTTAATTCTACAACATCGCATCTCACCATTGCTGGTGTTTAGAGGCTTGTGTATAAGATGTTGGATCAAGCTTCATTGAGGATATTGAATGATTTATAGTAATGTAAACTATTAACAAATTTTTGGCATGTGAACCAGTAACCATTGAATGAACAGGAGTCGGTACCGGTGTTGAAGTTAGCGGTACCTATGCTGAAGGTGGTAATCTTTGCAAAGAGTTGCTTGGAGGTATTCGTATTGTTATGTGACCTTCTTACATACACACGATGAATAAGGGAGGAGGTGTATTAGGGAGAGAACCAATCCTTGTCATAGAGTTTTGTTGGAGCGAGGCAGGTGTGGAGACTGGAGGTTGAGGCGATGGAAGAATATGTAAAGAAGAATTGATTGGATAATCTGAGGAGAAGGATGAGGTAGATGTTGCTTGTTTGAAAGGAAAAAAATTCTCATCAAAGATGACATGTCGAGAGATGATAATTTTGTTAGTGGAAAGATTGAGACACTTGTAACCTTTGTACATTGATGAGTAACCAAGAAATGCACATATAGTTAACATAGAGATAGTTTATGTTCAACAATTGGACGAGTGTATGGAAATCATTTGCAGCCAAAAATCTTGAAAAGATTATAATTCTTTTCTTTATTATAGAGAAGAAGATAAGGTGTTTAAAAATTTATTGAAGAGGAAGGTATTCGCTTGGTAATAAAGATGATGCTCTCAAAAATTTATGGACAGTAAGAATTTGGAATATAGGCATGTAGCATAGTGGTAAGGCTCAACTCAACAATAAAATAATGGCGTCTTTCAACTAAACCATTTTGCTGGGGTATAAGGATAAGACACATGAAATTGTATAGCTGAATAGGTTCTTATTATAGGTAAAAACTCAATTCCACCATCAATTTGTATTGTCTTGATGTGACGAGAAAATAGATTTTCAACTAAGGATTTAAATTGAGAAAAAATGCAGCAACTTCACTCTTTTGAGACCAAAAATAGATCCAACTAAATCGGGAATATTGATTAGTAAACAAAACATAGTAGCGATAACCAGTGTTAGAAATAATAGGACTTGGTCCCCATACGTCAAAATGCACAAATTCTAATGGTTTGCGTGCAATTATAGAAGTAGTAAAAGGGAATCTATGTGACTTAGCTAAGCAAAAAGCATCACACTGATCTATTTTATTTGTATTACATAGTAGTTTATTTATAATAAGCTGAAGTGATGATGCAGATACATGCCCCAAACACTAATGCTAAAGCTGAGAAGAGATCTTCTAACATATAAGAGCTTGAAGTGGAGATACAACAAGATAGAGGCAATTATGGTTTATACTCATGAGCAGCACCTTTTGAATTGTTTGGTCCTTAACAAGACGAGTTTTGATGAAATTCAACATATACATGATTATCAACAAGAAACTTACTGATACTAAGTAATGGTTTGAAAATATGTGGCACATGCAAAACATTGTTAAGTATTAGGGGTGTAGAATTGGTAAGTAAACATGCATAGCTAGTATGTAAGATGTCCAAACCCTTACGTCGCCCACATGAAGCTGATCAGTACCAATATATGGAGAATATCCAATAAAAGCATTCAAATCAGAGGTGACATGAGCAGATGCTCCTGAGTCTATATACCAAGTGTCGGGAGGGGTTGAACATACAATGCTTGAGACTAGTAAGATATGTTCTTTGAAGGAGGCCTTGGAAGCTGAGGTTTGTATGTAGCATCAAATCATTTATAGCATCTATCAGATGTGTGGTCTTTCTTTTGACAAAACTAACAAAGAAAAGCCTTATCAATGTTCTTGTCACGCCAGGCCCCTTTTAAAGTGAGAAAAGTCGAGAATTGAGTCATAAGATCGGTGTCAGTGGAAGGAGGTGGACCAAGAACAGAAGCCACAGAGGTGACCGAGTTTGTCTAAGGTAGAGAAGAGAGCATAGATTGTGTGGAGGTAGGATTCACAGGTAAGATAACAAAAGAGGAGGGAAAGGTGGGGACTACAATGACATTTTTCAATAAATATTGTTTATGAGTGAGTAACAGACCAGACAACTCATTAAATGAAACTGCATCAGATCTGAAATTGAGAGAGATTATTAGAGGATCATACTCAAGACTGAGGCCATGAAGAATAAAAAGCTGGAGATCAGCGTCGATACAAGGGATCCGATCAGCCAGTGATATCTTCTGATCAAGGTAAGACTGCATTGTCATATGGTCTTTCTGGAGAGAATGAATTTGCAGTTTAAGATTCATCACACATGCAGGGGATTGAGATGAATAGCGGAGGTGTAATTCATTCTAAAGTTCAGCCGATGTGGTGCAATGCACGACCTATGACATAATAGGCTCATAAATGGTGCTTAGTAGCCAAAGAAACAAGAGTTGATCTTGTCGACTCCATAGGTTGAAGTCTGGATTGGGAATAGCATCACCATGTAATTTAGGAACCGTAGGAGGAGGAGGAGAGTGAGAACCATCAAGAAACCCGATCATATCGTGTCCTCGAGCAAGGGGTAGAATGAGAAACTTCCAAGATAGGTAGTTCTCATGGGTGAGTTTGCTAGGTAATTGATGAGTGAAAGTAATAGAATGAAGAGAACTGGGAGAAGAAGTCATAGCCATTAATGGAATAGGGAGAGAGAGCAAAGAATGTAGACAAAAAGGAGAAAGCGTGAGTTTAATTGGCGTCTGATATCATGTAATAACTCAAGAAGGAATGAATATTTTTGTATATATCGAATAATACACGTCTTACAGAGATATTTATAAACCTAGCTCTTAGCCTATGCTATATTGTTATAATAAAATAATTCTATTACAACTGCACAAAATAAATACATTAATCTATAACGGTGTTACGTCATCTCGCGCATCCTCTTGTTCCTCTTTTATGTTGTCTTCTGGTATCATATCATCGTTAACAAAACAAAATTATTAATCCAAATTTAGAAGATTGTCCTTATTAAAAAAAATTTACAAAAGCAACCAAACATTCGCCATTTTCCATTTCATCTCGCAAAATCATAAATGAGTTCAGAACAAGTAATATATATATAATATATATATATATATATATATATATATATATATATATATATATATATATATATACAGACCACCAATCCACCTAAGTCATATAAACCACCAAAAGCATAATTATAAACAACACACAAAAGCTAAGTAATTGTCGATGAACTGTACTCTTGGTCCGCAACAAAGCTCATTTGTCTTTCCTCCTTATAAAGATATGTCAAACCATATTGAATGCTAGACCACATATTAAAATAGTGAGACAATTTAATAATAAAGGCATTATATGAAAATACAGTGGAATCAGAAAAAATAAATCGATTACGTTCATTCCATCGGATCCAATATGTAATGGAAATAAGATTAATTCCCAAGATGAACCAGATAACTGCCCAACATAGTCCCACATATTTCACAAAGAAGTCAATGGTAAGTAAACGTGTAAGGAACTCTTGGCATTAAAGTCAGACCAAAACTCCAACATCCGGCCACAATGGAGAAATAAATGGTCCACAAACTCTTCAAAATTGCAAAACGGACAAGATAAATTACCCCTCATCCCCGCTTAAATAATGTATCCCTTGTCAATATCTTGTATTGCAATGACAATCAAATAAAACACTTTATTTTCAATGGTATATGTAGATCCCACAAGTACAAAAAAAAACTTTATTAGTGAAACCACTATCCATAAAAAATAAATACATAGATTTGACAATATAAATCCCTTTCGAATCCAAGGACCAAACAGATGTATCTCAACCCAGAAAATTATTAGATAAGGCAGTTAAAAAAGATATTACTTGTGCTTTTTCCTTACGAAGTAAAAGACTAGCTCCTCGACTTAATGGAATATTAATATTATCATAGTTTCAAACCAGTGCCACAGTTACTATCTCAGAAGATTTAGCCTTAGCAAATAAATTAGAGAATATAAGATGTAATGGCACTTCCCCACACCAAACATCAAACCAGAAAGATATAGAAGTACCATCCCCAATCAATCTCTTCAAATTGATGCGCACAAAAGATATGATCTTACCAACAGAAAGCCAAAAAGGTGAAATCTGACCTATAAACATGTTTTGGTACTTAACCCATAAAATATATTGCCATAAAAATGAACCAGAATTAACCCACCACCATTTATAGATCAATGCAATATTCGTACAATATAGTCCAGATGATAAAACTTCCATCTTTTCCAATATGATCTTTTGACCATACTTAATTATTGTAATTTGAAGATATTCAATATTATTTTCAGTCATAGTTTTGATATGATAACCATTACGCCGAATATCTTTAAAACTTAGTAAATTTTTTCTGAATTTACTAGAGTATAATGCGTCATTTATAATAAATTTTGTTCCTTCAGGTAACAAAATATAAGCTCTTCTAGAGCCTTCAATTAAGTTAGTAATACTAAAAATTATATTAACATGTGTTTCTGCATGAGACAATTGAGAAAAATATTTCTTGCTTTTTAATATAGTGTTTGTTGTTCCACTGTCTACTAGACATTCGTCTCTAATACTTGTCATTGCTCTGCTGGAGCCTTCAATCATATTCTTTTTCCTTTGAACAAAAATATATACAGGATCAAATTTAAAGAAACTAATTTTATTCATGGGAAACATAAACTTACAACATAAAATTGAACTAAAATAAACAAAAAAAAACTTAGTTCATAATATTTATTTATTTATTTATCAACATTCTCAAAGAAATCAGAAACATCTAGGTGTGTATCCATGAGTAAACCAATTGACTCATTTTTAATAAAATTTATTTCTACTTATTTTCTCTTTTTCTTGATGGATGTTTAGTAGAGTTTAACTAAATATTTGAGAGTACGATATGTGCGTGACTAATGGTTTGTCATACCACATCTATAAGAACTACTTTCAGACTTTTTAGAAGATGATGAATTTTTTCCTTTTCATATCTCCCCTCATTGTTGTCATTTGATTTGGAATTATGACTTCACGTCACTAAACATTATTGCGACCACGTCCACGACCTCTTCTAGGGCCGCGACCACATCCTCGACCATGATTTCCTTTAAATGATGTTGCATTCGCTTCAGAGAATTATGTCGCATTTGCTTCAAGAAATGGACTAGAGCCAATGGACTGTGATTGATGATTTTTTATGAGAAGTTCATTATTTTATTCCGCAACGAGAAGACATGATATCAATTCTGAATATTTTTTAAAATCACGCTCCCGATATTGCTGCTGAAGGAGCAAATTTGAAGCATGAAATGTGAAAAATATTTTTTCTAACATGTCTTCATCAGTAATCTTTTCTCCGCATAATTTTTATTCAGAAGTTATGCGAAATATTACGGAATTATATTCACCCACAGATTTAAAATCTTACAACCTTAAATGAATCCATTCATAACGAGCTTTTAGGAGGAGCACTTGTTTTTGATGATCATATCTTTCTTTTAGATATTTCTATAATTCTAACGGATCTTTCACCGTTAAATATTCAGTTTTTAAATCCTCATGGAGATGATGACTGAGGAATATCATTGCTTTGGTTTTCTCCTGCCGGGAGGCCTTATTTTCATCTTTTATTGTATCTCTAAGATTATTTGTGGTAAGATGAATCTCAGCATCGAGAGTCCATGAGAGATAGTTCTTGCCCGATATATCAAGGGCAATAAATTTAAGTTTAGTAAGATATGCCATAAGGACTACAAAATAAAAATACTAATATTAATAAATTTAATCGAACATCCATTTATGAAAATTACTAAAGAAAAAAAAATATTAATAACTTCAGGTCATTAAGAGAAAGATTAGAGACATTACATTTATTTATTTATCTAATTGATAACTTCTAGTTATCATTTTAGTTGAATAAAATAATAACTTCCAATTATTAAGTATATCGATAACTTCGAGTTATCAATTGTAACACATTTTTGATAAAACTTTAAATTATCATATACAATGACTTCTGGCCATTAAAAGTATCAATAACTTCTGGTTATTGAATAAATTAAAAAAAAATTCTAATATTTACTTATTTTATCATTCTCTTCGGGGAATGAAAATATTAGTCTCATTCAATATAAGAATAATTTAATCAAGAAAATAGATATTATACTTAATGGTAAAATGATAAAATATAATCTAAAGTGTATCTCTTTTTAGAGACAATCTTACGATAATCTGATTATGTTATGTCTATCTCATGCTTCTACCATAAAACAAACTTATGTCGCAACTCGACTAGAGCGAATTCGTACTGATAACGTGTTATAAAATAAAGATAAAAGATAAAAGTTGTGAGAGACTAAAATTTTATTTCTATATTCTCTCTTCTAGGGATATCTCACCATCAACAACATACAAACATTTATTTATAGGCTAGAGAAACATCATGTAATAAAAGAGAAAATTAATACAAAATTAAATCTAGAATTAAGGAGAAGATGAAAAGAATGAAAATCTTCTATCATTATGAGAGAATGTGGAGGAGGTGAAACATCTATCATTAATTTTATAATAAATAAGAGAAATTATCAGCAAAAAGAAATACATAATGCTTTGTGTTCCGTCAAGCCGGGAAAAAGGAAAGTAGTTATTTATTGTCTGGGTTAGTGATTCGGAAATAATTTAGTTTTAGAGTTCATCATCACTTAATCAGTAATCACCGTTATGAATTCCAAAAAAGCAGCCAGGTCAAGGGAAGGTTACACTGTGCTCTAGAAAAGAGCTCGAAAAAGAAGGAAAGAAAAGAGATGAGAGTTTACCGTTTAATTAGGTGGCAACGAACGGAGAGATTAAATTTTCTAAGTTTTTCAAATATATTATATAATTATTTTTCATCATCATTAATTTATTTAAAATTTTTATCTTTTTGAATTTAAGAGTTATATAAAATAATTTCTCTCTCCTTATTTAAAATGATGTGTGTAATATATTTAAGGTGAAACTTAACTCTTAAAATAATCTAACTTTTTTATATGATTATCTATAGATTATTTTTTGTTTATTTATATTATTTATCATTATAATAATATTACTATAATTATCATTATTATTTAGTATTTAAAAATATTATGTCTAAATTTTATTAAATATATTTAAAATTTTATTTTATTAATTATTTATTTAATAACTATATTATCGAAATTTTATATTTTTTTTGCTATTTTTCTGCGAGGAGAAAATGACGAGAATTTAAATTTAAATTACCAAAAAAATATAAAATTTGGTTCTAATATATATATATATATATATATATATATATATATATATATATATATATATATATATTCATCTCGTCTTCCCGTCCCATCCTTTCTCCTCCTAAAATAAAAGTTGGTAAATAAAATTAATTTGGACAGGATGGTCAGTTGGTCACCCTTCCGTTCTCTCCTCTATCTCGTTGAGTGTTAATTTATAGCAAATCTTAAAAATATCAAGGGCGCACTTTCAATATGTGGTGTGTAAATAATGTCCAGGCGATAATTAAAAATGTCATTTTGTTTAATTGTTTTCGTACTCACAGATGATGAATGATTAGCATACATTATGAAGATTGATTGGAGATACGCTTCTTGATTGTCTACTACAATCTCATTGTAAATACTAATGTTGCGAGCAGGCTGGTAAAAAAAATCTGTTGTTCGTTTGGGATTGATTCGATATTAGCTCACTTGTTAATGGATCGAGCCGTTAACAAGTCGGTTTGCTAAGTTAATGAATTGAGTTTGAATTTAGACTAGTTCGTTTTGTTTAGCTCATTAAATTATTAATATTAATTTATTATGAATTTTTAGTATGATAAATAGTTTATAGTATGATATGTACTAAATTATTATAACAAATTTATGTTAAATATATTATTATTAGTTATTGAATTAATTTTTATATAAATTTTAATATAAAAAATATCATTAACTATGAAATGAGCCTTAACATAATTTAGTTAGTTCGATGACTTAATGAATCGATTTTAAAGTAAACCTTTTGGTTTAAAAATAATTAAAAATAATTAACTAGTTAGGTCGACTCGGCCTGCTCGCGAGTATATCAAATTCAAATTCTCTAGTCCCGATGATATATATTGATATTTTTCCGCTTGTCAGAATCTATTCAAATTATTCATGAATTCGTTGAATTGTACTAATGTATATTATTCATGTGATCATCTCATATTATTAACAGAATTTACATATTTATTAACTGTACAAAAATATCATTATTTTGATATGTTCATTATATTTTACAGTACCCATAAATTATACTAATGTTAATACCAGTAGTTGTTACAATGTTCCTTGAACTATCCTATTTTCATAATGATTCATGCACGATTTGTTCCGTTTTTCACTACACAAACACAAACTATATCAATATGTTGCCGTCGTTTTTATTTCTTTTACACTCTACTATTACATATTTTGTTCCCGGAATAAAAAAACTGCTCTTTTTGCACGAATTGCATTGCAAAATAAAAATAGTACAAAAAACACATAGTACCAACAGTTTGATATTAACATTAGTGTCGTAGTTTTACAATTATAAGATGAAAACTGCTAAAGTTATTTATAAAGTATAATTTTCGATCTTTACTTTCAAATTCAATTTTCAAATCACATTAGAAATTCAATTTTCCATAATTTGACTTCAAATCTCCTATAGAAAAAAATCTCCATACCATTCAAGCTTGTTTTATTATCTTTTTCGGATGTGTGAGAATTGATTCACATGATTATTTCTGAACTATTCAATAATAATAATAATAATAATAATAATAATAATAATAATAATAATAATAATAATAATCTTGCACACATTCAAAAATATAGTTATAAATTTTCAAAACAAAATCATAGGAAGAGGTCGGTCAAACGATGTGAATTGGCATCTACGAAGCCAAGGGAGGTTTTGGAGGGACCATGCCCCCTTTTAATTTACACAAAAAAAAAATGTGTTTAATGAATACATTTGTTGTGGTTGACCCTCCAAGCTTTTGAAACTTGTAACCAAAAAGTGAAACATCTCTTATAGTTGTCAATTGAAGATTTAAATAATAACCAATTAAATTTGCATTTATGAATCAATCCCATAGGAATTTACTCATGAATATAGTTTTTGGAAAAAAAACCGTTGTATTTTATTTTTTTAAGAAAAGTATATTATATGACATTTTTTAATTTGTTTCTGTTTTCTTGACTGCTCAACAACTTTCATTTAGCGTATATATTTTGTTTTATTTTTTTTAAACCTTTTCTTTTGTAGTTTTGAAATTGAAATAATTGACAACCTTCTGTTGAACCTTACAATTTTCAATTGACCCCTCCAAAAAATAGCTTCTGGCTTCGTCACTGCGAATTAGTCATTTAAATTTTGAGATTGAAGATTCAGATTGTAAAGTACAAATTACATGCGCTTTAAACACCTTAACATTTTTAATTACATGGACATATTCTATCCTGGGTTCAAACTCATTGGAAATTCAATTTTCCATAATTTAAATAGAAATCTCCTATAGAAAAAAAAACTTCATACAATTCATGTTCAAGCTTGTTTTGTTATCTTTTCGGATTTGTGAGAATTGATTCATGTGATTATTTCTGAACTATTAAATAACAATAATAATAATTTTGCATCATTAAAAAAAATATAGTTATAAAGTTCAATATATATATATATTGGTTTTCAAAAAAAAAAAAATTACAGGAATAGGTAATGTCAAACGATTTGAATTGATCAATTATATTTTGAGATTGAAGATACAGATTGTAAAGTACAAAATACATGTGCTTTAACACACCTTAACATTTCTTAATTACATGGACATATTCTATCCGAATAAAAAAAATGACATTATCAAAATGTTCTCTAATTATATGAACTCCTCACTGTGCTTTCCAACTTGTCACTCTGATCCCAATTGAAATAAGCCGACGGTTTCATAACCGCTCCGCATTGCTAATTAATTAACCTTTCATTTTAGTATTTTACACGACATTATTTCTTGATTCCTAATAAAAGAAAAATGCAAAACACTAGTTATGAGAAGACGCTTGTTTATTTCCTCTCGACATATCCAAAAATAGGCAAATTCTGCTATGGATCAGATCAAATAGAGACCGTTCATTTTTTACAGATCTGATGACAGAGATGACATAGCGTATTTTCTATTCTCCGTTAAATCTAACGGATGTTTTTGTCAGGACAAAATCGTCATTCACTCTTCGATCCTCCCTTTTCAATTTTCGATTACTCCAACTTTCCTTTGCGTCTACCAACTCAACGAGGAGACATTGAGAGGAAAAGTGACAGCAAGAGCAACGCTGAGTATCATCTTGCGCGCGCTTTGCCTCGTTTAGGTTTCTCTTTGTTTCTCGTCGGAGCATCCACGACGGCACTGGCGGCGGAGCGACGAATTTGATGGTGGTCTCCTCCAAATGCGAATATTGGGAAACGCTTCTTATCGATGGCAGTAGGAGCGGTGTCTCTTGAGGTTTGTTACTGTCGCCGAGGCACAGGTGCGACCGCTTACAGATCCTTGCCTAAGGAAAAGGTCTTGTATCAGTATCAGGCTGTCCCTTTTGCGATGAGGTTAAGAGGTATGAACTTTTGTCGAACTCATTGGGAAGTATTGAGATATGGTATAATAAGAAGAAGAGATACATCGCCATTTGCATAAGTTAATATTTAAGGAAAGAGCATAGTTGGATACGCATAAAACAATGTTGTGAGTTTCTCCAGAGAGATAGCATATCACCTACTGTCTACTGAGCAAAGCTCATAGAAAGTAAAAGAATAGTTTTTCAATTTACTAAATGATTTCATAAATGTGTAGTGAGAATGCTTATGGTCTATTATCCTCTCCTCATTCCTGCATCCACTAGTCATCTCTCCAACACTCTTTTGCACAACGCGGTATTCTCTCATACTTTTGAATTGGTTGTGTTGATCTGAAGTTACTTTGCTGGCTCGTTTTTCTTCTGTGATGGAATTTTTTGATGAGTCAATACCTATATAATTACTGTTTGACTATCAATTGTAAGTTTTGGGCTTGAATTTATAATATTTTCTATTGTAAAAATTCATGCTTGCTTTTATCCTGGTCTCTCAATCAATCAGTCAAAAAAATTTATTATATGTTCAAATGTTGCAATAACGAGCTGATTTGAAATAGGTAAATGGTCGGTGGAAAGTTAGGGAGGATTATCTCCTTGACCTATTGAAGAAAGGTAAAGAACTAAAGAATAAGTTTGATTTTTTTGAAATCAGCCATGTCAAAAGGGTATCTTTCCTTTTTAATTTTTTCTATAATGCATGTATTGCACAACACATGCTTTTTGCCACAAGTTTCTCTTTTGCAATGACTTTCAAACTTGGAGATCATACCAAGAAATCAGACTGAAACTTCTTGTCTGTCATGGGCAATGTATAATGTACGAAATCTGTAAATTTACTATGTTGTTTGTGAAGTCTCCCACAAGTAAGGTAATACTAGACTTTAATTTCTCTTGCACCCCCGATTGGAGATTTATTGAAAAACGACTGACGATTTGTTCATGGTGAAATCAAGATCTTGAAGAGTATGTGTTGGGGTCTGGAATCTGATACCTTAAGTAAGACTATAGATGAAAATTTATTCAAACTGTAATGATTGCCAAAATATAGAAATTGTAAGTTTATTCGGTCCCATTTTTATTTATTTCATATATTTCATTTTTCTTGGAGATCTACAATGTTAATGCAGTAGCAGTCGAAACCTATTTGAGACAGCTTCGGTTCTAGCCGGGTTCATAATTCTTGACTATACATTATACTATCCTATTTTGTAATTTCAATGTACCTCTTCTCGTTGGTATCTATTTTGCTACTTTTCATATATCAGAAGAAAAATTAAATGTTAGAATAAAAAATGAAACCGACTACTGGTGTACTGAAGGTAGATGTATAGTATACCAGTCAAATAGGGTAATAATATATATGTGCCATGTGCACATGAATTTTGACTTCAATGAAATATTGTAGGATTTAAGGACTAATAATTTAGTAGTGAGCCACCAGATCATCTTCAGCTCAATAACGAGTGATTCTGAACGTCAGTTTCAATTAAGGGAACTTACTTATTAATTTGTTGGAATGCATTTCATTTTTTACAATTGCTAATTCTCAGGTTATCTTCTGTACTAACCTTCTTAACGCTGGTTTAACATTTTCTTTTTCTTTTTTTTTAACTTGAAACAGGACAGTGAAAGGTATATAAAGATTGTGGATGTTAATGCCTATCTTATTTTATATGCTTTCAATGATTGTATATAATGTTATTATTGCTCCACATCTCATAATAAAAAAAATATTTAGGGTCACGCTGATGTGTATTTGCAGTGATAATATTGAAATCTGGGCATATGAGCTCAGATCTACTTGCCAATGATGCATCTAATGGTAGTCTGATAATTGGTCAAGTTTCAGAACCAGCATCAGTTCTTCATCAGCTAGTGGGGCATAAAAAGATTATTCATTGTTTTTTTATCAGGTTTCTTTTACACATTCTCATGCCTTTTCAAGTGTGTATTGCTTACTATTAAGAATGCATGCTTATTGTGCAGGGATATTGGTGAATTAGGCAAAAAGTCTTTGGCGAGGCAATTGGTGCAGTCAATGGAAATAAAGAAAGCAAAGGTGTGTCTTTTTCTTGTCTATTACATTTCAATCTAACTATCAAAGAAATGATGAAAACATTTTTTTTAACTCAAATTATCAAGAAAAGTCCCAATTATCAACCTGTGTTCAACAGCACACGCATGCTTTGTCACATAATGTCTTACCTCTTAAACCATGGTATGTATATTAACTTCTTTAATTCCTCTCCGATATATCAAACATATCTTATGAAGTTCTTCATGTATGTAAAGATAGGCTGGAAGGGATGGTATTTTGAATGAGGAGAACTGATGGTATATATAGATATCATTAATGATTTATAGGGTTTAGGGGATAATTTTATGTTTAGATTTTGTAGACTTTAGATGAATTTTTTTCTTTTTCATGCAGTAACTGTTAGCCCTCATTCGTCTGTTTGTACTCAAGTTTGAGGGACCAACTTAAAAAAATTACATTGGTGTTAGTATATGTACTTACCTTGCCTTGCTACAGTATATGTGTTTCGGGTTCAATTTTTTTTTTAGTTTCAAGTTTTCTAGAATAAGTAGATGATTGCAAACTAACTCTATATTAGCTGAAATATAATTCAAAAGGAACATCTCCATTCCTGATATATGATCTTCTACAATTGAAAGTGCTTCAATAATGCATCTTCATGATTATATTTTATATTTTAATGATGGAATCTTCATGGATTTTTTTCGTTCAAATCACATTCCATTTATTCATGTTTATTCCTTTTTTTGCCATATCAATTGCTTCTTGTGACATATTGGTTATTCTCTCAGTGGTCAGAGTCGGACAATATTAATTGAATCTTGAAGTAAGGGCATTGATACAGTATCATATGATATGGGGTGTATGCTATATAATATGGGGACAGAGAGAAATCAGATTAAAGATTTATTTAAAAGAGGGAATGGTTATCTAGATTGTGAATTAACAAGTCTAGTTGCTGAATCTGTTGGAAGGGTGCAAGGCTTTATCACTCTGTAGTCTGTAGTTTTAATGGTTATCTAGATCATTCTACTGACTATCATTATTTTTCACAGCCATTTTGTGAGATTAATGCCTGACCTCATTAAAGTGTTCAAATAAATATACCAAAGAATACTTTATTTCACGAAATTGAAGGTTCTAAATTCATGAATGATTCAATTGAACCTTGTTAAACTACAGTTAACCCCTCCTATCATTTTTATCTTCCTGCTAATTTCATTTGTCTTTTAAAATACACATAGAAAATAACCACCAGTCCTTCACCCAAACATACGTCTGCTTGCTCCACATCTTCCATTTCTTTCCAATTTGAAAACATCATGGATTTACCAGCAAGGTATAATAAATGGCCAAATGAAATCAACACTACAGTGAAAGAAAAACAAATGAAAATACAATGCGGTGTATACAAAAAGCAACAGAACACTCATGTTATGGCTACCAACATGATTTCAGTTTTGTCCTACTTGAGCATTAGAAAGAAAAATAAGAAAAAAAAAAAGATAAATACTAAGACTTATTATCCTAGAGATGATGATTCTTTCACTCCTTCGAACATACTTGAGTTTTTGACTTCTATTTCAGCTGAGAGGTCAAAAAAATGATGAAAACATAACTCAGTCAAATAAATCAATTTAAATCAATTATTACAACTAAATTAAGTAATAAATATAGACAAGTATGCGTGAATGTCTTACTTTGGATGAAACTTTTTCTTAACGTCGTCTTGCACCTTTTTTAGTTTATTCTTCTCAGAAAAAATTAGACGGTACACCAATTGTTTTCTAAATAATTCAGCTTGTATCTACAGGTTTAGTATATACAATCAAATTAGGAGAAGAAGATGAAGTTTCTGAATATATCAAATTTTATTAAAAAGAGATACCTCTAAAGACTGGTCACTCTTAAAATAGACACCGTGCCATGATTCAATAAATTTCAATGCAAATAGTCCGCAAGAATGATCATATTTTTGTACTCTTGTCGCATTTTGTACTCCTTTTTCTCAGGAGTTTTGGTTGGTAGCTGCCCACCTGAATAATCACTCTATAAAAAATATGAGGAATTATATTATCTATTTAAATAAACTCATGCACAAAATAATTCAAGAAGAATGATATTGTAAATTTGGTTTAACCACTTACTAGAATTTCGTGCACTAAATTGTTTTTTCTTCTGGAATGTGTTGCACTATAATTCCAAAGAACCGTCCATTCCGACGCTCATAATGGTCCCTCCATGCTATTTTTTCACGGGTCCAATTGGACATCAGCGGATATCAACGTCCCAAATCATTGTTAGATGGAATTTCTTGCACATGCTCATAATACCACAACTTTTATTGGGAAATATAAATGTTTAAAATCAAATTAGTGAATTAAATTATACACTATTAAATAAAAATCTCAAGGCGTAAAATTACCTGAAGTAAGATGAAATTACCCTCAAGACACATATTTTTTATCTTTTCTTTCGCTTGAGACTACGGTGTAAAAATGATACCGTGAAATCCGCCCAATTGAATTTAGAAATTTGCATCACATCTTCCACGATATTGACATACACATGAGGAATGTGATCATTAATTGGTTGTGCTAGAAGTCCAGCCACCATCAACAATACAAATACTCTCACAAAATCTTCATCATCCGCACTCATATTTAATATGCGGGATTTAAGATCATTAAAAGATATATTTCGAGTTATATAATTCTCGAATATATCAATTAGATCTTCGTTCGGACACTTCTTATCAAAATTAACTTTAGTGCCTTTATTTCTCAACCCCATTATTAAAAATGCATCTTGATTGGTGAGAGAGATATTGTTCATACCAAATTTAAATGTTTGTGTATCAGGTTCATACTTTTTGGCTAACATATCGATTAGTGAACGACTGACCAATATGGGATGCAATTTAAAAAGACAACCAAGCCCTAAATCTGAAATTTTCTGTCGTTGATCAGTATTTAGTGCATCTAGCATGAGTACGAATTGGGCAGCACGGTCTACTACCTGTATAATTTAATACTAATTAATAAATTAATATTAAGACTGCATTCTACAAAATTCACAAAATACGAAACCTTCTTTTCATGATTCATTCTGTCCCATGACCAATATGGATCCTAGAAGTGGATTACCTTACGACCCATGCATGATTCAGTCTTGTCTCAACGAGCAGACATGGCTACCATTAGGTGGATATAAATTGTACCTTTTTCTAAACAATAATTTTTATTAGTAACCTCTGGGCGGCAGCTATAAGTGGTTTGAAACATGAAACCCCTGCAGTTCTTTATTGTACAACACTCATGGCTGAGGCGGAATTTGTTAAAATATTTCATTCGTTGTAGTAGCACTAAGATATTCATTCTTGTAGGCAGGAAAAACTTCTCACTTCACCTTTCTCTTATTACTATATCCAGATGAAAATATGACATAATTTTCAAGGAAATAAGTGTTAATTGGATGACTGAAGAGAATAAAATGGCAAGCAAGAATAATTTATTTGAAATAATATCTTCACGAGTTTATTAAAGAAAAAAAGAGACGAAAAACATAAATAATAAAAGGTGAATCTAACCATAATATTTGCTGATCTATGCATGGACAACAAAGATGATAACCGTAAACTTTCACTATTTCACAAGCAGATCTTCTCCTCCACACCAATCATGAGTGTTTTTGTTCCTCTTGTATATCATCATCAGTCGTCACACTGTAAATGATAGTTTTTTCTTGCTATTTGAGTTATGAAAGTGGGAAATTGATCAGTTCTACTTCTTTGCTGAAGGAGAGTGAAAGATAATTTGAGCCCCCACTGGTGTATGGGTACGTACTTGGGAGATGTGAAACAGCACAACTGGTTGTTCACATTAAGAGTTTAGGTATAACTTTGTGATAATAAATGTCACTGTTAAGATTAAGAATTTGGATATAACCGCCTAGTGGGTTAATTAATTTGAGAAAATAAATTCGAGCAATCCAGTTAAATTGTATCATAAGCCACGTCATTATCATTCCTCAGTAAACATGTACATCATTTTTAAAAATCAATATAAATAAAAGTGGGCATCAATTTTTTTCAAAAAAATTGAGCAAAATTAAATCATACTTTTTTTAATTTTTTTTAACCAAAACCATATTACAACAACTCTATAAGATTATTACTTAATTAATTAGAACTAAAATTGAAAGCAGTCTTAATTAGGAAGACATTTTTATTTAAAAAAATTGTGAAACTTTTTTAACTAAAATTAAAGGCCTATATCGCACGTGGCCAAAGCGGACGATCACACATCATCTCAGGTTTCGGGTCATTCAGGTCCAGGTTGGGTCGGATTTTAGGTCATCTGATATCGAGTATTCTCGGGTTTTGGGTTATTTTGAATCGAGCCGGGCCGGGTCATGTTCTTTTTTGTGATGTTTTATTTTGGATCAGGTTGAATTTTAGGTCAGGTCTAGATTATCAATTATGTTTTAATCAATTTGACTTTTCAGATAATATGAATATGATTAATTAATTTGAGTCTAGTCAGATCAGTTTTAGACCGATATACTTCATTCATTTTATTAACAAACTGAAAACATGCTACTTATGATAAAATAAGTAGTTTTATAAACATATTTGTTACACCAATATTTGATATATTTGAATAAATAACATAGACTTATAATATTATCATATTTCTTTTGGTACAATTAACTATGGGAAATTGCATGGGTGGGACGGTCCGGGTTAGAACGGTACAAAACTAGAAAATTCTGACCGTCTCGGGCGCGTGTGACCGAGGCGATCACACATGACTGAGGCGGTCGATCGCACGTAGTTAAGGTGGGTGATCTCACGTAGCCGAGAGATCATTTTCCTGTTACGGTCATAATTTTAACAACGCCTCTTTTTAGAAAAAAATGTTATGAAATATCTTCTTCAATATTTCAGAATTACCAGTCAACTCTGTGTGACCATTTTTCGCGCCTCTCCTCACTCAAAGGATTAAGTGAGAACTGCAGAAGAAGGACACGATATCATCCTCGGATATATATATTTATGAATTTTTATTTAGGGTTATACATCCAAAAGCTTTTTAGTGATTGTGGAGACTTTATTGTTCCAATGAGCGCAAACCCTCACTGTTAATTACCCTAGGCTGTGAAAATATTAGTGAATGAAAATTATATTTTATCAATCAAATGATTTTAACAAGTTTTATTTTAATTAATTCTAATTTGTTGATACAAAATTAAATGGTAATTCTTATTTATTTATTTGAGAAATTTTATTTTATTTAAAAAGGACTCCTTAAGAAAATATTTACACTCTCATGTTATATTCATATTTTTTTTAAATTAAAAAGATTTTTTTAGGAAAGGAATTTAAAGAAATATTTATTGTTCCTTCTCAAAAATTAATGAATCTTATTTATATTTTTTTATGCTTATATTTTGTTAAAATTTCTAGAAATTGAACAAAGCATCTACAACCTTTTTGTTACTATTTTATATTTTATTTAAGTAGATTACTTATTATTTAAATTTATAAGGAAGATATTTATTTATCATAGAAAATATTTATAATTATATATTTTTATTATTTCTAAAATTATTTTATTTAACGTTGTTTTGATTGAGTTCTAAATGACATTGATCAAGGAGTCAAAACTGTAATTAACAAATAATTAAGAGTAATTAGAACATTTGGACACTCAAATTTTTGTATTTTTATCTTAAAATTTACAGTTAGGTTCTAATTCTAATGGAGAACAAGAATATAAAATAAAATATGGGTGTCATATTCTTAGATGTGTACTGTTTGTTAGTTCTTTGTGATAGCTGAGGCTAAAAATAAAAACTGAAGGTATTTTTGGGTTTTTATGTGAAATTGCTGAAGAAATGTGTCAAAAAAATTCACGGACATATTAATGAGATTATTTGGGACAACTTTTATTTTTATAAGTTTTTTATTTGAGGATGTTTTAACTGAAGTCCTGAGCTATTTTGATTAGGCAGGGGAAAATTCGAAATAAAAAGGAAAATTGCTGAATTTTCAAAAGCTGAGAGTAGATTATTCACAGAAAGTCACAGAAATTTAAGAAAAATATGAAACTTTGCAAACAAATATATTTTGGTGTTTTCTATTTGCTGTATAAGTTTGAGATAGATTAGACAAGTATTTACGTATTTTTCATTTTCCTAATGATTTATGATGTTTATTTACTGTTCTTGTCATCAGTTCTAATGTTTTTGTTATAAGAATGATCTAAATGAATTTCATTTACTACAATAGCCTTTTTATTATACTTGACACAACTGGTATTGAGTATTGGATCTGAAAATTTAATATTTATGCACTTTAGTCCCTCAAAACTGGATATTTGCAATTTGTGCAATTCTGACAGCATATCCCCTTAAAAGAGGCTGAGCTGTTCTTGACCTCTGTACCAACTGTACCAGAGGAGGAATTTGGATGATGTCAGTTGCATCCATCCAGTTTTGAGGTTCTAATTCAGTTTAAGTTTTCTTTGTTGTCCTAGAACTTGAGTATATGCAATTACTTTTATATCACAATTTAGCAATATAATCTCTTCTACAGAGATTACTTTGCATTTTTACACCTCTGTACCAACTGTACCAAAGGTTATTCACTAGATTAAGATTGAGTTGATTGCATATACTCAATTCTAAGAAGCTTTTATCCCTCAGTTTGAATTTCTCCATCTCAACACCAACTGTGTTCAAGTATGGACAAGCTACACCAACTGTCAGCTCTGTTTATTAAGTGTTTTTGTAAAAAAAAAAAAAGTGAAAAGTTACACCAGAAATGTATCAGAATAAAACAGCAAAGAGAAATATGCTAAAGAGAGATTTTGTTATGATTTTCCTTGAAATGACCACTTTGAAATGAAAGTTTAGAGAAAAGAACTACTAATATACATGAATCAGTATCAGATGAAGCATTTTGACTCTATATAGATATGTATTTTATTCTTCTGATTAAATTTGTGAATGTTTCACCAAATTTTAGTGACTTCCAAAATCTTGGGATGTTGCGGCTGAAGCATCCCATGGTGCAATGTCTAGCATTGTTGCTACTGAAGACGTGTGTTAAGAACTGTGAGAAGACATTCTCTGAGGTGGTGCGACTCATTTAATGAGAGCTTGGCACCAATTTTCACATCAAAAGGAAAAAGAAAAAAAACTTGTAAAGCAAATTTGTTCCTTCACCATAACACAAGGAGCTAAGTCCAGGGCTGAGAAATAACTGAGCAAACCATGAAAAATAATAGAAAATTGGTGAGTTCATGAATTAACATGCAAATTTTTGTGCACTCCCTCACTTCAATCACTGACCTCACTTGAATTTGTCAAATATTATTCTCACTATGTTCTTCAGAATAGCTTCCGTCGGAGTCATTTTCCTATAAAAATGAGAAAAATTAAATAAAAAAATATTATTAAGATTATGAAATCTAATTTAATAATATATTATCACTATAATTTACCTGACTAAGGAGTGTGCATGTTTGTATATTATGTTTGTCTATTGACAGTTGTGGGATCTCACTGCCGGGAAGTTGTTGCATGATTTTAAGTACCATGAGGGACAGGTTCAATGCATAAATTTTCATCCTAATGAGTTTCTCCTGGCAACAGGTTCAATATCATTTCTTACTATGTTCACTATATTTTTCATACGTCTATCAGACTATGCTAACTGAAGTTTATACAAATTCAGGTTCTACCGATAAAACTGTTAAATTCTGGGATCTTGAAACTTTTCAGTTGATAGGATCTAGTGGACCTGAGGTATATTGTTCTATAATAAATCTAGCTCACTTAATGTGCTCAGGAATAACAATTAAACTTTGCTAGTTGTCCTTTCGTATTTTATATTTCAGATAACTGGTGTTCGTGCCATGACCTTAAATCATGATGGTAGAACTTTGCTTTGTGGGTTGCATGAAAATTTAAAGGTATGATTATTACATCCTGTAAGGATCTAAGATAAAACTTCTCTCTATCAGATTAAGCCATTATATGTATGAAAATTTAAAGGTATGATTAGGCTAACACAGTATTGTGTATTTCTTATTTCAATTTTTTTAACATACAAGTTTTCTATGTTGATTATATGTAATGCACAATTAAATTCAGTTGAATCTTAACTTTGAATCATAATACTTGAAAGAAATTTGTTTTTTATGCTAAAGTAAGGTACCAGTAATGCATTTTGCTACATGTGAGGTTGTATGTATGAATACTTTGGTTATGCATTTTGCTACATGTGAATCGGGTGAGAATTGACTCAAGTATACTAATTTAGAGTACATCCTCAAAAAAGAGATCGATTTTAAAGTTTTATCAGTATTTTTGTACTTTTCACTGTTGTAATTGGTTTATTTAATCATAATTAAAGGGTATATATTGGAGGTAAGAATTTAATTGTATACTGAATGTGAGGTTGTATGTATGAATACTTTGGTTATGCAACTAAAAAAATTGTCACTAAGAAGCAATATAGATTTCGATTTACTAAAAAAAAATTAGAAATCTCTAAAAATTGAAGAGAAAACAACTTTACCGGAGTGTCTTAGTCTCTGCAATCGTCGGTCTATGCAAACAACGGCGGGTAAGACGGAGAAGGATGGTACCGAATAGCTTTTAGGTCTTGCACAACAATTCTCAGCAAATATCAAATCTTGTAGAATCGCCTTTCTCCCGTTCATCTCGTAGAGTCGCCGTGTTTCCTTCGTGCGAATTCGCCTCCGTCGTGCGGTTTTTTTGGATGAATACTTCTTCACGTTTCATCAGCGAATTTGAAAGGGCAATGACGCTAACATAGAGACAATACTCTAATACTAACGGAGGCTTAACAGAGAAATAATATACCCATTTTGCCCTTTTAAATATTAAGGGTTCTGATTGATCGGACTAAATTTTCAGAAAAGAAGTCCGATCCATGGCAGCATCGCTCCCAAAAATATATACGCCGAGCCCAATTCGGAAGATCGGAACAATTTAGGCCATGAAAAAGGCCCATTAGAAGTTGGATCCATAAATGAAAAATAAAAACCTTAGAAAAATCTGGACTTGTGTTTCAAAATTTAAGAGAAAAACTAATAATTAAATATTTAAAAAATCACAAAATTTTGATCGTTCAAGCTAGCCGATCAATTGGGTTGGGCCTTAATTTTCTATTTTCTAGCGTTCGCAAATTACACGTATATCTACAACGTGTAGTATGCATTAAATTTGGACGTAAGAACGTTTTTTTAACTTCAAACACATTTGGTAATTATTTAGATAAAATGAATGCGCACAAACTCGTTTTTTAACATTAAACACTCTAAGAGTCGGATAAGGATCGAATAAAGCTGAATAAGAATTGGATAAGAGTCAGCGAGTAAGGACCTAGGAAATGACCGAATTTGACAAGGATCATATTAGAATGACTTATTTTTTAAAGATTGAACCCGACTTTTGAAAAACTCTATTTTTACCATTAAAAAGAGGCGGACCGGACTTCTTAGGGCTAGATAAAAACTAACTTTTTAAAATGACTTACTCAGTCGAGTCGGGTTCAAAAGATGAGTCCTTAAACTATCCTAACGGCGACCAAGGTGCAACCTCAAAATTCTCATCACAGATCTAGGGTGCAAATCCAGGGTTTGTATCTAGGGTTGGCAATGGGCCGGATAGGGTCGAGTTTATATAAAACCCGAAGCCTGACCCGTCTTTCAAAACCTTTGGCCCGACCTACCCGGCCATTACCTCCGGGCCTAAATTTTATGACTTGACCCGTCCATAATGCTTGACGGGCCTACCCGTCCGTACACGTCCCGGTCCGACTTTGTCAACGATATTTTGTTATAATATGTTTTAATTAAATTATTACATAATCAATTAATAATTTATTTGGTTAATGATTTTTCTCTTCTTAATATTATATCTTTAGAGAATGATTATTGTATTTAAACTAAAATGTTATTAAATATTTACACTATCATAGTATAAATTATTTTTTAAGTCTAAAAATTATTAAATATTTGCACCAACTCAAGTACTCAATTTATAAATTGTGATATTTAATTAAAAGAATTAATTTAAATGAACATTCTATTAATTAAATTATTAATTTTACCCAATTTGATAAGTTATTTATATACAATTATACATAACACATATAAATACATATTACATATTATTGATATTACGGGTCGGGCGGGCGGGACTCACCCTAAATCCGTACCCATCCGCCCGGCCCGACCCTACCCATTTGACCTCCGGACCGGGCGGATCAGCCGTCGGGTCAGACGAGTTTGGATAGGCCAGACGAGTCATGGGCTTTATTGCCATCCCTATTTGTAAATAATACTTTAGGGCTACGCAGCCTTGATATGCGGTTTTCTTTGTTTGAATTTTGAATTTCTTTGAATTTCATGTTTTTTAATATATTCGAACTAATATTGCAATTATTTAACGTTATTTCTTGTTAAAATTGGCGTGTTGTTTGAACGTTAGTTTAGTAAACATAATTAATTTCATAAATATGCCATAAGGCACCATCTCAATAAGCTATCAGAAATATTTTGACCGAGAATTAATTAAGTACATAATTTAGAATTCATTAAACGGACAAATTGATAAAAGACAGCTTGTCCGATTCTAATTTATAAGTTAAGGAATAATTTAGATTCATAGATTTTAAACACATACTAGTCAACCTTGCATAGCTTGCATAGCAAGATTGTAATTATGGCAGCAAATGAAATTTTCAGAACAGGAACATGATTTTGTTGTGACCCACAAATGCAACTTTTGATATGGTTAATTTTAAAAATAAGGAGCACTTTAAATACCAAGAATAATTTGTTAAAATTATATTTAAATTTTTTACACAAGTAAGTTTTTCGAAGTAGAAGACGATTGTCTACCATGGTTATTTCATTAAAATAAAAATAAGAGTTGAAAGGAATAAGAAAAGCGAGAAAAAGCAAAAAAAAAAAAATAGAGATCAGAAATCAGGAAAACCCGAAAAAGACCATAGATCAAAATGTTTTGTAACTTTTTGTTTATTGCAAAATTATTTCAGGATTTTTTTATGTATATTGTTAAGCCATAAAAAAATAATAATTGAATGTAACGGACTATGGACGTTTAATAATTCTAACGAGTTATTTTTGGGCCGAGGAGCATGATTAAGTTTGGTAGCCACAGGTGTAGATCCTGGGCCGACAATTGTTGCGGTTCGGTAATGGACGGTGTGGTGTTTGTTGGGACTGGAGAGAAATTGTATGACCCAAACTCATTTATTTATGGGTGAGGATCACTTGACAATGGGTTATTTTGTTAATTTGACAATGGATTTTTAAATAATTTTAAAAATAGAAAAAAATATAAATATAATTTTCTAATTATAGATTGATGGTGATTCAAATTTTATGTAATTTCATTATCGTCGGATACTTCATCAAGGACTATCATTATTTTATATATTTTATAAAAGTTATAATTTGACGTTCTTTGATGAACTATCAAATGATAATGAAATTGTATGAAATTTGAATTATCATCAATCTATAAATATAAAAATATATCCATAAAGTTTTTTATTTATTTTCATATTTATTTAAAAATTTATGATCAACATTGTCAAAATAATTATTGTCAAATGATCCCTTCCTTTTATTTATTATAGTTAATAGTTGGCAAAATTGGGTATATACCCCTCAATACATCCTAATTTGGATATTTATCCCTTTAAATTTGAAAATTGGGTATTTATTCTTGAAAATATCAAAACCTTAGATATTTATCCATAACTAGTATTATCCTCATAAAAATCAAATTGAAAATTAATTAAAATTATAATAAAATAAAAATATCATTTCTGATGATTCAAGGTATTTTTTATTTATACGTAAATTTTCTTCCTAATTTTATTACTTTAGCGATGCATAAAATTATCACAAATCATAATTATGGAACATTTTTATCACTATAAATAGCAATTTCATTGGGTATGCACTAGTTACGGTCAAATCTGATTTGTATCAGTTTTGGATTGTCTCAGTTCCAGTTTGTAGAAATTTGATACTTTATTTGAGGTCGTATTTATATATAGTTGAATATCAAGGAGAGAGAGTAAGGGTAAGTAGCAATATAACAACAATATAATGTGTATAACAAAATGAAATAATTCAATGCACCGTCATTGATTTTGTTGCGGTGCAAGTTGTATGAATGATGGAAAAGTATAGAGAATATTTTTGTTCTATTATTGTTAATTTAATTTTTATGAGGATAATATTAGTTTTGGATAATTATCTAAAGTTTTGATATTTTTAAAATAAATATTTAATTTTTAAATTTAAAAAGATAAATATTCAAATTGTAATTTGTTGAGGGATATATACCATTTTTACCTTAATAGTTACTCTTGCTGTCTAGCGACATTCAGTCAATGTGGTACTGGTACGCCGTGCGCAAAGCACGACATTAGCCCTTGGTTCCTTATTTTGTCTTCGCCTGTAGTTAATTCCAGCACCGACTCCTCCGCAAGAGGATCCGTAATCGCCGATTCCGTATGAAATGATCCTCTCCGCTGCGCAGTGCGCGCCACATCGTCCATGTCCATTATAGTGGCGGTAATCGGACGAATCAGATCAGATAAATTTAACTATAAAAATTTATTAGGTTATGGATCGGGTTCGGATCGATCCGTTTCAAGTCGGGTCAGGTTTCGAATCGAATACTATCAGTTTTTTCAGATTTTGGATCATTTTGGGTTGAGTTTTGAATTCTTATGAACTCAGGTCACCTCAAATTTTATGTCATTCGGGTTCGGATCAGATAAAGTTTCAGGTCATCTAATATCGATAGTTTGGGTTTCAAGAGTAGGTTCTGGGATCAGATTTCATATCGTTAGGTCGTTTGAATCTAGATCGGATTATTTTTTATCATGTTTTATTTCGAGTCAGGTTAAATTTCATATCGTTAGACTTTAAAATATTTCTTCAGAAATATATTTTAGCTAATATCCTAGTCAATGTCAGGTCATTTTTTTTAAAAAGTGTATTAGTTTGAATCTAGTTAAATCAGTTTCATATCGTCATACTTAATTTATTTTATTAATAAATTGAAAAAAAATATACTAATTCTTCTAATTCTGATTAATAAACATTACTTCTTCTTATGTAATTTTAATTTATGACATTCAAATCATGTTTAATAAACATTATTATACTAATTCTCAATCAAATTATAACAAAATTTATGACTTCTAAAATTAATTAACAATATTAATTCATTTATAGAATATGTTCAGACATAAAAAAATAATTTTTTATATGACGAATTACCATCAACTCATCAATATAAACTTATAAAGATTATAGAATATGCATTTTTCTAATTGGAATTCGACACTAAGTTCTGTGATAGATTACGACCGTTCGATCTCAAAAGAACCCGCGTTAAATCTGACCCCTTGAAAACCCGATCTGTCCCGTCCAATCCATATTAACCCGTTTAACACCTGATCATAACCCATATTAACCCCGCTGAACCCATTATTAGTCTTCTGTCAATTTTTATGGACTTTTTTTTTTGCTGTGTTATCACTGTCAGCCAACTTTTCACGAATTGAGGTCACACTCGACTTCACATCACCTGTAATTCACAAGGTGAAAATGGTCAGTTTAAACACTTGCATATAATAAAACTAAAAAATTGTGTATGAAACCAATATATATTACATAATTATAATTCAATCGTATTTAAAAATTTTAAGATTAAGTCAGGTCAGGTTTTGTATTGTTAGATCTCGGACCGTTTTGGGTCATTTCGGATTTTGGATCATTCAAGTTCGGATATTGGGTCATCTAATTTCGGATCATCTCGGGTTTCGATCATTTGAGTTCGGGACGGATCGGGTTGGTTTTCAAGTGGTATGAATCTCGAGTCATCTTGGATTTCAAGTTATCCGGGTTCAGGTCGAGTCAAGTTTTGGGCACTCTGATCTTGAGTTGTCTCGAATTTCAGATCATCTCGAGTCGGATTCGGATCAATTTGACTTTCTAAAAAATTAGATCAGATTGGGTTAAATTTTGTCACCTTAATCCATTAACAACTCATATTATATCTACGGCAAAGCGCCAAGGACAATTGTAATTCCATAAAGAGGAGATTTTTTTGGAGTGAAAATCCGTAAACATATTTCATTCAACAAATCATTACACATTACATAATAAAGAATTGAAAATAAATTAAATAAAATCAATTCCATATACTAATAATATAAAATAACCTAGCCATTAACGGTAGAACTAAAAATAATTATTATATTTTACTAAAAAGACAATGTGAAAGTTCAAATCTACTAGTTAACGACCACAATTAAATGATATTATAATCATTCTTGAATTGACTTGGAGTGGCTCAAAAATATAATATGTCTCGCTGCTCCAAATTAATACTTGTCTTGAGAAGTCAATGGCGAGAAAGATTTTGGTCGGGAAAGTAGGTGGCCAAAGAGGCAATGAAGTTGAAGACGATGGGCAACCGATGATGATATATGACATGCAGTGTAGGCAAATGGCTAGATAGCTCGACGGTCCAAGAGCGAAGGGCAAGAGAAGTCAACGATCTTTACGGTTCGAGTTGGACTTATCCACCTTATCGATTCAAACTGTGCTCTATCCTCTCAAAAGGTCAAGATCTAAAGGTAATGTGAGACAAATTATAGGTGAAGTAGGTGAGGTGGTTGGCTAGTGGATTAGATGGGTGGTGAAGGGGTGAGAACGTTTGTATGGAGATGATTGATCGACGAAAATCACCAACAGATTGGAAGCAACAATAAATGAGGAAGAAAAAGAAAAGAAGGAGAAGGGGTGGCGGGGGGGGGTTAGACTTAATGGTGGCCTCCCCATCGAGCTATTTCACTTTTTTTCTCTCTATTTTGTTAAGGACGCTTATGAAGTAGACATAAAGATGAGAGATCTAATGACATCAACTTTTGATGACATTAAGTTATACTAAATATTTTTAAAGTTTTTAAAGTCTAAACAGTCAATCCAAATCATTTACAGAAGGAAGTCCTTGTTTTCCAAAAACATATACAGAAGGCATAAAAAATAAAAAAAGAATGTATCAATTTTTATGTTTTTTTTAAAGCAAGAAAGGACTTCCTTCTGTTGGAATCTACAGAAATTTTGTAAGAGCCTCAAATATGGAAGAATATCCTCTGCAGTTGAGTTTCTGCGTGACGAAATCGGAGCTGTAGATTTTAGAACTCGGTCAAATCGGTTTATGACTTATGACGGTGAAATTTTATATTAAAATAAACTTATAAATCAAATTATATATATATATTTTTAATTATATTTACTCTTTATTAAGATGAGTATAAAATCATTGTTTTTAGACCATTGAATTTTGTATCAATTTTAATAAATAGTTAAAAAAATTGAAAAAATTGTCCAATTTGATATGTAAGTATATTTTAATATATCCATCATGTTGAATGATTTTGATCAACTATTTGAATTTTAAAAATATTTGATGTAATTTGATGTCACCAAAAATTAATGTTATTGGATCCCTCCTCTTCAATAAATAACTCATATTATGTCCGTAACTTCAATTATAGACACTTGTATAAAAAACTAAAACATAAAATTAAAACATTCATGTCATTACAAAATATTTGTGTTATATAATATGAAAATTAGCATTTGATTTAGTGAGATAACATTAAAAGGTTTGACCCTGGCAAAGGCGAATTGAGTTCTTAGTTTTCTTTTGGATAAAAAAAAATTAAAGGCTTGACTCATTTTACCTAAAAAAATATTTAAGCATTAAGTAGTTACTTTTTTTTAGGTTTTAAATGGACAACTATTCCTTCTATTTTTTCAACCAATATGTGGTTAGTTATAGCAACCAGAGGTTAGTTAAGTCAACAGGTTTTGTGATTATTCAAGTTGTACAAAAAGAAATGGCAATAAGCAATATGAATATTCTTTGTACAATGCACTAGAATTTTAAAATGGTGATCTGTTGTACTATTATTTAAAACAAAAATCCCAGTAAAGAATTTTACATTATAAACAATTGCTACAGCCGTACAGAGTTATTACATAGTCAACTGATCTGTTGTGTTTGTTTTCTAGTCAAGTAAAAAATATTATATATATATAGTTTCATTATTTCATACGATCAAGTAGGTAAGCACATTGCATAGGAGGTGGGCTGCGTCTTTTCTGGTAAACTGAGCGTGGTCCTGGTACAAAAACCAGCGAATCACAACGATTTTACAAACTCCTCCGGCTTTCTGGCATGTGAGAAACGTGCATCACAGCATCAGTTTTGACGAGATTGATCTGCAGAAATACGCCTTTGCCCTTTGGATTCAAAACATTTTATATTTATAAAAAAATGTATGTTTTCTTTTTTCCCCTATGATTCCCAAATTTGTTTACCGTGATCATCAATTTGTATGGTTTCTTTTTTTTGTCCTAAAAAGAAAATAAAGCTCCCATTAATTCTGATTTATTACTTTTCAGTTTTCATATATTTTTCATGAATTTTAAATCCGCGCTTCTACTTAGAGAGACTAAATTACTATCATTATTTTTTTTTAACGGTTGCGCTCATCAATCTATAAATTTGTTCACTTAGGTCTTTTGGGAAAAGGAGTTTTTGCTCACTCACCAAAAGTTTGTTGCAATTTTGTGATTTTTTTATTTTTTAAAATAAAAACAAAACGTTATAATTATAAAAGCTTATTGACTTCTTCTGTGTTTCTGTCCGGGAGATTTATTTTTGCTTTGTCATTGATACTAAGTCTATAATTTTTCTTCTTCTTGAAAATCTATGTACCAAATACTTTGGTTTACAGCCTTCAGTGAATAAAAATATAAAATTAAATTAAAAAAAAGATAAATCAAATGCAATTGTTACTGTGGCATAGTTAAGGAGAGAAGTAACCTTTAACTATATAAGCCTCTTCCTTCTGTATGAATTATTTCTTATTCTCTTTTTCCTACTCTCCTTGATTTATTAATTCTTCCAATGCTATTAACTAGATAATTCCAAAATAAACCTACTGCAATGTAATAAGTAATAATATAAATGAAATTGTAATACATATTTTTGAATCAAAATAACTAGAGCTTACGTTGTGTTCAAGTTCAATGAGAGGTTTACAAATTTACTTAAAAGGAAAACCATATTAATCAATCCTGTGTTCTAAAAAAAGAAGGATAGTTCTGTTATCGCTGGTAGCTATGAACAGTCATTAGCTGGTAGCCATAATGCAATTGTGTGGATGCATGAGACCTGTCCATCTTAGATCAGACGGATTGGATCTGGATGCAGGAATTATTCTGCTTTTTGATGCTGATAGTGATATATTAGCATATAGAGCCCAAACTGGGAAATTGTGAAAATGACCTCCGTGCTAATTAGATCGTAGTTCGTAGGCTATGGAATTTGTGGACCCATTTGGAGCAGCGCATACAATTGACAAGTTTACTAAATTTTGGGCACCATCTCGTCTCCCGTAAACCCAAATCAACTGTTGAAAGCTCTTTGTTTCATTCTCTGTTGCGGGAGGACGGGTGATAAATTATACTCTTTGACCCCACTGTCAGAAGAATACAGCATATTATGTTACAGAATTTTGTGATAGAGAACTCTCAACTGTTCCTCACTCTCCCACTCTCTCTACAGTCGTGAGTCATGACAAAAGACGGCAAGACTTGAGACTTCTTTTCTAAAGCAGAAGCACCAAAAGGCGAAACCTTTCTCTTTTTTTTATCATCATTCATTAACCCCAAATTGCCACTTTATATTTTTAAATTCCTTTCTTTTAAGTTTTAGCCGATCTCTCTCTGCTCTGTTTTTTTTTTCTCGTTACTTGAGAAAACTCTCTTCGCCTGTCTCCTCTCACTTTATACTTGCAGTGGGTTGAGACTTGCTGTGGAGAGAGTTGGGAGCTACTGTCAAGCTTTCAAAAAAGAAGATAGAGAGAGAGAGAGAGAGAGAGAGAGAGAGAACCCGCAAGAGAAGAAAGAAATCGGACTCTTCGAATCTAACCCTTGCAATGGGCTGCATTGCATCAAAACCTAATGAAATCCACCACCAGAAACGATTAGTATCACCAGAGGCCTACACGAAAATGGAGCTTTCCTCCGCCTTCTCGCCTCGCGCGCCGCCGATCTCCGACGGAGGCACCGTAGGAGAGCCTCAGACTCCGAAAATCTCCTGTCTTTCGTAGAATCAGTGGAAGTATGTCCCAAAGTGTTCTCTTCCGAAATTGTCGGAGAAGCAGCTCCTACCACGGCAAGCACCCCTGCCTCGGCGGTTCTGATGCTGGTTTTCTCAGAAGGTGAAGGGGAAGGGGATGAGGAGGAACTGGAGATGGACACGTGGCAGAGGAGAATTCTGCGTCTGGAAAGAAGCATTTTGCCTGTGGCCGGTAGACTGTTGCGGTTTTCATATGCAGAAATTTGCTATGCTACTGGCAACTTTCGCAAAGGTAATCTTCTTGGAACAAGCTATTTTACTGTCTGTGTTTTTTGGAAGGAGATAAGAACAGTGAGATTGTTGCAAAAGAGCACAGTGCTTTGGTATTATTAGGTCAATTGGCTGTAGATACCAAGGCAAAGTTTGATTTTAAGCATAGATGTTTTTAGATTAATGTTGATTTTCTGTTTGGAAATTGGAATTTGTTTCCTTAGAGGAATAGGAATGTAGGAATGCTTCTGGAAATTCCACATCACCCTTCCCCAAATTGAGTTGCAATTTCATCCTCTGAGTAGAGATGCATGTTTATATAAGAAGGGAATCTCATGTAAAAGTTTACAAGTTAGTGTAATTAATCATTAATTTCTTTTTGGGTATTGAGGGGTAATCATAGGACGATTATGAAATGCTCCTTCAGAAGGTGTATTGGGTTTTTTGTAAGTCCACTCTGAGTATGGAAAATTTACCTTGTTCATCTGCTGTCTTAAATGTGGAAAATATGTCACAATTATTAGGCAGGGAGCTGGGGAGAGGTGCACTTAGCCGAGTTTATCGGGGAAGGATAGGTACTTGGAAGAGGTCTGTGGCAATAAAGGAGGTAAAGGCGAGGGACCAAGACAGTTTGAAGGCATTCAGCCGTGAGATCACAATTGCTGGGTCGCTGTGCAACCCCAACATTGTATCCTTAATTGGATTCTGTGTAGGCAAGGATGGGCTTTTCCTTGTCTATAGTTTTGTTTCTGGAGGTAGTCTTGACCGCCGCCTCCACCACAATCATGGTGAGCCTTGAGTGACCTTACTGTTATAGTAAAAGTTGGTTTTGAGAGTAATTAATACTTAAGAATATGATGCTTGAGCGTTGAAATTTAACAGCAATGGAACCTAGGTTTTATAGAAACAAGCCTCAATAATGTAGAGATCTAAATGAATACTTTCTGAGATCATTTATCTATTACTATGACGGAATAGTACAGAAAACTTTAATTTTAATTAAATAGGAATAAAATAATTGAAAGCACCCAATTCCTTCATAAAAACAAAATTAAAAATTAAAATTATAAAGAAAAAACATTCCTGGATGGCACTAGGAGATTATTTCAGAGTTTGTCCGAATTTTGATTTATAGTAGTTGCCATTGCTGGTGTTGTTCTACTGCTGTATTAATCATGTTGTTTTTACTTTTCTCTGTGTTTATGGTATGCTATAATTAGAGAGGAAGGGCAGGTGGAAGGTGATGCCATGGGAGGAGCGCTACAACATTGCATTAGGTGTTGCAAGGGCAATTCAGTACTTGCATTTTGGTACTGACAAGTGTATCATCCACCGAGACATCAAGCCCTCAAATATTCTCCTTACGTCCAGGAAAATCCCAAAAGTAAGTTCTGTTGTTGGGCACCATAAAACACCAAAGTTGTTAATGTACAGCTGTTTTTCTTTTTTCTTGTCTTTGCATCTTTTGTATGTAAAGTCCTTTAAAAATGTTGAACAAGGACAAGTTGGATCAACAACTAAATATCTATAGTCACCCTTCTTCTCTTCCAATCCTTTTTTTATTGACTTTTCAAGTTGAGAATAAGGAGCATGTCATCTCTTTGTTTGGGTCATTTTATAATTTTACACCCCCTTTCCCCTCCAAAAAAAAATCGCAAATTACTCTCTGAAACCCTTCAAAGCAAGAAATTTCTTGTGTAAACCTGCAAACTGTGAAAAAACAGAAACATGTTCTTCTAATACTATGGCAACTTTTTTAATGTTGATTAAAGAGGGAATTTAGTCTGAATATGGTGTATAATGTGCTCTATTGTCTATTGGAAATTACCAAATGATTTAGTCTGAATATAATTGATGATCTCTATTGTCTATTTAACATTATGTACTTTGAACAGCTATGCGATTTTGGAATGGCAACTTGGACTCATGGGCCCTCTCTCCCTTTCCTTTGCAAATCTGTCAAAGGGACATTTGGGTAATAGGTTCATTTAACTTGCTTTTTTTTTTACTCTAAATCTTTAGCATTCAGAAAATGACAAAAGCTGTAGTTGGTACCAAGAAGAGCAATTTTCCAAGGTAGCCACTAGCTCTTTCTTATAATGGAGGGTCTTTTGAAATTTTGGTGTACTGTATTGAATATTGATTGTACTTCTATAGGTTAAGTGGAGCACCTTGATGGTTTACTTGGTATTTTGTTCCATAGAAAAACAATAGAACTATTGTTTAAGAGATGCCATGCAAATTACTCTGTTATCCAATGCATAATCTCCAATTGTTAAAATTTGTGTTTCTTTTCCTTTGTAGGTATCTAGCACCTGAATATTTCCAACATGGAAAGCTGTCAGATAAAACAGATGTGTATGCATTTGGGGTAGTATTGTTGGAACTCATTAGTGGAAGAAAAGCCATAGATAGGACCAGACCTTCAGGAGAGGAGAACTTGGTTTTGTGGGTATAAACAAAAGTTTAAGCAAGCAGTAGTATACCATACACCAGATAGGATTCCAATTCGTCATATTGAACTTGTATGGGTATATGCCGGTTCCTAATTGATAGTACCTGCATTGCCTTTAAGTATTACCATAATCAGGGGTGGAACCACATGCACCCAGGGGGTGGCAAATGCCCCACCCTGGCTCAATATTTTTTTTAAATGTACTTATATTTCTATGTTTTTTCAAGGAAAATTACAAAAATATAGCTGAAGTTTAAAATTTATGAAATTATGCCTCACCCTAAAATTTTGCCCACCCTATGATATTTTCTGGCTCCACCCCTGACAATAATCCAAACATCATCTTGATTTTCTTTTGTTAGAAAATTTTGGAAGCATATTATCACGGGGATATAATTATCTCTATATGATATTAACTGTAATTCTTTGGTATTGTTTGGGTTGCCTCATGTCTGGTCGATGCATATGTGTGTACTTGTACCTTTACATGAACTACATATTTACAGGTCAGTCCAGAATTGACATCTGAGATGTCAACCATAATACCGGCCAAGTCAATATATAAAGGCATAACACGAATGTTAATCCTATGTTAACTTTATAACAGGCTCAACCACTTCTGCAACAAGGTGAAGGGATAGACAAGTTGCTGGACCCACACCTAAACATTGAGCCAGCCAATCATCGTACTAGCTATCAGTGGACTGAGCTGGCCAGAGTGGCACATGCTGCAGCTGCATGCCTGAGCACTGATGAGTCAAATCGACCTACTATAGGCCATGTCATATCTATGTTACAAGACCATGATACATTGAGCAGTGACTGGTCAATTTTAACTAATAGTGGGTGCCTAACAGGCTATGGATCCAACTATCCATTAGGGAAAAGTGAGATGAGGAGCCACCTGGCCTTGGCCATGCTTGATGTGTCTGACACAGAAGAGGATGACATGTACGGTCGGTAATAAATATTCTGGTTAGTCTTGGTACCTCATCTTATTTGCATCTAACACGTGATAAATCTGATACTTGTAATTAGGTCTATGGAATTTTTGGTTATTTGCAGATGGATGGGCAGTTATTGAGAAATGCATCAGCTTTAGTTCAAAATGGGTTTTGACACAACTTGGCTTTATTGCCAAAATCTCTTTCAAAATTGATCAATTACACTAGGCACTATTTTCATTGGCATGTTGCAATGCTCCTTATTAGACTGGGAAGTCACGGAAAAAAGGGTTTTAGTATGGCGCGCATGCTTGTTGAGTTTGGATGAAAATAGTGCCAATGTGGCTTGTTGATTTTGGATGAAAAAAGGTGCCAATGTGGCTTGTTGAGCGAAAAGAGTGTAGAAATAGTCTAACGTGATTGCTTCTTTTAACATGAGGTTGTTGAGGAATGCACAGTTGACAACTTGACATGGAAAAACGAGGCTGATAGCTTGTTGTAAATAACAACTCATTTTGTATTGTAATGTTTACATTAAATAGGAGCAAAGAAATTCAACTCTTTGGTACAGTAATGTTGGGATTTAATTTGAGCTTTTTTGAAGTAACTTTTCTGTTTGTTGAAAATTAACAAATTAAAAATGTTCAAGAAAAATCCTTTTTAACATTTTTTGTTTGTCCTTTCTTTAACCTTTTTTTATAGGTAAGAATAATTTTAAATGGACATAGTAATGAAAAAACTTTTTTTACCCGATCCATACCATAGCCATTGATACTACTTGGTATATATGTTGTATCTGTAAAGTGGGCAATACTACTTGTACGTTATGAAATGGCTACTGAGCAATACTCCTAGTCTCTTTGTTAAATTATCTCCACGAAACTTTGAGGTAATGCTAGTTAACATGTAGGGCAACAGAGGAACTAAGTTGAATTCACACTATAGTCGACGGCCACCCTTAACATTTAAAAAAAAAATAACAATTTAACACCTAGTAATAAAAATCAATTATTCAGGGCGAGTTTGGTATTGTTGGCGTTTCCGGAGAAAAAATAATGGAACTATGAAGTAGCGGTGGCATTTGGGTTGGCAAGTTCGGTTCGGATCTGATTAGTTTGATATTTTAAAATAAATTAATTTGGATTGAGTTAGATTGTGTCAATTTATATATTGAGTTTTTTTAAAAAAATTTAATTGAATTGTAGTTATTTGATTTTGAATCGGATTAGGTCAGATTATAATTTAGATTTAAATTTAATTGGTTTGACTTTTTCATAAAATTGACTTTCATCGGATCAGAGTCTACTAGAAACATGTTTTGCTATAGTTTTTGTTTTTTTCTATGAGAGCTTGCGCAAATAAAACAAAATTTGATTCGATCCACGAATTACCTAATTCGAAAAGTAGTGATTATAATTCGATACAATGAATGTACTGAAAGTTTCAAATAATCTTTTCAACTGCTCATTAGTTGAAAAAGATATACTGGCATAATCAGTCGCACGGTTTTAAAACCACAAATGGAATATTAAAATAATTTTCTTTCAAGTATTCGTATTTTCAAAGATGCAGGAGGGGAATTTCACCAACGATCGGTTCATGCACCAACTATTCGGTTAATGCATTAACTATATAGTTCACGACGCATCTATTTACTTATAAATTACATAGCACGAGGGGTTTATCATCTAAAATCCCATTAAATTGCACTCACCTCTGAAGTATCGCCTGACGGGAAGAGCTGGAGAACTTCGATTTGGAGAATTCCATCTCCCCAACTTTTAGCACAGATCAATAGAACATACATAAAGAATATAAAGGTTTGTTCATCTTTTTTAAATTGGAACTTGGTATTTATTTACAGCTTATTTTGTAAGGGTCTAAGCGTTACCCCTTTTTACATGTAAATAATACAAATCAATTGAATGAAATCAAACTCACGGATTCAACTTTTATGAAAGAATTGTGTAGAGGATATATATATATATATCTACTATAATTTACTTTTTCTTTTTCTTGATCTAAAGTTTTTGAAGAGCCAGGACCCGACATTAAAATCCCCCTAATGTAAATCTGTTAAATTTCTCAGCGTTTTCTGCACTATTTGAATCCGTTGTCTATAGGAAAAATAGCGTTGCAGATCATTTATACTCGACACCTTATTCAAATAAATGTCTACTAGTGTTCTCTTCTGTTTGATCAATCCTACCTTCTTCAAATAAATTTCCACTAGTGTTCTCTCCTTTTTTGTTAATCTTTTCTTCTAGCGTGCATACAACATCGGAATTTATTTTTGTGTGTGTTTGCATGTTCTTCCAAATAATTTTACTCTGTTAATATTATCTCTAAGAAAGATTATTCCTTTTCTTCTCACAGTTTTGAAATTGTAGTGTAGAAAACTAATGTAAGAGGGAATAAATTGATGTTCAAAACTAATCCAGCACATTATTGTAGTTTTGTATTACTTAATTTAGTTTATTTTATTGTTTTACATTACAAATTGTCAGGTAATGCTTAAGAATAAAATTTAAACTTATTGGTGGAATATAGTTGTCCCGCAACCTATGTTTGTGAGTTTTACTTATCGTGCATGTCAATTTTTTATTATGTTAGTTGTTACTTGTATGGTATATTTGGAATTAAAATCTTGGTTTTAAGCTTAAGATATATGAACAATTTATATGTGAATTACTGAATTATGTTGATTAGAATGAAGCTGAATTTTGGAAACTAACAGTGAACTGATTGCATGTAGTTTATTTGGAAACTTAAAGTCTTAATTACCCAATTCGGTGTACGTAGTTGTCAACAACAATAGTTGATACGATCGAGTTCAATCATAATTGGAATTAGGATTCTGATGGGTTAGTCTTGTTGGAATTAATTATTATTAATTACAACATGTATGGGCTTATATGTAATGAATATATATTATATAATGGACTGTCAAATTATACCCATAATGAAGTGATCAAATTCTGTATCGGGTTTATTATATGTCATGAGAAGTGGACCCTTTAATGTGTAGAATGCGTATTAATGACTTTATAATTTAGTAACTTAATTTATGTTTAGAATTCACTAGAGGATCACTTGGTTTAACAAGTCTTTCAAAGTCTTTAACAAAACTATCTGTTTTCTTTCTGCAGTAATAAACTTGGCGGCATATTCATGAGTAAAATCAACAAATCTAAGGATACAGTAATCAGCATGGACGGACTAGGAAAAGGAGCACCTCAGGTACTGTTATTTATTATGTTTTTATGGCATATATAGCAGTTGTCTTCACTCTTCAGAGCCCATAGTGGAGACATTTTATTTTTTATTTTTTTCTATAAAAATCTTAGCCAGCTATTAACTACAACAATGTTAGAAGAAATTAAGAATGATAGTTTTATTAGGTTTCAACATTCATGATTTATTCATTAATGCAAAATCAATTTTTTTAGCACCAGAGATAAGTAGTTGACCTGTCTTAGTCTTTAATGAAACAAGTTCTCCAACTATTCTTGTGATAGACTAATAGTTGTCTGTTATTGTAATTCAACACATAGTATTGCTCCAGTTTACTTTTTCTCGTACAATCAATGAAACCAACATGTCAGTATGTCACCTACCTACAGCAATAAATACATACAGCCAGTTTACCTGTTAGATCGACTAATTAAAGCACATTTCTTTTATATCTCAAGTATAAGAGAACTTGAGATTGCTTAATTAAAAAGTTCCACTGGTGCAATACAGCTTCTGAAGGGGGTGGAAACAAGAGGAAGCCGTTAAACAGGCGTTTCATGGGCATGGAGAGTCTTCCTCCTTGTCGCCACCTCACGTTGTGCCATGTCCCACGTGCAATGTGGAGAAAATTAAATTGGCACAGGATCTCTTTTGAAGGAAAACAACTTTGTATAATGTTGGATTTATCTGCTAATTTATCGTAAATTTTCTAACTAAAAATTGATTCAATAACTGTTCATTTCATTTTCTGAGATACCCTAAAAGATACGGATCCAATGACAGGGTGAGTAATATGGATCTAAAGCCCTGGCGGCAGGCAGCCTACTGCCAAGATTTTAATAAGGCAAAAAAAAAAAGAAAAAAAAAGAAGAAGAAGAAGAAGAAGAAAGGACTAAGTTTGAGAACAGCAGAGGGGATAGAATCTCATTCATGTAAAACCGCATCAAATCGACTCACTCTGATTGGCGCTGAATCACATCAAATCGACTCAGATTTATATTTTAAACAAATTTTTTTGGGTCACCTTTATTATATATATTAAGGGTATGTTTGAATCGCTATAAAACAGCAGAATAATATTTAGCGTCGTTGTTTCAAATTTGAATCAATAAAAACACTGTTATTATTCCGAACAGCACAAGAACAAGACTATGCTGCTGTTCTAGGTGAGGCATGAAACAGCTGAAATGCGATTGAAAAGAGTCTTGAGAATAGAAAAAAAAATAAAGAATCTTTTTTCTAATTGTTTTCACTCAGCTGTTAGTCCTTCCCCACAAAAGACGAGAGTCATTTTTTAAAGCAACAACACATTCTTCCTTCTATCTTCGTTAGTTGGCCTCAAAATCGCAAAAGTGGACACTGGTATCGTACTTCATCGTTATAAGGATTTGATAGAGATCTCATTTACCATGTTTTCGTTGAGGTTTATGACCGTTGCAAGTTTGATCAGTCACTAAGATTTTAATATAAATTCTTATCTAATAAAAAAATATTAAAATAATAACATTTTATATATATTAATAAATTTTATATATTAAAAATAACAACAAAATAAAGATCAAAGTAATAGATAATTAAATTGATGAAGAAAGTTTAATTTTATATTTTGATATCTTTACATAATTAATTCATTATGCATGATATTAAATATTTGCTAACGCTATTCGAATTTGGCAGGCTAAGCCGCGAGAGGAATAAATGAGTTAGCGATCATACTTGGTCTTCGGCTCAACTGCCATTAGACGGAGGCAGGGAGCGAGAGGAGGACGGAAGGAGAGCGTGAGTGTGTTCTAGAGACGAAAGAAATTTGGGTGTTCTCTCAGGAAGGACTCGTCGGAGAGAGCAAAGATTTCTTTGAGTCTTGACTAGAGAGGAGGCGATCGGTCGGACCAGATCAGCTGAGATTCTTTGCTTGGAGAATACCATCGTTTGATGATTTGATCCGGCCCGTCGGATTGATCTTTTACATGCCTTGTGTTCAGAAGTCTATTTTTGGATATCAGAAATTGAAACCACAGCTAGTGAAGTGCAATAAATAGAACTATGTAAACTTTAATCTACATCTATACTTAATCTATATCTATACTATCTATTTATACTATATTATAAAAATCATTGATGTTGTGATATTTCTATCTATACTATATTCAGATTTTAGTTAAAATCATATTTTTTTCCTCTCAATTCCATTTGTTACTTTTTATCATACATTAATAAAAAGTCTAAAAAAATTATACATCAAATAAATTAAATATCAACTATTATTAAATTTTATTATAAAAATAAAAACAACCCACTGTACAACCTTACTAATTATTATAATTTGTAAAATATCTTTTATTAAAAATGAATTAATGTTATTTAAAAATTAAGAGTCTTTGTAATTGATCGACACATAAATTATATCCGAGTAAAATATATCATTTATTTATAATAAAGTTAGTGCTATATATAATTATTGTTAAAATTAACAGCATTTTTGCACAATGGGCGAATTTTTTTTTCTAGATATTAAAAACATTTTTTAGCAGCAAACGAAATAAGTAGCTGAATTAATAACAAATAAAATGATCAAATTGTTTTCGTATATAACGTCTTAAAATAATTAAATCTTCACTACACTTGCCAAATGCTTCCTATTTTAATTTAAGTGGCTAGCTTATAAATTTTCTAAAACTAAAACCTTTCTATGCCTTTTTGTGGTTTGAAATGTATACAAATATTTTAGAAACTACATTCGATTATTATACATGGATATATGATCATTGCAAATTGCAAAATGCATACTTATCAAATTGGTCATGATTTTTGACAACTACCAATAGTAATCTTAAATTTTCAAAACTCGTCATTTGAACATCGTAATATATATATTTGACTATATCTTAACGCGCACTTGTTTATTGCTAAAAAAATTATTATTTTCTAATTTTTTACTCTCATTGCTCAAATTATTACTAAAAAATAATTATATTAGTTATTATATAATGCACATATAACTGTTGCCGAATACACATTTATTTGATTTATTTTTCACAGAATTGACTAACAATCTAAGCAGATGCACGATTTTGGGTTGGGGGTAATTACCAGATTGTAATAGCTTATCGAGTTCAAATTCATTAAATAATTAGATATTAACTAAAAAATAATAATTTAATATATATTCTTATCTAATAAAAAAATATCAAAATAATATCTTTTACATATTAAAAATAACAACAAAATAAACTCAAAGTACTAAATAATTAAGTTGATGAAGAAATTTTTTTCCTACGAAACTTTATATTTTGAAATTATTACATAATTATTTTATTTTACATGATATTAATTTTTTTCTCAATAAAAATAATTAAACAATCCAGCTGTTGCCTGGCTTTTCTTTTACATCCGCCCTTGTTAACAATAGTCAAGATATTTGAGAGAACAAGACATGGGTAAGTATAATATTTTTTATGCTCGAAGGCAATGATTATATGATTTAAGTTACGAAAAGTATACGTGGCAATTGACATTGTCAACAAATTTGTTAAATTAAAAAGCGAGTGCACAACTTCATAATTTTTTTCAAACTATGTTGATTATATTTGTTTCTGCTAGTTTGTTTTCTTTGTTTTATTTTCAAACAACCTTTTGTTTAAGCCAATATTAAATATGAAATAACCAAAAATATGATTTCTTGTTTCACTCACATTTTAACGAACGCGCAAGGTTTCAGAAGTTTATCATGATGCACTAACTAATCCATTTTCCTGATTCTATATTCTGACATAAATCACAGTACACCAATCAAGATAAATACGAAAGGATAAACTTCCTTTCGTATAAACCTGAAGCGTGAAAGGATACATGGTTTCTTCCTTTCGTATAAACCTGAAGTGTGAAAAAGGATACATGGTTTCTTCCTTTTAAGGGAAAAATCGACTTACAAAATTAGGAGTCCAATTATTTATTGTTCACATTGAATGGTGATGCTTTCGTTTATACACATTATATACAACCAAGTTGCAAATTAAGATACATCTTTATAAGTTAAATTTAAGAATGTTTAATTTACAGGATCATAGTATTGTAATAGATACAGAAAATAATAAGGAGCACCCATGAGAGAGCTGGTGACATGGTAACATGTCAAATCCATAAAGCCAACATCAAGTTTGAGCACACCGGTCGATTTTGATGTCAACAATTGTCTCTACGAAACATTTGCCATTGCGGAAAAGGGTGATTGTTGAGTTTTGAATGTTGTACTTACAAATAGGTTTGCAACTTTTTGCATCAACAAATTAAGCAGAAGGGCTGAGAAATTAAGAGTGATAAATAAATTATACTTGCGGCGTATTCTCCTCACATAAATGAGTGGACTTCATAAAGCGAAAGGAGGGTGTACACGTAGACATATTTTCCTCAACCTTTGATTTTTATAAAGATTTGTGTATTTATTTATTTATTTTTCTTTTCAGTAACTATATGATAAAACTATGCAACGGATAGAAAAACATATTTTAGTGGGTCTCATAATTTGTTGTACAATCACGACAAGAAGAGCACCTACAGAAAATATACTGCATGATTGTTTGTATCGTTATTTTTATAATTTCTGTATTGAAATCTTAAACAACTTATCTTGAGGTTGTTATACTAAAACTTAAGAGAAATATTTGTTATATTTCGACCTCTGTATCTGTTGAGAAGCGAATAACTAGAGAGCAATCACGTAACATGAAAGAAGAAAAAATTGAGAACAAGAACACAATTTTTTTATGTGGGAAACCCTCAAGAGGAAGAAAATTCACGGCCGCTGCTAAAATAATTTTCACTAATACTCAAGGTTCGGTTACACACAGAATTACATTAGAGATTATGTATATATATATAAACAAACTCATAAACCCTAAACCTTAATCTGGGCCATCTGTGAAAGAATATCAATATAATTTGATTTCAAATAATTTTCTCCTTTGAACTACCATTCCTAACCCACATACATAACAATACCCACCTCTATACCTCAAGTCCCCAACTAATTAACTAACTATCGTAACCGTTGTCGAATTTCAAATTCTTTCAAAAACTTCTGATTCCTTTCCCGATCCGGTGATTTGGCTTACTTCCTCTGACGATTCTCCTCAATCAACTTGATCTTTGTATCTGACGATTGTTTGTTTCTTCCATGAATGTGTTGCGATATATTTTCTTTGCATTTGATTGATATTAAGACTTTTATTTTTATTTTGTATGTCATGTATTAAGACTTAAAGTGATTGATATTAAGAGCTAAAGTAATAAATGTACAGACTTGTAATATAGTTTATTAATATTAAGTCTTTTATTTTTATTTTATAATCAGATAATAAGACTTAAAGTTATTGATATAAGGACTTAAGGAAATAAATATTAGAACTTCAAATGATTAATAATAAGACTTCTATTATAATTATTTTTTGAGTTTTCATATTTATTTTATTATAATGCAAATAAAAGCTTACATTATTATTTTTTCTGATTTCAAAATGAAAAGTCGTTATTATTTAGTGAACAATTTGATTTTTTTTCAAATTGTTGTTTTGACCCGTGTGTCAAAATGTACATTGAATATTTATTGTTATCGACTTATCCAAGATAGAAATTTAATTGTACATCTCTCTTAGATATTCAAATAATCACTATTATAGATTGCATGCTACAACTTTGGAATGACTGAAATATTTACTCTTTTGAAGATTTTATGAGCATATTTATATTCATTTTGAAGATATTGTTTGTTTAGATTTACTATAGTAGTGGATTATGTTGAATATTAAGACTTATTTGGATGGATATAACGTTTGGATTGATAAATATTGAGACCTAGATTATCAAATAGTCTAACGATGAACACTGATAATTTTTTCTTTTTATCTGTTAGAAAATGAAAAATGACTCAAAACAATTGAATAAATTATCCAACATAGAATGATTATGACTCAAAATAGATTTTTTTATTTTTTTTAATGCAATTGAATAAATTAGAGTTATTTCTGATATTTGAGGCTTCATACTTATTATTTGTGAGATTCAGACTTGTAATTTGCTATTTGACTATCTGATAGTGAGACTTGTAATATGTGATATTATGACTTATAATATGTGATACTAAGACTTATAATTTGAGATATTAAGAAAAGTTTGTTATACTTTTAAGACTTATTTGTTATATTTTTGTAAGTCTCAACATCTATGGTATTATAATCTATTATATTGAGACTACAAATCTCAGATGTTAAGACTTATAATTTATGATATTAAGACTTATAATTTCTGATGAAATATGACATAGTTGTTTGTGGTATTGAGATTTTAGAATTATAATTTTTAGTATTGAGACTTTGTATATCATCTTTTAAGGCATTATAGTTTAGGTATATAATTTTCTTATATTCTAATAGTCACTCAAATATAAATTTCAAGAAAAAACATGTCTTGATATATTAGGTGTTAGGGCATCATATTTCTCATAATAAAACTTAAAACATTAGGTTTTAAGATATTTAGGTTTAGCTATATAGACTTACTCATATCATGATTCCCGCCCAAATATAATTTTTAAGTTAAAAAAATAACTTGATATATTATATACCAAAACTACATATTTCTCATGTTAAGACTTGAGACATTAGGTCTTCAAACATTGAGGTTTAACTATATAAATCTGCTCATATCCCGATGTCCGCTCTAATATAAATTTTAATTTTAAAATATCACTTTTTGTATTATATATTAAGACTTTTCTCTAGTATTAAGATTTAGAACCTCCGATTTTAAGATTTCAAAGATCGCCCAATGTTTAGAAATGTGATCAACGCTAGTTAGGATACAGATCAGAGTGCATATCTGAGATACAGTTAATCACTCTCAAAATTTAATGAATTGGCCTCATGCTAAGAGAGAATTATTATCCAATTTTAAATTCAAACTCATTTGAAAGAGATTTTTATTGTACTTTCCTCTATCTCTAGGCTCAATTCTCTTTTCAACAAATCAAATTTCTTTTCCTTCACTTCCTAGTGTCTCTTTCCTTTCTTAGCTCAAATTTGATTCCTTTTTCTTCTCTTCCCAACAAGAATGTTCATGATGTAATCACAATGGCATAGTTAGAATTTTGACTCAGTAGGATAACACAATTTTTTTAATGAAAATTGAACGAGAAAAGTGGGCACCTTCTTATATGCTTAACACAAGTGTAGTTGACAAAAGCTATAAAATTCAATATACTAACAATTATTCTCAAATTAAAAATTTAATTTAATGCAAAATTTAAGATAACTCAAATTAAATTTAAAAAATTTCAAAATAATAGTTCCAAAAATACATAATAAAATGCATTCATGCATTTGCAAATTACAACAATTGTCTATGAGTTTTCATCTTTTGATAATTTTATATTATCTCTTCATTGGGTATATTGCAAATTCTGCAATAAAAAATAATTGTAAAATTTTACAATGAGATAACATGATTCATCTAACTAATTTGTTTGCCAACTCATTTAGCAATGCATAAATTTTCAACTATTAGTACCATACATACATAATACATGATTCATCTAACTAAAAAAATTACAGAAATAAAAATAATGAGAATTGAGAAAACACTGACAGTTTGACAACACAAGTGAACAAGTTATAACAAATTTCCTAATGGTCAGTGCATTTGACAATGAATAAATTCTCAGTTTTCTAAAGGTCTAATTATTTTTCATTTTTCAATTTCCTTTATTTTCTGGTCTTCCAGAGAAATAAACAACTAAATAAGGAAATCTAGAGTCATTTAACTGCAATTTTTTAAAATAACAATGGAGTCTTGGGACCCAAATCCAGACACTCGTATAAATACACCTATCACATGTAATCATATATATAGGGGACAACTTTGAGATTACAGCTTCTCATGCTCAGCTCAGTAACCCTAGTGAAAGCAATAGCGGAGCAGCTTCAATTTCATTGGGCCCTGACGTGGTGCATGCAGAAACATCGGAGGAGCGTGACATTGGACCTTCTTCATGCAGCTCACAAGTCCAAAGTGCCAGAGGAAATGAAAACAAGGCCCAGTAGCGCTCTCTCTTGTCTTCAAGTGATTTAAGAGATGATTTGCGCTCGAGAAGAAAATCAAGGCACAGGAGATTGGCAACTTTATTTATCTTTCCATTATTGCTTTTCTTCGTCTTTTGCTCTCGAGTGATTGACTGATTGTGTGGCAGCAGTGTAGCGAGTCATAATTGTCATGAAACGGGTCACCTGCTAAGTCGCTTCAAATGTGCTCCGAATTAAACATACAAATTGCGCAGCAACTGCTTACTTGACTGAAATTACAAGAAACTATCATACGATAAAATAAACACAACTAGTTTTAGTTTTTAATTTAACCATGTATCAAAATATAAAACTTTGATAGATAAAAATAGCACTCGTCATCATAATCCCACCCACTGCTTTAATCTAACAGATAATGTTACATCTGTTTTATGTTCTTTATTATTCAGGTGACCAAGCCAACCAATTCTAAACTCTCTCTCCTCTATTGCACAATGATAAATTCTTTTGTGGCATTTCTCTTAGATCGTCGTTCCCCTCCATCTTTTTCCGCCACTCTAAGTGAGACAAGGTTTCGATTGCTCTCATCGAGACCTTTTTATCTGTTGATGACTCTCCTCTATTTGACAATTTGATTGCTTGCTCATGCTCTGTTGTGAGGTCCTAACTCCCAAATACTAACGTATATTCTTTGAGTTTACTGATTATTTGAGGTGTCTAGTTGCGATTTTGAGGATGGAGATACTACTTGTTGATTTCCATCGATTTTGAGAAGAAAAACAGAATGTAAACTTGATTTGTTCTGTTTTTATTTCCTTTCTGTAAAATTTGAAATCTTTCCAGAACAATAGAACGTTGTCGAAAATTTGCAAGGCCTAATTGGGGGGGTACTAAACGCAAATGCCATGCTTCTAATGGATTGAAGAGTTCTTCTGTTAACTGACACCGATTTATTACCAGGCAGATAGCTGTGGCCTGTGGTGGGCAACAAAAAAAAGGACTTTTTGCATTCTTGAAATAAATAATTTTGGGTAAAAGGAAAAGCTATTGTATTTACATGTGCCAAAATGGCGTTGTCAGATAAAGATTCTCAGTGGAGAGTAGAAGTATAACTTTCTTTTCTTTTGATAAGAAGTACAAAAATGGGAGTTGAGTGAAGTGACCGTCAGCATATGCAACCGTGGATCGGAGAAAGAGAATCAAATTTAAAACTCTGGTCGCTTTTTAGATAAACTTTCTCCTCTGAATAAAGATTATTGACTGGCCGCCTCTCACCGTCCTTTTTCTTTTCTACTTTATTTTTATTGACTACTACTAAAAACTTGTCTCTTTGTTTAATTTTCAGTCTAAGATATATATATATATATATATATATATATATATATATATATATATATATATAGGGGCGGAGCGAAAACGATCGATCGATAGGGGTGCCCGGTTCAAATAAATAGAATATTCGGGTCAAAAGAAATTTTATTTTTTACCATACAACCTTTATTTTTCAGTGAACCGAGGGGGTGCCCGGGCGCCGGCTGGCGCCTACCTTGGATCCGCCCCTATATATATTGTTTATATACGGGTTATATGTAAGTTTATGTAGTTTATATGCATTTAGAAAAAAAATAAAAATAAAAATATTTGATTATAAATTAGATTCAAATTTAGAAGTCATGTTTAATGTTTTCTTGGGTACAACCCGTTTGTGTTATAACTAGGTATTGCTTTTTATTATATTCTTCATTGTTTTTTCATCTTACTGCTTAGGTACAATAATCTGTTTGTGCTATAATTAAATAAGTTTTTATTTTATTCTTTACCTGAAAATAAGAAAAATCCACGTATAAATGTCCATATGATCGACATATGCTGCTGACCTTTCACATAAACATGCACGGAGAAATTTGCATTTAGAAACATCTATTCTGCCCCCAATGACAATGAGGGTTTTCTACTTTCTTCGTTCGCTGTTTCGCTTGTTTGGTGGAGAATGGAGATCAAGTAAATTGCATTATCGATGAAGTCCACTTCTCGGACTTCTGAGGGTTAGAGGCTTAATAAGAGTTCTTTTTGTCAAAAGTTTAGACTGTACTATTCATGGCATGGGTGCACCCACATGGACTTGTGATTGACTTTTCTCACTAGAAAAGTCTATCAGATATACGAATTAGTCTTCTTTTCAGACGTTAGCAACGAGAAATCTGTGAAGATACATTCATCCTAGAAGGAAGCGGATTATATGATAAATTTATTTGAAGGAGGTATTTCAGATCGAGCACATAATTAATTTATATGTGTATCAGTGTACGTACTTCTACATGCTACGAACAGTGGCGGATCTAGGATTTTGATTAGGGGAGCAATTATCGGATTGTAATGGCTTATTGAGTTCAAACCCATTAACTAATCGGGTACTAAATAAAAAAAATTAATAATTTAATATATATACTTAACTAATAAATTTTTTATTAAATAATAACATTTTATATATTAAAATAATAATAAAATAAAGCTCAAAGTAATAGATAATCAAGTTGATGAAGAAAGTTTTCGACTAAGGAACTTTATATTTTGATATCTTTGCATAATTATTTCATTATGCACGGTATTAAATATTTTTTCTCAATAAAAATAACCAAACAATTTAGGGGGGGGGGGGGGGGCAAAAAAAATTTCCAGGGGGGGCAAATTACGGCATTATTATTTTTCAAAATTCGGGGGGCACGTGCATTGAGCCAACATATTATACATTGAGCCAACATACTACTTATGTCACTAAACAACTGTCGCCTTTAAGTCCAGTTTTTCGACCATGTTTCAGCTGAGCATAGCAATAAACTGCGATATATTAACAAGGACGTTTTGTGTTCAGGGGAGATGTAAAATTTTGATCGGAGTTATTAATCTAATTATAATAGTTTATGTGGTTTAAATTCGTCAGCTATCCGGATAGTAAATAAAAAAAATCAATAAATCAATATATATTTTTATTTAATAAAAAATATTAAAATAATATCATTTTATATATTAAAAATAATAAAATAATAAAACACAACGTAATAAATAAATAATTCGATGAAGAAAACTTTTATTTATGAGACTTTATATTTAAAATTTTTTATATAATTCTTTCATTATTCATAATATGATTCTCAATGAAAGTAATCAGATAATTCCGAAGGAAGAGGGGAGGGTCAGAAATTAGTTTTAGAGGAGATCAAATTAGCAAATATTTAAAATTCAAGACAATTAGCTGACGGGCAAGTTTGGATCCGCCTCTCCTATCAATCATTTTTAAAAAAGACATATTATAACAAGGAAAAAAAATTTGGGTGCAAAACTAGTTAAACTAGCTAGGCACCTATACAAAATAGTAGATGAATTTAAAAAATAAAAATAAAGTAGCGTGTTTATCAATTAAATTTAATATATATTCTGTAAACAATTCATAACGCATTTATAATTTATTTTTATTTAAATATTAAAAAAATAAAATGTGTGTAAGAGCTTTTGATTCGTTGCATTTTATACTTCTGAATGTCATAATTCATGCTTATCTCCATTTAGCAAGTGAAACAAAATCTAAATGAAACAAATGCAAAGTTGTTATTAAAAGATAGAAAATTTACTGATTAGCTCTTTCTTTTTAAATATTTTAATTTATGTTATTTTAATCATTTACTTTAAAATACTTATATCTCTGTCACTTTACATTTTTTAAGGAAATCATTGTACTTAACAAAACTTTCTTAAAGACGCACATTTTTAATATAGAAAGATCGTCGTGGATGTGATGTGATGGGAGCACTAAATCTTGTTCTGCTAGGTGCATTTGATTTGATCTTTCAGAGAGAGAGACCAAGTAAAATTAATCTACACTTTGTTGAATAATGAAATTTTTTTTTGACTTGAAAATATTTATAGAAATAATGAATAAGAACAGATGCTATGACAATTGAAAGTTATATGATAAAATGTGTATTTCTTATTATTTTTGGTATCGTTGGTACATGAGTTATCTAATGGGCTAATACCGTAACGGTAACAATGAAAAATAAAGTAGAAGCAATTAATTATAATTGCTCCTCTATTTTTTTTATAATGGGCTAGTGATGAAAAATGTTATAAGTTTTGAGGTCCATAATTATTCTTAATTATTTTGCTTTTGCTATTTATTCTCAACACCCCCTCAAGTTAGGGATGAAAAGATATTGATCATCCCTAACTTGTCGGTGTTTTCTTGAAATGGTTTTGGGTCCAATCCCTTGATAAATATATATGAGTTGGTCTTCGCTTCTAACAAACGGTGTATCCATCTCCTTAGCTTGAATTTTTTCTCATATGAAGTGACAATCCACTTCGATATGCTTCGTTTTCTCGTGGAATATGAGATTTGACGTAATATGTGGAGCAGCTTGGTTATCAAAAAAATATTTTCATTGGAGTGGAATGCTTGATGCCAAGATCCTCTAGAAGTTATTTAATCCAAATTAATTCGCTTGCGGTCAATGCCATGACTCGATATTCCGCTTCGCACTTGATCGAGCCACAATCTTTTATTTTTTTGCTCTTCCATGTGACTATATTTCCGCCTATAAATGTGCAAAAACCGGTAGTTAATTTTCGATCAAAGCTTCCGGACCAATTTGCATCGGAATAGCCACATATTTCATTAGAGTCGTTATTTTTTTAACTAAATTCTTTTTCTCGGGGTGTTTTTCAAATACCTCAAAATTCTATTAATGGCTTCTAGATGTGGTGTCCTAGGTGTATGTATAAATTTACTAATTTGGCTAATGGAATAAGAAATGTCCGGTCTAGTTACGGTGAGATAAATTAATTTTTTAACTAGTCGTTGAAAAGATTTATATCTTCTAACAATTCACCATCTTTGATATTTAATTTGTATTTACTATCTATTAGAGTTGAGACCGGTTTACAACCTAATTTATCGGGTTTTTTTTAATAAATCTAAAATATATTTTCTTTGTGAAATAAAAATACCCCTTGGAGAATATACAATTTCAATACCTAAAAAATATTTTAATATTCCTAAATCTTTAATGTCAAATCTTTCATTTAATTTTCTTTTGATATTTCTTATTTCCTCCAAATTATTTCATGTGATAATAATATCATCTACATAAACTAGGATTATAGTTATAACATGATTATCAAAACTTACAAAATAAGGAATGATTGAATTTACTAATTATAAAACCACAAGAAATTAAATAAGAGCTTAATCCTTGGAGATTGCTTTAATCCATAAATCAATTTGATTAACCTACAAATCAAGTTAGAATTTTTTTTCTTTCATGTGGCCGGGTGGTAGATTCATATACACCTCCTCCTCGAGTGTTCCTTGAATGATCGCATTCTTAACATCTAGTTGGTACAAGGCCCAGTTTCGGTTTAACGCTATGGATAAAAAAAATCCTAATGGTATTCATTTTGGCAACCGGTGTAAATATTTTGTGATAGTCAATACTGTATGTTTGAGTATATCTTTTGGCTAAGAGTCTTGCCTTTTACCTTTCTACGGTTCCATCAATATTGTATTTGATTTTATAAATCCATTTACACCCAATCGGTTTTTTATTTTTTGGTAATTAGATTATTTCCCAAGTTTTATTCTTTTCAACGGCTTCTAACTCTTCTTCCATTGTCTTGTATCATTTTAGATTTTTAGTGGTCTCATTATATTGTGTCGGTTCTTCTTCCTTCAATAATATGGACAAATATGTCTTATGAGCAATTAAAATCTTATCAAAGAAAATAAATTTTTGAATAAGATAATTTACCGTATAGGTTATAAAATCTCATAACCTAGTCGAGGGTTGAACTTCTTGGGATGATCTTCTTATGGGTTTTATTTCCTCAATACTTTCTTCTAATGGTTCATCATCTTGAGATTGCTCTAGTTCCTCTTGATTGCTTTCTAACACCACCTCTTGATTATCTAATATTTCATTTTCTATTTGTGGTGTTTCTTGACTTATCTCGGGTGTTTGAGGATATAAAATCTCAAGAAAGGGTCCTAGAAAATTTTGCTCATTTATTTTTTCTTTATAATAGAGCTCATTTTCTCGGAAGGTTACATTTCTAGAAATATAATTTTTTTATGGATATGATCATAACACTTACAACCCTTTTTTCGAGAGGAATGACATAAGAATATGGTTTTAATCGTCCTAACATCCAATTTATCTTACCTGTTATCATTATAAACATATCTTGTATATCCAAAGATTTTCAAATGATCAATGATGATTTTTCTTAAATAAAAAATGGACTTTTATAATTTAATTTAGCACTTGGCAATCGATTGATTAGATATGTGAAAGTGAGAATGACATCCGACCAATAAATTCTTGGAATGTTGTTTTGATATAATAAAACTCGTGTCATTTCTAATAAATACCTATTTTTCCTTCTGAGAACTCCATCTTGTTCCAGGGTATAAACACGATGTTTGATGCAAATTTCCTTTTTGTTTAAAAAAGTTTGCAAAATTTTGATTTATAAATTTGATTCCGTTATCGAATCTAAAGATTTTCATTTTTACATCATATTGATTTTCTACAAAATTATAGAAATCTTGGAATTGGTTGAAGACTTCACTCTTATTTTTTAACAAATATAATCAAGTGATCTTAGAAAAATCATCTATAAATAAAATAAAATATTTATATCCATTAAATGATACAACCGGGGCCGGGCTTCATACATCCGAATGAATCAAAAATAATATATTCTATATTTGAGAAACCAAATAATTTTTTTAGAACTTTATCGGAAGGATGTCCGACTCTTTTATACCATAAAGTGCTCAATTGATATTCTCGTATAATATTGAGATTGAGTTTTTCATGATCCAAATAATAAAGTCCATTTTTCATTAACCCTTGACCAATTACTTTCTTGGATATCAATTCTTGAAAAATCACATTTGTTGATGAAAATATGAGTTTGCAATTCAATTCATTTGTGTGTTTCCGAATTGATAATAAATTTGATGCACAATTCTTAACAAACAAGACCTTTGAAATTATTGTTGAATAAATTTTGATTGAGCCATCTCTTATAATTTCCATTATCTCTCCATTTACAACCGTCACATATTGTTTAATATCATATTTTCTAAAATTATACAATAAACTTTCATTTCTCGTCATATGATCGGTTGCACCCGAGTCAATAATTCATTGATTGTAATTTGAGAAATTAAACAAGTTTATAAGTACACCATTGATCTTTGTTTTGCTTTTATCCTGAGTTAGCAGCATGAAAAGCTGCTCCACCAGGTGTTGCATCTGATCCGGAGATATTTGGCGATCGATTTTAATAATTGAGTTGGACTTAGTCCCTTCGCCTTTCTTTTCAATTGGGAGCCCTTTCTTTTGTTTGTAGGTGATATCCCCCTTGTCGCTCCCCCTATCGGCCACCCTTTCGTCTTGATCCCATTGGCCGGAGGTGAGGGTAAAGAAACCAACACTCATCTTAACGGTGGCTTTTGAACTTGCAATGATCTCACACCAGAGTTTGGTCTTCTTTTGTCTCTGACGTCGAGCTAGGGTTTTTGGAAAGTGTGGCAAACACTTTGGCTTCTGGGTTCTCAGTCGAGTGCCGGCCCATTACCACTCGCCGGCTCTCCTCTCGTTCAACCATGGATACTACTTCATCAACAGAGGAGAGATCGACTATGAAGAGTATTTGTGATCTAACAAGTTCATAGCTTGAATCGAGTATTGCTAAGAATTGAAATATGTCATCTTGTTGTTCTCTGAGTTGGATTTCTTTTGGATCTGAGGTTGGAGGTCGGTACATCTTAATCTCCTCTTTTTTCTTCTGAAGTTTGCTATAAATCTCGATGATTGATTCACTAGATTGCTTGAGTTGTTGAATCTCTTGCTGCAACTAGTAAATATATGCATAATTTCTCTTCTTGCTAAAGAGACTCTCGGCCTTCTCCCACATTGCTTGTGCTGAGTTCTAATATGACATGACCTCTGATATGATTGGTTTCATAATGGCAATCAACCAGCTGCGCACCTTGTTGTCATCTCTTCGCCATTCTCTGAGAGCTTTCTTCTCCTCTTTTGTTAGTTCTCCTATTTTTTTTTTTGAAATTGGTGCTGGTCTCTCGTCATTGACTAATTCAATCTTATCGCGGCCAATAAGCCCAAATGTAGATTGTCTTGTCCACATGTGGTAGTTCTTTCCAGTTAGCATAACAGAGGTGAGTTTTTCAATTGATTGTGATATTTTCGGATTTTGTGGAGTTTTGGAGAATTGATTTGTTGTTCTTTGATGCTGGTTTTCCCTTCTTTTATGTGGCAGGTGTAGCCTTAGTTCAGATTTGCTTGGTTTTGTTGGTTGCAAGTGTTAAAATTTTTGCTGCTTAATACTTGTTACTGGTAAATTTACTAGTGGATTGTTGATATTAGTAGAGACTTATTTTTGTTGGTCTGTTGTAATTTTTTGATCTGATATAATTTATTGGTTGTTTGTATCGATTTGAGGATTTTGATTTGAATCTGGTCAATCTTGCTCTTGGTCTCTTCTCTTGCCTCTTGAGTTAAAGAAACAGTTTCTATGGTTGGTCTCCTCACTGATGGCAAGCTGAACTCTTGACTTACTAACTCTGATTCTTGTTGTAAAATTGAGACATAGTTATATACCCTGCTCTGATACCATGAAGATTTTTGACTTGGAAATGTTGATAGAAATAATGAATAAGAACAGATGCTATGGGAATCAAAAGTTATATGATGAAATGTGTACTTCTTATTATTCTCGGTACCGTCGATACATGAGTTATATAGTAGGCTAATACCGTAACGGTATAATAACGGTAATAATGAAAAATAAAATTAGAAGCGGTTAATTACAATTGCTCCTCTATTTTTCTATAATGAGTCAATGATGAAAAATGCTATAAGCTTTAAGGCCCATAATTATTCTTAATTACTTTGCTTTTACTAATTATTCTCAACAAATAATCAGGCTTGCTTCCTTTATTATTATTCTCGGTACCGTCGGTACATGAGTTATATAGTGGGCTAATACCGTAACGGTATAATAACGGTAATAATGAAAAATAAAATTAGAAGCGGTTAATTACAATTGCTCCTCTATTTTTCTATAATGAGCCAATGATGAAAAATGCTATAAGCTTTGAGGCCCATAATTATTCTTAATTACTTTGCTTTTACTAATTATTCTCAACAAATAATCAGGCTTGCTTCCTTTATTATTATTATTTAAAAAAAAGCTTGCTTCCTATATTTTTTCTTTGCTTAACACTAATCTGGCTTACTGCGTAGTTAGGTGAGGCTAAACAATAATTTGATTTGATATTTCAGAGTCGGTGAGAGAGTGCGTAATGCATGACCGCTACCCACCTTTCGTTGAGTCCGTATCCGTTGCGATTCAATTCTAATCTCAGGGCTCTGAGATTCCGATTAAAACCGTCCGATCAAAATTCGAGTTGAATCAGACGGTTCTAATCTCGATCTCAGGGTTCTGAAATTGGATTTGGATCTTAGATGATTTCATCGCACCTTTAATTGAGGTCAAGCTTAGGCGTCTTTCAGAAAAAAAGAAGGGTCATGCTTAGGCCTGAGGTTGTTAGGGCACCTAATTAGGTGAGCTACCATTTCCTTTTGTCCTATTACTTGATCTTTTCTGATTCAGACGGTCGTTTCTTCTGTCTTCTTCCTTTTTTAGGAAACGTTTTTCCTTTTCTTTTACTCTTCTGATTCAGATGTCGTTTCTGGTGTCCAAACTTCATTTCATTTTGTCGGAATGAAGCGTGTTTGCATGTGCAATGATGCGGTCTCTGGACTTCCAAAATAAAATAATACTGGGATCCATATCTGCTATAGTGGGGTGGGAGGAGAAAAAGAGGTTTTATTTTGAATACATCATGTGGTTTATTTTTAATGAGTTTCTGAACTAGGCTCCTCCTTTCCTGCATTTCTCCTTTTTTAATCCATGAAGACTTGAATAGCTATTACTTAAAACTGTTCATCTCTCCATTCTTAACAGCTCTTTCCATTCTAATTTTGCCTTAAACTAACTACATACGTCTTCTTTTTTTAAACTGGACGGATTAGTGAGTGTTGATCTCCTCACTTCTTTTCCAGGTTTAAATTGGCTAAAAGATCCTGCACCTATCCATTTTCTTTTCTTTTCTATAAAAAACAAATATTTTTTTGCACAACTCATCATACTCCCAAGTTTTTCAAAAGGAATCGCTTTATGTTTCAATCTTTATTCATGCTTTCAAACAAGCATCAGAGAACCCAAAATACTATGAAAATTCATTACGCACGTATGTAATCTGATGGCTTAGAATAAATGTCAATGTTCTCAAATGCTAGATGAATGCAAATATGTAATTAGGATATTAAATACATATAGAATTTTAAATTCTATTTGATGCCTTATCCATTTTTCTAAATCATTATTTTTAATTTTTAAAAAATCAACTCTAAAATTAATAACGAAATATATAACATTTATACAACATTTTCAAAAATTAAAAAAATCATTTAGAAAACCTAAAATATCCTAAATTTTTATAATCCATAATGTTTTCATATAAAGAATTTTAATGAGTATGATAAATCAAAATTTAAAAAGTATTTAATGTATTTTTTGAATATACCTCACGCTATCTTTATTTTATATATTTATTTTAATATTTTATAGAATTCATATCACCTGACACGCGGGTACAATGTGATTAGTGAGGGATCCATATGTGCTGTCGTAAAAATTATGGTAGAAAAAATATCGCAACGGATTTCAACTGTCAGATTTATTTAAACAGTTGTGATTAGATGAAGAGTGCTACATCATTAAATGGGTCCCATAAACATAAATATTAAATACCAAAAATATACCAATGACTACTGTTGAAATATGTATGCTAGCAGATACTGACGCGCGCCAAAAGCACACACTTGATCTTTAAAATTTATATATCTCTAACAGTATTTTATTTTAATCGCAATCTTATGATCTACGTTCAGTATAGTAAAGATATCGAACCACATAGATAGTGAAAACTATCATACTTAACTTACTTCGGCTTTGCAAAAATAAGAAAATGGGGAGGGGGTTTGTTCGGTAAAAATGATTTTGGGTATTTTAAAAGACTAAAAAAAAACAATAAATATTTTTAATTGATTTTTATATTAATTGGATAAATGTTCATAGGGTTTAGTTTTGTTTTAACTTGGATATGTCTCATACAGCTCGTATACTCTTATATACGATTCATATGCAACGCAAACAAGTTATAATTACTAATTAAAAGTCATATTTTCTTGTTGGTTGTGTGAATCCTAAATAAAAAGTACATATACAACAAATATTAACTCTCATATGTTGATTTAATTATTTAGTTGGTGATCAATTAAGGGTTCCAAAGTTCACTTAAACCTCAGTTCTCGCGTGTTGGGTTATCCATAGGTATGCTTGATCTCTCGATCTAAGCACGGTTCAACCCCTCGGACATAACTCGATCTACCTTCTCGGGTCTCAGATCTGTCTATTGTACTTAGAATGACTTTAATAAGCTACTCGAATATTAGACTGTCAAACCTGGAGCTTGGTCATGTCTCGGGACCAGTCCTAACAGTTCAATAATAATCAAGCAAGCATAAAAATACTACTCAGTACAATCAAAACATAATTATAAAACGAGAAAATCTCTATAAGTAATCATAATTCAAGTTTCACATTTCTAACCCGTAAGAAGTAAAGTACTTAGCCGCTCATGGAAAAATAGAACAAAACAGTAATGATACAAAAAGTGAGTACCGAAGACATAGTAGCAAAAGTATCAAAAACAACAAGAAATACAACAATAAAATAAACTCTAGATGGTGCTTTTGTACCAATCTCTCGTTGTAGTTTTTATCTCCTCTCGAGTGTTTGGACTCCTCAATCTCTTGATTCGCCTCGGAATGGTCGTGAAATGCCGAACCATAGCCGTCATAATTTTAGGGTTTAGAGCATCCAAGAACAACTCTAAAGGTTGCTGGAGGCGGCCTTTTATAGTGAAGAGTCAACAAAATTGGAATCAAATTAATTTCTATCTTCTTTGTCTTGGTTTCCGAAAATAGTTCATACGGCCCGTATGGTGTAAATGACCCATGTGGGTACTATTTACGTTGCGCAATAGTTGATATTTTGACCATAACTTATTCATCCGAATTCTGATTTGAGTGATCTCAGATTCGTTAGAAAGCTAAGAATAAGTTTTACAAGATTATCATTTCATGATATTATTAGATCAGAATTTGACATAATTTGCTGTTCATGATCCATTTTGACTCCGTTTGTATTTGAATTCTTCTCAATAATGTTCAATTGCTCCATTTTGATCTAAAATGTGAAAAAATGTGTTATAATCTTAATTTCTCAGTTACTTAGCACGTATTTTCCTGAAATATAGAATATGATCAAAGACATAATCAAATCCAACAAAAAAGACATAAAATATAATAAAAATAAATATGAGTTTAAAAATTATGTCTTGATTTTAGACACAATAAGAGACAATATATAGATATGAATGTCCTACATCAGATACATTTCTGATTAGTGTGCATACGAATCTCTAAAAATCTAATGATAGTCGTTATACGTAAGGCACGCTGCATGTGTGGCCGTCAAATGTGGAGAATGAGCACGATTCATGAATCGTTTTGTTAATTTAATGTCAAATTTTTTTGTTAACCGTTTCGTTTAATAAACGAAATTATCATAAAATAAAATAAAATATGAATTTTTATGGCATTTTACAGTGAAATACACTAAACGAAAAGAAAAATATTATTTTATTAACCATTTTTTATTCGGCATACAAAAAAACCGTTTCGTTTAATAAACAAAAGAATGAAACTGTTTCATTTAGCAATGAAACAAAACATGCACCTCTCAACAACTATTTTACGCGACTTTGATTTGCGAATAAAACAAAATTGACCACTCGCTCAGTCTACTTTGTAAACAAATTTTGGCATCGATCTGAAATATGAGTTTGTCCTTTTCTTTTAATTTGTTGATTTGTTGACTTGACTCTTCCAATAATTTGAATCTCAGGTGGGTATCCCTGCAACTCTTTCTGTACAACAAACTCAGTCCTTTTCTAAAGCATCAGATTGATGTTGCTCTTTTTTCTAATTTACAGAGATTTTGGGAGAAGTCTTTATCTCTCAATGAATATTTTCTACAATCGCCATATATCTCTTTTCTTCCAGAATCCTCAGCCGCTTTTCAGACATAATAGTTCAACAAAAGCTGCTCGTTTCGTCCACTTCGCACATTAGAAGTAACATTTTTTTTGCTTTTTTTTTCTTTGTTTGAAAGCTCTCTACTTTCTGCGCATCAAAAATTAAAGAAAGACGTACAATTATTTTTTGTGAGATCCACGAGTGAAAAAGATGGGGCAATTTAACAAAATGTCCTTCTTCATAATTTTTTATAACAAAATACTCTCCTTTTAAATTCTTTAATAAAATATCCTTCTTGACCCATTTAAAATTATCTATCATGATTAACAATGATTTAACTAGGGTTTTAAATTTTATTAGTCTTCTAATTATCGGATTGATTTAATTAAAATTTCAAATTATCGGTCTTCCAATTTTATTAGTCTTTTAATTTTATTAGTTTTCCAATTTTATTACTCTTTCAATTATCATAAATTATTGGCAAAATTTTATTTTCAAAATATAATTTTATGAAAGATCACTTAATTAATTTCTTATTTAAATTAAATTAAGAATAATTATTTTTCATCATTTTTTAATTATTTTCACTCTTTACTTAATATTTATTACAATTTAAAAAATTAAGAATATTTTTCATGAATAAAAAGAATATTAATTTCATTTAAACAATATAATTATATATTAATATTATTAGTAAAAAAAATAGAATTAATATCAAAATTTTCAAAAAGAAAGATAAAATTTCTCACAAGGCCACAATATAAATGAACAATAGTGTCTACACTCTCCATTTTGTGTATTTTCTATACGTATAGATTCAATAAAGTCGATTGATGAATTCTCATATATATAACTTTATCCAACATAATAGCATAAACATAATCCTGAAACTACTAGACATGCCCTAAGAGTGAATTAAACTCAAATTATTGTAGCCGATATGCTTTAATTTATAAGTGATATATTTAAAATTTTAGTCATTTTAATCTTTTTAATTTCATTTAATTAAAAAAGTTAGGCAGTGCGAAAATTAAAGCTTGATAAGTTAATCAAGTTTTGGCCACTTCAATTTACAAGAAATAAAGTAAATATTAACAAATTTATTTAACACATCATTAATAAGTTTAATTAGTTTTAGCAATTTAAGTTTTTTATTTGTAACTTAAGTAACAAAGTTTTCAAAAAAATAAAAATAAAAAAAACTAACAAAGTTTTCAGTTAAGCTTACTATGTAGTTTAGTTTAAGTTCATGCTAGCATCGATAGCATCGATCACTCTTTAAAAAATATTTTAATTAATTTAGAATTATGCATTTAAGATATAACCATGAAATAAATATTTTCACCCCCTCTAGTAATCATGGTAGATAATTTTAATTGGGTTAAGAGAGATATTTTGTTAAAGAATTTGGACGGAAAGACATTTTATTATAAAATTTTGTAAAGAAAGGTATTTTGTTAAATTGCCCAGAAAAGATACTGGAGACTTACTCGAATTCACCATTTCTTAGATTATTGTTGACTATATTTTTGGTATTCATGGAAATGTTGTAATATGTTGATGAGCCAGTTATTAACTAAAAATAATTAAATTTGATTAATATTTTCTAATTTTCTAATTTTGAAAATATTATATAAAAATGTAAATTAAAAACAGAACTTTTTGTCATTCCAATACTTGTTTTCTTTTCTTTTAGTTAATACGCTAATTCCCATAAAAACGCAAGATTTACAAAAGAGCTATCATCTTAAGAACTTAAATAGTATGTACAAAACACAAGTTTGAATGTCGATTTTTTTTGGGTCTGAAGTCGATTCACGTCGGATTTTGAATTGTCCATTCTTCAATCAAGACGGATAGGATCAACCTGACTTTTTAAAGAAGAAGGATCGGTTAGAGTTCAAGTTGGGTCTGATTTTTCCATTTATATATAAATTTTTGTTTGGTATAATGAATGTGATCCAAGTATGAGAAAAATAAAATTATTTTATTTATTGCTAGCATATTTATTGCCATTGTTATATATATTCAAAAGGGTGGAGTCAAACTTTTGAAATTTGATGTCAAACATTTTCTAAAATTACAATTAATTAATCCTGGTTTGCCTCAATCTTATGTTAGAGTATCAAATTACACTACTAGAAAATTGATAATTTTAATTAATATTATAGCTCACCATTATCATTCTTCTTCATCAGCAGAATCTGGAGCCACATCTAATTCGACATCTTCAGTACTGTTTTTATAATCTATATTTGCTCTTCCATGCTCTTCAACACTGGGATAGCTATAATCATTTTTTCTTTAAAGGAACTCGTTCCCTTTATAATTTATCATAAAAAAAGTCATGCTAGATCTAAAAAAAATAACATTTCTAAAAATAAAAAAATTGTTCAAACAGAACATCCAACTAAATATCACTACAGATTGTTCTGGACAACGGTGACTATCACTCATATACATATTGTGATAGTACTAATTTTCTCATATTTTTTGATATATCATCAACATCATTATCTCACACTATTCTCATCTACTAACTCAAATGACACTATTCTTGCACTAACCCTTCAACTATCCAAACACACTATGAAATGATACAAATGCTTATTATTTTTTATGTATTAGTTATTATGTATTATTTTTTATTAAGCATTATTTTTAATACAAATGCTTATTATTTTATTTTATATTGATAATTATTTAATATTACTAATTATTATTTTATTTAATGTTAATGATTATTGTTTTATTTATTATTATGTATTATTTTTGTTATTAATAAATATTTTATTTAATACTAATGATTATTATTCTATTTATTATTATTATTATTATTATTATTATTATTATTATTATTATTATTATGTATTAATATTTGTTATTATTATTCTATTTAATATTATGTATTATTATTAATTAGTATTTTATTTAATACTACTGATTATTATTTTTTAATACATGTATTATTTATTATTATTTTTAATGTTAATACATATTTAATATTGCTTGTACTATTTTTAATTATTATTATGTTTAATAATAATCATTATTACTTTTATTTATTATTATATATTATTATTTTATGTAATACTAATGATTATAATTTTATTAGTTATTATTATGTATTATTATTATATTATTTTATTTAATACTAATACTTATTATTTTATTTATTATCTATTAATATTTTATTTAATATTAATAATTAATTAATATTACTTTATACTACTATTAATTATTATTTTATTAGGGTTTATTTGGCACACCATGAAATATCAAAAAGTAGGAATAAAATTGTTATTCCGACGAAATAATTTGTCAAACAAATTTTAGACTAAGTAGAAGAGTGCGAATAATACTAATTTAGTATACCAACTTATAAGTGAAATATCAAATTAGCTCTCGTCCGAATAAGCGATTATTGTTTCTAAATCATCGTTGTGTGCATTCATAAGCCGAATAAATCGTAGCAAAGGTCATTCCATCTCGACCTAAGCCTCACTTTAGCAGGTACTGAGTAGAAGGCTATAAACTCAGACCCTCACTCGAACTAGTTTTTGCAGCGAAACACAACTTTTTCTGTCCCAACTGTCCTATTTGTTTCCCTGTAAGCCAGGCGTAAGAAAAAAAGACACTATTTATTTACACCATTTCCGAAGGCACCCCTCTCTTTCATCAAGAGGATTCACAGCAATGTCAAGCCCTGATAAGATTCTTCGCTCAACAATTAGATTTGAGAGTTGAATGCAGATTAGATCTAGCTTCAGATCTTCAGTGTGGTGGCAGGTGTCTCAGCTCATGTATTTCATCTATTTATGAATTGGAAGATTAAATCTCTCCGGCCAATAACGGTGCAGCTCATGTATTTCTCCAATGATTTTTAAAGTTTCAAATTCACCTCTAAGTATTTGGCGAGTCGAGTAGCGCTTTCATGTGTATGCATCAATTTTCGTAGTTGGTCTTTGAAAGTCGTAAGTATGATACATGTCCGACACCTCTAATGGCTGCACCGTTATTGGTCATGGTTTGATATCAATTTGTTGAGTATATTTAATAGTTGATACAATTCATATAGTGGTAGAGAGAAGAGATAGATGAAACAAATAAGTTTTTATCTAAAAAACTCTTTATAATTCTCTATTATATTATCTCTCTTACATTGTCCTACAAAGCAACAGATTATAACTTTATTTATAGAGGCAAAACATCAAAAGAAAACTAAGCAGCCTAGTCAAATCTGACCTATCTCTATTAAAATTATCATAACTTTCTCTAAAAAACTCCAATCGACATGAAACTTGAATCATTAAAAACTAGACTTAAAGAGATTTAAATTCATAGCTCATATACCTAAAACAAAGTTCGGATAGTCTGTCAAAATCTCTAATGAATCAGCCTTAAATTCTGTTGACTGAACAACAAACTTCTAGAAAATATTAAATAAGTTTATATTTTCAACAGGATGAGCATTAGGTCCATCCAACTAGGAATACAATTATATGGTTCAAAAAAACATATTTTGAAAAGTGAAAACAAACATGCATGGATTTTTGGCACCTTTTGGAGTTCTCATTTGAAAAAATCCCTAATTGGAAGAAAAAAAAACAAGAAATGAATGAAGAATAGCATCACTACTCTGAATTGAATGATCCAACGGTGCCATCTCTCTATCAATTTTATATATGATATAGCACAGCATAAAAAATAAAAATATAAAGATACATAATACGACGTAGCACGTGGTACGATGTGTTTTAACATGGCACGATACGAAACAACACAAATTTAAAACACTAGCCAATAGGACATATGGGGTTAACTTTATATAAAATTTTACAAAAATAATGGGTCAAGTGTTCTGATCCCTGGCTTATATTACAACATCCGTTCTCGCTCCAAGGATCACTCAATAATTTAAGCAGCATGCCACATGCACTGATGCTCAAGAAGAGGGTTCTTTTGTTTCCCTTGCCTTATCAAGGCCACATCAACCCCATGTTAGAAATCGCCGCAATTCTCAATTCTCACGGCTTCTCCATCACCATCTTTCATACCAACTTCAACCCCATCGATTCCACCAATTACCCTTCATACCGTTTTATCCTGGTTGAAGATGGAGGCATATCAAGCAGATTCAGACCTGTGGTTGATGACACTGTCCACCGAATAATTGCCTGGAATGATAGTTGTGAGCAACTCTTTCATGACTGTTTGAGGAGTGCTATTTCTGAGCAGAATGAAGATCCCGTTGCGTGCTTGATCAGGGACATGCACTGGTACAACTTGGAGTACATTGCGAATAGGCTCGGAGTTCCAACTCTGGTACTTAGGACTGGTAACGCAGCCACTCTTAATTGGTTTATGACATTTCCTAAGTTGGCCGATAAAGGATTAATACCAGTGAAAGGTCAGTATAGAACTTTTTTTTGTATGAATAAATGTCAGTATAGAACTACAGATTAGTTTCTTACTTAACAATAACCCCACGATGGACTACAATATGTTAATTATGTTATATAGACTGAAACTACCTATCTGCCTTCCATCATAACTATAGTCTGATTTCGTAACTGTATCCATTTCTGTTTTTTTTTTCTTTTATTCGTGTTTAATATATATATATATTTCTCTTTTCTACGTTATTTGTAAATTAGATCACATTTTGTGATCAGTATTAATGAAATTGAAAGCACCACCGTCATATTCTTCTCAAAAAGAAAAAAAAAATGGTATTTTTTTTTTTGAAGTAGAAGTCGATAGATTTAATTAAAGAAAGTTAAAAGTTTACACATTCAGGATACTGCATAGTTAATAATGGTAATTATGTAAGACAACATTAATTTTTTATTGAGGGAGCTAGGAAAATTCATTTATCAAAATAAACTAAATAAATATAATGAGTTAGAAAAAAATATCAAACCTCAAATTGAAATACATGTAGCATGCATACCATCCTAAGAATCCGTTAATACACACAAATCTGTCTTTAAATTGAATCACTAATTGATTCAATTGACCACGCCAGAATATATGTACAATTGTTCATGCACTGCCTATGCCTCTGGAGCAGGATGTAGTCTCTGGTACGAAGATATGGTGAATATAATTGCAAGAAGTGATGGTATGAGTATCGGATTGTAATAGATTATCGGGTTTAAATCCATTAACTAATCGGGTACTAAATAAAATAATAATAATTTAATATATATATTCTTACCTAATAAAAAATTTATTAGAATAATAACATTTTATATATTAAAAATAACAATAAAATAAAGCTCAAAGTAATAGATAATCAAATCGATGAAGAAAATTTTCGTCTATAAAACTTTATATTTTGATATCTTTGCATAATTATTTCATTATACATGATATTAAATATTTTTTTCTCAATAAAATTAATCGGACAATCCAGGGGGGGGGCAAAAAAATTTTCCGGGGGGGGGGGGACAAACTACCGAAAGTATGATGCATTGTACATCCGTATCGCGGTCTCCAATTTTATGACTAAACTGCCCAAAAAGAAGTTGATTATAGGAGGGGTTGCATTAATAGTCTTTATAGTTTGCTTGATACTTCTATGAATATTTAGAAGGACGCTTGTATTTTTAAGACGAGAGAATGATAATGACCAATTTAGTGCTTATTCTTAAGCACAGATAAAATATGCAGCAAGGCATTTTTCTGTTAAACTAGGTGAAGGAGGATGTGGAAGTGTTTTCAAGGGAATTACATCTCCGTTAAGATATGATGTGCACCAAAGTTTTAAACTTCCACAGAAAATATATTTCACAAATTAATTGTACTGACGGTGTCTAATTTACAAAAAGGTAACAATTACATCTCCGTTAAGATATGATGTGCACCAAAGCTTTAAACTTCCACAGAAAACATATTTCACAAATTAATTGTACTGAATTTATCTTTTCTGTTTAAAATTTGAACAGAGTCAGAATTAGACAAGTCAGTGGATGAACTTGCTCCCCTCCGGATGAGAGACTTGCCTCGCATTGGCAACTGCAGCCATGAAGTAGTATATGACTTCTTCAGACGTGGTACAGATGCTATAAAAGCATCCTCAGGAGTCATAGTAAATACTTTTGATGCCGTCGATAGCACAGAGGTACAGAAGTTCCAGAAAACAGTACCAGTTCCTGTATTCTGTATCGGCCCTCTCCATAAGATCACAGAGATAGCCAGAATCAGCTTTCTGGATCAAGATCGGAGTTGCTTAGAATGGTTGGACACACAAGCTCCCGGATCAGTGCTTTATGTGAGTTTCGGTAGCTTTGCTTGCATGAACTATGAGGAGTTTATTGAGACTGCTTGGGGTTTGGCTAACAGTGGCCAGCCTTTTATTTGGGTGGTTCGACCGGGTTCAATCATTGGAAAAGACGAGGTTGATTTTCCAGATGGCTTCATTGAGGCGACAAGTGGCCATGGGAAGATAATAAGCTGGGCCCCACAACAGGAGGTCTTAGAGCATGCCGCAGTCGGGGCCTTTTGGACACACAATGGCTGGAATTCAACACTCGAGGCTATCTGTGAAGGGGTCCCCATGATTTGTAGGCCCCAGTTTTCCGATCAAATGGGGAATTGTCGATATGTCACACATGTTTGGAAGGTTGGTATTGAGTTAGAGGGGGAACTGGAGAGAGGGAAAATTGTAAATGTGATCAAACGGTTGATGAGAGATGATGAAGGTGCTGAAATTAGGCAAAGGGTGAGAGCCATGAAACATGAAGCATCTTGTTGCATCAGCAATGATGGATCTACTTCTATCAACATTGACAAACTCATCAGTTTCATATCGTCCTTTTAACTGTAGAGTTAGAGGTAAATAGAAAATAGTCAAAATAGTTAAAGAGTAAATTAAATATAATATACTAAGAACTGAAAGGGCAAATAACAAATTGAAGAAGTATCTAGCGATACATAAATGAGAGCTATGAAACATTAGGCATCTTGTTGCATCAGAGTGATGGATCTACTTCTATTAATATATAGATTCAATGCTTCTCATCAAACATTGTTTTTAGATTAAGCATTGTAATAATCAAATCAAAACAATGTTTGATGAGAAGAATTGAATCTATATGTTAATAGAAGTAGATCCATTACTCCTGATGCAACAAGATGCCTAATGTTTCATAGCTCTCATTTATGTACCCCTAGAGACTTCTTCAATTTGTTATTTTCCCTTTTAGTTCTTATTACATTTAATTTACTCTTTAATATTTTGACTATTTTTTATTTACCTCTAATTCTACAGTTAATTATCTTCAGTATTGAGTCAATTAAAATTGATAATACCCATTATACCCTTAGCCATTTAACATTCTAATTTCACCGCTTGCTTCTAGAACCAACTTCCTTTCCTTTTGCTCTATCCTTCTCAGCTAAAATTATTGTCACATCATGTCAGAACCTATCATTAATTTTCCCTTAGATGTGATTGTTATATCCTGTTGAACGACACCCAAAATTAATTTGATCTTGCTCTGATGAAGGTTATCTACTCATGCGGTGATGCGTCTGTACTCTTCCCACTGAACAAATGCCACGCAAGAGGAAGGCTTAATTTGCCAAAGAGACACAAGGTTGCTTACAGCAAGATGAAAGACTTTTCTCTCTCAAATCTTATAGCACGTTGCTCAATGTTCTCAAATGGGATTGAATTAGTAGTAATGATGATCGAATTGTACTCAATTAAGATTCTTATCCATAAGACTAAGTATGGCTAGCTTCAATAAATTTCACGGTTCAATGTCGTCCGTTAATGACTAATTATGTAATTGGATATATCAGAATGTGCTTTTGACCAATATAATCATAATGAGGTAATATTTTAAGATTAACAATATTAACATGAGGATAAATATATAATGGTAGCATATGGCTATAGGCAGATGTTGATATCAGACAAGTGCTCCAGTAATGGCCTCCATGACAAGTTAAAAGGAGGAGACTTGACAGCATCATGAAAGATGAGGAAAGAAGAACAGTACCAGTAGCTACCACCGCTTTTTAAATAAAAAATATAGCACACAAAGTATCATTAGATCAACACCCTTATCTGGAAAACTAAACCCTTAACATCTCAGCAAGCAGCAACATTTAAGTGGGGCAACTGAACAAGTACTAATATTTAGTTCATTTCTCGTACGTATCACTATGCTTCATAGTTTTGTTTTGTTCGTTACATTGTTCTCACATGTACCTAGAATTTCTATTTTGGACCCAGATAAATTTACACTTGCATTGCCGTTATAAATTTTGGGCCAAGATAAATTTATATTGCATTGTCGTTATAAATTTTGGGCCCATATAAATTTATTACAATCTAGTGGGATGGCTCATTCCAGCAAAGGAACGGTCCTCTGACGGAGCTATGCAGTTTCTTTGCTGTAAACTATCTAATCACTCATTAATGATTTTGATTTAATAATAATATTTTTTATATCAAAATTTATATTTAAATTTATCTATAATTGTTGTGATTAAAAAAACAGATGAGATTTTCGTTGAGTGCTCTCCCTAGAATTTTTTTTTTCCAGAAACTGCTTGCCCTCCAGCAAAGGATTTTCTTCTTCGCCATATATTTGGGGGAGGAGGAAAGTGAGATTGACATCATCTGGAGCGTAAAAAACTCTTTAGAGTGAAGTATTTTTTATCTGAGTTGTTCGATTAACTATCAACGGTCCTAATTTAATAATAATAAACCATCAGTGTATCAAAATTTATGTTTAAATTTTTCCACAACCGTTCAGATTAATCTTTTGAAATCCCTCCGGAGAAAAAAAAATGCTCCAGAGAATATCCACTCGGGGGATGAGCTCTCAGATGAGCTACGTCATCATTTTTTCACAGCCGTAAGATTTCAATTGAAATTGGTTATTTTGAGTTAATCTTCTGACATATTATTGAACTTTGATATTTATTCATATTTGATCTCTGAACTTTCATTTATCCATTTTAATCACTTAACTTTGATGTTTATATATAGTTGGTAACTATTATTAGTTTTTTCATTCAAAAAAAATTGAGATAAAATTATATTTATTGCCAAAACTAATTAAAATAAAAATGGATAAATAAATTAAAATTATATTTGTTTTTCTATTAATTTTTTAATTATTTTTGAATGAAAAAATTCATGGGAGTGATTAAATATGGATAAAAATTAAAATTTAGTGATTAAAAATGAATAAATAAAAATTTAGTGATTAAACATGATAAACATTAAAGTTCGATGTGTCACAACATTAACCCGGTTATTTTTGATGTACGAATCTGATTGAAGCGCTCAGTTCTTATTCATTCCCTGTTTCTCCTCTCATTGCGCGCGTAAATCTGCGTTCCTTCTCTTCCCATCGCAAACCTAGGCGCTGCTCACCTCTCTCCCCCAAAAAGAAAAGCAAGGGAATCCTACTCACTCATACAGGGGCTACTCACTCTTATTCGCCTTCCTGCGAAGCCACTACGATTAGCACTCTGATCGCTCTTTTGGCACCGACATTGTTCAGTACCTCTTATTAGTTGCTGACTTGTGGTCTTGTTTCCTTTCTAATTTGTTAGTTGCTAGCTTATTATTTGACATGCAGCAATGCAACATTCTTGTTGGTTTGTTGGTTGACTGTTATCTTATAGTTGTAGCCTAGAATGTTAATTTTTCTTTGACTCTTTAGATCTCAAGTAATGATTTTCAATGATGATAGAAATTTAATTATTTATATATTTAGTCATTGACTGGATTGATAATATGGCTTTGAAAAGAGTTTGAGATCTGAGTTGAGATGAAATAGTATATTTTGTTTATTTGGAAGTTGTAATATGCGAGTTTTAATGGTATTGATATACAAGTTTTTAGTATATTGAAATCTGATTTGTAATATGGATTAAATCTAACTTGTAATAATTGTATTGATATTTAAGTTTTAATGGTATTGAATGTGGGTTTATAATATGGGTTGAATTGGTCTGTTAAATTGCAATATTGAAATTTGGTTTTTATAAATTATAAAGTTCAATTATTTTGTTAAACAATCAATAAATATTGATCGTTTTAGTCGTTTGTTTCATTTCAATTAACGAAACAGTTGACGTAATAAATTATATTTGTATTTCATCTTTTAAACAGTTAACGAAATGAAAATTCTTAACAATCTCTTAAACAAAACAGTTAACGTAATTCATTGCTTTCATGACCGTTATAAACATTTAACACCCCTAAGAATATCTATAGTTGGATCTACTGTTGCCCCACGTGTTGTTCCGTTGATGGATTTTCCCTATGGTAGCCTCCGATCGCTGCTGGTCCTTTGGGCTGGAGGAGTCATAGGATGCCAGGTTGGGTAGCGAAAGACATCCTCTCGAGAACAAAAAACTTTTTTGATGGAGTAATTTTTATCTGATCTGTTCGATCAGAGATCAACGATCTTAATTTAATAATAAACCCCGCTACATCAAATTTCATGTTTAGATTTTTTTTCACAGCCGTTATAATTAAACCGAGCCGTCTAAATTAATCTTTAAAAACTTTTCACACAAAAAAACCTTCGGAAGATAGTTGCTCGGTTGGGTAAGAGCCTTTCTTATTTTGCATTTGTTTCAATAATAGTTATTTCCTCCTTTATTTATTATCTCTTCTTTCTAATATCAATGAAGTGATTTCTTTGCAGTGAGCTATTTGGCAATCTGGTGATTTCGTTGGGATGTTGTTCTTATGTGTTCAGTTCTAGATCTAACCCAGTAACATCGATGATATTTGTCTTCTTTACCTCCGCCGATCGATGCATATGGGTTTGTCTCTCTTTCTCTTTTTGGTATTAGACCGTGTTTTTCATTTTATTCCATTTTTTCTTATAGGTTATTGATTTCTTTTCAGTTGGCTAAGTTTCTGCAGGTGCTTGGGCGGAACGTGTAAATTTATTTAGTATGTTGGTGCATACTTTTTTTTAATCTATAATTAGTGTAAGCGATTAAAGAGCCCTAAATTGTTTACTATAACATAATAGATTTATTTCCTTATGGGTTTGGCGTGAGCAAAAGGGGAGGATTGAATTTCGGATGGTGAGAGCTTTTCAGTAGCTTATAGACGCAGATCGAGCTGTTATCCAAACAGCTGTAGACTTGCCAAGGTTATTTTCTGCTTTCAGCAAATCTGCTTTCTTTACATTATTATAACATTTCTCCATTTGATTGTCGTCTCTGTTTTATAAGTTTTGGCATCTGAATATGTTATCACCTATTTATGCTATAAATATTACTCTTAGTCTTGTATCAATTGCACTTGGCATGACCATTCTGGACCACGAGAGATCTAGGCTCTTTTTTGGTCTATGAACCTTCTTTTGTATTTCTTTTTTTTAGCAGACCGGCGTATTGTAATTATCATGCAGGGAGAGTTCTATCCATCATACGAGAGAGAGGTAAAGGCGGTAAAATAATTCATAATTAAAATATTAGTATTTTATCTATGCATTGCTACGGTAATATTTTTTAAAAATATAAAAATTCATATCCTACCATCAAAAGAAAAAAAATAGAAATAAAAAAAGATAATTTAGTAACTAAAATAAATTTGAATCATGAATATATAATTACTGCAAAATAAATACAGATTGAGAGGAAGTCTGACATTCAATATTTAAGAAAAGTTAAAATTCATAATTGATGACAATCTAAGAAAAAAAGAAAACAAAGTAGACTCCTAAATTATGTAGTATTTTGTGTAACAATCAAAATTAAGAAAAAAATTATAAATTCAACACAAATGAGCATAAAAATAGTAATAATATCTAATGATGATTTTAAACATAATAAATATCAGTTTAACAAAGCGCACAACCTAGCTGCAAAGCACGGGTGCGCCACAAGTGAACATTGTGAGAATCAAATTTTGGACGGGGCATGAGAACTCATTTGTGCCCTTCTTTGTGAGCTTAGAGTTTTTGACAACACTATTTTTTTTAAGAGAGTAAAAATAATAATTTCAGAAGAAAGTTCTTTTATTTTATCTAAAAATATGGATGTTAGATAATGATGAGATAGAAAATATTAAAAGAAAAGGAGAGCTAAAAAAATTTCTTCTAAAAGAGAAGATTTTTCACTATTTTGATAAAAAAAAAAGAAAATTTATCTTTCTTCTGTCTTATTTTTATTTCATCTAATATCCTTCTTTCAGAATTACTCGCTCTTCCTTTTACACAAAGAAAAATTATTATCAAACACCCCCTTAGTCTCTATTGCAAGTCATGGGCGATGTAGACACAAAAGGCTGTTCTCATGTATTTTTTGCTGCTATTTTTTTAGTAACGTGCAAAGGGAAAAGTTGATCACCACGTAACAACATACATCATTCATCTTCTAAATTTTATAACTTCTTTTTTCTTTTCTTTTTTAATTTTTTGGAAATAGATCTCTCTATTTCTTGCTTTGTAAAAGTTAGCAGCAACTCGTTGCACTGAACGACATCCTCTGGAGAACAAAAAAAAATTCTTCAAGTGGACTACTTTATGTTTGATTCATTCGATCATAGATCAACGGTTCTGATTTAACAATAATAAACTCTCCGGAAAGATACATTAATAGTTACTAGCTATATACCCGTGCGTTGCAGCAGACTCTTTTATTTAAATATTAAAATATTATAAAATAAAAAAATTCATATTTATTTAATATTAAATTATAAATTCACCAAATTATAAAGAAAACCTATAATAAAGACTATATTTAATCTTGAATGAGATTTTTGCACAATATGAGTTAATGATTCATGATTTTTATGGCAAAAAAAGTAAATTATTCTAATATATATTATCACCATTAATTTCTTACCAAATATGCATAAGGTTTCTAAATAAAAGAAAATAATATTATGGAAATAATAGTATTTAAGGAAAAGAAATGGAGAGAAAGAGGGGATCAATGGACACGATCACATACGTTCGATCAATCAAAAATAAATATTAGCCGTCTAATTGAGGGATAAAATGGGTATAATAAAAAATTACCATGACAAAAAATGGACCCTCCAATTCTTAGATGTTTTATATAATAGTATAGATGTAAGATAATGACTTTGGTGCCCAAGGAAAGATACATTAATTTTATATCTATTAACGCAGAAAATGATCTAATCCTATTTAATTAGTCAAGTCCAAGCCCAGCATTAGGTGTTGCTTGTTTCTGAGTTGTATTTGCATCATCATAATTCACAAGAGAGGAGCTATATCTTTTTTTTTTTTAGGAAGTAGAAGGTGCATCCAATTCCAAAACCCCTGGATAGACCGGATAATGGATACTTTTCAGATATATTTTTTTTCAATATTTTACAACTCTTAGTGTCTGTTCTGCCAAGTTATTATTCGTCTGGAAAAAAAAAATCATCTCTGATCTATTTTTTTTAACCTATACACACAATAACAATTTAGATCATTTCTCAAAGACTCAAACCCATACCCTTTCCCTTCGACGGCCAAACAAGCCCTTAGAGTCTGTTCAGATTTTACTATTGCCGTGAAAAAAAAATTTACTCAGACCGAATTATTATTTTTCCCACACGCACAATACCATTTTAATACAAAACCCATTTCTATTCCTTTTCCCACCTAAGTAACAGCCCCATAGTCTCTTATATTTCCCTTTTTTTTCCAAAAAAGTGTTCCGAAAGCCGGCATTTTCTGGACAATTGTCAATGCATAAAAAAAAAGTAGGCAACAATTTCGTCATACGGCATTATTTCTCTGTGTATTGATCATTGAGGTAACCCCATTCTTGTGCCATTTTTTCCCCTTTTGCAGAGATGTCAACAACTCCAAACAGTAGGGACCTGGCATTCCTATCAAAAAAGAAAATCAAGATATTTATCCTTTTTGTAAAAATTGGAAATTAACTATAAGATTCGCGTATTTATCATATAATTGGTAACATTTCAATATGGTTATTAATGATTCGCAAACAGTTTGCGGAAACCTTGTTGTTTATTTTAGCGATGAAAAAACAACAATAAATGGAGCATAGAAACACTGTAAACTGTAAACAATTTTTAAACTATCACTACAACAACAGAATTGAGTTTTACTAACACCAATTTACTAATGATTTTTAGTGAAAACCGTTAGTAACATTAGGCGGTGACATTTTAAAAAATAACTTCAACTATTGTATAACGGTTTGGAAGAAGAAAACGTTATAAAAACATGTTAGAAAGTGTAAAAAAATTATCGGATAACTTTTACTAATGATTTCTTATAAATAACCATTAGCAAATATTTTGGCGTTGTGTTTTGCTAATGGTTATTTATAAAAAAATCGTTGGGAAAGTTTTTTGTACTAGGTTTTGCTAATAGTTATTTATAAAAAAAAATCATTAGGAATGCATTTTGCGATGGATTTTGCTAATAGTTATTTAGAAAAAACCGTTAACAAAAGTTCATGCGCAAAAAAATCTAATATATCCCATCTCACCAATTACATTTGCTCTCATGGATTGTCCATCTCACCGTCCGTTCATCCCAATCCAATGATTAAAAAATCAAAATTTTAAAATTATAATCCCACGGATTACCAACTCCTTGTCATCTATTTTCATATATAAAAAGAAAGATGAGAGACAGAGAGAGAAAGAAGAAAAGAGACGGAAGAAATAAAAATCGAAATCCGAACATCTCAACTTCAAATGGCCATAACTTTTGATAGGAAACTCTGATTGAAGCGTGCTATGCGGCTACGGAAATCTTACGACCAGATCTATGGGTTAACACTTTTAGCCGTTACGACCATGATAGACCTTTGAAGCACTAAGATGGTGGTATTGAAAGGTCAAGAATGTGCAAGAATGTAAAGAATCTAAGGTAGAAATGTATAAACCGATTTGGGGCTTAATGTTCAAGTGTAATGGCAGCGGAATACGATTTAAATCAATTCAATTCTCACAAGAATATAGCAATCAAAGAAATGTGAGAAAAGAAAGTAAAGATAAAGCAAGAACACAAGATTTAACGGAGTTCGGCTTTAACAATGCCTACGTCTCCGGGACCCTCAACCTCTAACAATTGAGGTTGAGCCGATATATTTAAAAAGAGTTTTACACTTGTAGAACTTGGTCCCTTACAAAAATGGGCTGCCAAGCCTAACGGTAACAAGAGTGACAACACACTCAAAAAGGTGAGTGACAACACACTCAAAAGAAAGGTGAGTGACATCACACTCAAAAAAATGTGAGCATTACAGCTCAAAAGAATGTTTTCAAGAAGATCACGAAGGATCAAGTTGTGAGAATAGAGAGAAGCAAGATTGAGCTTGAACAAAGATTTAGCTAATTGAGCGTATCAATCTATTGAATTATCTCTCTCACTTTGTATATGGCTAGTAAGCTCTCTGGAGTAATGATTTGCTAGATTGGTTAACTCAACTCAGTCAGATCAATTTTTCAGTAAGAGAGGTGATCCTTTTAAAATAGATTTTCTGAAGAAAACTCTTTTTCGGCCTGAACCGTTATAACGGTTTATGAATCGTTATAACAGTTTGAAAAGAATAGCCGTTGGATCAACTGAGCTGAAACATTATAACGATTTATCAAATCGTTATACGTTTCCCAAATCATTGTAACGATTACTGAATCGTTACATAACGATACATTCTGGTTTCTTTTAGAATATTTCTGCCTTAGAATATTTTTAAGTATTGAGATGAACCGTTATAACGTTTACTGAATCGTTATAACGATTCCCTGGGCAGATGTAATTTTCTTGTTGTTTAAGCTCAATTTATCTTGACCAATTCAACCCAGTTTGAATCTAACTAAACCTAAGCCTAATACAGTCTTGATTAAGCTCTTATATCCCAGCACTAGTTTTGGTTCTTGTGCACTAGTCCATTTGTATGTTAATTCCTGCACAAAACTCAAATAGGGAAAATTGTAAAATTCAAGATTGTTTTGCAAATAGACAAATCAAAGAAGATGTTAAGTGTAACAGACCATTTCTCAGACCAAAAAACATCGTCTTGATCCTAAAAAATGCATTTGAAGTTTATAAGTTCTATTTTTTCTATTTTTTTCTTTGATTTTTTTCTATAGGTTTTAATATTATTACATAAGTTATGTTTTTCTTTAAGTTCTATTTATTTTGTTTACATGTGATATGATATTTTTTGTGTTGAAAATATATTTATATATATGTCAATTTCGATGTTCATCTCATTTATTTATTTTAATTTTTAAGTCATGTTATGTCATGCAAATTATTTTATTATTTTCGGTTTATATGCGACCTGGCCGAATTTTCTATATCAAGGCTCATGAAATTTTGGATTAAAAAAAACCAAAAAACTCTTTGTTAATTGTTTATTAGCAAAAACCGTTAGCAAAAATTCAAAAAAAATTCACAACACCCTTTGCTTATGATTTTTTAACAAAAACCGTTAGCAAAAATTAAAAAAAAATTCACAACACCCTTTGCTAATGATTTTTTAGTAAAAATTATTAGAAAAAATTTAAAAAAATAATTCACAGCACCATTTGCTAACGGTTTTTCACAAAAAACCATTAGCAAAAATTAAAAAATAATTCACAACACCTTTTGCTAACAATTTTTTGCATATATATGTCTCAGATATTTAAATATAAGACTCACATATTTAGATATTGGACTTAAATATTTAGATATATGACTCATTTAATAAAAAACAATAAGAGATAAAAAGAGTCCCGGAAAATAAAATCATTTGAGAGAAACTAACAAACATCACATATGTACAGGAAAACACGTGTGATAAATAAGAGAAAAAAATCTCAAAAAATAAAAAATAATTTGATATTATATATATATATATAATATTTACATAGATGAACTAAATATTTAGATAAATGAACTATGCATTCAGATAGGTGAATCAGATATTTAGATAGAAAATGATAAACATCACAAGTAAATTAGATATTTAGATATGTAAACTAGGTATTTAGATAAGTGAACTAGATATTTAGATATATTAATTAGATATTTAGATAAGTGAACTAGATATTTAGATAAGTGAATTAGATATTTAAATAGATGAATAGTTATTTAGATAGAAAAAAATAAATATCACAAGTGAATGAGATATTTAGATAAATGAACTAGGTACTTAAATAGATGTATCAGATATTTGGATAAGTGAATCAGATGTATAGATAGAAAATGACAAACATCATATGAGTTATATAGAAAAACGTATGTGACAGATGAGAGAAAATAAGTCTGAAGAAATAAAAAAAAATACTTGAGTATTTATATATATTTCTTAAGTATTTAGATAAGTGAACTATGTATTTAGATAAATGAACTAATTATTTAGATAAATGAATTGTATATTTAGATAGAAAAATAATAATATTAGATGAACTACATGAGGAGCTTCGTTGTACCGGAAAATACATGGAGGATTTCTTTGAAGAATGAAGGATTGGACGATAAAAAAAATTATATATTTGAAAGTTGCAGTTTACTTCCAATCAGCGATTTTTATTCAAGATCCTTTATCCATTATTTAATCAGTGTATAATAATCTTTGGAATATTGTTCGATGTGTTTGGTAAATAAAAATAAGAAGAGTATCGGGAAAAGTATCATTTTTTTTCCTTTTGGGTCGCTCTCTTCTCTAGTATTCCAAGATTCAGCTCTTTCCAAGAGTAACAATTTGGACTAGGCTCGTTCAATGTACCGTTTATTTTAAAAATAAAAAATAAAAAGGAAATTTTGTGGTGAATCATTAATATTTTAATTATTTGCATCCAAAATAAAAAAAATACTACGTAACAATTTGTTGTCTAGCCTCCTTTTCTTAATTTGGTATGGGAAGGATTTGTGTAATAACCAGTACTGTAAGTGTTTTTAAATGCGACGCATATGCGTGTAGGTAGTCTGGTCACGATGAGAGTTGAATTTCATACAGATACAGTGGTGCTACAAGCAACGTTTACATAAGCGGGTTGGGGTTGCATATTAATACACTAAATTACTTATTGTGTCCACCTACAAGTAATGTGCATGTGTGCGTGTATTATAAACTTCATAATCCAAATAAAAATTATTAGATAAATCCATATACAACTCTGTATGAAAATTGCTGCATATGCTAAATATGCGTTTCCAAGTATTTTCCTATATATATATATATATATATATATATATACACACACACACACACACACATGGGAAGAGATCCCTTGTCAATGGGTTATCTTGATAATTTTGTCAATAAATTTTCAAATAAATTCAAAAAAAAAAATTATACATATGTTCTTTTACTTATAGATTGATAATGATTTAAATTCCATATAATTTCATTATTGTTTGATTGTCCATCAAAGATCATCAAAATGTTATATAATTTATAACGGTTATAATTTAACGAGGTTAGAAGAGAGAGAAAGAGTGTGTTTGACTAAAGTGCTATGCTTAGTATGGATAACTCATGCATTACAGATAGCATCACCATTTTTAAAATTTAAATAGTTAATTCAATTGTTCAAAATGATTTTCATATAAAAGTTTAATATATTTAAAATTTCATAACAAAAGAAGTCCTTAATGTTTGCGCTAAGTATTTTGTTTACAAAAAAAATGTTAACCAGAAAACAAAGGAAGGTAAACGTTAGATAAAAATGTCTCCGTCATGTCTGGCACAATAATCAAATGCCACATTAATTAATAAATTAGAGATAAAATTATCATGCATTAACAAGCATCATACATAAGTAAGAGGGATATTATACAAAAATAATATCGTGAGATAAATCGAGCGGAGAGAATGCACAAAAGAACAATAACACTAATTTCATATGACTCGGTTAAAACCTACTTCATAAAACGACGGAACCAACAAACAACACTAGGACCTACACTTTCGATCATAAATAAGGTCTCCCTAACGTCTCTCTCACTTTTCTCATAAGATCTAGACTTTCGATCTCAACACGGACACAAATAGTAGAAATTAGGTGTGTCAATGATTATATTATTTTATTATTTTTATTGAAACCTACTTCATATTATGAAGAACAATAACATTAATTTGGTCAGAGTTCTAATAGGGTATCAATTATTGATCCAACCCGATCTGATCCGATTCGGATAAAAAAAAAATTAAAACCATATCTGACTTATTTATCCTCGGGTTATGTCGGGTCGGGTCGGGTCGGATCAATAATTGATACCCCTAGTAGAACTCGACCAAATATTATAAACGAAGGGATCAGTTGATAATGGGTTATTTTGACAACCTTGACAATGGATCTCTAAAAAAATATAAAAAAATAAAAAAAATAGAATAAAGTTTATAGATGTATTCTTCTATCTTTAGATGGATGTTAATTTAAATTTCATGCAATTTTATCATCGTTTGATAATCCATCAAATATAATTAAATTATAACTGTTGTAAATTATATAAAAATTTGATAGCTTTCATGGGCTATCAAATGATAATGAAATTATATAAATTTGAATGATCATCAATTTAAAAATAGAAGAACATATCTATAATTTTTTTTCTATTTTTAATTTGTTTAGAGATTCGTTATCAAAGTAGTCAAAATAACCCACTGTGAACTGATCCCTTCCTCAGAATTACCAAGGGGTAGAGTATTGAAGACGGTCCGGTCCGGGCCGGTCCGGTCCAAACTCGTACGATCCACATGGTCCGGTCCAAGGCGGTTTAAATTCGAAAAAACCAAACCTGTCCCACCGTTGGCCCCCGAGGGCCGGACCCCCACGGGACGGGACAGGATGGTCCACGGTCCGGTCCGATTTTTTTTTTATAAATTGGAAAAAATAATAATTTATCATATTTTTTTAATAATAATTTTTAACTAATTCGAATTATTATTTTTAATTGTTTAAAAATCTAATAGTACTAAAAAACTAAAAAAATTTTAAAAAAATAAATTTTGAGAAAATTAAAAAATATAATAAAAGTTGAAAATTGCATTGGTCAAGATAAATTGAGCTTAAACAACAAGAAAATTGCATCTGCCCAGGGAATCGTTATAACGATTCAGTAAACGTTATAACGGTTCATCTCAATACTCAAAAATATTCTAAGGCAGAAATATTCTAAAAGAAACCAGAGTGTATCGTTATGTAACGATTCAGTAATCGTTACAACGATTTGGGAAACGTATAACGATTTATCAAATCGTTATACGTTTCCCAAATAGTTGTAGCGTTTACTGAATCGTTATAACGTTTTAGCTCAGTTGACTTGATCTAACAGCTATTCTTTCTAAACCGTTATAACGATTCGTAAACCGTTATAACGGTTCAGGCCGAAAAAGAGTTTCTTCAGAATCGTTTTTGACTTAGTTTGAATAATTATGTATTTTTGAATAATTTAAAAATCAAATAATACAAAAAAATTATAAAATATCAAAAATTATAAAATAAAATTTGGATAATATTTTAAGTTACCCTCCTCCTTTAATCCGGACTTGGGACCGGCTATGTTAAAAAAATATAGGCGGAGTTATAACTTTTTTTGTTAGTAATGTTCTTTAAAAAAAAGAAATTTAAAAAATAATTGAAATATTTAAAAATAGATAAAAAGATTGATATGGTAAGAAATACCAAATTCCTAGAAGTCGTTGTGCATATACCATAAATCGTTGTCTTGAATGTCAATTGGATCGTCAAAATCATCTTCTAGAGAGATATCGGCGATATTGGTACCGCTTTCTTGAGTTTCTATGGTGAATGTTGCTGCCTCAAATGTGGTATTATGTTGCATGCGACTTTCAGCATCAATCAAATCTTTATTGCACACAAGTTGTTCGAAAAGTTTTGAACCCAATTTTGTACGCTTATCTGTTAGGATCTTGTTTGCCGAACTAAAACATGATTCGGAAGGGACGGTTGACACATGCACTGCAAATACATCACGCGCCATCATCGCCAATGTTGGATAAACAGTTGCATTCCTCTTCCAGTACTCCAGGATATCAATTTGATCATCCTCCATGCTTCCCAAATAATAACTCGGTAATTCGTTATTGTTTATTTGTTGATCTTCAAAATAATCATCATCTCGCAACTCATTTAGCAATCCAGATGAACTATTACTTCTATACGATTAAAAATGAACACAATATAAGTGAATAAATTATGTAATAGAAAGAATGATGATTAAAATTCATACCTAATATTGCGATCAGTAGTAGAAGGATTATTAGTATTTCGTCGGGAGTTATAAATGTTGAACATCTCCTCCAATAAGCTATTTATGCGATTATCTTCTTCATTAGTGCGTAGATGCAGATTTTATTTGTACCTTTGAAGAAGCCTTACGGTGTATTTTTTCTTGAATGATGGACGAAAATAATTTGTGATAATTGTCACGGCGGGTACTTCCTCCCAATATTTGAGAAAGAGAGGAGTCGAGACTTTCTATATTTTCCATCTCACGATAAACCTTTTGAGAAAAAGAATATAAAAAAAAATTAGATAAAAAAAAGAATATAGAACAAAATGTGATAGAAAAAATAATATAGAAAAATATGAGATACAAAAAAAGATGAAAAATTAAAAAAGATGAAGTTTAAAATGAATCAAATTAAAAAATATATATAATTCACCTTCGATATACGATAAAGATGATGAAGTAACACATGTGTAGACGGTGTATACGAGCACGATAGTTTGACAGTTGTCGTGAAGAAGACATCGAGGAAGGATTTTAATATCTCAAGTTGGTCTCATTCTCCCTCGAAGATAAGCAAATGAATCCCCTCGGTTGAGTTATTCAAGGTTTCGGTTATAGCATGTTTGTAAGGAAAACAACGATGAAACATCCTATAGGTCGAGTTCCAACGGGTATCTACATCCCATGGTACTCTTAACTTACTCAAACCCAACCGGGCACACAAGGCGTGAAATTCTTGCTTTTCTTATATTATTTGAAAAAATATGGTGAAAACTATTTTTAAATTTCATAATTAATGCATTAACACCTTGTGTTTTAATACCCTCTTTAACGGTAAGGTGAAGAATATGACAAACACATTTTTGATGAAATATCTTGCCGTCCATGATAGGGTTTAGTGATCGAATAAAATAATCAAATGACTTTATATTATTACTAGTATTATCGAATGAAATCAAAATTTTTTTATTTTCTAAATCTCTTTTTAAATTAAATTTTTGTAAAACACTAATAATAGATTGATAAATAATATGTGCAGTATGCGGAAATTTCATGAAACAAAAACTTAAAACTATTTTTTGTAAAATCCAATTTTCATCAATATAATGGGCAGTAACACAAGAGTAACCAAGACCGTGTTTGTCGGTCGTCCAAATATCAGAGGTAATTGAAACCTTATAATTGACATATCTAAATGTTGCTAATAAATTATTTTTGCGTTCGTTATATTGTCTTTTAATCTCGGATACCATTTTTCTATGACGAAATCTCTTATACAATGGTTGACCACAACCTCGGATAACCAATCAGATAAAACTTAAGCAATTACTCATACTTATTGGTTGTTCTTTTTGGGCAATATACCGGGCAAACTCACTCAACATTCTTTTTTCATCATATCTTTGGTGAGTTTTACTACCATCTGTGTTTATAACGCTTTGGACTAAATGAGGGTCTGGTTGATCTTGTGGTTCCTCATTTTTTGCCACATATTTATCAGCATGTTTTTTAAATGCACTTAGACCGTTTGCCTTAGAATATCTATAAAAAGTTTTGTAATTTTTTACCTTGCACCTTCCGTTGAGCATGACACCGCTCACATCCTTTGTTTGTTCATAAAAACGCCACCAAGATGCATCGTAGGAGGGACAAGTTGTCTTCCTTTTCTTTTCTGATGGTCTCGCTTCAATTGGTGATGAGGGTACACTTGAGATTGGAGTTTCTACGGCAGAGGAGTGTGCGATCGGAACTTGCGATGGGGATTCTTCAGTTATTTGATGGGAACTTGAGGCGTATTGAGGATGATGCGGTGTAGTAAATATGGGGTTTATTGAGGTTGATAGTTAAGATCTTGCGGTACATAATTTGATTGAAGGTGGAGTGGGAGGTTCGCATGTCGTGGATAATATGAGGGGTTTGTATTATCAACTACATCTTCATCAAAAATATCCACACTCAACCGGTGCATAAAATCATCCACGAGATTAGATAGATTTGTCATTTCTATAAAAAAAGAATATAAAAAAAATCATCTACTTAAATAAATTTCTACAATTAAAAAATTATAAATAAAAAATTAGATTTTATAAATAAACTAATTTCTACAATTAAAAAATTATAAATAAAAAATTAGATTTTATAAATAAACTAATTTCTACAAATTTCAAATAAAAAGTTATGAATAAAATCTAACAACATAACTAATTTCTACAAATAAAAATTATAACTAATTAAAATTAAAAACTAACCTTGAAGAGAAAATATTATCGCAACGATGGAATTGAGAAATGACGAATATCAAATATTATCCTTCTAGTCTTTTACCTTCTTCGATTAGTTAATTTTTCAACGGACTAATAATAAATTAATAAATCTAAACTATTTTTTTGTTTTTTGGAATAACAAAATTAAATTTGAGAATTTGAGATTAATTGAAAAATTGAGAATGTGATAGTTTGAGAAGAGATGGAGAATGAGATTTTGATGTTTTTTGAGATGTAAATGGGGGTGATATTTATAGATATTTTTGGGAGGGAAAATTTTGATTTTTTTTTTATTTTTTCTACAAAAGTAAAAAAAAAAAGTGGTTTTTTTTTTATTTTTTGGGACTTGGGGGTATTTTTGGGAGGCCCTAGCACTTTTTATTTTAAAATAACGATTTGAATAGGGGGGTCGGGTGGGAGAGGGGGGTCCGGTCCTGGGGGCGATCCAGTCCGGGACAGTCTGGTCCACGGTCCTGCACGGTCCACGGGTCGGCCAAGATCGTCCATTTTCGAGGCGAAGGATAGATCCACCGCCGTTGACCGGACCGTGGTAGGCGACAGTCACGGTCCGGTCCGAGACGGATCGGACCGTACGGTCCATTTCAAATCTCTACGGAGGGGAAGTCATTAATCTCACCTGCCACGATCCGGACCACCCATGTGACCATGTGGTTCTTCATTTGCGTATGGGGCCGTACCCAACTTGGACCAGGGTCCGGACATGTACTTATGTACCCAATTTTGGGATTATTTGAATTATAGATATGTGTCAATCTTAAAGGATATTTGTATTATTTTTTGTACAATTTTGGTTTCCGAAATAAAACAAAATTTATTTGACAAGCTAATCTATGCTTTATCAAAAATAAATAATAAATAATATACGTGTGGCATCTTTTTTCCCATGTTATCCTCTTTAATTTTAACTTGTACTCTTCCAATAATTGAGTCTGATAGAGTGATAGGCTGTCTATTGTTAGTAGATAATAGATTATTATCATTTTTTTAATTATGACAAGAATGTTAACTGCTCAGTTATTGCTGTGAGAGTTGGATGTCCGTACAATTAATTTCTTTAATTTGTTCCTATATATTAGAAGTTTAATCACATTTTGTATCGTTAATCATAGTATTTTGTATCGTATCGGTGTATCGTATTATTAAAATACACTAAACTTGTCTTAAAATGTATCAATAATAATTAAAATTAATATGTACTGAATTTTTATACTTAAAAATATTATTATTTAGTGGTTTTCACATTTATGTAGTATATTAGCATATATATATATATATATATATATATATATATATATATAAGCACAAAGTATTATTATATCTCATATGATAATCCAATGATAACATTAATTAATATCTAAGGAGAATAAAATAAAATAATTTTATTTTAGCTAATAAGATCATTACAAAATAAATTATAATAAGCATGTGTGGGAGAAATATCCAAGGAGAATAAAATAAATTAATATAATTTAGTGACCTTGAGTATATTATTTGAGTCTTCAAAAATTAATATAATTGCCTATAATTTTGGATGCTTCACAAAAACACTATATGTGTTTGTGAGAGAGACATGAGAGCAAGGTCATATGCAAGATTTTAGTTAGAGCAGAGGTTAGTAATCGGATTACAACAATCTATTGGGTTCAAACCCATTAACTAAATAGATAATAACTTAACCGAAAGCATTATTTTTTAAAATCCAAAGGATCAATTGATCCCCCTTGGGCCTAACTACATATGTTCCTATATGAGAGAATAAATTAAATAAAATAAATAAGAGTTACTCACTTGTATGGTCCTGAGCTTGGAGTTTTTAACTCTTCTCTCTCAATCGTTGCCATATTTTTCCTTTTCTTTGTCGCTCTTTCTCTTTTTGTCTTTTTTCTCTCACACTAGAGTTATCTGATCGCTGAACAGGATGTATAAAGTCGAGCAGAAGAGATAAAGTCGAAAAAATATTTGTATCTTAAAATTATTATATCGTTGGGATACATATCATATTGAGATATAAAAAGATACAGACTCTCAAAATTTTTCACTCTAGAGATATAAAATATAGATTCTTATCTTTTATCTATTTGTATCGCATCGAATGGTGAGATACTGAGATTCCTACGGTGAATCATAAGCAGGGGCGGACCCGCTTAGATCAGGGGGCACGCGCGTGCCCCCCGGATTTTGAAAAATAGTGCTTTTCGGTACGTGCCCCCCGGAAATTTTTTTTGCCCCCCCCCCCCCCCTGAATTGTCTGGTTATTTTTATTGAGAAAAAAATATTTAATACCGTGCATAATAAAATAATTATGCAAAGATATCAAAATATAAAGTTCCTTAGTCGAAAACTTTCTTCATCAACTTGATTATCTATTACTTTGAGCTTTATTTTATTGTTATTTTAATAAATAAAATGTTATTATTTAATAAAAAAATTATTAGTAAAGTATATATATTAAATTATTAATTTTTTTTATTTAGTACCCGATTAGTTAATGAATTTGAACCCGATAAACCATTATAATTCGATAATTGCCCCCAATCAAAATACTAGATCCGCATAGTAATACGACGAGGGTAGGTGTTATATAATTCCAGCGACATCTCCGTGTATTAATTTGCAATCGCCGTTCTCAGTCGAAGCATCACTCAATAATTCAAATAGCATTCCATAGCATTCCATACAGTGATCATGGGGAAGAGGGTGCTTTTGTTTCCCCTGCCTTATCAAGGCCACATCAACCCCATGTTAGAAATCGCCGCAATTCTCCATTCTCGCGGCTTCTCCATCACCATCTTTCATACCAACTTCAACTCCATCGATTCCACCAATTTCCCTTCATACCGTTTTATCTTGGTTGAAGATGGAGGCATATCAAGCAGATTCAGACCTGTGGTTGAGGACATTGTGCCTCAGTTGATAGCCTGGAATAATAGTTGCGAGCAACTCTTTAATGAATCTTTGGGAAGTGCTCTTTCTGAGCAGAGCGAAGAGCCAGTTGCGTGCTTGATCAGGGATATGCACTGGTACAACTTGGAGTACATTGCAAATCGGCTTGGAGTTCCAACGCTGGTACTTAGAACCGGAAGTGCAGCCACCCTTAATTGGTTCATGACATTTCCTTGCTTGGTTGATAAAGGCTTAATACCAGTAAAAGGTGACCAGTATAAATTTCCTGCACATCAATAACGCCACTACAAAAATAAAAATTGAAATATGAGCATAGGAAAGAAAAAATAACGCTACTATAGACCACAAGAAGTTAATTTTTTATTCTTTTTGAAAATAGTGAATATCCACGCGTTTCATTAACGAAAAAAAGGTTTAGTCTTTGATATCACAACTCGATATCATAGGTATTTAAAGATCTACTACAGTTCCAAATGTGAAGTTCAATATGAAAGATAACGTTTTACATCACAAAATAGTTCATATGTCTCTTTCATCTTCTCACATTTTCCAATCTTCTCTTGAAACTCAAAATACACATTCTCTTCCACTGCAAAATTCTCAATACCTGCTGTACCTATCTTAATTCTACCTATTTGAGGCTCCAATTAAGTCCTTTTCGCAACAAGTTAATTAATTGTACTGAATTTATCTTTTTCACTTCCAATTTGAACAGAGTCAGAATTGGACATGCCTGTAGTCGAACTTACCCCTCTCCGAAGGAGAGACTTACCAGGTATTGACAACTGCAGCCGTGAAGCATTATATGACTTGTTTACACATGATACAGAGGCTTTAAAAGCATCCTCAGGAGTCATAATAAATACTTTTGATGCCATTGACAGTTTGGAGGTAGAAAGGTTTCAAAAAGTAATACCGATTCCCATATTTTGTATTGGCCCTCTCCATAAGTTCACTCCACCTGCCAGAAGCAGCTTGCTGAAACAAGATTTGAGTTGCTTGGAATGGTTGAACACGCAAGCTCCCAGCTCTGTGATTTATGTGAGTTTTGGTAGCCTCGCTTGCTTGAACCACGAGGAATTCATTGAGACTGCTTGGGGACTGGCTAACAGTGGCCAACCTTTTCTTTGGGTGGTTCGACCGGGTTCAATCATCGGAAAAGATGAGATTGATTATTTTCCAGATGGGTTCATTGAGGCAATGCACGGTCATATGAAGATAATTAGTTGGGCCCCGCAGCAGGAGGTCTTGGCACATGCTGCAATCGGGGTGTTCTGGACACATAATGGCTGGAATTCGACACTTGAGGCTCTCTGCGAAGGGGTCCCCATGATATGTAGGCCCCATTTTGGCGATCAAATGGGGGTTGCTCGATATGTCACGCATGTTTGGAAGGCTGGTATTGAATTGGAAGGGAAACTGGAGAGAGGGAAGATTGAAAAGGTGATCAAACGGTTGATGAGGGATGATGAAGGTGCTGACATTAGGCAAAGGATGAAAGCAATAAAACATGAAGCATCTTGTTGCATCAAGCGTGATGGATCTTCTTCTATCAATATTGACAAGCTCATCAATTTCATATCATCTTTGTAAGATACATTTACGCTTGTCTTGGTCCAGTTCTATGTTGTTTGCCTATGTTCTATTTAAAACAAGGTTATATTTGCTTCTCCGGCATTCTACTTGCCTTATTAGTGTTTATTTCCATTCAGCTTATGCATAATTTATTTTAAATTGTTCATTCTCATCTAGAATAGTTATGTTTGAAATATTGATTTCTGAAGATTAATTCATTCAAATTACTTCCTGGTTTATTAAAGCGATCCAACCTGAACCGGCCCATTTTTGTCCATGGGATATTTTCATGTTGGTGCCTTGACTGCCTTCCTCTTATGAATCCATATTAAATACTAATTTCTCCTTCGGCCCAGATAAAATTCAAGGTTGCCGAAGAGACCCAAATTCCTTTGTTGTTCCATCTGAATAAAATCTTAGTAGGAGCTGAGAAGAGCATCTTCCCAGCAGTAGGTTTTATTCTGCATCTGTATTGGAATTTCATGACAAAAATAAGCCTTAATGTTTTTTACATAATAAAAAGATGTCTCTCTGATGCTTTATAGCACTTTAAGTTACCAAGACAACAATCTCAATTGTACATGATATTTTCGAACCTCATATATTTTGGATATCAATTTTCCTTTTGTTTAGGACAGTTGTGTTCTGTTATATAGAATTGCCTCTGGAAAGGCAATAAAAAAATGTCCAAGTTATGTACGGATGTAATTGTAGTCACGTGACATTAAATGCGATTGGCAAGCATTCAACGCATTCAACCAATAAAAAAAAAAACTAAAATTATAAACTGAAACGAGGCAGGTTCAGACTTTTCAAGTACCGAGCTCCGTAGGATACTGAGCACTTCCATGCCTTAGTTAATGCTACAAATTAAGAGTAAATTAAATTAGGCTTCTTAATTATTACTTAAATAAGGTCAGTAATATCTATCTATAATATTTGGTTTGACTCAAGGGTTGAAATGATAGAAATTGATTAAAATATTTTCTTTATTTAATTAGTTCATGATAATAGAAGCCTTTAGTGCATGTATATCCAATAAATGAATATTGTCACATTGGCAATTAGGAAAACCTATTTTTCACAATTTATTTATTTTTTATTTTTTATGTGATTATACTCGGGAGATGCTTAGCATCCTTTATTGTTTTATAATTTTTGTATTTTGGAAGCAAGTTATTGAAAGATAGGCATTGTTACAAGCGGGGCCTTGAGAACACGAACCCATTTATGCAGGCAACTTGTTTTACGGAAAACCTGTTGCACTCCACACATGGACCGCTCCCCCAGCATTTAATGCACTTCCTTCCTGTGTCGAGTCCATCTCTGGAATCCAACCCATGCAATGCAATTGCAGAATTTAGCTGACCCATCATTGAAATATTGGGACTTTGAACCACTACATGACTCCATGGTGCATGAACCATCAAGTATTTAAGTTTTGTACAGGTGAAGAGAAGAAGATAATTTCATATCTGAACTGTACATCATATTTCATACTTTCATCAGTGATTTCTCGTTTATAAACACGATTCATTTCCAAGAGAGAGAGAAAAGGATATTTTACATGAAATTTAGTCATTGTGGTTGGCGTATTTTACTTCAAAGAATTTATTGTCCTGAATTAATTAAAACAAGATCAAGATGACTCCCATGCTTTACACTAGTCTCAAGTTAATTGCTCTCTCTGTTCTAGGTTGCATTTTAGTCAGCTATATATTGATTGCAACTGGAAATTTGTGCAGAAAATTCTTGTCCCCCTCTCATTTCTTATTAATTATACGATGGATCTCTGACTAATAGAAATGGCGTACTTTCTGATATATTCAATAGTATTCATATTTAATTATATTGCATCTACATTTTGATCTCAGGTATATGCATTAAAAGAGCAGGTCAAGCTCCTAAAAAAAAGTAAAAAGAAGTAGAGAGTCAAGCAGGTCACTTAGATTTCAATTTTTGACCAGTGTTCCTAAAATGTTCATTTCTAATTAATACAGTCCTTTGTTTCTATTCATAACTCTTATTTGCTTTATGTCTACAACATAGCAACATAAAATTATTTCTTCATATTTAATGAAGCACCTGATTTCATAATGACAGAATTACTTCGATCTAATTTGCATAATTATTCTAGTTTAATTATACATCAGAGAATATATGAAACAATGGTACTAGTATAACATCTTCTGCATATATATATAGGTGTACCGTATACTTGTCATTTTCCCTATATATAGTCACAGACAAAGCTAAGATTTGAATATAAGAGAGTGGTTGGCAAAATCCAAAATATTGAATGATTGAAACAAATTATAAGAGAAGGGAAATTGATAATTTTTATATAAATATAACTAATTTTCATAATATATTTCCTCATATTAACATAAACCATGGGAGGGCCAGCCCCCTCCCCCCGCGGGCCTCCTGTATATAGCTTAATTTGTACATTATCACAAAAGTTTAAATTTTAATTTAATTATCACATTAAGAAGTAATTGCAGATTACGAAAAAAAATGAATTCAAATATAAGTGTAACAACATCAATATTTGGTTAAATCTGAAATTGCAAAAATACTAACAGCAATCCTACTTAATTATATATGTGGTTCATGGAACGCTGCCTCTTTAATTTTCCCGGTTTTATGTTTTTCCCATATTTTTGTTAGTTAATTTTTTTTTTCATTTTGAATAGCAGTTGCTACTATGGTTGAAAAGTAAAATCAGCAAATTATCATTCTAAAACCAACATCAACGTTTAAAGTTGTGTAAATTATTATGAAAAATCTTTCCTTCTATTTTAATAAGGATATGGGCTAGCATATTCATGTTTGTATATCGATCGAATTAAAAAAAAAAGACTCAAGATATACTTTCTCATGTCCGAAATATTGATTTAAAATTCTGAACAAGTTCTACATATCAAACCTTATAGAATAAGGGATTCTACTCTTTTAAAGATTTTTAACTTTTTTTTTCAGATATAAGAAAGATGGACCAAAAGAAAAAAAAATAAAATATTTCCACATTAAAAAAATCTGAAGAAGTTGATTAGAAAATCTCAAATTAGTAAAATTTGATATTAATTACAATATATTTTGATATATGAAATTAATTGAGAATGTTAAATCGACATTCCGGATATAATAAATTATACATTTTAATTAAAATACAAATATCTATGCCCTAGTTCATCTCATCCAGTGCTTAATTTCTTGTTAATTTTCTTAGTTGCAGTTGTATCCCCGTGAGTTATCCAAATCAAAAGAGAGAAATAGAATCACATGTATGTCCTCTTCTTGCCAAAATCTAATTAAAGTACACAGAAAAAATAAATAAAAAATGAATGAAAAAGTAAAATCCTAAACTTCATTCTACAACTCAAAAGGCGGCTCACATTAAACTTTTGGATTGGAACTATATTCTCAGTCTGCCTCTTCGATTTTTCTGAGATACAATTAGTGAACAAGCCACATGCATACAACAAATCAAACCAGGATCATCGGTTGTGCAGAGGATTCGCTCCGGTCGGTACCTTTCGCTTGTCATTCCCCAACAAAACTATCTGATATATTGTTTCCTCCACAAGATGGGCCCGGAGCCGGAGCTTCTAGTGGTAGCGGTGCCTGGTCGAGAAAGTTCGACATGCGGGCCCCATCCGTCAGCGGTGTGTATTGTGCCAAGAGCGAGTACGTAAGAACTGCTAGAAGGAGACTTGAGCAGACATTGTTGCTCTTTATTTTCCGCATGAAGATCATATGAGAAATATAATACCAGAAGTTGGGATGGAAATTTAAATGGGGTGTAAGGGGGTGTAAGTGGTGAATCATGTCTTGAACTGAGAGTGAGAGTGCTCTGTTAGTTCAATGGAGGAACTAGGAGTTAGAGAGATAATTTAGACAAGTTGGAGAGGAACTAAAAATATAGTAGTCAAAGCTCCAGCGTCCAAAATTGTTGCAAGGGACGAGGACTATTGTACTTAGCTTTAATTTATTGAAGTGCTTCCCCTCGCCACAATTCTCCCAGATTGGTCCCTATAAGATCGATTAAAATGGAAGTTCAAAAATATTTTTGTTATAATGGATTTTTAATTTTAAGCGGGCTTCCAAGATATGGCCATAATAAAAGTTGCTGGCTTGCTGCATTTTAATAGGCAAGACATCTCACATGCATGATGCCATAACATTGATTGCAAGATTTTTTTTTTCCAGAAAAAGGAAATGCAAAATCTTTGTTGCCTTCATGTTTACAACTTTACATTGGTTCCTTGTTGTGAATTGTAAGTATTATATTGTTCTTAAGTAAGTGTAACGTTAAGATTGTTTGATGTAACTTTTGTTTATAAGATCTCCTTAACTCACAAAACCGACACAAGGGTATAATAAAAAACACTATTAGTATAATCTCTTATTAGCATCTTTTTTATATAAATTATCAATCATTAAATAATATCTTTTCTTTAAGATGTAGTGTGCTTTTATCGGCAAATGACTCAATTACTAAAGTAATAACTAACTAGAATGACATCAAAGAAATCATAGATTCAAGTTCCGTAAACACACACATACACACACAAAAAAAAGAGCTTGAGCTCCACCTTCACAAAAAAATGTGCTTATCCACTGAGATTAAGAATTATGAATTAATTTTGATTATCACCATCGATCATATCACTCAAATATATTAAAAAGTATAATTAGAAGTGATGTAACTTAGCGGTCCAGCTCATTGGCAGAGGGCATTTCTTTTTGCTGTCAGATGTTGTTTTTATAGAAAATTAACTACAAATGTAACTTTATTAATTTTTGAAGGTAAATTTTATAATTTTTAGTGGGATCATTTAAACCCATTAATATCAATTTTTCTTATACAAAGCAAAACTATATTTTATTATGGTACTTAATGAGTTATGATTATGCTTATATTGTAAGTAACTAACAACTAACTCATCCGTTGTAACACCAAAAAAAAAGAATTATACAGGACAATTTCTCTTGTTTGCTCATAAATATAAGTACGTGTTGCCGCCATATAGAGACTTGTAATGAAAAGAAATTTAGAAAAGTATATACCCTGTTATAATTTTAAAATATTATATCACAAAAAAATACATTTAGAAAAGATATATAGCGAGGTAAATTATGGAACTTAACAATTCAGCTTCATATTTATGCTTATTTACAGATATCTAACTAGTTAGCTCCTCTATTTGCCAACTACGTAAAACCTGTAATTTTTTTTTTTTGAAAAGCATACGCCCTGTTTAGATTTTTTTTAAAAAAAATAATTTACATGCAATTCACATATGTGGTGAAATTTCATTGGTGGCGAGTCTAGAGCCATTGGAAGCATATACTCTTTTACAATACACTTCATCAAATTCAGGCATTGTATATTTATTCCAAAAAAAATTGCTCCGTGAACTCATAATTAAAGAAGAGGATGTTGGATTTAACTTTACGAGTTTTCCTAATATTTTTAAACCTTTCCAAGACCTATTCTTATACAATAAAATAAATAATAGAATAGCGGATTTACCTTTCATCTTTCACACGATGTAAAAACTTATCACTTGAGACTTAAATTGAACTTTTCAATTCCTAAATCGAGTTGATGTGATGATCGAGTCATTCCAAAAAACTTACAAACTCTCATTTCTTTTCTCTCAACTTACTAACAAAAATGAAGAATATCTAACCTTAATGGAGTATAATATTATAGAGTATAGTGTGAAAATTGAATGTACATTATGATCAGCAAGCCTTAGAGACTTAGCCCTTAAATACAAGTGTAAGGGGCTCAAAATATCACACATTTTAGTATGTTAATATGCTAAAAATAATAAAAAATATGTCATCCATGTCCTCATATCTGCTACAGACGAGTTACACATTTTCTGAAAGGTTTCAGCTAATTCGGAATAAATCTGCTAAAAATATCAACCAGAAGCGGTTGCTCTCTGCTGACTATTTTAACCATAACTTTTCATATGTTGTCCAAATTAACTGATTCAAAATGCGTTGAAAATCTAAAATTAAGATATCCAATTTTGTTATTTTGAGTTTTCTCAAATTCGTGGCACATTATAGTCTAAAATCACGACTAGACAGTTTCAACACGTGTATTTTTGTCCCATCTTATTCTGAATGATCCTGAATAAATCCGAAAAAAATCGTACTCACTTTATGTTGAATCCATAACATTTTTAACTGTATATTAGCTCAAACGTAACACTTATATTCATTAAATTAATTATAATCGGTCCATCAATAATTATAATTAACTTAACTTTAATTCTATATGTATTCGTATTCAAATCTAGGTGAAATATGTATCATGCCATACCTTATTAAATATATTTATTTGGTATGCCCTGATATTACTTAAAGCAATATGTAATGACAGTAATTAATATATTTAATTATATTATATGTAGTCCAAACTTTATATATTAGATTTTAAACGTCTCTAAAATCTAACAATCTCCCAATCATATCAGCAAGGGACTTGAGTGGCAGTCGCCACATTTATTTTGTATCTATCCCGATATAAATCACAGTGCCAAATATAATTAAATGATATAAATTAGATTTAAATATATAGTTTAAAAATTACACGTAAGTGTGATCTACGTGCCTATTTCTAATTGAGTCAGCTTAAACTTTAAACTTTAGTAAGGTCAAATACTTTAAAACTAAATACTTAATAAATAATGTATATCTAAAAAATCTTTTTGCATTTTTCATAACTCAAAAAACTAAATGTAATATGCATATCAAAATACCTTTTGTATATATTACTTATATCATAAAATAAGACTCACACAAAATTAAATATCTCTCACATAAATATCACCCATAAAATAAATGAGCTCATAAATTATTTAGGTAAAGAAAAGAGTATTTTAAACAAGAAATCTTTTCTTTATATGCTCTAGATTTTAATCAAATACACTAAACTCTCTCTTTTACACAACAAGAAAACTTATATATTAAAATAATTTAGCCTTATAAATTTTTAGTTGCTATATATGATACATTTATTATCACAATACATGCAGCAAAGTGGCATCCTTATAAAATTATATATTTAATCGGATTTGATATACTTAATGACCTTAAAACTTATCCAATGTCTGATATGTGTGTGTATAAACTTTTGTTCGCTTTAAATCCTTAAGATATCTTTATCTCGAATTTCTCAAATTTGTGGTACATTATAGTCTAAAATTACGGCTAGACAATTTCAACATGTGTATTTTTATCCCATCTTACTCTGAATGATCCTGAATAAATCCGAATAAAATCATATTCACTTTATGTTGAATCCATAACATTCTTAACTGTATATTAGATCAAACTTAATACTTATATTAATTAAGTTAATTATAATCAGTCCATCAATAATTATAATTAACTTAACTTTAATTCGATATGTATTTGTATCCACATCTAGGTGAAATACGTATCATGCATATCTTATTAATCACATTTATTTGACATATCCTGATATTATTTAAAGTAATATATAATGACAGTAATTAATATATCTAATCATATTACACGTAGTCTAAACTTTATATATTAAATTTTAGACGTCTCTAAAATCCAACATCTGATCTCTAATTAATCCGCACCAGTAAGCTGGAGATGATGGAGTCGGAGATACGAATGAGCCCAAGGAAGAGAGAGAGAATAAAAGGAGGTTCTGAAAGCCGGCGGATCTTATGCATGAGGCACATGACACGACCGGCTTGATTCCTGGAACCTTCCATTGTTTCCCATTTTTGTTCCCTAATCCATTAATTAGTCAAACCGGTCCTCCTCAGAGACTGCAATGGCAAATTGGCAAATTGGCAAATTGCTAATGGATTTGGTATTTGGCTGCCACAAAAATGACACCAAACCGTGTTCGTCTATATATAATTTTATTTTCTCAAGGAGGTATGAATGTATTTTTCGTGTACAAATATAGTTGCATATACGGATAGTAACTGAATGGTCGATTCAAGCTACTCATATAAAATTTGGGAGTCCAAATTCTTTATATATTTTTGACTTGGTTTTATATATTTTTTACTCATATATATAAAATCGGTTTTCAGAAAATTTGCAACGATCAAATTGTAATTGTTTTTGTTTGTCCCTATCATAAGTAATTCTGTGGAATCAATACCTTTTTACTTTACACAAGAATTGTAGTATGACTCGTACAATAAGAATATCAGTTACATAATAGTTTAAAGGGAAGGGATACCTTGAAAATGAGTTATTTTGACAATTTTGAATTTGCTCTGACGTCTTTTGTTGCATTCGTTTCCTCACCGGGACTTTAGTTAGATGGACTTTTAAATAAATATAAAAAAATTCAAATAGAAAAAATATAGATATATTTTTTTATAGATTGATAGTGTTTTAAATTTTATGTAATTTCATTATCATTTGATAGTCTATCAAAGACCGTTAAATTAAAACCGTTGTAAATTATATAAAATCTCGATGATCATTGATGAACTATCAAATGATAATGAAATTAAATAATATTTGAAACATTGTAAACCTATAAGTTAAAGAACATATCTATAAACTTTTTCTATTTTTTAAGTTTTTTTATATTTATTTAAAAGTTTATTGTCAATATTGTCAAAATAACTCATTGTGAAGAGAACACTCCTCTAGTTTAAATTAGAGTTGTGCTACAATGAGTCGTGAAACATAAAGCTATTTTTTACTTCATATTATATCTCTATTCTCGAATTCAAAAGATTTATCCACTCATTCAATGTAACTAAGGCTGTAACTCAGTTTTGAAATGCAACATGGTCGAACTACTACGAATTAGTGATGTTGGCTGCGTGTGATCAGTGGATTTTCAGTGTATGGTATTATGATGGGCTGATGGCTTCCCTGGGTAATCGGCACAGATGAATTATATTGTGAATGGTTTCGTCACAAGCCCAAAAAATAATGACATATTCAACTAGGCTCAAAATATGCAAAAGCCCAATACCATGACAGGCTTGAAATGGTTCATTTGCAAACTACCAACTCAAATTCACTACAAACAATAATTGAATGAAAGGTCCAACTCCAACTATTCAAAGAACTTTAAACGGGTCGATCCGATTTGATATGAATTGTAAAAGGGAAGGGATCATTTGAAAGTTGAAATGGTTATCTTGACAATTGTGATAATGGATCTTCAAATAAATATAAAAATAATCTTAAAAATAGAAAAAAAAATTGATATGTCCTTTTATTTATAGATTGATGGTGATTAAAATTTTATACAATTTCATTATCGTTTGATAATCCATCACATACCGTTAAATTGGAGTCGTCATTGCAAAGTTTATAATTTTTTGATGATATTTGATGGACTAACAAACGATAATAAAATTACATAAAATTTTAATCACCATCAATCTATAAATAGAAAAATATATCTATAAGGTTTTTTTCTATTTAAATTTTTGTTTTTATATTTATTTGAAGATTCATTAACAAGGATCCCTTCCCATTGTAAAAGGATGTAATTGAATGACTTGAAATTTTATAGTTAATATCGGTTCCGATCAAATTAAATTAAACAATGTACATACTTGTTCTACATTCTGCGATTCATTTTAATAATCTAAAAACTCAGTTAATCATTTGAATCGATCTATGGTGCAATGATTCGGTTTAATAAATAACGATAATAATACCAATAATGGAAGTGCATGAACATTTTTCGTAATTAAATAATGTGTTGACTTTTTAATTAAAATCAGATGTAAATACCTGGTACGAGGTCACTCTTCCCTAGTTCTACCTCCCCTAGATTTGGCCAATCCTTCTGTTTTCAATTATTCTATAAAACAACTTTCTGGAAAAACCAACAGAACAGCACAAAAGTATAATTTCTCTTTGTACAGTTTGGGTAAAACCAAAGTTATGAGCAACTCTAGTTATTATCAGCTATCTGGTTGAGGATTTTTGCTAAAATTACTTCCCTCGTGCTTTTTTTTTTTGCGCCCCCTTTAATTTCTTCTTCCTTTCAGTAGTGTACTACAAGTGTTTGAGAATTGGAGGATGAAAATGTAGCTGAAGTATGGTACTCTCTGCATTTTTCTTTTCTTTTATTATTTTTAGAACATCAAATGACTAATTATAGATATATCACAGTGGTTTCAAATATTAATTTCTTAAAAAAACCATTGAAATTAGAACTCCATGTATGCTGCAGAAACTTTTCGTACCTAAGAAAATATTCCTGATAAAATTTACTTTTGGTTCCAAGAAGACTCAATATTTCTAAAGCAAATTCTGATATGAACACGAGATCAAAGTCAGAATTAGGTCTTGTGAAACTTAAGTTCAATACAAAGGATAAAGAGTCCAACTTAAAAAGTCTTAAGCATTATTTGGTAGGCAGTAGGGACCCTACCTGACATGATAAGAAATAGCTAATAATAGGAAATTAACATGCCAAATAAAAAGTTGTGGCCATAATTGAAAATCGTTGCTTGGACAGAACAGTCAATATATATTACATAATGGGAAGTGATCACATGACAATGCTTATCTTAAGAGTCTTCACAATGAATCTTCAAATAAATATAAAAAAATCTTACAAAAAAGTTTATAGATTTGTTTTTCTATTTATAACCCATGATCCCTCCCCTTATATAATATACATAAACGCTGACAGTGTTTACATATCTTGATAACTTTGACGGTGGAAATGTAAATAAAATTAAATATTCTTTAAAACTAGTTATAAAAATATTGCTGAAGTTATAGACGATCACAATGTAATTTAATTAATTAATTTCATATGTTGAATTAGATATATCGACACATTAAGAACATCTAAAAAATAGTTAAATAATTTCTATCAAATCCAATAAAACTCCACAATAATTAACGTCTAATCCAATAACTGAAATTATTTCATGATTAAATTGAATAATGACGAGACACGTAATAAAATGCATATCAAACAAAATAAATACAAATTCCAAATACAGTGCAAACCCAGTTATCAATCGAGGATTAGCTTCTAAAATAAATTAGGCTCGTTTGGACCACCAAAGAATCAGTGACAAGCAGCAACTGGCAAGTAAAACAAAGAAGAGTAAGCAAGGGAAAGGCAAACAGGCAACATTGCGCCATCCAGTCCACGTCCCCACAAGAAACCGGCAGGCACAAAAGAAATGTGACACACAAAAAAAAAAAAAATATATATATATATATAATGTAACAGCCTACACCTTGCCATCCATTTGCATCCCACTAGGCACCAACCAAACAAACTACAATTAAATAGAAACCTAGATAAAATGTCTACATGTGATTTCAACCTAAAGTCCTGGGCTGACGCTTCACCACATTGTTGGTGCACTCTACATTATATTTTCCAAATGCAGAACTCAATCTGCACAAATTTATTATTTCAGTGAAAGTGTTTACAATCTTTTATTTAATCGTAACAGAGCAAATGATTTTTTATTTTCTCTTTTCTGTTGTTATTTCCGTTGGCTCCCAAAATCAAAACGTTCAAACTTTCTAGTTTAAACTAAGATGTAATGCACATGATAAAAGTTCAAATACATTTTTTTCTTGATTTCCAATGTACTGTTCTAGAAATCAAAAGAATTGCGAAAAAATTACAACAAATCATCTATTGCAGAAGAAACCAACTTTTCTGTCTCTCAAGGCTTTTTGAGAGCTCTTCCAGCAAAAATAGCAGCATCCATTACTAGTGAGATTTCTTGAGTAACTTGGGACACAGAGCATTTGTTCCCCTGAAATGTGGGACCTTCTGGGTTCACCTTCTGAATGCAGTTGAGCAGGTTCTGGTTGCATTCCAGGTTCAAGTAGTCATCTGATTTACCATATTAAATAAATTACTATTATATGGAGGAAAATGCATTTTTTTTTCTTATATAAGAATTGAGGGGTTTTGGTAATTAAATTCTAAATTTGTCTTGAACCATGAAGTATATGTAGAGTGAAAGAGATGTAGAACGAAAGAAAGGGACAGAGGGAATACTATTGCTGGCAGTGACACAAGCATCATGGGCCATGCAACATGCATCAAAGGCGTCACACGGCTTCTCACCGGGGCAGCCAGTGTACATGACACCGCAGTACTTGCCATATCTCAAAATTGGTGGTACTGAAAACAGAGAAGACAAAAATGTATATCATTTTTCAGAAAAAGATATTTATGTTAGCCTTCCAAAATCCAAAGCGTCACTATTTTTTGTGTATAGGTGCCATTTCTTTTTCCTAATGGGGAACGAGCACAATGCTTTTCTTTGTCTTGCATATCCTACTGAAAGGCATTTTGAATTTTTACATACATGCCCTTGAAAAAGATACTCTGTTCTGTTCACAACTCTAAACGGAGGATACCTCATATTGAATTAAACTCACTACCTATTTTTGCATATTTCCGTAAATGCATAACTCTTAGTTTCACTTTTTTTTTTCTTATCTCCTAGCGCCTGGAACCTGCTTTTGGATGATTTTTATTTATTTATTTTATGTAAAGACAGGACTGGAATTTACTTGAAGTGTAGCATTCTCTCTTTTTCTTTTTCTTTTTTCAAATTAAGACTGGGACAGTGTCATATTTTTTATTGAAGTTGTACATTTTTTTTAGTCAAGTAGTTATTATTATCACAATTCACAACGATTAATGTAATAGATATTCGTTGAAAGTACTGATAGTTGTTATTAGCACATGATTATTGTATGGTCGGTACTATTCTTTCCTCTACAATTATACACATGACTCTGCATTTAGATCATATGGACCGATTTTCTGGAGTCATGCACCTAATGCTTTCGTATGATGTAAAATTGTTTTTAAGTAGTGATCAATCAGGACTTTAGTATTTCTATCTTTACTAGCTATATGAGAAAAGTTAATAGAGAAAAAGGAAAAGAAAATTAAATGAAAAGTTGAAACAATTTTCAAAAAATGTGGAATACCGTTGCAATTCTCCGACCTGCAAGTGCGGCTGCACCCCTGCTTACTCTGTGATATAGAAAAGGCAAAGAAGAGAAAATAATTTCATTTCCAAAAGTGTATGGAAACATAACATATATAACAGAAAATAAAATTTTGATTCGGACCGGAGCATTTAGGCCAAAATTATAAGCATAAAGTCCAATGCCAATTGATTGAGATTGGCTATTAGTTGCTGACAGGAGAAGCAAAAGTACGAGTGTTTGCCAGAAGACCATGTTGGCGGCAGCTGCAAGGGTTTCAAGAAAAAGAAAATGAGAGAGAGAGATGAAGTTGTGTAGAATAATGCGGTTTTGGTGAAACAGAGGAAGAAGATAGGGGTTTATATAGCGAGAGGGCTTAAGAGCATGATTTGCTCTAAGAGTAAAGACCGACCTTAGATTATTTTATTCATTTCATATTTCTCTGCGGATAATCTTCCGAGTTTCGATGTTAAAATATTGCTATGTATATTAATATTATTAGCAGATTTTATACGTTGGGTATGGTTGGACTTGGACCCCTTGTTTTTTATTCCTTTTTTTTTTGGGGGGGGGGGGGGATGGGAAGGAGATTTAATATTATCATATAGTATATCGATTATTTAAATATTTTGAATTTTTAAGTGCGTAAAACATTTAAAGAAATATAAAAACGTTTTGCAGCCTTCAAAGTATGCCGTTCTAAAATTACAAATTGTAGAATGCAAGCTAAAAATATATTATTTCTGTAAACAATAAATGTTGAGAATTGTAGACTTAATTCAATTGAAAATTCAGCAAATGTAAATTTGGCTGAATACGTTGGTACTGCGCGCCTGCATAAAGTCAAAGTCGAAGACAATCTAACATGCATGCCTAGTTGTCAATTTTTTTTTTGCGCAACTCCGCAACTCGTCTCATATTATTTTGCAAATTTAAAATATCTAGTTATAATATTAATTTTTGGTATTCATAAAAAAATGATTCCAGATTTTTTTTTAAAAAAAAAGGTGAAGTACATTCTAAACGCAGAAAGGCCATCATAAAAAAAAAATTAAATAATGTCACAAAAATAAGCATGGGCGGAGCCGCGGATGCAGTATATACCGGAGTCACCTGACCTCCCTTTATTTTGAAAGATAATATTTTTAAATTAAGTTTTTACTATTCTGACCCTTAAATTATTTAATTATTTTCATTGAAATTTTTTAATTAATATTGTGGATAATAAAAAAATTATGTAAATTCTCAAAATATAAAGTCTTGTAGATAAAAGTTTTCGTCATCGATTTTATTATCTATTACTTTGAGTTTTATATTTGAGTGAGACTATGATATTTCATGAAATACAAAATCTTTTATGTTTTATGTCCGTATCTCGAATTTAAAAGTTCAAATGGCCAATTCAACTGTTAAACATGATTTTCATATTGAAATATTTTTTGAGATCAAATTTTATATATTTTTTTTTGAAAGTTTTTGCTATTTTTTTAAATGAATGAAAAATCACTAATATTGAATGGTGCAGAGATCGTTAGATAAAAAAAAATTGTACCCAAAAAATAGCAAAAAATTACAAAAAATACGAAATTTAATCTTCAAAGATATTTTAATATGAAGATCATGTTCAGCATTTGAATTGACGGTTTAGACTTTCAAATTTGAGATACGGATGCAAAGCAAGAAAATTTTATATTTCACGAAGCATTATAGTCTCACTCTTTATATTTTTATTTTTAATATATAAAAAATATATTTTTTTAATATTTTTATTAAATAAAAATATATATTAAATTGTTAATTTTTTATTTAATGTTTAATTAATTAATAAATTTAAACTCTATAAACTATTACGATTACTCTCACATCGAAATCATGCATCCGCACTACCAAGTTCTTGTTGACTCGTACACTCCTAAAACCTATAAAAGATGTATATATTATATGGAGTTCAACAGAAACCAATATAAAAGCTTTACAAGCACGAGAAATCCTTCAAAGGTGACGTCGACAGAATATCCAAAGATGTTATTTGCTGCTATTCTATTTCTATTTATTTGTGCCTCAAGTTCTAAAAAATATTACATACATTCCCCGAATGATTGGGCATCATGAGCTGAGTTGCATGTATTTCATTTAATTGTAACGGGACTTGCGTACCAAACTGTCTAAATAATTAGATCCATATGGGTGCTTCGCATTGACTGGAACCTACCAATAAAGGATTGAAAAATAATATTGAAGCTAGATTAAGTCTAGGGAGGTTAAAGTTCGCAAATCATGACAATTGACATCGTAACTAGTTATCAAAGATAAGAGAAAAAAAATCGTCCTTGGGGCTTCATTATTTTTTCATCTTCTTCATTTGTTACATTTTCTGGAAAATCCATACTACGTGGTTATGGAAATAATTTATTATTATTATTATTATTATTATCAGATAAATATTAGATTCAAATCATCAATATTACGTGATACATAGAACATGTTTTAAATCCAGGACAAATTTATTTTGAAAAAAAAATAGTCTCTCATCAAATAATTTTAATTTTTCATCAGTATAGTTTTACTAACGTTATAATGAGTGTCCAATCAAATTTCAAATTGGCTCAAATTTGATATCCATCCTATGAAATTGGTTATAAATTTTTTTATAACTATAAATCTTCAATTTGAACGATTTTTAATAGAAATATGTATCACAAAGTTGAATGTACTATAAAGTCAGAACAATGATAGGAACTACAAGCATATTTTGTTTTCTTTTGCAATTTCTTTTTTTTCCTGTCACTAAGACATTAACAAACCCCGACCGTAATATTCTAGTTGAAGAAGAGAATTTTGGATATCTTAATAATTACTTGAATCTATACTCTCAAATAAAAGAAAAATGGACGGCGATGAAAGAGATTAAAAAATAAAACTAATTTGAGAAATTCGTCTAATTCGTCCGGATCTGAGTCTGAACCGACTTGATTGTTTTAAAAAATAAAACTGATCCAATCCCGATCTGACTCAATTTGAAATTAAATAACATACAATTCAATCAAAATCAATCTAAAATTTAATAAAAGTCAACATATAAATTAACCCGACCGGTCTAACTCAACTCCGATTTGACCTGATCCGATTTCTTCCAAAAAATTAAATTGACCCAACATGATATGTCTAAATCCGAACCCGTCCCGCCGACCTGCTCAATTGCCGTCTCTGCCTATCACCGTCTCTACGCAAAAGGTCCGTTACTTTAATGAAGTTGGGAGGATTAAGGAACCATAAAAAAGCGATTAACTGTAAATTTTAGCTTCTGTCATTTTTCTTTGTATTTATTTTTGTTGATCTATTGCCTGTAGCATATTTAGGGATCTGTCTGTATAACAGTTGATCCATCATGTGGACTCAGACCGGCTCATTAAGGTTTTCATTTTATATTCAATATCAATTAATTGACACCATGGTCCATCAAATCAGCCTCCCGGTTAGATCAACATTTTTGTGTTTTCCCAGAGGAATTTTTTAATTTTTTTATTCATGTTGACTTCTTAATATAGTCTGTCAAACTAATCTGATCTTTCCTTTTTAGATAAAAAAATGAAGTCATTTCAAAACCAGTTATTTATGGTGAATATCAAGATATACTGAGTTAAATGCCAAGTCATTTGTGATTGATAGTCAAATTATATGAAATTGAATAGATGCTGATAATTGTTACATACAACGATTTTAATTCTTAAATCAGTTTTTTTTTTCAATATAATTGATCTCTTGACGATCTATTAGTTTATTATAGTCATAATTGAATCATGTAAAAAATAATTTTCTTTCTATATATTTGATTCGGTTAGTTACTTTTTTACATTGGAATCTGGGATCTAATTTTGTGTATTAAATATATAGATAAAATGTTTAAAAAAAGATGCATTTTTTAAAAATTGATATTAGATGTAATTAATTAATTGGGTATTTGAAAATAAATTAGATTATCAGCCAGGCTGTGCTGTCAGTTGTGCCTGGGGCAAGATTGTCTTGGGCCAAGCACTTGAGCTTGACTGAATTTTCAAATTCAATGGCGGTGGCTGATATGATGGGCCATAAGTTATGGCAAAAAGTTGAAAATATAAATTTCAGTCGAAGTCAGAACTGGACCAAGCGGTACTAATTATGTTGGTATTTTTTTTTATTGGAAAGATAAGAGTAAAATTCATATCATTTTTCATCATTTTTATTTTTCAGTTTTTTAAATATAAAAACACAAAATAAAGTAAAATTTTATAACTATAAATGTAAATATATATATATATATATTTTAAATATTTTCTATTTTTTATATTTTTAAATACAATTAGAGCAAAAGAGTTTAAAAATGATCGAGTTTGAAAAGAATTTAAGGGTTTGAGAAGGACCGAATTTGTTATGGGCCGGGATACGGAGGGATCTAAATTTGTTAGTTTGCTCGATTATTTTGGCAATTTCGATGATAAATTTTCAACTAAGTCTAAAATTTCAAAAACATCAAATGTTTGATGCACATATAAGTTGATTAAAATATTATTTGATATTTCATTAGAAATATCAAAATTGATGAATTTTATACTTGTTCTGATTTAATGATATTTGATAAAGTATCAAATAATATTTTAAATATAGAATAATTAAAACACAATCAATGTTGAAATTCAGAATTATTTATATATTTTTAATTATCATCAGAATTTAGAAACTGTGTCACGTTGTACATGGCATCATAGAGTAACAATATTCATGAATTATTCATGAACAATTCATGAATTGATCGGATTTAATAATGTAATAATAGATAGTCGATAAAAACGACAGGCCGGGAATATACGTGAACTATTTATGAAATTGTGTTTTATTCACTAAAATTAGGATATGTTTTTATCGGCGTCAAACGCCAAATTGGTTTATCTGGTCGATGAGGAGTTAAAATTGTATCATTTGATTATCGAGGATATTGAAGACATGCAGTCACTGTTAAATTATGATGAAAAATATAAGAGGATTATGATGTAAATATTTTAAAGAATGATGTAGAGTGATATTTGGGTTTATAGCGTAAGAAAAGTGGATAGGAAATTTAATTCTCAAAACCCCGTGACCCCAGTTCAAATATCGGAAAGAAATGTTTTGACATGATCTCACCTAAAATTATCATCTATTTTCATATATTTGAAATTTGAAAGAATGATTGAAAACCAATATTTACTTTTAGTAGTAAAAGATAATATTCACACAGTAGTTAAAAATAATATATTCTGTGTGAGAGATCATAAATTTAAAATTTAAATAAAAAAATTATAAATAATAAAAAAATTAAGTAGCTCAAAATTCTCATATTTGCTAAAACAAATCTAATTCATCATTTACCTTTTTATCTAAAAGATGAAATGTCTAATTTGCCGTCACTCTAAGGCCACCTGCGAATGAGAATGGGAAAGCTATGGGATGGATTACTGTAGAAGATCATGCAATGGAGCAGTCCAGTGGAGAATCAAATGGAGATACTGAGAAGTTGTTATAACTAACTTCAGTTAGATAGTTAGATCACTGAATATTCTCCTATATATAAAGGAGCTAATACATGTATGAGTAACGATTGTGATAATGAAAATTCATTCAAAATAAATAAAACTCTATATGGTATTAGAGCCATTATCAGAGCCTTTGCTCTTCTTGTTTCAGCTCTTTAACGTCATGGATGATCCTCCTCCCACTTCTTTTCTTGTTGTCTCGAGTAGATCTGACATATCTATTCAATTCTCTCAACAAATTCATACAATTCTTATTCATGATAACTATCTTATCTTGAAATCTCAAATCATTCCCGTTCTCTGTGGGTATGATCTTATGAGTTTTATTGATAGATCAGATGCTCCTCCTCGATCAATCACAGCTGTTGATGGATCCTCATCTCTTAATCCTGCTTTTCAAAGGTGGCATCAACAAGATCAACTTATTCTTGCATGGATCTTCAATTCCATGCCACAATCACTTCTAGTTAAAGTAATTAATTGTGAGACATCGTTTCAACTTTGGACAAAGCTCAGCCAGATTCACAGTTCACAATCTCTTGCACGAGTTCTTGAATTGAAGCTTCAACTTCAAACAACCAAGAAAGGCAACTCCACCCGTGTTCAGTATATTCAGAGTATCCAATCCCTTGCTGATCGCCTTCGAAGTGTTGGTTCAAAAGTTTCTGAGCAAGATCTGATTCTTTATATGCAAGGACTTGGCAATGAATATGAGAATTTTGTTCCAGTAGTCTCCATGAGATATGAAACTTTCACTATCAGAGCTTCAAAGCCTCCTTCTCTCTCATGAGGCACAATTAAAAGCATCTTTAGCCTCTCTTATATCTTCCCCTCTGATTAATCATGCCAATTCAACTGCCTCTCAAAATTCTACATTTGGCACGTCTTACTCTCAGTCAAATGCTTTATATGCTGGCTTATCTCAACCTCACAATCCTCAATTTCCTGCTGGAGAATATTACAATCGAGGCAGAGGTCGAGGTTACAATCGAGGCAAAGGCCAGGTAGGTTCCATAGCAATGCTTTTGACAAACCATAATGTCAGATTTGCTTTAAATGAGGTCACACAACACTCAAGTGCTATCACCGCTTTGATCTAGAATTTATTGGTACAAACCTTCTAATCCTCAGCCGCATCAGGCTCTTATAACAGAACCCACTTTCTCTCCTTCAAGCCTGCACGATTTCTTGATTCAGGAGCAACAACTCATGTCACCGCTGATTTGAACAATCTATCATCTATCTCTCTCTACACTGGCCCTGAGCAAGTTCATATGGGCAATGGAGCAGGTTTGCAAATTTCTCATCTTGGCACATCTACAATTTGTACAAAAGAGAAACTATTGCACCTCAATAATATACTGTGTGTTCCTAGCATTACTAAAAATCTTATGAGCATTTCTCAATTAACCAAGGATAACAACATGATTGTGAAATTCACATCTTCTTCTTGTTTTATGAAGGATCCACTCAATCACATGATCCTTCTTCATGGTACATTTCATGATGTTTGTACTAGCTTCATGTCCCTCCCCATCCACATCAAGTTTTGCATACTACTCATGTCCCAGCATCCTTATGGCATAATCGACTGGTGCATTGCTCTCCAACTGTTGTGTCTACTATTCTTGCTCAAAAGAACATTGTTGTAACGTCTTCAAAGTTTTATCTTTGTTCAAATTATTTTAAAGCTAAAGCTCATAAGCTACCATTTAATCCATCCTCTAGTGTTGCTACAACACCTATACGCTAGTGCATACATATTTATGGGAATCTTCTCCTATACTATCAAATTCTGGTAATCGTTACTATGTTGCTTTTATTGATGAATATTCAAGATTTACCTAGATTTACTTTTGTTCTTGCAAGTCTGATGTTCCAAAGTTGTTTGCTGAGTTCAAATCTCGAGTTGAAAACTTATTATCTTGTAAGATTCAAACTATTCAGTGTGATGGTGGTACTGAATTTAAATCACTCATTACGCAATATTCCGAGATAACTTTTCAAGTGTCTTGTCCCTATACGCCAGAACAAAATGGCTTAGCTGAACATAAACACCATCATGTGGTGGAACTGAGCCTTGCAACTATGATACATGCTTCCATACCCTTAAGTTACTGGGATGTCATTTTTGAGAGTGTGGTGTTTGTTATTAATCGATTACCTATCCTATCTATATCAAACGACTCTCCATTTCAGTCTTTGTTTCATCAAATCCCTAATTACCAGTTTCTCAGAACAATTGGTTGTGAATGTTTTCCTCTTTTAAGTCCTTATACATCTCACAAGTTACAGCCCCGATCTAAATCATGTGTTTTTATAGAGTATTCCTCTCTCCACAAGGGTTACTGTTGTCTCCATTTACCAACCAATAAAACCTATGTCTCACATCATGTTATCTTCAATGAGTCTGTATACCCTTTTGCCACATTCTCTGTCTCAACATAAACTATTTCTACTTTATCAAATTGATCTTCTACACTAACTGTGCTACCTACAACTCCTGGTTCACCATCCTCCTAACACTCGGTCAATGCTTACACGTCCTTAAATTTTCGACATGTTCCCATATCTCCTTCTTTAAAATAAAGAAGAGAGCTGATGGCACTATCTTACGTTATAAATCTTGTCTTGTGGCTAAGGAATAGAACCAGGAAGAAGGCCTTGATTATTATGAAACATTCAGTCCCGTTGTCAAACCAACAACTATTCGTGTTGTTCTTACCATTGCATTGTCTCAGGGATGGTCTCTTCGACAATTGAATGTTAACAACGCATTTTTACATGGAGACTTAGAAGAAACAGTATATATACAACAAGCCTCGGGTTTCTCTAATCCATTACGGCATAATCATGTTTGTTATCTCAAAAAAACTTTATACGGTCTTAAACAAGCGCCTCGTGCTTGGTTTCACAAATTGAAAAGCTTTCTTCTACAGTAAAAATTCACTTGTTCGACCTCGGACAACTCTCTCTTCATCTTTTAATCTGACCAAACTGTGATATATCTTCTAGTTTACATTGATGACATCATCCTTATAGGAAATAACCAAACTGCACTAACATCCTTGATCTCTACACTTAATTCTACCTTTTCTATTAAAGATCTCGGCATGTTATATTATTTCTTGGACATTGAAGTTAATCAATCTGCACAAGATCTCTTCCTTACTCAAACCCGATATCTTCAAACCATTCTTGCACATGCCAATATGGTTAGAGCAAAATCATGCACAACTCCTATGCAATCGTTAGTTTGCAATTGTGATCTAAATCATGTGTTTTTATAGAGTATTCCTCTCTCCACAAGGGTTACTGTTGTCTCCATTTACCAACCAATAAAACCTATGTCTCACGTCATGTTATCTTCAATGAGTCTTTATACCCTTTTGCCACCTTCTCTGACTCAACACAAATTGTTTCTACTTTATCAAATTGATCTTCTACACTAACTGTGCTACCTACAACTGGTCACCATCCTCCAATTCCTTCATGTCCCATATCTCCTGCTATTCCTCCACCACCTTCCTCCTCTAACACTGGTTATTCCATGCTTACACGTCAGAAGACCAATTCTAGATGACCCAAAGAATTTCTATATTTTCAAACATATTCAGCTCATACCACTACTACTTCACTTCCACTACTGATACTGAACCGACATGTTATACTCAAGTTAGTTGTACACTTCTTGTGCTCCAATGATCAGATAGCCGATGGTCTTACTAAAAGTCTTGCAAAGAATCGATTTCAGCAGTTGCGTAACAAGCTCACCGTTTCACAGAACCTTATGGGATGGATTACTGTAGAAGATCATGCAATGGAGCAGTCCAGTGGAGAAACAAATGGAGATACTGAGAACTTCTTATAACTAACTTCAGTTAGATAATTAGATCACTGAATATTCTCCTATATATAAAGGAGCTAAATACATGTATGAGTAACGATTGTGATAATGAAAATTCATTCAAAATAAATAAACTCTATAATTACGCATGTATCAATTTCTGAGTTTCTGAGTTCTCATTAATGTGACAGCTAGCTGGGAAAATATTTCAGTCCAAGTAAAAATTTTTTGTTTAAGATTTTGTATGTGTTTGATAGGTTGAATTGGAAAAAGTGATCCAAACCCAAACTCCTACCCAGGCAGCCGAATAGATTATGGATTGAGATACCCAGACAAATGAACGGCACCTAAAACTGCACATTAATTCCTTATTTTCCCAACTGCAAAGAGAGCAAAAGGGAAACAGCGGCGACTAAAAACATTATTCTAAAGAGATTTGTTAAAAAAAAATTCAGACTTGCCTCCTAGTATAGAACTCAAAGGACAGATTATCCTGTAGTGCTCAGAACTAAAAGAGATTTTGTTAAAAAAAATTATAAATTATAAATTTAATTATATATTTTAAAAAAAATATGATTACTACATAAAAATAATTAATTAATTATGTTTGCTTCTTATTTTATTTATTATCATATTTTATATTGAAATAGAATAATATTTTAAAACTTTAAAATACAAATATTACAATATACAATCCACAGCCTTGTAGGCATAAAGCTGAATACTTCAAATTGTCTAAAATAACATCAAGCATTCCACCCACCAATGAGGAACTCCTTGGCATTAATTTAATCCGAAACCAACTAGACGTACCCCCCATTTACCCTTATAACCTGACCATTGACCCATCCGGCCGGATCTGTACACAAGAACCCGACCACTGGGGCGATATCGTCGGTTTCTCCAAGCCTTCCCATTGGGTTCATATCCACTGCCTTCTTCACAACATCCTCAGTTTTCCCAGCGAAAAACATGTCTGTTGCTACTGCTCCAGGTGCCACACAATTTGCTGTAATTGCAGTTCCCTTTAGTTCTTTTGCCATTGTCTGCAATCAAAGACAAAAGGAATTTCCCAAAGCAGGGTAAGTATTACAAAATTCGGTGCCAATTTTTTCCCATCCAGTATTACTGTTCAGTAAGTAGGAACTTGTAATATTGAGATTGTATGAAATCAAATTAAGCTTGCATTATCTTGCGGGTTACCAGTTCCGATTTAATTGTAACTGGATACTTCTAACTGTATAATACAGATGATGCACCCAATCACTGATGTGGGCTGGCCACTGTCTATAACTCATAAAAGCAAACAAGGGTGCAAACCATTTATACCAGTAGGTGCTGTACTGAGGTAACCAAGGCCATACTTGCATATATTAACATAAGAGAGTATAATATTAAATCGCCAAAAGTGCAAAATGAGCCAAATTCATAAATGTAAAGAAACATTGACCTTAACCATTGCCTCTACTGCAGCTTTAGATGCTGTGTATGCCGCATAACCTGGCCGGAGAGATCCCACAAGGGATGTTGTTAAAACAATAATCCTACCACCGCCACCACGGACCAATCTGTTTGCTGCCTCACGACAGCACAAGAAAGATCCTCGCGCATTCACTGCAAATGTCTTGTCCCAATCCTCAATTGATGTGTCGGCTATATTTGGGTACTTGGTATCTAGCACACCTGCACTTGCGACCTGTTGGCACGGTGGCCATTTATAAGTAATAAGTTCAATAAATCTTCAATTATTAAAATTTATTGTTCATTCAACTATAACAAAGCTCCCTTCTCCAAAATTTCTAAAGTAGAAGAAGGGCCTGTCTGTACAATATAAAAGTAGGTACCAAGATATGGACCGGTCGACCAAAGGCCGATTCGGCCGTGTCGAATAGAGATCGCACAGCAGCCGGGTCGGACACGTCAGCTTTTACTGGAACGGCGCGGGAGCTGGTGAGCTCCGACGCCAGAGATTCGGCATGAGACGGATTGGAGGAGTAGCCGATGATGACGTCAGCGCCGAGAGAGGAGAGGTGAGCGGCGATGGCGCGGCCGATGCCACGAGAGGCACCCGTCACGATGGCCGTACGACCGGCGAGAGGCAGGGAAGAAGAAGAATCAGAAGACGGACTTGGAGCCATCGAGATAAATTGGTGTTTTGTTTTTGTTGTCCCTTGTTTTGGGATCCAAATCTTGTTTCGAGATAAATTTGTTATTCTTTTGGGTGTGTTTGGTTTGGTGAAGAATAAGACTGTTCTAAAAATTGAGGGTGTGTTTGGATCGTGCAATAATATCATAATAATAGAAGAATTGAGAATAATAAATTAGCGTAGTGAAAAAATATTGATTTTTTAGTTAGCGTGAAATTAGTAAAAAAATGATATTATTCCGAATGGTAGAAATATTATTTGAATTATTTGTTGGGGATAGTAATGATGAGTTAAGAAAAACAATAGTTATTCTATCATCATGACAAAATAACATAGTAGTTATTCTCATTATTTCGAAATAGCATATTTATGTTTGAATACATAATTGTTATTCATATTTCGAGAACAATAGCTATTTTGTTATTCCTGACTCATCCAAACATACCCTCAGGTTTTGGAATAACTTTGAATTTGCTTTATTCTACAAATTCATCAAAATAATGGTTTAGTAAAATTGTGAATTTATAGAGTAGTGATAATATTCAAAAAAATGTCCCTAATATTTTTTTATTCATTTCGGATGGTACAAAGAAATCATTAATATTAATGGAGAATAAGAGGTTTATTATTCTATCCAAAAAATATATAAAAAAATTAAAAGAATTTATAAATATTTTTTAGTTAAATATTGATAGCGTATAAAATTTCATGTAATTTCATTAATATTTGATATTCCATCAAAGATTATCAAATTTAGCGATCATTCACTAATATTTGCAATGATTTCAAATTAACGGTCTTTGATGGAATATCAAACGTTAATGAAATTAAATGAAATTTAATGGGCTATCAATCTACAAATAAAAGAACATATATGATTTTTTTTATTTTTAGATTTTTTATATTTTTAAATGGAATAATATAATCTCTCTTATTCTCCAAGAATAACAGTAGATTTTGATCCCTTGTTTTGAGGGTGATTTGCTTCGTTTGAGTTGAAGATCTTATAAGTGATATAATTTTATGTTACTTAGATCTTACTCGTACTGATCATAGATCATTCTTATTGTATTTATATTTCTGTATTAAATATATTTTTGGGAACCACAATTTATAATTGATTTTATCAGCATTGTATACAACATTCCAACTTGTCCCTAATTTTCTTTTTCATTGCGGAGGCTTAGAACCAAAATCCCTTGAAAATAAATTACAGTTTTGATTTCAAAATATGTGAGCCTACAATTTTACAGTGGAAAATAGAAAGAACAAGTCGCTGGCAGTGTTACTAACTTACTATTGTTTTTCCTATGGGCCTTCACTTGAAAGTAACACGTTAGAAAAGCATACATTTTGTAAGTATGATAGAAGGCCCAAAATAGATAGAATGCTAGTAGCGGCCCCATATATGATGAACCCTAAATTTTGGCGTAGTTGAATTATTGATGTTGTTACTGATATCTAGATATTATTATTATTGATGTTGTTACAGTATCAATATTAATTTTAAGTTAAATTAGTTATTAATTGTATTAATATCTAAGTTAAATTATTTCTAAACTTATATTAATAATATCCACCAATGTTTGAAATATCGAAGCATGATGTATGCCATTCAAATGATGTTATGTACACTTTGATGCTTTTATATCGTTTACAATTCATCACTTGATCAGATGATGCTTGGTTCACCAATCACCACTTTTTAGGCCTTGGTGGTGTTTTGACATTTCTTATTCTTAGATAATTTGCAAACAGTGACATAAATTACATTAATTGTTGTCGCTCAGTAGTCAGTACCACACCACTTAGCCATAGTCAACTATTTTTTTCATTCCAAGCTCAAAAAAGTTTTCGTCTTTTTGTTCAAGTAGTATATTTTTTGGCAAGTGCTATTTGCTTTAGCTGTTTTTTTTTCTTTTTTCTTTTTAAAAAACTGAAAGATTAGCCGTGCATCTTCGTTCTCTGCACTTTCTCGATGCATTTTCTTTTTGTGCTCTGTCAATATCTTTCGCTATCATTTGACTTCCCAATAGGAAACAAAAACATCTTTGAAGGAAAGAATGAGTCAACAATCAACTTTTTTGTAATGACAAATAATTCACTAGACTATACATCTATAGAAATGATAGAATATGACGTATATTAATTAATTGATGGGGTAAAAATTAAATGTGTTTTTTATATTTAAATTAAGAAAAATTGCTCTATATATATATAACGCGTTACACGCATGCACCCGTGCACCGCATTAAAATCTCAAAATTCAAGTTAAAAATGACCGATCAAAACTGTTCAATTTATTTTCATATCAAATTCTTATAGAAAATCAAATTTTATATATTTTTAAATTTTTTTGCCATTTTTTGGGTCAATAGCAAGTTATTTGATTTTAAGAATTTGGATCGTCCAATAGTGATGATTTTCTTTCTACCCAATTTTTTTTTAAAAAAATATAAATTTTGATTTTCTACAAAATTTTGATATGAAAAATATATTGAATGGTTCGGATCAGTCATTTTTAACTTAAAATTTAAGATTTTGACGCAATCCGTACAACGCATTATATTTTAGCATTCCTTTCTCTATATATGTATGCTTGATAGACATATTTTGGGCACAAAATCTGCTGCTCGTAACACATCCGACAACGCTCCTCTATTTGACGCTACAGTGATCTCATCGTCCGTCATCTAATTTTACGAGCAGTTCCCTGCTCGCCCAATTTCCGAACAGCAGATTTGCTCCCCATATTTTGTGCTAAAATTCTGCATTTTGACCCCCACTTATAAGTAGAATTGAACTAATTACAGTACAATATTTGGTCACTAATTAAATACTCAACAAACATCAAAAAAGATTTATGCATCAGCTCCCGGAAGAGACTAAACTAAGGTAATGGAACTCATTTTTTGGACATGCAAATCGACAGGTTTGATTACTAAAGGAACTTCCGTGATTGATATGGGAGCTTAGTTATTATATGAAAGATCTCTATTATATAGTTATTAACATTGACTTCATTATTTACTAGCACAAAATACATCCGTTCTACATACTCTCTTAATTTAAAAATAATGTTATCGAACACTAATTTTATTATAAATAAATTATAAATTTTACTAAAATATATTTTATGCCTAAATCAATTAGAAAGGCTCTTAAGTATGTAAATAAAATTAATTTATTATTTTATAAATGTATAAAATATAATATTTTTTCTGAGTATGATTGTACAATGTGTACTTTTTTTTATAATAAAACTTAATAATAGTTGATATTTAATTTATTTAATATATAAATTTTTTAGATCTCCTATAAATGTATGGTAAAAATTAACAAATCAAATAGAGAGGAAAAATAAGTTTAACTGAAATCTAATTGTCATTTTTATAAAATCAATCAATCTCAATCGTAAATTAAAATATGAGTATTTTGATCATTATACATTATCTGATAACATTAATGGACAAATCTAACATGCGCTCCTAAAAAATACTTTTATGTTTTTATTTTAAATAAATAATATATCTCATTTAGATATAATTTATGTCTAAGTAAATACAAAGAGCCTTAAATTTATAAATAAAATTAATTCATTATTTAATAAAATATGATTTATAAAACATAATAATTTTTAATAAAGCTGTATATTGTATTTTTTTAAAAAAATAAAAATAGTTTATTATTATTTTATTTGATAGATAAATTATTTTTTAGGCCTCCCATTAATATATGATAAAAATTTGAAAATAAATTGAAGATAAAATTGATATTGGTCAAAATCTAAATCATTAGTTTTTTAAAATTAATCCACATCGTTCGGTAGGGATATTTGGGTTATTAAGAAAAAGTTGAAAAGCTAGACATTAATAGTCAAATTCAATACATATACACTTTATAATATAGTATAGATATTCATTAAACTAGCTTTGTACCCACGCGTTATAGCGAACTTTTTTATTTAGATATAGAAAATCACATGATAATATGTATGTCATTCTAATATAGAAATAAATATAAGATCAATTACAGATGTTATATCAGATATAATCTCGCATGATTTCTCTCAACCTTTAATTCTCTTCCTTCTATATGATAAATAAATGGAGAGAATACAAAATAATGGACACTATCGTGTTCGTCTTATTAGTCAAAATTAATGTAAATCATTAGATGAGTGATATTTTGAGATATAAAAAATTTGAAGGAAATAACAAAAAATGGATCCGTCCAATTCATAGTTGCTTTATATAATAGTATATATTAGTTATTATCAAAATAATACTATTTAATTAGAATAATAAAAATATTATATAATAATGCCATCATTCGTCGATATAAATGATAATTCATTTAACCTGAATAAGAAAATTAAAATCGATCAATCTTACAAACATTTTCCCATTAATTGATATAGAATCCGTAAGTAGACAGGCATATTTACAAAGAATTCCTGTTTTCCGAAGGAAATTAAAAGGAGGGGAGTTTATTTTAGCAGCACAACTGCACAAGTACAAAAATTAGCCCGCAAATGCAGATAAAAGATTGTTGTTTTGTTTACTTGTTTTCTTACGTCATACATATCTGTCATGAGCAAAACAACAAAACGACATAAATACAGTGCGATTCTGCGAATGTAGGAGTGACGTCGTCTAGTGGGATGAATTAATTATATTACCTAAATTACGTACTTACTAATTTTAGATAGGGTTCGGATTCAAACGGGCCGGATCAGATCAAATTAATTTGCTTTTTGAAAAAAAAAATAGAATTAGATTAGTTTGACTTTTTAGAAAACTAAATTGAATCGGATTTAGATCCAGTGTGTTTAAATGAATGAATGAGTTAGTGAAAATAGTCACTAACTTATAATTTATAATATTAGCTAAATCATTTTTTATAGGATCAATAAAATAATCACTAACTCAATATTTAAAAAAAAACTATTTTCTCATTTAAACATAAAATAACAATAAAAATAATAAAACTATTTTCTCATTTAAACATAAAATAACAATAAAAATAATAGTTAACTCAAAAATTACTCTTCACCGATCCAAACGCATTGCTTCTGTCATAATATTGATCTGCAACTAAAAAAATAGTACTTGGGTTTTAATAATTATTTGGCCAGTTTCCTAAATAAGCATCCGATATAGCACAGTAAATTTTACATGAATTTTACATTCCTGACTGTCTTTCTTTCTCTCTCTCTGATACGCGGCTCACTGTAAATATTACGATAATGTAGAGGATTGTGACTCCAGTTTCCTGCCCTTTATGGATAAAAAACCCATAAAAACTGAGATATTTTTGGAGATTCTAGACAGGTGATTCCATGGACGCTCTAACCGAAAGGACCACACATGATATCATTATTAGCTATTATCATAGACGTAGCATTGCAGAGCATTTACTAAGCCCTTCATTGATTCTTTGATCAATTGCAAATGCATGGCTTTACCCATCCTTAATAATGGTTATTGTTGTTACGACTCATCTTGTACCATCCCCTTGATTCATACACATAAAAATTGGATGTAATTATTGGATAAAACATACTGGTATTGTACCAGTAACAATGACAGTATCAATAAACTTCAAAAATAACCATACTAGTAAGCAAGAAAGAAATCTGTTGGTCAAATAACAATATTTCTCAACATAAAAATAAGTAATCGTTCAACCTATACCCTTGTTGCAAAAATATGTTCTTATATATATAAAAATAATTGTGACTAATATAAGAGGTGTTGTCAAAAGTCATATCTACACCCCTTCATAGCATAATCGAATTTGTTCCCTTTCATGTATTCCAATGAAATTACAAATTCGAAACTGAAGACAAAGGAAAAAAGAAAAGGGAGAGAGAGAGAGAGAGAGAGAGAGAAAGTAAAATGGACTTACCACGCTGATTTTGGGTTGCTCCGGAGCACTCTTGATCGGTCAAACGAAGAAAAAATGAGATCGAGAAAGGGAGAGCGGGAGGTGCGGAGGGGGGAGGACTGGATTTAGATCTATCGCCTGGGGAGAAAGAACGGACGAGTCTGAAGCAGAATCGGGGGTTTTAGCGAAAAGATCTTGAACCGGTTTTTGCATCGGTCACTAGAGACCTGGCGATTTTAATTATTTCTCCAGTAGCGCAATCTGATGAGCGTGGATCTGAAAGCATATCAGACGGAGATAGAAGCATTGAGATAATAATAAAAAATGAAATCATATATAATAATGACAATAATTAAAATGAAAAAATTAAAATAAAACAATAATGATAATTGGTTAATATTATATTAGTTATCATAATAATATTAATAATTGTTATAATAACAACAATGACTACGATTATAATAATATTTAAATAAGTAATACTGTAATAGTAATAGTTATAATAATATTATTAATTTTAAAAATAATTATTGGAAATATTATAAATAAATATTGTAACCATAATAATTATTGATAAATTAGAAATGAAATGATAAGGATAATTTTTAACATACTATTAGTTATCATAACAATTGATAATGATAAAAATAATAATAATAATAGAGTGATTTTATGATGTATTGCAATGTAAGAATGTATGTGTGTATTATCTCAAAATCTCAATTTTAAAGTAAAAAATGATTGATCTGAACCGCATTTGTTCTCTATATCAAACTATACTAGCTAGCCAAATTTTCTATTTTAAAAAATATATATTATTTTTTGGGATGAAGAAAAAATTGATTGATTTAAAATTTTTGAATAATCTAATGATAATGATGATTTTCTACTCATCTGAATTTTTTAAAAAAAATAAAATTTAATGTGTTAGAAGAGTTTTATATAGAGATAATAATGAGAGGTTCGAAACAGTCAATTTGTACTCAAAGTTTAAAAATTTGAGGCAATGTATGAGTGTCCCCTGCATTGTACTATAGTCTCGCTCATAACATTAATAATAATAAATATTATAGTAATAATACCAACGGTAATAACTTAATAGTAATAGTTGTTATTATTTCAACGTTATCACTGTAATTCACAACTACACTAAGAAATAACTTGAGGCGTAATTTAAAGAAATTTCTCTAGACATCTTTATTTATAGAGCCATAAGGTCAACTTCTTCTTTATTTGTCCTTTAATTATTCATATTTAGCTTCATAAGTGAGGGATAATAACTTTATCCTTCACTTATACTCTAATCAAACATGCTATTTTAGTATATATCTTCTTTTAACTTTATAAAGATCCGAAGCTGTTTATCAGTACAAAAAGATCATAAGAAAATAAAATCGAAATTGGTTCAAAGTATATATGATAATAGTATATTTTCACCTTACCATTAATTTTCATTTAATGATTGCTCCCGAAAGAACTAGAAAAACACATATTAATAAATGAACAAAACGAAAATACCCATACATGAACACATCGAACTCGATAATTAAATGTTAATACCTTGAAAAAGCAAGGAACCTGTATCAGAAATAATTCAATACCACACACTCCGAAAAAAATATAGTATCATGCCTTTTTTTCCTTTCTATTTCCCCTTAATATTCCTTATACAGACCTGTGGTCAACCACGCTAGCAGTACGCTGCCTCTTAGTGCTACCACCAGATCCTTCATCAGACGACGAAGTTCTTTCCATGACCGCACGAAGTGCCTCTTGGATTGACAGTAATGTGTGCTGGGGTGACTGTTGTGGTGGCAATTGTTCACTGGTGTCAGTATAATCTTCACCTGTAGTATCAAAATTGGTTTCCTCACCAGTTACCAGCAGTACATTTTTCACACGACCTGCTAGTGTTGTGATCTCAGCTTTTAGGGTGCGAAGACGGAGTGATTTTAGCGTTTTAATGAGATCAGGAAGAAGATCAGATCGGTCTTCACAACATAGAGATGCACGTACGATGAAACGACCTTCTTCATCAGTTGATAATGCATCAACTGTTAGTTCATCGGATTCGGTTGGCAACGGGCACTCTTCAGCTATCTCAGTCGTCTGCCTCTTCAACTCCTTCACATGTTGGATTACCTCCGCTAGTAGTGAAGCCTTGTCAGTCTGAATTTCAAACAAAATGGAGATGAAAATATTATATAAGCTAGTGTGAACGATTAATGGCAAATAATACTTGTTAGTTCTTTAGCTTATGAAAAAAGTGGAATGTTCTGATGATCTTTTCCTTCTTTCCTTCTTTCCTTCCTCCTGAAGAAGTAAATGTCAAAGGTAGATCTATATTGATATTATTTCACAAATGTTTAACAGGTGGAAATTCATTTCGTTAAGGTACCCATTAATTCACAAACATGATACTATATTCTAATTACTCCCATTAAATTTAATTTTACGAGACTTTTCTGACTCAAACATAGAGATAGAGGAAGGGAATATTGATCGATCCTTGGCAGCTACTGCATGCAAAGTTTTAAGAGAGACAAAATTAAGAGAACTATGATTCAGAAGAGTCAATGAACACAAGGTACGTACCACTAGCTAGCTAGCTACAAGTTAAATTTGCATGAACATAAAAAATGGTAAAAAATCGCAAGATGGAGGTATAAACTTGTGAAGATTTTCCCTTCTTTACGAAGCGGAAAATGCTAACTAATATGTAAGCTACATTTATATCCACCAAATGGAGAGAGAAAGAGAGGGGAACTTTGGTACCACTGGAAGTATATATATATGAACATATATATTACAATGTAGGTATTAAGATAATAGAACGTCTCTTCTCACTTTCCCGTGTCTAAAGTATAGGCTGCCAAATGAAGAAATGAGTTAATGGAAAGTACTATCACCAACAAGCAACTGGCAGAATATGGGTTGGTGAGAAATGTGATGAGAGTGGAGAGACTATGGAATGAATAATATTGTATTTTAGCACACCTGATCTAAGCACCAACGCGTGATAAAAGATTGCATAAACTACTATTATTGTTTTAGAGAGAAAAGAGAGAGTGTGCGCGTTTGTGGAGCCCTTTCCGGTTTGTGCTTCCATGCACGCGTGCCCTTCTATATCATAAGTGTGGGGATTGATCCGTGCCTACAAATAAGAATTGATTTGCACCACCCCATCTATCTTTCATAGATCTAATAATCTCAGTTTTTTTCCTTTAGCAGTACTGTGGCTTTATCGTCATACAACCAGAATTATTATTTATTTTAACAACTAAATAACTAATATACGTAACAGAACATAAAAATCTAAAACCACCTAGATATATGACTCTAGAGGCCAGGTTTATGCCTACGAAATAGAACTCATTTGCATCATACCATTTTTCATATACTTGTTGATTATAATGATTATTTATGAGCTAAGAAACCTGAATGTAGCAGTACGTAGTATGTGATGACTCTAGATGGATATATATGCTGTAATTAAAGAATACTTTGACTTAGGACAGTAATATATTTATGAACTTAATAATGTTATGAAAAGAATCCCTGACATGTTATACAAAAATGTAACTACAACAACGTTATTTGCAAATGATCAAAAGTGAATTTTAACTATTTGAAATTCACAGCACTTCCGGGCGCACACAATTTGATAAAGAAAGAATAATGAAGACAGAAATAGTGAAATAGCTAGATATGAAACTTTTTATGTAGAAAAAGGAAGTTATAATGAATCTAGAACACAAACCAACTGTATTCTCAAGTCAGCATGCATGCAACAACTTTTAATATTGTAGAAGACTTGCTCACCAGAATAAATTAGAATGCTTTCCTTAACTCATGCACAGTGGTATAACTGGAAGCAAAATTAAATGTAGAGTGAGTGTAATGTAGAAAAAGATATAACAGTTTATAATGCATGCAAATATTAATTGCTGTCCTTTCCCGATGGTAATGAGGTTCATAATTATTAGGACATGTATGACTAAAGAGCAACGCTCACTGCCGTTTCCTATTATCCTATGACATGTATATATACACACAATAATTATCAAAATGGTAGCGAATGATTTGTTAGCTGTTTTATATGCCTGAAACAATATACTTGATTAGACATATTAGGCTTATATATAATTGTTTTGATGGAAATCTAGAGTTCCCACTATTTTCCTTGATCTTAGTACTCAACAAAAAAGCCAATGTTCAACCACATTTAACATATACGTAGAGACAGCAACATGTAATTATATAGGACATGCATGTTTACTGATTTAATTTTGTGTTACAATTGAGAGATTAAATGTTGTTGTTGTTATGAATGAAGGGTGTGTTTGATGACACCCTTTTTTTAGAAGAAAGCTTCTTTTATCTTATTTTAAAATTTAATATGAATATTTGCCAGTTATGAGAGAAATTAAAGCTATGAAAAAAAAAGAGGAAGCAAGAGAGTTTCTTTCGGAAAAAAATCTTCCACCATTATTTTTTATGGAAGAAGAAATTCATATTTCTTCTACTTTATTCGCATTTCGTTTGGCATCATTTATTATGAACTTGCCTTCTTCTTCCTCTTCAGAATGAAAAGATTTTGCCAAAAACTCCATAAATATCTTAAAATCATCTTCACATAAAATTAAAGTTGTTGGAACTCTCTTCTTAATGAGAACAATTAATATTAAGTATCATAATGTACACGAGATGTTCTGCCCTATAAGAATGTTTGGAAGTTGTAATGTAAAATGCAAACTTCGATTAAGAACAGAACATATATATGTAAAATGGTAACTAATAATATAGGAGCTTGGAAAAATACAAGTTGATTATGAGTACGGGGTAAGCTACAATTAAATGACAAATGTAAAAATTTTGTCATCATAACATAATTTATCTTCAAGGATGGAACTTGGTATAGATATCAATAGATCTCCTCTCTTTAATGAAAGCCATATTTTTAGTAAAAAAAAACTATCTTGAGAAGAAATTAAGAATGCAATAAGTGTGTTCAAATTATCGTGTAGAAAAGATGTTGAAAGTTTTTACAAAATATTAAACAGTATAAAGAAAAATGTTTTTCTGCAACTTTTATTAGTAATACACTATTACTCATCAAATTTATCATTTGGAAGGGTAAATCAACTTTGAGGTGTTTAAAAAGAGGGAGATGTGTAAGACAAATTGGAGGTACAATACAACTTTTTTAAAGTGCGGAGATGAGAGAAGGGACAGAAAGGGAAGCTAAAGAACCTAGTAAAGGCTATCCACTTGTATTTTTTTTTCTGATATAAGAATGTGCCTGCTCGTTTATCTGAGGATGAGTTTCTTCCCCACAGTAGCTGCTTGTTGTGTCCTGATTTACCTTCTTTTTGCTGTAATGCTTCTTTTTTGGTTCCTCTTTTCCATGTCAACTAGGCGGCTCCAATCTTCTTCATCTCTCGCTTCTCACACACACTCAGACACACACTACCAGAGCACTCAAATATATGCATGGGATATTGAAATTTTGAGCTACCACGTTCTTGCGAGGCTTAAGAAGTAAGAAAGGATATTTTTTTCAATTAGCACATTGGATCACCACCAACTTTCTGTTATACCGATATATAAATTAGATTGGTTTATGTTAAGTTAGCTATACATGCGCGTGTTTTTCATAGAAATTTCTCTACGTATATAATTTCTTGTAATCGTGTTGCCAATTACATTCTCATATAGTAATTGATAAGGACAAGACCTGATCTCAAACCATACGAGGAAAAAAAAGAAGTATATATATTACTAGCAAAATGAATATATTAAGAGAAAATATGGAAATATATATATATATATATATATATATATAATGGAATCGCATCCTGACCTTGGTGGTATTTGGTAGCATGCTTCTTAGTTTGGCAAGATGTCCATTAATTCTCTCCCGCCGCCGCCTTTCAGCCTCGCTATGACTCTTAGAGGCCGCTAATGCCTTGGCGTCCATAATCTCTTGTGCTGTCATCTTTCCGACAAAGGGCGAAGAAGCTGATGCAAATCCACCCATGTACAGACCCGCAAGCCCTAATGGATCAGAAGAGCTAGACCCTATAGCATTAGCTCCTTCATACCCAAATTGCAGAGCAGCTGAGGCCCTTCTTGCATAGAATTCATTGAAGAAAGGCGGCGGTGGCGGCGCTTGAGGCGGAGGTTGTTGGATTATTGGGAAAAATTGACCTAATTGGCCTCCAATTTGATTAATTGGAGGGATTGGAGGCCATGACAAGATTGGGGACATCATCGGTACAACTGGCACAGTGGAAGAAATGTTTGTGTTGGGTTCTGCTGGAAAAATGAATCCTTCTGCAACTCCACAATTTCGGTTTTCTGCTTCAGATGTTTGGTTTCGAGAACTGGATGTGTTCGGTTCGTCGGTGAATAACTGCGGTCTGTCGCTTTCTTGTAGTGGTGCAGACTGGTATTGCTGGTATTCTTGCGGAGGTTGTGAAGAAGAAGCTTCTCCCATGTTTGTTTCCATCTCAATCTTTTTGAATTTGTTCCTCTCTTTGATATCGATCTTGGAAAGTTTTGATCTCTCTTTTGTTAAACTCCTAAAAGGTTTGGTTTGTTTGTATAGGCGCTAAGGCTGGCATGTTGCAATTATGAGCTTTTAAGAAAAGAGGGAAATAGCTAAGAAGTTTTATGTTTCTGAAGAAATTTTGATCTCCTGTATCATCCCTGGATCCTTTTTTGGTGTTGAGAATATTATATGTAAAGATTTACAGAAGCTTTCTGTCTTTATCTCTGAGCTCATGAACAGAGATCGCTGAGAGCTCTATCTCTCTCTGACAATCTCGCTTTCTATATTTCTTTCTTTCTTTCTTTCTGGGCTCTCAACCATGGGGCTATTACTTGCCTCCCACGCTACTCTCTCTATTTCATGTGTGCACCGCCCCACTCTCGTAGGTACATAATTACTAGAGTTGCAGAGGCTGTTGCTAAGGTGACACGAGAGAGTGAGAGAGAGAGAGAGAGCGAACATGGGGAAGGAGACCGTGGCTTGAAATAGAGCCGACCAAGCCTGATCAAGTGCGAAAAGTAATAACAACATCGAAGAGAGAACATGAGAACAAGAGGTACACATATTGGTCAAAGATAAGCGCCCACTTCTCTCCATTCTCGACAACTGGACAAATCATTGGTTCTACGTTGAAGGAAGGGAGTTGATTAATTAATTATCGTTTCATGAGTTTATTCAAATATGATTAGAGGTTTGAATTCTTATAATTAGAGGTTTGAAAAAAACCGAACGGGTAGATCCGTTCAGTGCAAATTTGCACCCCTCGTCTGTTCCGGGTAGATATGTGGGTAGATACGGACCCGTTAATGGTTCAATTCAAGTAAGGATCGGGTATAAAAAATTAAAAACGGAACTGTCAAACTCGTCCCGCTTTCATCCGCTACCCGCTCTCACCCGCCTCGCTCTCAGCCGTGACCTGCGCTCACCAGCCCAAACCCGCTACCCGAACCCGGCGGGGTGAACCCGTGAAACCCGGACCCCATACCCGCGCTCACCCAGACCTGATCCGTGCTACCCGGACCCCATACCTGCGCTCACCCGGACCCCATACCCGCGCTCACCCGGACCCCATACCCGCGCTACCCGGACCCGACCCATGCTACCCGGAATGTTTTCTAAAACATTTGATTTTTTTAATTTACTCTTTACATTTTTTACATTTTAACTTTCTATACTTGAATTTATTTCATAAAAAAAAATTTCATGAGAAACTAAAATTCAAAAACGGATTGTAAATTTATAAATTGGAACAAAAAATGACATTTAATAAATATTTATTCGTCATTGAAATTTTAATTTAAAAAATATACAATAGTTAAACCGATGTAAAATTATTGTCATATAGTTAAACGACATTTATAAGTTTTCTTGAGATTGAATCCTTGTATTGTTAAATCAATTACTTATCTAAGTTCATTTTTATTTATTATTTCGTTTTTATCTTATGGTTAACGCGTGACAATTTTCTTATTGTTTTGTCTTCAAAATCCAATAAAAAAAATCTACATTTTAAATGTGACATGTAAGTCACTAAAAATTATATTTTATAGTTGATTAATATTGACATGATACTGAGAATTAACAAATATGATAATAACATATTGTGTTAATTGGGAATAATATTTTTTAATAACATATTGTGTTCATCGGGTAATGATTTTTTTTGAAAATTTACATGCATGATATTGAAGTGATTTAGAATTGCAAAAAAAAACTGACCCGCTCCACCCGCCATGACCCATCCGGATCGCCCCTTGGCCCACCCGTCCCTACCCGTGAGGGTCCTATCCGCGGGGGTCCAACACAAGTCGGGTCAGAATTTTCTAGTTTTAGACCGCTCAAACCCGTCCCGCCCCACCTGTGATCCGAAGGGGTTTCACCCGAACCGCCCCTCCCCGCCCCGTTTTAAAAACTCTTAAGTTACACATGTATTCAAATGTAGCCTCCAAAATATCTATGAAGAATTTGATATTTATAAATATATAATTTTGCTACTTTATCCATATTTCAACAAATTAATAAGTTAATTACAGAAAACTCTATGCTCTATTAAAAGAATGTAGATTTCTGAACTATTGGTATTTCAAACTACCCTATTTTTGTTTTTTTTTTATTGAAATACTTACACTTTTGTTTCTTATCAATAATTCCATCTTTGTAGTATTCATTAAATATATATCTTTCAAATCCGTATGAGATTTTATTTGAGTATGTTCATATATGTAATCGCTTATTGCAATTGCATGATTGTTTTTTAGTTAGGCAGTATACATCTTGTTCGCATGGTATTCATATTTGAATTCTCAATTAATACAAACAATAGTTAAATATACATACAATAATACAGTGTGTCGATATGAATGAATAGCTGATTTCTATAATATATACAATAATACATATTATTTAAGTATTTATTTGTCTTGTACTCAAGATTTTCATAAAAAGAATTTATTAAGCAAATATAAATCGATTTAATATGGTTTGAAATATTTTTTTAGTTAAGTTTACCAAGGGCCTCTGGTAATATACATATTACGGATTGATCAGTGATGTGGATCTATATCTTTATTTTTAAAGTCAAAATTATCGATTCGAACAACACAACATAATCTTCATATGTAAATTTAGTTGTAGCTCAAATTTTATATTTTTTAGATTTTTTTACTATTTTTTAGTAAATTACTTATTTTGAATGATTCATTTAAACTAATAATGTAATGATAAATAGTAATATTTTTTCCAATAAATGCTATCGAAAAGTTAAATATAAAATTATTTTAATGATATGTATAATATATTTATTTTATATCTAAAATATTTATGTACCCGTCCAATATTCAATATGCATTCAATATATATTTAATATTCATTTCATATTAGTTAGCGAGATTATAATGAATATGAATAGAATTTGATCATCATACATCCATATCCATATCCAATCTTTAACTGATGATTGACAATTGTGCAATTTTGGCGTGTTACTTCTATCTAAAAAATAAGAGCATCTGCATCGGTGTCGATTGTCAAAATTAAATTTTTATGCCACGTCATCAAATTGATAATTCATTTTAAGAGTGACATCCCTGAATAGAATGAAATTATCAAAATGGCACTTTCATAATTAATTTTCTGCTCTTGCGCTGACGTGGCTTGTCAAATGGACTGTCAAATTTAGACAATTGTCTAATTTTGCCTAGTCTCTGCATCCCTGAAATTTAAATGACAATTGTCAAATGAGATTTGACAGTCAATTTGACAATGGGAGATTCTAACCTCTACAATTTGTTGAGCATTGTGCAATCCGGGTGGCATACGTTGATGACTCGATGCCCGGATGCGGATGCTCTAATAACCTCTACAATTTGTTGAGCATTGTGCAATCTCGGTGGCATACGTTGATGACTCGATGCCCAGATGGTTTTACCCAATGTGCATCAGTGCATTATAAATTTTGACCAAAACGATACTGTGACCGTTTACCGTCCCCTCCAATTGCAGTGAATGATTGGAGAGAATTAAGGGGACCAAAACGCACGGTGCGGGCAATATGCTTTCCTATTCCCATTCCACGCCTCCCTTCTTGCCTCCCCTAAACGTCGCAATCATTATTCCTTGGAATACACTCCTATCTCTCTCCCTCCACTCTCTCTCTCTCTCGATCTCGAAAAAGCTTGGCAGAGGCTGCAAGGGCTCTCCCTCTCTCCCTATCCTCTCTCTGCAAGTCTGCATATATCTCTCTGCAATGGCTTTTTTTTGGGGGGCATATGCCCGTAGGCCCATCTCTCCGCAATGGCTAGCTTTCTAGTTAATATGATTCCGTATCTGTCCTCTGGATGTTTCCTTTTAGCATTGTGTCTGGGGGCTGCCAAAGTAAAGGGGATGCAAGTGCAACAAACAAAACTTTCTTTTCTTTTCTTTTTGTTTCTGATCGTGTCCATGCATGCAATATACTTGGAATTCGGAAAAACATTTTTTTTTATGGCCCCAATCAAGATTTCTGTTTTTTTTCTTTTTAAAATTTCATTATGCATATGCAATCTGTATTATAAATAACGGAATGAGTTTAACGGATGTATGAGATATTGATAAGTGATTAATCATTATGCGGTCGATTAATTAAAATTTTATAGATAATTTGGCATTCATATATAAAAATGATAATAATATCAACAAATGATGGTTATTTATGCACGTGATGATATTTTATTTTATTTTTGAAAAAGGAAAATAATTTTATGACTGTCCGGTTTAGTAAAAAATAAAATTAAATTAAAATTAATAAATCTGATTTATATAAGTCTTTAATTATTAAAATTAGAGTTCAGATGAAACTTATATGATATAGTATGTAACAGAAAAAATTAAAAGGACGACTATGATACATATTGGTTTGTCCATTGATTATGATTAATCGACTGATTAGTCAGTGTTAGCGATCGTTTTTTACAACACTCATGATCTGTACACAAACAAAGGCTAGTACTAATATAATGTTTGTTGTGAACAAATAATTAATGCATATGCCGTATAAATGCACAATTTTAATTAAAACAATTTGTTCACATACAAGATCATCATAGAATCGTTTGGCAAATGTTGGAAACGAAATATAGCTACAATAGCTTGTTGTTCTCTTTCAAAACTGTTATTAAACACATATTAAACCTTTGATGGACCAATAACCAATTGTAGTGCAAAGAGGTGGAATGATAGAAAAAAATAATAAAGAAGTGAGGAAGAATTTTTATTTCATTTTATAAAATAAATTTACCGATAAATTTAAGCTCATCAAAGTTCATGTGAGCTTAACTCATAAATGTATTTAATATCTTCAAATTTTGATGTATGTTGCTTAATTTTTAAGTATCAACATCTTGAAGGATATAAAAAAATCTATTTTGTGAGCTTCTTAGAATTTGTTTCGGAATTTTCTAAAGTGATTCATTTTCATATGAAAATATTCATTATTGTATTGGCATTTTAGACTCATCATAAAAATTTCTGAGATAAATACTTAAACTAAAAAATAGAAATTTTTTTTTATAAAATTATGATATAAAGAATTTATTAAATAATATAAATTATAAATTAGAGATAATTAAATATATATTTTATTTAAGCTCATAGAAAGTCTTGATGACCTTAATTTTAGGATAGATTGTCTCATTTTATGTATCATCGTTGACTAATTATGCTATGTTGTTGGAATTTGTGATAAATAGAGAGTTCAAGCCGAAATTAATTATTTTATATACTAGCAAAGAATCTGTATCATTTACAGGGTCTATCTTAATTCTTAACGTGATAAATATTATATAATTAGCTAATATATTTGCACCTAATGTCTTACTCACTCTTCATAACTTTCATTGCTTAATTAATTTTATTCTGAAACAAAAAAATATCATTTATATGAAAAATAACTTCATATCCAATACATTTATATATAATTTTTAAGAAGCTTTGATATATATATATATATATATATATATATATATATTCATAGACGCAGAATTAGAACTTCAAAAATAATTTTATCATATGATTCATATGGTATTGCTTCACCAAGCGTGAATTTTATATCCCCGCTAAGCTAATATAACAACTAGACTATAAATAGGTATAAACAATATAGTCGTTATAATCAAATAAAGAAAATTATTTTGATCATTATACTCTTTATTTTTATAAAGAGTATGTACGATATATATATCACTTATATCAGATACTAAATGAATAGAACTTTCGAGGAGGATATGAAGTTATCTGCGACTAGATATTCGAGGAGGAATATTTCAACGTATTTACTCGAAATCAGAAATTAAAATGAATAAATGGCTAATTAACTCGTCATGAGAGGGGTGTAATTCCATTCTTAAGACAGTTTGGGATTCGATTGCTCAACGCAATAAAAATTAAACTATTTTTTCACGGACTTATTTTATGAACTAAATTCGTTAAATTAATATAGAAATTGCTTGATTCTTTTCTAAATGTTATTGAACAAGCTAGTTTTTGATTTAATTATTGATGCCCTCATCGTACATTGACTTTGTAAATCAATTTAAAATACTCTAGGCACTCGCTAGATGTCGCTCGTTAATAAAAAAGTTTAACCAAATAGAATTGGCAAGGTTAGATTTTGATCATGCTTTAATTGTGTATCGTCAGTGTTTTCTACATTCATTAACCAACAACAGAAATTTGTATTCAATATATATATGAGTTTCCTTATGTTTCTTGATGCATGATCCTGACGCATTAGCCAATAATATTTAAAATAATTAGTACTATGGGGCCAATATGACATGAAATTAATTAGAAGAGCACTTAACAATTAGAGTAGAACTAAACAAGAGGCCGTAAAAAAGGGAGCTCGGATCCGCTACTCGTAAAATGCTGAGCAGTATCTGCTCGTAAAATCAGACGTGAAAAATCATCGAAATGGAGGACACTATAGTAGAAAACTGACGACACTCGTCTTTCGGTATTTTTACGAACAACAGATGTGAGCCCCGGAAAAAGATATTATTTGCATGCTTATAGGCATATAAAGAGGTGACAATCGGGTGGGTTGGATCAGGGTCGGATCAATTTATATATTGTGTTTTTTTAGATTTTTGATAGATTTTGATTGGATTGTAGATCATTTGATCTTAGATCGGATTCGAATCGGATCAAATCAGTTTAATTTTTTTGAAAATTAGATTGAGTCGGATTCAAATCCGTACGAATCGAGACAATTTCTCGAGTCGGGTCATATTCAGCCACCTCTGACCGCATATTCTACCAATTTAGCTTCATGCCTGGCCTGGTACATATTCGACTGATGGATGGCCATGGCCTAAGCTACGCCTATGTGATCTATGGTGGTGACCACATGGCATCGATTTGGTCCCCCACGGTTCTCTGAGTCATGATCTTTTTGTGCTGCGCACTTCCTGTGGCCCAATCTGTGCAGTGACTTTCGTGTGGAACAATTACATGACACTACGACAGCATATTTATCCTCTTCTTTATTTTTTTCTTCTATTTTTAATGACAATAAGTTCTACGTTTCGGGGATTATAAAACGCAAACATAATACATATGCAGGTCTATGTTACTATGTATGTACGATCCATATTATGCTTGGATGAAAGCTTATTTGGCGTAAAATTCAAGCTGCCTTTCCTCTCCGTAGTCAAAGGGTATATGGTAATATGAAGAATGTTCCAGGAGCTGGGGTTAACCGAAAAGGTCATTTTTTTTATATATGAAAAGAGAATAATATATTATACTTAGACTGAGGTTTCAAGCTTTTCAAATTTCGAGCGACACAAGTCCACGTCGTCACTTTTATTTTTTATTAGATTTATATTTCTCTTTGTATTTAATTAATCGAATGGCTTAAATAGTTTTAATTATTATTTATCAGAACGATGTGTTACATATACTTCATGCACAATATAATTTTTAAATGAAATCAACCAGCTTTTGGTCTTTTTTATGAAATATTGTACAACTAATTATATTATTATTATTATTATATGTTTTACACATACTTTTAATGTTTCGATAACTATGTAAATTTTATTATTTTATAGAATGATATATTTTTAAAATTAAAAAAATTTCTAGTAATGAAATAAAACTGTTCAATAATCAATACTAGGCAGTCCTTGATGTTTTTGAATGAAATTTGCTTATGTATTGCCATAAATTAAAAACCAGAATGATATTATTTTAGTTAAAAATAAAATAAGTGATCTAATATTAAATATGAATAAAAAAAATCATTTTGATTTTGAAGGTATGATCTCACAAATAATAATATTACTGTAGTCCCTATACCAAATCTAGGTTTTCAAAGTCAGAGTTCATGGCAATTGAATAGGTAGATAACAAAATCTATTGCATTAAAAAAACAAACGATATATATATATATATATAATATAGAGAGAGTAAAGATATCGTGAGCTTAAACTCACGGAGGTCTTTCATGAGCTTAACCAAAAAAGTACATCAAATCAACTCTAAATTTTAATTTATCATGCTCATTAAATTTTTTTATATGAAAATTTTATTGGATACAAAAATTTAGAGTGTTTTGAGTTTTTTAAGTCACCGTTTTTAATTTTTAAAAATAATGTTTAAATATTGAATATTTTATTATTAATTTTAGAGCTAATTTTTAAAAATTAAAAACGGTGACTTAAAAAGCTCAAAACACTCCAAACTTTTGCATCCCATAAGATTTTCATATAAAAAATTTAATGAGTATGATAAATTAAAATTTGGAGATGATTTGATATATTTTTTTAGTTAAGTTCACGGAATGTCTACGTGAGTTTAAGCTCACGGTATCTTTACTCTCTCTCTCTCTCTATATGAGTAAAACTATCGTGCTCCTAGCTCAAAAAATGTTCTCCAAATTTTGATTTATCACTCTCATTAAATTTTTCATATTGAAATCATATGGGGTGCAAAATTTGGGGTGTTTCAAGTTTTCTAAGTCACTCTTTTTTAATTTTTGAAAATCAACTCTAAAAATAATAATAAAATATTTAATGTTTGTACATTATTTTCAAAATTTAAAAATGACATAGAAAACTCGAAACACCCTAAATTTTTGTACCCCACAAGATTTTAATATGAAAAATTTAATGAGAGCGGTAAATCAAAATTTAAATATCATTTGATATATTTTTTTGAGCTAGTATTACGGAGGGTTCCCTGTTCCTAGAAGCACTAGCTTTGTTCTCTTTCTATATATATATATATTGCACTCCGAAAAAGGAAAATCATCTGTAAAATTTCAATCTTTAAAAAAAAATTTAAAGAAGAAAATGCTCAGATCAACTTGACCCTTAATTAAAAAGATAAAAAAATGAAATAGTTGTCTGACAGTTATTATGAATATCTCTGCAGTCTAAAAAGCGTTATAACTTTGATCCGTGTGTTAATTACTGTGACTCATGAGTCCATGACGTTTTGAGACTAAAATATGGACTAATTAAAATTAGACATAATTACTCGTCCACTCTATACTATGATGAAATCACAAGCATTTTGATGAAGAGGGCAGATGGGCACGTTGTACCAAACAGGTTTAGAGATCGTGTAGTGGAATCCGATTTCCACTTGGAAACGGGAGAGAGCGAGGGGGTAATGATGAGGTCGTTACATCGGTGGGGTTGCTGTTCGAAATCAGATTATCAGGTCTGGACCGATATTTTTCTCAACAAAGAAAAAAGGAAAAAAAATAAACGAAAAAAAATGCTGCAAAACGGTGACGACGGGTGAAACCATAACAAAATTCCTAAAATATTTCAATTAGAATTGTGTCACATTTATATTAAATGGATAATTCTAGCTCGTATATACTTAATTAATTCCAGATTTATGATGCATCCAAATGTTATTGTATATATATTTAAAGACTATAAGACAAATTGTATAATTAATTTTAATTTGGCGTAACAATATTATTTTATTTAAATAATATTTTGTCAAAAATATATAACATGGGAATTAGACAAAACATAAAAGGTGGACATATATTAGAATTATGCGTATTAAATAATACCACCTAATTTTTAAATTGTAACGAGAACTAGTCCTTTTAACTGATGGCTTCGATAATATTTTTGTTGGGGAAGTCGCAAGTTCTTAATAATTCTTACAGCATAATTAAATTGGAAAACTTCATTTTCATCTTTTCTACAAATGATTTTAAATTGTGTTAATTATAATTATTTAAAAAAAACTGATTCTAAGACTTCCAATTTCTGATTATTACTCTCGGATTGTTTTAGTTCCACAAGAAAAATGAGTTTTAGCATGAGTATATTGTGGAAAGGTGGGTCCATAAATTAATCCCCGAGTAGATTAACAAGTCGCCTGAGCCATAAAGGATTTAAGTTATACTTAGTCAAGTTATTTGTAAATCTTCTTGGGAATTATTTGGATACTGAAAATGCACATGAAACCTAAGAAGGATATATTATAAGCGCAATTCAGATTTATGTTTGACATAAATAGTTACTTTGTTTACCGTTGTGTTTTCCGAACAAAAATCTGACGCAGAGAATTTTAGAGTATAGTGTTAATGATTAAATTTATTACGGATACAAAAATATAATTAATTATTTTTAATTTTTAATTTATGAATCTCAATAAAAAATTTATATCAAAATCTTGTATGATACTAATTATTTTTATGTTTGCAATTTTAAAAATTTTTATTTTTTTTATTTTTTAAGATGACTCAATAATAATAATAATAATAATAATATACATATTTCCTAGGTCATTTTAAAAAATAAAAACTAATATTTAGAAAATTTCTATCATAGAAATGTTTCTATCCCATTATATTTTTATATAAAAAATTTATTGAGACACATAAATCAAAATTTAAAAATGATTTAGTTATACTTTTGAGTTCATAGCAAATTTGATTATTAAATATACGTGTAGCATTATAGTCTAACTCATAATGATATAATTTAAGAATCAACTTTTGATCTAGTGGCAAAAAGACAACACCCTCTATGTGAGAGGTCGTGAGTTCGAAACCCGGATGGAGTCCTTATGGATAATTTTGAAATTTGAGAGCTTACTCTCATTTTTCCAATCAAAAAAAAAATAATGATATAATTACAATGATGAAGATGAGACTAGTTTTTTAAAATTATCGCTTCTAAAATTCCGATATTTATTATTTTTCGTATGTATTTCTTGAGACTTATATTGTCCAATTAATATAGCAACTAAGAAGCGTATCGCATTTTAAAAAGCAGGATGATTATTCGAACTCTTATGAAACTGGGCTAATGGACTGGAATATATTACCTTATTGGGCCAATCTGGATTCAAAGGAATTTGTATTTCAGTCCACATCAATATCTACATGCATTCTGATCCGACCACACTTATTAAATTATATACTCAGAAGCACCTGCTTGTGTCAGAATATTGATATCCTGGATATGTGGGATACGGGTTAAATATGATCCTTAACCTCTTAATTAAAGCAACGTTAGACCCCCCCCCCCCCCCCCCAACACAAAAAAAAAAAAAATTTCTGAACATGAAATTTAAAGTAGAGGATTTCGTCATAATAATAGTAGATTATTAAATCATGCAGTTACCATATTACTATTGAGGATTTCGACATAATAATAGTGGATTAAATCTTTGTTACTTTAAATTTTGTTAGTGCATCACAATATGAAAATAATACATGATCATGGTTTACTTCAAGGAACATAAAATTTGAGTGAATGAATATTTTGCATTTTGATCCACCAATTAATAATTTGGTGCTATCCGCAAATAATCTTAAATATTAAAGTAAACTGGAACATATCAACATCAAAGATATGGGTCTTACCTGCAAATCCCAAAATCATTTTGAATTAAGTTACCACCTCTTACTAACCTCATTCGTCATAAAAATTCAATAGAAACTAGACCTTTAGGAAACAAATTCTTTTGAAAGACCAAAATATTATGAATCCAAAGTGATTACCCCGAAATTACATTGATTCAATCCTAAAAGACCTTAGCAACATCCTTCATGAGACCAGGGTTGGCTTTGCAGAAAGCAGCAAACTCTGCCAAATCAATGTGCTTGTCTCCGTCAGTATCAATTTCAGCCATGGTGCGACTCACTTCGTCTGCTGATGTTGACCCCAGCGTGCGCAACGCGTCTGTCAACTCATCAAGGGAGATCTTCCCGTCGCCGTTCTTGTCAAACTTCTTGAAAATCCTTTCATTTTCTGGAGAAAGATCAGCCATGAGTTGATATTTACTAGTTTATGGACACAAACTGGTGAAAGAGAGAACGAGGGCTGTTTGATCTCATAAGAAGGAGAATGAGATGAATTTAAAGGTGGCATTTAGTTTTTCTATGTTTAGTTACGGTTAGCAATTTTGCATGAAGACAGGCAGACTAGCGTGTGTCTAAATTAGGTACTCCTAATCATAGCAAATTATGGACAAATTGAACTAGGATGATGTAGTTTGCCACTTCCTAAACAACTATTTCCACGTGTCTGAATGATTTGTATATATGCACTAGATGGACTATATCTATCTGTGTGGAATTATTAATTAGAATTATTTTTTTCTGAATTATAGTAAATATGCCTGAAGTTATGTCTATGCTTGAGAAAACAGGCTTTTAAAACTAGGTACATTTGCACTTTTCATTCTGAGAAAAATTAGATAATTGTCGCTCTAAATTTCAGAAATTAGAAAAGCATCACTCCAAAGTTAAGATTTAGAAAAATACCATTATGAATTGAAGTAGCTTAGATCTTTGTCACTCTAATTATATAATATATAATTTTAATACTAATACATTGTTTGTATTTTTCTACGGATGATTTCTATATAGTAATCTTTCTATAATAAAATCTAATCTTATTTCAATACAAAATATAATAACAAATAAAGTAAAAAGAAAATATAATTAATCAATTATTTTATGCAAATCACACCTTTTCTAAAAGAACGTATAATTAAATTTCAAATATGATAAAATTTTCAGTAAAATAATATGTTTTAGGAAAGATATATCATCAATTGTATATTCTTTACGTAATGGATGAGTTATGAATTTAACAAAGAGTCTAATATTATCATTACATTCTATGACACCACATAAAATCTCTAATAAATCTAATGACCTTTATTCTCTCTAAAAATTAATAAATAAATTTTTAATTTGTTGTACTTAATAATTTATTTTATTTTATTTTTTAAAGAACATAATTGAATTTAATAAAAAAAATTAAGATATTTGTAGGATCCTATGAATGCTTTAAAGAATTCACGTGCTGATGATCAAGCCTGTTGAAGAAGTTTTAATGAAGATAAAGGATCATATTTGTGTAAAGAAAATTTCCTATTTCTTCATATATTTGCAAGGGAAATGCTCTCTGTCATAGTAAACCATTATAACGGTTACCCAATAGTTATAACATTTCATAATTTTACACTCAAAATCTTCTAAGTTTTTCTGAAGACAGAAAGATTACAACGTTAACAGAGTGTATCATTATCTAACGCTACATGTGAAGCATTAATGCTTGAAACGTTCAATAATTCATTGAATCGTTATGACGTTTCCAAAGTATAGTAGACTTTGTTAGAGTCTAATCAAACTAGTTAAATCATTGTTAATATTTTGTAAAACGTTCAACGGTTCAAGTTATCATTATAACGGTTTATCCTATACATTTTTGAACCGTTGCAACATTATAAAATGTTCTGACAAAAGGTATTCTTGGGATCTCAAGATTTAATATCAAGAAATATTATAACGATTCTTGAACGGCTTTCTACGTAAGAATACCAATTGATCTTTGTTAAGATCTCTATTTAAGGTGTTGCTTAGTATTGATGTGGTTTCATTTAATGGAATTGGTGATCCATGAGATCACTTTTCTTCAAAAAAAAAAAAAGGTGCTTCTTAGTGTTGCCCAAACTGATCAAACTTTCATAATTTTAAACAATCTGAGCACTCAATCAAAAGTCTTAAAAGAGCCCTTGCATTCCTTGCAAACATAAAAAATTAAGATCTTGAATTAGTCAAATTTATTCGATTTTTTATAATTTTCTGAGCATTGTTCAGCTTCTATCTTTGAGCTTTGGCTCAATTCTTCTATAACTTCTAGCTAGATTTTTCTCAATCTTGAGTGCTTATTATTATATTTTATTTTTTAAGTTATTTTTAGCCTTATTATATTTATTTTTATAAAGAAAGTAAAGCTTCTAATTGTAAAATATTTTTGAGTAATAAAACGGTGTCCCATTAGTGGAACGTTTTTGTGTTGAAATGTGATAATAAATGAATGTAAAAACTCAAACACGCTAACAACAAAGTATTATTTAATACATTTGTGCATCTCTTTACGTGTTATTTGTCTCATAAAAATCTTGAGCTCTTAGTGAGAAGAACTAAAATCAATACACTTCATTCAAAATAACTTTATATATTTTAGGTACTTTATGCGTTGAATAAGACAATAAATTACACAAAATTTAAATATATAAATAGAAGAATTAATATTTTAATGCATTTGTATTCATATTTGTGCGTAATTTATGTAATAAAAAATTTTGAAGACATCGTTAAAAATAAATTTTTATATTTTGATAACTTTATGTGTTATACAAAACTCAAATAAATAAATATTGAAAGAAAATACTACTTTAATTCATTTGTTTTCATCTTATTGCATAATTTGTGTAATCAAAGCATAGAGCTTGCAGTGAACAAATGATATAATTTTAAAAAAATAGATTTGATTTTTTTATATTTTATTGCCTTATTGCTACGAATAAAGTAGCTAAATTATATAAAGTTATTTTAAATAATATTTTTTATTGGTTTAACTTGTAATCACTAATGCATTAAAGTAGTACCCGGTTGTTAGTGTGTTTGAGTTTTTGTATCACTTGTTATCACATTTCAATACATAAACTCGCTTAAATATATAAAATTATATTAAAATGATGTCTTATTTTGATTTAAGTTATAATAATTATGAATACAATATTTTTATGATATGAATTACGCGCAAAGATAAACATATGTGCATTATAATGATACTTCTTATATGTTAGTCTATTTAAGTTTTGTATTATTTATTCTCTAATTTCAGCACATTAGATTTATAAAAATAATATATAAATTTATTTTGAATGAAATTATCTAATGATTTATATTATAGTCATTGTGAGCTCAAGGTTTAAAACAATACTTTTTATTAATGTATTTAAGTTTTGAATCATTTGTTGACTCATTTCAACTCAAACTCATCATAAGGCATAATTTTTTTAAAATAATCTCATATATTGATTTAAATTATAATCACTGTGAATTCAAGATTTTTATGGCACTAATTTAGTAAAAAAAAAAAAAGAGCACAAATGCATTAATACATTACTATTTTGTTAGTGTATTTGAGTTTTTATCATTGGTTGTCTCATATAGATAAATAAACTCATCAAAATGCACAAAGTTCTTTCAAATGATTTCATCTATTGATTTCAGTTTTAATCAATGTGAGTTTAAGATTTTATGAGATGAATTTATCAAAATGATGAGCATAAATTCATTAAAATAGTATTCTTCTATTACTCTATTTGAGTTTTGTATGATTTATTATCTTATTTCAATACATAAACTCATCAAAATATAAAACAATTATTTAAATGATATTATTTATTAATTTAAGTTATAATAATCGCTAGCTCATGGATTTATGACATGAATTTAGCAATAAGATGAGCACAATCTCATTATAACATTACACTTCAATTACTCCATTTGTGTTTTATATCATTTGTTGACTCTTTTCAACACATAAGCTCATCAAAATACTTCATATTATTTTGTGATGTCATCTAATGATCTAAGTTATAATCACTGTGAGCTCAATGCTTTTATGACACAATTGTTCACAAATACGCAAGTGCATTAAATGAGCATTCTCTTCTATATTAATCTATTTAAGATTTTTCGCATTTATTGTCTCATTTCAATAAATAAATTCACCTAAATAAATAATATTATTTTCAACAATGTCTGCTAATAGTTTATTCAACAATGTCGCAAGATACAAAATGTGCATTAAAATGGCAATTATTATGTGTAAGCTAAAGACATTTGCATTAAAATGACACTTTGTTATATATTAGTCTATTTAAGTTTGTATTAATATTTTCTAATTTCAACAAATGAAATTGATAAAAAAATATAAAAATTTATTTTGAATGAAATTAACTATTCATTTATATTATATCATTGCGAGCTCAATGTTAAAACAATACTCTTACGTTAGTTAATTTAAGTTTTGAATCATTTGTTGGCTCATTTCAATTCAAACTCGTCAAAATACAAAAAAAGTTCCTTTAAATGATCTCATCTATTGATTTAAGTTATAATCACTTTGAATTCAAGCTTTTATAACATTAGTTAAGCAAAAAAAAATGAGTAGAAAAAGCATTAAAACAGTACTCTTTTATTAGTGTATTTGAATTTTATATCATTTGTTGAATCATTTCAATACATAAACTAGTTAAAATGCACAAAGTTCTTTTAAATGATCTCATCTATTAATTTAAGTTACAATCACTGCGAGCTCAAGATTTTATGACATGAATTTAGCAAAATGATGAGGCACTAAAATAATACTTTTATATTACTATATTTGAATTTTATATCATTTGTTGACTCATTTCATCACATAAACTTATCAAAATATATAAAATTATTGTAAATGATATATTCTACTGATTTAAGTTATAATTACTGCAGACTCAAGGATTTATATCATGAATTTAGCAATAAATGAATACAAACACATTAAAACAATACTCTTCGGTTAGTGTATTTAAATTTTGTATAATTTGTTGACTTATTTCAACACATAAACTCATCAAACTACACATAGATATTTTAAATGATATCATCTATTGACATAAGTTATAATCACTATGAGCTCAAGGTTTTATGATATGATTTTAGGAATAAATGTGCACAAATACATTAAAATAGTACTCTTCTATTACGGAATGTAAATTTTATATCATTTGATGACTCATTACAGCACATAAGCTTGTCAAAATACAAAAAAAATATTATCTATTGATTTAAGTTATAATCACTACAAACTTGAGGTTTTATTACGTGAATTTAGTAGTAAGATGTGCATAATTGCATTATAACAATATAATTCTATTATTCTATTTGTGTTTTGTATCATTTGCAAACTCATTTCAACAATAAACTCATCAAAATATTTCAAAATATTTTAAATGATGTTGTCCAATGATTTAATTTATAAACACAACGAATTCAAGATTTTATGACATGAATTTAGCAAAAAAAATAGCACAAATGTATTAAAATAATATGCTTCATTATTTTTTTGAATTTTATATCATTTGTTGACTCATCTCAATACACAAGCTCACAAAAATACACAAAGTTATTTTAAATAATATGTATATTTATTTAAGTTATTATCAAAGCGAGCTCAAGGATTTCTGACATGAACTTAGCAAAATATGAGAATAAATGTGTTAAAACAATACTCTTTTGTTATTGTAATTGAATTTTATATTATTTATTGATTATCTCAACATATAAGCTCATAAAAATATAAAAAGTTATTTAAAATTATATCATCTATTCATTTATTTTATAACCACTGCGAGTTTAAGGATTTATTACATGAATTTTTCAACAAATGAGTGAAAATGCATTAGGCCAAAAGCAGTTGATCTTGACGATGCCATGTCGTGTACTCAGAATTTGGAGTAGTGTTTCCATCTAGAAGAGAGATAGTTGCAGCATGAGGTTGAATCGTACCATTAAGAAAGCCTAGAAGCTCATAGCCACGAGCATAAGATAAGAAATTTTCAAGAAAGATAGTTGTCGTGATTAAGTTTGATAGGCAATTGATAGGAGAAGGCAGTTGGGTGAATGGAGAAAGAGGATGTTGCCTTGGCGATAAAGAGAGAAAGAAAGAGGGGGGAGAGAGGTAAAGAGAAATATGAAAGGCATTAGCCACACTAGCTATCTGATATCAAGATAGAATTATAAATGAGCGAAAGATAATCTTATTTCATTGATTGTAATTCCTCTATTACATCTCATATTTATAGTTATATAAATAAACTATGTACACAATAACTATTATGTTACATTTTGTTAGAAGAGAAGGGATCCGATTACCATTTTTTGTGTCCATGGTGCCTATTTATTTATTTATTTATGTATAAATTTAAAAATGTGAAATGTTAGATGTATTCTATATCATCTCAATTGTATGTATATGAAAAATCAAAATTTTTAACTTTATTTGAATAGCCATCAAATAACGTGTCTAAATTGTAAAATTTGGTGCGTTAATTTTATTAATGCTTGATGCCTATATAAATAATATCGAAATGATATAATTTTTTGTATACATATATAAGATGATATTTATAAAATATTTCTTCAATTAGTTTTGTTATTTAAGAATTTAAATAATAGTTATTTGATATTTAATTTTAATGGCACCAAAATGGTAATAATTGAATCCCTTCTCTTGTTAGAAATTGTTACAAGATCTTAACTAACTAACTAACTATTATATAACACAAAGTATAATCAACTTCTTATGACGTCTTGCTATATAATATCTTGTGTCTTGCTCAATTGGTATAAATCATCGCTTTGCTGTATCTCATCGCTAACAGATCCCACCCTAGTCAATTCTCAAATCTTAGACCAGTATCGTGCTGTATACTTTACGTCTAATGTCCATCCTCTTAATTGTCCCTCTATTATCCACACCTCTTGGTTTGTGTTAACTACAACTTTCTATTTATTAACTGAAAATGCACAATTGATAACTAATTAAGTTTAAATATTTTTATACAAATTATATACAAATTGCTTAAACTTTGGTAGTTAATAATTATATATTTTTATTTTAACAGTAGTATACAATTAAGGCTTGTTCGGCTGCGCCTTTATGGATGAGAATTGTATTACATGAGTATGAATTCTACTAATTGCAATTCTGAATTCCCTGCGAGAAAAGAGAGCATCTGGAAAAAAAACAAATTAATTCAGATCAAACTATTCACTTCCCACTTTTTTGTATGTAGTTGGTGGGTTTGAATGGGTACACTAATTATTTTCCCTGCAATCAAATATGCAGCTGGATGGTGTCATGGAAAAAATTCCCATCAAAACCCATACCATACCCATGCAGTCAAAGAGGCCCTTATAATATTTTGCTGCACAATCACGATGGACAAAGATTGCACAGAAAATATAGTCTGATCGTATGTGCCTTGCTTCTATAATTTTAATGTTGAAGTATTAAATTAGTTGTATTAGCATCCGTCATACGAAAGGTTACACAGAATATATATCGTGCACTTTTAACAAGGCATTAATCTTTTCATTCTCGTCTCCTCTTTCTTCGTGTGGATTTCTCATGTGTCCTCTCTCGTCACAACCCTCTTCCCTCTTGCTAACCCTAGATGGCTTGGCGCCGCATCTATGTTGTCGTTAGGCACTGTCCCACTTTGATTCTCTACTGTCTCCTTTATTTGGTGTTGGCACAGATATTTTATACTCCTTCCTTTGCGCGAGAGAAGCCAATCGCAAAGACTACAATCGGCGAGAGGCAGAGAAGAAGAAGACAGGCTAGAGAGTGATCAAACCATTTTCTTGGTCATCCACTCAAGGTACCTACTCGCTCCCCCCTCCACCCTCCCCTTTTGGGTTTTGATTTTTTTTTATTTCCTGATTTTGAAGCAAATTTGTTCGCTCTGTTGTTTCTTGATCATCCAGTGGTCATTATTAGAGAAATTTGAAGTTTTTATTACATATCTTATGGGTTGATATATGCAATTAATTTAAACCATATAAGAAAAACTTAAAATAAAAAAAAAGCTTGGACCACATACGACAAAAACTTGCATCAACCAAATCTGCTATGCCAGTAGTTGTTTCATTTTTGTTATCACTTATTAGTCATATCAGACATCTCACAGATAAATTATGTTGTAACTAAATATTAGTCTCTGCAAATATATTTTTTACATCAGAAGCTAAAAAATATATAAAAAATTGCCCCTTAAATACTATTCAGTGCTGATGATGCGATGCGATACATCTAACGGTATGTACCAAATCAAAGTGGGGATTTTTTGTAAACTATTAAACTGCTTGAACTCCAAAAATTTGTAGAGAGTTTTATATTTTTGATAGCTTAATTCTGCATAACTCACTCTAAACTGCTCAATGATGTTTAGTTGAGCCTTTGATCAGAATTCTTTGTACAACTGTACAAGTTAGAGAAACTGGTATAATTCTCTACATCTCACTTTCATTTGCCCCAACTATTGTGTCCTAATATTATACTTTTTCATTCTAATCAAATTAGTTAAAGACTTATCAACTCAAATAAAGAAAAGAATCGGTTACTGAGTCCTTTGTCAAGATTATGAATTTTGGATCATTCAATAACTAAGGGAACTTTCACAAAATATTTTTTTTACAAAACAAGATCAAAGTTATTAAAATACTGTGACCTTTACCATAATCCACTTAATAAAACTTGCAGGGAAGGTGAGTTATGAATTAATATATTATAATGAAGTACATGCATAAATTTTGATAATGCAGCTATCTTAGAGGGAAGTTGAGTGACTGCAACAAAAGAATTAAGTGAAGAAGCTGACAAACTCTCTTAATTAAGCTGGTATCTTCCTGACGAACATTTATTTTGTTTAGGAGAATTTACTATTGCAAAAACTCAGGTAATTTAACATTATTACTTTTTCTTCTTTTTAGATTGACTTCATGTTTCTTTTTTGACAGTGCTGTCAAATGAAAGCAAGGAAGTAACATGAATGTTAGGTTGGCTTGTAACATTGATTATCTTGCGGGGCTTGCAGCTGCCAAACTTTCTTTTCTGACAGCACTACTAACAACGATAGATAAAGATATAAGAAATTTATATTTTTTTCTGATTTATAATTTACATGGAGTTGATATGAAAAAACTCTCTCACTCCACTCACTAATGTGTAAAAGTGCAATTAGAGATCTTGGAACTAACCTGTTAATTTTCATAATGTATGATATATGCAATCCTATAGTCTGGATAGCTTTTCTGGTCAGATACCTTAGGAACTATCTAACTTCCCAAAACTAAAAGAAATGTACTTTTTTTAGATTTTCAAACAGAGGAACAAATATATGAACATGCTATTATATAATGACTTCGCTTTCCTGTTTCAGGAGATAATTATACGATAATTTCTAGCACTCACCTTATGCTTTCAAGTTTTAGGAAGTAAAAAAAAATCAACAATTAGCAGGTAATTTGTTAGTATTATATTATAGTAAGGGCGCTCACTGATAATTTATAGCACTAGCTTATACTTTCAAGATATGGGGTCCTTTGCAAAAACACAATCAAGGGTTTTTTGCTAGCTATTAGAGCATAATACTTCATAACAAGATATACCCAGGTCTTTAGTTTCTCTCATCTACTTTCTTTTCTAACATTGCTCTTTTCTAAAATTTTTTTTAAAAAACAATAATTTTTCCTATTTCTTACTGTATTTAGGGCTAAAAACAGAATCAAGGTAGAAGAAGATAATTAGCTAAGTAGCTGCATCTGTTTCTACGAATTTAAATATGTGACAAGGCAAGATTTGATAGATTTTATTTTTTATTTTTCATTTTAAAAAAGTTACAGTTGGGTGTTGCACCTATGGACTATGTTTACTAATGTGGATGTTTTTAGAAATAGTTATAAGATTCTATGTTAATTTTTTTTTCCAGGATTACGGTAGCATTGTCTTACCACATAGCCTGGAGAGGTCAATTATCGTCGCTCACTCGAAGGAGGTAGGTTTTGCCGTAAGCAAAGTTTTCTCTTTATTCATGTTGCTTTGATTTGGTGGTCATTTTTTATTCTGCAACTTCTTTTCATTGAAACTAATCAAAGTTTAAGAAAGCAGAAGTGTTTACAAGTGACAACAAAATTTTCTCAAGCCCAACTTAGAACCGCGTTTAGTTTCATACCTTAAATGTTTTCATTTCACAATTCAAACATGACGTGTCCTTGTCTGAACATGTAGGATATAGTTTCAATTCATGTCAAGAGGGGAGGTCTTAGTGCATGTCAAAGCACAAGATCTTGAACCACCCCCTTCGCTTGGATGTGATTACAGAGATCGATCTCTACAAGTTCGAGCCATGGGACATTCCTTCCAGATCATGGGTCAGGAGCAACAGTTTGGAGTAGTACTTTTTAGAAGACTGCACTTGATCCCAACACCTTTGCTAGCATGGATGGTCTGATCTGGTTATTTAGGTGATATAAATTACAAGAATTGCACAAAATTTAGTTTTACTAAGACTTAATTAATCATTAATCAGATGATTTAATCAGTTCTGACTTGGTCATTAATCAGTTTTACTATGGATTCAGAGTGATGCAGGGTAGCTATATTTAAGTGATTTAGTTTTAGTGTTTGCCATGCTAGCAAAGATGTGATTACAGAGATCGATCTCTACAAGTTCGAGCCATGGGACATTCCTTCCAGATCATGGGTCAGGAGCAACAGTTTGGAGTAGTACTTTTTTTAGAAGACTGCACTTGATCCCAACACCTTTGCTAGCATGGCTGGTCTGATCTGGTTATTTAGGTGATATAAATTACAAGAATTGCACAAAATTTAGTTTTACTAAGACTTAATTAATCATTAAAATTTGTTGGAAATAGAGCACAAATAGTTTTTAATTTGAAGCGATGTTTTAAATATTAAACTTTGAAATATAAATAAATAGTGGGTGTTTTAATTGCAAGTTGGGGAGTTAAACATCATTTTTTTAACAACTCAAATTTGTATTACTAACTTGAGTATGAATGAGTTTGTTAGTACTTTACAATACAATAGATATCGGTTTCAAAAAAGAGTATAATCCCACTGCGAAGCGCGGGTGGGTGAAACACTAGTAACTAATAAATAAAGAGATGGATAAAAGATGGACAGCAAACAGGATGGATACTTCTTGTTTACCTTATATATATTATATATAGAGGTCATCTTACTCAGTCTTATAGGTGACAATCGGTTTGGTTTCGGGTTTGGGTTCGGATCAGACGAGTCGGATTAGTTTGACTTTCTCAAAGAAATCGGATCAAGTTGAGTTAAATCAATTTACATGTTGTATTTTTTCAGAATTTTAATAGATTTTAATTAAATTGCAAATCATTTGATCTCAAATCGGGATCAATTTGATTTTTTTAAAAAATCAGATTTGATCAGATTCAAATCCGGATGGATCAAATGAATTTCTCAGGTCAGATCGAATTTTTCCACCTCCACTCAATCTACACTTTACTCTTAAAAACCCCATATTATGATATGTGACTTAAAATTATATAATAACAATTATATCTAAATAAACACAATACTATGTATGTGTGTGTGATAAGCAGAATAAGTTCGTCTCTTAGAGCATAAGCAGTGTCCACCAACCCCTGATGCCAAACGCAATTGTTTTGCACTCCTATTTTTAGCCATCAGTCCCTGCTTGTTAGCTTTAGCACGACAATGACAAATGGAACCAATCGCTAGAAGAGGTAAACAAACATTTGTAGTGAGCTTCACAACACATGCCACATCCGTATGCCCAAACTGTCAAATCCTGGTTACAGGCAGAGCGACTTCCCATAGTTGGCACGAGCTTTAGGGAATTCAGGTGAAACCTTGTTTGCACAATCCTTGAGGACTTGGAACAGAGTGGGTGGAGGTTAAAGCCACAAGGTGTGCATTTGTAGTAGAACCCCTTTAGAGGCTCAAAACAAATGTCACCACATATAGAGCGACAATTGGTCGAAGCTGAGTGATTTGCCAGGAGTTTCTTCCATGAATAGGCAAAGAAAGAGAACCTCAAAATAGGTAATGCAGTTTTCATACACATCAAAATCACATTTATTACACTGATAGCGGAGGTCAGTGCTAATTGTTTCGCAAAAATTACACTGAAAATAGGTTGGCTTATAAGTGAGGAGCAATAAGTGCTCTGGATGGCAGAAATGATTTATTGTAAGTCCTATCGGTTCTTGTTCCTCTTTCTCCCTTCTTTTGTTATGCCCTTGTGGTGTTTATCGATCTTTATATAGTGTTATTGTCAGAGATAATAATACAAAAAAAAAAAACGTAAAGAATATGCCTTAGGTTTTCTTTTGGGGGAGAACTTAAAAATTCATCGAACACAGCACACTATAGAGGCAAAACGAATTCTTGATTTTATAAAATATTCCTTATAAAAGCTCTGTTAGACATAGAAACAAAAGAAAAGGTATACTTGCTAACAATTAAAACTTTTTATTTTTGATTGAAAGAATGAGAATCAAACTCTTAAATTTCATAATTATTCATAAAAATCCTTCATCCAGATTTCAAACCCACAACCTCCCACACAGAAAATGTTGTTTTTTGTCACTAAATCAAAGATTAGTTCTCAACAAATAAAACTTTTAATCAAACTTGAAATTAGAATGGATACCACTATTGAGTACCCAGCTTGTGCAAGTATATTTGTAATTATATTCTGATATGAATTCAAAATTACATTAGGTGTATCTTTTTGATAGAGTTAGGAACATCAAATCTTTTCGTTGAACCTTCAAAGCAATTCCAAACTAATTTCAGTTATTTAGATATCCTTCTAAGGAAACACTTATTTAGATGTTAAGTTTTCATTTCGAATTTCTAGTTCATTGTTATGATGTAATAGCAGCCTACATCTAAATTTATGTGATAAGGTCACGAAGCCTCCGTCCCATAATTAAGACAGCCTAATTCTATCATTAAGCTACTTCAAAGTTCAAACACATCTAAGCCCGTCCTTCACATTTTTGTTGTTATTCAAAATAAAAACAAAAATAGATTGCATAGAGACAAATTTCCTTTTGGCAACTCTAGGAATGGGCCATTTTTATAGTTATTCATAATCCGAATTAAGGAAATATGGTACAGTTATTGTGACATTATGATTGTAAGAAAAACAGTACTGTTGCGGTTCCTCTAGAATATCATCTAAGATTCAGAAAATTACTAGTCCTCAATTGTTTAGTTTGTGGCTCTCCACGATTCATGCAATTCCCCATGAGATCATATCAATTTCTTATTCTGAACTTTTTTTTTTTGAGGTTAGGTGAGAAACAATTAACACAACATCTCCATTAACCATTTGTTGCGCATTAAAAAGCTGAATAATGCAATTAATCAAGAAAATCAGTTACCCTGCGAACAAGTTCCTCTTTTGTACCACCAACCTTTGCTTTCTTACAGGACAAAAAGCACTTCAAGTCTGCTACAGTTAGAGATTGCAGCTGGCCTCTTTTGTGGCAATTTAGTACCTGGCATATTTAGAGGATAAAAAAGAGATTTTATTTTAAAATACACTTAATTGTTTCCCCTCTATTCTAGCAGTTTATTTGCAAATGGCAATCTGTAAAAAAACAATATCAAAGCAGTCGAACCATTCATATGTTACGCTCATATTTGAATCTTTTTGCCTCTAGGTTCTAGAGAATATTATATAGACAGTCCACCTAATCACTGAATATAATATTTAACAGTAAAGAGAGTAATGGATGGTGCAAAATATTAGAAATGTTAAAGTATGTTCTTGCATATGTCAGGAAACATGTCTCTCTTTGTAAGTACCACCAAAAAGAATTATCATTACTCAAAAACTTGCTTTACCTTTGAGGTGACCTTATCTTTGTCAAGACTTTGCTTTGTTTTTTCTTTTTCTTTTGGTTTTGCTTTTGTGAGGTAGGCTTCTTGAAATTCTTCGCTGTGAATTACAGAAGCTCATAAATTTTCAGACGTGCAGAAACAAAACCAAATCTTGAGATTCTCCGGTCTGATCCAATGGTACACCTATGGCTGATATATATGCAACCCAATCTGGCCCCTTGCTAATACTTAATATTATAATTTAGTAATTTACTCATAGTAACAAAAATATAGATAAGTAGAAGGGCGTATCTTTTCTTGGCTCTGGATCTTTTTTACGAGAGCATCTATTTGAGGCACTGTAAAGATAAGACAATAATTTAGATATGATAGGAAAGTTAATATTATATCTAGTACAAATAGCAAACTCATGGAGGTCAGCTTCTAACTATCTCTGTATCAAAGTATATAAAGGAATTACCAGCTTTGATGCAGTCTTGACAATTACTGCCACAAGTAACACAGTATTTTTCTTGAGCATCCACTCCTTGCTGTTAAAGATATAAAAAAATATAAGAGTATTTATTCTTTCAAAGAAGTCCGACCAAAAAATATAGCTGCCAACTTACTGTGGTAATGTCAGTAAACAATGCTTGATGTTATCTTCATTTATTCATTAATTAGTAAAACTTCTACTAAGTTGAGATTATAAGATCTTGCAGACAGCCATGGTCATATAGCTGCCAAGTTCATTTTGCTAATTTCATAATGATAAAATCCTTTTAGGTGATTTCTGGTGAAGCATCACACTAGTACAGTAGCCAAGTTGTCAATTCGTTCAAATCCAGCCAGTCATTGCTTTTATTTGTTCTAGTAAGAAAAATGGAATGCAAAACTACTGGCTCTGTACTTGGTCTGGTCCCAGACAATTCCAACTGAAGTGTAAAAATTATCCAGATATTAAAGCAATCCATTTCACAAGAAAACTTGAAGTGCTGCCAGAATGAAAATTGACAGGCTTGACTGTAGAAGAATGCACCAAACTGGCACAGTACTGGCCAGAAACTGACCAAATCATTTACTTCTGCAATCCATATATTCTTTCTCGAGTTTATTTACATGCTGTAATAGACTTGGCATTTCTCAACATTTTTTTTTATATTGGATTTACCTCTACTGTACTCCCCCTTTTGTCAAAACTTTGTATTATTTCTACAGCTTCCAGGCCCTTTTCTGCATCTTCACTGTGAAATTGGTTTCAAATCAATCAACTAAAAAAGTGCCGATAAGCTAAATAATGAAATATAGATAATGGACCAACTGATTACTTGATTTATATTTAGCAGGATTTTCATTAATTTAGGTTTGACATATTATTTTAGAACTCCAGATTAATTAAAAGATCATACATCTCTTTATCTAAGGTGCCATCACATGATAATAACACGAGCAGATCATCTAGGAAAAATAAGTACATATAGAGCAGGTTCAAAATAATGTTCATATACATATAAGACAAGATAAAGAAACATATCTTCTTCTTTTTGTTCCGACTCTTCTTTGCAGGAGCATCTGCTTGAACTCACAAAAATAAATACAAGATAAAAATAAAATTAATAAACCAAGTACACATTCACGAGCTATGTGTTTAACAGAGCTATATTAGATGCAAAAGCACCTATTGTAGTGTCAGTTGTGAATTTGTTGTCAGGAGCAGCATCATTCTTCTTTGTAGATTTAACAGATCTCTGTTATCAAAGAGTAGAACAAAAATGTAAAAATTGGCCACACCTAATTTTGTTTTAATATATATCTGGAGAAATTATTGTTATTATATTCTCCTAGAAATATCAATGGTTAAAATAGTTTAATCCCGTACTTAATACTACCTAACAGCTATAATAATTCAAGTAGGTTACTACTCATCTCTCATTATGTGAACTCTATGTAGGTTTGGGATTAAACAGTAGCATCAAAATGTTACAAGTTACAGCCAAATAATGTAAATCCACAAAAGGACTATAAAACAATGAATCAACTACCGTGCCGATAACCCAACAGGTACATCAAGAAAAATGAGAAATCATAATCTTAATGTTGCTGCACCAAACTTACCACAACACTAATGGAACTTGAATTGAGTTGAGTTGATATTACATACTTATCAGCTTGTACGGCTCCTGATTTTACAAAGACAAAGAATCAAGAGAAAATGACTGGTCAATTGTGATGTACCAATTGACAACAACCACATGAATTTTTCAATGGTAAGTAATACCTATGATTTCATTAATTAAAAATGTGCAAAACTATTTATATGATATGTAAAAAAAGAAAAAAAATCATTCAACACTTCAAGCTATAAGTGTGTTTGTTACTTCTTCAGCAAGTGGGTCATCAACAGAAGCGAGAATTATGCAAGCAACAAGATGGTACCTTTTATTTCCTTGATTAAATTGGGTTATCGAGCTTTGAAAAAAAAAAAGAGCTGCTACAAGATAACCTGCAGATGTTTGAGTTTTAAGATGACATTTGGTTGGACTTCTCACAAGAACAGTTTGATTCTGAGATTTTGAACTGATCTGTGAAAAGCATTAGAAAATAATAAACACAAGAGAGAAGTATTTTCCATCAATTTTAATATTTTGCATTTTGTTCCTTTGCTTCAAATTGAAGCTTGGTCCATTTAAAACTCACAGTGCTAAGTTGGGCCTCTTTTTTTCTATCCCATTTAATTTTGGGTTGCACAGATCCATGGCAAAAGTAAATGGAACTAAGGAAGACAAGGAATGAAGGCATAATGCAGGTTAGGTTAGTGGAACCAAATTAGATTTGGGCCTAAATATTTAAGACAAGGAGTGAAGGCATGAAGTCTGTTTCTTAACATTCACAGACCTGGGAAATGCTTCCTGAATTCCGGTTAAATATCTAATTTAGTTATACATATAAGATAAATGTTTTAGAAGCCACGTAATATAACATGTGAAAGGACACATAAATACAGTGGTTTCTATAGTACCAGGTGCTTGGTAACTTCAGCGGTATGTAATTTTCAGTTTCAATGAAACTGGTGGATATAATCCACTACTATCCAAAAAAAAAAAGCACATAGATATGGACAAACCTGGCAGTTGTCTTGTATTGCCTTGATCTGAGCTTTATCTCCTTTTGATCCTAAACCAACATAGGAGCTAAGTATATCAACAAAATAAAATGGAATGAATACACTAATCAAGAAAATTATATGTTTAAAAGATCGTAGGAGATGGTTACTTATTGGTTCACTGCTCTTGGTTGCAGTTTTTTTTGTGATCTTGGTAAATAAAGGCACCAGAAGTGGAGTTTGTCCCTTGTCTGTATAAAATACTCCAAAGTTTCAAAATACTAGTAGAAACAGAAAAGGATAACTGTAGATAGTGCAAAATTGTACTAATATCATAAGAGATCCATCAGGTCAGATACAATTATGCAGAACCAAAGCTGCAGCATTTTCATAGTACAATATTGAGATAACAGGTATGAGACAATTAAGATATTACAATTTCTATACCAGGTAAAGTGTTTTTTACGGCAGACATGTTATTTAATCCAATTTGAACTCCATTTATTGTACACGGTGCTTCTTTTAAATCAACATCAGTGAGAAGAGATTTCTCTTTGTTTCCATCCATATACTTTCCAGTGGAATATCCTATATCAGGCTTAGGTGTACGAAAATCTGCAAAAAGGAGAAGAAAATAGAAATGATGAACATAAAACAAGATACCATGTCTATGCTATACATTACAATCTCCAATGTTGTAACAGAAAAAAAAAGCAGAAGATAAACATATTTAATAAAAAAAAAGCAACTCATTCTGAAAGATTCTTTTTCAAAATGATAGAATTAGAGAATGAGAGGAATCTTTGATTATTTTGGATTTATTGATTATAATGACTAACTCTATTTATAGACTAATTATCTAACTAACTAATCCTAAATACTAAACAACTCCCACAATATACATCACACGTATCTCCTATACAATTCTACTCATCTCAACTTATACCTCTAACATCCCCCTCAAACTCATCGTGCGGTACGCATGATGAGTTTGCACATCTCACGAGTTTTAACATCTCGATTTATGAATTTGATCTCCAAGTGCATCACGGGTCTTCTTGAAGAAAGAAAGAGGGAATAAGAGTTGTTTTGGCTTAAGAAAAATTATTGATTACTTCATGCTCTTTTGAGATATTTTGAAACATCAATAGAAAGATGTTGTCATTTTTAACAACAATCTGAGACTCGTTTGATTTCTCTAAAAAAAAGAGAAGAATAGAAACCCGGTGCATGATTTGATCATTGAGAATTTAATTGAGAATAGAGATTTTGGTTGTGAATTATAGGAAGGTTTTGGAGAATTGAGATTGAAATTAGATGATTATTGTGGAGGAATTAGAGAAAGCCTCTGTAACACTCTCCTTTGCATCAGTATACTCCTTTACTGATTCTACAGTTTCTACAATGGCGTTTTTGGTAAGGTTATAGTTCAAATCATACAAACCTCTCTCGAGTAAGGAAAAAATTCAAACAGCCGATGGTACATTTTGCTTTATAGCAGGGATTGGAAATGTAATTTGTACTCCGAACATTCAACTCTCATCGGTGCTTCATGTACCAAATTTCACAAACAATCTCGTGTTCGTTAGCCAATTGTTCGATGACCTAAATTGCATTATCTCATTGTCTCCCTCGAATGTTGTGGTGCATGAGCTAAAGACAGGTAAGGTGATTGGTATTAGTAAGAGAAATGAAAATCTTGATTAGCGATCTAGGCGAGGCGATGCGATCTGATTGAAAATGCATGAGCAGAACTGGAGTGGAGGAGGCGACACGATGAGTACTCGACACAGCAAGGACCTTTCAAACAGCGATCTTGATTCAAGCAGAGAGTTGCTAACTTGGCAGAGAAGAACCAGCGTGTATTTTCTTGATCGATTCTTGATCGGAGAGGAGAGAAATTGTTGTGAGATGAGATCAAATCAAGTGTTTACTGACCTTGATCGTGCAAAGAAGAACAGGAGAATAAGTATAATAGAAGAGTATAATAGAGAGGTTTATTTACTAGGAATAGCTGAGAAAAAGAGAATAAATGTTGGAATAAATTGGGATAAGGTGCATAAGTTCTAAAATAAGCGTGAGCCTAATTTCAATGGTAACTTGGCTCTGATACCATGATAGAATTAGAGAATGAGAGGAATCATTGATTATCTTAGATTTATTTATTAAAGGACTAAGCCTCTATTTATAGACTAATTGTCTAACTAACTAATTTTAAACACTAAATATCTCCCACACTATATATCACACAATATCTCCTATACAATTCTACTCATCTCAATCTATACCTCTAACACAAAAGACAAAACCAATGAATTCATTTTAAATGAAAACTCACCTAGGGCCGAGAGTGGTAGGTTATGTGTAACCTTTTCCCAGGTAAAGGTATCCACGCTATTACCAATCAATGATTGCTCCTGTGACATTAAAACCCAACTTTTTGATCTAACAGTGCTCGAGATATGTAGGTGGTAATACTAGGTAAACAATGATTGGTAAAGAAATTTCTCAAGACCTTGAAGAATTTGATAGTAATTTTCCAAAATAGAAGTTCTTCTAGTAAATACATTTGAACAATAAAACACAAATTTTACAGTTAACCCCCTCAAATCTGAATTCTTGTGTCCAAATTTCACCTTTAATATAAGAGAGAATATACCTTAGCAATCAGCGAACCACACCCAAAAAAGTCCCAGGCTACATTTGTTGGAATTAAATAAGTCATCTCACAAACAGTCAATAATTTGTTTCCAGATAAATAATTACAGAATAAAATGTAAATTGCAAACCTTCAAGTAGCCTTATGAAAGATTGAAAAGACACCATGGCTTGTGACACTCTTATGGTTTTGGGAGCTGGAGTCAGTCCACTGCCTTGAAGAACAAATGAGGAAGGGAACCTAAACATGGGCATCGAATATACAAGTTCAAAGAGAATCATAGTAATAGTTTTGCACAAGATCCCCTACTAGAAAGCCACCCAACGCAAGACAGTACTGTTTAAAATAACACATGAACTAACAAACCTTCAAAAAGATAGGTCCATATAGATGAGTGATAACTTTCAAAAGAATCCATAATACAAACTTATTTGTGTTTTGAACATGAAGCACCGAAGTATCTTATTTTTTAACTAAGCCCTTGTATGATATTCACACAAAAAAATGCAACGCATTTGTGAACTAATTGATTAACAACATGAAACCGAGAAAACATATGAAAGGAAGTACCATATTTTGTCAGTGGAACCTCCATAAAGAGATTGTACTGCAATGTAATGGTCACTCGTTAGAGTTAAACCATGCTGTAAAATGTGAAAAAAAAATTAGCTGATAGAAGGGCCAATTCCTTTTGAAGAAGCTTACGGTTTTAGTACAAGTGATCTCATTCTTCTTATCATCCATTTTTTTATTTCACAACTCAAAGGTTCTTTATCCTGGGAAATTTTCAGTAGCAAGCATATACCAGTGCTAATTGAAAATTTTCAATGGTGTACTAGTTTAGGTACTACACTGCTAGTTGACACTTGGTGCAATTGGAAACTGTTATCAGTGCAAGCATAATCAATTCCTGTTCAAGGCATCTATTGAAAGGTCAAATTATACAAATCTGATGAGCCTGAAGGAATTATTTTGGGCCAATTAAGAAATCAAAAATCTTCTGGCATCATGAAGTAAGCAAACAAGTCACATGTTATTCAAAAAACAAAAAATCAAGCTCATCTAAATATTGAACATGATGATGTTTTTCCACCTTAATTGACCAAAGATCTCGAAGATATTTAATAGATTCTCCCTCCGGCAATACCTTGCTTACTCCTGTATGCACAAACAAAAGCCCCAGGATTCCAAAAAAAACTATGGTCTATGTTAATAGTTATATAAATTGGAACAGAATACACTTATAACTTGCAATCTGTAACAAAATCTGAACCCCAAGGGCAAATTTGAGTTTTTTTCAACCTGAATTAAAAAATTTGAAGAATAACCTTGTCCAATTTGAAACAAAACCACCTTTCTGTTATTCTAGCAATCTAATCTAATGTTGTGAGCCTTAATGGTAAATCTCAAATTATTCTAGAAATCCCTTTGAAGTGAATGCATGATAGATGCCGGTGATTTATCTTACCTATAACATAGCCCTCAAGGAGTGAAGGAAGTGTTGTACAAGCCATGGAAAAGTTAGAGTTTTCAAGAATCACCTCTTTCTTATTTTCAAACTCATCCATGTTTTTGGAACTTATCAAATCCCGTATCTAGGAAAAAGTTAAAAAGGAGTAAAATATCTGCCATAGTGAATATTATATGTTAACAGCTATTAAGTCACATCAGATTCCTGCAGACTGTAGTCTCCCTCCACAATTGATTACACAGATCATTTGGCCCTTTTTTGGTTCAGTTGAAATGAAGAATTGTTATACAAGTGCTCTTAGAACTTTTCCTTCTGATCAAACTGATTGGCGGACCAAAACGACATGAATTGCCAATTTCCAGTAACCAAAACGTTAAATCAAAATCTGGAAGATTAGACCAAATTGGACTCTAATGGAACTCAAGGGTGAATCTACAAAACATATCATACAATACATTTGGATTAGAAACCAATGACCTGGTGTCTGCTAAATCGAAGCGTCTCAGGTGAGACAAGGAAGATAACCTCATCAGCGACTCCTAATTGTACTAGCTGAATGCATTAGATATGATTAAAGATACATAAAGTATAAATGATCAAATGCAATTCTGAAATGAAAGAGAATTATAATTATAGTTCTTCTTTTAATTTGAACATTTATGGGTCTTTTCTGGTACCTCTTTTTATTGTAATTGTGCTATCACATGTTGCAGATAGGAGCATAGAAAACAAAAAGGTAGCATACATTATTCAGAATTTTAAATTGAAGCTTTAACCAATGCATCAATGGGCTTCCATGTACAGATAAAACAATGATGTTCTTTTTATCAGTACGCAAGATGGTAATGGTAAGTAGCTATGTTGGCATCTTCAAGAATTCAGGTGGTGGGTCTTCAAAAATAGTGGAATTGGACTCCACTTGCAACTTTTATTTAATTGCTTGACTAATTGATTCTTTTTTTAATTTCTTTGCATAAAATTTAGAAATGGAATCCATGAAAAAAGAATCATTACCACATTAAGAGCATAAACATTAGCTCTCTCCCCGCTAGTACTGAATGCTGAGTTAACAAAGGTATTATCTCCAAGGCAAGTCCAATCATGGTCAAGCATAACACACCTAAGTCCAATTTCAATTGCCTTTGCAACTAGTGAGCCTGATTTTATCTCCTCTTCTGCCCCTGTCTAGAAATAAATTTAAATTATAGCTCTGTTTCATAACCATGAATTATCATATGAACTATAACCTCTCAAAGTTGTTTAAAAAAACTAGGAGGTAATAGCATGCAACAGCACTGGAGTTGAATGCAGATACTAGCTGTTGAATGAAACCTGAGTGGCATCAAGCTAGTGTATTGGCCCACTAGCTCATGTACTTGGTACTCCAAATCTGACTGGTATTGATATAGGGTTAATAGTGAATCCCTGGAAACTTACATATTTAAGTGCACATGTTGTCAAATGCCAATAATAAAAGGTTCTACGTTAAAAGGTGCCATCCCCACAAGCATTTTTCACATGGAAGCTATCTTAAGGAGGAACGCGTATGAAATTATTTTGGTTGAGAATGGCCGCATTTGTAGTTTTCTACTCTAACACTACTGCACCAGTCCAGCCTCCAGGGCGTATTTCGAGAATCAGAATATATTTACAAGAACGAAATTTGGCTCACTCGTATGGAGGGATCAAATTTAACAAACTCTGAAACAACACTATCGACCGAATCCGATTGAGATTTCTGCATCAAAACGAACATGAAAACCGTGTAAATGAACGAAACATATTATAAATCCGTAACTTGTAAAGAGACTTAAAACTAGATCGGACCTGATACACGACTAAAACTTCCAAGGGTTGGACGATGCAAGCAAGGCGCCATTTTCTAGACAGCTTCCATGAAAGAACCTCGAGCTCGACCGAGAGAGGTGGATCGGTCGTGGAAGAGGAAGAGGCAAGCGACAGAGGTAGGAGAAAGAAGCTTGCAGGAGGAGATCGAGTGGCTTTAACCAGGATTTTATTTTTGAACATCTTTCCGATTTAAAATTTAAAATTGACGAGGTGAAACGAGAGTTATAAGGGCTCCGTGGTGGGAAAGAAGATTCTTTTGTGCTGAATAGACATGGTCTATTATTTGGTATGACGAACAGTGGGTCCGAGTACTTTTGGTCTAGTTTTTGGTGGGGAAGGCTCTGGTAAGAGTCGCATTATCGGTGCCGTGGACTGAGATTGGTCAAATTTGGGAACGACATCACTTTTGATCTGATCGATCAACCGTATTAATTTAACAATAATAAATTTTCATATATCAAAATTCATATTTAAATTTTCACAGCCATCGTAATTAAAACGAGTCATTATAATTAATTTTTAAAAATTCTTCACAAAAAAATTCTCAAAAAAAAAATAGTTACCCCAAATTTGTTTGTAGTCACTAGTGCTTCATTTGACACTCTCTGAAATATTAAAAACTAAAAATATCATTATTATTGTGTTCAATTAATTTATCAAATAAATTTTAGACTAAATAAAAGAGTACACAAGAGTGTTAATTTGGTATACCAAGCTACAGATGGAATACTGGATTAGCTCTCATTGAAATAGCGATTATTATTTGATTATATTATATTATGTTATTATATTATGATTATGATTTATTATTATTATTATTTTATTAATTTAATATCATTATATTATTATTATGATTATAATTATATTATTATTATATTATCATCACTATTAATATTATTATATTATTATTATATTATTATATTATTATAATTATGGTTATAATTTTTTATTATTATATGATGAGAATGGATCGGTTGACAATGAATTATTTTGACAACCTTGACAATGTATTTCTAAATAAATACAAAAAAATCTTTAAAATAAAAAAAAAGTTTATAGATGTGTTCTTATACCTATGGATTGAGGGTCATTTAAATTTTATGTAATTTCATTATCGTTTGATTGTCCATCAAAGACCATCAAATTTTCATGTAATTTACAACGGTTCTAATTTAACGTTCTTTGATGGACTACCAAACAATAATAAAATTATATGAAATTTAAATGACCATCAATCTAAAGGTAGAATAATACATCTATAATTTTTTTTTCATTTTTAAGAATATTTTTATATTTATTTAGAGGTCTATTGTCAAAATTGTCAAAATAACTCATTGTCAATCGATCCCCACTCTTATATAATATGATTATATTTTTATTATTATTATTATTATATTATTATTATTATTATTATTATTATCATTATTATTTACTATAATTATGATAATTATTATTATTGTTATTATTAATTTACTATTATTGTTATCATCATCATTGTTAGTATCATAATTATTCATATTTTAACTATTCTCATTAATAACTGACAAATGATATTTTCACACTTCCGAATAGTCAAAAATATCACTTTCTATCACTCGTCCATAATGACATTATTCTATCAATCTTCCAAAATTACCATTCTTCCAAAGTTATTCCTTGATTTGTCAAACGAATCCTAGAGCTTTACTACTTTTCGAGAGAATTCTATTATGTACCATCTTCAAGGGTCGGGTCAGATTTTTGAAGGGCCAGATTTAGCGAGCCTATGAAAGGGCTCGATAAGAGTCGGATTTGATAAAATCTTTTAGAGAGTCAGGTTTAAAAGATTTAATTTTTAAGTGGTGGGCTCGAGCCTTGAGATGTCCGGTTCTTATCAAACTCTTCGGACTCTAAGGGCTGAATAAATACCACATAAAGGTCAATGGGTAAGGGTTTGATATATTTTTTTGCTGATGGTGTATTTTTAATGTTAATTTATATTTGTATAAAAATATTAAATTATATTTTTCTATTTTTGGCATTTTATTTTACTTTTTTTAATTTTTTTGGATTTTTTTAAGTGTAATTAATATACAATATAAAATATTAAAGAAAAAGCCTGACAAGGGCCGAGTAAGAGTCGTGTTTGATATGGGCCGAATCGGAAGGGTTTTTTTTTTAAAGATTGAGTCTGACCCTTGAAAAACCCGACCCTTACCATTAGAAAGAGTTGATTCGGACTTGTGAGTGTCAAATTTTTTTGAAGGACTGGCCGGACTGAGCCCTTATATATTATATCTAATTGTAGGGCTTTCTATACCATATAAACATCATTACATGATTAAAACCAACTAGTAAAATTGTTCATTTATATTGATCTCCCCACATATAATGGCAATTAATTGCTAAAATTGATAAAATCATCATTATTTCCTATTATATCACATTAGATGCATTTTTATTTTAAAAAGAAGGTCTTAACTACTGCTTATGACAATGTTCATTATACAACCAACATAATATTCTTTTCTTCTTATTTCATAAATTTATACACGACAATCAAACCCCATGTACAAATTATTTGTTTAGTTCAAAACAAAAATCAAGTTAAAACAAATGTAAATTTCATTCATAATATTTTCCTATAATTTCATATGTCAAGCATTACTTTTGTTTATAATTAAGAACTATTTATATATTAAGTTATTAACATATCTAATAATTGAATATATAATGAGATATTTAATTGGTTATGTATCGTATATATACTCTTTATTAAGCATATAAGTATTCTGATCCTATAATGGTTTAGATCTTTTTTCTAATTTTCAGAGTTAATATCAGCCATTGGATAGATCATTTTTTTAATTTGTGGTACAATATCTGCTGCCAATATGTAAAAGCGCTTAGTTTCTCTTTTTCATGATTGTTACGGAGCATGACACAGTATGACCGCATACTATTTTGCATTTTGTCTATGTCGCTCAAATCGAACACTCAATTCATTTGAGTCTCTCTCGCCTCCCTCCAACTACTTATTTTCTCTATTCATGTTTTCCCTTTGATCTAGGGTTTTTCTGCGCTTGTTGTCTTCGCTTCCGAGCGAGACAAAAATGGAAGGTGTTGATGTTGAGATTGGAGTTATCGGAGTTACGCCAAAGAAGAGAACATTTAAGAGGTCTTTATCACCCCTCCGCCCTCTCTTTGCCCTTCTGACAAAATATAGAAGATAATAGTTTTTATCTCTCTCCCCACTCCCTTATCTCTCTTGCCCCTTTTCATTCTCTTCGTCTTTTAACCTCGACCTCGTTCCACCTCTGTGCCTCTCCCTTGGATCACTAAACACCAGAGATGAAGACGACAAATTGTGAAACTTCAACTTCATGAATTTCACCAGATATATGGTTTGGTGAGAGGAAGAAGGTTCTTCGAAATTCATCACAATTTAGAGGTATTTTAAACCTAAAATTTTGCAATCAACCTACTATATTCCTTAATGATGGTCCTTATAGGTAGACAACTATGACAATAGATGGTGCAAGAAAGTAAAAAATCTAAGATAAGACATATAAAAATTGATTTGGGTCTTAATATTCAAGTTTAATGATAGCGGAAGATAATTCAATTTAATTCTCACACAATTATTGTAATTAGAGAAAAGAGAAAAAAAAAAAGATCAGAGGCTTACAATGCCTACATTTTCAGGACTAGCAACCTCTAAAAATTAAGGTTGAGCTGATATATAAAATAAAGTACCTTATATTTTTAGAATTTGATCCCTTACATAAAAATGAATTGTCAAGTATATCGGTAATAAAGAGTGACAACACACTTAAAAACAAATAAAGTGTGATAATACACTCAAAATAAAAATGTAAGTAACAACATACTCAAAAGATAAAAAAAAAAGTTGATCTCGAAAGATCAAATTAGGAGAATGGAAATAAGCTAAATTGAGTTTAAGGTAAGGATTTGGCTTATTGAATATTTTTAATCTTTTGGACTTACCTTTGTCACTTAAAATATAGTTTATTAGCTTTCTGAAAAGTAGTTTTAACAAGTGTAACCAAATCAATGGGAGTGAGAAGGTAACCCCTTTATATAGACCTCCTGGAGCTGATCAGAAATCAGCTTTCGGTCTGAACCATTATAACTGCTTAATAAAATAGATAAAAAGAAATATGAAAAACTTGTAGAGTCTACAAGTAAGAAGAATCTAGTAAGATTCTTTCTTATCTTGAATATTGAAATCTTGAATGGAAGTATTCTTTGTCGTTATAACTATTCATGAATCGTTATAACTCTTTATGAACCGTTATAATTGTTCATGAACTGTTATAACTCCTCAATGAGCCGTTATAACTCCTCATGAGCCGTTATAACTCCTTAATGAACCGTTATAACTCCTCAATAAGTTGTTATAACTCTTCATGAGTCACATTACAACTCGAATTTATATATATATATATATATATATATATATATATATATATATATATATATATATATATATATATATATATATATATATATATATAGGAGCTTCTATTTTTTTTGCTAAGCAATCTCAGAAATTATAACTTTTTACGAACCATTATAACTCTTTGAGCCATTTATCTCTTCATGAACTGTTATAACTCTTCATGAACCATTATAAATGTTTAATTTATTTTTTTATTTAGCAATATGAGTTGTGATAACTTTTCATGAACCGTTATAACTCTTCATGATATGTTATAACATTTTAGTCTTTTTTTTTTTTTTTTTTCAGTTTAAGTTTAATTTATCTTAACTTATTCAACTTAAGTTTGAAGTTAACAAAACCTAAGCCTAATAAATATCTTGTTTTAGTTCTTGCATCCAGTCTTAATCTTGGTCTCTTATGCATTCATCCATTTTGCATTGAAGTCCCTACACAATATTCAAACAAGTTAAATTATAAAATTCAAAATCATTTTTGTAAATCAACAAATTAAAAAATAATATTTTGTACAACACTTAATTTATGAATTCGTATTGCTTATCTCCATGTATTTTCATCTTACTATTGCCTCCTTTTATCATTGTTTCAGTGGAGACCAGAAGGTATCATTTTTTTTCTTTTTATCTTTTAATCCAAGTTGCATCACAAAAAATTAAATAACCTACATGCCGTTTCATCTACCTAAAATGTTTGGGCATGCCCCAAAAACCAATCTAGAGAACAAATTTACGAAGTAAGAATATGGACTAAAACAAAATCACTAACAACAGTTATGTTGATTTTTTCAATTTATAGTTTTATCCTACCGTTAAATTTTTAATTTGTGTATTCTTTTGTTTATGAAATCATTAAGATTTCATGTGTTGCTGTTCAAACTGAAAAGGGTCATATTCTATTTGTAGGTTCTTTAATTATGTTGTCAAATTGTCAGTTGAGGTTTTAATTTTTTTTTGCTCTCAATTTAATTTCAATGAGAACATATCTAATGTTTTCAATTTGATTCTCTAGACAGGTCTTTTTGCTATTTATGCATTCTATGATAATATTTCTATTGATGATATACACTGAGTATAGTATACAGAGTATGTTACTATTTAGGAAAGCAATATTAATTCAATTTATTTAAAATTATTGATAAATCTGTATCTATCCAATTTAATTTGTATGGGTCCTTTCTCGATTTCTTTTCATTCCCATGTTCACGTCCATTTCCCTGACCTTTACTGTATGCTGTGCAATTCAAAATTGTATAACATATTTGATGTGCTCCCTTATCATCTAGATATATATGATTATTTTCTCTACCTACTCTAGTTATTGACAAGTTGTTCTAAATTGAAAAATGACTATACCACAACAATGGAGTTGCTTAGAAAAATAAAAGATCGAAATCTAGACATGAGCAGTATAATATATGGAGCTCTTTTGGCAACATGCGTCTCTAAAAATGACTTTTTGTTGGCACTGGTACGCAAGGAGGAGGTCAAGAGACCACAACGTAAATTTTTTTATTTCTTACTCCTTAAAAAATATTTTTTATTTGCTTTTGGGTCCTGATTATATAATATGAAGAAAATTCATAAATTAAAAAATTAAAATTACCGGACTTGAGAATAAATTTGAGATTTTTAGGTTAGAAGAAGGTGAAATCATAAAAAATATGTATAATAGACTTATACATATACAAAAGGAGTTTAGTGAATTGGGAGAAATATTATCTAATGGAAAATTATAGAAAAATTATTGTGTGTAAAGCTCAGAAGACCGAGATGTGAGGGTTATGTGAGCGCACTGGATGCAATGCAAGGAGTGCAAGCCGCTCTCACACCGGATGAGATTTATGCTCACTTGAAAAGTTTTGAGGAAACCCTAAAGCTGATCGGTGAGTCTATGCATGCATCAAAAGCAATAACATTTTTTACTCACAATCACCCGAGCACATCTAAATCTCAATTCACATTAACTTATAGCTCTGTGCAAAGACTTCATCATAAATCTTCCAAAGGATACACTTATCCTCTCCAAAATGTTCCAAGACATGCTTGGAACTAATAAGGTATTCCTAAACACTTCTCCGCTTGAGACTAATGAGATATTCCTAAACACTTTTTATGATAGTAATGACTATAATTGTGATGAAATAATTATGATGAGTGATTCAAGCAAAACTTTGAGTAATGAGATCAAATATCAAAATTATGATTGATTACAATTAATGTTTGATGAAGCAAATAAAGTCATACTAAGGAGAGGTTAATTGGAGAACTAAATGCTAAAATTATTAAGCTCGGGTCTAAGATAAAAGAAGGTGAGACTTTAATTATAGATCTGATAAGCTTTATTTATATATTATATTCAATTAGGGTTTTATCTCAAAAACTATGCATTTTATGTTAATTGTTAAGAATTTATTCAGTTTTTATGTCGAGTTCGAGATACTGCTGCATTTTTATTATTTTACAGATTATGGAATGTAAACAAGGATGTCAACATGAGAAATGATGCTTGGAACGAGATGGGTCGAATCTACACGAAGAAATTAAGTGAAAAGCACTTCTGGACAACATTTGCGGACCGCAATCATCAAATTGCGGACCGCAATTATGGGATTTGCTCTCTGGTTCGCTCTGATAAGAAAGTGCAAAAATTGCGGACCGCAATTTTAAAATGTCGGACCGCAATTTTTGGGCTGGCAGCGCGAACTTGCAGTTTTAAAGCGATTTTCTCATTGAAATTAAGAGATTTTGATACCCCTTCGTCCAAGACATCTCTCAACTGACTGGAGAATAGATCCAAAGCAAGAAAGAAGAGGAAGAACACCATTTGAGAGAGATTTGAAGGAGAACTCAAGAACTGGACGAGAAATCATAGATCTTCTTGGTGTATTCTTTTCTTTACTCTTTTCTCATGTTGTACTGTTGTTTAAACATGAATCTTGGTACAATCTTTGACATGATTTGTGGCTAGACACCCTTCTAGGGGTCTAGGTGTAAACTCGATAACTCGAATGGTTTAATTTACTCGTGTGTTGATCTTTTAGTTCTTGTTGTTTGTGATTGTTGTTTTGTCTAAATTGAATGCTTAGTTTTAATCAACTACATGCTACCATAGAAGTGAAAGCGGAAACCGAAAGGTGGAAGTGAATCTTCAGACCCAAAACAGTGATTTAGGTCGTAGGTCAAGTACTTAATCGTGAAACTTATTACCTAAGAGAAAACCGAGGAAATCTTAGAAATTATGTGAGGTACCGAAAGACGAAGTACAAAATCTAGGTTATGCCAAAGTGATTCACTAATCTCAATGGGCTTAGACTTGTAAGGTGAGGTACTTAATCGTGAAATCTGAATTGTTTAGGTACAATATCAAGCCACGAAATTATAAATTTGATACTAAATCTAAAATTGAATCTCCGACAAACACTAGAACATATTAAAGAGATCAAATAGAGTGAATTGACCAAAAGAGTGAGAGTGAAGCCGAAAACTCCTAGAATCCTCTATTTGATAAACTTTTCAGTCGTTATTGTTAGATTTATGCAATCTTAGTTTAATACAAAACTCTCATTCGATTGTCTAGATTAGTGATATTTGCGAGAACTGGTAATTCACCTTTGTCCTTGTGGTTCGACACCCCGACTACTACTTGACTAGGTCGTGCGCTTGCGGCTGAAATTGAGTATAAATTAGGGTATTTATTAGCTTAGCAAAATACACATCAAGATCTCAAAAATCAAAATAATTATGAGTTATACCTAGATGAGATAGGTCTATTACAAGTAAAATTATAAAATCTAGAAACTGAAAATTAGGCTTTGATGATATCTTGTAGCTTGAGATATAACACTAAGATGGATCTTGAGAAAATATATGCGGGATAAAAGACCCATGACAAAATAAGATTTGGATATATGAAAGTAAAATCTTCTCTCATATCTAAGAAGATAATGAAAGAGAAAAAAATTAAAAAATAAAAGAGAAAAAACATATAAAAGAGAAAAGAGAAAAAAAAAAAGATAATAAAAGAAAACACAATTATGCATATCAATATAAGTACACACATGACAAAAATAAGAATAGAAATAACTATTAAGGTAATAAAGACACTTTTAATCCAAATTGGTCAAATAAAATTAACTTTTAGAGGCCCGAATGGTTGGTTTTACGAATTAAAAGGTCAATATGTGTCATAAAGATGGGCTGAAAATAATAAGTCATAAAGTTGGGCTTAAAATATTGAGTCACAAAAAGATATTCTCCAATATCCGTAAAAATCACAAATAAATACTCAATCTGTGAAAAATATCTCAAAAGATCAGAGGACTCAAGCTAAAGGATTGAAATATCACTATAAATCTCATTTTGTTCAAAGTAGTGATACAGTACCTTTAATGATATTTTATAATTATTATTGTCAATTAGGTCATATCTCGATTGAATACAATCTTAGAAAGAGAAGTAACAAATCAAAAGTTATTTGAGTTCCCAAGTAAAAAGAACAATGATTTGTGTTGAAAACTCCTCATAATATTAAATATCCACATATTAAGGGGGAGATTATTTGATTTATGCTCATTATATGAGAAAATGTTTGAAGCTCTAAATTATATTCATTCATTTAATAAGTATGATTATATTTTAAGAGTGCATGTAGGCTCCAATATAATATTAATATATCACATAATAATTTTGACTTGAGAACGATATTCAAATTCCTTGACAAAAGGTCTTTTATGCATAAAAATTCTTTCATTCATTGTAATGGTTATCATAACCGTTACAACAAATAAAATCAAATTAGTTCAAAAAGTTACTGAGAACCTCCAGAGTAAAATATGTCATCATTCATTGTCAACGGATCAAGAACCATTACAACGTATAAGTTCGAATTCATATCCATACATAAATGTGCACATCCATTGTAACAGATGTCCTAATCGTTACAACATATACATAATTAATTGGTCGTTTAATTGCACTAAATTTTCTGCCATTTTTATCCTTCATCCATTGCAATGGATAGTTCATTTTTGGCCTAGACAATAAAGAGACACAACTCCTTCCTTTCCATTTTAAAACCAATCATCTTTCTTCTTCTATTTTTCGTCTCTTTCTCTCTCTCCTCTATATCTCCTACTATCGCAACCTCTCCCGGCCACTATTTCTCTCACTGAGACTATCCTTGTCCTCTCCGAGTGAGTATCCCCTAAAGTACTTTATGGTAGAGTAATTGTCTGAACTCACTATTGCCGTCAAATTTATACTTTGGGTTGTCCAAATTCAATCTCCACCCTTAAATTCAAGGGGCTCACTCAAATTCGAGTACATTACCTATTAAAGTACTATAGGAGATGTGAATTTATCATCTTTTATCTTCTCTCTTTCACCTTTTCTCCTCCATTTCTCTCTTCTCTCTCTTTGGCCTCTCTTTAAGAACAAGGCTGAAGTGAAAATCTGCGAATCTCAGTGCTCCGCTGCTCAAATAAAAAAATCAATGTCGAATTTCTCACTCAAGGTGAAGCTCTCTTATTAAAGGTGGTATCTTCTCAGAGTTTTGAGAAATTTTTATAATTTTTGCATGTAGACCCCTCCTTTTATTTAATTGGTAAAATGATTCATAAGAGTGATTGAGAACTTGCCAAACTGTTAATACTCATGGTGAGTCCTCTTGATCTGATCAAATTCTATTAGTTTTGACCATCACCTAAAATAATCGGTATCTTTTTTGGAATGTCCAGGCGTACATAAATTATATGGGACAATTTTAAGAATATTGAGTCTCGATGGAGTTCTTCTTTAATAAAATCAAAGCTATTGGGGATCAAAAGAGTGCCTAACTGAATAAGTACTTTGAGCATAGGGGTTGGTGTCGGTTCCTTTCATTGAATGAACTGATATCTCTTTTCATGACCCTGTTATTCTACATCAACCTCCAATTCAATAATGACCCATTTTATGTCACCTCGTTGATGTTTGACCATCCACTTGAAATGATAATGGACATATTAGCATGTTGGTTGCATGTACCAAATGAGGGTGATGAGGTATACCCTCTTCGGGACTGGCCAGTGATAGCTCAGGAAGATGTAGATGCCTACCATAAGTGGTTTGATAGGGAGTGGGTTGCCAACAAACCACCCTATGCCACCCCGTCTCATTGCTCTTCACTGTCTCCTCTTCGTCATTATCAATAACATTCCATCTCCGAAATCAGCCATCAAAATAAACATGAAGCAAAATGTAATCTTCTATCTCCGTCACTTTCTCTCTCTAGATGATGTCAAAATTAATATCCCGTACATTATTCTCCGACACAAACGTATGAAGTAAGAATTATTTTTTACCCTACTCTTCTTTCATACATCGGATCATCAAGGCCATGAAATAAATATACCCGATGCCATAGTTGAGAAATTACGGGTACCGGAATATATGCAGTTTAAATTCATAATACATTTGAATGTTTAATAAGTACATGCATTAGATGTTGCATAATAATTAAATACAAATTTATTTATCAGAAATGAAGATTTTCATAATCAATATTTTAGACTTCCCTTTTATATTCATAACGCATTTAATAAGAAATAATAGAAAATAAAAATGATTTATAATTAGCAATTAATTATCATTATATGTAATAGAATGAATCAAATGGAATATTTTTACTGGTTAGCCTTACCATGTAAGCATGCTTACATGGCACGGGAGGTTCTACCATAGAATTATTCCTAATTTTCTTAGTAGTAACTCCAACTCTGTTTATTTTTTGGTAAACCGAACTTAACTTTTCTTGTAACTATAACTTTACCACATAAAGCTTGTATTAAACAAGTGGTTAATAGCTATGACCATATGTCAGTGTATTACTCATTGTCATTGTTCACGATAATAGAATAATTTCTAGTGTAAGACAAAATTTATGTCAAGATTATACATATTTTGCAAGCACTATATATTTTATTTTTACATTAGAGTTTTTTTAATTTCCACCCAGTGACGAAGGCAATGGTGTACTGAGGAGGTGCTAAAACCTTCCCCTAAAGAATCCACAAATTATGTTAAGAAGTGTTAATTGCAAGTGTATTTTTCATAAAAAAGTTTTTTACTGTCCCCAAATCTATTAAATAGTTAACACAACTCAATTTTCTTTCCGGCACCCTCCAAGTTAAAAAGCTGGCTTCGCCTCTGTTTCCACCACTATCAACAATAATGAAATATTTTATAATATAATCAATCATTTATTTAAAAATATTATCCCTCATATCTCAGTGTATGAACTATTTGCCTCAGTTCTATTAAAAAAATAAAGATTCTTATATTATTAACAAGTCAAAACAAAATTTTTGGCAGAGAAAATTTGCCAATAAAGAGTTGGCATGATCCTCTTTTGTTGCTTGTATGATGGTGTCGATATCTCTCTCATTTATTTCTCATTTTATCAAACAAGTTTGGTTTTAGATGAGTGTTATGATAAAGGGATCGAACTACTAATACCTCAAAAGTAAATTCTTTTATCTAGAGGAGAAAAAGAGTCTTAGAAAATAAAGTCACGTGAGAGAAGAAGTTAATAACAATAACACTAGAGAGAAGAGAGATGAAAAAACATTGGAAAAATAAAAAAAACATGTAAATCAAAAAATAAAAGTCTCAGGAAAAAACTTATTAGTAAAAAATAGTAAGAGAGAGAAATTGAAAGATAAAGTTCCGTGAGAGAAAAATTAATAAAAGAAGAAGAAAAAGGAGAGATACAATAAAAAGAGTTGGAAAGCAAAACATATGTGAAAGAAGATTTAGAAAAAAAGTTTCTAAAAACAATTTTTTTTAGTTATTTACATATGTGTTTTAAATATTTATATAATTTAGTCATATATTTAGATAGAAAAATAATAAATATTATATAATTTGTCGTGAAAAATACGTGGAGGATTTTCTAGAGAAATTGAGAGAGGGGAGAAACTTATTCTCTATGATAAATCTATTTTTCTACCGGACCATGTTTTTGGAGATATCATCCGGTGTCTCTTCCCTTTACCAATTAGTTTGGAATTTGGAAAAGAGATTATTTTTAGAAAAATAAATATAATATCTGTAAGAAAAATAATTTGTTATATATACACACACTTATCCATAATTGGTTACGAAATATTTCTTATGGTTTGAGAAGATGCATCAAAATGATGGTGTAAATTTAAATTCTATGTTAGTTTGATTGAGATGGAGCAACTTATAGGCTTACTATGATTTATGATTGGTTGCTATCAGTCGATGTACTGTAATGGAGTTGTTTTGAATGTTTTTTTTTTTAAATTTTGAAATTGGAAAATATTAGAACAAAAGTTAAGACAAATGTTGTTTTTTCTTAATAGGTAAAACAGTAAAAGTAATGGAAGTTCAATGAAGTTCGTATGTTACCTTGGTGTGAGTTTTTTTATGATGCTTTGCTTTTTCTTAATTGTTGTTGCTATGGACGTTTGTACTTTTATTTTTTCCACGTCTTTTTTAAGTAAAACGTATACTTTATTTGTTAATTTTGCCCGTAGTTATAAATTTGTGTATGTCTTTTACGGAATTCAAATCTTTGTCTTTTTATACGTCTTTTTTACAGAGACATGACATCTATTTTCATATGTATCATGTTTGCGGTTTAATTAGTACTAGTAACCAAACTTCATTAACTCAGTAAATAAACATTATGAATTTTGTTTGCAGTAACAAAACTTTACTATTTTTTTAATAACTTTACATCCGTTGATTTTGATTGAAAGGGTAGTGCTATAATGTCCTCTGTTCTGTTCTTAAGGTTATCAATGAGTTGGATTATTCCAAAAAATAAAATTATAATTTATATAATTTCTATATTGATAAAATTTAGGATGATAAAGATTTACTACAGACAGCTCGATCAAAAAAATATTATTACTAGTAAAAACTTATACTATCAATTTACTTATAAAAATTTAGACGATCAACTATTTATTAAAATATTAATCATATTTTGATCAGTTTATATTTCCACTGACAACAGTGGGAGGACCGTATATTTATTCTTCTAAAAAAAAGAACTTGATTAATATTCTTTTAGCAACCGAACATCTTTAATTTTATTTCTAGTAAAATGACATGGTAACAAAATGGAGGCCCAAGCTGTCATTCCCTTCCAATTGGGAGTGCGACACAAGCCCATGTGATATTCTGATGTGAGTTCTTTTTTCCACCGGCGTTTAATTCCATTTCTCGATCCCTCTTCCCAGACAAACAAGCCGGGAGACGGGGAGAGAGAGGAGGGTTGTTTCAATGGCGACGGAGACGGAGGAGGATTTACTTCTCAAGAGCTTCATGTCGGAGGTCGGCGAGGTCGAAAGGGACAACGAGGTCAAGAGGTCAATAAACCCTAGCTCCTCTCTTCCTTTTTAGTTTCCTTCAGTTAGGATAAAATCCTCATAGTAGCAGCACATATTGCTGAGTTGGTTGCGTTCAATCTTCTGTAGTTAAATTCAATATCCTTTTGGTAATTTCGAGTGCGCTCTGAGAAAAGATGCTCAAATTCAGCCCCTTCGTGTTAATCTATACTATTACATAAAGCATCTAAGCAATGAAGACGTCCGTTTTTTATCATGATATTCAAATCTATATCTATACTATTATATAAAGCATCTAAGCAATAAAGACGTCCATTTTTTATAATGATATTCAAACTTTCATAATACCCATTTTATTCTTCATGCAACGGTTGAGATTCAATTTGATTAACTTCGACGACAGATATCGTTTCCAATTTTTCAATTTCCTCTCTATTCAGAAATAATAATTTTTGGAAAGGTAAAGATTTTTTTATTAAAAATTTGATGTCAATCAACTGAAACAATATGATATTATATCTTTCCTGATAATTGACGGAGATTTTCTGATCATCGTAGTTTTTATTGTAATTATTTCCTAAATTGACTTATTTTATTGGGTGATCTTCTATAATAATTATTTCTTTTTTGTTTTATCTTTTATAAAAGTTCTCTCTGATGATATATCTCACAATTTTATATTTAGAAGCACCTGCAAATATTAAAGATGAAGATAACAATCATGTTATGTGTTTTAGAAGCACCTGCAAATATTAAAGATGAAAAACAAGCACCTAGTTTGCTCATGTGATAAATATTAAAGATGAAGATTTTTTATTTTTTTTATTAATGATACGACATACATCATTTGTATAATTGAAAAAATGAGAAAGAAAAAACATGATAAATTGACTATCATAGTTGTATAAAAACAGAGAAGAGGATCAAAAGTAAATTTTAATCTTTTTCTCTTAGAAATATTAATCATGTCTTCCATCAAGATATATTAGAAGATAGAGACGAACAATTTTTTATTTTTCTAATATAAATGTATTCATTTGTCAAAATAATCTATTATCTTTTTTATGTATCTAAATAAAAATATCCGCCGCAATGCGCGGGTATGCAGGTAGTTTCTACTTATCAATGTTTTGTTAATTTCTACTTATCAATGTTTTGATTTGAAAGTAAGGATCAAATGGTAATTTCTGGAAAGGCTATATATGGAATTAACTTGTCTCGTATGAAACAAAACAAAACTGATACTTTGTAAAGCAAATCGTTTTTGGTTCCCCTGTGGGGCACAGTCCACTGATCATGTTATGATTGGTTTAATAGGTGGGAAGTAATTGTATTCCTTTGAGCTGGAATATTATATTGGTAGTAAAAGCAAGTTACAGAATTTACCAGTCAAAACTCCTTTGTTGAAGTCATTGTTCTTGTTTCAGCTCAAAAAATAGCTTCTTTCTGAAACAAGGATGGATTTGTTTATTTTGGAAACTTAAAATTATGGTAGAAGAAAGAAAAACTCCCTTTGTCTTATCGTTTGATGACATATATGTTTGAAAAGTGTTATTTCAAAATTTTATCTATCTCGCTTATTATGTATTTATATATAAATCAGTATTCTTTTAAGTATGAAATTGAGTGCTGCACCTGTGGGTTGGTTTAGTTCAAAGCTTGATTTAAAGTCAGCTTGTAATAACATAGTCAAAATCTAGTTAAATCATCTCTGTGCTTGTATTCATTTTATTCTATTTCTAACCTGTCTGTAAACTCTTCTTAATTTTCTTTAATAAAATACCACTAGTAGGCTTTTCGCCTGCTACTTCAAAAAAAAAAAGTCAGCTTGTAGTTGAACTGTTTAAAGGAGACTTCTTTGGCATTATTTGGATAAATCTTGTGCTCTATTGTAATTTTGAGAAATGTACTGTCAGTCTGTCACCTGTATTGTCACCACACCAGTGTAGACTTTTGTGATGAATCACCATTTGAGGAACCAGTTTGGACTTATAAAATACTAAATCATCCTGCAGTGCAGCAGTTGGCATGTTTAGACGAGAAATATTGATCCCTCATTAAATGTTCTGACTTCTGAATATGCAAATGCTAGTTTAACGTATCATGTCCACTATGCAATGGTTATGTTTTTTTTCTTTTCTTTCGAAATTTAGATGATGTGTGATTTAATTCATGAATAATTTCTAAATGTAGGATACTTGGTTGCTTTAAATTAAATCCTTTTGAGCATCTTAAACTTCCCTTTGACGCTTCAACTGATGATGTGAAGAAGCAATATCGCAAGGTATTGGTACCATTATAATAGAAGTAATAACAGTGTTCGGCAGTGTTATTCTAATATATGCTGTGAAAATAACCAAAACTTCATTATTTACTTTCCGATGTTGAAACTTGAAAGTTTCAATTTTTCTTTTCCTTTTTTCAATTGAATTTAGTTGAAAGAGAGAATGATAAACCCTGAGGGTGTGCTCTTGAATTGGTTATACGAGGTGAATTGGGAGGAGGGGAAGAGAATGGGGAGAAAATTTCTTAACTTCATTCCCGTATTTAAATTGAAGGCTCTGTGATAAGAGGTAAAAGAAGGTGAGAGAGGATGAATTCATTTCTTCATTAAAATTTAACCTCCCTCCTTGTTCTCTTTCTTTCCCATCCCCTCCCCTTCCTTTTCCCTCAAACTCGGGAGCACACCCTAACAGTTTTGTGACTGAAATAGGAAGTGTCTGGAGTTGAGGATAAGCTATTATGAATACATGATAATTTAATCGTTAATTCTCAAATACTTTTTTAGTTGTCTCTGCTCGTTCACCCTGACAAGTGCAAGCATCCACAAGCAAAAGAGGCTTTCGGAGGTAATTTGACAAACTAAATTAATTTTTAGTATTAATTAGCAAATGTTGTGAAATTTCACTGGTTGGAAAATGTTGATTGTTATGATCCAAACTATTCAAAGACAGCCATATATTTTTTTATTTCCCAGTTGGTTGGTTATGGGGAAGATCTGTTGCTTTTGTGTTTCTATCAGTTGGTTCTGATTTGTAAAGAATGAAAGTAGTCAATTTCCAATTGCGCAATTTATACAATGCATTGTTGAACGAATAATGTGTTTAGCATAGTTTGTACCATTCTAGTATGTCATACACCTATTAATCCATAGTATGTAAGATGGTATTTAATCGTGGGTTTCTTCTTAGGGTAAATGACTTTGCAATAGTTTTGCTAGCTTTGTTCTATAGAAACTAATTTATTCTATCTAAACTAACTAGCTCGAATTGAATATATCTTTGTACCCCAGCATTGGCAAAGGCTCAGCAGCTTCTGCTTGATCCACAGGAGAGAGGCTACATTCTTGATCAAGTAACTGCTGCGAAAGGTGTGAAAACATTTATATTTTGACTGTTATTGTTTCTTTTTATTTTTCTTTTCTTGCTAAGTGTTTGTTTGTTTAGTTCCTAGTCACTTATATGAAGCTTCTTTCTGAGTTTTGGTTAAGCCTAGAAATGGTTAAATGTGTGTTCTTTGGTCAGTGACCAGCTGTTATTGGCTGGAGTAGATATGAGTCCTATATGTTTCTCTTACTGAAGCTGGCCTGTACGGTAGTTGTATTTGGTGTGGCGAATTTTTAGTAAGCATCACCATCACCATCACCATCACCACACCCTACAGTTCCAATGTTCCTCTTTGTACCAATGGCCATATGGCAGTCTCTCTCTTATACCTTTAACTTTCATTTCAGAGGAGTTGAGGGCAAAAAGAAAGAAGGAATTGAAGAAAGATAATGCATCTTGGATAAAAGCAACTGTAGATGAGGTATATATTATATAGACTTCTTGCATCTTGTAGTTCTGTTTTATTTTCTTTCCTCCAACTGAGATGCTTGTGCTTGTGTAGTCAGTGTATTTGAATGAGACACATTATTCTCCAATAAGGCAGCTTACTCTCTGTTCTGTCCTTATACTTGAGCAATTTAAATGTGACAACTTCAAGTTATTGTTTAAGGAATTTTTTTTTTTTCATTTGTCTGGAAGCTATGATTTCTTTTGAATTTGTAAGAAAGATTATTTCAAAGTATTATTTTCGAACTTTGTTGTTGTTGTATTATTTTCGAACTATGTTTTTTTTGAACAAAGGAAACAGAGTATTTTAAAAACTCGACTGCTTAGTTGATATTGTAATTCTTGTCTAACTAACTGGCTATTTTTTTTTATTATTTTAATCAGGGTAAGTACGAAGAACAGTATGAGAGGTCAGAAGAGTTCCAAGTGCAGTTAAAGATTAAAGTTCATGAAATTTTAACTGATAAAGAGTGGCGCCGAAGGAAAATGCAAATGAGGGTCTGTTAATCTATTATCAAACTTTGTATTATTAAAATGTCATATCATACTTCTATGTGCCTTCCCCATCCAAAAAAAAAAAAACAGGATAAGAAGAAAAACATCATATGAAAAAGGAAGACATCAGCACCAGCCTACATATACAATAAACAATTTCTTATTATTTTTACACTTGGTTATTTTTTATTCTGTCTTGCTAACAGATATCTGAAGAAGAAGGGAGACTTAAAAAGGATGAAGAAGAAACAAAGGAGATGTGGAAGAGGAAAAGAGAGCATGAAGAACAGTGGGAAGAAACTAGAGAGAATAGGGTATTCTTTACATTTAGTTTCTTTTTTCCATTCAATGTATGTCCAGATAACAGCACACCTTTCTAACTTTTTAATAGTTTTTTTTGGTATTCTCAAGTCTCATAGTTTAACCTGACTTGACTGGCCTTGTTTTTTTCCCTTAAAAGTCAAGGCCAGTATAATAACTTATATATCTGCCATTGTAATTGAACTTCTGGTGAAAAGGTTTAGTTGACTCCGGATGAAAAGATTTATTTTAAGGTAGTTTGGTCGTGTTGTTTTGGCTCATCTGTGATTTTAGCGCATCATTATTATTTCCAAATGAATACAATAGATGATATCTACTGCTAGCACCTGATTTTGGGTGTTTTTTGCAATATGATATCATGTTAATTTTGTTGCTATGTTGTGCACAAATGATTTACAACCTGCTTTCCTTTTCTTATATATACATTATTCAGGTTTCAAGTTGGAGAGATTTTATGAAGACAGGAAAGAAGGTGAGTTAAATAAAGGATTTCCTCAAAATTTTCGTCTGTATTCAGTTTTTTTTGTTGTTGTTGCAGGCTATTTATAAATCTGGAGTCATCAAGCCTCTATGATTTCCTGTTAAAAGTTAAAAAAATAAATAAAAAGAAAATGCAAAAATACGCTGACTGCCAGTAAGATGCTGGTTCTAGTTTTCACTGATTAGTTGTTTCTTGGAAACCCCAGGTTACCACTGCCAGCAGTGATAAAGTTTTAATGTCTGAGACCAATTTCTAAATTTTTGGAAATTACATGATTGAGATCTAATCTCTCTCCTCTTTGTGCAGGGAAGAAAAGGTGAAATAAAGCCCCCGAAGCTGAAGACGGAAGACCCGAACAAATCTTATGTGCAGAGACCGGTTAAGCGTGTTTAAACATTGTAGTTATGTAACTTATGTTTTTATGGGTATACATTCATTATTTGTCTAGAAAACATCTGATTACATTCAAAGCTAAATGGTGACATTGAATTGCATGTGTAATTCACAAGAACTCTTCATTCCATTTACTGGCTTGTAGTTTTTTATTCCTCTCTCTTACATGTTACTGATTATTTTGTCATTGTATTGTAACATCTAAGCTTTGTTCTATAAGTAGGTGAGTTCTCATGTGAAATATTGCATGAAGTGATGGTGCCATGTCCCGTTTGGTGTTCCCATGAATCCTCTCTTGCCCTTTCTGTGCTGGAAATTGGCCCAAAGCAAAAGCATTTAGGCCCATTAGCTTACCAGTACCGGATCATTGCATCTGATCCGGTAAAGTAACTAGATGAGAAATAGTAGTCTGATAATGATGGGAACATAATTTAACGTACAGAGTTGATTGCTTTATGAAATGGACCCTTTCAAAGTCTCAACTTTCAGCTTTTTATTTTCCACAGATGCTTGAACTGAATATTTACTAGTATATGTGTACAATCATTCAGGGACAAAATAATTTCTAAGTATATAGAGATGGATACTCTCGGTGCATGCCATGCTTTCTAGAAGAATCTGGATAATAATAAGAAATATCACCAAGAGGTGCTTGAGTTTGGTTTGGTACACATTTTGTGAGAAATTAGAAATACTCTACTCCCATCTGAATTTTGCATTTCAATTATTGGTGGAAGTGGGGCATGGTCACAGGGATATATAAACTTCATAGTTCCTAATTCCTATATTTCACCCACTCACCGGAACTGTTCTCTAATCTTTAATAGTGATTGACGACTCTCTTCTTCGTGTTGCGCACTTGAGCTAATCAAATAATAATAAAAAAAAAAGATGGTGATGTCACCGAATAAGAGTTAAGACTTGACCATAATACAAGACTAAAAGATGAAAAAGTATTCTTTTGAACAAAAATAATCATAAAAATATGATTCTGTTTTAATATAGTTTAATTGCTTCAATGTACAAAAATTTTAAAAATGTCTTTACAACTTATATTAGTAAAATAAAAAAATAAAATAAATAAAATAAAAACATACTTAATTTAAAAATAATTATGAAATATATTCTATTAAGAAATTTTGTCTCATTTTATCGTGGAGTCCAACTCTGCCCCTGCGCATGAATCACATCATCTGATCCACTGCACATGCTGGGGCTAATTCATATGAAACGAACTTGCAACCTACGGGTTTCACTTAAAAAGAAAAAGAAAAAGAAAAAGAACTTGCTTCATTTTTTTTTATTTGGGTGGGGAGTTGTTATGGCGAGAATGGGTTCAAAGATCGATCTTTGCTAAAGGAATAATTAGGTCATGTAAGATTATTTGAAATTCTAATGTCCTTTTCTTTCATTATCTTTTTTTCTTTCTCAATTTGTGGAGACTTTATTGTCACGGTACAGTGACCCACTTGTACAAAAGTTGAAGAAAGGGAGATGTTAGGCGAGGAAATCTAAAGGAGTTATTGACAATTTACTCCATCGGTTGATTAAATTGTAAGATTGAAAATATGACAAATTTTATATGATATAAATATCCTACATATAAAAAAGTATGATATTTGATGTATGTTTCGCTTTTTATTAGAAATTATAACAGGATATCTTCGTATATTTTACAAATTCGTGTTTGAATATAAATAATATAGAAGCAATATATGTACCAAAGCAATATATAAGCTTCTATGACATGTATATATTTTACGTTTCTACTTTTTAACTTAGAAATATTTTAGAAGGTAAATAGTTACCGAATTAATCTTTTCAAATCTAAAATGCTATCTGGCACAAAATATTTCTCACAAAGGACTCCAAATGCATGACCAAGTGTTGTATAATATATATAAAAAAAAAATAATCCCCCGTCCTTTATTTGAAAATGATGTGAACAAATGATATAAGAGGCGCAAGTAGTTAGGGGTGTCAAATGATTATAACGGTCACGAAAATATAAAATTGCGTTAACTGTTTCGTTTAAATAACAATTATAAAATTTTATTTCGTTAACCGTTTAAAAAATAAAACGCAAATGTCATTTATTGCGTTAACCGTTTTGTTAATTGAAACGAAAGAAACAACTGAAACGGTCAAAATTTTTTGATCGTTTAACATAACCCAATATTCAGTATTATAAATAAGATTCAGCCCATATTACAAATAACCCATATTACAAACCAGATTTTAGTATTCAATGCACTAAAAACATACATATCACTATTATGCCAGTAACGAAAAATTTCAGTGACTAACAATTTCTCAGATATCAGTATGTAACAAAGCTAACAAGCTAGTATGTAACAAAGCCAACATTTGATCACATACTAATAATTTCTCAATCCCTGACATATTAATTAAATCAGCCAGAAATAACAAGAGCAAAGTAAAAGGGACTTACTCATCATTAGATATATCAGGCTCAGAAACAACAAAGTCTGAATCGATCATTGTTACACAATACAGGCAGCAAGAGCAAGAGCAAAGAGCAAAGACAACTGTTAGTCTGTACCTCTGTATACTCTGCAAATATGAAATTATCAGATACAAGTGATTTAAAAAAAAACGAACAAATAGCAAGAGCAAAGATAACTATAAGTCTGTAATATGTACCTCTCTCTTTCTCTTTCTTTCTTTATTTCTGTTCAATAACAGTACAACAAGAAAAAAATATATAAGCAAAGAATCGATCACCTTGTGCCAGTCTGGTGGCGACGAGACCTTCATCGATGATCTATGACCTGTCTCTCAGCCTAGGCTCAAGGTATAGTGTAGATCCGTTCTTTAAACCAATTATTGACTATTTAGCTCTGTACATGTGGAAACTAGGTCAGAAAATCATCGAGCGATGATCTCGACAACCTCCTAGACACGGCAAGGTAATGATGGGGAAATTTGACTCATCTTTTAGAGAGCGAGCGAAATAGAGAGGAGATCGGCTGATCGAGACAGCGCGAGTGTGAGAGTCTGAGAGAGCTGCTCACTCTGAGCGAGACAGACCATTTAGGGTTTAGTTTGTCTGCGCGAAAGAGAAAAAGAGAGATTAGAGCGGCGGAAAAGACGAGAGCGAGAGAGAGGATTAGGGTTTCTGTCGCGTGCGACAAAAAGAAGACAAAAGTGAGCGGCGGAAAGGACGAGAGCGACAGAAGACATTTAATTAGTGTAAACATTTCTGTTTGCAATAGTACATAGCAGATGTATAGAATTTAAACGAAATGATAGTTGAAACAAAACGAAATAACAAAATTTCATTAATCGTTTCGTTGTTGGAACGTAATAGATTTTAATTGCGTTAACCGTTTCGTTACTGAAACGGAAATAAAATATCTGATCGTTTTCGTTTCGTTTGCGCCGAAACGAAACGCCGAAACGGTCAAACGATCGACCGTTGACACATCTACAAGTAGTTATTGGCTTATTGGAAGACAACATATATTGGACCACTAAATATATGCAAATATAAAATTAATAAGAGAGAACAACAAAGCTCCTTTTGGACTATTAAAGAATAACAAAGAAGAAGAATAAACAAGGAGTGACGTATATTTGATACAACTATACAAGGCTTAAACAGCTGTTATTTGTGCGCATTTAATTAGTACATATATTTGATACAGGTAAACGGATATTTGCATATATACCCGGCAAGTATACTGTTTGGATATTTGCCATCTTTTTTTCGAATAAATGCGCTTGTATCAACTAGTAATTACTTGCCCAAAATGGTCCTAAAACTTATTTTGTTATTGAGAAATTGATTGTCACATTATCGTCGAGAAACATACGGTAAACATATACCTGGATTTGTAAATTTATATTCTGGCTAATCAAGAAGCCTTGTATTAAAACAAAAGCTTAGTAATTCTCCCAACTTAGTACAACTCAATGGTCTACCAATCAAATTGAACTCTTCAGTACAAAGAATAAGCAAAGGGGAAAATGTATCCTACCATTCAAATATAAATAAATGTAGTAGAATCGGATATTATATTAAAATAGGTTCTACTATGGATGAACTTTCGGCTAGCCGACATTTGTTATAAAATATGATATAATTGGTATCTTACAATGGGAGTGGCCGAGTGGCTAGTGAAAAGAGGCAAATGGTTGTTCCTTCTCTCCTATAGATGTAACCTTTTGGCTTTTATATTTTGCATCTTTTTAACCTTTCAAATTCTCTTTGAATGTATTAAGACATAATTACAATCGATGCATGTATATAGAGAATCCACTGAAGTAGTTAATGCTCTCATTAGATTCCCACTTTAGCCTGATCATTCTATTAACTTATCTCTGATATTAAACATTTAAACCTATGGTAATATGGTTTCTGCTGGTACCTATAGTAGGTAAGAATCATTTTGTCCCTTAATTAGCTCTCCAACTAAGGATCTAATTAATTAGACGGCTCGTGCGGTTGGCTTCTTTTGGAGTGGAAATAAGTATATTATAATGGCAGAATAGATAATTAACTAATTATGCCCGTCGAAGAAGAATTTGTTAAGTCAATTTATTTATTTTTTACTTTTTTGTGTTCACGATCAATTTACAAAATAATTATAATTAAATTTAATAATTTATTTTGATCAAGAAAAGTGCATATTACAAAGTCAAGAATGAAGAATATATGCATTGAACAAGCTTGCGAGATCACTGAAAAAAAATTAGATCAGGATTAGTAAATAATAAAGGTGATATATTTAAGCTTAAGATTAAAATAATAAAATAAAGTATTGTGCATTATCTGTTGCAACATTTATTTCGACCGTTGCAAAAATTCACATCCATCAGGAAATAGAGAAACAACTGATCTAAGGGGTGCTAAAACCGTCACAATATTTTTTGAATTCATTTTAACATATAAGAATTTTTTTTTATAATTGTTGCAACGGTTTCTAACCGTTGCACCGATTCAGGCCGATTTTTCCATAAAGTATTTACTATAAAAGAAAATGTGTTGGCTACCTTCTTTCCAAAATCTGCGAATTTGCAAAATCTAATCGTCAATTGAAAAATCTTGAAAACATTCACAAATTTTAGTATAATCTCAATATTGCTCCTGTAAATCTTTAATAGATTAAATTAGAGTGATAATGAGAGTTTTCTCTATTTTTAGAACGATGTTCACTTGCTTTTTCTTTGACTGTCAGCTGCTTGTTTACTTAGTATAAAGGACCGGATGTTCATTGTTGTATACATACTTTATTTAGTAACTCGACACAACTCGATAATTGATAGTTAGAGGTTCCGAAGATGTAGACTTATTATAATTGAACTTTGTTACATCTTGTATTATTTCTTTTTATTTTATTTCTTAATATTGGATTGCAAAATATATAGCCCGTGATTCATTATTGTGCTTATTAGTTTCTTAAGGAAAAACACACCGAACATGTTGCGGGACATATTATATATATATATATAGAGAGAGAGAGTTGTGTTATGATTTTTTTGCGAAGCACAATGGTTAGTGTGTGTTTTGAAGTTAAACATCTAATTTCAAAGTAGATATAACCGATATGAACCCTTCAATCTTATCTTCATATTTGAAGTGTTTAGAGTTTTCTAAGTATTTATTTTTTATTTTTGAAAATTAACTATGAAATAATAATAATAATAATAATAAAGTATTGAATTTTTGTACATCCTTTTTAAAAAATTCAAAAAATATTTAGAAAACTCTAAACATCTCAAATTTTTTATCCCTCCAATATAATATGAAAAAATTAACGAGAAGGGTAAATCTGCATTTCAAACATGTTTCGATATAATTTGAGTTATGTGCACTTCAGGCCAAAATACAAAAATAGATTTTTTTTTATCCCATGAGATTTTGATATAATAGATTTATCGAGCAACATAAATTAAAATTTAAAAATAATTTGATATGTTTTTCAGTTGAACTTACGGAAAAACTCAGTGAACTTAGCTTCATAATCTTTATTCTCTATATATAATGCAAACCTATAGGATTCAAAAAATAATGCTAAGCTCATAGGGCCATCTTGAAAGTACTACGTGTTATAGATATCATTTCTCAAAGAAAAATGTTATACTTATATATCCCAGATAGAACGTTATACGGTTAAAATTAAATATCCAGAGGGGAATAGGAAAAGCATCATTTTATCATTATGCTTCTACTGCAAGCTCCCTCAAGTATGTCAAAGAAAACAATATTTCTTACGCATTACCTTACATAAGTCATCGATCACTGTCATCCATTTTTCTACGGCTTCTTGACCGAATAGAGCTATGAAAAATTAAGCCAATGTTCTCTCTTTAGTCTTTATGATTTTTTTTTGTAGGTAGGTGTACATAAATTTAGAGGTGGTGCAATTCGCAATTGGGTTTTGAAAAAAAAAAAAAAAGGTATGTGTGGCACAAGCGAAGCAGAAACATTTGACCTAACATATTATTAGTTCCATAGCACCGACCTATGGAAAAAGCAAGAACCAGGTTTTGACTTTACGTTAAGTAACAATTAGTTTTTTTTTTTTTATAATCCTGGAACCCATCATCACACTATGGGCTATGCTAATGCGTTATGATATCTTTGTCACCGATAAAATAAAAAAATTGAATCGTGACCATCAGTTTTTTCTAACATTCTTTTATTCAAAGAAATATTTAATTCATAATTAATTATTTCAAAAAGTTAAGAGTAACCTCGTGTATATATAAAAGTTGTTGACTTACCAATCTCATGCTCAAATAGATATCTCTTTTAAAATTAGTCATGAACAAAAAATAAGAAGTGGTCATAAAAATGTCAACTGCTTTTAGAGTTGCACAACAAATGTGCATGGAGTGCGTGGAGAGTACAATAAAAAAATGATAAAAAGTTGAGCATGGTTTTGGTCTTATGGATAGAAACTTGGCATCCTCTCGGACAGCTCTTGGGTACAGAGATATGAACCACTTTGCGCGTATTTTTTTCCAGCAGTTGCAACAAATTTTGGCACATGATTGACGTCTTTTTTTTTTTTTGTTGTCAAATACCGGACCAGTCTAATAATTTTTTTCAATAATTATTTCAAAATTAATTAGCTAGCCATCATTTAAGTTAATTAACTTCTAATTAGGCTTAGACTCTAAGTAGATTCGGATAACAAATGATCTAATGATTAAGTGATAAGCTAACTAAGATATCTCTACAAATTTATGAGTTCAAATCTTATGAACACAAAATAAAATTCGTGAGCTAAACTCTCATATTTCTCTCTAAAAAAAAAGTGGGTTCGAATAAGGGGAAACTATCAATTCACATATCAAGGAAAAACATAAAGGAAAACTTGTTACCCAAAAAATTGAAACCTAGCTTTTTCAGTATTCAGAACTTCACTTTGAAAATGTTGAGTGTCATGTTTCCTTTTTTTGTACACAAGCGGCACTATATTGATTCTTAACGGTACAACATCCGTTCTACCAAAAAATGTCGTATATTTTTACATGCTAATTTTGTCATGGATCAAAATGTTAAAAATATTACATTGAAGATGTAGAGATCTAAGTTGATACCAATAGTTGCGATTTACACAAATTTAATAACTGTGATCCAATTTTTTTAAAAATTTGTATTGAAGATGTAGAGATCAAGTTGATACCAATTGTTGTGATTTACTCAAATTTAATAACTGCTAAAAGTTTGATCATAGAAGAATGACTCTTTTTATATAGCCTTGTCACTATATTTGGAAATATTTAAAACGGTTGAACAAGCAAAGATGTCTTTCTTCTTATTCAGTTTATTTTGTTGAAGAGGGATCATTTCACGATGGTTATTTCGACAAACTTGATGATAAATTTTCAAAAATTTAAATAATATTGAATATTGAAAGTTAAATCTATAGATAAAATGTCGAATATATAGATTATCTAACAATTAAGTTCGTATTATTTATATTTTATTTGATAATTCATTAAGAATTTAATTTTGGATTTCAAACACATGATTTTCCACACAGAAGATATTGCATTTGCTAGTCATTTTCAAAGGTTGATTCTCGCCGGTAAATTAAATTCTCAAAAGTGAGATTCAAAATTTCCAAGTGTCAGTATTCTGATAATATATAAAGACAAACTCGTGCAAGCAGATTCCTTCGGGGTTAGGTAGGTTCAAATGGCTTTGAACCAAAAAATTAGTTTAAGGTCTCTCATCCATTAATTTTATATTGAGATTCATATTTTTTATTTATTTAAAGTTTTTCTCCCATCCCTTTATAAATCTCGATGCAAAATCAATAATAAAAAACTTTAAATCAATTTCTGAATTCAAAACAATTTTAACCTACCTCTTTCCCGATTCCTTTTGACTAGAAATACACTTTCGAAAGTGGGATGAGTAATGATAACATGACCATATATAATAAAACAAAACGGATGTATAAGTACGCAACGAACATTAGAATCTAACTCCTTGTTTGATAAGAATAACAAAAGTATAATATTTTTTTATATAGTCTATTTCATATATTTATTTTATTACTATCAAATATTACTGTTAATGTCAGTTAATTTTTATTTCACTTTAATTTTACTACGTTTGTCAAACGTGATAAGTAAAATTAAGAATGCAAATGAGTTGAGTTCGCGAGTTAGACTTGGCTCAAGCTCAGCTCATAAAAATATAAGTTGAGCCAAGTCGGGCTCATGAAAAGCTTTCGAGCTAAAAGCAGTTCAAGCTCAGTGCACATCACTTTTCGAACTAGCTCATAAGTAAATACATATTTTGATTCTATTTGATATTTAGATTTGATACATCTATAAATTATAAGGTTGATACATCTATTAGACTTATACAAGAGTTGATACAAAAATTAGTATATCAACAAAATATGTTTTCAATGACATCTTTGCGGCACTAATTCGAACAAATTGACTGACAAAAACTATCAAATCACGTCATTAAACTATTTAGATGATGAGAAAAAAATAAAAAAAGGGAGTTATTAAGTCAAATTAGTTTGAATACAAACGGATGCTGAGCTGAGTCATGAGCCGATCTTTTTTTTCAGCCTAAGTGAAAGAGGGGTTATATAATTCACAGCTTTTTAGTCTGATAAGTACAAAAGTTCGTCGATAAATAAAATAAAAGTGATCCTTGTTTGTCTCTGAGAAACTTGCTGATAAATTTTCAAAAAAATAATAATAATATTGAATACTAAAGGTTAAATCTATAGATATAATATCGAATATATAGATTATCTAACAATTAAGTTCGTATTATTTAATTTTTATTTGATTTCAAACGCATGATTTTCCACACAGAAGATATTGCATTTGCTAGTCATTTTCAAAGGCTGATTCTCGCCGGTAATTAAATTCGAAAAAGTCAGTATTCTGATAATACACATGTATCGGAGTTTATAAAAAATATACATGTATATAATCGTTCTCTATCGGAGTTTATTAAAAATATACATGTCTATCAGGTTCAATTCAGAATTCCAGCAATCGGCCATACGACAAAATTGAAATACACTGTACGTGCGTTGGTACTGGAGCAGCTCACCAAAATGGACCCGGCTAAGAAGAAACTGAAATTCAAAACGATGTAAAATTAACGTGTTTTGTAAATATATATTTTTGAAATAAAGATGGGTCAAGCCATCAGCTTTAGATGTCTAGAAAGATTTCTTGTCGTTGAATTCCAAATTTCTGATCTTCAACATAATTTGTTTTTTCTAATCATTAGATTAAAAATTATTTAAAAAAAATATAAATATATTAACAGAACAAATAATTAATGATAATGATAATGATAATACAAGTCAAACAAACGTTGAGTAACTTGCTTCTAGAACAAGTCAACTACATATTTTTTTTTATAATTTTCTTTCAATTCGAAAATTGTCTTATAATTTCTTTGAAATTTTCAAATTAAAAGTAAAGACATGCATGCCAAAATTTAAAAAAGAAAAGAAAAAGAACTCAATTACACGCATTAAACGTGATGATCACAAGTTCATGATTAACCCGTTCGAGCCACACAAGTTTTGCACATGTTTTGATGAAATTTTGTGTTGTGAACCGGACATAAAGGCTTGTTCAGAAATCAGAGCACAAGTTCTTTTGTCAATTGAGAAAAAGAAAAAAGAAAGCCGTAGATTTCATGGTCTGGGAATCTTCCGGTAATATAACCAAAGCGGGGTCAGGCCCAAAAGAGGAATCTCAGTTTTTCTGTAACAATGACTGTGCAACTATTCCTATAGTTTATTTCAAGTCATGGGTGAGAGACTTGAGGCCATGTTTGATATTGAGATAAGATAAAGAGATCATGGGAATAAAGTTATTAACAGTGAGAGAGGTGATAAGATTATATCATTATCTTTCCATCTTATTCCAATATCAAATAAAGCATAAAAGAATTATGATTGTGAAGTTTTTCTGTAAAAAAAATCAGTTTATATAGTCTCTGACATCGTTTTTCTTAATTTCAAATATTTATTTTAAGTGATGTTATTATAGTTTATAATGAAGGATTGTTCAAGTTTTTATATTTTTATTTATTTTGCTCAAATTATCACAATATATACTTGAATTCCAAATAGTAACACAGAAATAATATTTACTTATATTTCATATCTCGCATATATATTTGATAATAAGAATTAAATCCTAATATTCTAAACTTCATTTGATTGACGACCTGATCATTTTAGTTCAGGCGTAATAGCTGTAGTTTTGCATGCCACAAGAGATCTTAATCAGAAAGAAAATATTCCGGTTACATCACCTCACAAAAGTCCATTTCCAAGCAAAGATCTTTTTTGTTCATTCTCCTTGCAATTATTCTCTCTTTACTCTATAGTCCCCAACTACTCGGATTTTACTAGAGGTGGCAGAATTCGACCCGACCCGAGAAACCCGTCCGATCCGCTCGGATCCGAATCCGACCCTATCTGATTTTTTAAGAAAGTCAAACTGACCCGACCCAATCCGAACCCTACCCGACCCGAACCGAACCCGACCCGATCTGACCCAATTCGAGATCAAATGGCCTTCAATCCAATCGAAATCTATCAACGATCTGAAAAAAAACACAACATATATAATTGACCAGACCCGGCCCGACCCGATTTCTTCTAGAAGGTCAAACTGACCCGACCCGCCCGATCCAAACACGAACCCGACCCGACCGGACCGATTGCCACCTCTAGATTTTACAGCTGCACTTTCTCGATTTGAGCAATGCCTTCATCCTCTGATATTATAAAGTTGGAAAGCTAATATGCTTCAACCTAATAATTAACCCACCTTAATAGCTCCATCACTTAGCAATGAACAAAAATACTTCAAACAAAATTCATCTATCTGCCTCAAACACACAAAAATAAACGAATAAATGAATAGAAGTAAAATCAGTAAAATTCTTGCATATCAAACAATCACCTGCATTGTTGCAATAATACATCCGGCATGCAAAAACACTAAATTACATACACGTACATATAAAATTGTCAAATAAACATAGAACTCAGAATAAACAGCAACATCTTATATATCAAAAATCATCAATTACATTAATTAATTATCCTCGATACAAACAAGCCAGCTGCCCAGCTATGGTCAGTCCCTCGAACTTTTGAAACTTAATTAATTGCCCCCACAACATGATTATTATAATCATGTAAAAAAGTTGAATTTGCATAGAACCCCCTAAACATTTACTAATTCAAGTCGCTCCCTATCTGAGATGCAATAATTTTGTGAAATAAATACCGAATAAATATGAGGTGATCATCACCCAAACGGCCAAACATGATAATTTTGGACATAAACAATAGGAAAACCTTACTAGGTCAACTCATCTACCAATATAGCACCCCCAATGTTTCCCAAATTAGAAAATGGATGTTTAAATTGATTAATTGGTCATTTTTATTATTATAAGGTAGCAATGCAGCGTGGTTCCCATATGAAGAGAGGTCGTCGGAGCTGACTGCACCTCCGCATTTGGTGCAGCAGCTCCTCCTTGCTCCGTCGCCTCGACACGGCCGTTGTAGAAACAAACAGCAATTGTCCGTCCTCTTCCTCCTCTTGCGACTCCTCATATTGGGATGAGGCGCTGAGAGCAGATGCCGCAACCACCGCTGCTGCTGCTGTGGTGAGCATTGCAACAGCACGCCTCGATGGTGGCAGGATTGCTTGGACTGTATCAGCAGCCGCTGTCATGGCATCATCCGGAGAGCTTCCAACAAATTTATTGATCACTAGGGAAGACCTGTGCACCTTTTTGGAGGCAGTCATGCTCCTACCAGCCGGCTGGTTAGGTTGTGTGCTCACCTTGACCTCCACCATTGATCCTCTATCAACCACCTCGACTTCTTCCTCCTCCTCTGATTCCTCCATCTCAATCTCCTCTGTTTCAGACTCCTCTGACTCTGTTTCACTTTCAGTTTCCGGCTCCTTCGGTGCTTCAATTGCATTCTGATCAGCAAAAGACAACTGGAGGCGGCCATCAAGCCGGCGTGCATGCAAATAGTTTTGTGTTGGCATCGACACAGCCTCCATGACCAAGCGGCCATTCCCACAGCGGTGAGGCCGCATGCGCAGGCATGGCCCACCGTTGCGGCTCGAGATGGATCGCAGTGGCGGAGGGAAAGACCGAGGTGGTGACTTCCTGCTAACAGTAGCAGATGTGCAATGGTAAGGATGCTCTTGATTGGTCACATACACCGGCCCAATTTTCATGGCAGGAATATCCTTTGCAGCTAGTAGTTCGGATTCTTCGAATTCGATGCTGTTTCCATGCTCTGATTCAGTATCAGTGTCAGAGTCAGTGTAGGAGGAGAGGAAATCATCGGAGCCGGTCTCAGAGCCGAGGCTCTCAGTGCAAATTTCAAGGCTCTTTTGGCTGAGAGAGATCGAGGAGCGGCGAACCAAGGGATGAACATATGGCGGCAGGACCTCACAGGTATCAGGCTTTCGGGATTGGATCAAATTCCATATGTCTGCTTGCCCCAGCTGCTGGTCATCGACTTCTTGCTTCTCTTCTTCAGGAGAGGTGATGGGGATATCGTAGGTTTTCAGTTCAGGCATGTCTGGTGCAGCAACTGGCGCCACCTTGCTGGTCTCAGTGCTGATATAAGCAGCCAGTGACATGTTGTGATGCTTAACTGGAAGAAAATATACAAGAGAGTGGGTTTAGTTGAACTTGTTTATGTACCCTTTTCGGGAAGCATAGCACAGTTGTTTAAGTGACAAGTGAGTAAATAGTCAACAATGTCCTTTTTTAATAGTAATAATTAATAAGGTTGTGGAGTAGTTGGTTACCTTGAATGAGTACACAGAAGAAATTCAGAAGCTTCTTGGTTGATACAGGGAAATGAGAGGCAGAGAAGGAAAGACTGTGGAGAGAAGGAGAGGGAGATAAGCTTGGTAATTCACACGAGAGGATTTAAATTAGAGCTCGTTTCTCTCTGTGAGGGAAAGAGAGATAGAAGTAGAGGTGGGGACGTGGAGTAGGCTTTTCGACTCTTTGAAGTCTTCTTGGAAAATAGAACGGTGAGCCGATAAGTAAGGATGCAGGGGGTGCTGGTATTTGTAGCCGAGGCGTCAAGAGCACAGAGAGAGAGAGAGAGAAGGGCCCACCATTTCCACTACTACTTATTATTATTATTATTATTATTGCAATTAATTTTGATTGTTTTACATTGTTATTTTTATTTTAATTTTTGGACGCCTCGTCCGCATAAGGCCGTGCCTATGGCGGCCCCGGTTATTTTCGTCTATAATTTATTTTTTACAGTAAATAAATAATCATAAAATTTCACATATTACTTCTATATGTAAAATACAATTAAAACATTAAATTATAAGTAATGTTTTTAAGCTCACCCTTTATGAATTTAAGTACTTAACTAAAATCACAATTGAATCAGAATCAATATTAAACGATAAATTCAATTCGTTGAAACAAATCTATATAATGAAAAATTGAACTTAAATTTATTTAATATAAAATCAATAGTTGGTAATTTAACGGTTTATAAATTATTTTTATGTATTTATTCTTTTATTATTTTCTGAAAAGCCCGATTTATGATTAATAATTTTATAATGCAAACATATTACTCACGAAGTAATCCTGTTTCAACGATTAAGATCTATCGTTTAAATCGACTTATGAACTTTTTTAGTCAAGCGCATCAAAAAGCTTGGTGAACGCTTGACTCTAAATTCGGTATATTATCACCATTTAAAAATATTATTTTAATTTCAGCATACAGCACATATCATGTTGATATGTATGATAAAACATATTACTGTCATGAATACTATAATTATTGATCTTTGATGCAAATTGTATTGTACTATTTTTGTTATTGCAGCACTTCTTACATTATTCCAATGCAACATGTGTGATGTTGTGATGCTAAAAATGATAGTATAATGAAAATATTATGAAGAGTGTATGTATTTGATTTATTTATTAATGTTTAGTTTTTCAGTTTTTTATGAATAAAATATCCTTAATCAAGCGGTACAGATCAATATTTTTAAAAATTATAATTCAAATTTAACTCAAATCGAAATTTTAAGAGTATTTGTAATTAATTTAGATATAAATTATATTTAAATAAAATATATTATTTATTTATAATAAAATACAAATACTTTTAGAATTAAACAAGGTCCACAACGGATTCTATGCTAGTAACGAAAAAGAATATTAATTTTTTACATGATGTTAAATTTAGAATCAATTTAATATATACAAAACTTATGGGATCAAACAAATAGTTTAAATTGAAATACTTAGCTGGTAAACGAGCAATACTTTGAAAAACAATGTGTAATTTATCTTTACCAGAAAAGAAATTCTAATAGATGATAAAAATAAGTATAAATTTAGAAGAAGAAAAAAAAGAAATTTACCACCATGTCTGGTTTACAAAAGTATTCAACTTTCGGCACTTGGATTCGCCGATATCAGTTTGAAGAAAATATATTCGTTTCTTTAGAATAATAAATGTTAGAAAATACAGCACGTCTGTGTGCAAAAGGCCGAACATTTCTTTTTGCCGTTCTAGGCAGTACCCACAGCCCCGCAGATTCCGAATCTGCTGTTATCTAACTTGGGGTTATAGAAGTAGGGTTGTCTATAGATATTTAAAAATTCAAAATCTGATTTGAATTTACATAAATGTATTTACATATGATAATTTATTATATTTATATATGAATCTTAGAACTGGATCACATTTCGTTCTTATATGATTTGAATCCGAATTCGTTAAAATAATAATTATCTTTTAATTTTTAATATATTTTTGTATAGAAAAAATAATAATGATAATTATAATAGTTAGATTACTCTTAATAATAATTAGATCATATTATTTAAAAAATATATATTATAGTTTAATTAGTATTTTAATATCACATTATGTTTTATGATGTATATTATATATATATATTATTTATGTTTGATATTCTAAGATAATTATTGATGGTATTTATTAAGAATACAAGTTCACACAGTTTTGAACGATTTAGAGTAAGACCGGTTTAGTATATAGCAAATTTACATAAGAATCGACTTAAAAAATATCAAAAGAATGTACAAACTAAGTCAAATACTAAATACAAATAAGAATATGGTATGAGAATTTAATCAAATATTAATTGTCAAAAGAGCAATTGATATAAAATAATTTACCATAACTTTTAATAAGAAATGTAACTTTATAGAGAAATATGAAATGTGAAATACAAATGATGCGAGTGCAAGATTTTAGAGAAGACAAAATATGTTAACGGAGTTCGGTTATAAAATATGTCTCCGGATCTCATCCCATAAACAGGATGCTATTTTATTAGCAAAAATATTTTATAATTAGAAGTTTTAGCTTCTTCATAAGAACACGTGCAAAAAGACTAAAAATAATCTAATAAAACAACTTTAAAATGAGCACTCAAACCTAAGAAAAATTCAGCTCAAGGCTGCAGAAAAATTAAGGCAAAGCACAAAGATAGAAACTTTAAACACAACTCTGAAAATTACAAGAATTCACTAATTTGGCTAAACTTAAGATCTTAATCTTTTGTATTTGCAAAGAAAGATTATAAGAGTTCTTTGAGGGCTAGATTGTTAGGAATTATGAAAGATTGATTAGCTTAAGCAATACCAATGCAACACTTTAAAATAAAGCTCATAACAGAAAGCAGTTGATATTTCTTGCATAGAAAATTGTTATAACGGTTCCAAAATCATTATAACTTTTTTTGACCTTGAATCTTGAGTCCTCAAAAATACCCCTTGTCAGAGTTTCTTTGTATCATTATAATGATTTAGAAATAAATTATAATGATAAGAGAAAATGTCAACGTTTTATAAAACATTGACAATTATTTGACTAGTTTGATCAAACTATGATAAGTTCTACTGTACTTCAAAAACTCGATAACATTCATTGAATCGTTCAATGTTATGAAACACTAATGCTTTACTTGTACCATTACACAACGATATGTTCTGTTAAATTTGTGATGTCTCTGGTCTTCAAAAAATTTAGAAAATATTTGGATGTAGAAATATGAAAAGTTATAACGGTTCGGTAACCATTATAATAGTTTTGTACAACAAAAACATTTTTCTTGCAAAGCTATTTAGAAACATATGATTTTGAATTATACCTTTACATAATTATGATTCTATATTTTCATTGAAGTTTCTTCAATAGTCTTGATCATCAGTGTTTATATTCCTTGAAGCATTCATAGTCCTACATAAATATCACAAAGAAGTTTGTCAAATTTAAATATGTTTTGTAAAATAACAAAATCATAGAATTTATTAAGTACAATAATATTAAATATTAAAATTATTATTATAAATATTTGAATATGAAATACAATTATAATTGGAATCCAATCTGATATCCGCTATATAAATAATCATGGATCCGCATTTGGATCCTCAAATTTCAAATGAATTTGAATCCGTATTTAGATCATGCAAGATTTGATCCGTATCCGATCAATTAACACCCCTAAATAGAACTTTATTATTCTGAACTGGACCGTCCGATTAAAAAAATGGATCTTATCAATTTTGAAAAGAGAGAAAAAAAAAGAAAAAGGGAAAAAGAAATTAATCTGAACTATTTGTTTTTGATCCGGCGATCCAGCTTGGAATAACATGTCCTGTTATCCCGAGATGGATAAGAGGCTCTTTTATGCATAAAAATTCAGATATCATGACTTACTGTTCAAAACAATTTCCATAAAGAATGACTGTTTTAGTGCAGGGCTTGCAACACCCACCGCAATCCTTTTTTTTTTCTGTTTGGAAAATATATATAATCCTTTTTACTGTTCAAAACAATATGCGTGAAAAATTCAAAAAAAATTTATAATCCTTCCTTTTTATGCTTTCTTTTAGACAAACAATTTTTTGTTTGTTTTAGTTCTAACGGATGCTTGAAAATACAGCGCGGTACTGTATACGCGTTCGAATATGGGAGAAAATATATATATACAGCGTGCACTTTACATTTATAATTTTTTTCTAACTAAAAATATCTATTTTTTTGTTCTATTTAGGTTTAAACTTTTTCAAAAGGAATTTCTTATCATGTTTATAATCTATGTAAATGGGTCATTTTAATAATGATTTTATTATGCAAAAAAAAATTGTACAATAATAGAAATATTGTATAAAATAATTAACATAACTAAAAACTAATATAATATGAAAATGAATCGAAATCAATGAAGATGTATGTATATCAGGTTATTTTCTAGAGTATACAAAATGTTTACTCTTTCCGTATATCCAAGGACCGAGGAAAAAGAATTATAATAGGAGTCAATAATATAAACTAATGACAATTCGTATGCCATAGTTATGATGTTATTATGAAATCTGTTCAAATATAGGGCTGGCAATAATTAATTATACTTTAAAATTCGCAGGACAAATTTTCATTTTACGGGATAAAAAAAGAAAATATAATTTAAAGCAAATCAAATTATTGTCGTTAGTTTCTAAATTGTAGAGTGACGCACTGTCATATATACATTTTTATAATGTTTATGCACTATGCAATATGTTTATTTAACGAGGACAACTGTACATTTAAACATTGTTAATTAAATTGATTTAAGAAATCAATTCTCTTTAAGTCGTCTTCTAACGAAAGGTAAAAATCCGCATGTTGCATCAAAAAATGTGTTTATTAATCTTTCAGGTAATTATTGAAAGGCGGATGTCTTGGCAATCAATTATTTTCACGATCCTCACAACCAATTTAATATAATTTTTTAGAAAATTTTAAAAATAGAAAAACTTTATAAATACATCATTAAACTTATGAATTGACTGTCATTTAATATTCCATCAAACACCATCAAATTATATGATAATTTTAATGGCCTTTGATAGAATATCAACTGACATCCAAATTGTATGAAAAATATAATATAATTAATTTTATAGACATAATGCGATAAATATTTTAAAAAAATAATATGCATTATTGAATATGTATATGCATACTTTTATGTATGCGATATCGCATCGAATAAACATAAACGGATCATATATACGATCACGCAGCCGTATTTTAAAATAATGGTTAAAACTATGGCAGCTCATCAGTTTCCATCCCACTCTATTAGTTTGCATGAATAACAAGTGTACAGGCTTGCCACGCTTGATAAACACATGCTCCAAAGTCCTGACATAATAACCAAATTAGTGACATCTAGCTGGAGATTTATTCCCCATGCTGGTGGAGGAGAGTTGACTACTCGAAATCGTCAGATTACTATTCCCAAAACTTTCCAAATACTAGGCCTGGTCCTGTTCTGAAAAGAATAATAGGAGGGGAAAAAATAGAATTACGATGAAATAATACATAATGCAAATGGAATTGAATGGAACAGTGGCAAAATGGAGTATGATTCATGAATGGAATTATGTATTTAAAGTAATCTTTTTTGTGTTTTTTTTTATTTGGGTGGTGAAATTGTGTAAAAAAAAAAGTCATTTAAGTTTTGGAACAGATCTAATTTCTGTTTTTCACTATTTAATTAGAACTTGCCTATCATAAATGAAAATATAAAAATAAAGGTTAATTCTTCTTTCCTCTATTTCATGACATTACCAAATGGTCCGACTTGGCTCCAATTATACAGATGTAATGTGTTTCTAATAAATCTTTACATAAAATCGACGTTTCCTTAAAAAAATGCACATTACATTAAAGATTTATCTAAATTAGTCCGATCTAATTTTCGGAGGAAACTGTGTTTGGTCACGACTATAACAACTATTTTATATATTAAATGTTGTTCAATTTTTTTTCTAAATATACATTTAATGTTTTTAAAAACATAATCAGATAGTTGATAACGCATACTAATTATTTTAAAACCATCCTATATAAATCGTATGATTTACTATTGCATGAAATTTAATTACATGACTATTGCACATTGTTTGATTTTTCAGAGTTGATAAAATATAATAGAAAATATCTATAGGATGAAGACTTAATTATAAACTGGTAAATAAATTCGTAATAACTTAGAATATAATTTATCGGAGTGTACGTATTTTCGTTAAAGAATTATCCTTTATATATTGAATGGTATTGAAAAAAATACGGGGGATCTTTCGTTCGTCCCAATTAATTCCCTATGTTATGTCCACGATCATGCGAATAAAAAAAAATGGAAGTATTCTCATTGACACATATATAGAAATCCAACATTTCTTTTGCTTATTCGTCAGGGTTAAAATTTTAATTTTTTAAATATATCACATCATTTTTTACTATTAATTTTATGTAAGTCCTTTCATCTACTTAAATCCAATAATTTATATAAAATAGCTTCTCTCTCCTCATGTAAAATAATGTGTGTAATGTACTTACAGTAAAATTTATTTTTTAAAATGATTCAAATTTTTATATAATTATTTATAGATTATTATGTTTTTAATTATATTAATTATAATATTAGTTATTATTATTATTTAATATTTAAAAAATATTATGTCTAATATAAAATTTTACATTGTTAATTATTTATTTGAGGACTAGTTTGTCAGTGTGAAATCCGAATAACAACTCTAGTTTTGATAATTAGCAAAACATAAAGCAGTCCATGGAGGAAAGTTCACTATTGAATTGAGAATTGGAGCAATTGGGTTTCTACATGAGCAACGCATAATATCAACATATTACATATGTTTAAGGGAATATTTATGGTGAATTCATGGAACAACAATAACATTACACGATCCAATTCGTTTAGAATATATAGATAAATAGATGTCGGCGGAGTCAAAAATAAATAAAAATATATTGATGCCGTCTATTTCTTATTAAATTATACGTCCAAATAATTTAATGTAATAATGTAATAATATTAATAATTCTCAATTATGGCATAAGTAATATTATATCGCATGGCCAACATATGTATAAAATATGTGAAACCAGTGCAATAATACTAGTTGGTTGACCTGCAAGGCTGGAACTCTCTGTACCAAAGTCCAAAAATGTAACAAAAGATATTATATATAAAGAGGGAACTGTGTGCTTCTCTTCCGAGATACATTAATATAAGCAGCCGGCCGCTCCTTTTTGTATCTTACATGCGACATTAATAATTAAACGCCTAAAATGATCATGACATATTGACACGGATAAGAACTGCTTACTTTATCATGAAGTGACCCATGCATAGACCTGTCAAACGTGCGAAACGATAACGAAATAGAGTTGTTCCGTTTCACGTTTCATTTATCCAACGTAAAAAAAAATTGCGTTTCACGTTTCGTTCGAGCGAAACGTAGCGAAACGTGAGATTTTCGCGAAAATTACATTGGAACGTAAGAAATTTCGTCTGCGTTCCACATTTCACTGTTCCAACGTAACAAAAAAATCATTGTGTTTCACGTTTCATCCGAGCGAAACGTGACGTCGAAACGTTAAAACGTTGACACCCCTACCCATGCATACTGGATGAGTGGATGTTGACTTCTTCTCATCACTCTCGACTGTGGACGCAAATTATTTTCAGTTATTTCGGCTACAGCTCATGGACGCAAATTATTTTCAGTTATTTCGGCTTAATTTGGAACAATTAAATATTACGAGGTCGATATGCCATGTTATTATTTTTCCTGTTACCAATCAATTTTGTTTGTTCTTATCGCAAATAATCTGTTGATGAATCAGATAAGTTCCGATCAGATCAATGGTTCCTACTTGAGAATTAACAATTCAGCCTAGTTTAAAGGGATATGAAAAATATATTATAAAATGTTATATAATAATTTCGTTAATAAATCACAAACCTAATATATGATAATATGCCTTCTTACCTCTTCATGAAGTGTCACGTCTTAAGTAGGAGGCGAGTAGCATATTATGTAAATTTTATTGATCTAAATTGAAAAAAAAAATGATACATATTAAATAGAAGAAGGGAAAAAATAGAAAGAAAGACATCAGATGAAAGGTGTAATGAGTTAATATATTATCGATGCGACCGGTCAAGCTGCTATTTCATTTCCTTTTTATTTTATTGTACCTTATTACGGTTATGCTTGTCTTTTAATTCATCTTATATTGATTTATTTGCTTCTCGGATGATGTTTTCTACGCAGAATAACTTTCCTCTCTCAAGTCATATCATTTTGTTTGCGCCTATGGTTAATGAAAAACTGAAATTAAATCATTTATTATCTTAAAAAAACATAACCGCACAAGAACATAAATAGCTTCGTTCACAAGTAATAAAATAGTGAAATAGCATTGAAAATAGGACAGTGATACTATGCCTTAGGTTTTGCCTTGAGAGTTATGAATAAGTTGGATTTTGATAAAGAAATGAATTATATTTTATGTAATTTTTTTATTGAAAAAAAGTTGGGTGATAAAGATTTATTGCGGGCGGTTCGGTCAGGGAATATTATTACTGGTAAAAATTTACACAAATAATTTATTGGTAAAAATTTACATGCAGGCAGTTGGGTCAAGGAATATTATTAATGGTAAAAATTATATAATTAATTTACTGATATAAATTTACATGTGAGCAGTTCAGTCAGAGAATATTATTGTTGGTAAAAATTTGTATAATCAAATTACTAATAAACAATTAAATAGTCAGTCATTTATTAAATATTCGATCAGTACATTTGTCTACCGGTAATACATCAATGCATTGAGAGGCAAAACATGGTGTATCTTATACTATTCTTGAAATTAATATCAGATTATCGCTCATGTAGATGCACGGCCCGTGGACGTGGAGTAAAAAGTTCATGAATATCAAAGACCCAGCGATATAATGCCAGAGGTAGAGAAGTTCTTGAAGTATGTTAGCACTTGATCCGATCAAGAGAACAATTCACCAAAATAACCGTTTCCTAAACAAAAATGTGAAGTAAAATAAATGTGTATAATTTCATTTACATGTTTTTCAAGTTACATAATTTCAATTACATGGTTTTTCAAGTTACATATAATTTTCAGTTATTTTTAGGAGAAATGACTCCACGCTCCTTCAGGCTTTCAAGTTTTGACAAGTTGCCTCCTAAACTTCTAATTGTGACACCCTCAAACTATTCAATTGGTGAGAAAGATCCCCCGTATCTAGTTAGCCATATAATGGTTCACATTTCAACGTGACATGACCAAAATATCACGATAATTAAAATATTTTTACTTGATGAACTTTTAATTTATAAAAATATAACTATTTACAAAAAAGAGCTAATTAAATATTCATAATATATATAATATATTTTTGCTATGTCATTTCTAGTAAGATTATATATTTTTTATTATTTATTATTTTCATAAAGTAGTTGTGTAAATAAAATCAACGCAGTTTTTTATGAAAATGTGAAATATTATTAGATTAAAAAGTTATTTATAAAATTTAAAATTCATGCTGAAAATCAAAAGGTGTTATGGAAAATAAAAAATAAAACTTCATTGTTATTTAACTAGGGGTGCCAATGGGTTGGATCGGGTCGGGTAGGGTTTGGGTTGGGTCATTATTATTTTATTATTTTTTTGATCCGACCTGAACCCGACCCGATTACATTCAGGTCAAAAAATCTTGACCCATACCCGACCCGACCCGAGTAAAATAATTAAATATTTATGGATATTTTCATATTATTTTAAGTAATTAAATATTAATTAATTTATAATTAATCTTAATTAGTGTATAATTAATATATATTAAGATATAATTAGTATTAAATCATAAAATTACTTCAAAAAACATAATTAATCGGGTCGGTCGGGTTGACCCAAACCTGACCCGACCCAATTCGGATCAAAAAAATTAGATCCATACCCGACCAATTTATCTTCGGATCATGTCGGGTCGTGTCGGGTCGGGTTAAGGTCGGGTCAGGTCAATAATTGATACCCCTATATTTAACTATTTATTCAACTGCATGTTTCTTATATAGATAAATAAATTTATAATAAAAATATTATGTATTGGGGATTTTTAATTAACTCATTATATTTTTCAAAATAGTGATTCTTTATTGTAAATTTTAAATTCATGAAACATTAATATTTCAATTATTATGTCCAATGATATTTTGGTCATTTTCATTTAAAAATGCAGAATTATATGGCTAATTAGCTACATGGTGGGAATCTTTGTCATTGGCCAGACAGTTTGAATGGAGGAGTGTTTTCACAATTAGAAATTCGTGGTAACTTGTCAAAAATCAAAAGTTTAAAAGGGTGCAAGTGATTAACTCTTATTTTTATACAAGATGGATATGCTTGTGTATATATATTTTAACCCCTTTTTTCTACGCCATTAATTAATTCTTCTATGCGGCAATTTTTTCTCCAATTGCAAGTAATGCTTTGGTGTGTTTTTTTAGAAATGGCATCTTGTTTTGCAAATATGCTTTCATTGCTCATAACAAGTCTTCTTGTTCAAGAGGCATGAACGTCCTGTTTCCATATATATACGCTCAATCAAGATTCTTTCTAAAAACGTCAACATTATTTTTCTAACAACACTCTTTTTTGTTTACGGAAACGGCCGCCAGATTGTTTACGGAAACCACAGCACACAGAGGGCGGAGGGAGTGGAGGATGGGTGGGTCCGGACGTCCTCTTATTACTTGAAAATTTATATTTTTATCTTTAAATTTTATATATTTTTAAATAAACTGAAATTATAAACTAAAAAATTACCATATGTTGGCAAAATTTTCAAACTAATATCGATTAAACTATGTTAAAATAATATCTACATCTGAAATTTCATAGATTACTTTAGGGGTATCAATTATTGACCCGAGCCGGCGGGTTAACGCAATCCAATCCGACATGATTCAAAGATAAAAGGATCGGGTATGGGTTTAAATTTTTTGACCCAATTAATTATATTTTTTGAAGTATTTTTTATGATTTAATACTAATTAAAACTTAAATATATACTAATTAAGATTAATAATAAATTAATTAATATTTAATTACTTAAAATTATGTAAAAAATAATAATAAATATTTAATTATACGGCACCTTACATACGGGCCGTATGGAGCTTTTTCAGAAACCAGGCAAAAAAGACAGCAAGTTAATGTTGTAATTTCCTTCCGATCTAATCAAGCCACCCTCTACGTAAGGCGCCCCTATCAGCCTCTTCATAGACAATTCAAGAGATGGGAGGCCAAGCACTTGAGAGGAGACGGAGATCGGATCGACAAACTAGCATAAGAGCTTCATCAGAATTTGTTTTACTTTGATTGTTATAGTTTTATTATTTTTATAACTTTTTGTATCATGTTTCCATACTCTTTCTCTTATTTTTGTCGTTTATGCCTTGAGTGGCTAAACATTTTAATTCTTAGGGGTTAGAGATGTTAAAACTTAAATTATGATTTCTTATTGAGATTTATTTCTTCTATGTTGTGATTTAATTGTCCTTGTAGTATTTTAGCTTGTTTGATTGGTTGATCAACTACTAGGGTAGGTCCTGACTCCTGAGTCATGGCTAAGCTTCATATTTGATTGTCTAAGACTTGGGTATCTTATTATTGTCATTCTAAATACAATAGGTATCAAGCTTCATGGCCAAGCTTCATATTTGAACCTCATTTAGATCGAGAGATAGCATGCTTGCAGAAAATTAGCACTCAAACAAAGAGATTTAGACCAACAAATGAGAAGTATGGTCTATGTGAATTTTGAAACCCAAATTTTATCACCAACTAAATAAATAAACCAACAAGTGAACATGAAGGTTTATCGTCTAGGTATTGTTTATTTAGAATCCACACAAACAACGAGGAATTAACCTTTTATAAGTAATCATAACTTGTTTGTACCTCATACGGGTCGTATATGAGAATATACGGGTCGTATGAATCAGATCAAAGTGAAAATAAAACTAAACCCTAAGAACATTTATCCAATTTAATACAAAATTTCACAAAAATATTCACTTATAGAAATATATAAAAAAACCAACTACTTGAACAAACCCCTCATTTTAATGTTGTTTTGCACTTCTAGAAGCTCTAAGTAGGTCGAGTTCGATAGTTTTCACCGTCTTTATGGTTCGACACTCCTTATAATACTGAATGTAGATCGTACGCTTACGACCGTACTCCAGTACCATTTAGGGATCTATAAATTTAAAGGCGCATCCCAGCGCTCTGTCAAGTTTAGTTTCTCAAATCTGGTATCAAGTTTTGGTACCATTTTGAGCTAAAATTAGGATTATAATTTATGTTGATTTCTTTGAAATCGATGAACTCACTCTACTTTTGTTAAAGAAAGATTGATAAATTTTTCCATCTTCTCTTAAATTTTTTTTCCTCGGAGAATTTGATTCGTCAATTTTTTTTTATCCAGTTATTTCAATCGGGATAACAGAACTCTGTTATCCTCGCTCCTCCTTCCTCTCCTCCCATTTCTGAACCTTCCAGTTCTGATTTCATCCTTATTTGCATCCAAGCTTTAATATCAACGGTACAGTGACGACTTTAATACTATAGTAGGACTATAAAGAATGCTTACCAAAACAAAACTGCTATAAAATGTATTTTTTTATGGTATCAAAATTTTATAATTTTATTTTTAACCTAACCACAAAAAGCCACAAAGTGTTAATTAATTAATTAACTAAAGCTTGTATGTGAAAACGCGGATGACATGAGGATTTTATATTATGTGATGCAGGAAGATCAATATCCGCCATTACAGTAAACTTATCCGTGACGTTAAGTATGTTTTCTCATTAAAGACTAATGAAAGAACAAGTTGTAGTGATGTGAGTTTCCCCACGTACTTGAGGGGCAGATTTCAATGCTCGTTTGCTCTCAGTAGCATAGTTGATAACTTGAAAAGGACCGATAACTGAGCCTTCGAACCCGGTTCGGCTGGTCAGTTTAGAAAAGTGATTTTTACCTGGTTCATCAAAAAAATCTGATTTTTATATTATAATTCGGCCTGGTACTTCCTCATAAAGATTAGGTCTAACTTCGGAGAAAGAAATTATTTTTTAATTTGACGGTTAACAAATCCGACCCTTAATAAACTCGATTCATATCAAATTTGATCCTAACAAACCGGTCCAACCCTAATCAAACCTGTTCAATTCGAAATTCTTAATTTCTTTTTAAAACCTTATATTCTAATTGTATTTAAAAATCTGACAATATTTAAAAAATACTATTTTTGTTATAAATTTTGTTTCTTTTTTTTAATATTTTTTGTTATATTTTTAGTTATATTAAAATTTAAAAAAAATAATAAAATATTTTCTAAATCCGATCCTTATATATTTTTAAGACCCAAAAGACATGATGAGAATCAGAATTCACAAGGGTTGGACTCACACCTCAAAGATCAAGCCCTTTAAATCTGATTTTTTTTTAATTCTTTCTAAATCCTGTACTTATTCGGTCCTCTAATAGACTCTTAAGAAGCACGATCCACTCCTTCAAGATGATGCATAGCATCCAGCCTGTGGGGTCGTTACGGATCTTTTCAACCTCTCCATTTGTAAAATGCAAAAAGAAATTAAAAAGGGTGAGAGATCCATTGACAAGAAGTTCTTTTTATAATTTTGATAATGATTTTATATAAGTTTATAAAAAAAATCTAAAAAAAAATAAAATTTTTATAAATAAATTTTTAAAATTATAAATTAATCCTTTTAAATTTTAGCATAGTTTGTGTATTAGTTGATATTCTATCAAATACCATCAAAATTATATGATAATTTTAACTATTTAAATTTGATGGTTTTTGATGAATAATAAATAACACTCAAATTGCACAAAATTTAATATAATTAATCTTTAGATTTAATATTATATTTTTAAAGTTTTTATTTTAAAATTTTTCTATTGATTGTTAAGATTTAAAAAAAATAGCTGGCAACGAATCCCCACTCAAAAGAAAATCCAGCACATGCATTAAGCATTATAACTAATAGGCATTGCTTCATTCATAACAATACATTAAAGGATTAAACTAAAATTTTTAATCATGCTACATCATCAATAAGTAGATGTCTATTTTGATCAAATGACTTATGTATAGTTTCACTCTCTTTTCAATTAAAATAGACAAGTGTAATATGCTTGGCGTAAAAATTGAACTATAATATGATCCAAAATTTTTATATTATTATTTATTTAAATGTATTACTTTTTATTTTACACATATCTTCTATTTAAACAAATGTGCGTAATTTTTCATAATATATATACAAATTCTATCAAAAATATTTTTAAATTATATATTTCTGAATTAATTAGTCCATAACTACATTTTCAAGGTAAAATCCGAGGTGCAATCCTAGTTTAAGTAATTAATCGCTGAATTTCTTTTTTAAAATAAATTCAATCCATTTATTTTAATTTAACAGTTCAGTTTTTTTTTACAAAAGAAGTCGAGGAAAAGCGATAATAATGTAAGTTTTCGATCACTGCTTTTAATTGTAAGGCAGGAATTAATATAACATGCGTGGTAACATATGAATATAACATTTTTATCATCATTTTTTTTTTCGAATATAACATTTTCAATCAATGCCTAAAATATGTAATTTCCATGTTAAGCATGATTACAACATTTGTATCATCAATTTTATTTTTGGAAGCCAAGATAATTCTTACTCTTTAAAAGAAGGGAGGGTTCCCGTGACAACGAGTTATTTTGATAGTCTTGATAATGAATTTTTAAATAAATACAAAATGAATATTAAAAATAGAAAAAAAATATATATTTGTTATGTTATGTATAGATTGGTGGTTATTCAAATTCTATACAATTTCATTATCATCTGATAGTCTATCAAAGACCATCAAAATTATATATAATTTGGAATGATTTAATTTAATGAGTTTTAATGAACTATCAGATGACAATGAAATTACATAAAATTTAAATTACCATCATTCTATAAATAATAAAACATATCTACAAAAAATTCTATGTTTAAGATTTTTTTATATTTATTACAAAATTAATTGTCAAGATTGTCAAAATAATCCATTGTCAAGGATCCCTCCCCTTAAAAAAATAAATATTTGAACCACTAATTCAAGAAAAAAAGTTAACTTTTCAGATGAGTTAAGTCCGTATTATAACTTAAGAATTAACTTTTCATATTAAAATTTAAGAAGTAATTTAAATTTTTTAAAGGTCTCTTAAAACTTAGAATTACCATATTTTTAAAGTAATGATAAGATGTGTTTATCTTCTTGGAAACTTCTTAAATAAAAAAAAATCAAGGTTCTAAATAGTATAGCTATAGCGGTACAATAATGTTTTTCAGGCTAAAAAATTATGTTATATGCAAATATTGCACTATATCTAAGTTATGATAGCGGTAATAGCGATCCACAATATATAACGTATAGCCTGCAACAAAAAAATAGCACCCTATTCGATATTATTTATTATTTTCGTTCAAAATTATTTTTGTACTAATTGAGAGACTCAAAATTACGTAGTTATATATTGTGGTCATTTTAATGGAGAAAATGATATTTTTATGGGTATTTAGATTATTTTAAATAGAAAAATTATTTAGGTTTTACGTATTAGTAATTCTTTGAATAGTAACTTGGACTTTATACTAATTAATTATAAAATTATAACTCCTTAATCAATTTGATGAAAACTAATAGAAATATAGATCGTAATTTAAAAAAAAAACACGATATATGATAATTTTTGCAACACTACTGTAATGATACGATAATTATTATTTAGACTCTTGATAAAAATAATTTGAAACAAGTTCCTATCCAAAATTGGACTATTTTATTTTTCTAGTCTCTCATTCTCTCTACTCTCCAACATCTAGCAATTACAGGATGTCCTCTGTTCCAGAAGAAAAAGGAGAGAAGAAATACACAAGTTCCCAGTGAAAGAAGAGAGGAGGTAGCGTGTTCTAAACGCACTAGCAGCCACCGCAAATATCCTCTGAATACTGTCTCTACTCTTCACCTCAGTTTATCTTTGCCTTATCTTTCCCCTGTTTTGTTCTTTTAGTTTATTCTTGGATTTTTGCATTCTTCTAATATTCTTTTTCTGGATAGGAAATAAGAATCTGCATTTAACAACAACGTTTTGTTTTATTTTGTCATAAGTGTTCACGCGTCAATTAGTAGCCATCTACTAGTGAGAGTATAAACCATCTCTGGTGATATATATAGATATGATGCTCTCGTTCAGAATAAAGAGGAACGAATACTAATTAATCATGTACAAATTATATATACTGGATAGCACCAAACTCATGTCACTCTCCATCAGGGTTAGAGACAGGATTTCCGAATAGAGTGGCCGAGATCGCAATATATAATTATAGAAAATATAATATAAATATTAATAAAACAAATATTTTAAATTAGATACTCATTATTAGCAATAATGATAATATTATAAATACTTTTAAAATTTATTTTTATAATTACAATCATTCATTTTTTATATTGTATGAAATTTGATGCGGTGGAAAGGAATATAATAAAAAAATCATGCTTCCTAATTTACTATAGCATATTAATTATTGACGTTAATTTTATTAAATTTAAAGGTCCAATCAATATGAGTATATGTCGGTAACTTGATTTAGCAACAAAATAAAAATAAATTCTTGAATGAAAAATTTTAAAAATATATAATTGATTAGCAAATGTATTGGTAGTTAAATGATATTGATGGCTCGTACAGTTTTTAAGAAAAATATTGATTCAAACATAAAATTATGTCTTGAACAATATAACCGTAATTCAGCTTAACTTTCAAAAGCGAGTAAATTAAATGTATCAAATAAGGACTTTTAAGTATATAATATTTTTTAAATGAAAAAATGATGAATTTGACAGAAAGTAAAAAAATTAAATTAATTAATTTGATTATGAACAAAAAATTATTAACATGAGATAAAAAAAAATTATAATACTTTATCTTATCAATTTAGAGCTTAATAGAATAATAGCTTAACAATAAACACACAATTAACAACTCAACAATTAATATATAAATTTAATGGGGACCAATCTATATATATTATAAAAGATTATCTTCTACGGTATCATAGAGAATACAGTGAGAGATGATCTACAGTACAACAAGTAGCTTTGAATTTGCCCGAATCTTTTTTAATTTTTCATTCAGATAATATTATATTCTTTAGAGTACTCCAAATGAGGTGAATTCTCCTTCCTCCGTCCCCTCTGTCCATGGCATTGGCATCTCTCACATAAGTCAAAGTTGTAATTTTAATGGTCGGGTTGCTTTAAAACAGACAGCCACAATAAAAAAAGTCAAAGAACACTCAGCCAAACAATCAATATAAATGAGGAACCAAAATTTATTTTGGTATGGAACTTCTCAAAATCCATTCGGATAATATGCCACTAAAATTTTATTTTTTTTATTTTTCTTCTTTCTTTTATTTTTTCTTTCAAAATTTTGTAACAACACCGCTGGTGTTATTTTATCTATAAAAGTTGTGGGCTTGACCCATCTTTTTCTCAAAAAAAAAATCAATATAAATGAGAAATTAATAAGTCTGAACGTACTGCTTACGTACGTAATAAGATATATTATAATACTTATATATAATATAAATATTATACTAAAATATGCGAACCACTAATCGGTCTTGAGATGGTCTATACCACTAATCAATACGATGCATCATGCATGCAACTTTGAAGGGATAAGCTAGCTAGTATATTAGTATATAATTTAAGGTTCATAAAAATATGCGATAAAATTCAGATAATATGGGATTGAGACGGGCATAGAAAGCAAAATTATGTTATTTAGCTCAGGAAATACTCACTCAGTATATTTTTTTATGACTTCTTATGACAACATTATATTTTGTCATAATTTCATTTAAAATCTAAAACCTTCTGATTTTGTTTCGGACGAGATTATAATTGTACAATAACTTTTGGTAAGTGTTTCTCGCGTTCATATAAAAATTAAAAAGAAATAGCAGTTCTTATTTATTTTTAAAATTTAAAAATAAAATACTGTAACGAAAAATATCGTTATGATGTATGACATCACCTAAAACGAATTTTTTGAACTTTTCCCACTTTATTCTTTTCTATTATGCATGAAAACCAGGCTTCTCAGGTATACTGCCAGATAAATTTAAGTATATAGACAACTTGACATAAATTGGATGATTAATAATTTATACAGCTGACATCACAGCAGATTCCTAACTATTATTTTTCTTTGTTTCTTTCTTTTTCTAATTATTTTTTCGTATTACAACAGCCCGTCACCATTTTAATTTGGATATCAGCTGTCACCTACGCAATACCCAGTACCAGCCAGAATTCGCAAAATTTATTGAGCCGCCACATTATTATATTTCATATTCTCATGTGACGAACTTGATACGAAACTTTTAGAGGCACAGAAAATGTTTTGATTCGAACAGGTTCAAAAAACAATTCAGCTTTCACGGTGCAGAGCAAAATGTGTGTGTGTGTGTGTGGCAGTACATTTTTCCTTGTTAAACCAGAATATATGCTTGTAAACATATAAAAAATAATTTTATGTATTTATCTTGAGGCTGAATCTTCACTGTAAAAGACGATGCGTCGACGTTATAGCCTATAATTTAAGTCCGATGCTGACGATAGAGTTACATTCAACAAATTAAGTTAATAAATATGTCGAATTATCTAATTACATTATAGCTAGTAATTAAATTTTCCTCTCTTTCTCTTAAATATGTCGAATTATTTGTTTTTAAAAAAAATTCCTCTCTTTCATTGGGCCATAGGTCCATACCCCTTTCAACTCTAGAATTCATATCGGAAATATATAGGCTGTCATATTTATTTTTATGGTAGATACTGACGTACTTTTTTATATTATGATTATGTGACCTACTTAATAATAATAGCTCCTCCGTATTTAATCACAGTCACAAATCTGACAGCTGAAATTCATTATCATACTTTTCATGTCACAATTTTTATAGCAGAATATATGGAGCGGTAATTATCGGTGTCATACTTTTCATGTTCTTTTAATGAAGCATGTTACAAGCTCCAACCTTTTGCAATGTATGTTTTCTCCATTGTTTGTTAACATTGTGATTTTTCCTTCGCGATATTTGTCGGAAGGATGTTGAGAAGGCCTCTGTGTTTCATGGTGGATGTATTTTCTTATCTGTTTTATTATCAAAATACATATAACATATAATCGAAATCTGCGACCCCTCTTCCTTAAATTTTTGTTGTGAGAATTTAGTCTCTTAGCATCATCCATGCGAACATCAGCACTCTCGGTGGTACTTTGTAATTTTTAAATGTTTGACACATGGACAGAGTCAGGATTTTAGATTGGGGAGGGCGATATTGGAGTGGTCAGACATTTACTACAGAGAAAAAAATATTAGAGGAGCCAGATATACAAATTTCTGATTTTTTTACAAAATTATACACATTTTTCGGACGAAAAATTACGGGCTGCCTAGTTTGACAACCAAGAGTGGATTTTAATGGAGACCGGAGGGGATTATGCCCCCTTCCCTCAAATTTTAAAAATTAATATATCTATCAAAGAATTATAATATTTTATAATAAAATTATGATAATTTTCAATTTTAGCATCCCAAAAATTGAGATGAAGTATATAAAATATATATAAAAAAATTTAATGCCGTGATTTTGAGTTCAAGTTTCGTCATTGCTGATAACCTTGATTAAATACTCACATTATTTTGCAAAAATTGTAATGTGATTTTACAGAAAAACCCTTTTTAACTTTTGATCCATCGCACCTCATCCCTTGTTTGATTTCGGATTGTGACTTGTGCCAGTCCAGCTGCTGTCTTTGAGATTGTATCAATTGTGTATTATTTCCATCTCATGAAGTGTCCATTGCTCTGAATTGTACACTTCAGCCACTGTGCTTTATTGGATATTTTGTCTTCAAAGGCTGGCCATGCCAGTTGTCTTGCAAAACAGAACTTTACTACCATCACTCAGCTCAAATGTGATTGAACAATTGAATGCCTCCACTTTTGCTAAGTTTCTCCAAAATGAAGATGCATATGTATCTTCCCAAGATCTGTTTGCTGCTCATGTGGTTGGTGTGTGCTTTTTTTCAACCAACTCTTTTTTTTTAAGTCACATCTACATATATTTCACAATAATTAATGGCATTGGTTTCGTTTTGACTAGCTAATCCAAACCATCACAAAAATCTTGATGATTCAATTTAAGCAGGAATATTAATTGTTCAAAACATAATTGTAATTTTACTCGTCTGACATCTTTTCGATGAATTTAAACAGAAATCTGTTCAGAAATCTTTAGTGAAATTGAAAATATAAAAAATTTGATCCTTCCACCCTTATAAAACAAACGTATAATATTTAGGGTTTCAATGTGTATAATACATGTATCAATTTTCATATCTATACCCATTTAATATTTGTCACACCCCAGAAATAATAAATCGGATTAGAAGTGCTTAATCCCGCCACGTACGCACGACAAGACGTGCGTACGAAAGGCTAAATGAATAAAATAAATTAAATACTGAATAAATAAAATAATAATAATAATACCAAACAATAACAGTTCAGAGTAACAAGAATAGAATACAACACCGACATCGGCGGGGCTAGCTTCATCGGAATGAGCATCAAAATCTCTAAAAAAAAACCCCAAAAGAAGAAATAAAACTCGAAACCCGATGGATCCTAATCAACTACCCTGCTCACATGCGGATGCGGCGAAGCATCTCTGTCACTACGCAGATCTGCACCTAGCACTCTCTCATCAAAATACATCCCGCATCTGTGTACCTGGATCCCACAACCATCGTGGAAACATGAGTAATTTTAAAAATTACTCAGTACGGATTTAGATTCAGCCTTAAGATTTTATCTTCTTTCCTAGACTGGACCCAAATACCGACACTGACTTTCTAGATACAGTAATTATCTATTTATAAATAAAATTATAATTTAATGCATTTCTTTAATAATTCGCTATGATGCGATGACATGCAATGATAAATAAACCCAAAATATAAAAATATGTGGATAATAATATAATATATAATAAATATATTATATATATATAAGGTACGACATTTAAAGTACCCGTATATATATAACCCAGTTGCAGATCATTAGTCCATCCACAAGCGGGCACGTGATCGAGCCATAGACTTGTGACTTACCTAAGCGGGCACATATTCAGACCCAACTTATAAACTTAGGATTTTCGAGTAAGCGGGCGCCAATGCCCTAAATACCTTAGGAAAAATTCGGCCTCCCGGGACGATAACGCCCTAGGAGAGTGATAGCTAAAAATACGTACTCGGTATTCTGAATCTGATGATCTACCTCAAAGAATAATAAGACAAAAATAATTAAGAAGTTATGCTTTCAGTTGCCATATCGTCAAAATGAGATAACTACCTGTGAAATGATAAATGAAACATAATATAAATGAGAGCGTACACTGTACCAACCAGGGACAAGAGGACTGCATCCCGAATGAGAGCTTACATTGTACCAATCAGAGGCTAGAAGATCACATCCCGATCGAGAAATGACAAAACGAAATATAATACAGATGAGAGCCTACACTGTGCCAACTAGGGGCGAGAGAACCGTATCCCGAATGAGAGCCTACACTGTACCAATCAGGGACCAGATGACCGCATCTCGAGAATTGATAAAATAAAATATGATATAAATGAGAGCCTACACTGTACCAACTAGGGGCCAGAAGATCGCATCCCGAGAAATAACAAAATAGAGTATAATCCAGACTCAGATATGGCCGTCCACACTAAACACTGAAAGACATGGTATCCTAATCGCTCAAAATTGGATTAAAAATCTTAATCATATTAAGAATATTAAAAATATAATATTGATCAAAAGAAAAACACTCTGGTATGGCCGAACCCGTCAAATGACAGGGTCAGTGGATAACCGACAAGCAAATGTGTGTAGTGTATATACAGACCAAGGGGAATGTAACCCGTTGGTCTGGTTATACAAGGCAACCTCAAACGGAGATCACCCAGGCCCGCCTCTCAGCACTCTCATGCATTTACTGTATCATTAACTATCTAACTTAATTAATAATTAGTGATAGTAATAATATTTTTCTAATAATTATAATCTACACTTGATTATTTAATTCTATCTAATCCTATTTCGGGACTAATTCCCGAGTTCTACTCCTATCCTATCTACATGCAGCATGACATGAAATGACATGAAAAAATACGAGTAGGTCTCAAATATGCTTGTCAATTTACCGGATGTATATGACAGGTCAGAGTTGGTCTCTAAATAGTATTTGGTTCAAAATGCCCCAGTTCAAATAATTTTTGAAAACTTTCATTTTTCGGTTTGGGTTCCTAATTCTAAAGAAAGAAAAACAAATCCTAGGAATTCGTACCAGGGAGTGCTGGTGAGGATCGCGAAGTCACTCTACTCCGGAGGTGGTACATCCGCCTCGATACCGGCATCTGCGTATCCGGAGTCGGGATTAGCCTCGAACTCCGCGAGTGGATCCGAGTCGACTATATCACCAGTATACTAAATCGAGATCAGATCACAAGCCAATGGCTGCAGCGAGCACGAGTATGGGGACAAGGTTGCTCCTCCTCAAGGACTTCAGCCACCACCTCCACCCCCTCCATTAATAATTATTTTAATCTTATCGATTTAATTTCTTTCTATTGGTTTTCCTCAGCACATGGGGGGTTAGGCCAGGAGGGGGACAGGGCGCACACGAGGTCCTTTATAGTGAGAGTCCGAGGTAGCGCGGTAGCAAGGTCAAGGGGGTAGGTGATTCTAAATTGCACCGAAGTGACATCGGGGTGAGACGGGGAAAGGGACGGGTGAGAGCCACCGAAGTTGTCAAGGGCAGGTGGGCGAATGATGGGATAGGAGGTGTGGGCTCGGGGGAAAAACGAAACCAGAGAGAGAACAGGAGAGATGCGGGGCGGGTCGCTGGGTTTTAGGGTAAAAGGAATATATTGATTTGTTAAGTAAAACTAGCTTACTCTTAGGAGCACCAAGCCTCCATACTTCTAACTCACAAATCTATCTAATTTTCTTTGAATTTTTATTTATGTATCTCAATAAACTCCTTATATCAAAATCTCATATGATATAAAACAATTCTATTTTTAGAGTTTAATAAGTACTTATTATAATTTTTAAAGTAACTTATTTTCATATGTAAAAATTAATAATTTTAATATTATTTTAGTTCTATCTTAAAATATATGAAACAAATACTCATGAAACTCCAAGAATAAAAAAAATTCACATCCCACGAGATTTTGATATAGAGAATTTTATTGAGAGTGATAAATTAGAATTTAGAGATGACTAAATATATTTTTTTAGATTAAGAGTATGGACGAACTCGATCGGTGCTCCTAAGAACACTCTAATTTTACTCTAAACAGTTTATTTTGTCATGCTATCGCAAACGATACAACGAGCTCTGAACAATTGTAGAGGAAGCTAAGTTCTGATCTTAGAGTTATCCTAAAAGTTTGGTTCGACATTTATGGACATGAGAAAAGTATACATGTAACTGGAATATTAATTTAAAATGTCATGACATTAATTTTACGGACATGAATTTTCTTTTTTTTTTTCAACTTCTTCTAGCATGATGCTATTGTGTCAGTAAACTAAATTATTCTTCCAATTCATATTATGCATTTTATCTATTTTGCTGAAATATTTATAATTGGAAATTTATCCATTATTTGTTAGGTGTAGTACAAGTGTAATAAACACTTTAAAATAATTTAAAGTATCAAACAAATGTTATTTAAAGTGAAATAAATTTAAGGCATCTTCATAAGTGCTTTAAAGTTAAACCACCAAATTTTTTTTGTCACTTTTACATAACTACTTCATCTATTTACTTAGGTACTATCAAACATCATTGCTTTAAGGTCATTTAATTTTTACTCTTTTTTAATTTTATTACACTTGCCAAATGTGGTTAGTATATAAACTATGAATATATTAATCCATGAATAATATTTAATATGTAAAGTGTTCATCAATTATTCATTTATAAATCATATGAAAGTTCAATTAAAAGTTTTTGATGAATAAGTAAAATTATAAATTTCGGTATTTTTCAGTATAGGGTATATATATATAGTCACATTGTGGATGCATGTAATGAGTGCAAATAAGAAAGTGAACTTATCATTTTTCTAAAAATTATCAGTTTTACACTGGAGGACCCGTATAGCAATCAATGAAAGAGACTCATAGTTTATTTACCTTTGCTGGTTAATCAACTTATAATCCTTCAACTGATTCAACAGCCTAATGCCTCACCAATTTTGGGAAACGTGATTGGATTGAATTTATTGTGCTTGGACATCGCAGCGCCATTTTCCTTAAAGGTGATTAGATGATATATTCAACAGCCTAATGCCTCACTTTTTTGGATTGAAAGACAGACACAGTTATAAAAACGTATATTTTTGTGCGTTTTTTGGTGAGGCATAAAAAACGAGAGACGCAAGGAGACACGTCTGATGAAAATTTTAAAATTCAAGTTTGATTTATTATAATATTTAAATTTAATATGATTTTAAAACATTTAGGCTATTTGATTTAAAATTTTATATGCCTTCAAAATATAATTTTGATGAAATACTATGGAGATGACAAAAAAAATATAAAAATATAAAAAATATAAAATATAAAAAATTCTATCATATCTTGTTATAAATATTATGTACCCTTTTAGATTAAAAGTTTTTGAACTATCATAATATATAATGTGAAAAATAAAAGTTAAATAATAAATTAATAATCAAATCTATCATTTTAGCATGTAAATAAACTGATTTTACTTTATTTAGAAATTTGATGAGATGATTAGTAATATTGTATATGTATACATATTTTACTATTATTTTGTAGATACTCGATATATTTATATTTTATAACAGTTCCAGTGAAACATAATCGAAGTTTAGTTATGTTCTATTGAGATTTCAATATTAAATATTTAGATTGTTAAATTACAATGCAAACTTTTAATTGCATATTTTTTTTATTTGAAATGAAATTTAAGTATTTTATTTATATTTTTGTATTCTAAGATATTATATATTATTTAAAAATAAGAAATAAAGTTAATGATAATGTATTTCTATATCAATTTTGTTTTTTTATCAAGCATTTTATTATATTAATTATATCAAATATAATTATACGTCTCAAATTATTCAGATGCGTGTTTTTTGTGCGCTTTACGTCTCAAACGATTTCAACCATTTGCACATTGACTACGTCTTTCGTCTCTAACTACCTTGGATAGCACATTGAATTATTGCCGCTATGGTTGCACCAATAAGTCGTACTCGTCAGGAAAAAATGAGCTATAGTGGGGTTGACTTGTTTTATTTAAATGTAAATTTTGGGAAGGAAAAAAAAGAATAATAGCTGAAGAACCTCTCCGTATAGGTTCAATGAAATTTGAGTAATATCTTTTAAAAAATGAAATATAATTAAATCATTTAGTTTTAAATAAGGGAAGGATTTTAATGTCATCAACTTTTTTTAATTTATTTTAAAAATTGATATTCAAATTTAAAATTCAATCCATTGATGTTATTAATTTTCATGGTAGATGAATGCTGATAAAATTTTATGATTTTTGGAGATCATTTGTACTAGATCGAATGATAATAAAATAAAAGCATAAAAAATAATTAATCATCGTTAAATTAGATTCATTCATTTTGTTATCATTTGATCTAGTCTAAAATAAACTCCAAAATTCATGAAAATTTATTAGGGTGCATCTATCATGAAAATTAACAATATCAACAATTTAGATTTCGATTTGAGTTTTAAATTTTAAAATATAAATTAAAAAATGAATTGATGGTATTTGATGACACACAAAATTGATGGACCTTCTCTTAAATAATTTTAAAAATCTCATCTTTAAATTTAGAAGTTGCGAATTTCCTATCAAGTGTCAACTGTATAATGGTGAATGCTTGAAAACTACACACATTAGATTTATTTCCTTTTTTCTTAAAAGAAGTTTTAGGTGTTCTAACTAAATTTACTTATTCTGTAATCAACTTTAGATGTATTATATGAACAATTTTTATTTTTACTAGAGTTGTTACTCAAACATCGCCCTGATAATATAGTCTTCAAATAAATAATTAGTAATATAAAAAAAATTAGCCATAATATTTTTAAATGCTAAATAATAAGGATAATTATAATAATAAATAATATAATTAAACATATGATAATTTATAAGGGATCATATAAAAAATTAAATCATTTTAAGAGTTCACTTTCACCTTAAGTATATTAGTATATTATACACATTATTTAAATTAATGAGGAGAGAGGAAACTATATAAACTCTTGGATTCTAAGTAGATGAAAAAATTAGAAATTTTAACCTTTTTTTATTAAGAACTAGCTATATACCCGCGCGTTGCAGCAAACTCTTTTATTTAAACATTAAAACATTATAAGATAAAAAAATTCACATTTATCTAATATTAAATTATAAATTCATCAAATTATAGAGAAAATCTATAATAAAGACTATATTTAATCTTGGATGAGATTTTTGCACAATATGAGTTAATGATTCATGATTTTTATGGTAAGAAAAATAAATTATTCTAACATATATTATCACCATTAATTTCTTACCAAATATGCACAAGGTTGCTAAATAAAAAAATAATATTATGAAAATAATAGTATATATGGAAAAGAAATGGAGAGAAAGAGGGGATCAATGGATGCGATCATATACGTTCGATTAACTAAAAATAAATATTATCCGTCTAATTGAAGGATAAAATGAGTATAATAAAAAAATATCATGATAAAAAATGGACTCTCCAATTCTTAGATGCTTTATATAATGGTATAGATATAGATTTTTCAGAGAAAACAACAAGCGGGACATAGATGTCATGTGAGTATGTGACTCATGTATTGCGTCCGCATCAGCTATCACAAAGAAATTTTAAAGAACATTATGCTATTACTTTCAAACCACCTTATTTCATTTATATGTTCCAAATTTAGCTGTATTGGTGCTGTTATTTTGTCGTTCACGCTTGGGCCACTTCCCAGTCGTCACAGACACCAACACAATAGTTCCATTCAAAATGTATGACAACGGATGTGAATTTCTCATGTAGTGTTAAATCTCTATAAAAAGAAAAAGAACAATTCCCAAAATAGCGTCCATTATTTTTCTTCAAAGCATTTTCTTGGTTACAAACATAATCAAAATTTCCGAGTTAAATTATCAATATATTAATTATTGTTCATGTTACCCTCTTGGAATAATTTCTAAATTTGACTGATTGTACAAACTATTATTGTGGCCAATTGGTGAGAATTAGCATGCGGTGAATTAATCGCTCAATATATAAATTTTATTTTGAGAGTGTCAGACTCTTACTGGTTCACCTTCGTATCCGCCCGTTCGGCGGCACTTGGACTTGTGTTATTCGTACCACCGCTAACCACTCCCATTTGTGTGGGGAAAAAGATGGTGCTGTTTCATTCCGACAATGACCCGGCGGCTCAGCCAGTTGTGGCTATTAATTAAGCCAATCGTGGCTTAAGATCATCCAATCTTTTATTTATACTCTAGTTGTAATGGTCCAATATTACTTTGTGTATAGTTAAATTTGACAGGAAAATGTTATTGTGTCAATATTAAAACTGAACGAACTTCACGCATAGTTGGTATCGAAGTATCTCCATCCACTTTGCACGAGGGAGAGTGTCAGGACTTTGATATACAAATAACGTTCTTTTTATTATTTATATTAAATTAGTTAATTTGGTTTAATAAGTTATTATTTGAATAAGTCATATATAGCCTGAATATTAAGAATACCGACATAAGTTGAATATATAAATCCCTTAATTAGAATAGGGAGGGATAATTTGGCAATGGTCACCGTGACAATATTTATAATGAGATAATTTCAAATAAATTTGAAAAATATTAACGAAATCTAAAAATAAAAAATATTTATAAATATATTTTTTTAACTTATAGATTGATTATATTTTGAGTTTCATATAATTTAAGTACCTTGTAAAGTGTAATTACCCATCAAAGACTCATTAAATGATAACCGTTGTAAATTGCAAAACAAATATTATTTAAATTATACAAAATTTAAAATATTATCAATCTATAAATTAAAATTACATAAAATTTAAATATTATCGAGATGAGATTATTTTTAAATTACTTAAAATTTAAAATATTATCAATCTATAAATTAAAATTATTTCTATAATTTTTTTCAGCTATGTTTTTAAATTATTTAAAATATCATTTTCAAAATTATCAATAACAAATAATCCCTCCTCCCCTTAAAATATTAACCCATTTAATTTGAATAAAAACTTGAACAATATCTGCAACGGTCTATCCAATGTTTTACAGAGTTGTCGGGTAATTCTTTCGAGAGCAAAAAAAAATCACATAAAGGGGAGGGATTTAATAATATAAAAATGAAAAAAAAAACTAGAAAAATAAAAGCCGAAAAATATAAAACGGTTATTTACGAATCTTTCGAGAGCAAATATTATTTTCGAACCTTTTATTCAGTTCGCGGATAATAGTATTTGCGAAAAATATATATTATAGTTCGCATACAGATATACAATGAACGATCTTCTCATTCTTCAAAAAATTCAAGAGAAATTGAAATTTTGGACTCTTGTAGTCTTGTTCCGATGGTTTTTCATTATCTGCGTTACCAGCAAATAAAAAAAGTGGGATAACAATAGGAATAGGGGTAGGGATAGGGTCTAAGTTCAAATGGTTTTGTCCTGTTCTCAATCTCCTACGTCTGTCTGGCTCCACAACTTCACACTTAAATTTAGTGGTGGTAAAATTTAACCGCACTCGAAAATCTGTTCGATCCCAATCCGATTTAATATCATTTTTTGTAAATGAAACTGATTCTAATTCGATTTGAAACTCGACACGATTTGAGATCAAACTATTCGAGATCTAATTTAGTCTAAACCCGAACGATACGAAATCCAAGACGATACGAAATCCAAGACGATATGAAATCCGACTCAACTCAAATCCGAACGACCTGAAACCCAAAATGATTTGAAATCCAACCCGACCCGATTTTAAAAGATTTAAATATAATTGAACTACAATTATGTATTGTATAATTATTTCATGCATAATTTTTTAATTTTATTATTTTTATTGTGCACTTTAATTAAATTAAATTAATAAAATTTTAAAGTCTGATGATCCGAAATTTAACCCAACCCGATCTGCAATAAAATATAACAAAATAGAATCGGATCCGGCCCGACCCGATCCGACCTGAAACAACCCAAAATTTGAAACAATCCGATATCAAATAATTCAAAACCCGACCTTACCCGGACCCGCATGACCCGATGCTCGAAATGACCTGAACTCATACGAACTTGAAACCTGATTCGAAATGACTTGAAACTTGAAAAACCGATAGTGCTCGACCTAAAATCTTACCCGACCCAAACTAAGACAACACAAACCTAACCCGACTCGCTCAAACCCGAATCCGACCCGACCACCTCCACACTTAATACCCCGTATTATCATATGTAAGTGCTTTTTGGAACACATAGCCTTTTGTACACTTAATGTAAATTGTATTTAATTATGTATTGTTATTTTTTGAGTTTCATAAATATTTATTTTATTTTTTAATATAAAATTGAAATAATAGGAAAATAATTAATTTTTGCATATAAAAATAAGTTACATTAAAAAATTAAAACAAATACTTTAAAATTCTAAAAATAAAAAAATTATATCTCATAAAATTTTAATATAAATTTTTTATTAAGACACATAAATTAAAATTCAAAAATAATTAAATATATTTTTCAATTAGAAATATAGAGGGACTCTGCAAGAATATTTATTTTACTCATTATAATTATATCTAAATAAACATTACATAGGGGTGCAAACTTATGTGATAATATTCGTCCGTATTCAGTTCGTATCCAAATAATTAAATATGATAATATATATCCGAATATCCAGAAGAAAAATGGTACGAAAATAATTTTCAATCTTAATTATCTATATCTGAATATAGATATAAAATATATTATTTAATATACATTATATAAAAATAAATATTATTCACCAATACAATGAATATATATTATAAATTTTAATGTTTTTAAAATAAAAAATATATGTTAAAATAAAGAATAAAATTGAAAATATTATTTTATTGTACATTTTAATATATTTTATAAAATTTAAACGAATTTTGTATTAATTTTTGATAATTTATATATATTATTTGTATTTATATCCTAAATTATATGTAACTGTCAAGCTTTTAGAAAAATGTTTTATCGTTTTTAACAGTAAGACAATAATTTTGAGTTAAAATAATTTAAACTGGATTATTTAAAGACTTTTAACGGTTTAACGAAATTTTTTAGTTAACATTAGAGATTTTAAGATGAAGTTAAAATGGAATTTAAACTTTTTTAAAAGCTTCACTATCCGTATTTAACTACATTTTTGTCTAAAAAATGAAATATATTCCATAGCTAATTTTTTTTATTGTAATTAACTTGGTATGATCAAATAATATACCAAAAGCAGTATACAGCTCCCATGGTTTGCTCTTAAAATATATGGTCCAACACCAACATGCGAAATTGGGAAGAAATTATAAACAATTTGCAAAATACGACCACTTCCGTGCGTGCACCAAATTCCCACGGTAAACTCGCAATACTTAAAACATGGAATATAAATATCAATAAATTGTTACATTATCTGGGAAAAAGGCTCGCCCACATATTTATTGCCTCGGTTGCATAATGTCTGCCATAAGTGATAAGTTAGTGCTCTCTTCCTCTTAGCCTCTAAAGAAGGAATCTGTACTGCCTATCCATCTTAGGCACTAGCCACCTCACAACAGCGGGTCGCTATATTTTGGTCTTTATTATAAATTAATCACTCAAATTTAATTTATTTCTCCATAATCTTTAAATTTATTAAGCCACCATATTAAGTTTTTTATTTAAAGTATTAATAAAATTAATATTATTACCTATTTAAATATTACATATTATTTTTTAAGTATTCTTTTCTTTCATCAGTGCCCGTCTATAAATTATTTCAATGATTCAATATTTATTAAAGAGTTTTGATATTATTAATTAATATATTATTATTTACGAGATTGAAGATATTTAAAAATTCCTGACATATTGAATACTTAATTAGTTTTTATTTTTTGTCTAATTTCACCTTAAATAATATATAAATGAATTATAATGTCATATTCTATTAATATTTTGGATGAACATTTTGACAATATACATGATCAGAAAAAATAAAAAATATATATAATGGCTATAGAGGGACAAATATAATTTGAGTGATCAATTTGTGATAAAGAGCAAACTTGAGCGATCTCTTATGAAATTTACTCAATTCATTTTGCAATTTCACGTTATTAAAAAAGTAACAGGGAGAAGCAGGCAGCAATTGATTTATTTTTTTATTTTCGAATACGTACATAAGTATCTGAATATTAAATCCTGATTTGTTTAAAACGCCAGCTTCAAGATATGGATCAAATTGTATGCTTCATGATACGTTTGTAGAGCACTGCCAGTGATGGTTATTTCGCCCTCCTTTTAGTTTTGTAGTTCAAGATAATATTACTAGTATAATATTTGAGGCAGAAAAATATAGCAATCAGTGTTGAGTAGTAATATATACATTAAATTTAAAAGCATATAATATATGAAACTATTTGCACTATGTTTTTTTTTTTGCATGCTCTCCCAGTTGTCGAGAACTACAAAATTAGCATAAATAGTAACTAAGATAGTCTTAGCACTGATTATTATATATAATAATATGAAAATCCATAATCCAATTGTTAATAATAAGTGAAAAATATATATTTAATAGTAGAAATGATAGCACATTACTGACAGTTAGTAATTAAAATGTGGCTCATATGGCTGCATATGCATCCGTATATACGTATGCTACCGCATATGCGTCCGTATATGCGCATGCGATCCAGTCCCTGCAGTCAAATTTATATGCGGACTGTATTATACGGTTTGATCCTCTGGGCCTCATAAACAACCCATATAACCAATCTGCATTGGGCATATATACTTGTTCTTGCTGCCACAGAAGATCCTCAATCCTTTTTTAGAGCGCCACATCAAAAATCAAGTGAAAAATCACGCTCCAGGGATTCAAACTTGAGACCCTTACGAAATTCACCTTTCGCTCAACCACTCGGTCTCAACTTTATTTATGACATATAAAAGTTTATCATTTATGAATTTAGTTTCAAATATATAGTACAAAATTATTATTTTTTTTTATAACTTAGCCGTATATATCACCTCAAATAAAAATCAACATATGCGGCCGTATATAGCATATACACCATGCAGAGGTCATCCGTACATATATTAAAATTCACATTTTAAAATATTATTGATAGTGACGCATAGTGAACACGAACTAGGACTGACGCATTGACAAAGATATGGACTGAGAAAAATACTTAATGTATCGAAGTATTTGTGGTGAAGACCAAAATATGGACTGAGAAAAGTACTATTGGTACGGGATGAACACTGACGAGTCTGAGCTGCCTATCACGAAGAGGGTTGGGTGGGGTTGGTATTACAAGAGAGGGATGATCATGATCTGGTATGGAATGAACACTGATGAGCAATTGAGTCAGCCAATGCCGCATCCGGAGGAGCATATGGATGAGTTGACATGCGTATCATGCTCACACTAGACGGTCGAGCGGTGAACATTTGTACAACTTTAATTTATTTGTGTTTCCAATTTATTTTATTTTTAACTAACTAATATATTTGTACATATTTTTAGATGTTTCGTCTGGTCAAGTATATGGCCAACACTATTGGGTGGGGTTAAGGCTCCCCAAGAGCCTGGATAGTCATGGTTCGGCAAAACATGAAATGAGAATCTATCGAAATTTGATGGTTAATTTCGGTCATGAACACATTTTCACAACAATGCTTGCATCCCAAGATCAATTTTAGCTAATCTGAATTTTAGTCATTTTAAATTTTAGTCAATTTGAATTTTTTTCAAATAATATAAATATAATTGTTTAATCACACATGTCTTACCTCTGGTACTCAATATGAGTCATATCCTGCGTCGTTGTATCATACTCTCGGTCCCTCCACTCGAGTTTCAGAGACCTAGCTTGATGAAGTCGAAAGGCACGAGGGACCTCGCCGTCAAACCTGACTGAGAAACACATACAGTTCATCTCTGATTAAGAAAATATTTGATCGGCGGCGTTGATGTAGTTTTTTTATTATCTTATTTTAGAGACCGTAGTTTATTTTATATTATTATATTATATTATATTATATTATATTATATTTATTTAAAATTAAATTTTTTTTTATTATTTATGATTTATAATTTAGCTAATTATGAATACTTAATATAATAAAAATAATAACATAATCTAATATATATTTTAAATTTGATGAATCATTAAATAAATAATAAAATATAATAAAAAAACTAAATAAATTATTAAAATATAGTAGAAAAATTAAACAAATAAACCAAAACAGAAAAAAACTAGGACCAAGTTTGAAACTCAGTCCAAGCACCTGGAATCGAGTTTCAAACTTGATCCAAGCTAGTCTATCTAAAATATCAAATTATCTTATGAAATCCTTATTTTTTTATTATTCAACTAGCAAAAAAAATCTGAATTTAATTATTTTATTTTGCAAAAAAAAATTGAATTTAATATGACATGACCTTCTTCATTACCAACAAAAACTAGCAAGCAAATATTCTTTAAATCATACGATAACTCATAGTTAGTTAAATATTAAATGCTGTAATTGCGTGTTTTTTTGCTAAAAAATAACTGAAAAATAAATAAAAAATATCACTTTCAGTGATTCATTTTCAAAACGTCACTAACAATATCGTGCTATTATTCTTACTATTAAAATTTTATTTTTTTCATTATTATTAATAACTGGATTATTCATATTATTCATATCGCACGGTGTGTACTAAGCACATCAATATTTTATAAGGGAGTGTTTGGCACTCAATGGAATAGCAAAAAGTTAGAATAGAATAGCTATTCCGACGAATTAATTTGCCAAATAAATTTTAGACTAAGTAGAAGAGTGCATAATAGTGCTAATCCGGTATACCAACTTATAGGTGGAATACCGGATTAGCTCTCGTCGAATAGCGATTATTGTTTGATTATATTATATTATATTATTATATTATGATTATGATTAAGATTTAGTATTATTATATTATTATATTATATTTATGATTATAATTTATTATTATATTAATATTATGATTATTATTTATTATTATTATTATCATTATATTATTATTATTAAATTATTATTATCATTATTGTTATTATATTATCGTTACCATTAGTATTATTATATTATTTATTATTATTATAAATATAATTTTAATATTATATTATTATATTATGAATATAAATATAATTATTTTATTATTATATTATTATTATCAAGATTATTTATTATTATATTATTATATTATGATGATTATAATTATGATTATTATTACTTTATTATTATTTTATTATGTTGATTATATTTATGATTAATTTATTATTATATTATTATAATTATAATAATTTATAATTATTTTTATGATTATGATTATATTTTTATTATTATATTATTATAATTATGATTATGGTTATATTATTATGATCATGACTATAATTATTATTATTATCATGATTATGATTATGATTATTATATTATGATTATATTATTAAAATTATGATTACTTATTATTATTATATTATTATAATATGATTGTAATTATAATTTTTTATTATTATATTACTATATTATGATTATGTTTATATTTTTATTATATTACTATTATAATATTATTATTTATTATGATTATTTTTTAATAATTTATTATTATTTTATTATGTTGTATTATATTATTATATGTTGATTATATTTATGATTAATTTATTACTATATTATTATAATTATAATTATTTATAATTATTTTTATGATTATGATTATATTTTATTATTATATTATTATGATTATGATTTTGGTTATATTATTATGATTATGACTATAATTATTATTATCATGATTATGATTATGATTATTATATTATGATTATATTATTAAAATTATGATTACTTATTATTATTATATTATTATAATTATGATTGTAATTATAATTTATTATTATTATATTACTATATTATGATTATGTTTATATTTTTATTATATTACTATTATAATATTATTATTTATTATGATTATTTTTTATTACTTTATTATTATTATTATCTTACTATTATGATTATTATTTTACTATTATGATTATTATTTTACTATTATTATTATTATTATTATTATTATTATCCTCATCATTATTAGTATCATAATTATTCATATTTTAACTATTCTAGTAACAACTGCCAAACGATATTTTCGCTCTTCCGAATAGTCAAGAATACCACTCTTCCAAAAAAAATACTATTCTATCATTCTTCCAAAATTACCACTCTTCCAAAGCTATTCCTTAATTTGCCAAACGGACCCTTAGAGAGTAAGGAATGACCAGTGACAGAGCTTCTCTATATAAATTTGGGTTGTGCCCTCTTTCAATTCCAAAATATATAAAAACTATTATTTTTTAAGTCAAAATTATAAAATCTAATCTAATTCTTATATAACCGGCTCTCTCTTAATTTTATTCTTATATAACCGGTCCCTTCCTTCATTTCTCACGGAGCTCCGCTACTGGGCATGACATTCATTCATTGCTCTTATCAGTGAAATTTATCTAAATATCGAGAATGGTTTGAAACACAATAACATGGAATTAGAAAGGATTGTTACCTAATTAGATTCTGTTGTTTTTTTCTGTTTTTGTTTTATTTTTCATTATCTTAATATATGTAATATAAGGATCCTCCTCTTGTGATGTGTGTACTCTTTTAGATTAATGAAATTTAAAGACAAAAACCTCCATTTTTTTGATGAAAAAATTATTGTGCATATTCGATTTTATTATGCAAAAATATTATTGTGCATATTCGATTTTATATATTATGCAACATGACATCTTCCCCACTTTCTTCTCTACTTTTTCCCCTAAAGTAAGGTGCAACATGGGCTTAAGTCACGCTCCGTGTCTCAACTACGTACCTTCTGGGAATATCTAGAGTTGGTCAGTGTTCTCACAAAAATCTGGTAAATAAATAGTCTGGCATCGGATTCGCAATTTTATTTTGCCTGCGACTCATGGAAAAAAGAAAAGCTAAAGTTTTTTTTTTTGTTATTAAAATAATAAAGAGGCATGGTTGGGTAGTATACTAGTGGTACAAGATAGTTATTATTGCTTAGCAATTGACGAATACTTATTGCTTAATTAAGCACCAGACAGTACTTAAAATACTGAATTTAACTTACAAGAGTGATTAATTTTTCTAAAGAAAATTAATTTTCTACATAATTATATTACTTGCATGCAGTAGATAGAATGAATTCTGAAATATTCAGATGGACGTTGATATATAGTGATGCTACCTAAAACCTAATTATATCGATGTGCACCATGTATATATATATTCTCGTAACTTTTACCATTTATGGCACCTGTTAATTAAACAAAATTGCTCCAAGGCACATCGTGGGCCCCACAAAAAGGTATTCTTATCCAGTGTGCATCTATGCATGAGGACTGGCTTCAAAGAGATTCCATAAGAGTTGACGCTTGAAAAGGAGGTGATGTTTCCAATGGGTATTCTCAATGGCAAACAAAGAGATCCCATAAGCACCGGAAATATATCCTCTGTGGTGGGCAGCGTGTAAAGTAGTTGGAGTGGACAGATTTGACTTTGTACATTTTAATAAACACAATTGTTGGCAGTTTTGAGATCCGCACAGTGACTTTTTAAGGGGAGATAGTGTATTGACAAATTGCGAGCACGTGAAGTGTTCGACACGAAATGTATCGTGTCAATACGTATTTGAATGTACGTGTTTTAACGTGTTAAAAACTTAAAATCCGAACACACACGTCTAAGACATGTGACACGTCTAGCACGTCGTGTTAGACATGTTCGTGTTTATACGTATTTGACACATGTCAACACTTGTAGCACATATAAATTTAATAAAATTCAAATAAGATAAATATATAAGAAAAATCATGAACAATTATAAAATAATAAAAAAAATTGGTAATCTTGATTTAAATTTTAAAAAGTTTAATTAAAAGACAAATTTTTAATGTTTCCCTCCATTTGTTTCGAGCTTGGGACCGACTACATTTTGAAAACGTAGGCAAAGTTAAAAACATAAAAATTTATTAGTATAATATTTGAAAATATTTTAAGAAATGAAGTAATATGAACAATATAAAATGTATATCTTTTTGTTATTATTTTTCATATTTGGGTATTTAATCTTCATCTTCATTATCATCTTGAGACACATTATCAGAATCATAATTTGAAGATCCAGAATTTAACGTAGCATATTCAGAACTATCATACATGTTAAAGTGATTTTGATCTCTAACTTCAGAATCAAGCTAATCTTTCAAGCACACAAGCATTTCAAAGGACTTATTGCCCAGACGATTTCAATCATCGGTTAAAACCCTATTAGAGGCACTAAAAACAGACTCGGAAAGACGTTAATAGACATGTCATACGTGTTGCACGTGTACACGTGTTAGACGTGTGTGTTCACGTGTTAGACGTGCGTGTTCGTGTTAGACGTGTTAGATGTGCGTGTTTAGCCGTGTCGAAATTATTTATATATTGATGACGCACGTTTAACAACACGGTACGTGTGACACGTGAACACGTCACGTGCAGACACGTTTAGACACGAACACGTATTTGTGTCTGTGTTTACACGTGTCTGACACGTTTATCATTACCCTAGGGGGAGATGCTTCCCCTTGCAGGTGAAGTACTTCGGGGTATTTGAATAAGCACCGGGCCCCAAACCCACAAACGTAGAATGTAGAGCTCCACACATGCCACCAGGATTTTCTATGGTATTTTTCGGAATGACTTGTATGCGTATGTATCATACGGATCCGTACCGCCTGCTGCACGGCACGAGGGCAGCACGCGCGCACACCATTGGATTCACGAGGGGTCACTATGAAATGGGTGAAATACGAATCTCCACGCGATCAGACAATCTCCAAGTCACGCTACACGGTGCAGTGCGACAGATGATACGAATTTTGTACCATACGGGCCTTTCTTGAATTATATGTAAGGATGGCAATATGGTTCGTCGCCCAATGAAAGTATTAATATCTTTGAAACATCTAGATATGACTTAGTACTTCTTTATCATATTTTTTAATTCAAAAATTTAATCAATACAAAATTAAATTCTCTAAAATCATGACAACTATATCTACTACCTTTATATTTTGAGCTCTTCAAAAAACATAATATATCAATCCCAAAAATTTATATTTATAAATGTCGTAACTGCTAAAAATTCCATACCTCTAGATATATGTTTAATCATAACTTTATACTCAAGAAATATATTAAGATGAGATAAAATTTTATATATACATAACAATAAAATCTATAACTTTATTATTTCAAATTTTCACAAATTCAAAATCTAAAATGTTCAAAATAATAAGTTTCTCAGTAGATTTTGAAAAGTTGCGCTAGAGGACGGGCCTAGATAGGCCGAGTTGGGCGAGAAAAAAATTAGCCAACGGATAGAATGGACCAGGATTTTCAGACTCATGAACTAGACGGGATAGGTATATGACTTTGATGGATGGCTCAGATAACAAAATTGATATTTTACTCACTTACTTGGCCCATTGTCATCCCTAATTATACTCAGATAAGCGATGAAGCAGTAAAATGCAAAGGAGGTGCAAAAAATAATTTATCAATATAAATTAAATGAAAACTAAATATAAGTCATTAAAAATTAGTTATACAAAATTTTAAAATTAATTATTAAAAAATTATTAGTTTCTTATAATAACAAATATAATGGATCATAGAGTATTATGTCAAACAAGACGTGAAAGATGTTGCTAGAGATGTGACAGCTTGAAGCCTTGAGCGATATATTTTTTCATTCCTTAAACATATTACTACTATCAAACATTTAACCATATATTCTTTTTTTAGTTTATATTTCTTTTTAAATAACACGAAGAAATGAAAAAAAAATTACAGTAAAATGAATATGTATACATCAATAACAGAATTTTAAGTTAAGAGATTTTTTTTATTCTTCTACTACTAAATTACCAATAAAATTATCAAATATTAAAATCAATCCCGACAGATTCAACGTGGATTTCCCACCTTCCCGTTAGAGATGATCATTCTTTTTTTTTCACGTGAATTAAAATTGATTTCATTTTAAAATTTAAATTTTCTTTTAATAGAGACTAATATAATAGCTTAAGATAGGAAAAATATTAGAATTTTTACAGTGCAATTACATGGATTATGGGAGTTAGGGGGCAAATGCCCTCCCAATCCCCCGGCGGTCCCTCCAATTTATGTAAATTTAGTCCTTAAATTGCGATTTTCATAATAGTGTATGTGTCGAGGCCGCCGATGCGAAATTCAAATTAATATGGGTTTATAGTGAAATAGACAACTAAGCCTTCTTTTTACCGGAAAAAATAAAAGTTGAAAGACAATATTTTGAGATAGAAAAAAGCACATATAGAATTAGTAATTGTTATCTTCAACTTTCTACCAGTAGTTTACATATCATGATGTGATATTGTTACAATAAATTGTTATATATATTTATCTAGTGAAAAATAAATTATACGAAGGGTAACCAGCCGAATAAAGTGAGATTTAGATGATACAACCAACACAAGTACACAACATCAGCATAATAAACTAATAATCAGCATAAACATCATAAAGTAACAAGAATTATTGAACATGCTTGGCGCAGAGACTTGTTCAATACCAACCAACAAACCCATCAGTAAAATTTGAAGGGACTCATAATGAATCAAAACTTGACACGTATATTGGGCCCATGGGCTACCAAATAATTTTTGATCTTGTCCTACTGAAAAGTTTTCCATTTATGTGGCCCATAATTTGGGTCTATCACTTGGACTGTCATCCCACAAGGACTCCACTCCTTTTTAGCCACAGTGCAGGATTTCAGTTTATCACTTGATTGGGGGCCCGCTGTCACCTCTTTTGTTGCTAAAATCTCTCCAGCTGGGCTCCCAAATGGTTGGTGCTTTCTATACAAGAATAAGGGTCCGTTTGGCACCAATGGAATAGCAAAAAGTTGGAATAGAATAGCTATTTCGATGAATTAATTTGCCAAACGAATTTTAGACTAAGTAAAAGAGTGCGGAATAGTGCTAATCCGGTATACCAACTTATAGGTGGAATACCGGATTAGCTCTCGTCGGAATAGCGATTATTGTTTGATTATATTATATTATATTATTATATTATGATTAAGATTAAGATTTAGTATTATTATATTATTATATTATATTTATGATTATAATTTATGATTATATTAATATTATGATTATTATTTATTATTATTATTATCATTATATTATTATTATTAATTTATTATTATCATTATTGTTATTATATTATCGTTACCATTAGTATTATTATATTATTTATTATTATTATAAATATAATTTTAATATTATATTATTATATTATGAATATAAATATAATTATTTTATTATTATATTATTATGATCAAGATTATTTCTTATTATATTATTATATTATGATGATTATGATTATGATTATTATTTTTTATTATTATTTTATTATGTTGTATTATATTATTATATGTTTATTATAGTGATGATTAATTTATTATTATATTATTATAATTATAATTATTTTTAATTATTTTTATGATTATGATTATATTTTTATTATTATATTATTATGATTATGATTATTATATTAAAATTATGATTACTTATTATTATTATATTATTATAATTATGATTGTAATTATAATTTTTTATTATTATATTATTATATTATTATTATGTTTATATTTTTATTATATTACTATTATTATATTATTATTTATTATGATTATTTTTTATTACTTTATTATTATTTTATTATGTTATATTATATTATTATATGTTGATTATAGTTATGATTAATTTATTATTATTATTATTATTATTATTATTATTATTTATAATTATTTTTATGATTATGATTATATTTTTATTATTATATTATTATGATTATGATTATGGTTATATTATTATGATTATGACTATAATTATTATTATCATGATTATGATTATAATTATTATATTATTAAAATTATGATTATTTATTATTATATTATTATAATTATGATTGTAATTATAATTTTTTATTATTATATTACTATATTATGATTATGTTTATATTTTTATTATATTACTATTATAATATTATTATTTATTATGATTATTTTTTATTACTTTATTATTATTATTATTATTATCTTACTATTATGATTATTATTTTACTATTATTATTATCATCATCATTATTAGTATCATAATTATTCATATTTTAACTATTCTGAGTAACAACTGCCAAACGATATTTTCGCTCTTCCGAATAGACAAAAATACCACTCTTCTACCACTCTTCCAAAAAAAATACTATTCTATCACTCTTCCAAAATTACCACTCTTCCAAAGCTATTCCTTAATTTGCCAAACGGACCCTAAGAGATTTCAAATCATCGCGTAATTACATGTTTCCTTCAATAAATCACTAAATTCAAGCATTATACGTTTTAGACATTACTATATATTACTAATATTTATTTAATTTCCTCTTAATCAAACAATAATATGCAATGTATAAAGATGTCACCAAGCTATATTTTCTAGAGGTAGCAATTGGACAGATCGGGTCGGATTAGTTTGACCTTTTGGAAGAAATCGGGTCAGAGTCCAATAGAGTCGGGATAATTTATATGTTGTGTTTTTTAAAACCTTTAATTGATTTTGATTATATTACAATTCATTTGATTTGATCCAGTCGGATCAGATCGAATCGGATTCAAATTCAAACTGATTTATTAGATAGGGTCCACCTCTACTTTTTATTATTACCCACTGTTTTAAGGACCGAAAATAATCCAACTTTGATGGCACTCTCTACGAAAGTCTGGTACAATGATTGTACTTAGTGTTCTAAAACAGTGCCAACTGTTAGGCGTCGGCACAAAACAATACAGCCCAAGAGAGGCACGGCACAACTACCGACGCGATACGAGCACAGCATGACATGTGTCACGTACTGTGTTTTAATTGCGTCGTGCCGTCGTGCTCGATTTTCCTCAAAAATCAACCCGACAAGGCACGCACAGTTAAAGGAGTGCTCACTCCCTCGGTTCACTGAAAAATAAAGGTCGTATGATAAAAAATAAAATTTTTTTGACTCGAATATTATATTTATTTGAACCGGACACCCCCTATCGATCGTTTTTGGCTCCGCCCCTGACGCCAGGCACGGTAGACAAGATTAGGCACGCAAAAATTCCTAGGCCATTGGATGATGATCCGATGGTTATTTCTAAAATTTGTGTGAGTGGAGGGTTGTTGTGCATGGACTGTTACTTATCTACGAAAAAATGCACCCAAAAGCACTTTAGAGTTTAAATTCTAATTATACAAAAATAAAAAAGGCCAAAGTACCATCATATAAAAGCTATAAATGGCTAGTTTGAGGGGTCAATTTTTAAATTTTCTAAAATGACAAAAATGACCCCCTTGATTAGCCATAAACTCTTATATTGGAGGATTATGTTGATAATTTTATACCATTTTTTTCTATAAATGCAATCATAATTCATCAAATTCATTTCATTCAAGTGAAGTGAAGCTAGAGTCGGACGTTAACCAGCTCCATGTGGAAGAAAATTCATTTTCCGAAATGCTGAAATTCATATATGTATCACTCCCACCTCGGATCCTTTTTAAGAATAAGCTTTTTAATTTCAATTTAAATATTTAGACTTTAATTTTCTTAGGTTATTTTAACATATTTTTAAGTTTTTAACTCTACGTATGTTTTTAACGTAACTGGTCCTAAGTCTGAAAAAAAGAAGGGAAGTTTTGCAAAACATGATATATTATGAATTTATGTAAAAAAAAAATCAATTTTTAAACAAATATCCATATTTTTTGGCATTTTTTTATTTTTTTTAATTTTTGTTGGTTTTTTCTGTTTTTCTAAAGTTTTTTGTATTTTGCGAATTTTTTAAATCTTTGACTCGTGTTGATACACTGCATTATATAAATAAAATATGATTGGACATAATACGAAATATTTAACATAACATATCTTATATATGACAGGCGATAACCATGACGTGATGGGTCCCTTTTTCAACACACGATACGATATGATAAAAAATAATAAAATAATAGCATGACACGACTTGCCATTCAACTAGTAATTTTTTTTTTCGAAAGGTAATCAGACTACCATGTTTGATTTTTTATTTTTATTTTTAGGAAACCATGTTTGATTCAACTAGTTATGTTAGAATTTTCCAATAACACACTATGCAAAATAGAGGTCTAGGCTGCCTATTGCATGTCATAGCAAAAATTAACTCTGAAAAGGGTCAGCGACATGACATGACCTTTCAGCAAAATAGGAGAAGTGGAGAATTTGATTCCTTTTCTAATAAAATGGAAAAGATAAACATCTCCGGATAGATGTTTGTCTAAGGTACCGATTGACCCTTGGTAAACATGAAAAACAAGTGAAAATTCATTGGAGTGGAATAGGATGGAGAAAAAAAAAGAAGATGAGTTCTTGATCAAAATGAAAAACTAATAGAAAAAATTTAATAATTTTTTTTCTAAAATTCTGAAATTTCATCTAATTTACTTTTTATACCACTCACTAGATTTTTTTAATGAAAATTATAAATTAACTGTGTCATTTCACTCTCTTCTATACAATTCTCGACAAATATCAACGATTTTGTTGAGAAACTTGTCGCGTGATTTCCCCTCCTCAAATCGCTAGATTGAAATTATCTTTCGCCTCTTCTTCACTTTCAATCACATTTTGGAGATGAATTTTATTTCCAATTCATATTTGCCTTGTGAGAATCTATTTTGATGAAGGGATAATGTAGCGGTACACATTGTATCTTATTTAGTATCTATAATGTCTTTCTAGACAATTAGATGACCAATATATTTTATTATTTCAATGCACACTTGTATTCAATAATTAATTCTATATTCACATTTAATAATATATCAAAAACATCATTTCACTTGTCATATCTTTCTACTCATATGTAAATTTCGTGTAAGAAACTTCATCTTTAATAAAGTAAAAAAATTAAATTAATTTACATTTCTAATAAAAAAAATGAAAGAGATAGTGTTAGCTTTTGCATATTTTTACAATCAAATAGGGGGAAAAAAGAGAGAGAAAACTATGGAGTAAGTATTCACAATAATAAATAAAGTTACTTTTAATTTGTAATTAATGAGAATAATTTCAAGCTTTGTTTAATGTTGCAATTAATATAATTTAATGATGAAAATATTAAAATATCATGAAAGACTAGACTTGAGACATTCAATTTTTCAATAAAAATTAACAAGTGAGTTGGTTGGATTGAAATTTTCTTCTTGGAAGACACTAAAACTCCATTCACTTCTTTGATTTCAGACAACAAGAGTGGTTTTTTGACCGTGGCTTTAAGGGTCATAAACAAAGCAAGCGGTGAAAAATCCAATCTGACTTGATTTTTATAAAATTTGATTGTGTTTTGTGCAAAAACCTAATTTTGCTTGGCTTCTTAATTTTCAACCGAACACATGAGAGTTATAAAAAGTTAGATCCATGGTTCCTAACTAAAAAGTACTAAATCGAACAAGCCCTAAATGACTAAAGTAACCAATATATATATATATATATACTTTTTAGAAACTGCATTGTGATGCCAAACGTATATACACAAATTGTGTGTTTGTGTGCCGTTGTGGTGCTCTTTTACCATTCCAAAAAGGTGTTGGGACTTGGGAGACTAGAAGTCTCGAATCCATGTTGTCTTGGTACAGTAATTGTTGTCTGGAAACACGAAAATACCTGCATAAAATAGGAAGAAATAGGCACTGTCTCGGGAGCCACATGGGGGATGGGAGGCAGTACAAAGTGAATATTTTAGTTTGGACGGATATACATAATTTTCAAATTTTGATCAAACTGACCCTATTCAAATGTGTACAGCACGACTAAAGAAATTTTGATCACTTTTGTTTTAAGTTGAACTTAACCCACAGGGGTGGATTCATAGAGGGCCGGAGGGGGGAGTAGTTGTTCTCTTGAATTTTGAAAAATAATATTTTTAGATAATATTTTCGGTGATCTGTCTCCTCTCTCTCGCCTCCAGAAATTTTTTTTGTCCACCTCCTTTTTGATTATCTGATTATTTTTATTGAGAAAAATATTTAATATCATACATAATGAAATAATTATGTAAAAATATCAAAATATAAAATTTCATAGAGGAAAATTTTCTTCATCAACTTGATTATCTTTTATTTTGAGTTTTATTTTTAATATGTAAATTATTATTATTTGTTATTAAGTAAGAATATATATATTAAATTATTAATTTTTTATTTAGTATCCAATTAGTTAATAAATTTAAAATAAATAAATTATTACAATCTGATAATTACTGCATGATCAAAATTCTACATCCGCTCCTAAATCAAAACCCACGGATTATGATATTACATCTGAGTGAAAAGCCACAATGTCAGAAACCGAAGCCTCCTAAATTTATGCAATGAACATTCTTAACGCTACACATACACGTTTTATTTTAACGTTGAACAATTCCTGTGCTTACTAGTTACTAATTAGTACGTATAAGCTACTACAACAAATTGGAGCATTTGCTACACATACAGGTGTTTTTTTTTTGTTATTGGAAAGATAAGGCCATAAGGGTCAATGCTCTTAAATTTCATTGAAATATCATATGTATATGAAGTGCCACTATAATAAGATGTCACAGGAAAAATAGAAGAAAAACAGTAAAGAAACAAGATGAGAAGCTGAACGAGGAGCATGTAAAGCCAGCAGGAGTTGTACAGAAGCCGTAATGATCTGAAATCAGCTTCTCATTTCTACCCATACACAAGTTATTTGGAATTGGTATAATTATCACACCTACAAGTTAGTTATCTACAATAATTCATCACATAGAGAATAATGATGACAAATAGAACAATTAGTTGGTGCCACAGCCATTTCGGAATGGCTGACCCAGCAACCGATCAGTCTAGTAACAGTGTCACAATATGTAAACAATCCATTTCATTTTAAAATCCAAAACTAATCCAATACAACTCTTTTATGTTTAGTTGGCTAATAAGATGAAAAATAAATAACCAAAAAGAAATACAGACTTGACTATCGAATCATATAATTGCATTTCTATACAACAAGTATGATAATGCACACTCAGGGCCACAAGAACAATGCTCATCAACAATGTCCAAAAGAAAACCAAAAACCCCACAAAAGGAATCAAACAGAAAAAAAAATTTAAAAATGGCCAAATCAATACAACAACATGCTCGATAGCAACACTGCTAATAAGCCAAAAAAATTGACCGAAAGAATAAACAAACAAATAATGTTAGCCCTAAGCTCATAAATCGAACTGTTAAATGTGACCTATAGCAAAATTTCGGCCATAGCAAAAGTGTCACCTTTTACTTGCAAAGGCAGCCAATGCACTAGCGTGAGCTGATGGAAGTGCGGCCAATATAGGCTGCATTTGCTGGCCATAAACAGATACCAAGTGAGAGATTGCTGACCCAATTAGGTATTTAACATTATCTGTTTCATCTGGTGATACCACAACTTGTGCAAAGATATGAACCACATCAGGTACTAGTGGAAGGATCTGTGAGAAATGAAAATTCAGTGTTAAGTCCCCAGACAAAAGAAGCAAGGCAGGAAATAATCGATCCAGTGCTTATCCTACATGATATACACCATATAAATCCAATAACTATAAGAGATTAAGAGATACCTGGGGATTCGAAGAGAGAAGAAGGTTACAAATGCAGCCATAAACTGATATCGACTCCTCCAGGTCTTCTTTCAGTGGCAATGATTTCAGAAATATCGGCAACACCTGCATAACATAAGAATGTCAATTGATAAAGTAGTCATTTCACGACAGAAGATTAGATACTAGAAACCCATTAGAAGTTCCTCATAAGTATTCATTTCTCCCAGATATCAAGAACAGATTAATTGGAATGTAGATACCAGTACTAATCTTTTACAGCCTATTTTAAAAAACAAACGTCAACTCACAGGTATGTAACAACATATACAGGTGCCAGAAACAAATGACAAGTAACGAAGGCTAAATGATAAACACAGGAATAAAGACCTGGGTTAGAGAAATAGCTTGGGGCTGGATTATAATCATCCTAGCCACAGCACCTGCAGCATTGTCCCTCACTGCATTATCAGACTCCGAATCGCCAAACAATGGATAAAGTGCACGAAGCACAGCATCATAGTATCTACAAGCCATTTTCAAGCAGAAATTTTTCCATTACTTGATGTTAATTTTCTTCAAACGTCAAAATACTTAATTTCCATCAGATAAAATGTGGCATCCCTATAACTATAAGTAGTCTCCAAACAAGGAACATTCAGGAGTTCTCTAATTTAAACCAAAGGAAATATTGATTTGTTCAAAAAGTTGCAACATGGATCTAACATTTTGACATAATGCAGACACTCAGCATCAGTTCAGTTTGCATTCTTTTGGGATAATGTGGATATTATCTTTAATAGCTCACAGTTATGTCATATAACACCTCCACAATGTTTTTGTCCAAAACATGACCAGACATATTAACCTACACTTCACTCTCATATGAGTAACAGTACCTTAATGCAGCTACACCTCCATTTTTGCAAAGCTCACCAGCACAAAAGGCTGCATTCCTCCTATTGGTTGGATCAGAAGATGCCAGTTCTTTCAAAACCAAAGGCATTATCCTCTGGAACAACTATACAAGTTAGGATCCAAAACTCCTAAATAAAAATAACACAAAAGATAGCACATACGAACATCTAAAACAATGGGAACAACTCACATCAACATAGGAAGAGATGGGAGGTCCCATTTCTTGAGCTACCTCCGCAAGACATGCAACGACCATGGTACGATCTTGGGGTGGGCGTGAACCTTTCTACATAACAAAAAAAAATTGCAAGAATTTAATAAGGTACAGATTGGGTATGCACTTATTTTCATACTTGTAGAATATAAATTGGTCATAACAAATTTATTGCATAGAGAAGCTACATGTGAAAAGGATTCTAACAGACATTTTCAAAAAAAATGGCACACAATTTGCAGACAGACAAAGCACAAGGCCACAAACACAGAATTGAGAGATTATCAAATATTGAAAGCAAGAGGACCTCAATGAACACAAGAATGACAGGAAAAAGCATCTGATTACGTAAAAGCTATGAAGAGCACATTCAATTCTGGAAACCACTGATAAGTTATAGTTCTTACAGCAAACTATTTTTTTTTAAATACTATATGAAAAAAAACACCAATAAAGATGTTATTGATCAGATTCTTATAAGAAAACCTCTGTATAGTCGAGGAGTTAATCAGATCTGAAAGAGATTATTTATAATGATGAGTACTCACAGCAAATTTCATCAAAGGGTCAAAAAAGTTCCTTAATATTGGATCAAAATAAGGCCCCATGACTTTGGCAAATGCAGGTAGAAGATCCGAAACTGCATCCATCAGCACCTCATCATGGTTGAGATCATCATCTTCCGCCTCATCATCTGACTCCACCTGCTGACACGACGACGACTCCCGCAACAAGGTTACTGTTGCTTCAACCAGCTTAGGCATATCTGAATAGCATGTAATTTCATAAGTTCAAAAAACAACTCTATCACTATTATGCGGTAAAAAAATGTCAGTTTACACTAGCATAAAGGTTATTCGCACGATAATATAAAGGTTTTATAGCTCGGATGTCAATATCAATAGAGCAGTATATATAAAAATAAAATTCGAACAGGCAAACAAAAGGGAAAAAAACAGACTCTCTGTTCTTTCATTTTTCTTTTTTTCTTCTGTTGGGGTTGGGGGGCTGGGGGCTAATATTGTGATGACCTCAAAACAAATAAAACAATGATGATCCAATTATCTCTAGTCTGTTTGCTGTCAGATGGTAAATTATTTCTCACATGGTTCTACAGGAGCATAACCACAATCTCTAATTATATCAGCGACACCTATGCAAGCCTGAGCAACAACTTCTTTGTCATCATCCTCAGTCATTGTCTTTATGTATATATTCATCACCGCATCTACAGTATCACAAGCAAAGAGATGATAAACCATATAGTGAAAAAAATCCCAACAACAAACAAATAAGATTATATTATAACAATTTCAGTCTGTTACTGTTATGCACTAAACTATGTCCATGAGTACTGGTCGAAGGTAACCATATGAAACATTAAGCCTTAAATTAAGGTACAACTAGAAAGTAATAGTAAATTGAGAAATGGAATAATCTATACTTGTGTGTTTCCATAATTATATACGAAGTTAATAGACTAAATGGGTATTACTCAAGTGAGGTAACTGGTAAATTCATGTTTCGCTGAAAATACCATGGTTGCTAAATCTTAAGCCAGCCAAAATTGCAAATTTGCACCACATGATTGTTAAAATGTAAAAGCTTACCAAAAACATCCCTTTGCTTTTCTGAGATTTCCTGTATGTAATAAAAAAGAAAAATTATTTTCAAATGGTAAACTGTTAGAGTTGAATGTGCTTCAAAAGAAAATCAAACTTACAGTATTTTCAGGAGTAATTGATCGAATTGCGGTCAAAATATCTGATTCAAAAAGCATAAAATTAGGCAACAATATGACAAGTGGTGATATGATAAAGCAAGTTGATCTCATCAAGAATAATTCGATTTTTTTTTTTTAAAGAAAGTGGTACTCATAGCTACCACCACGGTTTTAATTAAAGTTATACACTATCCACATCACAGATATATGTATGCCTAGAATAAATATCTACATGAAAAAACAAAGGAATACTGATATGCGACTAAAAAATAATATTTTGTATTTATGAGATTTTACTCACGCTTCAAAGATATAATAGCTTGTAGTCTTACATCCTCATGGAAATATCCGCTATGTCTTACCAATATCTTCAGTGCTTCCTCCAGGTATCTATTTATTAACTATGATCAAGGAACATTCTGTTTTAATATTTGACAATTCTCTTCCACTAAAACAATTATTGTTGGTAAATAGTACTGCCAGTACTTAGTACTACTAATCTCTAAATTTAAGCACCAACAAGCAATTAATGAGGGTTGCTGAAAAAATGTCAGGCATGAAGTGCGATAATACTAACATAAATTATCTGCTCAAACCCTTATCTGCAAGTGTCATAAAGCAGTAGAAAGAACCTCAGGTTATTCCATAAAAGAAATGACTAATTTGCTCAATCATTTCACATTACTCAACTATCACATGATGAATATTCTAGGCCCCAGTCTAAATTTTGATTTAAAAATAAGACACAGTTAGATGAAATGGACCTGAAATAAAAATTCAAATCCTGTTGATACTAATTACCGGGGAATTTATGTACCAATAAGTTAATGTATACCAATCTAACTGCCTTGGTTTCTTGCAAGAACCTCGGAAATTACAGGATGCCTCGTGACTACGGGAAAATAAAGGTTGTCAGTATAATATAGGGGATACGGTGCAAAGGCGCTCTTTGTATGGAGCGCAAACAATCCAAGAGCTTGTGTTGCAGCAGCTTTCTCATCCAAAACTCCGGTTCTGACACTAATATTTCTCACTCTGGCCCTATCCTCAGTGTCTTCATCAGATGAAACGCCACCCAATCCATTCTCATCATCATCAGAATCATCTATGTCCACTGCAGAGCCATCATCAAGGTTGCATGATGCAAATGCTAATGGAACAACATGCGGAAGATACTGCAAAACTAAGAAAAATAAATTTCTCTGTTTGTAGATAAAGCAATTATGTTAGTTTGGTATAGATTCTAAATCTTCCAACTTATATTCTCAATAAAATTGGAGGATCTTTCTGATATTTTTCTAATTATAATAGCCACTCTGCAATTTTTAACTCCAAATCCAAAGCAAATTGAAACAAATGTGTACACTAAAGCACCATCTCACTAAAGAAATTTAAGATTGAACTATTAAGATGTGTTTTACTGAATTTTTTTACCTGTGTAAATCCATCATCCAAAATTTCAGCGATGTTGCTAAAGAAGCCATGGGTGTATTCCCTCAGCTCACTAAAATCCAATGTAAAACCCTGGAATACAAAGATGTAAAACTTGAGGCTCAAAATCCTAAAAAATATCTATTGTCCACATGCATCAAAGAGTAGAGATGCAAAATTTAAGTTACCGAAAGTGCAGCCTCAATGAAAGGTGGTAAAATGGATTCCATCCTTGCCCTTCCTACCACCATTGCAACTATTCCTACAAGTTCAGTTGCCCTGGCTCTAGCAACCAAGTCAGCATCATTGGTCAACACCATGAAGCATTTCATCAATTCTAGAACCTTCTCTGCATACGGAATGAAAGCACCTTCAGCTGCAGAGGCCAAGGATCCTATTGCAGACTGCATTGGTACAGAAAAGAACTTAGTCAAGTTTCTCTTTTGCTTCTGACTCTACACAGTCTCGAAACATATCTTAATACCTACGCAACATGGAAATAATACTTGCATGGATGCCAAGAAAAGTGTTATGCCCTTCATGGTGATGCTCACACAATCTCTCCTTCAACATTTCTCAAGGGTTCGTTTGAGAACACTTTTATTGATAAATGAGAGGGGAGGGGTATTTATTTTCTGCTTTCATTTTGTAACATGTGTACCAGCTACTTGACACGCTGTCCTTTTGTTTCCATTTGCAGAGTATAATGTCAAAACTAATAGATGTGCTAGAAACAATGTTAAGAAATGCACAGGTTACAGTACCAACTATGCACATAAAACTACCCATTTTGTTACCAAAATTCCATTCAAAAGTATAGCCCACAGGCCACATTACTAGGTGTGTTCCCACTCCCTCCTCTGATGTGGAATCGTTTGTACTTGAACATTTCTTTTTCCTAATGGGTATGCTAATATTTCTTTTTCTATAAATATGGTTTTTCTTCAGCCAACTTTATTGGGACCAATAGTGTAAATAACATCCAGATCACAAGTAAAATAGCTCAAAGAAGACAAACCATGCAAGTCTCCTGTAGATTACGGGGGCTTGTTTGCAAAGATGTGATCAATTTAGCCATTAGTGCTTCCAAATATGGGAGAATTTCTGCACCCATATCCTCACAAAATGCAGCCAATGCATAGTATGACTTTTCCTGTGCAAGATAATTCTAAGCACTGTCAAATGAACTCATGAACTACTTCAGAAAGACCCTAAGGGACTCTTCAGAAGACACCAGTTCTGACAGGAACACAATTTATTGTACTGAAGTTTTACGATCCACGACTTCTCAGTTTTGTTTCCTTCGTGTGAAAGGTACATGTGTGGAGTAGGACAGGTGATGAGTAAGTGTATAATTCATGTTTTATAAGATAAATTAGGCCTCATTTCTTTGCTTCTCTTGACTGCATTTAAAATCCATTGAGAGGTTTACTATCATGTTAAGATTACTACACTATAATGCCCCAGTGTGACAAGGTGATAACATATTTGCCCATAACCAAAAGTTTACAGACAGATTAGCAAATTTCGAAACAGTTGTTGAGAAAATCACAAAAATTCAGTACCTTCACTTCATCTGATGGATCCTCCACAGCATTTAGAATGCATGGAAGTACAGATCCATAATGTGACAGTATTTCAGTCTGAAGATGCTCAGCAAACTGACCCAGTGCAAATGAAGCTGCCCCTCTGACCATCTGCTCCTGATCCTTCAATGCCTCCAAAACAATTCGCAAGCAATCCTCAAGCTTGCCTGTTAAAGAATCCATAATATTAAAAGATTCATGCAGACAACATGTCAATTCCAATCTGGGTCCTGAGTTTCAGAACCATGATTAAATCTATGTAAATGATTTAAATTTTAAATTTCCATACTATTTTGTGCATGCATGCTGATTTGAAATTCAGGTCTCCATTTTGTGTCAGCCTTCTTTAGATAATGCAAGATTAAAATTCTGGTCACCAAATTTCCATACGAGACACCAAATTGGTCATAAAACTTTCATTTGCAACCCACCAAAACTTGAATTTTCAAAAGAAAAAAAAAGTAGGCCCTCAAATTTTGTTTCCATCAAATTGATTCTTGAGCTTGGGAGCAGAATTCAATTTGGTCCTTCAAATTCTTTCACAATAATCAAGTTAATCTCAAGCATACTATTTAGATCATTTGAGGAAGTCCAAGAAACAACTTAGTTCTTTTCAAAATGTCTAAGGACCGCTTTCGTGCAAATAGAAGTTCAAGAACGAGCTTTTTTCCCAAGTTCAGGGACGAACTAGGATTTCTTTGTTTTGAAGAATCAAGGACCAATTTAGAGCTGACGAAAATTTGGACACCAAGTTAATTTTGTTGAATAAGTTCAATGATTACACCTGAACTTCTCTTTGAGAAGATGTTTGGATCAGACCTTAATTTCAGATACCATCGATGCTTTTGTGAAATAACCCCTCTATGTCACCTCTGAACAGTAGGTAATGCAGTACAGATCTGTCAGGTTTAAATTCTAGGATAAATGCTGAAACTGAAGTCCTTGATTTATAGCTATGAAATTACTGTCCTTATTTTGCTATTTCTTAAATATACCTTGGCTTAAAGAAAATGTTCCAACAATTACCTTTCATTATCTCAGCACAGCCCTCTGATATGACCCCCAGTGCAGTTACAGCTGCCTCACGAAACTTAGGGTTAGGGTTCTGACAGCTCAAAGAGGCAAATTCGGATATAGGGCCAAACACTTGTTTAGGCAAATTGATAGCCATAGTATCAATGACCTCAGCAGCTGCACGGTCGGCTGCAAGGTCAGCATCTTCATCATCCTCTCCATTTGTTGACTCTGTAAGTAAGGGGCACATTACTTGAAGGATAGGAACCACCAGTTTGTGCTTTTTCAGGATGGAGACCTTGTACTTTGCAAGCCATGAGATTATTTGAATTGCCTGATATTACAATAGTTAATGACAGATAGTAACTACATTTGCACTTAGTATAAGGATCTGTTAATTCATTGTTCTTCTACATCCAAGAAATCTTAGATTTCAGCTAATGAGGTCATTGATGCAGTTTTCAGATTGATATGGGTCTACAGAAATAGTAAAATTTGTTTGTAGGTGCCCACACACTTGGTTATTCAGGTACAGTGACTAACTAGGAGGATTTTCTATAGAAATTGAATGGGAAAAAACAGAATTTAACATGTCAAAAACTTATCAGTAAAAATAGCACATAATACCTTTTCAATTTCCAGTGTAAACAAACCACATTTAGTTTATGTCAGTATAGGAAGGGCCCCAGAACCCCTTTTTCTTTTTTCCTTCTGAAGTGGCAAAGATAGGTTTCGAGGTCAAAATAAATAGTTGCACCATAGCAGATGAGGTAAAGTACCTGATGACGTATGTTAACTTCCAAGTTATGGCTAGAACAGACTTCAAGGGAGAATTGAACGATGGATCTGACTGAGTCACCAAGAAGTGGGGCTGGGGACTCTATCAGCTCATCAAATATCTCAAAAGCAATTGAAGCAACATCATCTTCCCCATTAGCAAGGCATTGCCTCGATACATTCAAAATCGGTGGTATGAACTGCCGAAATACTTTCACCTGTAATTTAATCACTGATGGATTACAAATAGGATAAACTGTTTTTCTAAGTAGTAATAGGAAGATAACCTAAAAAAAGTAAAATCAACAAGACAATTTGGTAAATCCTTAAAAAACAATGTAAAGATTACTTACATCACTTCCATCATTGATAAACTCTATAAAGGATCCAACAGCCCTGACAAAGAAAGCAAGTAAGAGATATCATAGATAAACATATAACAAATAGCTAATGTATTCTTTACGTACAACTTGTGTCAGGAAAGAGCCTTGGAACCATCTGGTCACAAACACTATTTTAGCTACTGATATGAGTAACCATAATAAAACAACTGCAATAGAGTAAACCAACTTATTGATTACTATCATTCTATTTCATAGTTTTCTCTCTAATCGTGTGGTTGAATTGGTTCTATGGCATGCAAGAGTTGGGTTGTTCTTTAACTTGACTTTTATCTGGACCACCTATTGCTGGCATACTAATCTAGATGACTAGAAAAATGTTGGAAACAAAAGAAAAACGCACTTTAGCGCAGCAACTCTTACACGGGTGCTGCTCTCATCTTGCAGGCATTTTAAAAGGACAGATTGCAAATCTGCCAGATGGGACTGGAACGTGGGACCAATAGTTTCAGTTAGAGAGCTGAACAGGATCAGAGCAACCTAAACATAGACATGGAAACAGAAATTAACAAACATAATGGATAGACCTATTGACCTGGCTCTAGGAATTGTTCTACTTATAAGTATCCTGTGTTTACACATTTATTCGTTTTGAGTTTTCAAAATCCACACACCATAGAAAATTGATAGCACCAAACCAATGTATTAATTGACCTTGATAAGTACCAATACCTGCTGGATGATACTCCCATAAAAGGTCTGGCAGGCATGTTGGTATTTGGACAAATTTTTCTCATTAAAAAGAAAAAAAATAGAGCCCAATCAGACACAGAGATGAAATATTTGCAAGTTTCCGCCAGACTAATGCAAATGAAGGAATGCCAATTTCATTGTCAATATTACCCTCTATCACTGGAAAGAGCAGATGGCACCAATGACATTATGTATGGTTGATTTTAGTTTTATCTCAATTTCCCATTATATTTTTGTACGTCCTCATATTTATGTGTCGTGCTGGCTTTGTCCCAATTTGGTGATGTGCAGGTTGGAAATTGCAGAGTATATACACGAAATTGAAATGGCAAGTAAACGGTGTTCTTCAATACAAGAGAGTTTATGTACACTAACCTCTCTGTGCTCCTCCTGGGGACTATGACTGCATTGGAAGAGAAAAGGCAATAAATCAGGCCACTCTCCCCCAGGAACTGCATATTTAGCTATAACACTCACGACATTCGCACTAGCTCTTCTCACAAGTGAACTGAAGTGGTATTAAACAGAAAAAACTTGTGTCATGCAACAGACTAACCAATTTGCTTAAACCATTCAACGAGTGAGAATTCAAATAAGAGCGAACAAAAATCACGCCAGGTGGCATCCCTGAAAGTCGAAAGTGAATAGGAAATAGGCTTACCTATTATCGAGAGTGATGCTGTCGAGTAAGGCTGATTTGAGAGAGGCCTTGTCAGGCCGAGAGAGCTTGGGCCAGTGAGAGGTCACCTTCTTGCGGAGGATCACGGCGGAGAGCTGGCGCACGTTAGGCGTCTTAGCAGTGCGGAGGTGATGCACAAGAGAAGGGACAACGTTTGGGTCACGCGCCAACCGCTTGATCTGCTCCTCCGCCTGCCGCCTCGCGTCGTTGTCAGGCATTAGAAATTGTATCAGCAACAGCTCCAGTGACTGCGCCATTTCTCGAGAGGGGGAGATAGGTGGCGGAGCTGTCGGCGACGCTTTTTGCTTCAGAAGCAGCAGCAGGCGGAGAGTGTCGGCTGGCGGCCAAGAAGCAGCCCTAGGTATTCGCGCGGCTTTAGTACATTGTTTTTTTTATATATATGTCGGGTGTGGATCTACGGTTATAATAAAGCTAATGCCCGTTTGTAAAGAGACCTCTAAACCCGATGTGAGCATTAACATGTGGAACGTGATAATTGTATTCCAATCTTAGTACCTGTCAAATATCCTAACGAAATGTGTTGATTACGTACCGAAATAGCTGCTGAAGATATAAGTCTATCCTAAATCACGATGTTTTTATATCTAACCGTTCTACTATTAATAATTGTTAAAATATAACTTAATATCTATTGAGCAAAACTTTTTTCTGTCTATAAATATATATTCATTTATCTCAATAGTCAATTTTTCTTTAATATATAAGTTTTAATACTCAATTCTCTTAAATAAAAATAAATATTAACATATTATAAAACAATCATTCATAAGTAATAACTAAAATCTTAATACTAACGATCAGAAATGTTAATATTTACTTAAATCCTTTGACTCTTAATATCATCACTTACAAATCTTTATATCTACCATAAAAAGTCTTAGTATCAAATATAAAATATCTTAATATATCAATCATTCAAATAAATATTAATATAACACATAACAATCATTCAAACTTAGAAATAAAAAATATTATAACTCTCTATAACTAATAGCCATACTCATAATAATTATTAAAATATATCTTAATATCTATTGAATCAACTCTTTTTTTTGTCTGTTATACCTATCTTCATTTGTCTATATATCTATTTAAATATCATCATTTATAATTCTTTATATATACCATCAAAAAATCTTAATATCAAATATAAACTATTTTAATATATCAATCATTCAAATAAATATTAGTATACCACATAGCAATCATTCAAACTCAAAAATAAATAAAAAAAATATTATAACTCTCTATAAAATTTAAAGTCTCTATGACCAATAGTTAAACTCTTAATAGTTGTTAAAATATATCATAATACCATCAAAAAGGGGTTTCAGTACTTGACAGAAATTTGTGTGGGGTTTAAACCTATATTTATAGTTGCAGAACTGGGTTATTAGTTATTAAGTGGCATGCTCTGGGTGGATCTAAGTTGAAAGTGCTCCTGTCGACCAAATATATATCATAATGCCTAATTACTCTCAGACTTTTTCTCACATTTGCTATTTTATTCAGGTTGCTGACTATGGCTTAGTTGCTGATTTATTTGACGTGACCCCTTAACTAATAGTTATACTCTTAATAATTATTAAAATGTCTTAATTTCTAGTGAATCAAGTTTTTTTTTGTCTGTATACCTATATTCATTTATCAGTATACCTATCTAAATATCATCACTTATAAATATTTGTATTTATCATAAAAAAACTTATATAAAATATCTTAATATATCAATCATTCAAATAAATATTAGTAAATCACATAACAATTGTTCAAACTCAAAAATAAGAAAATATTATAATTCTCTGTAAACTTTGAACTCTCTATAACTAATAACTCTACTCTTAATAGTTATGAAAATATGTCTTAATATCTATTGAACGAAATCTCTTTTTTGTCCGTATACTTATCTTCATTTGTTTGTATAGTTGTCTTAATATCATCATTTATAAATATTTATATCTATCATTAAAAAAATCTTAATACCAAATATAAAACATTCAACCATTACATCTAACATTCAGTACACATATTTAGTAAGCAAAACATTATATCTAATATTCAACCATTACATCCAAAATCAACTCGCCACAGGAAGCTGGAGGAGAAATCACCATAGGATCAAAAATTGAGCCGCCGATTTGGAGGTGGAATTGTTGATCTGGAGGAATCGCCAGCTTGGAATCATCGGAGGAAGATGAGAAAGCAAAATCGGGAAAGTAGAGAAGGAAGAGAGGAAAGCTATCGGATAAGATGTGAAATGATTTAAATGTGTGGGCTACAGTTAAGTATAGATTGGGGTATAAAGAACTTTTCTCTAAGTCATTTTAAAAACATCTCTTTTATGTCCGGAACTGGGTGTGTTTGGATGATGAAATAATTAATGTAACAATAGTATTGTTTGGGTTAGTAATTAAAATAGTATGAGATTAATGATATCTCGAAAAATATGAAAAGAGTGCTAATTTTTATTATTCCGGAATAGTAAAATATTATTTGGATAGAAATGTAAAAATAGTTAAAATAAATAATTATTTTTTTAGTATTTTATTTAATAATAATATTTATTTAATACTACTTCATACTAATATAAAAGAAAAAAATATTTTATTATTATTTTCATTACTCTCATGAATGTTAATTCGCTAACTCAACATTTTTTATGAGTTAGCGAATTAGCATTATTGTTTTGTTATTTTCGATTTCAATTTTATATTTAAATGATTATCGAAAACAATACTATTATTTTCAAAATAATGTACCCATCCAAACACACCAGCCTTTCCGCAAAAAAAAAACTTCGAGCATTGCAGCGCCTATAAAAGAAGCGATGGTCATCTGACAATTTTCTCTATCCTCGGACTACAACGAGATGGACTTCATCCATTTTTTGAGAGTGGATACTCGTATTCGTGCGTCTCGTTGATCGAATTCATTGGTCAAAAAAAGAAAGTTCATCGGGCTAGGAAGTCCAAGTAGGAATTTTTTTTTATTTAATACGTCAGGTGGACATGTCCGATGCGTATCGCACACGTATTTTGTGTGTACCTGTATCGGGACTCGGGAGTGACAGCTTCTCTGCCGAACCTGAGTAGCATAGGTATTAGCATTATTTTAATATGCGGCCGCATGATTATATATACGGTCCGCTTATGCTTATACGGTGTAATATCGAATGCATAATTTTTTTAAAATATTTTATCATATTAAATCTATAAATTAATTATATGATATTTTTCATATAAAATATTCAAAATTATATTAATATCTTATTATATTTTCTTAATTTACATTAAAATTCTTCAAAAATAAATGATCGATTCAAATATTGTAAGAATTTTTTAGAATACGTATTCGCATATGTAATCCGCATACTGAACTATATATGCAACCGCATGTCGCACATGCACTATGTAATGATCAACCACACGCATATTGAAATCCGTATTTTAAAACCTTGGGTATTAGTATATTGATGAGTACTTTGTTTAGGATGAATGAGGTAAGAGTTTTACCTCACATTCACATCCTCGAACACATAAGAATAATTCTGATATTTGTTCTTTTTAAATCCTCAATGATTTTTTCTTCAATCAAGTCATCGAAATGGACTTCTCTTTTAACTTTCGTGCTTTATTTCATAATTTAACATATAAGTGGCAAATAACTAATTAAATTAATTTAGAAGTGGCATTTAGAGAAGTTCAAAATTTGAAATGACATTTTATTAATTTTAAGATTTTGTAGTGGCATGAAACTAATTTCCCCGTTTATTTTATATTGCTAATGTAGTATACTGTATAATTTGTAGTTTCAATTTACAAAAAACAAAAAAAATCCTTTAAATCGGGAATCAAATAAAGAATTGAGCAATACTAAAGGAAAATGATAATTGTAGATAATGACAAAATAAATCAGCTGCTATATTATTATCTTCCAAGTTTCTAAGAGAATTACTCGATTAGAAGAACTTTCCTGCATCGAAAGTCACCATAAAAGAATCTGATTGAGCCTTTGTAGTGCAAAAGAATTACTCAATCTGCGGGTTCACAATTTAAAAAGAGATCACTTGAGGATTCTGATACAAATTCAATTTAACTAAAATTTACCACAAAATTTTTATATGAAAATAAAAAGGGATCATGGATCCAGTAAATATGTAAATAAAAGTAATGCTAGATTATGGTTTCAGTACCTAGCATGGTACCTTTCAAATGAAGCTGGTTCAAGCACATACCATGCTAGAGATAATAACTAATGCTAGATTAATGATAAGTATATTAATATTGATTTTTTTTTAAATCACTTTGCAAAAAACACCTTGTTACCAACAATGCAAAAAATACACCTATGATTTTTATCTGCAAACACATAACAATAATTGGCATTAAAATTATCATTTTTTTTGGCTAAAACATGTGAATATTATTAGATTACAGTTGTTTTGCAGAATGAAAGAAGGGGAGTTGTTTCGAAAATATAACATAAACAAAATGTGAATTTATTTACCACATCGGGTGCATGACATGTGGCCTCTATTGCATAAATCACATCGAAGGTGTTATCAGGAAACAGTATGTTCATGAAATCTGCCTGAAAGGAATATTTGCAATGCAAAAGACTATATAAGATTAAAAATCTTTTTTTTTCAACTTGGCAAATCTTCATAATGGCATAAAAGTTAAACAGAGTAAAACTTGTACCTTAACAAAGTCACAAGTTTGACCCAACCCAATAGATTTATTCAATGCATGTTTTTCAGTAGATATATAGTTCCAAGTTAACTGATGTTTCACAAGGAAAAGAGAATGACACGAAAAAATTTAGTAAAGGAAACATGAAACGCATCTTGTCCCTTGTAATTTGGTACTCATTGTTATTCAGTCCAGTTGCAGATGCCACACTGCAATAAATGTTTAGTTTTAGAGATGCAACAGTAATTATAGCAAGAATCAATATTATGTTATGAGTTCCAACATGTAATCTAATAAATTGTGTATAAATTTACAAATATTTGTAGGCTTCAAGATAAGCATTGATCAATTATGGACCAACATGCACCACGACATGTCCAGCACGAAGCTGGTACAGTATCAAAATCTAAGACCTAAACCCTTGCCTGGATATATCTCGGATGAAGCAGGTAGGCATGATACGAGGTGACTTACAGAATGTCATTTTAACAAGTTGTCTGACATCGTCAGGATGCTGTGGCACCAAACGGTTGGCTGATTCTGCCATGTCAGACACAACAAACAGCTCATATGACAGGTCAGACTCCTCCAAGCATACACCAACTGATATTATGACCAGTTTATCAACAACATTTGGATACAAAATAGCAATTTGGTATGCAACAATGTCACCATAGCTGATCCCAACCATGCCAAAATGATCCATCCCAGCTGATACCAGAGCTTTTCTATCAATGACCTTGTCTGGTTGAGATAACAAGATAACAAGGCTTATTGTTGGTTCATAATTTGCAAGAGTTAGGAATGTTTCAGTTGTGTATCTAAAGATTTCTTTATTATTTTTGTCAGCTTTGATAGTTCAGGCTTCAAATCGTTGCCTAGTTTTCCTAAAATAGTAAGGTATTCGGGTTATTCACATATTTAAAAAATCAGAAATATGCCAACTAATCTGGTACAGTACAACAATTCAGTACAAAAACATGTAACAATAAGCCTCTTTTTCAGTGAAATATAAGTAGGGGGTGATCCTTAATTTTTCTCAGAAGAAAAATGTTCATATATACAATTGGAAAGTCAAGTATCTAGATCATCAAAATCTCGGTCAAAGAGGAAGAGATGAAGCCTAAGTCCCTGCATTGGCCCTCTGGCTATTGCAATAGAATGAGTTATACCCAACTACGATTCTGTATGTCTCAGAAATCCAGTTGCAGCAATTATGGCATACATTCTCAATGTTCTTGCTATTAAAAATATCCCTAATACTAACCAGAGCTACAAAGAGTAAACGAGACACAAAAATCCTCAAGAGTGAAAATCTAAAAGAATCAAACTTTTATAGACAAGAAAAATATATACTGCTAATGCATACCAGAAAATTGAGAGACATCTGATGTAAGTTCAGTAGAATGGACAGTAGGAGAACTGAATACAGATTATGTGCATACAACATGGTCAGGATAACAACAATAATTTTAAATACTGCTAAAACAAAATGACAGATAACTTGCGTTTATATTTTGGGGGTGATTTTTGACTTTTTGTTACCTGTCATGAGAAAAGCCATCGAGTTTGAGTTAATTGTTCGACCTGTATGTATTCTCTTGTATGCCATAAAATAATGAGAAAACTTTATCGCCAAAGAATAAACTTAACTATCTAGATAACAATCAGACCTATAAGAAAGCAAGAACGTGCCGTATGATGCCTATCTCCGATGAGATCAGGAACGCGACTTCAATTCAAGGGGAGAAAGGGGAACGGCGGAGGGCGTGAGGAGGGAGGAGGTGACGAGGGTGTGAGGGGCTGGTGAGTAATTGACAAGAAATCTTCGAGAGCAGTGTAGTGGCCTTGTAAGTAGAAGAGCGAGAGAGGCTGAGCGAAGAAGCAAACAAGCAGAGCGAGGGTGAGAGGCAGAGAGGAGAAATCGATTTGGGACTTCTAGTTTACATAAGAGGAGCAGGCCAGCAACGTCGCGAGATAACGATAGCAGCAGCAAAATTCTAAGTTCCATGCCTTGATCAATATGAATTACTAGAGTTCAATTGATTTCAAAAGAAATGAAATGAATAAAAATGATTCTGAATTGAATTTTATGATCAACAAAAAAAATACAAAAAATTGAATTATTTTCTTTCTCTTGATCAAAATAATTTTAGAATAAAAGAAACATAACTTTATTTGATATGATATGATAATTTTATCCTTAAAAGACAAACACTCCTCTTTTATAAACAAATACCTCTCTTTTACCGGAACATACACCAAAAAAAATAATGTCTGTATTAGATATTTCTCCTTCTATAATAATAATAATATTTTTTCTTTCATAAACAGTTAATTCATAATAAATATATCATTAATATATCGTTCTACCTAAAATGTATACTACCCATCTAAATAAAATCATGAGATTCACATCCATAACATAAAATGTATACCTGATAAAAACAAAATGTTTATCCTCATTTCCTCCAAATAAAAACAAAAACTTTCACCCTCTAAAACTCATTACGTGCCAACCATTGATGCTTCAATCTGTTCGGACAACCAAAAAATGCATCAGCCTTTTCATTGTTAGCCCTGAAAAATTTCGCAATATCAAGTATTTTATCATCAACAACTCTGTACTTCTCAAGTTCAGAATAGATCTCTGTGGCGGAGTAAACCCTGATATTTGACTTTATAAAGTTTTCATTTACAACTGCAAGCGCTTGTGCAATGTTAGACATAGAATTAGTCACACTTTTTAAACCATCCTCGAGTGTGTTACGTGATTCATTTGAATCCAAGTCCTCGATTTTTTTCTTCACACCTAGTTTGGAAGACTTTTTATTGGATTTAGTAGAGGATGTGGCACCTTAAGAATTTCCAATCGAACTGTTAGCTGCAAAGTTCTCCATATTTTCAAGAATTATCATATTTTCTTCTTGGAGTCGATCGACATCATCTATAGTGTTCATCTTTGCATCCCATTGTCACATTCTGTCTTTATTCGTTCTAAACCTTGCACATTGCTCAGTCTTTTTCATAAATATCACAAAGAAGCTTAAAATTAGGAATCTCTTTATCTCTAATGCGTTTCATTTTTTGTTTTGTCTAGAGAAAAGATAATTAAAAGAATATGGAAATGAGAAAATTATGACGAATGATAATTATAACAATATCTTCAAGAATATAATAGAGAAGAAATATAAAAGAGAAGATAAGATATTTCTTCAAAAATACACCAGTATCACCAACAAAAATTAGAAAAACAAAAGAAAAATATAAAAGAGAAGATGCAACCATATCATAACAAAAGAAAAAATATATCAGTATTGTAACTTGAAAGTGAACTAAAATTATATTCCTTCAAGAGTTTAACTTTCAATCCTTTTATCTTCAGCCATGTCATACAAGAAAATCGATTTTCACTCTCAACCATATCATACCAGTATCTTCAATCTGTCAGAAGGAATTGAGAATTTCAACACAGTATTCGTAGATGCAAAACAAAAATCATAAAATTAGCTCGATCGCTAATATTAACTCTGAAAATTTAACAAAAATATCTAAATAGATCATGACACTTATGTGTTAAATAAAAAGTAGAAATATAAAAATTACATAATTTTAATATTATTTATGTATGCATCAAGTATTAATAAAATCAACATACCAAATTTTACAATTTAGCATCCTTAAAATTTAATAATTTTTCATATACATATAATTGAGATGATGTAAAATATATTTAATAATTTATATTTATAAGTTTATGAATGAATAAATAAATAGACACAACATATATAATAAAAACGAAATGAAAATAATAGTCATAATAATAATAATAAAATAATTACAATACACATCAATATTTATAATTAATGCTTATAATTAAAATATAATTAATATAAATAACATTAGTAATAATCATGATCTTCTTGTAAATCAAAATGACAAAGAACAACATGTAATTGACGAATTAAAGAGGCCCAAAATAATAATACCACAAAAATGTTTGTCTATCAACATTTACAAATGTTATAAAATAAAGATAGAAGATAAAAGTTGTGAGAGGCTAAAATTTTATTTCAATATTATCTCTTATAGAGATATATAACAATAAACAATATATAAACCTCTATTTATAGGCTAGAGAAACATCATGTAATAAAAGAGAAAGTTAATACAAAATTAAATCTAGAATTAAGGAGGAGGTAAAGAAATGAAAAATGTCTATCATTATGAGAAGGATGGAGGAGGTGAAACATCTATCATTAATATTTTATAACACTCCCTATTAGATGTTTCACCTTATATTATACACTATTAATATTGTACTACTGGATAAATATTAAATTTTGATACTTCAGGACCAACTTGATTTAACTGATACTTCTGGATCAGTTATGTTGCCTCATAAAAAACCTTACTAAGAAAACTCAACGGGACAAAACTTAGTGAAGGGAAAAAAAGTGCAACGTGCATAATATTTCCTCTCATTTTAATGTACATATTTTAAGTGACGAATGACAATCTTATGTGAAACCTGCTCAAAAATATTTCTTGGCAATGATTTTGTGAATAAATCCATCAAATTATCGCTTGATTTGATTTGACAAACATGTATCAAATCATTCTTCTATAAATCATGTATTGAGAAGAACTTCGGCGAGATGTGCTTGGTTCTGTCACCTTTGATATATCATTCTTTGATTTGAGCAATGCATGTAGTATTATCTTCGTATATCACCGTCAGATTTTCTCTGACTGACTCGAGATCGCATTCCTCTTGGATGTGTTGGATCATGGATCTTAACCATACACATTCTCGTCCAGCGTCATAAAAATCAATTAATTCGGCATGATTTGATGATGTTGCTGTCAATGTTTGCTTTGTCGATCGCTATGAAATTGCAGTGTCGCCATATGTAAACACATATCCGGATTGTGACTGAGATTTATACGGATCTGATAAATATCCTGCATTTACATATCCAACTAGTTTGAATTTTGTATCTTTTCGATAAAATAGTCTCATATCGCGCATCCCGCAAAGGTAACGTAATACATGTTTGATTCTGTTCTAATGTCGGCGTGTTGGATCAAAACTATATCTTGCTAATATATTTATAGAAAAAATAATATCGGGTCTCGTATTATTAGAAAGATACATCAAAATCCCAATTGCACTTAAGTATGGTACTTCAGGACTAAAAGCTTTTTCATTATTTTCTCGGGGACGGTAAGGATCTTTCTTCACATCAAGTGATCGAACAACCATTGGTGTACTTAAAGGATGAGATTTGTCCATATTAAAACGTTTTAACATCAGGACGAGACACAACTTTGTTACACTAAGATTTTTCATTTCAAATTCATTCTTTAATAATTTTGCAGTCTTTTCGATCTCTTTAGCAGACCTAATGATATTCAAGTTATCAACATATACTGTAATAATTATAAAACTCGAGATTGATCGTTTAATAAAAACACATGGACTAATTATATTAGATTTATATCCTTCTTTTATGATATATTCACTGAGTCGATTATATCACATTCGACCCGACTGTTTTAGTCCATACAATGTTCATTTTAACTTTATAGAATACATTTCTCGAGGTTTTGATTTAAATGCTTCAGACATTTTTAATCCTTCAGGGACTTTCATATAAATATCATTATCGAGTGATCCATACAAATAGGCTCTGACAACATCCATGAGACGCATTTAAAGGTTCTCAGTGATTGTGAGACTGATTAAAAATCAAAAAGTTATTGCATCCACTACAGGTGAATACGTTTTTTCATAATCAACTCCTGATATTTGTGTAAAACCTTGTGCCACCAGCCTTACTTTATATCTCACAATCTCATTTTTCTCATTTCTTTTTATTATAAATACCCACTTGTAACCTACAGGGTTAACATTTTTAGATTTTAGGATTACAGGTCCAAAAATATTTTACTTTTCAAGCGAATCTAATTCAGCTTTCAGGGCATCTTTCTATTTTGGCCAATCATTTCTGTGCATACACTCTTCTAGAGTTTTTGGCACATAATATTCCTCATTTATCACTTCAATTACTATAGCATATGCAAAAATTTTATCAACACGTATTTCATTGTAGTTCCATATCATACCATTTTGTACTTAATTTATTGAGATCTCATAATCATTCGGTGCCTGAGTTTCTTCTAGAACTTTATCAACGACATCTTCTGGGGTTCTACTTTCAATCTCTTCTGGAATTTTACTGACAATCTCTTCTGGGATTTTATCGGTAACTTCTGCTGGAGTTACACCAACTGCATTATTCTGCTCTTTCCTTTTTCGTGGATTTTTGTCTTTGAAACCGATTGGTCTTTCACGTTTTCTTTGTATAGTAACCTCTACTGGGGTTATATCAATTCGATAAGGTACATTTAAAGCTGGTATATGTGATTTAGTCACTTTTTTGTATCTGTAAATGCATTTGGTAACTCATTTGTTATTCTTTATAAATATATAATTTTTTAAACTTTCAGTTCACATTGACCACTCCGGGGATCAAAATAAGATATTGATGATGCATTCCAAATTACTTGCTTTTTCCCCCTAAGATTGGGAATATTATCTCATCAAATTGACAATCAGCAAAACGAGCTGTAAAAATATCTCCAGTTAATGGTTCTAAATATTTAATAATTGATGGAGAGTGAAAACCAATATAAATTCTCAATCTTCTTTGTGGTCCTATTTTTGTGCGTTGTGGAGGAGAAATTGAAACATACACAGCACAACCAAAAATTTTAAGACGGGACAAGTTTGGTTCTCTTCCAAAGACCAATTGTAATGGAGAAAATTTATGAGATACAATTGATCTTAATCTAATAAGTGCAGCAGCATGTAATATGATATGTCCCCATGTAAAAGATGGTAGATTATATTTCATAAGTAATGGTCTAGCAATCAGTTATAATCTTATAATTAATGATTCAGCTAAACCATTTTGTGTATGTACATTAGCAACTGGATGTTCTATCTTAATCCCAATTGACATACAATAATCATTAAAAGACTGAGATGTAAACTCTCCTACATTATCAAGCCGGATACTCTTAATTTGGTAATCCAGAAAATTTGCTCTCAATTGGATTATTTGTGCTAATAGCCTAGCAAATACAATATTTTTTATAGCTAATAGGCAAACATGTGACCATCGAGTTGATGCATCAATTAAAACCATAAAATATTTAAATGGTCCACATGGAGTAGAAATAGGACCACAAATATCTCCTTGAATTCTCTCTAAAAATAAAAGAGATTCATTTTTAATTTTTTTAGATGACCTAATTATCAATTTTCCAAGAGAGCATGCTGCACATGATAAATATTTTGATAATAGAATCTTCAGATCCTTTAGGATATGTTCATTTGCACTTTCAATTATTCTCCTCATCATAATGTTACATGGATGACATGGCTTGTCATGCCACAGAATAAATATTTTCGTATAATGTAACTTTTAGTTACTTACCATATTTGATTCTATTGAACTTATGTTCGTACAATATAGTCCAGATGATAAAGCTTCCAGCTTTTCCAATATGATCTTCTGGTCATACTTAATCGTTGTAATTTGAAGATATTCAATGTTATTTTCAGTCATGGTTTCGATATGATAACCATTACACCGAATATCTTTAAAACTTAGTAAATTTCTTCTGGATTTACTAGAGTATAATGCGTCATTTATAATTAATTTTTTTCTTTCAGGTAATAAAATATAAGTTCTTCCAGAGCTTTCAATTAAGTTACTAATACCAGAAATTATATTAACATGTGTCTCTACAGGAGACAATTGAGAAAATCATTTCTTGCTTTTTAATATAGTATTTGTTGTTCCACTGTCTACTAGACATTCGTCTCTAATACTTGTCATTGCTCTACTAGAGCCTTCAATCATATTCTTTTACCTTTGAACAAAAGAAATATACAAGATCAAATTTAAAGAAACTAATTTTATTCATGAGAAACATAAACTTTCAACATAAAACTGAACTAAAATAGACTAAAAAAAACTTAGTTCATAATATTTATTTCTTTACCAACATTCTCAAAGAAATCAGAAACATCTAGGTGTGTATCCATGAATAAACCAATTGACTCATTTTCAATAAAATTTATTTCTACTTCTTTTTCTTTTTTCTTGATGGATGCTTAGTAAAATTCAACTAAATATTTCAGAGTACAACATGTGTGTGACCAATGGTTTGTCATATCACATCTATAATAACTACTTTTAGACTTTTTAGAAGATAGTGAATTCTTTTTCTTTTCATATCTCCCCACATTGTTGTCATTTATTTAGGAATTATGAGCTTTACGTCGCCAAACATTATTGCGACCACGTCCACGACCTCTTCCGGGGCCGCGACCACGTCCTCGACCATGATTTCCTTTAAATGATGTTGCATTCGCTTCAGGGAATGATGCCATATTTGCTTCAGAAAATGGACTAGAGCCAGTGGGCCATGATTGATGATTTTTCACGAGAAGCTCATTATTTTGTTCCGCAACAAGAAGACATGATATCAATTCTGAATATTTTTTAAAATCACGCTCCCGATATTGCTGCTGCAGGAGCAAATTTGAAGCATAAAATATAAAAAATATTTTTTCTAACATGTCTTTATCAGTAATCTTTTCTCCACATAATTTTAATTCAGAAGTTATGCGAAACTTTACGAAATTATATCCACCCACAAATTTAAAATCTTGCAACCTTAAATGAATCCATTCATAACGAGTTTTTGTGAGGAGCACTTATTTTTAATGGTCATATTTTTCTTTAAATTTTTTTCACAATTCTAACGGATCTTTCACCGTTAAATATTTAGTTTTTAAATTCTCATGGAGATGATGACAGAGGAATATCATTGTTTTGGCTTTCTCCTGCGAGGAGGCCTTATTTTCATCTTTTATTGTATCTCTAAGATTATTTATGGTAAGATGGATCTCAGCATCGAGAGTCCATGGGAGATAGTTCTTGCCCGATATATCAAGGGCAACGAATTCAAGTTTAGTAAGATTTGTTATAAGGACTATAAAATAAAAATACTATAAATATTAATAAATTTAATCGAACATCCATTTATGAAAATTACTAAAGAAAAAGAATATTAATAACTTCAGGTCATTAAGAGAAAAGATTAGAGACATTACATTTATTTATTTATTTATCTAATTGATAATTTATGGTTATCATTTTAGTTGAATAAAATAATAACTTCTGGTTATTAAGTATATCAATAACTTCGGGTTATCAATTGTAACACATTTTGATAAAACTTTCAATTATCAAATACAATGACTTCTGGCCATTAAAAGTATCAATAACTTCTGGTTATTGCATAAATAAAAAAACATTTCTGGTATTTACTTATTTTATCATTCTCTTCGGGGAATGAAAATATTAATCTCATCCAATATAAAAAAAAATCATCAAGAAAATAGATATTATAATTAATGGTAAAATGATAAAATATAATCCAAAGTGTACCTCTTTTTAGAGACAATGTTACGATAATCTGATTATGTCGATCTCGTGCTTCTACTATAAAATAAACTTTCGTCACAACTCGACTAGAGCGAAGTCGTGCTAATAACGTGTTATAAAATAAAGATAGAAGATAAAAGTTATAATAGGCTAAAATCTTATTTTTATATTATCTCTTATAGAGATATATAACAATCAACGATATTCAAGCCTCTATTTATAGGCTAGAGAAATATTATGTAATAAAAGAGAAAATTAATACAAAATTAAATCTAAAATTAAGGAGGAGATAAAAAGAATGAAAAATGTTTATCATTATGAAACGGATGGAAGAGATAAACATGTATCATTAATATTTTATAACAAACCAAAATAACAACATTTTTACGACCATGTTTTATAGAAAAATCAGGACATCATATTTCACGACAAAAAATGACTAACTTTAACCATTTCGATTAAGAGTAAATAGAAAATGATGGTTTAAATTTCAGGACTGATCTTTTTATCTTTAGCATGAAAATAATCGCCCATAGTCACGAATTATAATAAAATTATTTTTTATATTAGTGTGATCCCTTGACAATGGTTTATTGTGACAATTTTGATGATAGACCTTTGAAGAAAAATATTAAAAAATAAATAAATATGGAAAAAATTTATAGGTATATTTTTTTATTTATAGATTGATAGTATTTCAAATTTTATTTAATTTTATTATCATTTGATAGTTAATTAAATACCATCAAAATTTTATGTAATTTATAATAATTTCAATTTAACTGTGTTTAATGAACTATTAAAAAATAATAAAATTTATAAATTTAAAATACTATTAATCTATAAATAAAAGAACATAACAAACTTTTTATTTTTAAGATTTTTTTTTCATTTATTTGAAAAAAAATCCAACGTCAAAATTGACAAAACAGCCATTGTCAAAAGATCCCTCCCCTTTATGGGTATATATCATAGCAAACGGTTTGCTGCAAACCTCAATAACATAGCAAACCAATCAGATCAAATGTCATATTTCACGATTTCACAGAAATTTGGTGCATTGGAGCATTTTACAGAGTAATAGATCATGTAGAACCTCAATAGTAAAGTATATTTCGTTTTACATTCACAAGCGTCCGAAACTTACCTAAAAGTAAGAAGGTGAATACATACTGGAAAGATGACAAACAATTCACGCCTACCATTATTCTCAAGATTAATAAATATGGTGTAATACAAACTAACAATGTAATGAACAAATTTGGGCCTTCACTCTCCCAATTCCTCTAACTAATTAAAGAATTACAAAACCAACCTCTTCCTCTTACAAAACAGACGCCGTATGCCTCCTGCCATCCCAACCGGAACTAGAAGGTGAAAGTCGCCATTCAAAAAGATAAAACAAAAATAAAACATATAAATATATATTTGCCACAACCGGTTTTTTTCCCTATCTACAGATTGCCTGCTATACTCTCTACTAGACACGAATCCAAATGACCAAACAATATATGCTTCTCTAGTTACAGTCCAAGCCGCATTCCTCCAAAAGGGGTCCATCACCTTTGGCAAGGAACGGGTCAATACGAACCCACAAGAGGGAGAAGATGGAAGCAAGGAGAATAGACCACACAATGACAATGGTAGGTGTTCTGTTTTGCCGGCCAACAAGACCTTTCAAGAAAGGATAGAGATGGACAATCACCCAGAAAGCAAAGAAAAGTTTGCCGAAAAGTGGTCCCCATGACTCATATCCATTGTTAATGGCATTTGACACACCAGCGACCACACCGATAAAATTGAAGATCAGAAGAGTTGTCGGAGGGATGAGAAGTGTGGTCCATTTGAAGGTGTACAGCTCAGAAAATTCCCCATCATCTCCAGCTTTGGATGTGACAGTGAAATTTGTGTCGACACCAGCCAAAACCTTTAACAGGCCCTGGAACAATGCAAAGAGGTGAGCAGAAACACCTCCAATGACCCAGAACTGCTCATTTCTCCACCAGTCATCTATCCTGACACCACTCCATCTCATTTCCAGGATTGAAGTAGCAAAAATGCAGATGAAGAGGGACATGAACCAAAGACTGGCCACATTGTTCAGCTACACAAGTAAAAATAGAAATTAGTGAACCTCCCACATATAGCACATTCTAGAGGCCAAGAAAGGTGCAAGTAAAGCTGGAGAAACAACTAGGGAAATCATCTACAGGTCAGGTCAGATTCAGCAACTCCTGCTCTACATTTTTCTTCCCTTTTCTGCTTAAATCTCAGGTGTTCCGTAAATTACTAGGAGAATATTGTTTGTTGGACAGTGAATAACTAATTCAATTCTCATGTCAGATTTACAACCAGATCTAAAATTTTGTAAAATACCTCAGGTGTGATGAACTTTCCAGTGAGCAAACAAACAGCAGGCAAGGTACAGTAAGCAAGAAGGGGGATAGAAGTCCACGGATAGACCACTGAATTTATGTAGGATAACCTCTCTAGCCATTTCAAACCACCACCATAACCATACCAGATAGGGCAGTGTCTGCTGAAGAAAATTTCAACAGACCCAAGGGCCCACCGAAGCACCTGGTGGAGACGATCAGAAAGATTGAGAGGCGCAGATCCTTTAAATGCTGGTCTTTTTGGCACACAGTAAATTGACCTCCACCCATGACAGTGCATCTTAAATCCTGTTAGAATATCCTCTGTGACTGAACCATAGATCCATCCAATCTGAAAGAAATAAAATAAGAAGTTAATGGAAGTAATCAATACATGCCAATCGAGATAACACCACCTCTTTAACTGATGCAAAGTAATGTGGAGTATAACTAAGATTAACTCTCATTTGTACATCTATTAATTTCAAAGGTTTTATTTATGTGCGCATAGAAAACCAAAATCATGCGAACCTCTTTTCCCCAGTCAGTCTTGTCCTCATAGCCACAACTAATGACATGAATAGCCTCCTTCAAAAGAGATGCAGGATTAGCACTCTTGAGGGTACCACCATTCTCAAGTAAAGTTGATGCAACAAACACAGGGGACTGTCCAAACTTCTTCTCCAGCTTTTGTTCTGATATGATAGCTGGTTTCTCACCATCTTTCCCTGTTAACCACGGTCTACTGTTAATCTGTTTATACTTCTGATAGAAAAGTTAAAATAAATAGGACTCAAATCTATGAGGAACAGTTCCTGCCCCTAAAAGTTTTAAGAAAATTCACATGCCCGTGAGAGATTCTCTCAAAGTTTTCTTTTGTTGATGATAACATTATGGAACATAATTAAAAGATGTAGAAGGTTAAAAAATATAATATAATATTTCTTGAATAGAATTTTAGAATTGAAAATGCCGAGAAAGAACAGTGAAATTAAGTGCACTATTTGTAGGAAGTGGCTGTTTTATTACCTATTTGCATACAATGCAGCACTACATATGTGGACTTCTTTAAAATAAATTATATCACCAACACATACCTTCTGCACCCTCTTTGATTCCATTAAGCGCAAACACAGGGGGTCCATCATTTTTCCTCCCGAAGAACTTGGATTTCTTTTCCTTCTTGGATTTATCGCCCTTCTTCTTCTTTCTAGAGCCACAGCAGCAGCACCACCACCACTTGGGCCAGCAGTTGCATGTCCTGGACGGAGGCTTCTTCTTTTTAGGAGCATCAAAACCATACAGAGCCTGTCTTCTGAACACGCAACCCGTTCCCACATAAATTGGTCCTTGAATCCCATCCAAACCTTTCATGTTTATCTATATATAGATATGGTGGGAAACAAGAGTCATCAATCTTTGATTTGAATTTATAAAGGATTGAACAATGGACCCTCTATCAGACAAGATTGACAACTGGCATTTTTGTTTGATTTATTCCAGTTGGCCAGAATGTGTTTATTTAGGTCTACCAGGTGAATTTGGAGTTCAGGTAGGATTAAGCCTACTTAAACTGATAGTCACGCAACACTAGAAAACTCCATACTTTTTGTGCAATACTGCCAAAATTTTGAATGCTATGATGCTTACATCAAAGAAGACTATGTTGCGGTTAGCATATCGATCATGTCGATCAATGCCGTCAAATCTTTGTGGGAATTGCACATAACATACTCTCTTTCCCACCAAAGGATCCATCATGAAACACATAGATTCTCTCAAAGCTCTGCTGTTGTTAAAGTAGTGATCACAATCCAAGTTCAAAAGATAAGGAGCATTCGTTAGCACAGCAGACACTCGAACCTGACCAAAAGAAAGAAGTCAGCAACAACACAAGCACCTGGAAAAATGAAACAGCAGTTCCTAAAAATGCTGTTGATAATATTACATTTGTCTGTTGATAATACATGCTGCCCGTGGTTGGTGCCAAGTTCTAACATATAAGACCTAGATGTGATTGGACTTTCATTTGGCTTTCTTATTATTGTGTTTGATTTGCAATTATTTCAGAAACACAAGTTCCAACTTCCAACCCAATATTCTTCTAAGGTTTTCACTGATCTTTTATTTTGCTCCATGCAGTTCCTAAAAATGGTCCATAAGACAGTATGATACTTTCCATGGTGGCATGACATTTCCTGATCATAGCTCGTTGTAGGGGGCTCCACAAATCCTTCTCCATACTAAAGAAGGAAATACGTAAAGGAAATAGGATTTACCAGTGCATTCATTGCACCAGCCTTCTTGTGATGATTGTAACCTGGCCTCTTTTCTCTTGAGACATAAACCAAGCGTGGTAATTCATTACCATCCTCATCATGCCCGCCACTTTGACCCAAAAACACCTAATTTTATGACCAAAAGCAAACACTATTAGTTTGCCATTATCACAAAAGAAAGTACTTCTCAACAAATTTCTAAATGATGCCAAATTCTTTAAAGTCTATACCTGAATCATGCCAGGGTGATCACGGACATTGTTTCCAGGCCAAGGAGTTCCATCCTGCATTGTCCAACCTTCTTCTGGAACTTTTTGGGCCTTTGCAACCAAGGCATTTATTCTCACTTTGAACTCCTCGTACTCCCTCTGTCATTCAGAAGAACAATTTAGCAAAGTATTCACAAAAAAGGAACAAACTTTACAGAGAAGAAAATGACAAGCTAATGTACCTTAATTGCTCTTCGTTCCCTGATAAAGGATGGCATCACCTTGTCCTTCAAGTAATCCATTTTTTGCTGGAAGTACCATTCTGGTGCACGTGGTTCAATATTGAACTTCTTGCAAAATGGAACCCATTTCTTTGCAAACTCGGAAGTCTCAGACAAGGCCTCAAAGGTCAGCATTGCTGCACCATCGTCAGAGACATAGCAAGAGACCTTGTCAACAGGATAGTCTACCGCCAATATGGACAGAACAGTGTTTGCAGTGACAAGAGGTGGTTCCTTCAGGGGATCAACTGTACTCACAAATATATCAACTGGTGAAAGCTTTGATGGCTGACCTTCTTTGTCATACCTGAACAGATACAAAACATCAAACTAATTACTCGTAAGGAGGGAAATAATAGAAAATAGATGATCAAGGAGCAATCAACCTGTACATTATCATCACAACTGATACAGTGCGACATTTTTTTTTCATTTTTTATTTTTCTTGGTGTGTTTTAGCACAGGCTAACCTTGAAAATTCACACCCAACCAAAAAAGCAGATTAAATATTTTATTGTGTTTATATTGATATTAGAAAGGTTAGCTCCAGCAACACCACATAAGCCCTATTGCATTTCTACTCAGTATTGTACATAATGCAACCAACCTTAGTGCTAGACGGTCAAGATAGGTCTCCCTCTCAATGGGAAGCCACTTTGGGAATTGATCAAGAACCCAAGAAATTGCAAACCAGATCTCACAAATAACTGATATGAGCCAGAGTGCAAATGCATCACGGACAGGATGAGTTACTCGGTAGTGAAAGAAAAACCCAACAACAACCAGACGTATTATAATAATAATCCTGTACGGATTGATTTGGCTAGATGGGAAAGGCAACTTCCTCGACAATGGTTGTCTTGCTTCATCCATCCTGCATGACAGATAAAAAAACAAGGTCATGACATCATGCAGGGTTATTAATGCTAAAATCAATGTTTTTTATTGATTACGGGACTCATTGCATTTTTATGATATCCTTTCAGAAGAAAATAATGTGATATGATCCATAGTGATGTTCTATTGAAGGAAATACGAAGTTTGCAAATTCAAAATGGATGGCAACAAGGGTAAATAAAACCAGAACAAGGGCATGATGGCTATTGTAGTTAAGAAAAAAAAAAACGGAACAAAGAAAAATTCTTTTATCTTACAATGGGAGATCAAGCCCATCATCATCGCCATCCCCACCATCATTCCTCATTTGGTGCATCTTGTCCTGCTTCTGCTTCCATAGTTCCATCCTCTCTTTCCATGCAACACTTCCATAACCATATGCTGCCAGATCCTTGGAAGGATCCATTGATCTTGGTTGCACTACAATAACACAAATATATTGTGGTGAATTTGATGTTAAAAAATGGATACCTTTTTGGTACATATAGATGCTCCACAGCCACTGGTACAAAATAAAACTCAGAGAAGACATTATAATAAATACAATTATTGAACCAGCAACTGTAATTATTAAGTGCATATCAAATGTGAATATGCAATTTGAAGTATTCAGTGGGACTCAATAGTAACATTCACCAACGAAAAATTTGAGAAGCTTTAATCATGGCAAAGAAAGACCAAAGCACCTGGAATATTAGGATCTGTATATGGAAGTGGGTGAATTCTCTTTCCACCACCACCCATGAAAGAAGGTACCAAAGCATGCTGCTCCGGGGGGATGTCATCAACCTACAATTGCAGAAAACAGTGAGAACCCCATCAACACAAGCCAGTCAAAACACCCAAAAAATATGTGATGCAGTATATATATAAACGATCGTCAAACCTACACCATATGCCAGAGTTACATACCGGCACAGGTGCATGCAGTTCAATTCATCCTCGATAAATGATACAGACCGGTGAAATTTGCCTAGTCATGGTACAGATAGTAGGAGGGGAGGAGAGGGGGGGGGGGACAGAGAGAGGGAGAGAGTACCATCTGGCCATTGGTGAGAAGAGGGACATTTGGAATTGTTTGGAAAGAATGGGGCAAGTCGTAGTCTCGACCACGGCCATAACTCAGGTGACTATGGAGCACAGACTCAACATCATCATCAGCACCCATGTCTTTGAATTCATTCTCAAGATCATCTACACCATCCTCATCCTCATCTCCATCTACTCGAGCACATCCTATAAAATATTCATAGTTGAGGCCATTGTTAGTTTGCTCAGGTTATAGAGAAATGACAGAGTGAAATTTCTGATGGTAGGGCGTTCCTAAAAACATAAATTGTTACCATGCCGACAAATTAAAAAATAGATAAAAGCACTACAAAGAGTGTAATAGACTCAAGAGTGATGGACTTCCATTTAGAACCTACAATATGACGTATGAAACAGCAGGAAGTTATGCTCAGAATAGCTAATAGTGAATGATGCAAAAATTAAGTGTGCGTTAAAAAAAAAGAACTTTGAATCACCTTTCTGAGTGTTCATAAATGATATATAGGAAATCCGAGTAATGCAAGACAAAAGCAACACCAGGCAACAAACTATTCATTTATAAATGTTTCTAGAAGTTCATAAAAGCTAGAAATTATTATCAACTTCTACAGTTAGATTGTCACTAACCCAACTAGTAGTAAAATTATCCATGAAAGTCATTAGTTTTTAATCATTCAAATAAATTTGCATGGGGCTCTAGAGAAAATTATTAAGCTTATAGAAAACAGTTGTTATTATTGTACACTCCTTTAACTTCCATTCACATTCTATGGAAGCATGGCAAGTCATGATTTGAGTTACTATAAACCTAAGAAATTGAGTTACCTTTGTGGCGTTTAAGGCGGGTTTTGCATTGGGGACAGACCTGGTTACCTTCCCGCCGCTCATACTCATAGCAAGTCTTACACATGGGAAATGCGCACTCATTACATGCCACAAAGAGCTCCTTATCCTCATTGAGCCCCACATTATCCCCACATATCTGGCAAATCTGGCTGTTCATCTGTCGCAGTGGTCTCTTTTTATGATGAAAAAGAAAGAAACTTGATATTTCAGTAACTCCCCAATCCATGATAAACTCAATTGCCAATTATGAACTCTTCATTAAAAACCTTTGTTTCCAGTTAAGCCAAAGTAGTACACTAGATGGGCTTTATACAAAGGAAAAACAGATGGCCCCAAAACAATTAAAAACCCTGAGATGTTATTTTCTTAACAGCAACAGAGATGTTATTTTCTTAACAAAATTCTGTGATGTATATAAAAATAAAAACATGCAAACAATATAAAACAATAATATCACAGAACTGGGCTGTCACTGCAACGAACTGGTTAGGCTGAAAGGAGCTTGTAAATTTGTAATTGGTACCGTCCAACCAAATCATAGGTCAATTTCAGAGAAATCACTCCCCATATGAATCTGAAACTTGTACTTGGTACCTACTAGCATACCAGAATTTCCAACAGCATTCCCCCTCAAATCAGCCTCAAAGATCAAATTAAACAAATGGTAAAACTAAGAGATAAATCAGAAATTAGGGGAAGAAAGAACATACCCCAGATTCACCTTCCCGGCGGATGACAACAAGCTCATTTCTGTTGTGTGAGCCGGCGACTAGACCCGCACTCGCCTCCATTTCGGCCTCGCACCGCTCTCCCTCTCAACTCTTCAGCTCCAGCAATGCTCCCAAATTCCACCAGATCTGGCGCAGGAGCCCTCCAGTCAAGCACAGAACCCGGGTGAGAAGACAAGAGTCAGACCTGCAATTCCCACATCTGAAGTGGGAACAAGCAGATTGCACAAACACACACACTCTCCTTCTCTCTCTCTCTCTCTCTCCCCCACCTCTCTTCTCTGTCTCTGTTAGTGAGGTGGCCTCTTATTATTATTCGTTTCTTGTTAACACATCCATATCCAAGAGAGAAAAATACAAAGGTCTCCACCGACAGAAACGAGCGTAACTTAACAAAGGGAAAGGGTAATTGAGGAAAATAACAGGGACGAAACAGCAAAGGCAAATCGCACAGTCCGGCCGAGTGTCCCACTGGTTGGTGAAATGGCGAATTCCTGAAAAGAAAGTATAATAAGTAAGTATTTGCAAAAGAAACCCCAGAGGCTGCTTGCTTTGTGTCTCTGTACCTGTTCCCGAGAAGGAAAATATGTGGCGGGTTTCTGACCACTGATGGTGCTGCTCTGGCTCTGCGATTCATTCGAGGAGTAAATAAAATGGTCCCCGCATCAAATTTAGGTTTATTTTATGTAATGTAACGGGGATCGAAGAGGAGGCAACACAGAGGATTCGGATCCAGAGTATTGCTCAGACCCGAAAAGACGAGAAATGTGATCAATTGAGTCTTTCTTCTTGCAAACAAATTTGTTGCTCTGTTGTTTTACAGCACAGAAAATTCTTTTTTACATAAATCATTATACGGAAGGTTGCGGAGACGATCAAGAGACGAAGGCAAGAGAAAAGACAGTGAGGCAAGAAAGATAGAAGGAGAGAGAGGGAGATAGGTGGAAGGTCAGCTTGGCTGCTGCTGAGCTGTGATTGTCGTGAATACCTACACTGCTTATTTTATTGAGCAACCAAATAAAATAAATAAATCGAGAGAAAAATAAACATATCCGAGTCTCATTCTCATGCACTGAAAGTGCGTACCTATGGCTTAGAATTCGTTTCAACCATGCAGCACAGTGCGTGTATCGTCTGATCCGCGTTGAGATGCGTACTTATCTTGTCTCAAAGAATCCGATTTCTATGGCCTATGGGGTTCCAGAGGACTGTGATCTGTGATGTAATTTTATGTTAATTGAACATGATTAGAAGATGTGAATATGCTTTTTGTTATTGCTTTGTCTAGATTCTTCAATTATATGTGTTTTCCTGTTGGAGTGCTATTTGAAAATAAAATTTTTATCACCCCTTCATTTTAAAGAGTCCAGACAAGCAACCTCCTGCCTTCAGAAACCTATGAGGCTATTTTTATTCATTCTTAGTATTTCTATGCAAATTTAAAATAAAACTTTATCGCGGTAAGATTTATTAAATTTGATTCTTCATACTGCATGACTGTATAGGTGATTAGTTACGTGATTATGTGTTTAATAGATATACTACTTTACAGGTATGACTGAGTCGATGTTAGGGTGTTAATGGATTGATCTGATCTGAGAAATAGTGAAAATTATTCGATCTATATTCATATTCGAAGATATTCATATATGTATTCCGTATTTTAAAAAAATTAGGATGAAGACACGATTTGGTTATTATCTATCCTTATCTTATCTGATTGTTCATCAATATTTGATACTATTCAAAGGTATCCGATCCGATTTTATCCAAATAAGTATCTGAAATATTTTTATTATATATTTTTTTAATTAGTTTTTAGTGTACATTATAAATTTATTTTATTTTATATCCAACTTGTGTTAATGTATCATATTTTTTATAATTCATTGATACATTTGAACTATTAATATAATAATAATCAGTATTTAATCTTTATAATTAATATTTTTTTATAATTAATGATTCTATAAAAAAATAGTATACAATTATTTTTCAATAATACATATAATATTTTTATTTAACATCTGAAATATATTCATATTCGTATTTATATTTGGATATCCGTCGAATATCCGATCTGTATCTGAATTTATATCTGAATTCATATACAAACCGATAAGATTCATATCTGTATCTGAATCCATATTCGTATTTTTCCTCCCGTGCTTCGCGTCCGTATCTCAAATTTGAAAGTTCAAACAGGCCGATCCAAACCGTTGAACATGATCTTTCATATTGAACTATCTTTGGAGATCAAAATTTATATTTTTTGAATTTTTTGCTATTTTTTAGATGGTATAAAATTGCTAGTTTTGGATGGTGCAGAAATCGTTAAATCAGCAAACTTTGTACCCATTTAAAAAATAGCAAAAAAAATTAAAAAAATATATATATAATTTGATCTCCAAGGATATTTCAATATGAAGATCGTGTTCAATAGTTTGGATCGGCCGTTTGAACTTTCAAATTCGAGATACGGACAAGAAGTACGAGAGATTTTGTGCTTTGCTTTGTGAAGAACTATAACCTCACTATATATATATATATATGAGTGGAGATATCGTGAGCTTAAGCTCACGGAGGCCTTCCGTGAGCTTAACTCAAAAACATATTAAATCATCTCGAAATTTTAATTTATCATTCTCATTAAATTCTTTATATAAAAATCTTGTGGGATGCAAAAATTTGGAGTGTTTTGAGCTTTTTAAGTCACCGTTTTTAATTTTTTAAAATGATGTTCAAGTATTGAATATACTATTATTATTTTTAGAGCTGATTTTCAAAAATTAAAAACTCAATTTAAAAAGCTCAAAACGCTCCAAATTTTTGCATCCCATCTCTATATATATATATATATAGAGAGAGAGAGAGAGGCCTCCGTGAGCTTAAGGAGAGAGAGAGAGAGAGAAAGAAAGAGAGAGTTGGGTTATGGTGCTATATATAGCACGGATCGCTCTCGTGCTTGGATCGGTTCTTTATTATCAAAGTGCAAATGGTCGATCCAACCGTACAAAATAATTTTTGTATGAATATCTATACGTAGACCAAAATTTATAATTTTTTTTTTTAAGATAGTTAGAAATTCTCTTCTTTTGAATGGCTCATAGTAAATAAATCAAGTAATTTTATAACTTTTTTTTAAAAAAAATTGGTCTACATCTAGATATTCATATGAAAATCATTTTGTATGGTTGGATCGATTATTTCAACTTTCAAAATAAAAAATCGATCCATAGAACTTTCAAAGTTGTATATATATATATATATATTATATATATATATATATATATATATATATATATATATATATATATTATTTTAGCTCTCTAGGTGCTCGTACTTTCTTTCCTATCTGATTATCTTCTTTTCTCAATTGTTTATTATAAGTTTATAACTAATAACAAGTTAACATGGTTCTTTTATACAACTTTTTGGTTCATGATATAAAGATACCAAAATTTACATGCATATTTTTTTTTCAAAATATAAATAGTCTAGGGCGCAAGTGTTAATAGTTATAGGTGATAAGTATCAATACTGTCAAATTTATTATTGTTAAATATTAATACTGACAATATAAAGTTTGAATTTCAAATTATTAAAAGTTCATTTATCAGAACGTGGTTATGTTCCCAAATAAGTATTTTTTTTATACCTTCTTGATAATCTATTAGCACATGCTATGTCAACTACTATTACGAGTTGTGATATGACTTTGCGCTTGATTGTAAAGTTGGAAATTTTGTGTGAAGTTCATATAAATAATATGATGGCACGTGTTAAAACGGTCATTAAAATAATTCCACATACTAATCTAAGAAAAAGAATTACACCTTCAAATTTTGTTAAAACTAAATACTCAAGACTGCCGGAATCTGTTTTTCAATTAGAAAAAAGTAAAATAATTCCATATACTAATCTAAATAACATTATCCCTTAGCAAACCGTACTAATATAGATAAGATAACATTACCGCTTTAGTAATCCAATGCACCCGCATAGAAGGCTCAAAGTCTACCATTTGGGTGTGTTTCATATTTTGAAAGTTTATGCGCATTGGAAAATCGTGGGAATAATTGTGGATCTACGTGTCCCCACTCGTCCAAAGTATAAAACCAGGAATGAGTTAATTTTCGTTGAGACTAAAATTTATTCTAAATTTTATTTCAATCATTGAATTAGCATTGAGATTGGAAAATGTATAAAATAGAAAATGAGTTTACATCGAAATTAGTAAAAAAAAAATTGATTCAATGATTAAAATAAGATTTGATACAAATTTTAATCCCAAACTATTGGAAATTAACCGGTTCCTAAAACCAAATGATGTAAAAGATCCTAATTCCTATTATATTATTTTGGACGGACCTACTTTTGGTTGGGTCTTGATTTGAGGGTAATTACTAACCGCTAATCTTTAGTTAGAAATACAATAGACGGGTTTATTTAGTGCGACCACGATCCCTATCTCACTCCCCAAAATTTACTGGTTAAGATGTAAAACGAGCAACATAGATACCGCCCAAAAGTTTCACGGGTTCTCTACTCATGGGTTCTCTTCTCTCTCTCCATGGAAAAAGTTTCCGCCGTGTTCTTTCAGAACTCATATTTTATTTTTTATGATGCTAATTTAAGTAAAAATCGGGCCAAGGGTACTCAAAAGACTTATTTAATATTTCTTTTAGTTCTTCGAGTTGGTGCACATGTTTCGCTCGGTACACGCACCCTTCCTCCCTGATCCATTCCAAAGTCCAAACCCCATCCATTGTTTTCCTTGCTTCTCGCTCGCTCTCGTTCCTTCATGCACCTAATTTCTACGCCAATTAACTAATATAAAAGGTTCAGACAGGTAGGGGTATAAAAAAGATAATAAATTATTCAATTTTATCAGTATCTGTTCTGATAAATTATCTGATAGTATCTGTATTCAATCGTATTTGAAATTTTTTAACGGATGAGAATACATTTTAGTTATTCCATTAACATTCAATATTATCCGAAGATATCCGTATTTAATATTATTCGATTTTATCCGAATATATATCTGAAAAATTCTTATTATATATTTTATTAGATTTTCAACTTACATTGTAAATCTAATTAATTTTATATCTTACATATGTTAATGTATTATATTTTTTATAAATTGTTGATATATTTAAACTACTAATATAATAATAATTAATATTTAATTTTAATAATTAATAATTCTATAAAAAATAGTATGTAATTATTTTTCAATGATATATATAATATTATTATTTAATATCTAAAATATATTTTTATTTGTATCCGTATTCGAATCTAGTTCATTTCCAGATATTCATCAAATATTTGATACTTATTTGTACCTGAGATTATCAATATCCAAAAATTATAATAAATATGGATAAATAGAGTAAAGATACCGTGAGCTCACGGAGGCCTTCTGTAAGATTAACTCAAAAAGTACATCAAATTATATCCAAATTATAATTTATCATACTCATTAAATTATTTATATAAAATTTTATGGGATGCAAAAATTTGAAGTGTTTTGATTTTTTAAGTCACCATTTTTAATTTTTAAAAATGATGTTCAAACATTGAATATTTTATTATTATATTTAGAGCTTATTTTCAAAATTAAAAACCATAACATAAAAGCTCAAAATACTCTAAATTTTTGCATCCCATAAAATTTCCATATAAATAATTTAATGAGCATGATAAATTAAAATTTGAGATGATTTGATGTATTTTTTTAGTTAATCTCACAGAAAGCCTCCGTGAGCTTAAACTCATGGTATCTTTACTTTGGATAAATAAGATCATTATCCATTTACACCCCCTAGGAGGAGGCATAAGTGATGACCATTATCCATTTACACCCCCTAGGTCGAGGCGCCAGCACTGAGTTACGTGAGATGCAGATGCTGGATGCCATGTCGGGCTTTTTAGTTAGAGGTGCAAACGGATCGATACAGTTAGATAGTAATCAAAATTATATTCATATTTATTTTAATTTTCTGAATATGAATTTTCTGGATATGAATACGAATACAAACAATTTCGAATATGAATATGGTTAATATATATAAATTATAAAAGATAAATATAAAGTTCATTTAAAATCTATAAAATCTATTAAAATTTATAATAAAATAAGTGTTTCAATATACTATTCTTTATTTAAAATTTTAAACATATATTTCTAATTTTAAAAGCATTAAACTTCATAATATATTCAATTGTTATGGTAAATTATATTTATTTTTGTATAATATATATTAAATAATATATTATATATTTAGTATTTGAATAAGAATAATTAAGATTGAAAATTATTTATATATCATTTTTTATCTGAATATTCAGATACAAATTATTATGTTTAATTTTTCAAATACAAACTAAATACGTCGGATATTATCTATATAAGTTTTTTTTAGTGCGTAAAATTTGTGCGGGGAGATGGTGAAGCACGCAAACAAAGGTGAGACAGCTTTCATGGGCTTCTTCTGAAATCTGAAACGCATCTGCAGTATGGATTAGTGTTTTAAAAACAGATCGGGTCGGGATGAGACGAATTTCCACGGATTGACGGATTTTGACGGGACGGATCGGGTTAACGGGTTTGCATGAGACAGATTAGTATGGGTTCATTTTAGAGGTTAGACCGCGATCCGCTTTAGACCCGTCAGGTCGACGGGTCGGGTCGGGTCGGGTCTAAAGGTAGGTGGGTCGGGTCGGGAATAGGACGGGTCGGTCGGGTTTTTTTTCCCAAAATTCAAAAATAATTTAATAAAATCTAAATAAATTTTCAAAAATTCTGAAAAATAAAAAATATTTAAAATATATAATCATTTATATTCTTGACCAAAAAAATAAAATGAGTGGTATTTATAGGAAAAAAATTTGAAGGGTAAATTTTATTTTATTTTTTTATTTTTTTTAATTTTTTGAATTTACCCGGTTTTATCAGGTTGTGGGTCGGGTTTAACGGGTAAAGGGGACGGGTCGGGCAGGTTTTATTCTCGGGTTTTCCGAGTCAGGTCGGGTCGGGTCAAGATGGGGGGAGGTTTGCACGGGTCCAACGGGTCGGGTCCAAGACAAATGTTTTCAAATTTGTTTGCCAGCGCTTGTTCTAGACCCATCGGTTCTAACGGATCACGGGTCCAACGGATTGGGTCGGATCACATCCACAGATCGGGGATCGGGTCTAACCCGCACGAGTTATTTTATAACACTAGTCTGGACGCGTTCCCGGGTACACTCTCCTGTAGGCCAGAACTCATTTAAAATAAGTTCAAAAACTATTAATATTAGTTGTGCATATAAATTTAAGAACTCGTACTTAAATTAACATGTACAACGAGCGACTAATTATTTCTTTTCTTTTGGCGAAGAGCACATAACTCATTTTGTTATTATTGCTTTCAAAAAGAAATTAAAGCAAGTGAACTTTGTTGTTTTTTATAAAGAAAAAATAAACCAATTAAACTTAATACAGTATAATAGAAAGCGTGCCTATTAATAAATGAAAATAATTTTACATTGGATTATATGCATGCAGTCATGATGCTGTTGTTTTCGGTTTCCATTTCTGTTTTTTTAATATATAATCAATATTTTTTTCTAATTGAGTAAAAGTATCTCAAAACTACTACAAATTTATGAATTTATTTAAAAAAATATTGTTAAGATTATCATGTTAATAAAATGGATCCGACCCATAAAATAAAAGACATAATTTTATGAAAATTATTTTTTTTGAAGCAGCAGGCGAACAGTCTACTATAATATTTTCATTAAATTAAATTGAAAAAAAAAGTACAAACTTGATTAGAGGAAAACATTAAAAATACTCAAGAGTTTAGTGCAGCACATGCGGGGATACTGTATGTGGGGGTGGGTGGGGTAGGGGGTTGACAAGAGAGAAGGACAGGGAGTGGCGTTTGAGTCAAGTTGACAAGTAAAATAAGTCGGAGATGTGAATAAAGTTGTATAGAGATGATTGAGAGGGCCTGGGTGGGTGGTTGCTACCAACGATTGCATTTTCTCTATGTCATTCGATGTTTAGACAAAATGAGATTGAGTGGGAGTGTCTTATTTTATCGGTTTGATTCAAATAAGTGCAGTAACAACAACACACTATATCTAACATATGTCATATGGTTTACAAGTAGAATGGGAAACAAGGAGATTGAACCAGCAACAACACACAAGAATAAAATAAGGCACATAATTGCACAAGGCTCAGCCAAGCATGCATGGCACGGGCACAAACCGACACACGATCCACACAATCGGAGAAATAAAGAAAGGTGTTACCGTAATTTGACAGATGTAACAAAGGGGTTGGTCAGGGTTGTGCTCGACTTGGCTCAGGATAGCGAGGGCGATGAGGCAGCACGTGAGGGCAGCTTGGTTTGGAATCCAGAGAAGAGGCAGCAAGAGGGGAGGCTATCGATTGCAACATCAGGGGCGGTGGTGCGGCTAGCGGAGGGCTTTGGTCGGATTTAGTGTTGCCTGATTTTGCCTAGAGGTGGTTAGGCGGTGTCTCGATTTGGGGGTAAGGAAAGTGCAAGATCAATGAAAGGGTAAAAAGGGGAAGGGTTGAATTGAGCGTCGGTGAAGGAAAAGATGAGTGGTCTTGTCATCTGGTTATGCCTTTAGGGTTGTTGAGGGCCTGATGCGGCGATCTGGGTGGTTAGGCATGGTGGCAGTCAGCGGGGTAGAACTGTCGAGAGATGGTGGTGAGGGTTGAGGAGTGTGTTAGAGATGAGAAATGAGGAGATGAGAAGGGTAGGGTGCGGATCTGGTGATGGTTGAGGTAGCGGTGGTTGGACGGTTGAGGTAGGGTTGGAGGTCGGGGTAGCGGTGATCGGAGGCCAAGGTAAAGGTTGTGGTTGGCAAAGGGCTAAGGGCAGAGATAGAGGTTGTGTTTGGCAGAGATCGAAACTAATAGCGGAGGGCGACATTAGTGGTGAAGTTCGGGGTAGTGGCAGAGGTGGTGGTAAGTGGTGAAAGAAACACTAGGTATATGTATTTTAAATTGACGTAGAAAGAGAAAGAGGAGAAGAAGACAACATGAGAAAAAATAGAGTTAAAAGTGTCGGGAAAGGCCGGCGGCGCAACCTCCCACCTAAATTTTCTTTTTTCCTTTGTTGTCTTCGTTGTCGCAATGAAGAAGCTCTTTCGCAGAGATCAGAAGAGCTCTCTATCAAAGGATTACCTTCATGGACATCATTTCAAAATCATAATATATCATATTATTTTTCAAAAATACAAAACTCCTCATATCACATCCGCACTCCTAGTTTTATGGCATGATGATATAATTTTGTTGTGTCGATTTTGGTTTGATTTGATGATTTTCTTAATGGATCGGTTAGGCTAATTTCGTATTAGCTCGATAAGTAGTTATTTACATATTATTTAGTCACTAATATATTATAATATATTTACCATATTATTAAATAAATAAAATATTCTAAATTTATTATTAAATTAAATTATAATTTAGTTATTCAACTCTAATTATTTATGATAATATAAAAAATATAATATATATATAGGTGCAACTTTCTGCTATGTTTTGATTATGTATTTTGCTGGCCATGTTATAGATCTGCGTAGTAGATGAATATACATATTTAAACGGATTTAATAATTTGTTGTACAATCACACCGAATAGACAATGCATAGAACATATATTGAGGGATTGTTTATGCTCTTTCTTTTATAATTTCTGTGTTGAATTATTTAATTAGTTATGTTTGCATTCATTATATTAAAAGTTACATAATCCATATATCTGAACCAGAGCATTAACAATTCCTTCCCGATTCGTTCTCTCTCCCACGTGAATTTCTCAATCGATCTCTACCTCTTCTCCCCTTTGCAAACCCAAACCCTAGGTGATTCCCCGCCGGCCTCCTACCTCTGGCTCACTGTAATTCCACCCGACCTCTCCTTGCCTCTTCAATCATATCATTGTTGTCTCACCACTTCGACATGGTGCCCTCCACTTCGCACCATCTTGTCTCTATCGCTCGATTCAAGCCTCTCAGCTCACCTCGCCTCGCCTCTATGTATTGTTCATGCCTGATTTACAATTTGACTTATTATTATCAGAATGTAAAAACTCATGCCGATTCAGAAAAGTCAAGCACGAGTGGGCAAAAGGAGTTGCTTGGAGAAGAATATTAGAGTCGAAAAAAGAAGAGCACAACATTGTGAAAAAGCATCTCAAGGAATTAGAAAAGAAATTAAAATCAGACATAAAGGTGTTTGCAAAGGAAGTGAAATCTCTCAGGAGTTCTTAAGCTAAGTTGAAGAAAGTTGCAAATTTGTACTCTGAAGAGAGAACTGCATTGCAGGTATCTGATATTTTCTACAATTAAGGATCTTTGAAATTAGATATCTTATCATTTTAACAAGAAAAATGCTTAGTATCTGGTATCTTGGATTCTTTCACCTGTTTCAATTTTCATTTATGTTCTCTCATAACGTAAGTAAAATTGTTATGTCTATTTACTGTTGTTATGTACAAATACTATCAGAGATTTAGTACTTTTTCTTATTTAAAGCATATATGCCATTTTTTTTTGCCATAACTCTAATATGGTTTATTGATTTTGGTTCACCATAGAGAGCTCTTCAAACCGAGAGAGAAATGAAAAGATACAAGTTTATCTCAAAAGAAACTTCTTCATGAATGCAAAATCCTCCAAGATAGGCTACAAGGGTGTTGTGTTAACCTTTTCTCTGAAGATGAAGATAAATTAATTATAGAGAATTCCTTTGTTGGTGATGCTTTGGATCTGTTGGCTACTTCGGATAATAGTATCATCGTTCTTCTTGCTGAGGTACTAATATTTGTGAAAATGATCTGGCCTTTCCGAGCAATAAATCCAGTACTAATCTGTAGGTTCTGGTATTACATCCCATTGGGTTGGATACCTTGAAAAATTTTAAATTATTATATTTTATAAAAACTTCTGGACATATGGGTTGATTTTAGGTTGCTGCCTCTTTCCAGTGAGTAATATTTTCCCTTTTTTTACTCCTCTTTACTTCTTTTGTGCAGTACAGTGATGGTATATATTATTCATTTATTATTTTATTAGCAATTGTATGAACTATTATTTAAGCTCATCTGATACAAGAAAGGAGCATTTAGATACATCTTATTCAATTTGTTTGGTTCAAATTTTTTCTATGTTAGAATTTTGATTGTTCGCTGATGTTACTTCTAATTTGCTTTTGTTATAGAAATATCCAAAGAAAAACTAATTGAGGCTCAATTTAAACCAGTCAATATAAATTATCTTACGTGGATTTTTTTTAATTTCTCTTGATATTAGTTGGTGGTGACATATTGCTTTTTTTCAGTTACAGCCTGATGCAAACAAGCATGGCAATACAAGACGGCTTACATTGTTATGTGTTTGTCATGAGGTGCGCTCTAATTTTGATGCAATGAATGTTTCCTAGACTAACAAGGTCAATGTACATAATACACCATTTGAGGATTACCCTTGACCATTGTTTCAGCTCCTGTACATAATATAACATTTCAGGGCTGGTGCAGGAAACCAGTTTGTAAATATCGTCAAATATAGTTTGTAAATATATTTATAACATCAAAATGCATCTTTTTAGCAAATTTCATAGCATATGGAGTTTTCTATCTATTGTTAAATGTTATTTGATTTGACAGTCAAATTTTGGGCTGGTGCGGGATCCAGTTTCCCTTTCTAGACCCGACACAAAAATAAATACATAATAAATCAAAAATAAATTCCAGAAAATAGTGAATACCTGAAAATACATTTCATACATTCAAATGCATATTTTCTATGTAAATATGAATATGTTATGCATTAAAATATACATTGCCTAATGTCTTATCTGTTGTCCCAGTTTTCTGATACTGACAGCAAATACCTTCTACATATTATGTGATAAAAAATGGCGAACGATTCAAGACACGTTTCACTGGGCCTCTCCCAATGATCACCTGAATATGCCATGCTTGAATCTCACCACTGCCGTCCTCACTTAGTGCGTTCTTTGTGACCTTCCCCGGTGGAGCCGAAGAATATGTTGGGAGATCGACAATTTCCTGTTGGCTGATTTGAAGGTAGTTTTTTTCCTTTTTTGCTGGTAAAAGTTTATGGCCAAATAGGTTGAATTATTATCTAATTGGGTACAGTCAAAATGAAACTCGTGCTAATTTACTGATAAGATGGTATAAGCTGCTTTATTTAAAGATTAATACATTACTGTTATGACTACTTAGTGCTTACGGGTAATACAAGATAAAGCGTTTTATCAAAACATCAATGCATTGGTGTTATCAGATAAGTGCACCATTGTTAATGCAGGTAAGTTCTACATTTAAGCATCTATTGTACATTTTTATGAGTGAATTAGGTTTTATTAACAAAACTTTATTGGTATTGTACTGCTTATTGATCTTCTTTTATAAAGGATGAGTGCATTATTGTTATTAAAAAAATAATGCATTGTGATGGATTGATTCTTTCATATTCAGCTTGACAAGAAGCTTGTAGCACATTATAATGCGAAAAAATAATTTCGATGAACATGTGGAATGAAAGCAAGAAGGCAACAAAATTGCCTGGGCATCATTCATATTGCCAACTACTAAGTATCTTATATCACTCATTCCCGATGCAAAAATTTATGTTGTAGAAAATTTGGATGTCTCTGAGTTGATTGACAATATGTAAAATTAAAATAATTTGTGCCTTCTTTTATTCTATTTTGATATATAATAAATCTTCTGCGCCATCCATGATCTTATATGAACATAATTACATATCACATCTCCTTTATGATCACATTGAGTATTTTAATTTCAAATTGGATAGGAACCATTACTTTTTTTAATTATTTTTTTACTAGATTTTAGATAGGTCGATTAACACTTCACAACGCAGGAGACATCAGCCCCAACAAAGAGTACAACCCGGCCGCGAAGCGCGGGTGAGCAACCCTAGTATATAATAATTGAGCTTGCATATGAAACTCGACTCCAGCTTAGTTCGATCTAACTCAAGCTCCATCTAGCTTGAATTTCATTTAATTTGAATTCAGTTTAGCTTAATCTCTCGGATCGATTTAGTTTGGCTAGTTTGCAACCCTATTAATTTAGACGTATTTGAAATATTTCTTGTGACGAGTTTTTGTAATCTATAGTTCTATATACGCTACGGAAGACCACAGTATCGTATGCACAGAGAACTCAACAGAAAAGCACGATTTTCCCCCCTTTTTGTTAGGTCATGTAAACTTTTCAACAAACTATTTTCAACTATATCCAACATTGATTGATTGTCCCTGCCCCTCAAATTATAGCCACTCATTTATAATTTATTCCATTCCTATGGAGGTAAGTTGGGATGAAGAGATATATATATAACCTACACAACCAAACTCGGATCAACAAAATATATATGATACAATAACAAGATCTTTGGTTCATTGCTGGAGATTGAACCTTCCCATAGCCATAAGTAGCTATCCCTTGCTCTGAAAAAAATAAACGCAGAAAAGCTACAAGATGCAAAAACAAGGATTGACTACAGCCAATATATATCTAACTATTCTTCAATTCATATATATAGAGTTGGACTATGGTGCTATGTATAGCACGGATCGTCTCCGTGCTATAGATCCGTTCTTCATTTTTAAAGTTCGAATAGTCAATCCGAACCATACAAAATAATTTTTATATGAATATCTCGAAGTAGACTAAATTTTATATTTTTTAGAATTTTTTTACTATTTTTTAAGACAGTTAGAAAATCACTTGATTTAGATATTATGAGCCATTCAAAAGAGCCGATTTTCTAACTATCTTAAAAAATAGTAATTTTTTTAAAAAATATATAAAATTTAGTCTACATCGAGATATTCATATGAAAATCATTTTGTATGGTTCGGATCAATTATTTGAACTTTGAAAACGAAGAACGGATCCATAGCACGGGGGCGATCTGTGCTATACATAGCACCATAGCCCAAGTCCATATATATATATATATATATATATATATATATATATATATATATATTCTAATTTCTGACTTAAAATTAAAAATAGAGCGCAAAACACACAACGTCTCTGTACTTTGCAAAGCACCATAGTTATACTCTATATAGAATTAGGCTATAGTGTTTTGCAAAGCACAAGAGCGTTGTGTGCTTTGCGCCCTATTATTAATTTTAAGTCAGAAATAATCGATCCAAACCGCTCAATCTAATCTCCATATCAAAATTTATTAGTAAATCAAAATTTATATTTTTTGCAATTCATTTGCTATTTTTTTTGGATAGGGGGAAAATCGTCATTTTTGGATGAACTAGAATTCTCAGATAAAATCATTTTCTCCTCATCAGAAAAAATAATAAAAAATTATAAAAACATAAAATTTGGTTTACTAATAGATTTTGATATGAAGATTAGATTGAATGGTTTGATCGATTATTTCTGACTTGAAATTAAAAATAGAGCGCAAAACATATAATGTCTCCGTCTCTGTGTTTTGCAAAGCATCATAGTTAGAATATATATATCGACATCATATATGTGTAAAGGATTGACTACAACTGCATAGTACTACAAAAGAGAGAGAGAGTTGGGCTATGGTACTATGCATAGTACGGATCGTTCCCGTGCTATGGATTGGTTCTTCGTTATCAAAGTGCGAATGATCGATCCAATCATACAAAAATAATTTTTATATGAATATCTAGATGTAGACTAAATTTTATATATTTTTTAAATTTTTTACTATTTTTAAGATAGTTAAAAAATCACTTCTTTTAAATGGTTCATAATAACTAAATCAAGTGATTTTCTAACTATCTTAAAAAATAGTAAAATAATTAAAAAATATAAAATTTAGTCTACATCTAGATATTCATATTAAAAATATTTTTGTACAGTTAGATCGATAATTCACACTTTGATAACGAAGAACCAATCCATAGCACGGGAGTGATCCGTGCTATGCATAGCACCATAACCCATCTCTCTCTCTATATATAGATCGTTGATCAGCGAAAAAAGTCGCTTGATCGCAATTGGAGGCGTCCAGTAGCAGCCCCTTCCCTTCCTTTTCCTTTCTGTCTCTACTCTCTTTTCAAATTGTGCACCATTTCAAAATGAGAAAATTAGTCCCATGCCATCTCAAAACTTTAAATTTAGTAAAATACCACTTCAAAACTTTAACTCCCTCTAATGCCACCCTAAAATAAGTTTATTTAGTCTTTTGCCACACTTATATATTTTTTGTTCATTTTTAATTAAGTTCAGTAAAATATCACTGTATTCTGGGGATGTATTTTTTTAATTCCAAAAATACCCTCATTTTTGTCTGATATATCTTTTCCTACTAATTTCGTCTGTTAAAATCGTTGATATCTCTGCAAAATGCGTAATTGTTTTAGTAAATATCAAATCAAATACTTTTTTATTTTATTCTACAGTAAAGAAAACAGTCAACAAATAAATCATACTAAAATCTTCTATCCAAATGACCCATAAAGAAAATTACAAAAATGCATTTATATATGCTTACGAATAGAATTTTCGCTTTTAAAGTTCTGAATCATGATGCTCATAGTCTGAAATTTGCTTTCTGCGTTACGCATTTTGCAGAGATATCAATGATTTTAACAGACGAAATTAGTAGAAAAAAATATATCAGACAGAAATGAGGGTATTTTTGGAATTAAAGAAAATACATCCAAAAATACAGTGATATTTTACTGAACTTAATTAAAAATGAACAAAAAATATATAAGTGTGGCAAAAGACTAAATAAATTTATTTTAGGATGGCATTAGAGGGAGTTAAAGTTTTGAAGTGACGTTTTGCTAAATTTAAAGTTTTAAGATGGCATGGGACTAATTTTTCCTTTCAAAATTCAAAACAGAAGGAAGAGATACTGACAAATCCATGACTTTTCTCCTCTGTCTCCTTCGCCTCTCTCTACCCTCAGTTCGCTCTCGTTAGTCTCTCGTTTCATCTACCTTCGCTTCTCTCTACCCTCAATTCAAGTTCATACCCGATGAAACCCTAGATTTGATACTCTGCTCGCCTCTGCACACCACACCTCTGTCCTCTTAGTCCCCTTCGCCTCCTTACCTTCCGAAGTTAGTAGGTGATTAAATTTCTTTGTGGAATCATTAAAAAAATTGGGTTAGGGTTTAAGAATTTTGAAATTGAGAGTGGCAGTTGTTGGTTGGTTTTTTGAAAATTATGGATGATGAGTAATAGAACTTATAATAGCTCTGAATTTGCAATTGAGAATCGCTGAAATGTCAGTGCAAACAAACAAGCTAAGGGTCAGCCGGTCAGGTATAAACTGTTTTGCCATACATACCTGCTCTATTAATAACTATTGGTTTGTAAGATTAAATCTTTAATTATATTATTTAGCAGTGTAAATAAAATCTTCAATTCAAAGAAAATTTAAAATTAAATATAGTATCTGCTGGATGAAATTAATATAATGTGTCATGTTTGAACTGAAAATGTAAGGTACTCACCATAAACCTTGACCCAATTTTGGTGTCCATTCACTACTACTAGCTTGATCCAATATTACTTTTATTCTTATGAAAGCTGATGGCAATAAGAAATTTCTTTCCGTTTTGTCATTACAATGAGCATGCTACATTGAAGACATCTTGGTGTGAGTTCGATGCAGGCAATAAAAATATTGTTAGACTAGTCCAAGAAAGGAGAAAATTAGAATTTACTAGCATATCATAGGGATGTTTTGTTTAATATTTGCCTATTTTGTATACTGTTCGACGCCAATATTCCATCTTTACTGTACCAAAAATTCTAAATTCCATTTTTTACTATACAAAAAAGATATTAAACATATTTAGGGGACAAAAGAAGTGTCAGGATTGATCAATCAGTTGTCAAGGTTGCAGATGAACAAATTAACTTGCAAATATCAAAAGCACCTCTAGATTGTTGCAGTCTAGATTTATTATTTGAATTTGTATTTGGATGTGTATTTGAATTAATGAATTTGCTAGTTTGGATTGTTGTAGTCTGAATTTGTTATTTGGTTAAGATTTATATTTGGATTTGTATTTATATTTCAAACTTATTGTCAAGCTGTACATTGATTTCTTTCTTGATTAGTGCCCTTCATGAAAAGCGATGCCAAATATGCGCAAAACTGAGATTGATATAGAAAATATAAAGTCAAATAAGAATATGAAATATGAAATAACAGTAGTAACTGCTGCCTGATAAGCAATATAAGCTGTATCTGTCAAAACCATACACTTCAATAAGAACAAGTGCAAAAGCTTCAGCCCAAACACTTAAAAGCAACGATCTTGATCTACTTGCATCCACGATACCAGAAAAGCAATGTACCATGATAATATATTAGTTGTCAATATTACAATCACAAACATTAAATGATGCATGAAGAATTTATCAAATAATATTTGAACTTAGTTGGCATACTAGACTAAGTAGAACAACACTAATCACTGAAAAAGATTTTTGGTTCTTGTCAACAAACTCAGCAACACCTGAAGATATGGAAACGACAATACTTCATTTTGTAAGTGCAAACAAAAACAAAGTGATCATGGATGTGGTCTTAAAATGACTCATCGCTTGAGGCTTCTCGCAAGATAAAATTGGGTCAAGCTAGTAATGGTCAAAGAGCACTAGAATTGGGTCAAGGTTATGGTACCTTACATTGCCAGTTCAAGCACGGTACACTACACTACATTAATTTCATCTAGTAGGTACTGTATTTTTAATTTTAAAGTTTTTTTGAACTGAAAATTTCATTTACAACTGCTAAAAATATAATTAAAGATTTAATCCATGTTCAGTTGCTCATGTTCATACTAACATGGACATCGAGCCCACACTTTTGTCACCATCCCCAAACTGACAAGCATCCACCTGTACTCCACTTTCTTTTGCCACAAGCTGAGGTAGTACTTTATTTTGCTCCTCCAACTGCCCTTTAAAATCACAAGAGATTGTTGATGGTCCAGATTGTGAAGTAAAAAAAACTTTTTTACTTCATAACTCACCATAGCATATATATTATATATATATCGACATCTCTATAGTACTGGACATATAACAGCTGTGCAAGATTTTGTCGACATCTATCTATTTTAAACGTCAAATTTCTAATAACTGTATTAGAATAAACGAAACAAATATTTTTGAATTTTTTTCGAATTTTGCATCCTTTTTTTGTTTTCCAAAATAAATATTTAAGAAAATTGGTATGAATATAAATATATTACTTCTTTTAAAAAAAATAACTAAATAAAGTTAGGAAAAAATAGTGAGCGAAAATGTTTTCAAAACATTATAAAAATATAGATAATGTCGTGAAAGATCTTCAAAATTAGATACATTGGAATTTTCTTTTGTTCATTTATACGTAACGAATAATATGACATGAGAAATTAATAAGTTCGTCACGGTTGGCTACTGGTCAACCGTTAGCCCATGGTTGGCTAGTGGTTAATATGAAATGAGAAATTAATAAGCCTATAGTATACTCTATTCCCAACTGCTTTAGGATCCTGTACTGGATGTGCAAGTTTTTGTTCCAATAAATGCTTGAAACTTTGATATTACTTTTTTAATCACGAAAGGCCTGCAGAGCTTCGACTTCTATTTGTCAATGGCTAAGAGTATTGCTTTGAACTCTTTCTCGTAGATTGAAAGACTAAGTGCCCTAGGACCCAAGGCCTTCAATCATGAAGTGTTAACAATGAAGTATTTAATAAAAAAATAAATTTATGTAGACCTTAAAAATGAATAGATTTATGAACAGCAATACAATCAGTATCATTTCATATCTCTGATGTTTCATTGGTACTTTGCCAGGAGGGATAATTGCCATGTGGAGAAACTTTGAAAGAACAATAAAACAAAAATTGGGAACTAATATATTATCCCTCCTGGTACTTTGCCAGGAGGGATAATTGCCATGTGGAGAAACTTTGAAAGAACAATGAAACAAAAATTGGGAACTAATATATTATGTAGACTAAAACAATTTGACAGCTGAGGTTGCTTAAAGAAAGTACCACTATGGCCTGTCATGTGTTGCTTCATTTATTTATTTTTTACTTGTGACTATTGACATGCACTTTCATAGCAAACCGATTTTAGCTTTGTTAGCACATGTTTCTTAACATAGCTAAGAACTTACCCATGATATCTTTTCGATTGATTTTCCTCTTGGGTTTGTGCAGGTCATTATCAAGGTGCAAGACAATAATTGTCTCCTCTGATATTCTGACACGCAGTGATCTAGTGATCCCTGATCAAGATTGTCTGTATATGGAATTCCAATCTTCATAGTTTGACGCCAGCGGTGGTAGCTGGTACCAGCCTTGCATGACAGTGCTGCTGGATTTTTCTATACGCAGATTTGTATAATAATTATATTGATTTCTGGAGTTGGTTTCTGTTTAGTTCAGTTGAGGATAATCCAAAAGAAAAGATGTTTAAAATCAGGTCTCAACGGCCCAATAGGTCACCTAAGCAGTGACAGTGAGCACTGTTTTCTACTTTTCTCTCTGCTTAAGGCCGGATGGATCCAAATTGAACCCAAATATTTTTAATGAAACCATGAAAGTGTGGCTTGCCTCTCTATCATTTTCTTTTTCTGAGATTTCTAAACATGTGAAGTTAACAGGGAGAATGAATGTTTATTTATTGTTAACGGATGGGGCATTTTTTTCTTCTAAGTTTACTATTCCAATAAAAATTAATTATTGATTCCTAAGTATTTTTCCAATAAAAATTAAAAAATGTACAAAACTTTGATTCTGGTCAGGAGAAAAGTGTGAAATAATGACCACTAAAGGGTCCGATTATTGAATGATTTATATCGTATAGTAAAATAATAAGAGAATAGATAGATACGCTCAAGTGTAGATATAGTAATTGGCTATTCAAGAAAAAAAATCTCTATTTTTTATAATTGTTCTAATTCTGCAATGGTTAGGATTGATTGAAATTCATTGATTAATTTTTGGGGAGGAATATGAATTGTTAAATATTTTATAAATTTTTTATGACATGATAGATTATAATAAAAATATTAAAATATTTGTTAAATTCATAATACATCCGCTACATTAAAATTCATACAATTGATGATATCTTTTTTAAAAGACATCACTTTGAAAATTTATCAACTTTTAAATTTAATTATACGTTTTTAGAAAAGATATGATTTCTATATAAAAAATAATTGATTAATTATATTTGCTTCTTACTTTGTTTGTTATTATATTTTACATTAAAATAAAATAAAATTTTTAATTTTAACATGAAAACCATCCGTAGCAAAAATATATTTTAAATAAATAATACATTTACATCACTCTTTAGATGCGAAAGCACATTCTCGTTTACTTTTAGCAAAGAAAAAGAAACGTACACCATCAGTTGAATTCACCTTTAGATGCACGCATGTAAAAGCTCATTCTCGTTATTCTTTACTGTTGAAAACTTCAGATGCACGCATGAATTCCTAACGCACATGTTCTTTTTCTGCCAGAGCTCAAGGGCTGTATGATTCGGGTCAAGACTTAGCTTGCGAATTGAGAGCATTCCGATAAACTTCATACCAGCGTTGCATACAATAATGGAAGGAAGGAGCCCCGAGGAACAAAATTACATTGCCAACCTCCTTTGGTGTCTATGGAAAGTACGGAATGCAGAGGTGTTTGAAGGGAGCAAAATAAACCCATATAAAGTGTGCCTACAGGCTGGAGGGATGAATACCGAAATTGTGAAACCGCCAAATCAGCAAAAGCCAAAAACAAACACTTACTATACCCACTACAGTCAGGATATAATTTTGATGGATGCATTTTGGGATGTATCACATAGGGCTGGCATGGGAGCCCTTCTGTATGATCACAGAGGAAAGCTCCTGACCATTCACTGCTGCCAGTACAATGGGGGGGACGTCATGCATGCAAAGACAATGGCAGTTTCAATGGCACTAGATCATTTTATAGCAAGGGGGCCTCAGTGAGGTTGCGTGCTTTTCACTGATTGCCAGAATCTGGTACAGGAGATACAAAACGCGGGTGATTCAGATTCGACATCATGGAAGGCAGAAGAAGAAATCCTAAGGCTGCGGCAGCTACTGAATGCAAATGCTGGTAAACTGAAAGTTCGTTATGCTCATAGAGATCATCTCATAGCAGCCCATAACTTGGCAAACCTGGCAAGAAGGAAAGGCTATACCTATCAAGGAGTACCAACGAAGGTTTTTTTGACCGAGAACAACATCACAGAAGAAATTGATCGGCTGGTGTTTCGTGTGGTGCAAGATGATGGGGGCTGAGGATTGGAGATGTTGCAAGCGTACAAGCTGAGGGCAGACAGAGGCAAAAGAGTTGTTACAACCAAATCTCAAGAGGCGCATGAACTACAGACTATTACTAACTCACTGTTGTTGTTTAGTTTTTCTCTTCCTTTCTTCTTTCTTTTCCTTTTCTTACCTAATTATGCAGTTTAGTTTCTTTAGGTATTACGGCACTAGTTACACACATATGTCGTAAGTTAGATATTATGGCACTAGTGTAATCTAGCTCAAATTAGGATACTGAGCTATCGTCTGGGCTCAGTCTGAAACCATGTAATCGTAACATTTAGTTATATACCCAAGCCTACGGGCCTTTCATCAAAAAAAAAAAAAAAAACTTCAGATACAGTATATATATCACTCTGTATGTGATGTTGAGAACTTTAGAATCTACACCTTGTAAAGCTGTAAAAAGCCCTTTCCTGGTTTTCTTCTTTAATTTAATTAATTAATTAATTAATTAATCGCTCTCCGCCGCATCACACCCCCTCCCTCCCGCCTCCTTTCATCGCCACATTTCAAGCCTTTCCATAAATGTCCGCGCGGCGGCCGCTGGAGTTTCTTCCTCCGGAGGAGGCAGCGGAGGGAGCGAGCAGTCGAGTTCCCCAGGGAAGCTACTGTCGATTCCGAAGGAAGGCGAGCGGATCATCGCCCCGACCCGCCGGCCCGATGGGACCTACCGCAAGGCCATCCGCATCCGCGCCGGTTACGTACCTCAAGAAGAAGTTGCCATTTACCAGTCTAAAGGAACCCTGGTAAGTATCCTTTCTTGAATTGTCTTGTTTGTTTGACAGTAACACTAGGTATGTTAGAGGGTTGGGTCAGGCTAGGTCTATTTATCACTCGACTGTTGTTTCCTGGGTCAGATTGTAAGTAATGTGTTGGAGTGTACTCTGTAATTGTACTGGAATTTGAAAGTGATCTTGATTCCTAAGTTTCGATGCATTAATCTTGGTTGTGTTGTCAGTTTAGGTGTGACCTGTACCTGGTATGTAACTGTGTCTGGTTGATTCAGGGGGCTATTTATGCTTCTATGTTTTAGAAGCCTCTTCTTTCACCTTCAATCATAAGATAAAGTTTGATTGTGCTATCTGTCTAGCCTGTGATCACACCTCTGTGACTGTTACTTATGTGTTGCGACCTTGGATTAGTGTAAGGTCTGTTTCCAACTTCCATGGAATGCTTTTTGGGTTTAGTATTATCATGAATATGGCATTTGACAAGTTTATTGCAGTTTTTAACTTGACCCTGCTTGCCTTGCGTAAGAATGAAGACAAGTAGTGGGGCAAAAGGAACAAAAAAATTAATTATGCTATTTCATTAATTGCTCTTAGCTGAAAAAAGCCCAACCAGAAGGTCCTCCGGGTTGTGATCCCGAGCTTTTGGTGAAACCCAAGAGCAAGTCAGCTAAGAGGAACGAAAAGAAGAAGGAGAAAAGGCAGGTATGTACAGCATGTACCCATTTTTAGCTTAGTAAGTTTCATATTTTCCCATGTAAACTGAAACTGCAAGACGTCACATATACCTTCTTGCAAAATGAGAAGTATAATATGTACCACTACAGCTTGCAGGAAATTTCATGTCCATCTCTACTTAATTAATTATATTCTTTATACCATTTCCATCTCCATATTATATTTGAAGATGCCAAAACAAGTCCCTCCTTTCTTGCCAGGTTTACATAACTTAGGAGCAAAGGAGGTGATTTTCATAATTTAGAACTTTTTGCCAGTGTATTTTTTTTTCTGATAAAATACGTATCCTACTATGGGTTTCCTCTTTTTTTATACGATATATTTTCTGATGCAAGATATAGCTGTCCTAAGTTTTACCTGGTATAACTCTTTGACCTTTCACTGGTTGGTGTCTAGGCAATTCTTCATGTGTCATTTCAGTCTTTTTTATTACATTTACTTGTTCATCTTTAATATCTTATCTGTTACCATTAACTGTGCTTATTAAGCGAGCCATCTTGTAACTGCTCAATTTTAATTTGCTTTAATTTAACACAGAAAAGAAACATACTTTGCTTCAATGGATGACCATCCCTACTATAAGTTTGAGTAGAACTGGCACTAATGTATACTGTAAAATTTCTGACCATGAACATGGATAAAATCATAAAAGTATAAAAGTGTTATTGTAGCTTCATACATGATTTGGCTCCAAAAATATTTATATATAGAAATGGCATTTTCGCAATTCAATTTTTTCGGTTACTTTTAATTAAGCAGAATAGACCAATATAATGTGAATAATTGCGCGGATATTTGAATGAAATGGTATCAGATATGTACTAGGCCAAATAAATATAAGAACAGTAAGAGAATGGTTTACACATGACATGCATTCAAGAGTATATCCAAGGTTACAAGTACATAAATCAAACCAAGGATTGCATTGCCTGTTTCTTACTGTCTGCTTTGAATGGTATGATATTGGTTTTACCAATTGAGTTCTGCGGAAGATTTTACAAAGTAGGGAGAAGTGGTGATATCACATACAAGTAATTGTATGTATCAACTGAATCTGCAAAGTCAACTGATCTTGAATTTCTTTAACTCTGGCATGAACAAATATGTAATAGGCTTCACTGACATCGTTAGCTGATAAAGGAAAGGACTTGGATTCTTCAGCAGAAGCTGATGTGAGCACGTTGGACGAGGTAAATGCTCACAGGAAGGATGCAGTAGAGTTGGCTGCTCAGATTAGTAAGATGGGTGTTTCTGGGTCACCTTCGGTCACGGACCCCACGACGGGTTCTGCTGAGAGCTCAATACCGGAGTCAGGTTCATTGGGTATCGACAAGAAACTTCGTGCTTTGAAAAAGAAGGTACTTTTTGCATATGTTCCTTTACTGCATAAAATTATGCAATATGACCTCTTTCAGGTTCTAGTTTTTCTTTTTTCTTTTTCATATTTATTAGATATGAAAAGGTGGCAAATACCTTGGCCTTTGATACTGTATCAGTCTGATTAGTATTTTATTTACACCAAAAGGGTGAATACAGAGCACTTTTTCTGTACTCACAAACTTTTTGGAAACACATAGGCGCATAGCATATGGTATATATGTGTCATGAACTGTTTACATCTTAGCACTTGAACCTGTATCATGTGGTATATAATGATAACCAATATGCTCAGAATCATCCATAGTAGGCAACTAGATGGATTAAGATGAAATCAGAAGCAATTATTTCTCGTGGCTGGTTTTGTATACCATCTGTGGCAATTGTAGTTTGAAATATATGACTTATAACGTCATGCTATTTAAAATACTGCAGATTAGACTAGCTGAAGCACAATTGCAAGGGGATCAGCAAAATTTGAAGATGGAGCAGTTGGAAAAAGTGAAAAAGATGGAGGGCTGGCGTGAGGAACTAAAACTTTTGGAAGAACAAAAGGCAATAGCACTTCCGTAGCAGACTTGTTAGTCAGCGTGTGGCTATCTTGTTTACAAAGCCAATGTCGCCGCTCTGTTCTAAATTCTAATTGTGTCATCATGAGGCTAACAAGCTTTGATGGATCTGTTTCATTTCAAGCGTTCGATTTTAGTCATTCTGCACAATAATATTTTGTTCAATGAATGATTTATGTAGTAGTTCGCAACTGATTTTGTTATTTCCTTTTTCTCGTGGTGTGAATATTGATTTCCATAGTCCAAAGCAGGGCATGCATAATTGTTATCAGGTTAATGTGTTGTTCTTGGGAACAACTTATAATACGTCAAAATAGTGTTGTAAATTTTAAGTTGGAGATTACTTTACTACTCTGTTAGTTCGTAATTATATCTCTTTTCAATTTTCATAGTACGCAGTTTCGCTTTTCATCGCAGATCTTTTGAATCAGACAAATAAACATGACAAGGTGATGATTAAAGTGATGCACAAGTTCCATCTGTTATATGAAATAATAAATAAAGAAAATTTCAATTGCTTCTCTTAAGAAACATGTTGCGAGTATTATTTTCCAAAACATTATCAAAGTTATTTAATCAAATAATAAGTTTCCAACATCTTTGTGCATGTTGGCAACCTAACACTGGCAGCTGTTCGTACATTCTTATGCGTCCTTAATTATTTTGCTCGTAAATGCAAGGAATATGACTATATGACGCACATGTTGAACCATAAATCGACTCGGGGCAGGGGTGTACAAGGACGGATTGGATACGGACGGATAATGATTTTATCTATTTGAATTTATTATAATTTTTTTGAATACAAATAGTTTGAAAGATACGGGTTAGATATTCGACGAATATCCATATTATGAATGCAAATAAGATATCAGATGAATATTGATACGAATACGAATATATTTTAGATATTAAATAAAAATATTATATGTTTCATTGAAAAATAATTGCATACTATTTTTTAATAGATTAATTATAAAATTAAATAATTATAAAAACTAAATATTAATTAATCATTATATTAATAGTTCAAATATATCAATGAATTATAAAAAATGATACATTAATACAGCTTAGATAAAATTAATTAGATTTATAATGTAACCTAAAATCTAATAAAAATATATAATGAGAATTTTTTTTATTTGTATTCGGATAATATCAGATCAGATACCTTCGGATAATGTCGGAGATATTGATAGATAATAGCTAAACGAGCGGATACGGATAAGTAATAATCAAACAGTACCCTTATCCGTTAAAAGTTTTCAAGCACGAATACAAATATCTTCAGGTACAGATCAAATAATTTATTATTTTTTAAATCAGATCACCGATAAAATTAAATAATTTACTATCAGTTTACATCCCTAGCTCGGGTACTGCCTGATTAAAAAAAAACAGAGAAAAATATTGTACCTCAAAACATTAGATATAGTTAATCCTACGAGGAATGAGTTGGGCCTTCATTATCAGTACTATAACTCGACTTTAGTCTCTATAATATAGTTCTCAAATAAATAAGTAATAATATAAAATTTTAAATATATTTAATATAATTTTATATTAAAAAAATTTAGACACAATGTTTTTAAATGCTAAGTAATGATGATAATTATAATAATAAATAATATACACATAATAATCTATAAATAATCATATAAAAAAGTTGGATCATTTTAAGAGTTAAGTTTTATCTTAATTTTTTTTAAATGAAGAGAGAGAAATTATTTTATATAAACTCTTAGATTGAAGAAAATGAAAAGATTTAAACAAAATCAATGGTAGAAAAAAAAATGATATAACATGGTTGAAAATCTTAAAAGCTTAACCTCTATTAAGAATTAGTATAATAGCACAGCTAGCTTAAACCGCTGAAAGCGTTAACAGAGATCTTAGATTCCTTTGCGCGGTTCCAAAATATTTTTATTATTAAGGACGCTTGGCCTAGTATTTTATTCCAAACATTATTATTTTTCTGATGAAACAGAAATTCAGAATAATATAAAAAAAAAACTTTCTAAATATTCAGTGGGACCTCAATAGGAATCATGTTGGTGTACCTCCACCACTGCTTCCTCAAAAGTTTTTCTTCCAGAAAGTCACATTGTTCATGGTGAAGAAAGATCATGGTGGGATTTGGTTGGTGAAGTGGTTTATATCGCTATCACTGATGATCATGGCAACCTTTGGTTAGAAAATGACCAATCTAACAAATATTCTCATAGGCCTCAATTTTGCTAATTTGAATTCTCCAATAGTGCAGCAGACCCACCACTGCATCACACTTCTGCTCGCCAGCGTTTCAACGAGTTCTCACTTCACGAGTTTGAAAATATCATTGTGATCATTAACAATTAATAAAATTATGTATATCATTGATACTATTAAGAATTAATAAAATTCTGTATTTATTTTTTATTACTTAGATAGATAGACTATATATACATCATTTACGTAATTTAGAAGTTATGTCACCGTTCACCGGACAATTTGAATAATTGAACAATTAAAGAAAACTTTTGTAATTGCTAAAGTTTTTAATAAACAACTTGCCATTTTCGCCAAGTTTTAGGTTACAACGAACTGAGCATATTTGTATATAATTGTATCCGCTCGTAGCAGTTGCTAGCTGCACCCCCTCACTCGCTCTCTGATGTGATTTTCTTTTTTATTATTTAAATGGTGTATTAGATCTTTTGAGAATGAGCGTAATACTATCTAGCTAGTATCTAATTCTTTTAGTCTTAGTAATAAAAAAAGATATATTTTTAGGTCTTAGTCTCATCTCATGTTACTGATTAATAACACAAATATAACCGTAAACCCATATCAGACAAGGATAACCGTTCATCGGAATAATAAAAAATTAACAAGAAAACTAAACGAGGTTCTAGCTAGGTTTCCTGTCGATTTATTATTCCCTAAAGAGAAGGGATCAAATTACCACCATTTTGATGCCACATCGGTGCCATTAAAATTAAATATCAAATAACTATTATTTAAATTCTTAAATAATAAAACTAATTGAAAGAATATTTTGTAAATATCATCTTATATATGTATACAAAAAATATATCATTTCGATATTATTTATATAAGCATCAAGCGTTAATAAAATCAACGGACCAAATTTTACAATTTAGACACGTTACTTGATGACTATTCAAATAAAGTTATATTTTTTTTTATTTTTCATATACATACAATTGATATGATATAGAATACATCTAACTGTTCACATTTTTAAATTTATACATAAATAAATAAATAGACATCATGGGCACTAAAGAAAATGGTAATTGGATCCCTTCTCTTCCCTAAATATGCTTCATTTGGGCCCACAGGAGGACCATTTTAGAATTTGATAATCGTTTGGTGGCCTTCTCTTTTGTCTCCGTGGATGTACACACCTGGAGATCGTGGAGAGTAAGATGCACAATGAAGCCACTTTAAAAAATGATATATTATTTATTATAATTTATGTAGATTGCAAATAAAAATTGTTCCATGAATAATTAAAATTGATAAAAAAAATCACGCTTGTTAATAAAGTATTTTCTAATTTACAACACTTGTTATTTTCATATTTAAATGAACATAATTTCATCAATGTTAATTATTTGTGTAATTATGTCTTTCTTAAAAAGATAAAACAAAACATATCAAACCAAACTAAAAATATTGAAGTAAAAAAAAACATACTATGTGTTGTAAATTGATAATTCATGAAAACATAAATATTAAAATGTTATACCACAATAATATAAGGATATTTTTATTATTCAATGATTTAAATTGGATACTTGATAGAAAGCTGCTATGAAACGATCGCTGCTGCACACAAAAAGTTTGGAATCATGCATGTATTCCTCCTTAATTATTTGATCATTATCATTATGATTAAATTAATAATAAAATTGTAATAACATGATATATTACTAATACAAAAAATAACTTATTTAATATAAATAATAAAATACTTATGATATAATATCTAATCTATATAGCTCCCAAATTTAAATTTATACTCGGTCTCTAAAATTGACTTTTTTTTTGGGATCGGATGGTAGATACACCCTAGCATCACATTAATTAACGCGCCTTACATATTGCACGCGGGCCCCTTTTATATATATATAAAAAAACAATGAAACAAGCATCCCTCCGGTCAATTTTCCATGCAAAAGATTGCGTGTATTTCAATGTTTCAAAAACAAGGGACTCTACTCGTCAAATTAAATCGAACTTGACATTTGGCATCTTTCTACTTGAATTAAATTGAACCTTTTTATTTAAATTAGTCAAATCGTACATTAATGTTTCAACAGGTCCTAATTTATTGTACACTTTATCACTTATGATATTTATCCTTGATGTGTGATGTGATTTGTTGGAAAACAATAAACAAATAATAATAATGAAAGAATTAATGAATAAAAAAATTAAAAGATTTGTAGAAGGACCAATCAATGAGGTGCTCCATTACATCACCAAGGAGTTTGGCAGTTTGCATCAATGTCTTAGGCAGTGTATACTTTTCCTTGTTCTTTTTTTGTTGTTGAGAAAATATACTTTTCATTGTTTAAAATCAGTTCTTGCTCTTTAGCTGTTTTGTTTAATTAAGTGTCGTCTCCTGTGCCCGGTCCATCAATGATTCAATGGCATGTATGAAGTCATCTAAATACTAATAAAAGCATCAGACTAAGCGTACACTGGAAAACATATTTCAACTTCAACCTTAACCAAAAGATTCGAACTGTTGAGGAGCAAATAAAATAAAATCCAAAGATCGACGAGGCGATCTAACAAACTAGTTTGACACGATCGGTGACACCTCGAGATCTGATAAATAAGTAAACAAAATCGATGTACAAAGAAATTAATTTATTCGAATTAGATTAACAAATTTATGAGAACCATGGTAATCAACTAAATAATCACAGAAATTTATAAGATAAAGTTATAAATATCTTATATGTAATTAAAATTAACTCATCTATAAAATTTGATGAGTTCGAGTTCATGTATTGAATGATTTGGAAGTTTTGTAATATTTGTATTTATATTAAGCAAAATGTTTTACTTTTTCGGCCTCCTAAATCTGTATAAAATGATTTTGAAAAATCTAAAAGGTAGGAATAAATTAACTTACACTTTTTCTGATGACCTTGAAGATCACGGCGAATAACTCTGTGTTCAGTCCGATAAGTAAAATACAATATATAAAATATAAAGTCATTCATATTCGTAGGAAATGATGAAATTTTATGCAAGTTCACTCTTCATAAAATGAGAAAGGAAAAATTATGTGGATCATATTTAATGGCATCCAGTGAATCCATACTATTTTTAAAAGTAGTTATAGAAGTCTAAATAATCAGAAATATGGAATTTAAAAAAAATATTTCCAATAAAAAAATTATATAAGAAAAAAAATTTAAATTCATTTCTAAATAATGAAGGATGTCTATGATAATAATAATAATAATAATAATAATAATAACAACAACAACAATAATAATAATAATAATAAATTAATAATATACACATGCTAATTTATAAATGATAGCAAAAAAAAATAAATCATTTTAATTGTTAAATTTTACCTTAGTATATTAAATTCATCTTTTTTAAATGAGGAGAGAAAATATACGTGAGCTATTAGATCAAAGTAGATTAAGAGATTTAAACAAAGTCAATGATAAAAAATATTGATGATGTAGCATATTTGAAAAACCTATAAATTTAACCCTCTTTGTGAATTATTAATTTGGAAAACACTGTTGAAGTTGTTATAATTAATAAGACTTGTAAAAATTGTCTCAATTTGTAAATACCAAATTCGCATAATAATGAACTGCTAAAAATGTGGTCTTGCGAAACACAACACATGGAATTTTAACTCTACAAAAATTAAGTCTCATAGACTATTGTAAAACGTTTGCATTTCAGCCGATATGCAAACATATCAAAAATTATATTTTAAAATCATAAAAATTTTAACTTATGATTTTCATTAAATTATTCATATGAAAATATTATGGGATACAATAATTTGATTGTTTTGAATTTTTTAAATCACTCTTTTGAATTTTTGAAAAAAGAACACAAACATTGAATATTTATTATTATTTTTAGGGCTGTTTTTTCAAAAATTCAAAAGAGTGGCTTAAAAACTCAAAATACTCCAAATTTTTATATCCCACAAGGTTTTCATATGAAAAATTTAATAAAAATCATAAATTAAATTTTTTGAGATTTTAAAATATAATTTTCGATCTGTTTGCATATCGGCTGAAATACAGACGTTTTTACAATAGTATACCTATATATATGAATTAGGCTATGGTGTTTTGCAAAGCACAAGAGCGTTGTATGTTTTGCTCTCTATTATTAATTTTAAGTCAGAAATGATTGATCCAAACCGCTCAATCCAATCTTCATATCCAAATCTATTAGTAAACCAAATTTTATATCTTTTGGAATTTATTTGCTATTTTTTTGGATAGGAGGAAAATCATCATTTTTGGATGAACCATAATTCTCAGATCAAGTCATTTTTTTTCCTCATCAGAAAAAATAGCAAAAAATTTTTTAAAAAAAATATAAATTTTGGTTTACTAATAGATTTTGATATGAAGATTAGATTTTCGGATCAATCATTTCGATTTAAAATTAAAAATAGAGCGCAAAGCACACAACGCTCTTGTACTTTGCAAAGCACCATAGCCTAATATATATATATATATATATATATATATATGGAGATAGCGTGAGAAGCTCATAGGGCTTCCGTGAGCTTAACTCAAAAAACATATTAAATCATCTTAAAATTTTAATTTATCATTCTCATTAAATTCTTTATATGAAAATCTCATGGGATGCAAAAATTTGGAGCGTTTTGAGCTTTAAGTCGCTCTTTTTAATTTTTGAAAATGATGTTCAAACATTGAATATATTATTATTATTTTTAGAGCTGATTTTCAAAAATTAAAAACGGTGACTTAAAAAGCTCAAAACGCTCTAAATTTTTGCATCCCATGAGATTTTCATATAAAGAATTTAATGAGAATGATAAATTAAAATTTTAAGATCATTTAATATGTTTTTTGAGTTAAGCTCACGAAAGCCTCCGTGAGCTTAAGCTCACGCTATCTCCACTCTATATATATATATATATATATATATTCCAATTTATGACAAAATCATTTCTATTTCTCCGTGTCTACATTCACAGTAAATAAACGCAATGTTCACATGTTAAGATTTGAAAAATGTGTGAAGTAATTGAAATGAACACTACTCCTAACCACGAGTCTACATCCTCGGTAGAACTATAAATTTTACAATTATCTGAATTTGAATAATAAATAGTCTCTTTAAATCTAAACATTATCCATAATATTATTCATATGAGAGAGACCGCACATCGTAAAATTTATAGTTCTATAGAATATATATATGCACCCCCTAACCACTGCATTCATAGTGCAAATTGAAAACTTTGTCAGAGCATATCAGCATAATGTTTTACCTTTGCGTTCACAATGCAAATGAACGTTGCGTTTAGACAACAACATGGATATGGAAAAATATAAATAAATTTGTCAACTATATAGATTGAAATATATTTGTGAATTTTTTTTCAGAGTCAGATAAAAAATAATTCTCTAGAGGAGCATTGTAGGAATGATTGGATCCGAAACTATTGTGATTCTTCGGAATAACAAGATCTATTATCTCTTTCAACCTGATCGATACAGTTACTTTTGAATTCAACAATACCGATCAAAAACCTGTTACAGCAGATTCGAACGCGGAAGGAATAGGATTGATCAATCAAGCACAAGCGCACAACAACGTGCTCGCTCCTTCAGTCAAAAACACGTGCTTGCGCCTTCACACTGCGGCCCATCTATCAGAAGGACACATCCAAATAATCCAAATAATCCAAATAATCCAAATAATAATATATGCGCCTAGCTAGATAAGGTAGTCTGGCAAAAAAAAAACTTGTAGCTCTGACTCGTTTGTGATTTGTTCGGGATTTATTCTTTATTGGCTTGTTCATTAGCGAATCAAACCGTTAACGAGTCGGTTCGTTGAGCTCATTAAGTTAATGAGTCGAGTTTTAGCTTTGGTTAGCTCGGCTCGTTAGACTCAATTGGCTCGATAAACTATTAATATTTATTATTTATATTATTTGTGTTATGAATTTTTAGTATAGTAAGTAATTTATAGTATATCATGTATTTAAATTATTATATCAAATTTGTATGAAATATATTATTATTAGTTATTTTATTAATTTTTGTATAAATTTTGATATAAAATATTATAAAAATATTATTAATTATTAAATAAATCTTAACGAGCTAACTCGGCTCGGCTCATTAAGCTAATAAGCCGAGCACAAGTTTGTCCTAACTCGGCTCGGCTAGACTCGTTTACCGTCCTAAGACAAGATGACACGGAATCAACAGTCAAAGCATTGAATATTTTTCTTTTTCTCCGGAAAATATCAGCATTTTCTCCTGAATTTTTGGTGGAAGAGGGGAACGCCACACGCCGGGATGCGATCACAACCTCTTTCAATTTTTTTTTTCAAAACAGGACGACTTCCTCAACTTAAAGAAAAAACGAGGAGAAAAAGAAAAAGTGCGATTTCAGGTCTATCAAAGGAGGTGGTATGATTGATTTCTTTGCCTACAAAAAGACTGCCATTGGTGTGCTTCTGAAATGGACCAATTGGTACTTTCTTTCTGGAAATTTTGGAAGATGATGAATGAAACTAATCAATTTTAAATATTTATAAAATATATACTTCTAACTCACAACCTCATGTACATAAAACATTTTTCTCTATTACTAAATCATAAATGATAAATCCTAGCTAAAACATGAAAGAAGTAGATTGCCACTATTATTATTACTAGTGCTGCTTTCTGGGCTTCACCGGAAATAAAAATGCACATTGCCAGAGAATTTATTTTATGAGCTTATAAAATTTAAAGATATTCCAAAATATGAGCCAAGCATACAGTATTTAATGTGAGCCACAGGGATGTCTTTGCTGACATGTGGGCCCATGAGTATTTGCTTCAGCCATTTAATGCACAGCCCTTTGCTGATTTTTCAATTTCCTTTCAATTGAAAATTTTAATCTTTTTGAAGGATTTTTTTCTCCAAAATTCATCACAATTGACTAAAAAATTTCTTGAAATATTCCAGATTTTATGAAAACTTTTATTTATCAATTTTCCCTTGCACTAATAATCCTTTAATTCTTTATGCTCAATTAATCGATTTAATTGAATTAGCCGATGATTTTTAATTTCCCTGACTTCTGAAACTTCAAAAATATTAAATGATATATGAAAATTCTTAAGATTTCTTGGAGAACCCAATTGTTTTATAAAATTTGAATTTAGAACATTAAAATATTTGATGAGGTTTTCAATCCTGAATTATCGAGGCTTTGACACTTTGTCAATTTCTGAGAATTTTCCATTTTCATCAATTTCTCTTACAATTCCTGTATCTCAGGAGCTTGAATTGAGCACTCTGAGCCTTTCTGAATTTTCTTGGTGATATTAAGCCTCCTTGGTCTAATCCGAGATTTTAAATTTCTTTTTGGATAAATCCTAAATTTTGAAGGGTAAACAAATAATCACCCATCAAAGCGGGTCATGAACATTTGGGAGATTGAAGAGCCTTCATTGATGCATTCAAAATTGCATGCATTCTTTATTAATTTGGCGAAGGAAAATTAAAAAAATAATAATCATTGGATCACTGTAAATTAATAATTACTATAAAATTATATGATCAATAATATATGTAGATGATATAACATGCTTGAGAGAATTGAAAACTCAACCCATTTTCTTATTTATAATTTTCTTAATATGCTGCTTTTGATTATTTATCGATCGTTGTTCCTTTCAGAAGCTTTTTTTGAGGGGAAAAAATGATGAGGATTATGATCTCAAATTTCATTAACTTGTTGCTTTTAAAGTACATACTTGGCAGTCCTCTTATTATTATATTTCTACAGCTACTAATTATTTTGTGGTTGTATGTTTTCCTTCCATGACCGGAGTCAAATTAAAGAGTTCCCATGGTAGCCAACTAGTTCATATATGGTTGTTTCTTCAGATTTAAATCCTTGAATATATATGATTCATAATCATATATCACGAACTCAAACAGCCTTTTTATGTGAACATAACCACTGAAGTAATATAGACACATAAATATATAATGTTTTCTCGCAATTAATTATTTAGAATATTTTATGCAAGAATCTAAATAATCGTTTAAGAGACTACATAACAAAAGAGGTCAAATGTACATCAACATCAGGCAGGAAACTAATTCAATGCATCGTCAACTATTCAGTTATTAGTTTTATTCCAAATTAAGGTATTTGATAGAAGAGGATTAATTTCTTAATTTATTTTTGAAATAGTGGACATTCTACCGGTTCCATAAGAAATAAAATATTACAAGATGGCGTGCAATGTCACAATTCCACATGGATGCCACTTGCCAGCAATGTCTAAAAAAAACATCTAAATACCAACTATAATTATTCAGATCCCTATTGTGTTAGCAAAGCAAATACCCCACCGTGACATCATTCTAGCTAACATGATGAGAATCATCAGAACATAAATAGGTTTTGAGAACAATTATATAAATATATAATCATCAAAAATGTTTTTAAAATAGGGAAGGATCAGATGGCCATACTAAATTAATCCGTCATTCCGTGAAAAATGATAATAACAGATTGGAGATGCGCTGAATAATGATGACGATTCTTGATAAAAATAAAACAAATATTTATTATAGTTATTATTGTCGGCGCATGTATAATTAGGCTCGATTTTTCTAAGACATACAAATAATATGGACTTTAGTTTTAATCTCGATTTTCTACATTTTCATAAACACGTGATGCACTTTTACTTAAAAATAAGTAAACTAGTTAAGTACTTAATATCTTTCATACTATGACATTATTATATTAGAAATAAAAAATACAAAAAAAAATTCACAGATCCAGTTGAACATGATAATTAAAGATAAAGTTAATCTTTTAATCGCAAACATCCTAGCCCGTTTATTTTGAGCCTTAGAAATTGCTTAGAATACGGAAAATTAAATTCTTTACTCAAATTTCACGAGACATCATTTCAAAATAAAAATAGATTTTAAATATTTATGGGTGTTAAAACATTTAATTTTAAAAAAATCATAAAATATATTTTTGTCAAAATTTAAATATCAAAATATTTGAAATACAATTAAACAATTTAAATGTAGTATAATTTTATTTTTCTAATGAAAATCAAGGGCGGAGCCAGACTTTAACATAGGAGGCAAAAATTATTTTTTTCAGGGGGCAATTTTTTTTTCAATATAAAATATTTTTTTATTTTTTTCTGAATATATATATATATAATTATAAAAGTATTTTCAAAAAATTTTCTAATCAGTGTTGTCAACTGTCCCCTTGACAATATTGGCTCCGCATTGGTGAAAATAATCTTACTCTTTGAAATATCATAAAATAGAAGTTATAACTTTATTGAAACAATACTATTAATCCTTTGTTATAATTAATTTTGATGTCTTGATAGTATTATTCCAAGTTATATAATTACGAGTTATACTTTAATTTGTAAAATAAGGAACTCTAAAATTCAGCGTGCCACGATTCATTGAGGATAAAAATTTGCTAGTTCCATACAAGCCCGTAGGCATACGCCTTGTCAATTTATGTACGATAATATGATTGAATATAAGAAGATCGAGATCAAATAACTAGATTTTATGTGACATAAACAGACGACTGCCTTTTTGGTACGTTCACCACTTTTCTATCTTTCATGTATCTTTCGTTTATGGAGTAAGTTAAGTAACATCAAACTTCTTTAATAATACGATAATATTTTTGTAAATAAAAAAAAAATTATTAATATTTTATAGTTAAACTATAATAAAATTGAAATTAATAATCCAATATCCAAGTTTGAAAAAAAAACAAATTCACTCTTATTTTGTCGGAACTTGATGGGTGGTCAAATAATCATTTTAAATTGCAGAATATATATTTTGTTAAACTTAAATTCTAGAGAACATATACTTTTAATTTTTTATTAAAATTTATTTATCAAGTTTTGAGATTATCAAAATGAATTTGGTTTTTACAAAGTAAATGATACCGCAGGAAAAATCAAACGTATCTGCCACAGAAAACCGAAACCAAGATAAGCATAGCCTACAAGCTAATATCCGGCCCACAGTGGGAATAATTGGTAGCAAATCACTCCTGCCCCCCGCCGGCAAAATTGCAATAGCTATTTGCCACTTTCTCAGCAAAAGAGAGAAGCAAAGCTGCAAAAGGCAACAAACTACCGACACTCGGACCCTGTAATCTGGGTCCCACTACCAGAGAAAGTACTTTCTGGGATTTTCCAGCGTGTTTCTTCCTTTCACACGGTATCTGGATCTACTGTGACTCTATCGGGGTGGTGTAAAATGTAGAGAGTTGTATTTAAAATATTAAAACCACTCGCGACACGATAATATTATTTATCTGTATCCGCCAGATAAATAAGATTCATTCTCCGACTTCCTTCAGCGACAAAAGTCGGTCAACGCTCCTTCCTTTTTCCAACCTTAAACACACCTTGCTCCAATTAATCTCTCTTTGTTACTCTTCCTTTCTCTGAATTCTCAAAATTACTATTTCAGTCTACCAGCCTCGCACACATGTGATCCCCATACTTTTCAATAATTAAACTATCTTAACATCTCTTAATCTCTCCTAATCAACTCAAACAAAACATCTCCGTCTCCCAAGGAAAAAATAAATAGAAATTCCTGCGATTCCAAAGCAAGCCCCAATCTGGCAATCTACCATCCAATGATTCTCTCTCGCTCTCACCTCCAATGAAGCTAATTAAGAAGAGTAGCAAACCTCGCACTCCCAAACTCCAGCGCCTTAACGCCGTTAAAAACTTCGATTACGTGATCTCTCCCGACAGCTCCTTCTCTTCACCAGAGTCTTCGCACCACGCCAGATCCCTCGATCCGACCTCAGCCCCTTCCACCAGCTCCAATCCTGATTTCTCTTCTATCACCAGCTTCAGGATCCATGGAAGTGGCAAGGAGGAGATAGAGTTACTGTGCCGCAGTCTGGGTTTGTCTGGTACTGACGATTTCGGTATCTCCGTTGAGGCGTGGGAAGCGGCGCACCGGAGTCGCTCGATTGATGAGTCTAGTTCTCATGATGAGTCCGCACCGGTTGTTTGTTCCACTACTAACAAGGATGAACCTAGGGTTTTAAGTGGTGAATTAGGGTATCATGAAGAATCGGATAGAGTTGGTGAAGATCTCGCTGTTGCTTTGAATGATTATGAAACTCTTATAGATTCTAATTTCTCAAATAAGAATTATAGTGGGGAAAGAGGAATCAATGGTATAAGACCACCGCAGTTAACTACCTCTCGAATGCATGTATCTTTTGAGAGCAAAGAAGAAATTGTGGGTCCTGTACAGGAAGATTGTCATTCATGTAAGGAGGACGCCTCTAGAGTTTCTGAGAATGCCAGTGGAGGTGATAATTGTGCTCACAAAAGATCAAATTTTCCTCTGGCACTGCCTCCTTGCATGTCACTTCCTAAATATGATCACAAGGGAACAGAGTCTATATGGGACCTTGTCTTGTCTTTTGGGCCGGAGGGAAGAAAACATGAAGAATATAATGGTTTCTACAGAGATGGTAAAACAAGAAACCAATCAATAGATTTAGATGAAGAGGATGATGAAGAGATTGATGGTTTCAGATCAGGAGAGATGACAGAGGGGTTCACAGGCACATCATCACTCTCGACAACTAATGATGATGAGACGTCAAGCACGAGCACCGAAGCAATGTTCGTGGTTTCACCAAATGGACGGTTCAAGAGGAAGATTCGATCATGGATGCGAGGCGTTATGCTTGGTCATGGGTCTTTCGGGATGGTTTATGAAGGGATTAGTGAGTAAGTGATACTTTTGTATCTTACCTTTCTTGTTTTTTATTATTGCATAAGAAGTTTGTCAGTAAGGGAAATGTTTGATTTTGCAAATTATATCCTGTGTAAGACCTTGTGTGAATGTTGTGAGACTGACTTTATGGATAAATCATTCCAAGGATTTGTCGAACATAACTATACTTCATAGCTGGTGGTATAAGTTTGGTTATCTTTTGCTTTTTGTCTTATCTTCTATCATATAATCTTTGTAGTGAGGGAGTGTTTTTCGCAGTTAAAGAGGTGTCTTTGCTCAGTCAAGGGAGCAATGCTGAACAGTGCATCACTCAGCTGGAACAGGTATGAGATCATTTATTGTTATTTTTTTTCTTGCGGTTTCTATTTAGGAAAATATTTTGCTGTCGTTGGGGTCTAAACACCCCCCGCACGGCTGCCCATATGAAATGTCAAATTTCATATGCATAGCACTCCCAATCATATTAATATCCAGGTGAGGATCATGAGGCAGTTTGTGCATATGTTGTATCCAATAGAAAGGGGAGCTCCACGAGTTAACATTTAATAGGAATACATGTCATGATTATGTTTTGCGGGAGGGAATCTTTTTAATTTTGCATGTATATTGGGTATTTTACAGGGCACAATGAAAGCTTTTTCTTGTCATTTGTCAATACCTTTTCGAAATCTGTAGATGTAGAAAACCAAATATTCTATTTGGTAACATTTCATTTCTTGACAATGATGGAAACAGATAATTTAACTAATCTGATATTGTGACCTGTAAGCTCTTTTTGTTGTCAACTTTGCTTTGCAGGAAATTGCACTCTTGAGTCAGTTTGAGCATGAAAATATTGTGCAATACTATGGAACCGATAAGGTTAGTTGTTTTTTAAATATGCCTTCCATGTTGCAATTTGTTAAAATTTGAAGTGTTAAGAGATTTTTTTTTTTTTTGAGGTAGAAGTTGAAGTCTAAGAGTTAATAAGAAAAAACCAATTAGAAGAGAGAGGTAATAGAAGTTGGTATCATACTGCATACTTCTTTAGTGTATACCGAAAAACCGACCTGTAGTAGTACTTTTTCTCCTACAATGTTGCTATCAACTGCTTTGCTATATGGTAGTCCTGGGGTTCAATTATCATTGGAACCAAAAGAGCCTATTTATTTAGGTTCAGTGAATGTATAGAGATGTTATCTTCGTTATCTTTTGTTCTGACCATCCATCACATTAGTTTTTGAAGAAGAAATCGAACATTAGTTATCCTAGTGCTTTTCTTGATTTAACTAAAAAATGATAGTAGAAATAGAGTGAGATCAAGTTAACTTACTCTTCTTACACATTCTATTGCACACAGGAAGAAGGAAAACTCTATATTTTCCTTGAACTGGTAACTCAAGGCTCATTGTCGTCATTGTATGAGAAGTACCGTCTAAGAGATAGCCAAGTCTCAGCTTACACAAGACAAATATTAAGAGGACTGGAATATCTTCATGAACGAAATATTGTGCACAGGTAAATTTACAACATCTTGATGTATTCTTTTATATTATATAGATATAGATGAAATTTGTAAAAGAAATTGACTATAATTAGAATGTTTGACACTTTATGGATGTACATGGTTAACATTTTTTTCTTTTTTATTTTCATTTTTTCCCCATATAACTCAATGTTTTTCAATTTTTGCAAGTATTTGTGTTTTCAGCTTGGTGTATAGATTTCTTGGGTCATGTGAAAATGCTGACATCTTATCCTTTTGCATTATTGGCAGTGGGGAGAAACAGTTCATCAGATTTTAATAATTGAAAATTACAATAAATTTTGAATTTGCCTTGTATCCATTTTTGTAATTAGATTATTTTGGTTCACTTTGGGTTATCTACATGCAACCTAAATTTTGGATTGGGATGCATATATTTTTTTAGTTCTGTCTTTTGCAATAATAACCAAATACTGGCATCATTTGAAGGAGGAGTCTGGTTTCTCTACTTGTGATTCATTCTGTAGACCAGAATGCTTTTTGTACATATCTGTATGTGTTCACAACTGATTTGAAAAAAAAAAAAAACTTTTCTTTTTGAAGGAGATCTACTACCACAACTTTTGGTGTACTATTGTGACCACGACTTTTTATTACTAAATCTTTGTATACGGTGACTGTGGAGTTCACTTGGTGCAGGATCCAATGGTGTATTTTGATTGAGTTGCATTATTGAATTTTCCCTTTTTTAACCTTGTACTGAAGGAACTCAAATTTATGATTTCATTGGTGAATGCATTAGTCGCTCAAGTTTTGAATCAATGGTGAAGGGAGGAGTTGTGGTCATGACGGGGCACCAAAAGTTCTGTACTTGTAGTAGTTTGATGATGCTACATGGTTTCCTGTGTATATGTGCCTTTTTATCTGTGTAGCATTTTTTCATGTCGTTGGTCCTATATTTGTTGGTTTTTATTGACTGTCCATCTACAGCAGTAGCAAGACCACTTGCTAACCACAGCTTTTTTCTTCTTTCAGAGACATTAAATGCGCAAATATATTGGTACATGCAAATGGATCTGTAAAGCTTGCAGATTTTGGATTAGCTAAGGAGGTGTTCTTCCTTTTTCCTCTCTCTCTCTCTCTCTCACACTCTTCTATTTCTATGCAGTTGTAATAATTTAAATTTCACTCATGGTCATGCTCTTTTAACTCCTAGATAACAAAAATCAACAATCTCAAGTCATGCAAGGGAAGCGCTTACTGGATGGCACCAGAGGTGAGCCAATTTCTCAAATTCCAGTACTTATTTCAATTGTTTAGTAATTAATAAATATGTTAATGCTTGTACTGCATTTATTTGGAGTTGCTCTGAAGCTATTACTCATGTTCTATAACCATGTTTGCGTTGCTTATTTCTACATTGTGTCCATGAGACCATGCCTCTTAGTTCTGTTAACTTTTCAGACTGGTCTGAGTTTGGATTTTTTTTAGGTTCTTATTTGCAGTTTTGATAAATCAACTGCAATACTAATGGAGTAGTTAGTGAGTTGATATTTAGTCGAAAATAACTGTCAGACAATTTTAGGTTGTCAATCCCAAAAGTACATATTAATCAGTGAGTTAATACTTATACGAAAACTAAAAGTTGGACAAATTTAGGTTGTCAATCCCAGAAGGACATATGGGCGTGCAGCAGACATATGGAGCCTTGGGTGTACAGTTCTTGAGATGCTGACACGCCATATTCCTTATCCTCACCTTGAGTGGGTAAGTAATATTTCTGTATTTATTTGGACTACTATGTACCACCAACCAAAACTTCTGAAAGATATCACCAGTAGTTAGCACTTGCGTAGTACTATGCTGCTGTAGGACATACTTTTGCATATCACTAAATGATAATGGTTGCTGTTGGATAAAGAGACAAATTAACCTTCTAAATATGGTTCATGGAGGCCATTATTTTGTGCAGTTCTATAGATATTTTGGCTAATATGAGAGCCAAAAAAAAGAGGTGTATGGGCAAAGTAGAGATTTTAAAAATAAATTGTAACTTGAGTCAGAGTCGTTTCCATTTCGATTAAATTTTGTGTTGTTTTCTTTTGCCTTTTAATTAGAAGTCAGGATGACAAAACTATGTTTGATCTTCGGTAATGATTTGCAGACACAAGCCTTATTTCAAATAGGCCAGGGGATACCACCACCTATTCCGACATATTTATCAAAAGATGCACGTAGTTTTATTAGCCAATGTGTCAGAGTTGATCCATCTGATCGTCCTTCTGCATCTGAGCTGTTGGATCACCCATTTGTTAGAGGGATCCATACAATCTTCCCAGCTTGCGGGCTCTCCTCACCATGTCATTGATTGGTGGAACTGTTTGTAGAAACTAAATTTTTCGCACTATTATCAGGTTTGCAGTTTCACTAATTTTTACTTTTTTTTCACAAGAATAGAGAATTACTGTCCCTTTGGTTCTCTATTTGTCTTTGAGCACAAGTATTTTGATAGACAATTTATTGGTTCTTCCTGCTCTTTGTTTTTTTGGGTGGGACGTTGTCTGTATGGAAAATCAGGTGTTGGAACTGAAATTTTTCCAGGCATAATTTTATGTAACACTGTAAACTCATTTTTTTGGGTGTTATATTTATTGTCAGGTGGCCTCCATTCATGCAATAAAATTCTAAAATTTAGTATGAGCCTTCAATTTCTTGCTCAAAAGCTGTAAGAGGTCGTACTAATCAAACAACTGGACCATACCCTTTCCAACAATTTACAGGGATTGTATGCATTGTTTCATCTCCTTTAAATGCAGCATGGTATTGGTTCTTCTCTTTTCACCAACTTCCAGATGTAACATCCTGTAGGCAATTATAAGAAGATATGGAAGGCTGCTTATACTGTCTCTGGCAACCTGAGATGTGCGCAACTCCAGATACCCCTTATCTCGAATTCATTTAGGTTTTGATACAGAAGTTTTGAATATTAGCTCTCTGTTCAAATGTTCCACAAGAATGGTCAAATTTACCATCAGCTGTGAGAAGTTGGTCTTAAATCTTAATTCCTATACAGTATTTCCAGTTCTTAGCTCATTTGCCACAAGGGAACAAGATCTGAAAAACATAAACTCAAGAAAAGAATATGCTATAGAGGTGTGATTATTCTGTGAAGATTCAGCGGTAAATATTGAGTTGCGTACATTACTATATTGGTGGCAACATGATTGGAAATATAGATGAATTGGAACTTTTTTCAAGCAAAGGATTAGGAAGCACGTTGAAAGGATGGTACAAATTTGAACAACGGGCAAGGAGTAGCATCATATATTTGCGTGATATAGCAAATTTAACTTGATGATTTCTAGGAAAAAAATGTAAATATATAATTTATTTAATTAATAGTATGAAGCGTCAAAACAATTCCTTGGCCCCTGAAAAATGTGATTTTGTGTCACTTGGAAGAGTTTTATATTCATTGATACTTGTGACCACTTGGAAGAGTTTTATATTCACTTGGAAGAGTTTTATATTCATTGATTTTCTGTACAGTGTGGATTTGTAAATGATGATTCTTGTTCTATTCATATCTAACATAATTTTTTTAGAGAGGGGATCGATTGACAATGGGTTATTTTGACAACCTTAACAATGAATCTCTAAATAAATACAAAAAAAATAGAAAAAAAAATTATAGATGTGTTCTTCTATCTGTGGATTGATGATCATTCAAATTTCATACAATTTCATTATCGTTTGATAGTCTATCAAAGATTGTTAAATTATAACCGTTGTAAGTTATATGAAAATTTAATGGTTTTTAATGGACTATCAAACGATAATGAAATTGCATGAAATTTGAATGATCATTAATTCATAGGTAGAATAATGTATTTATAATTTTTTTTATTTATTTAGAAGTTTATTATTAAGGTTGTTAAAATAACCCGTTGTCAACCGATCCATGCTCTTTTTTTATGCTTTTGACCTTAACGTCACTTTTTTTCTTTTCCATTTTTGAAGTATTTTTTTTCCAATTGCCAGAAACTTTTGAGCATTTCAGCTCCTGATCAACTTCCTTTCGAATTAGTTTGGAAGTAGTGCATTGGAATCCATGATAACCGCACGTTGAATTAAATTTTTTTCTGAAACATATATTTCTTACACTTCAATTTAAACACTTTTCAGAAATATATGTTTCAAGGTTTAAATTAGAAATAATATGTTGAAAAAGTGTTTATATTTAATATTGAGTATAAATAACATGTGCAATATTTTGGGAGGGGTGCAATTATCAAATGAGCTTGAATTAATCAATCTCGATATTTGATATTCGGGCAATTCCTTAGGCGGACAATTTTCCTATAGTTTTTTCTTTTCCATTTCTTAAAGTTTTCTTTCAAACTTGTTCTGTAAAAAAAAAAAAATTATAAGACTGTCAACATAATCGTCACCAAGGAATTCTGGCCTTTGTTAAATTATTTCGAGTTATATCTCAACTATCGATCTAGATGTACACCAGCATTGTAATTGACAACCCAAATAAATACACCAGCTTTGTGATTGACAACCCAAATATTTCATTGATTGTCGCTTGATGAATGAAATATTAGTTTGGAAGTATTAATTCATCAGCTCCTCGCTTTGATATGCTCTCCAACTTTCCTTGTAAATAGACGCCACATCTGATTTAACATTAAAATTGTAGAATGAATAAACAAGGCAACCTCTGTCAGCCCTTTCAAAAAATAAAATAAAATAAACAAGGCAACAAAACTACACCATTACCTACGTACATACATTTGCAAACTAAAAGCACCCAAGGGGGAATGATAAATACATTGTTACCTCAAAAATCTTCACCTTTTGGTTTTGTAGATTTGGTACAATGTCAGGAATGAGTACCAATTAATGAGCACAATCTGATAGTGCACTCTAAATCTTCACCTTTTAATTTTGCTTTTGTTCGAGATTTAAACGTATTTAATCCACCCAAAGCTGTTAAAATTAATGTTTTGATAACGCTTATGCGCTTAGCTTACCTTGTGTTGCACTTTGTGTCTTATTTTTTTTTTTTAGCACTGAAAGGAGCCCACCTAAAAATCGGTTATAATTATTTCTCCCAACGTTCAATTTAAACACTGAATGACTTATATAATTATTAATGATGGTTATATATTTATTAAATAAAATACATAATTATTAAATATAATTTGTCCAACTCAAAAAATAGTTATAACTTTTCCACTTTACGTACAATGTAAAATTTTAATGGCTGATTTCTAAAATGATTATAACACATGACAGTTATAAAATAGAGTCATGTGAGGAAATATACGGATCTTCCATCTCCACTTAGCACTGAGAAAAGTCGAATATAAATTAAGGAGTGCGAGGATAAGAAAATGATGTCACATATTTGGTACAATGTCCTGAGTGTGTATCAATTAATGAGCACAATCTAATAGTGCACACTAAATCTACACCTTTCGATTTTGCTTCGTTCGAGATTTAAACTTATTTAATTCACTTGAAACTACTAAAATTAATGCTTTGATGGGGTTTATGTGCTTAGCTTACCTTGTGTTGTACTCTGTCTTATATTTTTTGAGCGCTGAGAGGATACCACCAAAAATCGATTATATCTATTTCACCCAACGTCAGTGTAAACATTCAACGACTGATATAATTATTAATGATGATTATATATTTATTAAATATAAATATATAATGCATAATTATTAATTATAATTTGGCCATTGCAAAAAAATAATTATAACTTTTCCTCCCCACATGCAATGTAAAATTTTAACAATTATATCAATTGTTAATGGCGGTTATGCATTTATTAAATGATACACATATATTTATTAAAGAAAACACATAATTATTAACTTCAATAGTTAGTGTACCTATTAAATTGAATTTAAATTTGTTAAAAGATAAAGATAACTTATATTTGTTAAAAAATGTAACTTTTATAATTAATAACTATGTGCTCCGTTTAATAAATATATATTTTTTCTTTAGCAAATATATAATCACAGTTAATAATTCTATTCATCCGTTCAAATTTTGCACTGCACATGAGATGAAAAAAATATAACTGTATTTTGAGATGGATAATTGCAATTAATAAGTATGTATTCTATATAACAAATATATAATCATCATAAACAATTACATCAGTTATTTAACTTTTACGTGCACATGATATGGAAAAGTTGCAATTGTTTTTGGATGGACACAAAATATTTTTGTATTTTTGTATTGTTTAATAGGACCACAAATCCTACCAATACAAACACTACTTAGCTATTGTTTCCTATTTTTTTTTTTTTTGTAGTAGTAGACGTAAAAGTCTACTATATAATTTCATTAAAACAAATTAAAAAAGAGTTATAAATAAAAAAAAAAAGAAAATAGATGAAATAAAATACAAGCATTGCTCTATAACAAAAATCTAAAAGGAAAATGAAGAAGCTTGGTGCGTCTTGATGCTTTCTAAATACTATTTTATTTTATTTTCAATGAAGAAGCATTGCCCTACTTTTCTTTTCAGATGAACTTTATTTTCAATAATCTAAATGCTATATCAATATTAATTTTAAATTCGTATTTTGCATTTCCTAAATACAAGTGTAATTATTGTTTCCTACTTTTATTTTTTTGCATTTACACTATTGGCTAACAAATTTGGAACTCGATTCTAAAAGGATACGAAGCTCTTAATCTCAAAAATGATAAACAAAATGAAAAAGAACAAAGAAAACAACATATCATTGCAGTTGCACCATGAGTAGAAGAAACATTGATTAAAGTAAATCGGGAATCATTGATGAATTTGAGGGTTTATGCAAATCCTCAAACATCCTCACTTTTCGTTGATACAACAATCCCAGTAACAAGATCATCTGTATTATTCTCTGGATTTGTGTCACCTTTACTTGAATCAACCACTTCTCTCTCACTAATCTCAGCCCTTTTACTCAAGTGCGTAGACTCCTCAATAGGTTCAATGCTTAATCGTGTTTCCACAATGCTGACCTGATTAGGTTCTTCATTGTCAGCATTCTTTGGCAGATCCTTTCTTTCTACCAACTGTTTCACAGGCTCACTTGCATGGTGGGTCTCAGTTCTGACACCAATTCCTTTAGACAGAGAGATGTACTGCAGGACAAGTCTCTTGTAACAGCTCAAAAGCCCTTCTACGTCAGAAACAGTTAGATCACCAGCATGAGCATACAAGTATGGATAGTCCTGAAAGTACCTTGATGAAGAAAAGATCCAGTTTATTCTATTGTCGACTTCAGAATACATAGTTAATATCAGGCATGATACGCTGAGAGAGACGTACCAAGTGGCATTTCAGCTGTTTCCATTTTAATTTTAAAGAATAAAAACCTGCTTAAGACTGTTTGGATCATATTCTTACACAATAGAACTTGTAAATGGCACGGTAAGTTGAGGCAAATAATGGAGGTATGGACCAAGTGCCAGCTTAGAACTTTCTCTCCCTACATTCCTCCCTCTCCACCCGCAACCCCACCTGCACCCTCAACATGCATGATTCATAGCCATTCAAATAAAGCTTTTCATGGTCATTTAAATTCAGTTTTGATCCACTCAGAATACTAGTCACCAAAATCTTTAAAATCCAGAAGAAATAACGCATAAAGACAAGTGGTGCAATATACTGCTACTGATTATTTTTGTAACATACCTAGACACATCATCCACCTTGAGAAGCTCATAGCTCCTTTTTTTCTGTAAATCTGAAGCAGTTGGTTGCTTCATTCCCACTGTCGGTTGCTTAATCTCCATCACACCAACTGCCCGACCCTCATTCTCCAAATCCCCGGTGCCATCACCTCTAGAGGGATCATTGATTTGAGCAGAAGAGTTTTCTGAGTTAACTTTATTGGTACCAGAAGGCCCTGAAGGAGGCGAGAGACCCAGTTGGTGTTCTCGGGCTGCATCCATCTTCATCTGGAAGATGGCTTCATCCATCGAGAGAGCCTCCCCATCAATGTTCCAGACGAAGGACTCAGCAGAAAGGATGTTTGTGAAGAAGTAAGCAGATTCTGAGATGAGCCGGGTTCTTCGCCTGAACCTCTGTATGTATTGGAGGTTTGAATGCAATTGTGGAGGGTTTGCCTGACCAAGGAGCAAAACAAGGCTTTTCAGCAATGGTACTAGAAAATAGTACCATGGACAATCAGTTGCAAAATGGAGGAATATTGGTTCAATTGCCTAGATTAAGCAATTGGACATTATTTTCTAAAAGTAGTTCTCTTTTAAAAAATGTACCTATGATTGTTGTTATTTATTTTACTTCTTTCTTTTCAGAAAAGCAAATCATTAGTTGCTTTCTCCCTTGTAAAATGGAAAACAACAATAGTCAGGTTGAAACTACTTTCTGGAGATTTTTAAACTCACTTAATGAATCCATGCTTACACATTTGCCACAGTAATAACACATTGTTTGCAGAACTTAATTAATCCACCTAAATTTCTTGAAACTACAATGCTTAAATTGGAAGAAGCTCCAATCATTGACAACCTGAGATATAAACAGCGTGCAGTATCACTATGGATATGCAAACATTCCACAGTATCCTTTATCTCTTTGAAATTTATAGATGCAAAAAAGTTTGGGAAGGAAATTACCTTGATAGTGACGTAGATAAGAACAGGAAGAAATTCATCAGCTCCAGGTTCATTTTGGCCAGAAGAAAAAGAGGCATTTACCAGTAGGTTATTTATCACCTTACAACAATTCAAGATGCACACTAGCTTATCCCTTGGCGCCTTATACAGGTTCATCTTCTGTAGTTCCTTTTGAGCCAACTATTAAAAAAAAAAGAACTCTGAAAATGTATCATTACTATAGATGTATCCAGCTCAAATGGCCATGCTAACAAATGTCATTTCCGAGCCAAAAAAGTAAAATTCATTGAACACATGCCGAACAGATAAGCTAACAGGTACAGGTGCATAGCAACAGTAGTTTTACTGTCATGGAGGCTTTAACCATAATATCATGCTTAAGAGCAAATTTCTGAGAAAGAAACAAAAACAGAAACAAATAATGAAATTCCAAGCAACAAGTCTTTAGCTGTTATTCCCCCACACCTCCCAGTCACACAAATGACAGGAACAAGTTACTTTGGTTTTGTTTCTTAACTAACCAGCCAGGATGATTCATTCTGAAACTCTGGTTTTATATCCAAATTTTCAGGGCGTATGAATTGTTGTAGCAGGCCCATCTTTTCAAAAAGCTCCTCATCGCTCCTTGCATCTTCTGGTACTGTCGCAAATACTCGATTGTACAACTTTGCCATGACATACTTCTCAAGACTCTGAATAAACAAAACAATATCAGAAAACAAAACCTAGTAGATATTCCATACAGGTTGAAGTAAAGAACCAAGGAAAGGAAAGCAAAATGTGTTGATCTGGAGTTCTCAGAGCCTCTTTCCTGTTTTCTACATTTACTTCTAAAATTTGATCTGCTCTGGAGAACAAAATAAGGATGGTGTATTGAAACTCTTACTTTGGTTTTCAAAATGCATGAAGTTCAAATATGATAACCAAGCTGTTCAACTAGTCAGTTTAAAGACACCCAGATTTCCATAAGGGCCACTAACAGGTTACAGGATATTAACACCAAACTTGTGTGCCCTGGAAGGATGAGGAACTAAAAAATTTTACCTCACCGGCACTCTCTAGCTCTTCCTCCGAACTGCCAGCCCAGAGAGGATGAGCTCTGAAGGCATTTTCCATGCTGGCAAGGAAGTCTTGTACTGCATTGCTGTCGACCCCAGGATCAGGGGCATTATTGGAAAATGTCACTATAAAGCTGCCAGAAAACCATAGATCGTTATCAATAGAAAAATCATTCTCAAACCTCAGTACTGGTACTCCAGATAGACATGCTTTGTTCAACTGAAATAGCTTCCCCAGAACTTTGTATTCGCTCTGAAAGCTTCTCTATTGTCCAAAATACAAAAGGGATTATGTTATGTCAACCTTCAAATCAGCCTTGATCAACAATTTCGTGTTCAAGGCATTTCTTGTATCTAAGACAATGCCTGGTTGAAGAATTTATAGAAGTTGGAAATGGATAATTTGAAGTCCAAGTGGAAGTTACTTGCACCCAACTCTTATTGTCTTTGTAGTTTCATTAATTAGAAGGATTAGTAGGAACAATGAGTTAGTGAAGCTAATTTCAACTTCAACCATTATATAAACTTGGTGTTTTGTATTGTTGCTTTTGTCTTTCCAAAGTAAATTTGGCGTTCATTACAATACAACCTCAACACCAACCGAATTTCCCAATTCATTTTCTTTGTCGTGTTGTATGTAATCCGTCTAATTTCACATCTTACCCAAACCCCTCTCAGGATTCAACCAGTACTGAACCGATGGTGCATTCCAGAGGTCCGTATAAACACAGATAAAGCAAATACCTCTTGATAGACTTTACGAACTCTGCGGCGGAGGGGTGCCGCATCCTCTCGAGGAAGTCGTGCCATGACAGAGGCGCGGTAGCAGACGTAAAGGCGTCTCCGCCGGCGCCACTGCCCTCCATTAGATCTGGCGACTGGAGACAAAAGGGCTGGAGACTTTCTATAGTTCTATTTAGTTTACTTAAAAATTGTCAAATGTTTAATTAGCTTTTATTTTCCGAGGCTTCCTATGTTTTGATGACCGGAGCCTGCAGTTTACTTTCTCTAAGCTTCGGTCGCTTCGTCGGTCTGCGCCTCGCTGCGGATTCCGACCATTACATTTCCCAAAATGCCCTCCATTGGAAATTGGCCCAAGGCCCATAGTCAGTTCCTCGGACAAAACTACCCATCCGATTATTTTCTGTATGAGGAACGTGATATACTGGACCTTTCGGCCCGTGTTTAGTTCATATATTTTAACGAAATTGCTATGAGTATTGTAAAATTGACCCCGTACATTTGAAGAAAATTCTGTATGTTCGACCCCACCCATTTAGGCATTCGCCTTCTTTCAACGAAGTTCATTCCTAAAAAAAGATTTGATTCAATTGGGGAGGGAGGAAAGCAACAGCAGTGAATAAAGTTTTTCGGAGGAAAAGCGTTTCAGCAGGTGAATTAAGTTCAGTCCTATCTTTTCATTCTTGGTCTTGGACGTCTGCAAGAAGCTAGAACATAGTTTTATAGAAAAACTTGTGAACCCAGAACAGCGAAGCGAAGTCCCGAGCGAGGTCTGTAAAATACGAATTTTGATGTACGGAGTTATTTATTACAGTTAAATCAGAACCGTTGATAAATAATCGGACCGTACAAATTAAAAAAATCACACCTATCTTTTTCATCGCCGCAGGTGATATGGTTCCGAACGTCAGCGATTTCAAGCGTTACTTTAGCTGCGCCAATTGATTTACAGGAGGTGCTTCAGCCACGGTCTAAAATGCATGCTTCGAACCGATTTAAAATTCTTAAATGATGAAGTTATTATCTGTGCAACACCGCAACACTCTCTCTTCTCAGATATGGCAATATTTCTTCAGATGAGTTCAACAGCTTTTTTCTTCTTCTTGGTTCTCCGATTAACGCCATTTTCCTTGACAAAATACTGATTAATTCTTTACGGAGATTTTGTCTTGTTAATTGCGGCTGTCAAGGGAGGCGTTGTGTTCTCGCTTCCACTTTGAAGGAACTTTTTATCAAACGATTTTTATTTTTCTTCTAAATTATACTACGGTACTTACAATATTTGAAAATAAATAACTTGGTCAGTAACATTTACTGAGTTGTTTGGAGAATCTTTTTTCAAAAGCTGTTTTGAGAGGATTCGTCAATCGCCCAAATCAAAATATTATTTCATTTTTACGAGACAAGGCAAAACGCCAATGAATGACCAGAGATATAAGACTCTTAGCAAACTAGTTCTGATTTACAGAAGATATAAATATTTTTACGCCTGAAGAAAACTTAACAGTTTTGGGTGTTTTTTTTTTTTGTGTTGAATGTTTCCTTTAGGTAACAAGGCTGGCAAAGCAGATAACCCTAGCACAAGTCGTGAAATCGGGGGAATCAAGGCTTTATCATGGAAGTCAGCCAACAACTACACAGCCATCGGGGTACCCAGCAAAAGATTTCTTTGGTTATGGGCCATCCTTTTCCGAGTAATAAAAACCAATCTATGAATTTGCTTGCTTAGCTTATAGATAAAAAAGTCTGGATTTGGACAAAGTCAAGTATTTATTTCATCATCAAGAAGGTATGACTCTCGCGAATCTAATTCTGATGCTCTAATCCAAGCCTGCGTAAGAGGTACAAACTGAGATAGGTTCTACTAGGTTATAGGAGATCCAAGCATTTAAAAGATATGCTTACATAATAATGTTCATGCTCCTTGTGTTTGATTGTTAAATACCGTTATAGGAAGTCATAATGATTAATGACTTTCCCAATCAGCATCACAACAATTATTAATTTTAACCAGTCAACTGCACATATTTGAATTTCAGCTGTGGGCCCCTTTCTAGGAGAATTAAATTTCCCGCGGAAAATTAATATCCATGTCGCACTAACAAAATTTGTTCAATGTTTGTACTTATTAAATCAAATTATATATTAATTACTACATTAATCTCTTTTTACCATTTGCTCCCATTCATACAACTGATGGCTGGTCAACGAAGCAAGCAAAATAATGGCCGACAGGTTCGACCGAGACATCAAGAGCTAAGGTTGATAGAAAATGAAGAAGCTCGCCAAGTGAGCTTCTCTAAGCGCCGCAACGGTCTGTTTAAAAAAGCTTCTGAACTTGTAACTCTTTGTGGTGCTGAAGCGGCGGTTCTTGTAAATTCACCAGCAGGAAGGCCATACACATTTGGCAGTCCAACAGTAGGCCCGATCTTCAACCGGTTTCTCTCTAATATCCCTGACCAACCAAATCAAGGTTCACCCTCCTTTAACAACGACTGCCTGCAACAAATTGCAATGATCAACAATCTGAACCAGCAGTTTGTGTAACTCTCAACTCAGCTGGATGCTGCAAATTTTCGACGGACCCTTCTCAATGACCGCCTAAAGCGTGCTGCTAATGCTGCGCCAGAATGCAACTGGTCTGAGGAAATTGATGAACTCCGGATTGATGAGTGAATTTACATCCTGCTATAGTACTTTATCTATAGCAGATTGGCAGGGACTGATATATTTTTTCATCCATGACATTGGGCCCCACAAAACAGACTCCGCCATAACTTCAAATCTCGTCCATTCAAAAAGTATGGCATGATGTTGTCATAACCATTTTATGATAGCAGATGCAGATCCAGATTCTACTTACTGGTTGTTCCAAGCAAGTAAGATAGTTCTTTAGAACCAACCCATGCTTTAGATTCAAGTGTATACTGAGTCGGCCTATCTAGATGTTAGGAGTGAGAAAAGCAGGTCTAGAATGAAAAAAGAAGTTGGGAAATCTCCGGACTCCTATGAAATTTGCTCGCTCTGCCACGATTACTTGCACATCTGGTCACTCTCAAAATGCTTATCAGTCAAGGTAAGTGATGCGGTATAGTGGTTGTTCGGTATAAATATAGTATATCGAGAACCATTAAATTTTTAGTCTAGTGTAAATGTGTGCAATTTAGGTTGTGACTTGTGAATCATTCTTCCCTAGTTCATGGATCTCTATTTATAGGCCTGTCAAGAGGTTGGGAATTATATGTCGGAATAGGAGTCGAATCGAACGGTTGACCTTCCGTACTTGTCGTCTCCTTCGAACATCTTGGATGAAATTCATGACGGGAGTAGGTTTGAGTTGGGCCCAATGTTATTGGGCTCTATTAGTAAGTAATTTAAACCAAGATTTATATTACAAAACAACAATATTCCTGATATTTCTGCTTCCCCTACTCCAGTCAGTAATTTTGCAAATTGAGAATTATTAAATTGTATCTAAGTAACTTTTACCAAAATAAAATGGTGACAACTTTTGCATTGACCAGTAACTCGCTAATCAAGATCTTAACCTTAGTAAATTATTGAAATGGTTGACTTACTTGGATTTGGTCTAATAATTTAAAGTGTCATTTGATAACCTTAAGCAAAGTCTCTTGAGTAATTAGCTTGGTGCAATTCAATGGCGGAGCTTCATACAATTAATTCGGGCTATCACCCTCCCCCCCCCCCCCCAAAAAAAAAAAAAAGTAAGAAAATGATTAATAATCTATGCATGTCACTCTATAATAAAAGCCAGCTCCACTTAATTGTGATTAATTGGTGTTGAAGCTCTCCTACTGGTGCAATGAGTATGCAGTGTAATATTTGCTGTGAATAAGTAGACTAATTGTTACTGCGCGCATTCAACTTAAATACTGAATACTAACAACATACAATTCAAAACAAGAGTCAAAATGCATATCAGCAGTTTTTAGTAATAATAAGTTTTAATAAATTAATATTAATAAAAATAAGAGTGAAAAACGTAAAATTTCAAATATACGAATGGCAGCGCGCCACTGGCAGTGGTGCGTTCACTGCGCATTTCAAACGCGCCATCGCGCGGTGGCGCGTTTCATTATTTTTACCAAACGCGTCACTGCCAGTGGCGTGTTTCCTTATTTTTACGAAACGCGCCACTACCAAAATGCGCAGTCACTTGCGCGGGTTTGATTTAAACGCGCCATAATGGCGATGCGCGCGTTTCGTCTGCGCTTATCGCCAAAGTGGCGCATCCGCCATTCATATATTTGAAATTTTACGTTTCTCACTCTTATTTTTAATAATATTAATTTAATAAAACTTATTATTACTAAAATCTGTGCAGATCAGATTTTGTGTGAAAATGATATATTCTGCTATTGAATTTGCATGGCACTTGTGAAAAGAAGGGCTAGAATTTAGCAATACGGCGCGTGACCCGGCCCAATAATGAAATAGTTGTCTCCCTGTGATGGTAGATCTAAATCACAAGCACCGTCTTGTATTATAACATTTAAAAAGATAATGATAACCATAAGACATACATCATATCAACAGAGGAGGGAAAACAAGCTTCCAAGAAGGGGCCATCTTGGACAATAATTGAGTCCCTACTAAATGCATTGTGTTGTTGTGCCAATGTAATATGCGACGAATTGTCTATGCTTTAATGTCGTTCGTATTAGGCTAGGTTTCGGCTCTACTGACCTAGGAGATAACATTTGCACACAGTGCATAAAATATGACTTCTTTGCAATTTCTTATTTAGGGCTGCAATAAAAGTTTATAATTCGTAATTCGTTCGGTGTTTGATACAATTTTAGTTCGAGTTCGATTCGTTCAATTAGACTTTTTTATTAGTTCAATTCAAGTTTGGTTCGATAACTTTTTAATGAACTAATTCGAGTTCGATTCGTAATAGTTTGATATGTAATAATTTGCATATATTTTTAACTATTTAGTCAATGATATATGCAATAATATAATTATTTTATTATAAATTAATAAGATATTATTAATTTATTATTAAATTAATAAATATTAGTTAATGTTTTTAAATTTTAATATAAAATTAATAAAATATTAATTATTTTAGCTCTAATTATTTATGATAATATGAAAATAAATGTAAAAATTAAAATAATTGAATTCATTTAGAGTTTGATTTCAGTTTGAGTTCGATTTGGCTCGAATTCGATTTAATTCGAAATAATTCAAATTAAAGTCAAACACTAATGAGTTCGATCGAATTCAATTAGTTTGCAGTCTATCTCCTATGATAGAGTGCATTGAAAAGATTTAAAACTTTCACTTTTTTTTTTTAATTTCTATAACTTAACACGCTTCAGCTTGTTATTGGGGTTCCTTTAAAATTTCGGCCCCATTGCATTATATATTTATATTGTCCAAAATTATAGGATTTTTTTTGAAGTAGCAGCCAACAGCCAGCTAAATTATACTAATAGAAAAAAGGTATTTACACCAGCTGTCAGCCAAGTGGCCTTCAGCTATACATGTTCTTCCAAAACTACAGGAAGCTTCTGAGTTCTGACTTGTTGTGGCCCTCACATTGGCATTTAATTTGCTCCGTTAATATTCCTTTGTATAGCAGAATATGATATTATGTGCTGCATTCTCAAAGCAACGGAGAAATCTCTGTTAGACAACTTAATTTAGTAAGGGCGGATGTAGCGTATATCAGGGTCAATTGACCCTCTCTAAATTTTAAAAAATAATATTTTTAAGTTCAAATTTTGTTAATCTGACCCGATCAAATTCCTCACCCTCTGAATTATCTAATTATTTTTCATTGAGAAAAATATATTTAACATCATGAATGATGAAAGAATTATGTAAAAATTTTAAAATATGAAGTCTCGTAGAGGAATTTTTTTATCGTTATGATTATTTATTATTTTGACGTTTATTTGATTTTTATTTTTTATTATTTTTAATATATAAAATATATTATTTTAATATTTTTATTTAATATCTGATTAATTAATAAATTTAAATCTGATGAATTATTGAATCCCATTATTTTTATTTAAAATCCTGCATCCGTCGTGTAATTTAGGTTCTGCGCGGAGTAAGGTGATGTGCAAATTCCCAAAAGCGTACATGCCTTTTTACTATTACGACTTTATATCACTTTTAACAGCCTATTATATTATGTGCCTAATCTAATGTCCCAAAGCACAACCGAGCTGCATTCCACTAGAAGTGCCTGACAGCTTGACTGAATGCTGGTGGTAAGGGAGATGTCCATTGCGCTAGTAATGGAGAGGATGAAGTGCCATCATTGGAGATGGAAGGAACCGAATGTTGGCAACTTCTGTAAGAAAATCCAACTGCTAAGTAATTTTTGGGACGGTCTCGCCATGTGATCCTGCCTACCTTCCCTCACCTAAACATTTTCTTTATTGCTGCTCTTTTCGGTTTTTGCATTATAGTAATTAGTTTCATTAAACACCTTATGAAAGGTTACAAATTTATATATCTCTATCTCTACAATTACTGATTATTAAATTCATAGATGCGTGATAATTGGGGTATAAATTCAACCCTTATAATTGCTCAAAATATCTGTCCCTAAAATTGCTAATTTATCAACGTAACAATATCTAATTGATGAAAAACAAATCTAACCGATTTTAGAAATGGAGATGCTCTAGGCATCCAGCAAATTATAAATAAATATCCGTCTATATACTGAATTGTATAAAAAAATTTAGGCTTGTAGTTCAACTCAGACTCAGTTAGAGATCAAGTTAATTTGACTTGGTAGTTAAATGAACTGAGTTTGAGTTGAGATCGACTCAACTCGTAATTCAATTCGGTTTAAATAATAATAATTTATGTATTTTTCTTCCGTCAAATCCTAACTCAGTAATACTCTCTCATTCTCTCTCATTATCTTTAAGACTTAGTAACACTTTTTAATTCGCTCATGACTCGACTCATATGTCTAACTAAATAGTTTCTTTGTCAATCCACCCATTCAAATAAGCACAACAGAAATATCATTAGAACATAATTTGTTGATATATCAATTTTATACCAACTCTTATATCAATTTTATAGATGTACTAATATTGTGTTTGTATATGTACTAAATCTAAACATCAAACTGAGTCAACGCAGATGCAATTGAGGTAATTCCTGATACATAGTATTGAACACTGCAAATCCTACAGAAATGAACCCAGAAAGGGGCAAGTAGTTGCGAGAGGAACCTGTCAGAGACAGTGAAGAGTCCACTTCCCCCAACTATACGTTAAAAAAAGAATTTAATTATAGGTATAAACCGGAACTTAATAATTATAATAATTTAATTCCATGTACGATCCTCCTAAAAAGGTTAGAATTATTCCTCTAAATATTCTCCGGCGCACTTAGCATGGTGCATTCCTTGGGAACGAAGCGAACTACTAGCTTGTTATGCAGATCTAACGGTGCATCTATCCGTGTGGCGGGTAGTCTAGAATTTTTTACCTTCAACATGCTCTGTAGTCGGTATTTGATAAAGCAGCCAGATACCGCGAGTACCAGAGTAACGACAAAAGCTGAATCACCTTCACCTTCTTTTTCAATTTGAATTAGAAACTTTTTTAATATTTTTCTTCTTAATTTAGTTTCAGTTGTTAAATCAGAGATTGACACCATCAACACCACACTGCTTGTAGGTGACAGATTGTTTTCTTGGACTGATCACTATCACACAATCCACCGACACCTGTTTTTCGATAAGGGAAGAAAAAAAAATATATGTAAGAATTTCAAATGTATTTTTTTCTGAAAAAAATGGTCAATTTGTTTGTTCAGCAACAATGCTTTGGCGTTACTTTAGAATACAGTCAACAAAAAGCATTGAATGCAGTAACAGCAGGTGATATGGATGCCTGCCATGATATGCAACTTTGCAAGAGGCCTTGGTGTGGTTGTTTTTGAAAAAAAAAATACAAAACAAATTAATTCCGGTAACCTATATCAACACTATGAAATCTGAATACGAAATAAAATAAATGCTCCTTATAATGTATGTATTGTATTCTAGCAATTAGCGGCACAGATCACAGTTCTTCGAATTATGTTACTCCAATACTTACATAGTTACTTAATTTAGATAACAAAAAAAGATAATTCATCTTTATCTTATTCAGAAATCCTACCACAATAATCGAGTTAGAAAAATATATGATTATCAGCTAAACAACCCAAAATTTAGGCCCATATGTTCCATGTACGGTCAAGAAACCTCCTCAGTTTTCATAATTTGTATGTGAAACTACATTTAATTTAACCATATTTCCATATGTACAAAATGAATATCTAAAGTAAGTTAAAGAGAGATCGAATCACCTGAACCCTAGGAGAAGTGAGCCCGAGCACGAGAATCCTGGCGCCGACATCTCCAGTGATCCTCAGCTCGACCCGATCATTGACAGTCGCATCTCTCACCAAATCCAGCGCGCCGGCCTGAGTCACATCGAAGTGATCTACACTCACAGTGCTCCTCACCGTCCGAGAGCTTTGTGCCGGCTGCTCGAACCCTGGCACAACAGCTACACCGAGCGGCACGCCCCGGTACATCACCTCGAAATCAGTTGATCCATACCGGATGCCGACCTTGTTGGGGTTGACGGCGGTGAAGAGGAGGGTTATGTTGAGGGATAGGTAGGGGTTGGAGGTGGTGGCGGGGGTGGATGCGGCGAGGGAAGCGGAAGGGGCAGTGACGAGGAGGTACTGGACGGAGACCTGGTTGAGATCGAAGGAGGGCTTGTGGGGCTTGACGACGAGGACGACGACGAGAGCGATGGCGACGGCTAGGAGAGCGAGGAGAGTGAGGAGGAGGAAGAGGCAGCAGCAGCAGCCCTTGATGGAGGCGGAGGAGGAGGGGGAGGAGTAGTGCGGGTGGCGGAGGGGCCCCTGGTACGGGTTCGATCGGTGTGTCATTTGGGAAAGGTTTTCGGATTGGGTTGGATTGGTAGAGGGGAGAAGAGCTAAGAGGAGAAGTGTCACCGTGTCAGGTGAGGTAGGGAAGCGTAGGTCACCAGTCTCCCATCTCCCAGTGGCCCAGTGGGGAAAAGGGGAGAGGAATTAACGGGTTGAGTTTTACTTCCTCTGGCTTTGCTCCAGAGATAGAAAGAGAGGGTGACAGGAGGGGAGGGGAAGAGAAAGGGGAGAAAATATTTAGTTAACTTTGTTTCTGAGTTGTTACTGTAGAGGGTTAAGAGGGGTGAGAGGAAATTAATGGGGAAACTTCTTCTATTGAATTTGCTTCAACTCTTTCACCCCAAATTCGAGGGTCAAATTGTTAACCTCCCAAATATTTTTCTTCCTCTACCATCCCCACCTCTCTCTCCCCATAAACTCTGGAGCACAGCCTAAAGTCTAAACAAACTGGGAAGGAAGGGATGGTGATTTTTGGTAGGAGAAATCTTTTTAACTTTCGTGGGGGCTCTTTTAACATTTCAGTCCTTGTACTTTCTAATTTGCTACTGCTATGGAATGTACTTAAACTATTTAATTTTAATTTTTAATGGAAAACTTCGGTTTACTTCTCAAAAAGAGGAAAAGAGGAGGAGCGGTACGCAAGTGGGGACCGGTTTAGTTTAGGTTTAGGATGACATTCTAGTTTCTAAAGGACGATAAATGAACTATCAACTGATATATTAATAGGTCAATACTATATTACTATTTACAACAGTTGCTATGATATTTGTTTTTCTTGTGATTTGCAGAATAAAATTTGGGTTATGGAAACTAATTATACAGTCTAGGTGTGGAAACAGAAGAACATCAGATTTCTTACCTTTTCTGAAAAAAGTGAATAAGAAATATGATTTTTTTAGTATAAGTATTAACAAATTAATAGAAAATGATAATTTTTTTTTGGAAATAGATGGATTTCAGATTGGATATTAAAAGCACATTACTCTTTATTTTATGAGTTAGCTGATAATAAGAAATTTTCATATCAAGTAATTGGTTACAATAGATTTTAGTTACATTTTACAAGATCATTAGATACAACATTAAGTAGGCAAATTCACTCACTATACACTCTAATCTCATCTATTACATTTACTGATCAATAAGAGCTATTTTCTACAAAGTCTTATTATGATTGGTTAGATTATGGTGAAATTCATGACCCTTCCTTTAATAAGGCTTGGTCTGCCTCTATCTTTAAAAATTAAAATATTTGTTAGTACAGAAAAATAAGGTATTAACTAAGGATAATTTAATTAAAAAAGGATGATCGGGTAATAGGAATTGGATTTCTGTAATGTTGATGAAATAATAGAACACTTATTTATCCATTGCATAATAGCTTCATACATCTGAAACCGGATATCTTGTTATAATAATTTTCATTTTCATTTTCATTGTAATTTATTAGAGGAATTATAGAGAATTGACAACTGTATTCCATACAAAAATAGTAATATCTGTGAAATGTTGAAGGGTGCTATATCATGGACTTTATGGAATGAAAGCAATATTAGATTAATTTTTTAAGGAAGAACCATAGAGTGTTGTTATTTCTCTAATCAAATATTTGAGTCCAATTAAATTCAAAGATAATATTGATATAATTCATCATATAGTTCCTCCTAATGTTAACTTATTACCATTACAACTAGCAACCAGCAATTTAAGTATAATGTCATTAGAGGACGATAATGAATTAGTCCTTGATCCCCCTCCATTCTTCTCTTCTTACAGGTTTTTTTTTGTCTCTTTGCGGCTGGGTATGATAAGCTGAAGTACAAAGAAATATCCATCTAAGTTTGAAGAGGAGATTAGCTGGAATTAAGCATTTTAATGAGATTTTACTTTAGACTTGTTAGGTAATTGCAGTTGTGAACTATTGTTATGATCGTTATGGTTGTTTGGTAAGCACTTATAAGCAGTAACTCAAATGAATTTAGAACTGATGTTATTACTTAGATCATTTTTTTACTTATCTTAAAGTATCGAGGTGTGGTATCTAATAATATACTCTATTTTTGTTTTTAATGAAATAGGTGGTACTAACCACTTTTTCAAAAAAATAAAATAATAAAACTTGCATTGATCGAAACTGTCTTAGACATTTAAACATGGAAATAAAATAATCATCATAATCCAAAAACAAACACGTATATTTTAGAAAATTACCAAAAATTAACTGCATAAATACCAACTAGGACAAATGTAATAACCTATTATTGTTATCAGACACCAACTCAAGCGTATTGGGTGCGCCCAAGAGCAGAGAACAATTAATATAAATATGATCGTACCATAATATTTTTTTTATTAAGAGACAATTTTCTCTTCTTAATGACGCTGTCATTTATTATTTCTGGCTTACTATATCAAATAAGATTCATCCATGGAAAGACCCGGCCAAAATTTATTGCATTAATAAACTAATAAACACAGTATTAGCATCTCATCCCATGAGAGCAATTGTTTTAGATTAACAAAAAGATTTTCTTCTTAACTCTTAAGCTCCTATATATTCTTTAAGGGTTCATTTGGCAAATTAAGGAATAACTTTGGAAGAGTGGTAATTTTGGAAGAGTGATAGAATAGTATTTTTTTGGAAGAGTGGTAGAAGAGTGGTATTCTTGACTATTCGGAAGAGTGAAAATATCGTTTGGCAGTTGTTACTCAGAATAGTTAAAATATAAATAATTATGATACTAATAATGATGATGATAATAAAAATAATAGTAAAATAATAATCATTATAGTAAGATAATAATAATAATAATAAAGTAATAAAAAATAATCATAATAAATAATAATATTATAATAGTAATATAATAAAAATATAAATATTATCATAATATAGTAATATAATAATAAAAAATTATGATTACAATCATAATTATATAACCAAAATCATAATCATAATAATATAATAATAAAAATATAATCATAATCATAAAAATAATTATCAATAATTATCATTATTATAATATAATAATAAATTAATCATAACTATAATTAACATATAATAATATAATACAACATAATAAAATAATAATAAAGTAATAAAAAATAATCATAATAAATAATAATATTATAATAGTAATATAATAAAAATATAAATATAATCATAATATAGTAATATAATAATAATAAATTATAATTACAATCATAATTATAATAATATAATAATAATAAGTAATCATAATTTTAATAATATAATAATCATGATCATAATCATGATAATAATAATTATAGTCATAATCATAATAATATAATCATAATCATAATCATAATAATATAATAATAAAAATATAATCATAATCATAAAAATAATTAAAAATAATTATAATTATAATAATATAATAATAAATTAATCATCACTATAATCAATATATAATAATATAATACAAGATAATAAAATAATAATAAGTATTAATAATCATAATCATAATCATCATAATATAATAATATAATAATAAATAATCTTGATCATAATAATATAATAATAAAATAATTATATTTATATTCATAATATAATAATATAATATTAAAATTATATTTATAATAATAATAAATAATATAATAATACTAATGATAACGATAATATAATAACAATAATGATAATAATAATTTATAATAATAATATAATGATAATAATAATAATAAATAATAATCATAATATTAATAATATTAATATATAATAAATTATAAACATAAATATAATATAATAATATAATAATACTAAATCTTAATCATAATCATAATATAATAATATAATATAATATAATCAAACAATAATCGCTATTCCGACGAGAACTAATCCGGTATTCCACCTATAAGTTGGTATACCAGATTAGCACTATTCCGCACTCTTCTATTTAGTCTAAAATTCGTTTGGCAAATTAATTCGTCGGAATAGCTATACTATTCCAACTTTTTGCTATTCCATTGAGTGCCAAACACTCCCTAAAACACCTGTGACTTTTTTGTATTATACAAATTATACACAACAGAAATTCTAACAATTATTAGTGCGTATATTTCGTAGCTAAAATCCTCAAAAATAGATTATGCTTTCATAAATTTAGTTATTTAGATAATGATTTAAAGGATTCTACAATACTTTTTGAATGAGAAAAATATTAGTGTTAATTTACTCTCCAAGATTTTAATACTTTGTCAATTTATTTGGTTCAATTGTTTTCATCTCACAAATGCATTTTTCAAGTGAGAAGATTAAAATGCCAGTTCGTTCAAAATTCCTTAGTTCAAATATATATAATAATTGCTAAAAAAATTAATCCATATCAGAACCCCATCTATTATAATCTAGATTTCTAAATAACGATTATAAAAATTGATACTACCAATTTTCAAAGTTTCATATAGTATTATAAAAATAAAAAAAACATATAATATAAAATTGATCATTATATTCTAGTCATATTATAACGCTAAAATCAGAAAAAAATCATGAAATCGATGCTGTTCATATTAAAACGCTAATCTAAAAAAAATTGATTAAAGTCTTTTAAATTGATAGTAAATTACTTCTAACATCCTAATATTTTTTTGCTTATTTACGTACGTATATCAAGCTCTCTTCTGTTTTTTCTTTTACTTGTTTTCTTCAATTTAAAAAAAAGCCAACTTATATATTTGATTATTTATATTAGTTTTTCATATTTATTTTAGATTTGTACTTGTGTAAATGGAGAGTTTGCACAAGTGAATAAATGGTGAGGTGTTAAGGAAGGAAGAGCATTGAATGGAAAGCATGAGAGTTTGCACTGGTGAATAAATGGTGCGGTTTTTTTGATTTAAACAGTTGGACCATCCATCAACGGTTCAGATTTAGTAGTGATAAGCAGTATCATACATCAAATTTCATGTTTAGATTTTTGCACAGCCATCTAAATTAACTTGAGCCGTCTAAATTAACTTGGAAGAAGCGTTAGAAGTAAATGAGATGGCTTCTGTCCAAATCAAGTTTCTCTTTGCCCTTAACTCCACTCAAGCGTGTTATATTACTCATCTTTTAATAAGGTCTTTTTGGGAGTTTTAATTTGTAAAAGGAAATATTTTAAGGGGATTTTATTAAGCGGACTAATAATTGCTCGCCTAATATAAATGTTGACTAGTTAATGTGTACTAATGTGTAGCATGCTGCAATACCAATGTAATCTTTATTAATATGTTGGTTTATTTAATCTTTAATTTTCAAAAGTAACTGAAACATAAAATTGATTAAATGGAATATATTTCAAAGTTATTAACTGCTTTGAATTTGAACGATTAAATATTCAACTCTCTTTCTCCCGCTTTCTTCGCTCCCTTTTCTTTCTTTCTTTCTTTATTATTAATTTTTTTTTTGAAATAGAACAACAGATTATCTCTTGAACACCCCCAGAAAAATCAAAATAATCCCCCAGCCCCAACTTATGTTTAACGATAAAAGGTTCGAAGTTGTTTCTGATACGTCTTCCATATAAAAGTTAATTTAAGATAATTCTGATAAATGTCGAGCGATGGTTTAATATATAAGTGTATGCAACATGCACTGTAGCTGATCACTCATCAAACATAAGCAATATGCAAGTACGTATGTATAAGATCATACGAACATGTGTGTTAAACGCATCTAAACTTATGAACTATATTGTCTATACTTTTTTTTTTTTTAATGAAAATAAAAATTTACATTTGATACCAATATGTATGCATAAGTTATAAGTTGAGTTAATAGATCAAAGTTTATTATAGTATTTCGAATATACAAAGGATATTAATTATTGAATATATTGTTTTGCACTGCATATGTTACCTATGTGGTATGTATATTTATATTGATCCGAAGTGAGAGTGAAAGGAGGGAGAAATCGCCAAGACAAATGAAAAAATTAACAAATAAATATTTAAAACTTATGTAGAGTACCTGTTCATTAAACTTATCACTTAAAAAAACTTGTTTAAGAATGTCACGTCATCAATTGCAATTGGCAGTCGCGTGAATAATAAAAAGAAAATGAAAATTACTAAATACAATAGAAAATACACGAATAGAGGAGGTGTGAATATTGAAAATATAACATATTAATGAAAGGTATTGATTCAAATTTAGATACGGTATTGATTTGCGGGTGAATCCCTTTTTGGGATGTCAATTCTTAATCCAACCCAATGGGTTAACCTGATTCAATCTGATTCGAAATGATATGAAAATAAATGGATTTGATATGATTAATTTTTGAACTGTTAGGGGTTGGATTGGATATGAATCGACCAAGTCCAATTCATTTAATTATAATTTTGAATTAATTTTTTGATTTAATTTATCAAAATTTATGTACACACTAATTAAAATTAGTTATATATTAATTGATATTAAATTACTTAAAATATATAAAAAAATTAATAAATACTTAATAGTTTTATTTGAGTCGAGCTGAATCGACCTATGATCTAATAGAATCAAATCAGATCGGGTCAAAAAAATATTAATCCAATTTAGACAGATCAGATAAAAAATAATGTAGTAATGATAACCCGACAAAATCTGATCCAACCCGTTTAAAACATCAGGTCAACGAACAATGACAACGTTTTCCATGAATCCGAGTATAAGTTTTTCACGAATATTTAAGTTCAAAATCGTTCCTTTTATTTTTTTTCAAAAAGCGATACATGATGATTCCTAAGACGTCAACCATGAACCATTCCTTTAAACTGACTAGTGACCAAAGCGATCAATGACTCCCTGCTTATATGGATTGCAAATTGTACCGGATATCAGTTGCACGTACCAGAAAAATATTCGATCTGTTTAGTGCGCATAGTAGAGCATTACGTTGGAGAACATTGGATATTGAGAAAAAAAACCAATATAGATTAAGGATTTGACTCTTATTCTTTCTGAAAAAGGGGAAACAAGGGCATTGAAAAAAGAAAAAAATAATTTGCTTGCGTAGAATATATTCATTACGGACTTGGGTACCACCAATGTCATGTAACATGTGTTAATTATTAAGATGCTAAGTGTATGAATGCCAATTTTAAAACTATTTTGTAAAGTGTAAAATATCAAGTTAGTCTATGATTTTTTTCAGAAAAAAATGATCCTTGAACTTTAAATTGTATCTAATAGATACTTGAAATCAACTAATTTAAACTTGAACTTAAAAATGATCTCTTTGCTTGTAAGATCTAAACAAAGAATTATTAGTGCATGGCATCAACCATTTAAAATTTATTAATCACTACAAATAAAAATATTTTTGAATTTTTTTAAATTAAGGATTTATTTGATGAAACTTGGTGTTTTTTTTAAATAACTAATTTGATGCAAAAAAAAAAATGAAAATTAAAAGGGATTTTCCAGAAAACGTAGAATCGCTGTTTGAAATAAAATATGTTTAAGAAAGGAATAATTCAAAACATAAGGAACCCAAAACATAATACTAGGACTAGAATTGATCCCAGCTCAGGTTTCTCTAAATTACAGAATTTATTGGATGATTTCAATTCTTAATCAATTGTTAATTTTAGAATTAAACACAGCAATCGGATTTCATCCAGACCGTTCGATATAAAATGGACGTTTCAGATCTTCTGGTTCTGGTGTCGCAGTCGTACAAACCCAATCGCGGCTTTTCAAGTTACGACCTCTTCATTTTTCAGGCATCTCATGAAACAACAAAAATATAATAAAAGAAAAGGTCAGTTGTCCGGATATTAAAGTTTTGAGCATCCGAATTCCAAATTCTGAAATCTTTTCAAGGGAAGAATTGAACTGAAGCAACCTTCATCTAGAATTCTACACGCCAACGGGTTCTTCCATTGCACGGCCTCGCCTTCCTCAGTACTTCGAACCCGATCAGAACGAAGGAAATTTTGTAAAAGCAATAATTTCACGCACACTGAAAGATGGTCGGAACGCACGGCGCCATACCGATGGAGGTGGTCGGGACGATGATCGAGATGGCTGATGTCGCGTGGCACGCCTTGGATCACCGGAAACACCGCGTCAAGGCCTCACCGGAAAAATCTCCCGCCGCGGCGATGCCGGAGGAGGAGGAATTGGAGAGGCTTCGCTCTGAGAATCTCAGGCTGAAATCACAGTTAGCAGATAATCTAGCTGTGCTACAGTCGATTTATAAAGTTCCATCTTTCTCTAAAGATTGTCCTACTGATGTGAGTTCAATTGGATTTCTCATCTTTTTGTTCCTATCGGAGGTTTTGTTACCTGATACCTGTAATTATAACCAGTACTTGTAGAATACCTACATCTGCTTATTAATGCAAAGAGGTACAATTTTGCAGATACATACTGGTGGTAACTTTGTGGGCATGGTATTCTATTATGTACCCTATGTTTTTGTGTTTTGTGTTCTCAGATTCATTTATGTAATTCCTGATTTTGAGAAAGATTTAACAGGTAGCCATGCTAAGTCTGAATCAATCAAACTGAAACAAAAGAAATAATAATAAATAATAAATAAATAAATAAAATTGATTGAGATCAATTAGTCAAGGCTTCTTGAGGGAGTTGTCTGTTGTTACAAATTGGGGTATAGTACCGTACCACAAATAAACAACTCGGAGCTGTACTGAACCAACCTGAAAGTATGGAGAAAATAACAAAATATGTTGAGAATATCAGGGACCATTTATGTCAATAATTACAGTACCAACTACATTCATGATGAAGCTTATACTAGAGCTTCTGGCTGTAACAAATATCTCGCTTTTTACACCGATTATTACATTAAGCCACTGGAGTTTTGTGATTTGTTGCATAGTTGAGGATTAAATCTCCATGGAACATCTCAATTTCTGATACATTGTGTTGAATTGATTAATATTTGTATTGGCAGATATACGAGCGCCTTACTGCTTCTGTAGATAGTTCAAACTACCTTCAGAAGCTCGAGTCACTACATGAAGTGTCTCTTACAGATCCAACAAAGCCAGGTTTATGACCCCGATCAAATTTTACACAACACTTCTTTTCACAAATTACATCAGGGAATTTATATTTATAAATCAGTACTGTATTTAACTAGCACCCAACAACTCCCTGCCAATGCAATGGTTGCCTATATACATGAAGGAATGAGGGATGTGTACATGCATGCTAATGAGTAAGTTATATATGTATATTGTTAATTCTTATGAATTAATCTTTCATTGTTCAATTAGGAATTGAAGAGAAAAGTGAAGATATTTCAATAAACATCAATGGAGAACTTAGCTGGTGGGTTTGGGTCACTGAAAAGCTGGATCCGCAAAATCTTGAGGAACCTAGTGGAATTGATAATGAGAGTTATGTTATAATCAGTGAAGAAAATGTTATTGATGGCATCGCCAGCTTCATTGCAAGATGCATCCTTGAGAATCCTGAATCCAAGGTTCATATATATTATTTTTTTTAAACTGGACCTTGTCTTTAAGTTGTACTGGTTATGGTACATGTCCCTTTTATTCTTCTCATTTATATTCTTTTTATAGTTTCTGTGGTTTGTTGATGTGTTTAGCAAGTGGCCTTAAGTAATGTGTACAAAAATCAGTTTGAATCCCAGCTTTTTTTAGAAGTCTCATTTACTGTGCAAAATTGTACCATATCTGTTAGGCTCCCTGCACAATACATACTAAGATTACTCTCAGAATATTTCTAGGGAATGAACAATAAGTTATGTATAGAGTAAAGATATCGTGAGCTTAAGCTCACGGAAGCCTTCTGTGAGCTTAACTCAAAAATTACATCAAATCATCTCTAAATTTTAATTTATCATGCTCATTAAATTATTTATATGAAAATCTTATGGGATGCAAAAATTTGGAGTGTTTTGAACTTTTTAAATTATGGTTTTTAATTTTTGAAAATGAGCTCTAAAAATAATAATTATATATTCAATCTTTCAACATTATTTTCAAAAATTAAAAATGATGACTTGAAAAGCTCAAAACACTCCAAATTTTTGCATCCCACAAGATTTTCATATAAATAATTTAATGAGCATGATAAATTAAAATGTGGAGATAATTTGATATACTTTTTTGAGTTAAGCTCACGGTATCTTTGCTCGTTATGTATATATAGAGAGTGAGACTATGGTGTTTCACAAACACAAAATCTTTCGTGCTTTGCGTCCGTATCTCAAATTTGAAAGTCTAAACAGTTGATCCAAACTTTTGAACATAATCTTCATATTGAAATATCTTTGGAGATCAAATTTTTTTTTCTTTTGAAATTTTTGCTATTTTTTAGATGGGTTCGAAGTTTGTTGATCTAAAGATTTCGTATTATCTAATATTAGTGATTTCTACCCATCTTAAAAATAGCAAAAAATTTTAAAAAATATAAAATTTGGTATCCAAAGATATTTCAATATAAAGATCATGTTCAATGGTTTGGATTGACCGTTTGAACTTTTAAATTCGAAAAACGGACGTGAAGCATGGAGGTTTTATGCTTCGCGAAGCATTATAACCTCACTATATATATATATATAGAGAGAGAGAGAGAGATAGACTATTGTGAAAATGTTTGCATTTCAGCTGATATGCAAACGGATCAAAAACTATATTTTAAAATCTCAAAAATTTTAATTTATGATTTCCATTAAATTATTCATATGAAAACCTTATCGGATGCAAAAATTTGGAGTATTTTGTGTTTTTTTAGTCATTCTTTTGAATTTTTGAAAAAACAACTCTAAAAATAATAATAAATATTCAATGTTTGTGTTGTTTTTTTCAAAAATTCAAAAGAGTGACTTAAAAAACTCAAAACACTCCAAATTTTTGTATTCGCAAGGTTTTTATATGAAGAATTTAATGGAAACCATAAATTAAATTTTTTGAGATTTTAAAATATAATTTTTGATCCGTTCGCATATCGGTTGAAATACAAACGTTTTCACAATAGTCTATCCCCTCTCTCTCTCTCTCTCTATATATATATAATATAAAGAGAGAGAGAGTAAAGATAGCATGAGGTTAATTCAAAAATATATGATATCATCTCCAAATTTTGATTTATCATGCTTCATTAAATTCTTCATGTGAAAGCCTTGTGGAATAAAAAATTTGGGGTATTTCGAGTTTTCTAAGTCACTATTTTTAATTTTTAAAAATGATATACAAACATTAAATATATTACTATTATTTTTGAGCTGATTTTTGAAAAATTAAAAACGATGACGTAGAAAACTTGATTTTCATATGAAAAAATTTTGACCACTTGAACTTTGAAGTCGGAGAAACGGTCTGTAGCACACGGGCCATCCATACTCTGCGTAACACCGTAGCCTAACTCTCTCTCTCTATATATATATGTATATATATTCATTTTTATCGTTTGTAATTTCTTTAAGTTGCCTTATATTCATAATGTAACATATAATCTTATTTTATTGTAGACACTGTCTTCTCAGGAGTTACACAAAGGTAGATCTACAATTTGTCTATTCATTTACATTTCACCTAATTTACAACATATCCTCGAAGTGCTGCTATTATTTTACTTTTTAAGATTTGGTCCTTGATGCTAATTGAGTTCTTAGAAATGAAGTTTTTTCACGCGAAGTTATGTGGTACAACACTTGAAGGAACTTTCAGTTTTGCATCTTGTCCTACAATTGGCCTTTTTACGGGACAGAGGTCTTAATTCTTGAACTAATGTTCACACACAGGAAAATATGATTTACTTTCTTTTTCATTTGAAATGTAGCTGTATCAAGAGCTGTGGCTGGAATAAAGCAGAGGATGAGTTGGAAAAATGTATGGGAGGCTGGCAAGGTTATATACTCCTTGTCTACTTGGGGAATATGTTTAGCAGGGTAAATAATATTTCTTTCTGCAGTTACTTTGTTTTTGATAGTTGTAACATATTTTTGACTATCAATGTCCTAGTTAGATCGTGTGCCAATAAAATGCTAATGCTAAAACCTCTGCTGGTTCAAATCATATTACATTCAAGTGGATTTTGAACTTTTTTTTTGGTTTTCCATTTTTTTGCCCCTCGAAAATCCTTAGTAAATAGAAAGGTAGGAATTGTACGATTCATGATTCATTATGCAATTATATCAACCTGAAGATTTCACAATTATCATATAATTCATTAATTTCTTTTAATTGATTGGCAGGATCCATATTATTCAATTTAATAATTGGTGTTAGTTTCTTTCAGGTTGTACCGGCATAGAGAGATTGTTAAAGTTGCAGCAAAAGGTGTTGGTGCAACCTCTAAACTGGTCATGAAGATGTTATGAACCAAGATAATATAAAAATTGTATAACAGAAACACATTTGTACAGCATGGCACAACATTGTGTTTTACTGAGTGACAAAGATACATCTGAACAAAACGGATACTTGACTAAGACTTAATTAATTGAGAATTGCAGTAATTTCTGAAATTGGATATACTGGAGGTGATTCTCAAATTAGCGGTAAAATATTACATCATTAAAGATGGGGTTAAGAGTCCTTGGCGAATGATCTTAAAATTGCGCAATAATTGAAATCTAACGTTCTAAGAGTTTTTGTTCAACAGTTTGTTTTATATATAAAGCTATGAAATTCGATGTACGTTTTTATTGTTCATTGAACGATATGAATTTGTCATGTATTATTATTACTAGTTACGTATCCGCACGTTGCGGCGATCAATATCATTGTTAGGTACTTTATTTAAATGAGAGGGTACCTGTGCGTTGCGGTTAGAGGTGTCAATTATTAACCCGATCTGACAGGTTAACCGTTAATCCGACTCAACATGATCCGAAGATAAATGGATCGGGTATGAGTTTAATTTTTTTTTCTCCGAATCGGGTCGGGTCGGGTTTGGATCAACTTGACCCGACCCGATTAATTATATTTTTTTAAGTAATTTTGTGATTTAGTACTAATTAAAACTTAAATATACACTAATTATATATTAATTAAGATTAATTATAAATTAATCAATATTTTATTACTTAAAATTATATAAAAAATAATTAATAAATATTTAATTATTTTACACGGGTCGGGTCGGGTCGACCCGTGACCCATCGGGTCAGTTATGGATCAAGATTTTTTGACCCGAATTTAATCGGGTCGGGTTCGAATTGGTCAAAAAAATAATAAAATAATATGACCCGATCCGAACCGAATCCGACCCGATCCATTGACACCCCTAGTTGCGATGGTATTTTTTTTTATTTATTCATTTAAATTTGTTTTGTACTAAAAATATAATATCATAAAATTCCTGACAGTTACTAAAATTGATGGATGATTTGAATATAATAATTGCAGCGTGAAGGTGCCCTATGTGCGAGGATTCCAGTCCTTAATGATGATTCAGAAGAACTTACTGATTATGCTTCCCTGATGGACGGCGAAGAGGTCGAAGAACAAGCCTCGGATAAAATGTATAAAAATAAAAGAAAAGATACCACTACAACGTACGGGTAATCTGAGATGGGGAAAATGAAAAATACTTTACATTTACTTGAAATTATACAATCAAACAAATATATTCTTTGTCTATCTTTCACATTAACATATGGATTCTTAAATGTTGTCTTGCGCCAACAAAAGCTGAAAAGGAGTTGGGAGAGAACTTAATTAGCAGCAACGAAGAACTGGAATATATATATATATATATATTGAATGTTTATTTGAGCAAGAGAGCTTTTAATAAGTTCGTAATTAATACTAATGCTTATCACTATAGAAAGGCACAAAGTATCATTAGTCCAAATATTCAGATAATAATAAATCATGCTCCTCATAGACCGACAGATACCCAGAATGAAGAATAGGGGGCCGCAACCTGCTTACACATCATACACTCTCAAATTGTTCCATCCCATCTGGCATATCATAGAGAAACTAGCTCTAATATAACTCTTTTCAAGTGATAACCATACTGTCACGCTACCGATTGTGTTTATAATATATACTCACTGGGAAAACAAAATGAGTCGGCCACTTTGTCTATAGATCATGAGCCCATGAGAGAATTTGATCTCATCAAGTTTAGGTTGATTGGAAAATAGGTAAAGTTGCCGATTATCTGACAATGCTTGACATATGAAAACTGTTTGATTTACAGGTCAATTAGTGTAGAACAATCAAGAAAAAGGTAACGCTTTGCCCTTATTAGGAAAGGTGATTTTCACCTATCTGACAAAGAATTGAGCAAAGCCGTATCTTCTTCAAATTAAACACAATCCACCGGTAAAATATTTCTAGTACAAAGTCTTCCGATCGAAATTCTAGTATCTGAAAGAAAGAGATTAAAATATTCACAACTATGATCCTGAAGGCTCATCGAGTTAAGGCCGCCAACATCTAGTCATAGAGATACTGGTCGTCGATGAAGAGCTCCTTCGTGTTGAGATATCATCAGGAGTGTGTGCGGGTAATGTGGTGCTTACTTCGAAATAAGTCTGTCTATTTTGATCGACCTTGCAACATGTTTAACTATGGATACATTATATTAAGTATTGACAGCGTAGAACAAACAAATTAAGTATTGACAGTGTGCGTAGAACAAAGACAATATGCTGCAGAGCGCCTTCTATTGCCAGGATGTGAATCTCTGAGTCTGACCTTACTTAACAGGTCAATCCGACCTGACCTGCCTAAGAATGACCTGATGGGTTGATTGAGCTAAATTCAATCAGCACTGACCACCAAAAACAACATTTGGTTTTCATTGCATATTTGACAGCACATTGAACTTCAATTAAAATATGAAGTGTTCTGGGCCTGGATCGATTTCAAAATGATTGCTGAATGGAGAACTTTATTCTAATCTCAGGGTGGCCTTCAATAAGAAAGTAATTCAATTAGTAGGCGGGGTTGGTTATTATTGGTATGTGTTCTTTCTGGTCATGTCTGGCATGAGCACGCACGCTCTATTTTTTTTCCACAGCTTTTTATATGTTGACTATAGATCAAGATGTCATCGAAGAAAACAAATACTTGTCGAACAACCCGTCGGACAACCTCGTGTGAATGAGGCATAGTTGCCTTTAAGCAAGGGCGGATTTAGAGGGGGCTGGAACCCGCCCCCTCCAATCTCACGGAAATTATACATCCGAATTTAATTTTATCATATATTTTTATTTCATACAATATATTAGTTTCCTCTAATATATTAATTTTAATATTTTAGTGATGTATACTCACATCTCGACCTCTATACTAAAATTCTGACTCCATCCCTCCTATTAAGCTGTTGAGCAGTGAAATCCTTATTTTGTTGGTGCGGGTCTGGGATCAATAGTAGCAGCTTCCTGAGCGACGAGAGCCTTCCACCCTTGCAGGATCCCCCGAGCGGGAACAACAGAAACAACAAAATGCTAGTAAACATAAGTACTAGGCAACAACCAAGTCCAGACAAAGCACACAATCTAGGAAAGCAACAAAGAAAATAGGAAACCGCACTACCCTGCTCGCCTCCCTGTGAGCTCTCTGAGCTAGACTGTGTTGCCTCGGGTAGGGCCCCCATCCCAGCTACCCTGCCACCTGTCCAAAGAATCAACAATACATAAGTGTGAGATGTGAGAAAGCGTATGGATTTCGGTACATCATCAGAATTGAAAGTCAATCGATTGCGCTCTCTCTAGATCCCCCAACAGACTGCAACACAAAACGCAATTTTGTGTGTGCTCACTTGCTGTGAATTGTTCTGACAGCTATCCCAAAGAGAGGACAAAGAGGAGGTGTCAAAAGGAACCATCACCAACCAATTGACCCAGTCCCACACTTGAGCAGTTGTTGAACAATGAAGTAGGAAATGCTCAGAATCTTCTAGTGGTGCTCGGAACAGAACACAATCTGTGCAGCCAGATCGCCCCTTTTTAATCAACTGGTATTTGTTCAGAATGCGATAATGAAAAACTAGCCAAAGGAACGCACAAATTTTGAGTAGAATGCCATCTTTCCATAACAAGTGGAACTGAGGGACCTGTATCCTCCGAAATCCAGGAACTTGTATTGAATCTTCACTGAGTAACCATGGAGTTGTTGTCTCCAGAGGAGAATGTCTGTGTTGCCTTGATGAGGGGAGAAGACCATGATGTGCTGCTGCAACTCGTCCCACTACTGCAGCTCTTGTGAAGTGAGAGGTCTTCGAAAACTGACCTGGTATCTGATCCTATCACCAGACTCCCAGGCTGCTTGGCCTGGTATCTGCCAGGTAAGAAAAGAGACGAGAAAAGATCACCTATCCATATATCATATCAGAAATTGGTGAGAGCATCATTTCCCAGCTGAACCCGAGCCCCTAAATTGACCAACTCCATTTTCATTTCAACTGTTTTCCAAAAAGGGGACTTACCCTTAGTCCCGAGAGATAGCTTGACCAACACAATTGTCATGAATTATTAATCCTTAATTAATGTTGATTATTTATTTTTATGTGTAATTTTTATCATAATGGCCGGAGCACGTATGATTTATAATAAATACTCATAGAAGACATTATTTAAAATATCTTTATATATTTTTAAAATATTTTTATATTTTGAAGATTTAATGAGTTAATTAAAATGAATCTAAAGAATATATAAAAGTCGAATAAATTAAAATATTATTTTTATGTATTTGTGTTAATTTTTCAACGTCGTCTTGTCATAAAAATTTGATAACACAATGATTATAACAAACAAATAAGGAATATCATTCAAAATAACTCTGTTTATTTTGATTTTTTTATGTGTTGAAAAATAAAAAAAATTGAATAAACTAATAGAAAAAATATATTTTTTAATATATTTATATTCATCTATGTATGTAACTCGTGTCCTAACGACTAAAGTACGCAATAATTATAATATAAAATCATATAATATATTATTTAAAAAAATTGTATATTTTGAAAATTTTGTGTGTTGAAATGAGAATTTAAATGATATAAAACTAAAGTAAATCAAACATTATTTTTAATGCATTTGCGTTAGCCTTTGAACGCCATTAGTATTATAAAAACTCGAGAACACAACGATTATAATATAAATCAATGAGGGACATCAATTAAAATGAATTATATATTTTTTGTGATTCTCTGTGTTAATATGAAGCTATAAATAATATAAAACATTAATAAACTAACATAAAAAGTATATTTTTAATGTATTTATCTTTGTGCGCAATCTGTATCATAACAGCTCAAACACGCAATGATTATAATATAAACCCATAGAAGACATCATTCAAAATGACTCTGTATATTGTGGTGATTTTATATGTTGAAATGAAGCTTCAAATGTATAAATCTCGAATAAATTAAAATATTATTTTAGTACATTTATGTTAATCTATCAATGCAATTTATGCGATAAAAAGATCGAAAACACAATAATTATAATATAAATTCACATGATACATTATTCAAAATAACTTTGTACATTTTGGTGATTTTATGTGTTGAAAGAAGGCTACTAATATCGTTCGAGGCAGAGCCGTTCAAGGACAACCAATTCAACACAAATACAACCGTGGAGGAGCAAACTCAACTCAAAACATAAGGAAAGGGGAGGAGATAAATTCAATTCAGAAAATAAAATTCGTAATATTCATCAACTGCCATTATAAAATGAGTTTGATTTCTTTTATAGCCTTACAATAGTCTCAAAAGTCTCATAAGTATTAATACTAATTAAAACTAGTTTTACTAGTCCCTAAAATACTTAATAATCTCCTAGAAACACACAAAAATCATCTAAAAAAAGACATTAAATCAGTTTTTGATTATCCTAAACTACTCATACCTAATTAATTAAGATAAATACTTCTAGCCGGATTGTGCCAAATTTGTATGTATTTTTTACCATATTGCCGCTAGATTTTGTAAAGCCTCAAAATATAAAAGTTGTAGAACATCTTTTAAGATTTCTTCAGAAATTTGATTCACTTTAATTGGATCTGTAATGACAATGTTATGATCAAAATACTAAAAAAGTGTCAGTCTGTCCAGAAAACCGTTCAACGAACTAAACTCAATTTTGACCTGAGTCCAGGTCCGTGTTCACCTGGATGCTGGCTGCATCAGCTACAACTGATTAAAAAATTTGAATAAACTAATAGAAGAATATCATTTTAATACATTTATAATCTTTATGCGCAATTTACATCCTAACGGCTTGACCATATAAAGATTATGATATAAATCCACAGAAGATATCACTTAAAATAACTATGTATTTTGATAATTTTATGTGTTGAAATGATGATTCAAATGATATAAAACTCAAATAAACTAAAATATAATTTTAATGCAGTCATGTTAATTTTTCAACGTCATTCATATCACAACCTCATATGGGACATCATTTAAAAATGACTTTGTGTATTTTGATAATTTTATGTGTTAAAGTTAGGCTATAAATGAAATAAAACTCAAATAAACTAACAAAATAAGTATCATTTTTAATACATTTATATTCATCTATATATATAATTCATATAATAATGGCTTAATCACACATGAATCATATTATAAACCCATAGAAGATATCATTTAAAATATTATTGTGTATTTTGGTGATTTTATATGTTAAGATGAGGCTTCAAATAATATAAAACTCAAATAAATTAAAATATATTTTTAATATATTTGTGTTAATCTTTAAGCATCATCCATGTTATAAAGGCTTAAGAACACAACTAAATTTTAATGTATTTGTGTCAATCTTTCTATATTTTTTGTGTCATAAAGGTTTAAGAACATAATTATTATAATATAAAAGAGTAGGATACATCATTCAAAATAAGTCTACAAATTATAGAAAACTTAAATAAACTACTAGAACAAGTATCATTATTTATGCATTTATATTCATCTTTGGGCATAATTTGTGTGATAATAGCTTGAGCACACAATTATTATAATAAAAACTCATAGAGGACATCAATCAAAATAATTTTGTGCATTTTGGTGATAATATATGTTGAAATGAGGCATCAAATGATACAAAATTCGAATATAGTACAGTATTATTTTAATTCAATTGTGTTAATCTTTCAACGTTATCCGTGCTATAAAGATTCGAGAGCACAATAATTATATTATAAACTAAATGAGGATATTATTCAGAACAATATAGTATTTTTTGGTAATTTATGTGTGGAATTGAGGTAACAAATTATAGAAAACTTGAATACACTAATAGAAAAACAATGATTTTAATGCAATTGTATTAATTTTGTGCATAATTTATATCCTAATGGCTCAACCACTCAAAAATTATAATATAAACTCAAAGAATTTATTATTTAAAAGGAATCTATGTATTTTGATGACTTTATATATTGAAATGGGGCTAAAAATGATAGAAAACTAGAATAAATTGAAATATTATTTAATGCATTTGTGTCCGTGTTTCCATGCAATTTGTAAGACAAAGGTTCTAAATCACAATTTTTATCATAAAAACTAATAGAGGATATTATTCAAAATAAGTTTGTCTATTTTGATGATTTTATGTGTTGAAAGGAGACTACAAATAATAGAAAACTTGTATAAAGTAATATAAGAAGTACAATTTTCAAAACATTTGTATTAATCTTTATGAGCAATTCGTATCCTAACGGCTCGACCAACCAATGATTATAACAAAAATCCATAGAACATATCACCTGAAATAACCCTATGTATTTTGGTGATTTTATGTGTTGAAATGAGGCTTCAAATGATTCAAGACTCAAATAAACTCAAATACTATGATTTGTGTTTTAATCTTTCTACGTCATTCATGTTGTAAATGTTCAAAATGATAATGATAATAATCCAAACCAATTAGGGACATCTTTAAAAAAACTTTTTGCATTTTGGTGGTGTTATTTGTTTAAATAAGGCTATAAATGAAATAAATCTCAAATAAATTAATAAAAGAGGTACCACTTTTAATGTGTTTATACTCATCTTTGTGCGTAATTTATATCATAATGGCTCCGCCAAACAAAGAGTCTTTTATTAGATTTTTTAGTTAATTCTTCGATATAATCATTTTATAATATTTATCTTAACAAAAATTAACTAGGATGTGTAAAAACTACAGTTTAAACAAGTTATTTGAATTTTTAATTATTTTTGGTCTCATAACTATGCATAAAATCATGAAAATTAATTTTAAGTTCCTCTAATTAAGATATATTATATAATTTTCTAAATAACATTACGATATGAACATTCTACAACACTAATTTTATAGAAAACTTAATTTGGATGCATTACAAACTGCTGTTTAAACATGTTATTTGAGTTTTTCATTATATATGGCTTCATAACTATACATAAATTCGTAAAAATTAATATATTTACTCTTTATTATGTCTATTATAACATTTCTCGGTTAACACTCCGATACGATCATTTTACGATATTAATTTTGCACAAAACTGAACTAGGATGCATTAAAAACTACTTGTTTAAATGAGTTATTTGAATTTTTTTATCATTTTTGCGTAATAAATAGAACATAAATTCGTGGAAACTCATATACATACTCCTAATTATATTTATTTAAAATATTTCAATTGACAATCGATATGAACATTCAATGATACTAGTTTTACAAAAATAACTAGGATGCACTAGAAAATGTTGTTTAAGGAAGTTATTGGAGTTTTACATCATTTTTTACCTCATTACAAGACATAAACCGGTATTGATAAAAAAATAACCCTTCTTATTATGTCCTTTATAACATTTTATAATTAACACTTCGATATGAACATTCTACGAAAAATTTTGCACAAAACATTACAAGGATGCATTAAAAACTTTGTTGAAATAAGTTATTTGAGTTTTGCATCGTTTTTTACCTCTTAACTACATATAAATTCGTGAAAATTCATAAAAATACTCCCAATTTTGTCAATTACAAGATTTTGCAATTAATACTTCGATATGAATATTTTAGGACACAATTTTTTCACAAAAAATTTGGATGCATTATAAACTAGCGCATAAACAAGTTCTTTGAGTTTTTCATCATTTTTGGCCTCATAACGACACACAAATTCGTACAAATCAATATAATTACTCATAATTATCTCCATTATTATAATTTGTATATAACACATCGATATGAAAATTCTACGACAACATTTTTGCGCAATAATTAACTAGGATGTAATAGAAGCTATTATTTAAACAAAGTTGTTTAAGTTTTCCATCATTTTTAGCCTCGCAACTGCATATAAATTCATAAAAATTCAAATAAATACTTCTAATTATGTCTGTTATAGGATTCTAAAATTAATATTTAAATACGAACATTTAACACACTTATTTTGAACAAAACATAACTAGGATGCATTAAAAACTGCTGTTTAAACATGTTTTTTTGAGTTTTTCATCGTTTTGACCTCATATCTACACATGAATTCATACAAATTAATATAAATACTTCTAATTATTTATGTTATAATATTTGTTTAGTTAGAATTTGGATATGAACATTTTATGAACCAAATCTTGAACAAAACTTAATTAGGATGCATTAAAAACTGCTTGTTTTAAACGAGTTGTTTGAGTTTTTCATCGTTTTTCGCCTCATAACAACACATAAATTCGTACAAATTAAAATAAATAATCCTAATTATATCTTTTATTAGATTTTTTAGTTAAAAATTTGATATGATAATTTTAAAATATTAATTTTCACAAAAATTAACTAGGATGAGTTAAAAACAGCAGTTTAAACGAGTTATTTGAATTTTTCATTATTTTTGGTCCCATAACTATGCTTGAAATCATGCAAAATAATTTTAAGTACTTCTAATTAATATATTATATAATTTTCCAAATAACATTACGATATTAACATTCTACAACATTAATTTTGTACAAAACTTAATTTGGATGCATTACAAACTGCAGTTAAAACAAGTTGTTAGAGTTTTTCCTCATTTTTAGCCTCATAACTACACAAGAATTCGTACAAATTAATATATTTACTCCTTATTATGTCTATTATAAAGTCATTCAGTTAACACTCCGATATGATCATTTTATGATATTAATTTTTCACAAAACTTAACTGGGATGCATTAAAACCTGCTATTTAAACAAATTATATAATTTTTTTTTATCATCATTTTTGGCCTCATAACTGGACATAAATTTATACAAATTAATATAATTCCTTTTGATTATATCTATTATAAAATTGTTCAATTAAAGCATCGACATGAGATTTCTACGACACTAATTATGCGCAAAATTTAACTAGGATGTATTAAAAACTACAGTTTTAACAAGTTTTATTAATATTTTTTTATCTCATTACAGGACGTAAATTTGTGAAAGATCATAAAACTACTCTTAATAATGTCTATTATAAGATTTTGTTAATTAACGCTTCGATATGATCATTCAAAAACATTAACTCAAAGCACAAAACTTAACTCGGATACATTAAAAACTTGCTCATTAAACAAGTTGTTTGAGTTATTCATCATTTTTGACCTCTTTACTACACGTGAATTCGTACAGATTATAAATTACACCTAGTTATGCAAATAATAAGGTTTTTGAGTTAACACTTTGATATTAATATTTTACGACACTAATTTTGCACAAAACATAACCAGGATGCATTAAAAACTGTTATTTATACAAGTAGTGTGAGTTTTTCATCATTTTAGCCTCATAACGACACATAAATTTGTACAAATTAACATAATTAACCTAATTATGTCTATGATAAGTTTTTTTAGTTAACATTTCGATATGAAATTTCTATGACACTAATTTTGCACAAAACTTAACTTGGATGTATTAAAAACTGTTGTTTAAATAAGTTCCAGTTTTTTCCTCATTTTTGGGTCGTAACTACATATATATTTGTACACATTCATATAAATACTCCTAATTATGTCTATTATAAGATTTTTTAATAAAGGCATCAATATGGTCATTCTATGATACTAATTTTATATAAAACTTAATTCTGATGCTTTATAAACCGCTGTATAAACAGGTCGTTTGAGTTTTTCATCATTTTTAGCGTTATAGCTACACCCGCATTCGTGGAAATTCATATAAATACTCCAATTTGCGTCTGTTATAAGATTTTTCAATTAATATTTCGATTGGAAAATTTTATGACACTATTTTATCAGAAAAGTTAATTAAGTTGCCTAATAAACTGCCGTTTAAAGAAGTCGTTTGAGTTTTTTTTTTATCATTTTTGGCCTCTTAACATCACATTACTTCTTTTAAATTATTATAATTAATGCTAATTATGTCTATTATAGAATTTTACAAAGAAGACTTAGATATAAAGATTCCACGACACCGATTTTGAAGAAAACATAACTAGGATGTATTAGAAAAACTGCAGTTTAAACATGTTTTTTTGAGTTTCTCGAGTTTTGTTAGCTCAGAACTACACATAAATTCATGCAAATTCATATAAATACTCATCATAATGTCTATTATAAATATTTTCAATTAACACTTCATTATGAACATTCAAAAATATTAGTTTTGCATAAAACTTAATTCAATTGCATTAACTATAGCTGTTTAAACAAGTCACTTGAGCTTTTTCATCACTACACATTAATTCAAAATTCCGGAATCTGCCCGGAACAACAACTAGTTTCTTAAAATAGACTGGTTACCTGCATCAAATGCAGATACTCCTAATTATGTCTATTATAAAAAAAATCCAATTAATATTTAGATATGAACATTTTATGACATTAATTTGGCCCAAAACATAATTAGGATCATTAAAAACTGTTGTTTAAACCAGTTGTTCCAGTTTTTCATCATTTTCGGGTCGTAACGACATATAAATTTGTACAAATTGATATAAATACTCCTAATAATGTCAATTATAAGATTTTCTAATAAAGACATCAATATGACCATTCTATGATACTAATTTTATAAAAAAACATAATTCTGATGCTTTAAAAACCGCTGTTTACACAGGTCGTTTGAGTTTTTCATCATTTTTAGCGTTATAACTACACATAAATTCGTAAAAATTCATATAAATACACCTAATTATGTCTTTTATAAGATTTTTCAATTAATATTTCGATATGAATATTTTATGACGCCATTTTTTCAGAAAAGTTAATTAAGATGCATAAAAAACTGCTGTTTAAAGAAGTAGTTTGAGTTTTTCTTATCATTTCTTGCTTCATAACTGCACATTAATTCTTCTAAATTAATATAATTACTGATAAATATGTCTATTATAGAGTTTTTTAATTAATACATCGATATAAAGATTCTACATCACCGATTTTGAACAAAACATAACTAGGATGTATTAGAAAAACTGCAGTTTTGAACATGTTTGTTTTAGTTTCTCAAGATTTTTTAGCTCAGAACTACACATAAATTCGTGTAAGTTCATAATAATGTCTATTATAAACATTTTGAATTAACACCTCGATATGAACATTCATAAATATTAATTTTGCACAAAACTTAATTCGATTGCTTTAAAAACGCTGTTCGAACAAGTTACTTGAGCTTTTCATCAATTTTGGCCCCGTATCTACACATGAATTCGTGCAAATGGATATAGATACTCCTAATTATGTCTATTATAAAAAAATTCCAATTAACATTTAGATATGAACATTTTATGACACTAATTTGGCCCAAAATATAATTAGGATGCATTAAATACTGCTGTTTAATTCAGTAATTTGAGTTTTTCATTATATATGGCTTCATAACTATACATAGTTCGCATAAATAAATATAATTACTCTTAATTATGTCTATTATAATATTTTTCTGTTAACACTCCGATATGAACATTCTACAACACAAATTTTGCAGAAAACATAACTATGATGCATTAAAAACTACTGTTTAAATGAGTTATTTGAGTTTTTCATAATTTTTGCGTCATAACTGAACATAAATTCGTGGAAACTCATATACATACTCCTAATTATGTTTATTTACAGATATTTCAGTTGACAATTCGATATGAACATTCAATGATACTGAGTTTGCACAAAAATAACTAGGATGCACTAGAAAATGTTGTTTAAGGAAGTTATTGGAGTTTTACATCATTTTTGGCATCATAACTACAGATGAACCGGTACAAATTGATAAAAAAAACCCTTCTTATTATGTCCTTTATAACATTTTATAATTAACTGTTCGATATGAACATTCTACGACACAAATTTTGCACAAAACATTACAAGGATGCATTAAAAACAGTTGTTGAAATAAGTTATTTGAGTTTTGCATCGTTTTTGGCCTCGTAACTACATATAAATTCGTGAAAATTCATAAAAATACTCCCAATTTTGTCAATTACAAGATTTTGCAATTAATACTTCGATATGAATATTTTAGGACACAATTTTTTCACAAAAGTTAATTTGGATGCATTATAAACTAGCGCATAAACAAGTTCTTTGAGTTTTTCATCATTTTTGGCCTCATAACGACACACAAATTCGTACAAATCAATATAATTACTCATAATTATCTCCATTATTATAATTTGTATATAACACATCGATATGAAAATTCTACGACAACATTTTTTGCGCAATAATTAACTAGGATGTAATAGAAGCTATTATTTAAACAAAGTTGTTTAAGTTTTTCATCATTTTTAGCCTCGCAACTGCACATAAATTCATAAAAATTCAAATAAATACTTCTAATTATGTCTGTTATAGGATTCTAAAATTAATATTTAAATACGAACATTTAACACACTTATTTTGAACAAAACATAACTAGGATGCATTAAAAACTGCTGTTTTTAACATGTTTTTTTGAGTTTTTCATCGTTTTGACCTCATATCTACACATGAATTCATACAAATTAATATAAATACTTCTAATTATTTATGTTATAATATTTGTTTAGTTAGAATTTGGATATGAACATTTTACGAACCAAATCTTGAACAAAACTTAATTAGGATGCATTAAAAACTGCTGTTTAAACGAGTTGTTTGAGTTTTTCATCGTTTTTCGCCTCATAACAACACATAAATTCGTACAAATTAAAATAAATAATCCTAATTATATCTTTTATTAGATTTTTTAGTTAAAAATTTGATATGATAATTTTAAAATATTAATTTTCACAAAAATTACTAGGATGAGTTAAAAACAGCAGTTTAAACGAGTTATTTGAATTTTTCATTATTTTTGGTCCCATAACTATGCTTGAAATCATGCAAAATAATTTTAAGTACTTCTAATTAATATATTATATAATTTTCCAAATAACATTACGATATTAACATTCTACAACATTAATTTTGTACAAAACTTAATTTGGATGCATTACAAACTGCAGTTAAAACAGGTTGTTAGAGTTTTTCCTCATTTTTAGCCTCATAACTACACAAGAATTCGTACAAATTAATATATTTACTCCTTATTATGTCTATTATAAAGTCATTCAGTTAACACTCCGATATGATCATTTTATGATATTAATTTTTCACAAAACTTAACTGGGATGCATTAAAACCTGCTATTTAAACAAATTATATAATTTTTTTTTATCATTTTTGGCCTCATAACTGGACATAAATTTATACAAATTAATATAATTCCTTTTGATTATATCTATTATAAAATTGTTCAATTAAAGCATCGACATGAGATTTCTACGACACTAATTATGCGCAAAATTTAACTCGGATGTATTAAAAACTACAGTTTTAACAAGTTTTATTAATATTTTTTTATCTCATTACAGGACGTAAATTTGTGAAAGATCATAAAACTACTCTTAATAATGTCTATTATAAGATTTTGTTAATTAACGCTTCGATATGATCATTCAAAAACATTAACTCAGCACAAAACTTAACTCGGATACATTAAAAACTGCTCATTAAACAAGTTGTTTGAGTTATTCATCATTTTTGACCTCTTTACTACACGTGAATTCGTACAGATTATATAATTACACCTAGTTATGCAAATAATAAGGTTTTTGAGTTAACACTTTGATATTAATATTTTACGACACTAATTTTGCACAAAACATAACCAGGATGCATTAAAAACTGTTATTTATACAAGTAGTGTGAGTTTTTCATCATTTTAGCCTCATAACGACACATAAATTTGTACAAATTAACATAATTAACCTAATTATGTCTATGATAAGTTTTTTTAGTTAACATTTCGATATGAAATTTCTATGACACTAATTTTGCACAAAACTTAACTTGGATGTATTAAAAACTGTTGTTTAAATAAGTTCCAGTTTTTCCTCATTTTTGGGTCGTAACTACATATATATTTGTACACATTCATATAAATACTCCTAATTATGTCTATTATAAGATTTTTTAATAAAGGCATCAATATGGTCATTCTATGATACTAATTTTATATAAAACTTAATTCTGATGCTTTATAAACCGCTGTATAAACAGGTCGTTTGAGTTTTTCATCATTTTTAGCGTTATAGCTACACCCGCATTCGTGGAAATTCATATAAATACTCCAATTTGCGTCTGTTATAAGATTTTTCAATTAATATTTCGATTGGAAAATTTTATGACACTATTTTATCAGAAAAGTTAATTAAGTTGCCTAATAAACTGCCGTTTAAAGAAGTCGTTTGAGTTTTTTTTTTTATCATTTTTGGCCTCTTAACATCACATTACTTCTTTTAAATTATTATAATTAATGCTAATTATGTCTATTATAGAATTTTACAAAGAAGACTTAGATATAAAGATTCCACGACACCGATTTTGAAGAAAACATAACTAGGATGTATTAGAAAAACTGCAGTTTAAACATGTTTTTTTGAGTTTCTCGAGTTTTGTTAGCTCAGAACTACACATAAATTCATGCAAATTCATATAAATACTCATCATAATGTCTATTATAAATATTTTCAATTAACACTTCATTATGAACATTCAAAAATATTAGTTTTGCATAAAACTTAATTCAATTGCATTAACTATAGCTGTTTAAACAAGTCACTTGAGCTTTTTCATCACTACACATTAATTCAAAATTCCGGAATCTGCCCGGAACAACAACTAGTTTCTTAAAATAGACTGGTTACCTGCATCAAATGCGATACTCCTAATTATGTCTATTATAAAAAAAATCCAATTAATATTTAGATATGAACATTTTATGACATTAATTTGGCCCAAAACATAATTAGGATCATTAAAAACTGTTGTTTAAACCAGTTGTTCCAGTTTTTCATCATTTTCGGGTCGTAACGACATATAAATTTGTACAAATTGATATAAATACTCCTAATAATGTCAATTATAAGATTTTCTAATAAAGACATCAATATGACCATTCTATGATACTAATTTTATAAAAAAACATAATTCTGATGCTTTAAAAACCGCTGTTTACACAGGTCGTTTGAGTTTTTCATCATTTTTAGCGTTATAACTACACATAAATTCGTAAAAATTCATATAAATACACCTAATTATGTCTTTTATAAGATTTTTCAATTAATATTTCGATATGAATATTTTATGACGCCATTTTTTCAGAAAAGTTAATTAAGATGCATAAAAAACTGCTGTTTAAAGAAGTAGTTTGAGTTTTTCTTATCATTTCTTGCTTCATAACTGCACATTAATTCTTCTAAATTAATATAATTACTGATAAATATGTCTATTATAGAGTTTTTTAATTAATACATCGATATAAAGATTCTACATCACCGATTTTGAACAAAACATAACTAGGATGTATTAGAAAAACTGCAGTTTTGAACATGTTTGTTTTAGTTTCTCAAGATTTTTTAGCTCGAGAACTACACATAAATTCGTGTAAGTTCATAATAATGTCTATTATAAACATTTTGAATTAACACCTCGATATGAACATTCATAAATATTAATTTTGCACAAAACTTAATTCGATTGCTTTAAAAACGCTGTTCGAACAAGTTACTTGAGCTTTTCATCAATTTTGGCCCCGTATCTACACATGAATTCGTGCAAATGGATATAGATACTCCTAATTATGTCTATTATAAAAAAATTCCAATTAACATTTAGATATGAACATTTTATGACACTAATTTGGCCCAAAATATAATTAGGATGCATTAAATACTGCTGTTTAATTCAGTAATTTGAGTTTTTCATTATATATGGCTTCATAACTATACATAGTTCGCATAAATAAATATAATTACTCTTAATTATGTCTATTATAATATTTTTCTGTTAACACTCCGATATGAACATTCTACAACACAAATTTTGCAGAAAACATAACTATGATGCATTAAAAACTACTGTTTAAATGAGTTATTTGAGTTTTTCATAATTTTTGCGTCATAACTGAACATAAATTCGTGGAAACTCATATACATACTCCTAATTATGTTTATTTACAGATATTTCAGTTGACAATTCGATATGAACATTCAATGATACTGAGTTTGCACAAAAATAACTAGGATGCACTAGAAAATGTTGTTTAAGGAAGTTATTGGAGTTTTACATCATTTTTGGCATCATAACTACAGATGAACCGGTACAAATTGATAAAAAAAACCCTTCTTATTATGTCCTTTATAACATTTTATAATTAACTGTTCGATATGAACATTCTACGACACAAATTTTGCACAAAACATTACAAGGATGCATTAAAAACAGTTGTTGAAATAAGTTATTTGAGTTTTGCATCGTTTTTGGCCTCGTAACTACATATAAATTCGTGAAAATTCATAAAAATACTCCCAATTTTGTCAATTACAAGATTTTGCAATTAATACTTCGATATGAATATTTTAGGACACAATTTTTTCACAAAAGTTAATTTGGATGCATTATAAACTAGCGCATAAACAAGTTCTTTGAGTTTTTCATCATTTTTGGCCTCATAACGACACACAAATTCGTACAAATCAATATAATTACTCATAATTATCTCCATTATTATAATTTGTATATAACACATCGATATGAAAATTCTACGACAACATTTTTTGCGCAATAATTAACTAGGATGTAATAGAAGCTATTATTTAAACAAAGTTGTTTAAGTTTTCCATCATTTTTAGCCTCGCAACTGCACATAAATTCATAAAAATTCAAATAAATACTTCTAATTATGTCTGTTATAGGATTCTAAAATTAATATTTAAATACGAACATTTAACACACTTATTTTGAACAAAACATAACTAGGATGCATTAAAAACTGCTGTTTAAACATGTTTTTTTGAGTTTTTCATCGTTTTGACCTCATATCTACACATGAATTCATACAAATTAATATAAATACTTCTAATTATTTATGTTATAATATTTGTTTAGTTAGAATTTGGATATGAACATTTTACGAACCAAATCTTGAACAAAACTTAATTAGGATGCATTAAAAACTGCTGTTTAAACGAGTTGTTTGAGTTTTTCATCGTTTTTCGCCTCATAACAACACATAAATTCGTACAAATTAAAATAAATAATCCTAATTATATCTTTTATTAGATTTTTTAGTTAAAAATTTGATATGATAATTTTAAAATATTAATTTTCACAAAAATTAACTAGGATGAGTTAAAAACAGCAGTTTAAACGAGTTATTTGAATTTTTCATTATTTTTGGTCCCATAACTATGCTTGAAATCATGCAAAATAATTTTAAGTACTTCTAATTAATATATTATATAATTTTCCAAATAACATTACGATATTAACATTCTACAACATTAATTTTGTACAAAACTTAATTTGGATGCATTACAAACTGCAGTTAAAACAGGTTGTTAGAGTTTTTCCTCATTTTTAGCCTCATAACTACACAAGAATTCGTACAAATTAATATATTTACTCCTTATTATGTCTATTATAAAGTCATTCAGTTAACACTCCGATATGATCATTTTATGATATTAATTTTTCACAAAACTTAACTGGGATGCATTAAAACCTGCTATTTAAACAAATTATATAATTTTTTTTTATCATTTTTGGCCTCATAACTGGACATAAATTTATACAAATTAATATAATTCCTTTTGATTATATCTATTATAAAATTGTTCAATTAAAGCATCGACATGAGATTTCTACGACACTAATTATGCGCAAAATTTAACTCGGATGTATTAAAAACTACAGTTTTAACAAGTTTTATTAATATTTTTTTATCTCATTACAGGACGTAAATTTGTGAAAGATCATAAAACTACTCTTAATAATGTCTATTATAAGATTTTGTTAATTAACGCTTCGATATGATCATTCAAAAACATTAACTCAGCACAAAACTTAACTCGGATACATTAAAAACTGCTCATTAAACAAGTTGTTTGAGTTATTCATCATTTTTGACCTCTTTACTACACGTGAATTCATACAGATTATATAATTACACCTAGTTATGCAAATAATAAGGTTTTTGAGTTAACACTTTGATATTAATATTTTATGACACTAATTTTGCACAAAACATAACCAGGATGCATTAAAAACTGTTATTTATACAAGTAGTGTGAGTTTTTCATCATTTTAGCCTCATAACGACACATAAATTTGTACAAATTAACATAATTAACCTAATTATGTCTATTATAAATTTTTTTTAGTTAACATTTCGATATAAAATTTCTATGACACTAATTTTGCACAAAACTTAACTCGGATACATTAAAAACTGCTCATTAAATAAGTTGTTTGAGTTATTTATCATTTTTTACCTCTTTACTATATGTGAATTCATACAGATTATATTATTACACCTAGTTATGCAAATAATAAGGTTTTTGAGTTAACACTTTGATATTAATATTTTACGACACTAATTTTGCACAAAACATAACCAGGATGAATTAAAAACTGTTATTTATACAAGTAGTGTGAGTTTTTCATCATTTTAGCCTCATAACGACACATAAATTTGTACAAATTAACATAATTAACCTAATTATGTCTATTATAAGTATTTTTAGCTAACATTTCGATATGAAATTTCTATGACACTAATTTTGCACAAAACTTAACTCGGATACATTAAAAACTGCTTATTAAACAAGTTGTTTGAGTTATTCATCATTTTTGACCTCTTTACTACACGTGAATTCATACTGATTATATAATTTCACCTAGTTATGCAAATAATAAGGTTTTTGAGTTAACACTTTGATATTAATATTTTATGACACTAATTTTGCACAAAACTTAACCAGGATGCATTAAAAACTGATATTTATACAAGTAGTGTGAGTTTTCATCATTTTAGCCTCATAACGACACATAAATTTGTACAAATTAACATAATTAACCTTAACATTTCGATATAAAATTTCTATGACACTAATTTTGCACAAAACTTAACTCGGATACATTAAAAACTGCTCATTAAACAAGTTGTTTGAGTTATTCATCATTTTTGACCTCTTTACTATACGTGAATTCATACAGATTATATAATTACACCTAGTTATGCAAATAATAAGGTTTTTGAGTTAACACTTTGATATTACTATTTTACGACACTAATTTTGCACAAAACTTAACCAGGATGCATTAAAAACTGTTATTTATACAAGTAGTGTGAGATTTTCATCATTTTAGCCTCACAACGACACATAAATTTGTACAAATTAACATAATTAACCTAATTATGTCTATTATAAGTTTTTTTAGTTAACATTTCGATATGAAATTTCTATGACACTAATTTTGCACAAAACTTAACTCGGATACATTAAAAACTGCTCATTAAACAAGTTGTCTGAGTTATTCATCATTTTTGACCTCTTTACTATACGTGAATTCATACAGATTATATAATTACACCTACTTATGCAAATAATAAGGTTTTTGAGTTAACACTTTGATATTACTATTTTACGACACTAATTTTGCACAAAACTTAACGAGGATGCATTAAAAACTATTTTTTATACAAGTAGTGTGAGTTTTTCATCATTTTAGCCTCATAACGACACATAAATTTGTACAAATTAACATAATTAATCTAATTATGTCTATTATAAGTTTTTTTAGTTAATATTTGATATGAAATTTCTATGACACTAATTTTGCACAAAACTTAACTCGGATACATTAAAAACTGCTCATTAAACAAGTTGTTTGAGTTATTCATTATTTTTGACCTCTTTACTATACGTGAATTCATACAGATTATAAAATTACTCCTAGTTATGCAAATAATAAGGTTTTTGAGTTAACACTTTGATATTAATATTTTACGACACTAATTTTGCACAAAAAATAATCAGGATGCATTAAAAACTGTTTTTGTACAAATTAACATAATTAACCTAATTATGTCTATTATAAGTTTTTTTGTTAACATTTCGATAAGAAATTTCTATGACACTAATTTTGCACAAAACTTAACTTGGATGTATTAAAAACTGTTGTTTAAATAAGTTCCAGTTTTTCCTCATTTTTGGGTCGTAACTACATATATATTTGTACAAATTCATATAAATACTCCTAATTATGTCTATTATAAATTTTTTTAATAAAGACATCAATATGGTCATTCTATGATACTAATTTTATATAAAACTTAATTCTGATGCTTTATAAACCGCTGTATAAACAGGTCGTTTGAGTTTTTCATCATTTTTAGCGTTATAGCTACACCTGCATTCGTGGAAATTCATATAAATACTCCAATTTGCGTATGTTATAAGATTTTTCATTAATATTTTGATTGGAAAATTTTATGACACTATTTTATCAGAAAAGTTAATTAAGTTGCATATTAAACTGCCGTTTAAAGAAGTCGTTTGAGTTTTTTTATCATTTTTGGCCTCTTAACATCACATTACTTCTTTTAAATTATTATAATTAATGCTAATTATGTCTATTATAGAATTTTTCAAAGAAGATTTAGATATAAAGATTCCACGACACCGATTTTGAAGAAAACATAACTAGGATGTATTAGAAAAACTGCTGTTTAAACATGTTTTTTTGAGTTTCTCGAGATTTGTTAGCTCAGAACTACACATAAATTCGTGCAAATTCATATAAATACTCATCATAATGTCTATTATAAATATTTTCAATTAACACTTCATTATGAACATTCAAAAATATTAGTTTTGCATAAAACTTAATTCAATTGCATTAACAATAGCTGTTTAAACAAGTTACTTGTGCTTTTTCATCACTACACATGAATTCAAAATTCCGGAATCTGCCCGGAACAACAACTAGTTTCTTAAAATAGACTGGTTACCTGCATCAAATGCAGATACTCCTAATTATGTCTATTATAAAAAAAATCCAATTAATATTTAGATATGAACATTTTGTGACATTAATTTGGCCCAAAACATAATTAGGATCATTAAAAACTGTTGTTTAAACCAGTTGTTCCAGTTTTTCATCATTTTCGGGTCGTAACGACATATAAATTTGTACAAATTGATATAAATACTCATAATAATGTCAATTATAAGATTTTCTAATAAAGACATCAATACGACCATTCTATGATACTAATTTTATAAAAAAACATAATTCTGATGCTTTAAAAACCGCTGTTTAAACAGGTCGTTTGAGTTTTTCATCATTTTTAGCGTTATAACTACACATAAATTCGTGAAAATTCATATAAATACACCTAATTATGTCTTTTATAAGATTTTTCAATTAATATTTCGATATGAATATTTTATGACGCCATTTTTTCAGAAAAGTTAATTAAGATGCATAAAAAACTGATGTTTAAAGAAGTAGTTTGAGTTTTTCTTATCATTTCTGGCTTCATAACTGCACATTAATTCTTCTAAATTAATATAATTACTGATAAATATGTCTATTATAGAGTTTTTTAATTAATACATCGATATAAAGATTCTACATCACCGATTTTGAACAAAACATAACTAGGATGTATTAGAAAAACTGCAGTTTTGAACATGTTTGTTTTAGTTTCTCAAGATTTTTTAGCTCAGAACTACACATAAATTCGTGTAAGTTCATATATATATTCATAATAATGTCTATTATAAACATTTTGAATTAACACTTCGATATGAACATTCATAAATATTAATTTTGCACAAAACTTAATTCGATTGCTTTAAAAACGCTGTTCGAACAAGTTACTTGAGCTTTTCATCAATTTTGGCCCCGTATCTACACATGAATTTGTGCAAATGGATATAGATACTCCTAATTATGTCTATTATAAAAAAATTCCAATTAACATTTAGATATGAACATTTTATGACACTAATTTGGTCCAAAATATAATTAGGATGCATTAAATACTGCTGTTTAATTCAGTAATTTGAGTTTTTCATCATTTATGGCTTCATAACTATACATAGTTCGCATAAATAAATATAATTTCTTAATTATCATTTAATATTTTCTGTTAAACTCCGATATGATTCTACAACACAAATTTTGCAGAAAACATAACTATGATGCATTAAAAACTACTGTTTAAATGAGTTATTTGAGTTTTTCATAATTTTTGTGTCATAACTGAACATAAATTCGTGGAAACTCATATACATACTCCTAATTATGTTTATTTACAGATATTTCAGTTGAGAATTCGATATGAACATTCAATGACACTGAGTTTGCACAAAAATAACTAGGATGCACTAGAAAATGTTGTTTAAGGAATTTATTGGAGTTTTACATTATTTTTGGCATCATAACTACAGATGAACCGGTACAAATTGATAAAAAAAACCCTTCTTATTATGTCCTTTATAATATTTTATAATTAACTGTTCGATATGAATATTCTACGACACAAATTTTGCACAAAACATTACAAGGATGCATTAAAAACAGTTGTTGAAATAAGTTATTTGAGTTTTGCATCGTTTTTGGCCTCGTAACTACATATAAATTCGTGAAAATTCATAAAAATACTCCTAATTTTGTCAATTACAAGATTTTGCAATTAATACTTCGATATGAATATTTTAGGACACAATTTTTTCACAAAAGTTAATTTGGATGCATTATAAACTAGCGCATAAACAAGTTCTTTGAGTTTTTCATCATTTTTGGCTTCATAACGACACACAAATTCGTACAAATCAATATAATTACTCATAATTATCTCCATTATTATAATTTGTATATAACACATCGATATGAAAATTCTACGACAACATTTTTTGCGCAATAATTAACTAGGATGTAATAGAAGCTATTATTTAAACAAAGTTGTTTAAGTTTTCCATCATTTTTAGCCTCGCAACTGTACATAAATTCATAAAAATTCAAATAAATACTTCTAATTATGTGTGTTATAGGATTCTAAAATTATTATTTAAATACGAACATTTAACACACTTATTTTGAACAAAACATAACTAGGATGCATTAAAAACTGCTGTTTAAATATGTTTTTTTTTGAGTTTTTCATCGTTTTGACCTCATATCTAAACATGAATTCATACAAATTAATATAAATACTTCTAATTTTGTATGTTATAATATTTATTCAGTTATCATTTCGATATGAACATTTTACGAACCAAATCTTGAACAAAACTTAATTAGGATGCATTAAAAACTACTGTTTAAACAAGTTGTTTGAGTTTTTCATCGTTTTTCGCCTCATAACAACACATAAATTCGTACAAATTAATATAAATAATCCTAATTATATCTTTTATTAGATTTTTTAGTTAAAAATTTGATATGATAATTTTACAATATTAATTTTCACAAAAATTAACTAGGATGAGTTAAAAACAGCAGTTTAAACGAGTTATTTGAATTTTTCATTATTTTTGGTCCCATAACTATGCTTGAAATCATGCAAAATAATTTTAAGTACTTCTAATTAATATATTATATAATTTTCCAAATAACATTACGATATTAACATTCTAATTATGTCTATTATAAAAAAAATCCAATTAATATTTAGATATGAACATTTTATGACATTAATTTGGCCCAAAACATAATTAGGATCATTAAAAACTGTTGTTTAAACTAGTTGTTCCAGTTTTTCATCATTTTCGGGTCGTAATGGTATATAAATTTGTAAAAATTGATATAAATACTCATAATAATGTCAATTATAAGATTTTCTAATAAAGCCATCAATATGGCCATTCTATGATACTAATTTTATAAAAAAACATAATTCTGATGCTTTAAAAACCGTTGTTTAAATAGGTCGTTTGAGTTTTTCATCATTTTTAGTGTTATAACTACACATAAATTCGTAAAAATTTATATAAATACATCTAATTATTTTTGTTATAAAATTTTTCAATTAATATTTTGATATGAATATTTTATGACGCCGTTTTTTTCAGAAAAGTTAATTAAGATGCATAAAAAACTGCTGTTTAATGAAGTAATTTGAGTTTTTTTATCATTTCTAGCTTCATAACTGCACATTAATTCTTCTAAATTAATATAATTACTGTTAAATATGTCTATTATAGAGTTTTTTAATTAATACATCGATATAAAGATTCTACATCACCGATTTTGAACAAAACATAACTAGGATGTATTAGAAAAACTGCTGTTTTTAACATTTTTGTTTTAGTTTCTCAAGATTTTTTAGATCAGAACTACACATAAATTCGTGTAAGTTCATATATATACTCACAATAATGTCTATTATAAATATTTTCAATTAACACTTCGATATGAACATTCATAAATATTAATTTTGCACAAAACTTAATTTGATTGCTTTAAAAACGCTGTTCGAACAAGTTACTTGAGCTTTTCATCAATTTTGGCCCCGTATCTATGTTCACACGGAAGCGTATGCACAAAGTTTCAGTACAGCAAGCTGTACCTTTAACCTTGGTTACACCCCTCGGTTCGGACTGAAAGTGTACAGATCCTATCGAGTAGTATAATTCGGGTATCGATCCACAGGGACGGTGAAACAAACCGGACTCTACTTAAATTAACTTTATTCTAGAAGTTCTGCAAAGTTGGTTTTTGGGTATTTAAGGTTCTAAAAGTTTAAATGACAGTAATTAAATGTAAGAAAATAAACAAACTTGGTTTTAAATTATATTAAAAAGGCGTTCCCAGGTTATGACTTCATCTCAATTCGGCCTCGAGTTGCCCGGTCCGTGCAAGATACTGCATGGTCCGTGTCGATGTACACGGTCCGTGTACTGTCGTACACGGTCCGTGTGGCTCCTCGAGTGATTGCAGCAGCTACTGTTTTCTTGTATTGTTCCTTTGTGTAGGGTTCTACTGACTAGACCTAATGTTTCTAAACCTCAACTGTCGTTTGTTGGTTCATTAACTTGGTATGGAATTGCAATATCTGCCCTCGTCGGGTTCTAGACCTCAACTGTCGTTTGTTGGTCTGAATTACCTAGTTGCTTGTTTGGTATACTAAAGGCATCCTCTATCCGTCGATATGAGAAAAAGTTCACCTTTCGGCTACTACTTGGTTTCACCTCTCGGATCCTAAATCCTACCTCATGTACTTAGATTGGTTGAGAGATTTTTAAGAGTTCTTTTGCTCTATAGATGTGGCCATGCACCTATTGGCAAACCAGTAAGAATCAAATAATTTACTCTAAGCAATTAAAATTAGAACTCAATCAAGCAAACACGAATTTCAATACAAAAATCCAATAGCTAACATGCAAAACAAAACATTCGATTACATCATAGCCCTAGAAACTAAGAAATCTACTCAAACATGGTTCTAAAACAGATAAAACAAAAGATAAAAGAGATATCCATCACAAAACTCGAAGAACGAAGAAGATCCGTGAAGAAATTTGCGTCTTTCGCTTCTCAACTTCGTCTCCAAGCTTAGCCGTCAAGTCCAAACCCTAAAAAAAACTCTCTCTGTGATAGATTGCCTCTCTGGACGGAGAAATCCCCTTTATATCCTTTTTGGGCCGACCTTTCATCAATAAAACTTCTTTCCAATTTCGAAATCGTTTCAAAGACGTCGACACGGTCCGTGTAAGGTTCCACACGGACCGTGTGCTTGCGTGTTTACACGGTCGCGTCTGTGGTCGTATAGGCGGTCGAGTTGAGATTGTGCGGTCCGTGTGAGATGGTACACGGACCGTGTAGATACTTCTGAATTCCATATTCTTCCTCGATTTCACCTGATTCCTGTAAAATAAGAATAAACTTACAGCAGTACCACATTCTACAGATATTTAATGAAATAAATATGATTTTACAGTTTTGGACATAAGTTTTGGTACAAAATTTGGTCGGAAATGTAGCTAAAATAACGAGATATCAAATCCCCCCAAGCTGAAATCTTGCTTGTCCTCAAGCAAAAATAACAACTTTGGCCCAGATTGGTCATTTAAACTACCTAAATGCAAGATAACTTTCTAAATGCGAAAAATTCTATGAATTGTTTGTCTCAAAGATTTAGAGAATCATTTTGACAACAATTTGGACTTTCCTTAAGCTAATTTCGATTCACTCCACAAACTGACCACCTAGCTTCAAATTTTGAGATGCTTTGATATACTTTAAGACTAATTACCCGAACTTATCGATATTATGCCTTAGACTGAAAATATACCCTCATTTGTGGTGATTTTGACTATTTTGCCCTTAAGTGTGTTGGTATACGCAAATCGAGCTCAAAGGCATCCAAATGGATTGTGCCAGTACTCTTATTATATTTTTATTTTTATTTTTGGGAGACGAGCTCAAAGGCGCCTCGAAGGGCTCATTGCCAGTACTCTTATTTTCTCCATCTTTTCTCATTATTTTTATTTGCATACACCATGAATACACACATCCAATGGTATTGTTTCATACCATTGGATATCATAATATTTAATTCAAAAATCCCTATTTCCCTATTTTGTAAGGTAGTTCAAAATTCAAATATTTTTCTCGATGTGAACGGGTTTTCATCAATATCACAAGACAATCTCATCCTAATCAGTTTTGTTGGCCAATTATGGTGTTAGTTTCAATCAACCCAAGGTCAGTTTAGTCATGGCCAAAATGTTTCACCAAAGGTCCAGATTCAGACAATTCGCAATTTTTTTTTAATTTTCGCCTACAATGCAAACAGAAGTAAACTATGATATAAACAAGAAATAAACATGGCCTAAAATGCAAAAGATAGACTCCCCCCAAGCTTCGTCTTAGTATTGTCCCCAATGCTTAAAGACGTATAAATAAGGAGATATAAAAGCTAGGGATAGGGAAAACAAACACCGCTCGGTGATCCGCGCTCCGTGGTCGGAGTCGGGTCGAAGTCGTCGCACTCGTACCGCGCCGGTCGCGCGGCTCGGCCTCAATGGCGCCCACCATGTCTGTGAGGTCGCGAAGAATGGCACCCTCTCTCCGCCTCATGTCGTACACGAGACGGTACACATCCGTAATGGAAGGATCGGAGAGTGGGTAAGTGCGGGTTGCATTCAGCTTCTTGTAATCGATGCACATGCGCCAACCAGTCACGACACGTGTTTGGATAAGCTCGTCCTTGTCATTTTTCACCACTGTCGTTCCTCCTTTCTTTGGCACCACATGAACGGGGCTCACCCATTCATTATCGGAGATCGGGTAGATGATCCCTACATCAAGAAGTTTAAGAATTTCTTTTTTCACCACCTCTTTAAGGTTTGGGTTGAGTCGTCGCTGGTGCTCTACAGATGGCTTGTGGCAGTCCTCCAACAAAATTCGATGCGAGCAGATAGTAGGGTTGATCCCCTTCAGGTCTTTGATCGAGTACCCAATCGCGCCTTTGTGAATTTTCAATTTCTCTAGAAGTTTGGCGGTCTGCTCGGGACTCAAATCTGCATTTACAATCACAGGACAAGAATTTTTTGGACCAAGGTATTCATACTTGAGATTTGTTGGAAGGGGCTTGAGCTCAGGAGTTGGCTCAGTCTGGGAAGCTGCACGGTCCGTGTGAGTTACACTCGACCCGTGTGGAGTGGCCGGATTGGCCTTGTCCGGCCCGAGTCCCTCCCCAAAATCTGGATTCACACGGCCCGTGTGAGAGTTGTGCGGACCGTGTGGGAGTTTGTCCAGAGCTTCAGTTGTTGCGTCTTCTGCACAAATGGACTCTACCTCGCTTTCTTCGACCTGCATCTCAGACAAAAAATTAAGATGATACCTTAGCGAGCGGTTGGTTTGCTCTAGAAGGTAATCCTCAGCCAAACCTTCTAGGCATTCGTCGATCACATCAATTTTGAAACAAGACTCGGCTGATGAGGGGTACTTCATGGCGCGGTCGATCTAGAATCGCACCTTGTCGTCCCCAATGTTAAGGGTTAGTGTGCCGTTCTTCACATCAATCATTGCACCTGCAGTTCTTAGGAAAGGTCATCCCAGAATGATGGGGACTTCCTTGTCCTCTTCCATTTCCATAACAATAAAATCAGCAGGTACATAAAACTTACCAACCAAAACTGGTACGTCCTCCACTATGCCTAGTGGTAGGCGCACCGAAGAATCTGCTAATTGTAGGGTCATCCGGGTAGGCTTGAGCTCTCCTACCTCCATTCGATCAAATATTGTGCGTGGCATGAGACTCACGCTTGCCCCTAAGTCACATAGAGCTTTCTTGATCGTGGCCTTCCCTATTGAGCATGGTATGGAAAACTTACCAGGGTCCTCCAGTTTCGGAGGGAGTTCGCTTCTCAGAATTGCGCTGCACTGTTCAGTCAACTTCACCGTCTCACGCTCCCCCAAGCTTCGCTTGTTGGATAGGATGTCCTTGAGAAACTTTACGTAAGTCGGCATTTGAGTTAGAGCCTCGGTGAATGGAATAGTGATTTGTAGTTGCTTGATAACATCCACGAACTTGGCAAATTGGTCATTGAGCTTAGTCTCAGCTAGCCTTCGAGGAAATGGTACAGGCGGCCGATATGGTGGTGGTTTGTTTGCTTCCTTCATTTTTTGACCTTCAGCAGACTTCTGTACGAGCCGTGTTAATTTTGTGCGGTCCGTGTCAAGAGGTTTTACCACCAGTGCTGGGCGTGTCGACTCTGTGCGACTAGAGGTTTCTTCTTGCACGGTCCGTGTTCCATTGACATGGTCCGTGTCAGAGGGGTCCTCAGTGTTTTCTGCTGGTCGAGTCAACTCCACACGGCTCGGATTTCCTTTTTCAGGTGGTGACACGGTCCGTGTGAGGTCTGCACGGTCCGTGTGATGGTCGAACTCAGTGAATCTGAAGGCATGGCTAGTCCTTTATAATGAGTCCCGCTTCGAAGCGTGATCGCCTTAGCTTCTCCTCTGGGGTTTACTTCGGGCTGGCTGGGAAGTTTGCCCGGTTGCGGTTGGCTTGAGGCGGTTTGGTGACTCATTTGTTCCATCAACTTACTTTGAGCGGCTAATTGAGCATTCATGGCTTGTATTTGCTCGAACATCATCTGATTCATTTTCCCTTGCTCATGCATGAAGTTGGACACAACGGGAGCGACATATGGCTTGGGGGGACCAGATTGATATGGCCGGTTGTTCGAGTTAGGGAATGCAGCATTCTGATAGAAGTTTCGGTTGTTACTGTTATTGCTGCTCGAAGGGTTGTTGAAGGAGTTGTTGAAAGGACCGTTTTGATTATTGAACGGCACGGTGTTACTCGGTTTTCCCCTCCAGTTTTGTTGCTCGATCGGGTCCTTGGAGTAAGATCGGTTGAAAGGAGGCTTCGGGAAATATGATGGCTCATTGTTGATTGAATTAACTTGCTCAGGCTCATCATCATTTTGCACCAGTGGGCATTGCTCGTAAGCGTGTCTCTCATCTCCACACAAAGGACAAGGCTCAGGCTGATGGTTGACAACAGATTTCACACTCAGCTTGTCGAAAGCCTTTTGCATAGCATCGAGCTTGGCAGAAAGAGCAGTGATCTGATCAACTTCAAATCGGCCGCCTCCAACAGGTCGGGTGTTGTCGCGGTCGGACCACCGTTGGTTCTGAGCCATGTTGTCTATCAGGTTCATTGCATCATGAGGTTCTCTCTCCATTAAAGCTCCACCTGAAACAGCATCAACAGAAGCACGAGTACTTTCTGTTAGGCCATCATAAAAAGTTTGAATCAGCATCCAATCAGGGACACCATGGTGTGGACAAGAGTATTGTAAATCCCTAAACTTTTCCCAAGCCTCGTTCAACGGTTCATCACACCTTTGCTTAAAACTGGTTAATTGGGCTCTTACCTTGGCAGTTCTTTTATGAGGGAAAAACCTTGTCAGAAACAATTTGGACAATCCCCTCCAAGTGGTAATGGAATCCCTTGGTAACGACCCTAGCCATTTTTTGGCTTTATCCTTAAGTGTGAAAGGGAACAAAGCAAGTCTAATGTAATCAGTTGGTGCTCCATTGGTTTTAACCGTTGTACAAAACTCAAGAAAAGTTTGGATATGAGCATGCGGGTCTTCGTGATCCAGGCCATGGAAGGTATTTTGTTGCACCAGATTGATAACACCAGGATTGAAATTTGGTTGTTGCCCAGCTATCCGTGGCGGTCTAATTGCGCCCTTGACATCTCCTGCTCTTGGTACATTGAACTCTTTCAAAGTTCTTGGCACGAAGTCAGCGTTGTCATCATCGGAGTCATGAGCATCATCTGGGCCAGTGTTCAGATTGGGATCTCTCTCTTCCCCGTCAGCCATCGGATCTACTTCAGAAGGTGTCTCTCCGCTGCTGGAATTTTCAGAGTGCACAGACCGTGTATCAGTTGCACGGTCCGTGTAAGGAGGTGGTTGTGCAACAACTGCTGGGTTTTGGACAAGATCTGAGACTGAGTTGATTGCTTGCGTTAAATTTCTCCTTCTCAGATTGTAATCCCCCTTGGGTGGTAAGTTGTCCAGATTTGTTCCTATGAAGCACAAAACAAAAAGAAAAAGAAAAGGTTAAAATCTAGAATTTAATAAAGTAAGCAAAATCAGCAGTTTCAATACCGTTCCCCGGCAACGGCGCCAAAAACTTGTTCACACGGAAGCGTATGCACAAAGTTTCAGTACAGCAAGCTGTACCTTTTAACCTTGGTTACACCCCTCGGTTCGGACTGCAAGTGTACAGATCCTATCGAGTAGTATAATTCGGGTATCGATCCACAGGGACGGTGAAACAAACCGGACTCTACTTAAATTAACTTTATTCTAGAAGTTCTGCAAAGTTGGTTTTTGGGTATTTAAGGTTCTAAAAGTTTAAATGACAGTAATTAAATGTAAGAAAATAAACAAATTTGGTTTTAAATTATATTAAAAAGGCGTTCCCAGGGTTATGACTTCATCTCAGTTCTGCCTCGAGTTGCCCGGTCCGTGCAGGATACCGCACGGTCCCATGTCGATGTACACGGTCCGTGTCTGTCATACACGGTCCGTGTGGCTCCTCGAGTGAATGCAGCAGCTACTGTTTTCTTGTATTGTTCCTTTGTGTAGGGTTCTACTGACCAGACCTAATGTTTCTAAACCTCAACTGTCGTTTGTTGGTTCATTAACTTGGTATGGAATTGCAATATCTGCCCTCGTCGGGTTCTAAACCTCAACTGTCGTTTGTTGGTCTGAATTACCTAGTTGCTTGTTTGGTATACTAAAGGCATCCTCTATCCGTCGATATGAGAAAAAGTTCACCTTTCTACTACTTGGTTTCACCTCTCGGATCCTAAATCCTACCTCATGTACTTAGATTGGTTGAGAGATTTTTAAGGGTTCTTTTGCTCTATAGATGTGGCCATGCACCTATTGGCAAACCAATAAGAATCAAATAATTTACTCTAAGCAATTAAAATTAGAACTCAATCAAGCAAACACGAATTTCAATACAAAAATCCAATAGCTAACATGCAAAACAAAACATTCGATTACATCATAGCCCTAGAAACTAAGAAATCTACTCAAACATGGTTCTAAAACAGATAAAACAAAAGATAAAAGAGATATCCATCACAAAACTCGAAGAACGAAGAAGATCCATGAAGAAATTTGCGTCTTTCGCTTCTCAACTTCGTCTCCAAGCTTAGCCGTCAAGTCCAAACCCTAAAAAAAAACTCTCTCTGTGATAGATTGCCTCTCTGGACGGAGAAATCCCCTTTATATCCTTTTTGGGCCGACCTTTCATCAATAAAACTTCTTTCAATTTCAGAAACTGTTTCCAGCAACGTCTGACACGGTCCGTGTAAGGTTCCACACGGACCGTGTGCTTGCGTGTTTACACGGTCGCGTCTGTGGTCGTATAGGCGGTCGAGTTGAATGTCCCGAAGTGGCAGCAATCCATATGATAGCTCACCTAGTACATCTTGATAAGCAGCTAGTATTGGTTTGATGAATCCATTTTGCTTCTCCTTTTGTTCAGTTCTATAAATATCGTCGAAGCCACAATTAAGCACATACTTTCTTCTTCAAGCTCGTATTCGAACTCCTATAATGGTACACAAAATACGGTCTTCCTCGTAGTTGGCATGATTGTCATATGTGGCATGATTGTCAAACTGCCATGGTCGGCCAAAGATGATGTGTGAAACATCCATTGAAACAACGTCAGCTCGAATTGTGGTTGAGTAATGAGGTCCAATTGACAGTTCAAGTTGGCAACGATGGTTGACCATAATCTCAGCATCTTTATTGATCCAACCGAGCTTGTACGGATGTAGGTGTGACGTGGTTGTAAGATTTAACTTCTTGACTGCCTCTTTGGAGATAATATTCTCCTAACTACCTGAATCGATGATGATGTTGCACTTTCTATCGTTGATTGCACAATAAGTTTTGAAAATATCACGCCTTTTCTAGTTTTTCTTTGTCGGTGGTGCTAGACAAAGTCGTCGTACAATCAAACTTTCTCCCACAACATCTTCATGGTTGGCTTCATACGTCTCCTCTTCATAGGTACCATTCATCTCCCTCCTTGTAGGTTTCATCTTGTTCAGCTGCAAACTATACTCGAGCTTTAGGACACTTGGTTGGCATAATGTCCAAGGTTTTGGCAACGATGACAGTGAATGTTGGCTCTTCGGTCACTTGAGGGGTTATTCGGGTTGGCCAAAAGAGGTGGAGCATGAGAAGGAGACAGATTGGTGTTCGGTTTAGTGGTTGGTGGATTCAACATTTTCAAGGTCTCAGTTTGAGTTCAATTTGGTGTATGTGCGGTATTGGGAGCGAAGTTTTAATTTCGAGCAAATTATTTCTCGACTGCTTTAGCCTTGGATTGGGCTTTGGATACACCGTTAAAAGTGTGCACTATGAGTGCATCTTGGATGTTATCGTGAAGTCCATGGAGGAAGCGAGCTACTCGCTAGTCCTCAGTTTCATTGAGCTAGTTTCGAGCCTCTAGCTGATAGAACTCGAGAGTGTACTCATCCACAGTTCTTGCGCCTTGAACGAGAGACTAAAATTGACGTAACAACGTCTATCAGTAATTGAGTGGTAAAAACTCTAGGTTCATTTCTCGTTTGAGTTTGTCCCAGTCATGAAGTGGGGGTAAGTTGTCGAGGTAGCGGTGATACTTAAAGTTTTTCCACCATGTTGCAGCTCGTTCTCGATATCGAATAGTAACCAAAGTCACTCGCTTTTTGAGAGGAATCTCTTTCAACTCGAAAATCTCTTTCACTGTATGCATCCAATCAAGGAACTCCTCGGGTTTGAGACTTCCCGAAAAGTCAAAAATCTCTACTCGAAGACCGCCATCCCAGCTTAGGTCATGAGGATTATTTCAGTCTCGGTTGTCATTGTTATTATTCTCTCAGTTTTGGTTGTCATTATGAGGATGATTATTATGCGGAGGTGGAGGTAAATCAAGACGTGCTACAAGGTCGGTAAGTAGCCGTATGGTTTGCTGTTGAGCTTGTATATTTTGTTGCTAATTATGCTGAGGTACTTCATGAGCTTGTCGCATATCATCAAGAATAGCTTGAAAATATAGATCATTGTTGGTTAATGGTAAGGTTGTGAATTAGATTGTTGATGATAGGTGGATGTCAGAGATACAACTTCACGCAAGTGCGAAGGTGGTTGTCGAACCTGCTCTGATATCACTTGATGCAATCTCGATCCCAAATTCAAGCTCCGCTAGTGACGGGCAAGGATAAATGGTTTAGTAAAAAAGAAATAAATAAAATTAAGAACCGGAAAAAAGAGAAAGATGATAGAATTTCCGAAGAAAACAATTTTAATAATATCAAGTCTGCCTTACAAAATGAGAGAAGTTCTATTTATAGGTTACAAACCTACCTAGAATCTCATAAAACTTAAATACTATTAAATACAACACAACTATCAAAGCACCTCTTGAAAATATAAATGATTCTTGGAAAATAGAAACTATTAAGACTAATTGACTATTAAATGTCTTGTCTAGAAATCACTATCTAATTGATGCTATTTCGGGACTTGCTCCTCTTCGGGTCTCACTTTAGATGTGTTCGGGTTCCGAATCCGAATTCGAATCCGAGTCGGGCTCGGGTTGGTTTGCGTCAGATGACAATTTCATTTTGTTCCCGCCACAGAGGACATGAGGAGAAGAGAAGATGTCAAGAATTCAAAATAGAGAAAGAAAAGATTAGAAGAGACACAATAGCTGATGTCTGATGGAGGCAATGAAATCATTCATTTTTTTTTCAAAATAAAAAGTAATTAAACTCTTTGTTTTGCTCTGGATATATCTGATAAAATTATAAAACCTTGACCGTTGTAGATGAACGGTCGTGTGGCCTTTCATGTGTGAAGGACCTGATAATGGCCCCCAGCCGATTGTTAATCTCTAAATTGGATATTTTAATCTTGAGTTTAATTTTTATATTGTTTTAGCTCCTTTCCTTGCTTTAATTTAATGTTTCGATTAGTTGTTGTGAATGTTTGAATTCTATATCTGATCTTTTATTTATTTCAATTAACTTAGCTTCAATTAATTTATTTCAAATCTTTAATTCGTATAACTTAATAGTTACTTCAATTCTTTTGAAAAATAACCTTTTCATTTTATAATGACCCACTAAGTTGCTTGTCTGATATGGAATTTCTGTGTCTGTTGCGTTCATCATGGCAATTGCATTGATCAATAAAATAAATAAATTCCAATTGTTTTAGGATTCTCTCACTATTTTTTTTTAAAAGAACGATCACTGGTAAAGTACTAAAGTGAGTCCAATGTGAGACTAATGCATTATGCATTGTTCGTGCTTATTTGGTAGTTGTCAAATTGTCTTCTTTGATTAGTGCACCAATGTTTGTTTAAAGCTGTCGGTTTTGTAGCCAGATATGCTCGCTCCAATTAGAGGAGTAGATCTTCAGTTGGGGCTTGGGTCAGTCAAGAAACCTTTCATTCTGTTCCATGGAATTTTGTTTTCATAAGTATCTTTTTGTGTATTTAAAAAGGTAGAATACTAAAAAAATGTGTGTCGATATAAGTTTGTCTCCATCAATATTCACAACTGCAAACAAAGATGGACCAATTTTGATACCATCCAAAGATTAATGTATTAGAAATGCTAAGAGAAGAATGATATTTTTTAGCTGGCCTATAAAAAAAACTCAATTTCGACTTGCTAAAGATTTTAAAAATGTCATTAAATGATTCACGGTGATTTAAAATGAAACCATATTTCTTTTATCAAAATACAAATTCATACGAATCGATCATTGGTGTTTATTATCATGCTCTCACTAGTCTAAAAGAGTGAATTAGTGCTGGACTTTTGAGATCTTCAGTGTCAGATTTTTGATCCGACACTAATTAAAATATTGACATAACGAAAAAAAATCTGACACCAATTAAAACAATTAGTATCGATACTAAATATTTTAATTAGTGTCAAATTTTTAATAAAAATCTGGCATTATTTGTTAAATATATATTTTTAAAAATGAATGAATTATGTAGTTAGAATAATAATATTATTAAATATAAAATTATGTATTTAATAATAATATATAGTTAGATGATCACAAGTAAAAAAATATCAAATATATATCATATTAGTTGATATTTGAGACCTTAGACGAGCCTTTTTAGCCTCAAAAATCACCGCAAACTTTTCACGGCTACATAGAACACACCTTGATCGTATCAAAAGTTATGGTTGTTTGAAGGTAAGATACTCGGATTTTGATTTTCCCTTCCAGTCTCGCCTCCACTCTTTCTTTATCTCATATTTGTCTGTTGAAATGTTATTTATCTCAATTTTAAAAATGAATAGAAGGAGAATATGAAGTAGAAGTGAAAAAATTATATAGTGAAAGAATGAAGATATCTATGTATTTTTAAAAATCTATCATATGTATCATTAAGATGTTAATATTTGATAAAATAATATATTGGTAAATTTTCATCAAATTTGAAACTATTATGATGGTTGATCCAATGAGTTAAAAAAATATTAATCAACGGTTAGAATGAAATTACTCTATGATGTAAGATCTATCAATTATGAAATATGATGAATTATATGGCTAGGTAACTTACTGGTTCCTGATCAGTTTAAAAAAAGTTTAAATATCATAATATATGTTAAAACATTATACTTTTAAATTGTATGATTAGAATTTAAAAATAACGTGCTAGATTTAAAAAAAAAATCCAACACTCATTGAGATCTCAAATTTCAAACAAAAAAGATGAAAAAAAAATATTTAGTGTCGAATTTTATAAAAAAAATTGAAACTAATACTTCTACAACCAAAACATGCACCAATTTTTCACAATTTAAGTGTTAGATTTTTTTTTAAAGAAACAACACTAAAATTTTCTTACACCTTAGTATCAGATTTTTATAAAAAAAATGATAGCAGAAATATAAATTTAGTGTTATTTTTTTATAAAAAATTGACACTAATACTTCTATAATCAAAACAGACACTAATTTTCTACACTTTAGTGCCTAATTTTTATAAAAAAAATAACACTAAAATTTTCTAACACATTAGTATTGATTTTTTTATAAAAATTTGATGCTACATTCATACTTTTGTTGTCGATTTTTTTTATAGAAATCAGACATTAATGTGTTAAAAAAAATTTAGTGTCATTTTTTTTTATAAAAATTCGATACTAAAAATAGATAATCAGTCTTAGATTTTTTAGAAATCCGATAATAATATCTTTAATATCATCTTTTTTTTAAAAAAAAATCCAACACTGGGGCGATACTGATTTACCATTCAATCTAAAGTAGTGTCAATGAAGAAAATAAGAATTTTTTTTTGAAGGAAACACGTGAATGAAATGCTGAAGTTATTCAAAGTACCTACTTGTTTACTTTTTTTTTTTTGAGAAAAAACTAGCTAGCTAGATTGAGAGATTATATAGTAAACACGTGATTGTTATACTCTCTAATTAATGAACTCATTGTAAATGTCCTGAGTGTTAGAAAACTATTCAAGAGTGCTTTCCTCAAAGATGAATTTTTCTAAATTAATTTTTACAAAAGTAAAATTAAGGTTTAAAATGTGGATTTCAATATACATGTATAGCGCATATGCGCTTCAATATATAGATTATATATGCGGAATGCATTCTAAATATTTTTAAAATATATAAATCGATCATTTATTAAAGGAAAATAATATAAGAAAACATAATAAGATATTAGAGTTTGTCTAGCATGTTTTCATTTGCATTTCAACCAAAATGCTAATGACTCAAATTAATTTTTTATGCTCTAAATTTTAATTTAAGTAGCTCTATAAAATTTTTACATCAATATCTTGTAGAATACAAAATGTTATCTTTTTTTATAATTATTTTAAAGTAATTTTGAAAATAGGATCAAAGAATAATAGAAAAATATTAATATTTGTATGTCTAAAATGACCTTCTTTCAAAAATCATTAAAAATAGTAAACAATTCTAAACATGGTAAAACTTTGTTTGCTATAAAATTTTGATATAAATATTTTATTGAGCTATTTAAATTAAAATTTTAATCATAAAAAAATAGAATTTAATCATTAACATCTCAAGTTGAAATGCAAACAGAAACATGAAATATATCATATGATTAAATTTATAAGTTTAATGTGATAAATATATTAAAAAAATATTATACACTATTGAATATGCCGATCCATACTATTATGCATGTGGCATCACATCATATAAGCTTAAGCGGATCGCATATGTAGTCATGCGGCCATATTTTAAAATAATGAGTAAAACTATGTACAATTCAATGTTCAGAAATAGGATCAATTTTCTAAACTTTTTAGTTATGCTACATCATCAATATTGTCCAGCATTGATTTTGTTTCCATCTCTTTATTTATCTTAATCAAATGACTCATATTATTTTTCTATTTTTTTTTCATTTAAGGAGATGATATAACATCTCTAAAGTATAATTTAAATACTAAGGGTTTGTTTGGCACTCGGTGGAATAGCAAAAAGTTAGAATAGAATACATATTCCGATGAATTAATTTGCCAAACAAATTTTAGACTAAGTAGAAGAATGCGGAAGAGTGCTAATCCGGTATACCAAGTTATAGGTGGTATACCGGATTAGCTCTCGTCGGAATAGCGATTATTGTTTGATTATGTTGTATTATATTATTATATTATGATTACAATTATGATTAAGATTTATTATTATATTAATATAATTCTTTGTATTTTTAATGAAGAGTTAGGCTATGGTGCTACACGTAGCACAGATGGTCCATGTGCTACAGACCGTTTCTCCATCTTTAAAGTTCAAATGACCGTTCCAACCGGTCACAATATTTTTCATATAAAAATCTAGTTGACGATCAAAATTTATATTTTTAAATTTTTTTTTACTACATTTTAAGATAGCTAGATTTAATTATTATGAGCCATTTAAAAGGAGTGATTTTATAACCATCTTAAAAAATGATAAAAATTTATAAAAAAAATATAAAATTTGGTCCCCAATTAGATTTTCACATAGGGGTGTCAATGGGTCAGGTTGGGTTCGGGTCGGGTCATATTATTTTATTATTATTTTTGACCCGACCCGAACCCGACCCGATTAAATTCGGGTCAAAAAATCTTAACCCATACATGACCCGATCGGGTGATGGGTCGAACCGACCCGACCCGACTCGTGTAAAATAATTAATTAATTTATTAATTATTTTTATATAATTTTAAGCAATTAAATATTAATTAATTTATAATTAATCTTAATTAGTGTAGATTTAAGCTTTAATTAGTACTAAATCATAAAATTACTTCAAAATCATAATTAATCGGATCGGGTCGGGTTAAAAAATTAAACCCATACCCGACCCATTTATCTTCGGGTCATGCGGGTCGGGTCGATTATTGACACCCCTATTTTCACATGAAAAATATTTTTACTAGTCAGATCGATCATTTAAACTTTAAAATCGGAGAAACAATCCTTAGCGCACATACCACCCGTGCGCATAGCACCGTAACCTAACTCTTTAATGAATTTGTATGCAGCGAATTAAAATATTTATCATTAAACATATTTTTAACATTTTTAAAAATATATATTTATTTTTAAAAAATTTCCAACAAAGTATATTTATTTATATATGCTATGTTTTTTTAGACAAAACTCGATAAACAATCTAATTTCTCTTAATTATATATCTTTAGCTTGGATAATGCAAGAAAGCAGCATGCAGTGATGGTGGATGCACTTTGCGGCAATGGGCAGAGCAACTGTATTATTTTTGGCTTTGTGTCACTCTCCCTCTCTTTTTTTCATCTTTTCTTTATAGCGAAAAGGAAGTAAAAGCAGCCATAGTTGTTTTCTCAGAAGCCTAGAAGCTAGGTATTCAATTATTAGCCTCGTATTATAGTTTAGAGGAATGCTTTTGCCAATCACTTTACTGTAACAATTTATATATTTACGTCACGTCGTTTACACGTGTAAATTTTATTCATGTTAAGTGAAATTCATGATTCACACGACGCGCAAACCAACTTTGACACTTGCTCTGACGTGGAGCACACCATAAGTGGATAAGTCGGTGCTAGTAGTGAATCTCCTAACGATTATAAAGGATTTGTTTAGTACATTTTTGTTTGAAAATAAATAAAAAAATATTTTTATTCTGTCACGGTGTTGTTTACAGTTAATAGTGATCAGAACGGTCACAAACTAAGATTTTTTTTTTTTTTTAAAAAAATTCTAAGTATCCAACTGTGACCATAAAAGCTGACCGCAATGGCTGACCGTTACAATCACAATCAGATATTTAACATTTTTGTGATTTTTTTCGTATGTGACCGCTATTTTCATTTTGAATTGTGACCGTGACGGTAACAAAAATAAGAATAGTTTCATTATTCATTTTCAAATAAAGATATTGGATAAAAAATAATTATAAATTAAGCGCCTCTCTGTTTTCCTTTTTTTAGTTCATATATTTGTCACAGATAGTTGCAGTAGAATTCAATTAACCTTGTAAAAATCAGATTCCCGACAGAAACTGATAATTAAAAATGAATCAAATGCATCTAACCAAATGGAGAAAAGCAACCTAAAAAATAACTACCAAGAGCTCTGATCCTCAAGGTGATTAAAATCCATTAAGCGCAAGTGTGCAACAATTCATAGTAAACACGTAAAAACACATTAATTAAACCATTAAAATTAGGCTCCCATCAACATAGTGGCCTAAACGATTAATTTTAGGATTATTTAATCCAATTACGGTTGCAACTACTGTTAAGGTCGTGAGTTCAAATTTTACCATATATTAAAAGAGGATATTGACACCTTAAAATAATCTAGTACCGGATCCGATATTTAATATAAAAAGAGCCTTCATGAAAAAAATAATTGGAACATATATAATTCATATACAATACTTTCAACATATATAATTCGAACAGGTCAGCTTGGATCTCGTTTTAAATACTTTAAATGATAAAATTATGTGTATCTTGGCAGTAAATATTTTGATTCTGGAAGCAAAATGGCTGAATAAATAAATAGATATGCAGATCCCACTTTTACTTAATTTTTAAAATAATAAATTTCAATCGTACAACACTTGAAAATATTGAAATTAACCAATGGGGTCTGTTAATAATGTACATTACCTATATCTAGGTCATATATTATTATAGTTTTTGGGATACTGGATTAACTGAGTTCTTACCCGAATCCAACATGTCAGCAAATTCATTTATTAAGCTCAGGTTGTTTGAAGAAAACATTTCAATTCTCAATATATACAAAAGGCGGCCAGTTTCAATGACTGCCACTGAGAATCTGCGGCTCTGCGCTCAAAGTTCTAAAAGATTCGTATATAACGGAATCTCTTATAATTTAGTTTGTTATTTAAATTAGCTCAGTTTAAATTGTGATTGGATCGATTCGTAACTCAATTCAGTTTGAATAATAATAGTTTATATATATTTCTTTTATCGAATTCTAATCTGATAACCTCTCTCATTCTCTCTCCTTATTTTAGTGGCTTAGCGGTGTTTCTTACTTGTTCATGATTCGACTTACATATCTGACTCGATAGTTTTTTCAGTGCATCCATTCAAATTAGTATAGCAAAGATGTTATTGAAATACTAATTTTATAACCTTGTAGTTTGTAGATGTACCAAATCTAATTTCAAACTGAGTCAACACACGTGCATTGACTCCTAACCAACTCGAATAGTGATGAACTAAACTTGACTTTTCAATTTGAAGTGTTTCACGAGCTCTGGTCGGCTCAACTCATATTTTTATGAACCGATCTTGAGCTAGCCCATCTCACTCAAACGAGCCGAATTGAATTGAACTCAAATTAAATCAAGCCGAGCAAAATCGAACTCGAACTAAAATCAAACCGAGCTAAAATTGAGTTGAGTTGGTTCGAACTCGAGCTAAGCCAAGCTCCAGAAGAGCTCAATTATTATAATTATATTTTTTATATAATTAGAATTGAAATAATTAATATTTTATTGATTTTCACAATGAAATTTTAAAAAAATAATTAATATTTTTATGTTATAATATAATTATAATTAAAGCATAAATAAGTATATTTTTTTATATTAATTAATTTATCTATAATTTATTAATTTTATAATGAAAATATATTAAAATAATTAATATTGAACTATTTACAAGTCAAACCAAGCCGAGCCATTGAAAATTAATGAACTCAAGCTGAGCTGAAATCAAACCGAATTCGAGCCGAGTTATTAAAAAATCAAACCAAACTCGAGTCGAGTTATTAAAAAATCGGACCGAATATGAGGGAGGCAGGAATCTTGTACTTTTCTTACAGCTCTACATGCTAGCCATATAACGCACTCCCCCAGTCTAATTACATTTATTATTGTGGATTAACTAAAATTGTAAGAACTTTTTTTTTAGAATAAACAAATTCAGAAAGATAAAAGAATTAATGTATTTTTTTTTCTTTTCACTTGAAAGTCAAGGACTTAGTTTGAATCAACACAGATCTTTATTAATTTCCTATTTCAAATCATTCAAAAGAACAAATAACTGAAATTATACACATACATTGCTTTTTTTTTTCTTTTTGGAATTGTGGAATATATGTTAGAAGCCACTTTAAATTATGTAAATGAAAAAGTATCTAAAAAACTATGTATGATCATCCAATTAATACTAAATAGGTAAGAATATGTTTTTGTTGTTTGTAGTAATCAAGAAGCAATAGTAAAAATATATATGTTATTATTATTCCAGATTTTTTTAAATATAATAATTATAAAAATCACATTACTAATAATAAGAGTGATAAAATTAAAATTTTAAATCTACGAATGGCAACGCGCCACTACCAATGGAGCGAAACAAACGCGCCACTACCAGTGGCGTCTTTACTGAAACGTGCCACTGTCAGTGGCACATTTGTCTCCTATAAATACCAACCGTGTAGGTATCTATTTGTGCGTGTATTTATAAAACCCGTTTTTAGGCAAACGCGCCACTAGCAGTGACGCGTTTCAGTAAAAACGCCACTGACAATGGCGCGTTTCAGTAAAAACGTCACTGACAGTGGCGCGTTTCAGTAAAAACGCCACTGGCAGTGGCGCGTTTACATAAAAGCGCCACTAATAGTAGCGCCCTGCCATTCGTAGATTTAAAATTTGGCTTTTATCACTCTTATTATTAATAATATGATTTTTATAATTATTATATATAACAAAATCTGTTATTATTCCAATCCACACATATAAGACCATAATGGACTAAAATTAATATCATGTTGGTTCCTTATAAATATTATAAAAATTCTTAGTTGCAGTGTCATTTTCTTAGGTTTGTTTTCGTTCATATAAATGTGATATGTATATCGCTTCAAAGTTTTTCTATATTATCTCAACAAACAAAAAAGAGTTTTGTTTCGCAATTTTATTCCTCTGAAAAGATTTTCGTATGGCTCGTTTTAATTTGGATGACAGTAGAAAAATTTGAATATAAATTTTGATATATGAAAATATTTATCATTGTTAAATCAGTATCATTAAAGATTGATCAGATAGTTCACAATAAAAAAACCACACATCTATCTATCTATAATGAGAGTTCTTCAGATAATACTGATTCAAGATTCAATGATCACTCGATTTCGCATCCAATCCAACGTAAATTTACAGTACTTTGCAGAATTTTCTTTTAAGCATATCCGTAAATTTTAAATATTATCTGATATGTTATAGTAGTGACTAGAGGTGGTAATTGGGTGAGTCGGGTCGGGTTCAGGTTCAGGTCGGGCGGGTGAAATCAGTTTGACCTTTTGGAAGAAATTGGATCGGGTCAGATCGGATTGGGGTTGGGATGGATTGGGTCAATTTATATGTTGTGTTTTTTTAGTTTTTTGATAGATTTTGATTGGATTGAAGATCATTTGATCTCGGGTCAGATTAGGTTCAGATCAGGTTGGATCAGTTTGACTTTTAAAAAAAATTAAGTCAGATCGGATTCAGATCCGGACGGATCAGATCAGATTTTGACACATCTAGTACGGACCGTTTTTTTCTCGAGTGCTGCTCATTGCAAATTTTATAGTACCATGGATGATAAATTCATATTTTTTGAATTACTTTATAAGATTAAATATCCGTAAAAAATAAATTGCGTATGAATCTAAAAAAACTGATGTGACTGTTTTTATTCACGGTCCAAATTTAACGGTCATTACAACTTTAAACGGTTGCTTTACAGAATATGGATGCGTAGAGAAATTGAGACTCATGGTCACTCAAGCGTGAACACAATAGCAGCAGAGCTACACGTGCGTTGGACCCCACTGCATATCACTGCCCTATCTAGCTTGATTTGTTATAACCGGTTTCTTGTTAAATAATGCACAATTTAATGGTTTATAAATGATAGCATCCCCTTGCTTTATAGACTCCAAAAACACAAATTTAGAAAATCAGAAGTAATACAGTCTCTTTAAATATATAATACATTATCTTTATACATATGATGCATCAAGCATCACGCATACACAAACCCAATAAATTACAGGCTTCAATATATAAACATCACATAAATTATGCAGAAGGGGGATACTTTACAATCGTTATTTTGACAAATTTTGTAATAAAATTAATAAAAAAATAAAATAAAAATTTCAGATGGAAAAGATATGTTTATAGATACGTTATTTAACATGAGGAGCCTGTTGTAATTGATGCATGTCATGTCTATTTATGAAACTTTGACTTCATTTTAATAGCCAGTCATTTTAAGTAGTTTTACAAAATAGTTAACTGAAATTTTAATTTTATAGACATCGATGTAGAACCAACGACCATACAAACTGGGTTCCCTCTTCATTTAGCATATAGACAGTCTCACAAAATCTTATGTAACTTATACATAATTTAATAGACATAAAAAATATTATTTCATATCATTGAATTTTCATACACTTAATGTACGAAGATAAAGAAAATTTAAGTTGATTAAATTTGATTTTATTTTTTAATATTGTCAAAATAATCAATTATCAATATCTCCCCTATACAACAAAAATGAGATTTTAATGCCACATTTTTTTCGTGGCATAAAATGTCAAGCACACTTTCTATATTTAAAAATTAGAAGTCTGGTTTTCATTCATTTTGGCGGAAGATAAATTCATGTAAAATTTTATAATTTTTAATCTTTTTCTATACTAGATAATAGAAATAAAAAATTAAAATAATCAATTATAGTGAAGTGGATTCATTCCTTTTTTTTCCACCATGATTTAAAATGAAAAATGAAAATAAAAAATTATAAAATTGAAGGAAATACTTTGAAATTCTTTTAATAGATAATAGCTTGTGCATGTTAGACATAAATAATAAATAATCAATCAAAGAAATTGTTTTCAGTTAAATAATTCAGAAGGGAAATCTGTCTAGTAACTCTAGTTCAATAACAAGTACCTCAATTAATTTGCACTCAAGTCTGTACCGCATCGGCATGAATATGACACAACCTCACAACATCACAAATCGGGAAGTGTCACTATTAGATTAATGCCCCGACAATGAACAGCATCAATTTTGTCTGATTAATAGCTTGCTTTCAAAGGAACAGCAATACTTTGCCTTTTAAGTATATACTAAATTTCTTTCTTTTTTATTTTTTTTAAAGGTGATGTTTTCTTCACCTACTTTCATGTCTTTTCTAAAAGCATGAATTTTAATACAAGAAAAATAAAAAAATTCATAAAAAAAACTTTGTTGGGGAAAAGAGGTTTCCAAAAATCAGGAGATAAGGGAAAGGACTGAAATAATTGCAAGAATGCAACAACTATGAGATGAAAAATAATCCAATATTGTATCCATATTCAGAACTACAGTCTAAAGTCGAATTTGGACGGATATATATTTACTATATATATATATATATATATATATAAAAATACCGTCAGCTTAAGCTCTCGAGGTCTTCCGTGAGCTTAACTCAAAAAGTATATCAAATTATCTTTAAATTTTAATTTATCATTCTCATTAAATTTTTTATATGAAAATCTTGTGGGATGCAAAAATTTGAAGTGTTTAAGTTTTTTAAGTCACTGTTTTTAATTTTTTAAAATGATGTTCAAGTATTGAATATATTTTTATTATTTTTAGAGCTGATTTTTAAAAATTAAAAATCATGACTTAAAAACCTCAAAACATTCCACATTTTTGCATCCTATAAGATTTTCATATAAAAAATTTAATGAGCATGATAAATTAAAATTTGAAAATGATTTGATATACTTTTTGAGTTAAGCTCACGGTATCTTTACTCTCTCTCTCTCTCTCTCTCTCTCTCTCTCTCTATATATATATATATATATATATATATATATATATATATATATATATATATATATATGAGTAAAACTATATCAAATGATCTAGCTAAAAAATATATCAAATGTTCTTCAAATTTTAATTTATCACTCTCATTACATTTTTCATATTGAAATCTTGTGGGGTACAAAAATCTCTTAAGTTCACGGAGACCTTCCATGAGTTTAACTCAAAAATTATAACAAATCATCTCCAAATTTTGATTTATCATGCTCATTAAATTCTTCATATGAAAATATTATAGGATGTAAAAATTTAAGGTGTTTTGAGTTTTTTAAATCTTTATTTTTAATTTATGAAAATTAGCTCTAAAAAAAATAATAAAAAATTTAATATTTGTACATTATTTTTAAAAATTAAAAATGATGATTTAGAAATCTCGAAACACCCTAAAATTTTCAATCATATAAGATTTTCATATGAAAAATTTAATGAGCATGATAAATCAAAATTTGGAGATGATTTGATATATTTTTTGAGTTAAGTTCACGAAAGGCATCCGTGATCTTAAGAGCACGCTAAATTTACTATATATATATATATAAAGAGAGAGAGAGAGAGAGAGACTATGGTGCTTCGTGAATTATAAAATCTTTCATATTTCACGTCTATATCTCATATTTGAAAGTCTAAACGGCAGATCTAAACGTTGAACATGATTTTCATATTAAAATATCTTTAGAGATCAAATTATATATATTTTTAATTTTTTGCTATTTTTTAAATGGGTGTAATGTTGTTTATCTAAAGATTTCCGTGTCATTCAAAATAAGTGAATTTGTACCCATCTAAAAAATAGTTAAAAAAAATAAAAAAATGTAAAATTTGATGTGCAAAGATATTTCAATAAGAAGATCATGTTCAATGGTTTGAATCGGCCGTTTGAACTTTTAAATTTGAAATATGAACATAAAATATGAGAGATTTTGTGTTTCATAAAGCACCATAGACTCACTATATATAAAGAGAGATAGACTATTATGAAAATATTTATATTTCAGTCGATATGCAAACACGTCAAAAATATATTTTAATATCTAAAAAAATTTAATTTATGATTTTTATTAAATTATTTATATGAAAACCTTATGGGATATAAAATTTAGAGTTTTTGAGTTTTTTAATCCACTCTTTTGAATTTTTGAAAAAATAACACAAACATTGAATATTTATTATTATTATTAGAGATATTTTTTCAAAAATTCAAAAGAGTGAATTATAAAATTAAAAACACTCCAAAATTTTATATCCCATAAGGTTTTCATATGATAAATTTAATGAAAATTATAAATTAAAATTTTGAGACATTAAAATATATATTTTAAATTTTAAAAAATTAGCCCCAAAAGTAACAACAAAATATTCAAATATTTATGCTGATTTTTCAAAAATTTAAAACAGTGACTTGTAAAATTTAAAATATTTTAAATTTTTATATCCCACAAGATTTTCATATAAAGAATCTAATGAGAATCATAAATCGAAATTTTAGAAAACGTTTTCTTAATAATCTCTCTATATATTGATATGTATATATATATAGTAAAGATACTTTGAGCTTAAGCTCACTGAGGTCTTCCGTGAGCTTAACTTAAAAAAAATATCAAATTATCTCCAAATTTTAATTTATCATTCTCATTAAATTATTAATATAAAAATCTCATGGGAAGCAAAAAATGGAGTGTTTTGAGCTTTTTAAGTCGTGGTTTTTAATTTTTAAAAATCAGCTCTAAAAATAATAATAAAATATTTAATATTTGAGCATCATTTTAGAAAATTAAAAACGGTGGGTTAAAAAACTCAAAACACTCCAAATTTTTACATCCCACAAGATTTTCAAATAAAGAATTTAATGAGCATGATAAATTAAAATTTGGAGATGATTTGATATATTTTTTGAGTTAAACTCACGGAAGACCTTCGTGAGCTTAAGCTCACGGTATCTTTACTATATATATATGATTTTATGTGAATCCGGATACAAATAGGATTTTAATTTTAGAAACTAAAACGAAATACAAATATGAAGGCCCCATTTTGCACCATTTTTTTTTGTTCTGTATTTGTACAACAAGAATCATGTTCAGCTTATGAATTATATATATAATTTCTAACAATCATTTAATGATCCATTGCTACTTGTTATGACCTGTAACGTATCATGTATTTCAATGTCAATTAGTCGACCTCTGCTTCATCAATAAATTTTAACTACAATAAGTAAAATTGAATTGGAATAAATAGCATGATACAAATTACTGAGTAACCAGTGCCAAGTATATATATAGTGCACTGGTACTTCTAACACAAATATAGTAATTTCGCCTAATAAGGATTTTGCACACAAAAAGACAAAAAGGCTGTCGAGATTTTACTCTATAGTAGATCAAGTAAAGTGTTGGATGAAATTCACCATATCAAAATCAAAATTCGAACAGAGATGAAAGTTACCAAGCATAATTTACAAGCCAATTCATTCTAATTCAAAATTTTAATACTAAATTTGAATACCCAACACAAATATCTGTCTTCAAGAATTTGAATGCACTTAATCATTTGCCTAACCTCATAATTGGCTCTATGGATAAAGTTATGAAAAGAAAAAAGAAGGACATGTGTTCAATGCGTACAAATCAACAAATAGCATTTCTAATTCCTACCTCAATTTCTTGAAAATTATCTCAATATTTTACACTTCGGAGGACGGTGGAGGGAGGAGGGTAGAGAAGGGGTAGAGATATCAATTGGCAGCCACCGCAAATCTTTCAAGAGAGAGAGATAGCAGAGAGGAAACGGGATGGTGGCGTACTTGTCTAAAAATAAGTTTTAGAACCATTGTCCATCTAAAAGTCAAATATTTAATATTCGTCCATAAATTTTAAAGATTTAAAAAGAAAGAAAAAAAGAGAGGATTTTAGTCGAAGATGGAGATAAAATCAGGATTCAAAAAGCTATATAGAACGGTGAAATAAAGTTTGAAAGAGAAATGAAAAATGAAAATATGGAAATATGGAAATATCGCTAAGTCGTTTCATAAATTTTGTTATGTTTAATTTTCTCACACTTATGAAAAAAACGATAACCACAGGGACGAAACAAAAACAGGTTTCCTTTAATTTTACTTAATAAAACGAAAACCTGAAAACTGACGATGTTACTAAAGCTGTCATAAAAACTCGTAGCTTCTAAATTATTCATGATTTGTTTGGAATTGACTCGAATTTGATTTGTTCGTTAAACTCGTTAAATTAATGAGTTGAGATTAAGCTAGGTTTAAACTTAGCTCGTTAAATTATTAATAATTATTATTTATACTAGTTTTATATTAATTATTTATATTATTTTATTTTAAATTTTTAATGTATTATTTAAGTCATAATTCAATACATATTATATTATTATATGAAATATGTATAAAACTTTGTTGTCATTGATTCTTATTATTTTTTTAATTTTCATAAGTATTTTATAAAATATTATTAACTATAAAACTAGTTGTTAATGAGCGCCAACTCAACTTATTCATTAATTTAACGAGTCAATCTCAAATCAATATTTTTGACTCGTCTAAATTAATAAATCAATTTTAAACATAATTTGTTTCGACTCAGACTCTGATCATTATTACTTCCAAACATGGCAATAATTGATACCAAACGCATCATTACTTTTCAAATGTCTAGATGTCTGTTTAAATGGGTCCGAAAGTTCTCGCTTATTATCGGCCAGTTTTTTTTTATATAATTATTCAAATAATCTAAATTTTAATAATAAAAATGATAAAATTAAAATTTTAAGAATATGAATAACAGTGACGTATTTCCTTTTCAGTTTTTTTTTTCTTAAAAAAAAAATTGAAAGACGCCAGTGGGAGTGATGTTTTTCCCACTGGCGTTCGGACCAGTCAGCAACGCAAACTTACTCAACTCTAAGTTTAAAAGAAAAAAAATGAAAGATGTCACTGACATTCGTATTCTTAAAAATTTGATTTTATCACTCTTATTATTAAAATTAGGATTATTTCAATTATTTTTATAAAAAAATGTATTATCGGCCTCCAATTCATGATTATTTGTTTAATATTCACTTATTGACATGCAAGCTCCTTTTTCCGAAAGAAAAAAAAAACATATAATTATAAATGATTTGCCATCAACTCTTTTTCTGTAACATGTATTTTTTGTCGACAGATTAATTGATCTTTCTGTGATGACTATGATAATACTTTTTTTTTGTCGGATGTTATATATTTGAAATTTAATTAGGGCCATGTGTGAGAGGTAGAGGTTGCGTGCTTAAAATCTACATATATAAAGAGCTATTGAGGATAGTATGACATTGGTGTGGCCGCATATCAATAAAACCGTATAGAGTTTTTACAACGAGTAGACTCATTGCATATGCATATACGGTTCATGTGGCCACATTTAAAAACGCTGTCCTTAATTATGCACCAATTCCAGGGAATAGATTTCTTCAGTCCTATGGAACACTGGACATGTCCTTTGATTAATAATATTAAATAAATTGATACACGGAAAAGCAAATTAATATATAAAGGTATTGACTGCATGTCCATAATTAAGTACCTTAAATACAAAAGAAAAAAGATTATGGGAATATTTTATATGCGAGAGGTGCAATTTGCTTTTGTTAGTTATTAGTTAATTAACCAGGAAATCATGAGACATCTATCGCAACTGTAGTCAGAATATGTAATTAATAAAAAATCATTGTGTGCTCAACTAGACTTGTCAAAAGTAAAGAACATCACCCTTTAATTTGTCAAAAGGCTAGGTCATGTCGATTTTCTCTTCCAATCAGAGAATATTTTCTTTATATGATTCATTTAATTAACGTGGATAATTATATTAATTTCTCAACGCACTATCCTTTTTCCAAATGATGCAAGCAGGAAAGCTAAGAAATTAAGTACTCTTGATAAGGCTAATTCGGGGCATTAAATAACCCTTATGCGAAATGACGAGGTGTATATTGTATAGGCCCGGTATCTGGTCCAATGGAACAAAACTCGGTAGTAGTAGTAGTGCACTGAGAAAGTGGGTCTATATTTGTAGGGTTAAAGAGGTGCGTGTTGGGTGCGTTCATGCTTGGATTGCAAATTTGGCGCAACTAGTGAGTCTGTGTCTCTGTGACTTATCCCAAAATTATATGACAGGAAGAATTTAATTACCTCACATTAACTTTGAGGATTTCATGCAATTTTTATTGGGTTGAATTGTTTTTCGTTGATACTAATGAGAAATAAGTGGATATTGATCGGCCAAAGATGAGGACCGGTTACTTCCACTCGTAAATTTTAATTTTTATGGAAAATCAGTATTTTGGTGTAGTAACAAAATTTTCTGTGTAGAAGGTTACATATTCGAAACTCAAATGAATATAAAATTTAGATTTATCCCAAATTTTATGATTTATCCAAGACAAGAAAAGTATGATGCTTTGTCACCAGAAAAATAATCCACAATAATTTATTTCAACTATTTTTTCAACTTATTTTTTTCGGTATCTTGGAAAGCATGTATATATGTATAATCTACATATGATAGCAATAGGTTCAAGAATATTCTGTGCCCAATTTTGTTCACACCATCGAAAATTAAATTTAGTTTTATATAAAAAAATAACAATTAGCTTTTTGTTTAAAGTATCCATTATTCAACTTTTTTTTGTAAAATAATGAATAAAATCTAAGCTATTTAACTATAAATAAGATCACAATGTTGGTTTAAGTGGGAAAATTGAAAAATAAGAACTCGAACTTGAGCCTAGATGCACTCTCCCAAGCAAAACAACCACTGAATCATTGAATGATTTGTATCATATAACGAACATTAATATATATTCCCTCTATAAGTTGCATAATTCAAGTAATATTTATAAAATTATCCGTATATATAGCTCCACATTAAAATCCGCATATACAGCCGCATTCCGCATATATGATATGTAGTGCCTCTCCGTATGCATTAAAAAAATCTATATTTAAAAACATTGAATAAGGGCATTCATTCATGCACCCTCTTTACTGATAATAAGATCTAAAAAGGAACCCGGCCTCTTTTTTGATGGATATATCCAACTTAAATTAAAGAAATTATTACCACCAACAGTAGAGGATGACTTGATACTCTTGAACTCTTAATTAGCTCATGGGAAATATACTGCACTGGGCCCCTCTCAAAAAGAAAAGAAAAGAAATATTGAACTTGGCTGGCTGGCTTATATAAGGAAGTGCATCTGCACAACTAGTGAGCAAACTGAGCTAGCTAGTGAGTGCACTAAAACTAGCAAGCTAAAGGCATATAAATTAATATGGATCTGATAAGGTTATGGAGGAGCATAATGCCCTACTGTGCTATGGTTTTCCTGCAGTTCGGCTTTGCCGGGATGTTTATTGTCTCAGTTGCCTCGATGAAACAAGGCATGAGCCACTATGTTCTCGTTGTCTACCGTAATGTGGTGGCTGCAGCTGCCATTGCACCATTCGCACTCTACTTTGAAAGGTCATGCTCTCTCTATCTCTCTAATTAAGGAAGTCACTTGACATAATTAATTAATTGATTAATTAATTCTATCTAAGAGATCCAACTTCAATAATAATTAAGATTCATATAATATCGGTATGTATCTCATCAAAGGATCCGATTTATAAACAGGAATATAAATAAGTTTGCACTTTGCAATATTTATATTAAGCTAGGTTACATTTCAAGAGGTTATCTACGTTAGAAACATGAGGAAAATAGTAAAACACATGTACACAAGTAACGCCCACCTTGCTTCCTTTTCATTGTAAAGCAAGTGCTAACAAATATGTAAACGTCTAGACATCATTGCACATCATATTTATTATCAGTTATAATTCATGATAAGTATCTCAACTAAAAGAGTGGGAAAAAAACACTCTAATTGCATATAAAATTATTAAGACATATAAATGGTATATCGATGTCACAAAAAAGTATGTTCAGTAATTAAGTAGATAAAAGGAATAAATCTTACTCTTATGCTCATGTTAACTGGTTGAATATAATAGAGTGGAGATATAAACGAACATTTTAAATTTTTATTATATATATAACTGTAGTGGTAAAAGTGATCCTTCGTCCTTCAAACATACTGAAGTAACTGGACTATTTTATTAAAAAAATATAAAGAGATCACAAAATTTATTCCTCTCAGTTTTAAAAAATGATTGAGATCACCATGTCATTTTACCATGTACTATATATGCAGTCAGTATATTCCTGGGACCCACAGAATCCAGCACTGAGCCCGCTCCGTACTACTAATTAATTAAAAAAAAAGGTTTAACAATTAATACCCACTCCATTTTTTTCTGCCACAGTACCAAGCCAAACCAAAGAATTAATTTTTAATTTTCGTGCTGAAAGGACTTTTTGGTTGAGATAATTAAACTACTCGATTTAACATAGTTTTGTATTGTACTATATTTGTTATATATTGTTCTCCTACGTGTAGGGTTGTAACGAGTTGAGCAGGTCAAATTCGTATTTGGCTCATTAACTTAACAAACTGACTCGACTCGTTAAATACTTTTGAGTCAAAATCTTTAATTTGAGATTGATTTATTAAGTTAACGAGCTATCTAGCTGACTCATTAAGACTTATTTATAATTCATAATATATTTATGATGTTTTATATCAAAATTTATAAAATAAATAAATAAAAGAACTAATGAAAATATATTTCACATAAATTTAATATAATAATTTAAGTACATGTCATACTAAAAACTAGTTACTATACTAAAAATCCATAATAAAAATAATATAAATAATAAATATTGATAGTTTACGGAACCTATCGAGTCTAACGAGTCGAGCCAGCCAAAACTCAAGCGAGCCAAGCTAGCCAAAGCCTAATGAGTGTAATGAGCCGGCTCATTATCGGCTCGATCCACTACGAGCGAGCCAATATTAACGAGTTGATCCCAGATGAACTACGAGTCACGATCTTTTTTATCAGCCCTACCTATGTGGGTACATCGCCAATCCATCATTATTAATTGGGTCTGGTTCAACCTGCTCGGCCCGGCCCAGTTGGTTTATACGGCCTGATCGGCTGAGAACAATATATTTGATTATTTCTCATTACAATGCTTTTTTTGTTATTTTTATATTAAATGCGGAATAAAAAAAAAGAAAGTTAGCTTTACTAGTAGCATACATTATTCTTATATCACAAGTTTAAAAGAAGTACTTACTACTCCTATAATTTTTAACAGAAACATTGTATAAATCAATCTCGGATATTATAACGCTGTCAAGGATTTTCTGCCACAAAAAGTATAACATAACATATATAACCTGATTCGTTAAATATTTTTTATGTACATATTAAAAGAAAGAAAGAACGAAATTCACATCCTTCTGGCACACGTTGAATCTAAACCGGACACTGAAATCACTGGCCCATACACAATCCATCCAGAACCGACCCAGATCCAACCCATATCCAGACCCAACCCTTGAGTCTATGACGCATAGGGCTGCAAATGAGTTGAGTTTGAGGGAGCCAGACTTGGCTTAAGCTCGGTTTATGAAAATTTGAGTCGAGTCGAGTCAAGTCAAGCTCGTGAAACGCTTCGAGCTGAAAAATCTAGCTCAAACTCGGCTCGTTACTATTCGAGTTAGCTTACGAGCCAATACATATATGTTGAATCAGTTCGACATTTATATTTAATATATCTATAAATTATAAATTTAATATATCTAAGAAAAAAATACATGAGTTAGTACAAAATTGATTTATCAATAAACTATATTTTTAATAAAAATTTTACTGCACTAATTTGAATGGATGAATCAACAAAAAAATTTATCGAGTTAGATATATAAATCAAGTCACGAATGAGTATTGGAAATTATTAAACCGTTGAAATTATGAGATAATGAGAGATAATTATTTATGAATTATTATATTAAAATTTAGCAAAAATATATATATATATATATATATATATAAAATTATTATTATCGGCTACGGCCCGACTTTTTTTTTCGTGCAGCCCTAATAACGCACCACCGCATTCGTGTACGGGAGAGAGGGAGAGAGGGAGAGACGCTAGTGAGAGGAGGAGAGATCACGCAAGAGCACGGTCGCGGATAGAGAAAGAGAGATACGTGTCGTGTGCGGTGGGTTCGCAGGGTGTTCAATCCCGGTGTTCTGGTCTCGCACAGGATTCATGCATGGAAAAGGTAGCGGCATTGATGTACGCATGTGCAGATGTGCCTGGTTGGTTTAACCTGCGTGGCTTGCTAGAATGACTTTCTTGTTGGCTTATGGTTCCATTTGAGTCACAGTCTCTTTAAAATGGTGCGTTCACTAAGTTGGTTGCGATGATTTTTTTTAGTGCATCGAAACTGTTTGATGAAATGTCCCGGTGGGAGTTTCGTAGGCTTATAAGACGTAAGAATAAGATGGGGAAATATCGCATAATTTGAAAAATAAAACAGGGTTAATATAGCTCATTTCATTAAGCTTTAGTTATACTTCTGGTATTTAGCCAGGTAGATAGTTTAGGTGGTTCAGTAAATTTTTAGACAAGTAATTAAATGGACAGTAGATTGTGTCCTAATACAAAAAAACACGAAATAGGAGCTTGATAATCCTAGAAAGTAAAACAAAGGGATTTTATCTAGTTGTAGCCTTTTCTGAATATCAAAATTTCCTGTATAATAACATGAATTTTGTAAATGGTTTGTTCCAGAGTATATAATTGAAGTTTGTAGGTCAGTTGCATAACCAATCAAAATTTAACTTCAAGTGAAGAACACTAAATAAAGATGCTTAGGAACTGTAGTCATCTTAGACAGTGATTAAAGTACATGCATGGATGCACCTAACTACCCAAATGGCAACTACTTTTATATAGCTAGACCTCCACAAACCAGATTCCAATTTTACTGTCTTATTGTGGCTAATTCAAAGATTGTAATAACTTTTTAATTACTGATATGATTTTGATTGCATCATCTGATAGCTACTACCAGATAATCTGTTAAAAAAAATATCATCTGCTGGTGTATATCAGCATGATAGTAGCCAATTTTGTCCAATATGTTTAACCACAAAGTACCCCCCACCACCAATCAAAGCAGTGCATTGTTAATTTGTTTATGTTCATTTACATTTTTAAAAATAAATAAATAAAAGCTAACTGGAATCAACATCATTTCTTTTACAGGAAAGTGAGACCTAAAATGACACTTTCTACCTTCCTCAAGGTTATGGCTTTGGGGCTATTAGAGTATGGATCAAATACTTTATTTAATGTAGAACAGCTATTTACTTTATTTAATAAAGAACAGCACGAGCTTCTAATTTTGAATTTTTAGAGCACTGATTTTTTTCCATCTCTCAAATATTGTTAGGCCAGTACTTGATCAGAATTTCTACTATATGGGGACCAACAACACAAATGCAAGCTTTTCTTCAGCCCTGTACAACATTTTACCTGCTATGACCTTTGTAAATGCAATTATTGTTGGGTAGAATACTCTCTCTCTCTCTCTCAACAAAATTTGATCCGTGTTTACTGTTGGCGAAGGATAAGAACAAAACAGTATTAGTACTGTATTTAATTTAAGCCTTGTGATGAAGAGAGCAAGCTCAATCCAATTAGACTGAAACAACTTGTCAGGATTCAAGACTGCTCCAACTGTTCAACAAACTCAAGCAACTCTTTCAAGCTTATAGTGTGCTAATACATGAACTCTGCAGTGCCATACTAGTAGAAAATACTGTTTCCGTTAATATAAGCATTGCTGCAAAGCAAACTTTAATACTTTCAGACTGCTTGCATTGATAGGATTGAGAAAGTAGACATAAAGAGACGGCGTAGTCAAGCAAAGATTGTGGGAACAATAGTGACTGTAGTAGGAGCTCTGCTCATGATACTTTACAAAGGGCCAGTGGTTGAGTTTATCTGGAACAAAGGTCGTACCAGGCATGGGTCAGATGTGGGAAGCACAGATGCACATCACTGGCTTATGGGAGTGTTCATGCTGTTGTTCAGTTGCTTCTGCTGGTCTGCTTTCTTCTTAGTACAAGTAAGTTCCATGAAAATTACAATACTAATGAAACTTCTTAGTACAAGTAAGCCTTGTTTGACCTGCTGTGAGCCTGTGACCAATTAACCTGAACCCTGAACTGGCCAATTTAAGAGAGTTTTACATGTTTATGAAGATTGGAGTCTGGCTTAGTGGCTTGTATGGAAGACATAATTGAACAAAACTCGTGCTAATCCAGGGGTGGGGGACATGGGGTTTGAGCCCAGTAATGTTGGCACTTGTGGTCTTTGGCCTACTCAACTACTTTATCCATAGTGATGGCTGGATTCAACCAATGGCAGGTCCAGTCTGGTCCAACCAAATATAATGGAAGTAATGGGAAAAGTGCCAACCTGGATGGACCCATTGCTACCCCCTATTGGTTTGTGATTTTGTTACCAAGACTTGCATTAGTAACCTGTTGCCTTTGTTTACATTAGCAAAACACTCTTTACTGTTGGTTTTCTCATACTTTTTAATACTCCAGTCAAGTTTCAGTTCTTTATCTGTTGATCAATTTCAGCAACTTTCCTGCACATGTAATTTGTGATTGTGTTACTGCTGTACATCTGTTAGCGTTGTGATGGACTTGTAATTTCACTAAATATAATTTGAGATTATGCTATTATTTATTTGTTCTTTATAATAACTTATTTATTTTGGATAAGTGCAGTCACATACACTGAAGACGTACCCTGCAGAACTATCACTGACCACTTTGATATGCATGACGGGTTCAGTGCAGAGTGGGGCAGTCGCCTTAGTAATGGAAAGGGGTATCAAACCATGGATCATTGGATTTGACATGAGATTATTTACCGTTGTCTACTCTGTAAGTTATCATGCAGTTCTTGTGAAGTTTCTTGGGTAGTGATTTTGAACATTAAATAAATCTAAGGTATTACTCAAATAAGAGTGAAAATAAATCCTGACAAATCATCATCTTAGTTTAATCAATGAATTTTTTAAGGTCACTGTATTAACTGTAGCCTACTTGACAAAGTGCTAGCCATAAATTGATTGATATAAGTGTTCCAATTTTTCTGACTGCAAACCTTACCAGATGCTTCACAATTGGGACTCTATTAACACTATCCTTGGTAGGCAAGGCTTGTTCTAAAAGAGTGCAAAACTTGGGGCATCTACTCCTGTAAAATTCTTGGATTTTTGCTGGTCTAAAAGTTAGTAGGAGTATTGTTATTGCCCCTAGTAAAGAATCCTCCCTATAAAGTATGTGTAAGACATTTTTTTTCTACTAAATCAGAATTTTGAAATGGAACTCCTCTACCTAAATCCCATTTACTCTGCAATGGTACATGAAAATGGAACTAGTAAAGGAAGAGATGGTAATAATTGGTGTTTTTAGATTCCTGCCAGACAGTCGCTTCCTGATCTTTGACAAATTGATCTAATGGAAAAATTGTCAAGGACCTCAGTAACTAAGAGCACTTATACTTTTTTTATGGAGAGCGCTATCATATCATCATATGCATCTATTAAATGACCTCCTTTCATATTCCAACTGGTATTGCTATATAAATATTGTCACCACCATTTATTTTAATAAATTTTTTGACTATTATAGGGAGTGATGTGCTCCGGCATAACATATTATGTTCAAGGCTTAGTGATGAAGGAGAGAGGTCCTGTATTTGTTACAGCCTTCAACCCTCTCTGCATGATCATTGTTGCAGTACTTGGCTCCATTATTCTTGGCGATGAAATCACCTTGGGGAGGTATAAATAGTATCATTACAAACTATTTATATTTGTATTAAATAACATATATGTTATGCATTCCCATTTTTGTTTGATTATTAAAAAAATCATTTTCATATTTGAGTAAGTATATTTGACTAAATACATGATAATTTGGGACTCAAATAAGATTGATAGTTATAATGAAAGAGCTAAGATTACCACAGTAAAAAGCTGAATTTTAACTTTTCTATTGCATTCGATGAATCCAACAGGGTGATCGGTGCAATTATCATTGTTATTGGTCTTTACTCATTGATTTGGGGTAAAAGCAAGGATCACCTTCTAGAACCATCAGATGATCTACCAACGGCTTGTAATGGAGTGGATAAATCAAAGGTTCCAGCAGATGCCACTGTTTTAGAGATGCCTTTTGTGAAGAATCCCTGAAAGTATTCTCACGGCCGTATTTTCTATGTATTAATTATGTCACTTATTTGTGGCAGTTATGTCTACATAAAATGTAGCCTATTATTAGCACTAATCTTGCCATTGTATATGTTATTATAATAACAAGTTTGTTTGGCATATACGTTATCTTCATGGTGCCTGACTAATCAAACTTTGTTGAAATCAAACGAGAGATTCATCTGAAAATGTATCTGGACTAGTGATTTGCCGGCGGGTACCGCGGGTACGGGCCGGGTACACCCACGGTGGGCGGCAGGTAGGGCGGGCACGGGCACGGCGGGTAGATGTTTTTTTTTTCAAAACTGTACCCTACCCGTCTCATACCTGTGCTCGTCGCGGGTACACGGGTACCACGGGCACGAGTACGGGGGTACTCGAGCACGGGTAGACGGGTATAGATACAGGTATGGGATTTTTTTTTTCTGTTTTTTTTCCAGCTGGGTTCACAGGTCGGCGGGTACGATGGGTACGGGGTATTGATTTGATGTGAACCGGGGGGGGATTTTTGAAATTTGAATTTCACGGGTCGGCGGGTACGGGTACGTGGGTGCGGGTGCGCGGGTACGGGTACGTGGGCGGGTACAACGGGTTTTTTTCCAAATAAAAATGTGACCGGCCCTTCTCAAACCCGTACCCGTGTACCCATTTACCCGCTTATACCCGGGCACGGATACGGATACCGCGGGTACCGGGCACAGGTACGGGTTGTACCCGGCGGATTTTATCTAACCACTAATCTGGACATCTCCCATTTGTAATTGATTTTGGATAGCAGTGGGCTTGGTTTATCAAATGAAACAGTATAGCTCGTCTCTCAAGTAATAAGGCATCGATCTCTTAATTTTAATCTGAACAGTTCAATTTAGATCGTATTACTAATTATTTATTTCTATCCATAGCGGCACAGCCGATGTGAGAAATATTGCTAACATATTTGCAATCAGAATTTAGTGCATCTCGTGTTTTGTGTATATAATGTCCTTGACGTATTTGTGCATCTTACGGTGTCATTTCCTTGTATTCGTGTAATATAAGCTTCATGGATTTATTATAGACTAATATTTTGTCTGTGCATCGCTAGGGTGATTTATTATAGACTGATATTTTGTGCATCGCTAGGGTGATTTATTATAGACTGATATTTTGTCCGTAAGTGATGTCTTTTAAAAATATGAAAAATCATATATTCATATGAAAAAAATGAAGATAATTTAGTAATTAATATAAATTTCAATCTTGAATACATAATTAATGTAAAATAGATACAAAATTGAGAATAAAGTTGATATTTAGAATTTAAGAAAAGTTAAAATTCATAATTGATGATAATATAAAATAAATAAATAAAGTAGAGCAATTATATTCCTAAATTATATAATATTTTATGTAACAATCAAAATTGAGAGAAAATTATAACTTCAACGTAAATGATCATAAAAATAGTAATATTATTTGACGAATAACTCAATCTAATGACTGCTATTAGCTCTAGAAATTCAACAAAAAAATTTAAAACGTTGCAGAATCAGTATATTTACGTGATGGAGATTATATTAATTAATTAATGAATTAATTAATACCATAAAGCCGCGAAAGCTAGTGTAGTCTGTGACTCATCAGTCACCACGCGGTTAAGCTTAGGGGACAGGAGAGTTCAGCTAGAAGCTGGTGGCTTTCACAGGTTGTGGGCCCCGCTTGCCTGCCTCCTATATTTTATCGTGTGTTCTCCGTTATCTATTAGATCGCACCTGTTTGCACTTTTTTCAAAGGTAAATTCATGGAAAATTCATATTAATTAATTACTAAAATATAAAATTATAAATCAAGTAGCCAAATCTATACTATTATATAAAGCAATTAAAAATTAAATAAATTTATTTTTTATTATTTCCTTTAAATTTTTTATATCCTAAAATATCTCTCATCTAATGATTTACATTAATTTTGACTAATCAGACGAACATGATAGCGTCCATTATTTTATATTCCTCTCCATTTATTTGTCATATAGGAGGAAAAAAATTAAAGATTGAGAGAAACCATGTGAGAATATATCTGATATAGCATCTGTAATTGATATTGTAATTGATCTTTTCTATATTAGAATGACGTACATATTATTATGTAATATTTTTTTATATCTAAATAAAAAAATTCATTGCAACACGTGGGTACACAGCTAGTTAAAAAATGCATGAGGATCTGCAAGGTTTTGGCGATGCTATTTTCTGTGAAAAAAGTTAATCAAAATTTTAAAATATAAATTTGAATATACTTATAGTGAAGTCCTGCATAATGCATATGCTGGTAGTTTGTAATAATCTTGAAATCAATAATACGATAAATTAGTTATATAAAGCTTTGTTCATGAATTGGATATTTAAACGATATTTTGTTTCCTCGAATATAATTGAATTTATGAATCATTACGAGTTTATGATTGGAATTGTGAAACTTCATAATATAGAATATACTCTTAAAAGTCACTAACCAAGGTAATTAGCAGGAACATTAATTAACCGTTATCAGGTTAGTATGTGGATTAAATGATGGTCAAGTTTTACAGACCATAGACAAATAATTGTCATTTTAATCACATAGATAGATGTTCTAGGAACATCGTATTTGATAGACCCCGAATGAAACATTAAATGGAATTGTGTTCGTGTCATTAATATTTTCGTTCAAGATTAAATTCTAAAGTATTATGTATTTATCTTTCCTACATAAGATATGTATGTGTGTGATTTCTACCAAATGTTATCCGTAAAAGGTGGCTATAAAGGTAGCTCTTCAGTATACATAACTTATGCGGAGGAAGAGATGGTTTGCCAAAAGTACTATTGTCCCTCGTATTTCTATATGAGTTATAACATCATTGGGCCCCTTGATAGAGTAAGATTATCTCTAGCAAGTATAATTACAAGAGTAATTATATTTGATAATTTACTCAGGATCAAGAAAAGATTAAGTTTGCAAGGATGACACATACCTACCTTGAAACTGATCTGATAGCTATGAGACAAAAATATTAAACACAAGTAAATAGTTTACTGGATCATGATTACAGGATCCGTGTAATTGGATGGTCATAGTGCATTCTGCCAGATGTCTCCTATGATTATAAAAGTTAAAACGGTTTTAACTCTATTTACCAACATAACACGGATCCTGTCGGGTCACACCGTATAGGAGTTAATCGGAAAATCTTATTGATTAATTATAAATTATTTATAATTAATAATAAGATGATTATAATTAATTATATATGATATAATTATATTTATCATAGAGATGACAAGAAGCAAAAATCAGATTGAATTTATAACGTATTGGACACGTCGTATAAATTCGTCGAAACAACAACCGAGAAAAATATAATTGTACATGACAATTATATATATTTGATTTGGATTTTAAATGTTAATTATGGATTTGAATTATGGGCCAAAACCCATTTATAATTAAAGCCTTAATTAATAATTAAAAGCCCAAAATCAGAAAAGCCCAAAAAGGCCCATGAAAAGCCCATGCCAACCTAAAAAGGATATTTTGGTAATTTGGCTAAAAGCTCAAGGGTATTTCGATAATTTGGCCAAAAGCCCAATGACATTTTGGTAAATTTGATGAATTTTAAGGGTATTTAGTCTTTTCACTTTGGAACCTCCCTACTATTCATGAGGGCATTTTGGTAATTTGGTAATTCCACATTTTCTATAAATAGAGGGGTGGGGGTGAGAGAGAAAGCTATACAAAATCAGTTCTACTTTCTCTCTCTCGGTATACGGTTGTTTCAGAATTCCCGGGATTGGTGAATAGTGTTTTTACGAAAGTTACGATATTTCTGCACATTTGTGAAACATAATTATTGCGAGTCGTGAATAGTACTATTTTGTCTTTTTCTCGGGTGAATAGTGTTTTTGCGAGAAACCACGGTTTACGGTATTTCTGGCAAAAGATAATTAGAAAGCTCAAAAAATCATGAAATTTAATATCCTACAAGATTTTGACATGAAGAAATTATTGAGGAACTTAGATTGATCATTTGAGACCTCGGGATATGAAATCTCACCCTGAAGCAATAATAATTTTTTACTTTGCAAAGCACCATAAGTTATCTCTCTCTTTCTCTCTCTTTATATATATAGAGGTGTGCTAATGTGCTTTATAAAGCATAAAATATTTTGTACTTCACATTTATATCTCATATTTTAAAATTTAAATGGACGATCTAAACCGTTAAATAGGATCTTAATATCAAAATCTCCTTGGTGATTAAATTTTATATTTTTTAAAAAAAAATTACTATTTTTTTGAAGGGCTACAAAATTTATTGATCTGACGTCATTTGAACCATTCAATATCAATGATTTTCTATCCCTTTAAATAAATAGCAAAAAAATCCAAAAAATATATAATTTGATCACCAAGGAGATTTTGATATGAAAATCATATTTAACGGTTTGGATCGTCCATTTAAATTTTGAAACATTAGATATAAACGTAAAATACGAACTATTTTATGATTTATAAAACACATTAGCACATTTCTCTCTATATATATAGTTAAAACTTAGTCGTGAAGTACAAAATATGCACGGATGATGGTTATATATATATAGAGAGAGAGAGAGAGAAAAGATATCGTGAGCTTAAACTCACAGAGGCATTCCGTGAGCTTAACTCAAAAAGTAAATCATATCATCTTCATATTTTAATTTATCATGCTCATTAAATTCTTTATATGAAAATCTTGTGGGATGCAAAAAATTGAAGTGTTTTGAGCTTTTTAACCCACCATTTTTAATTTTCTAAATTGATGTTCAAATATTAAATATTTTTTATTATTTTTAGAGCTGATTTTTCAAAAATTAAAAACTATGACTTAAAAAGTTTAAAACTCTCCAAATTTTTGCATCCCATGAGATTTTCATATAAAGAATTTAATGAGAATGATAAATTAAAATTTGGAAATGATTTAATATATTTTTTGAGTTAACTCACGGAAGGCCTCCGTGAGTTTAATCTCACAGTATCTTTACTCTATTTATATATATATAGTTAAAACTTAGTCGCGAAGTACAAAATATGCACGGATGATGGTTAAAACTTAAAAGTTAAAACACACTTTATTGTTTATTATATTTTCTGAAGAACGTGCACAATGTCATTCTTTTTTCTTCTCGTTTTACTTTTTATATCGTCCTACTAAAAAAATGAACTAACACGGAGAAATGAGAAAAAAGAGTTGCTTTAAAGATGATACGACAATTTTTTTTTTTTTTGCTTTTCTTGTTTCATCAAACCCCAGTTCATGTTAGTGTCATTGTGTGCGCTTGATATTTAACGCATCTGTTTCTTTTTTTCCAGCTGTTTTTGTGGAAAGTATTTATCTTTTTATCAAATTACTTATTGTAAAACAATAAAATATACATAATTATTTTAGTAAGCGGTAACCATATTATTGAATTTCAGTAAACGGTCTTTGAAAAAATGTCACATGTTTTTGAAATTATTTTACAAATGGAATAACATCGCTATTCGTGTAATTATAAAATGTTGGTCTGTAAAAATTATTTTTTTGACACATCGATACAATTATAATTGGAAAGATAAAAAATATTCTGAATATGTATATGGAGGGAAATTTTAAAAAAAAAATTGTAAGTAAATTCAGATCTCGTATTTAGATTTAGCAAAAAAAAGACCAAAATACGGTGTTTTTAGACTAGAAACTTGCAAATGCCAACTATTCCGACGTGGCAGGCAAATATTGGATAATAAACGTGTCACTGATTCTACCTATTACCTATGCGTTCCTACAGGATTTTAGATTATTCGTGAATTGGGCAACACCTCTAGAATTTTTCATGTGGAATAACCTATCATATTTGACTAGAATTTTTCATGTGGATATAATCTATTATAATATTTGAATAGAGATATTAACAATTTAAGAAATTTTAATGAGTATACTAGAAATTAACCCTAAAACTATTGACTTTTTCAATCCACTGATAAATAAAATCCAATATAATAGATCAAATTATCCTCCAAAGTAAAACATTTTTCTCTTTGAAGTATTTTTTTTGTGGAGTTTTGTTATAGTACTCTCTTGTAATTATTTTTATTGATTACAATTATATTAAATTTGAAAAATATGTATTTTTATAAAAATAAATTTTCAATAAAATAGTTATTCCAAATTTACAATGTAGATTATGATTGAATTTGTATCAATATTTGATATTATTCATTACATAACTATTTCAACTTTAATGAAATTGACAGTTCCCCTACTTTTATCCAAAAAGATTATCACAATATAAATTATATCGTTAGATTCAGCATTGGAGTAAAGGATGTATTATTATCTCTGATTCTAGAGGTAAGTATTCTAGATTAGTCCAGCAAGTTGCTCTTCAAAAAGAGGAACCGTCCGTCCTTGACTTCAGAGAACAAAATCGGAGACCAAGAAAGCCCTTTTGGGAGGTGAAATCATGGCTTATGTCGAGAGAGGTACGATGCTTCTACGACCTTCATTTATTTTTTTCTGTGAAGATTTTTATTTTTCCTGCTTCCTGCATATGAAATTCGTCTTTACTTCTTTCGTAATCGTTGTAATTCAAGTCTTCTAGCTTATTTGATCTGATTAGAAGATTGATAGGGTTAATCTGATTAATTGTAGTCTCAATTCATCTTTTGAGAAGAGAATATTGTACCAATTGCTTCGGATCTCATCGTTAGTTTCTTTGAATTGATATGACCAGTTTAAGCTTGGAGGGATTTAAGAACAGGAGAAAAATGGAACGTAGATAGATAGGAAATTTAATTCTTATAGATAGAACTTTAATTCCTTTCGTCTGGAAATTCGTGAGAAAATTAGGGATGTAGATCTACTCCTTTCGTCTGGGGCTCCAAATCTCTGGACTCTTTTTATTTCCTGGATTCATTCTATAATTCTAGTCAGAAGAAATCTCACAAAGTTATTTAATTGTTGGTTATGTACTGCGAGAAATCTAATTATTAACTGAATTCATGTAATTATGGGGATAAATCACACAACTTTGTTTGTGGGAGTCAAATCTCTGAGCTCATTATCAGTTTATTACAACTTAAATGAGCAAGAAAATTGAGCCTAGACAAGGCGATTAAGCAAGTAAAGAATGAGGTAATTACCAGGCTTGTTGAAGAGATTACATTATCATGCCTGCTTATGTTAAAAGATATCTTTAGACTGTTCTTGCATCTTTTTTATTAAAAAGCAAAAAAAAAAAAATTCGGATTGGGTTTCATTTCTAGCTTGCCCCAATTTATTTGGGATTAAAGGCTCTGTTGCTGTTGTCATTGTATGGCCTCTCTGAAAACACTGGGTAAGGTTCATTTTCTCCACAATTGACAGAGCTAAATCTCGGCTTCATGCTTGGCTTTTAAATACCAACTTCTTAAAACTCTGAGCTCATACCGGGTAGGGCTCTAATCAACATCTTAAAATTGAGCCTGGACATTGTACCATTTTCTATAATAATGGAACTTAAATACAATGATCCCCAATACCCTAATAAAAATATCAGACTGTTATTCATTCTTATACTAAACTTTTAATTATTCAGACAGCCTAGTATTTAATGCTTCAGCAATGTAGCAAGTACCAAGCAGCTTTCGGAATTTGTTTTAATGTTCTTTTTTAATTATTTCTTTTAACTCCAAAAGGCCCCCTTGATTCATTTGTAAAATAAATGAATGATAACAATGATCTTTTAGTGAGGAAAGAGTGGCCAATGCAACACTGCATTAATTAGCATCCAAAAACTATTTTCATGCTATCCATTTTATGGTTGCATATTTAGACTATACATGTGCTATTCTATTGCAGGTGTTATGAAATCAAAGAGATCAATCTGGCGGCTAAGCATAATATCTGATTTTTTTTTGGCCATTTTTGACTTCATCAAGTTCTTCTTTGTCACTATGTTCTCTGTAAGATTTAATGCCCTTTTTGTTTTTGTTTTTTGTTTTTTTTGCTTCATATAATATGGAAGCTTCTTGAATTAAACAAGAAGAGACGTAGAGAACTGGATCTAAAGTAGTTATTTTTTGCTCCTGACTTGTCCTATACTCCTATATGACCATTTTGCCTATGCTCTACTCAAGCCAGATGCATTGGCAGTATTGCCCATGGATTTCTGAATTTTTTGTTGTAATACAAATTGAACCCCTGATTTTTCATATCTGCAGCAAGCAGCCAATGTTTCTTGGGTTATCGTAATGGGCACTTGATTAATATGATCGAGGTTATTTCAGGTCTATAATAACTTTGTTTAATGAATTTAGTTCAATCACTTGGTAAAATGTTTGAGCTCATTTTGGCTCTCTAGTGTGCGAGCTTGTCCTACGGATGTATTAGAAATGATATCTTGGAATGGATGTTAAGCTAAACAAATTGCTTCTGCACCAAGAACAGGAGATTGTGTAGGTTGTAGAAGTTGTGAATCTGCCTGCCCGACAGATTTTTAAGCTTCTTTGCTTTGTTTTTTTTCTCTAAAAAGAAAAAAAGTAAAGGTGTGACCATACATCTGTTGTGCATACATATTCGGGAAATTACCTTGAATTGTTACTTGGATTATGAGTCCGTGGCTCATATTTGACTAGGATTGTGAGTGTATCTCTTTTTTTCAAAGAAGGCATATATTGTCCGTTTTATTACTGAAACATCAAATTATACATCACAACGTCGCAAAGAAAATACCTAAATTGTACTGCCCCCAAAGATAAATCCCGAGAGTTTGGTTTTTATTAAGCTTCACAGAGCCTCCAAGGGATAGGTAAGTTCTGTTATACGTGTAGTATCTGTCACAAGTAGTATCGGCACAAAACTTATCAAACCTAAGTTGGCTTCTCAGCCTCCTAATCATCATTGGCAAACTCTCAAAAAACCAAAGCCTACCCAGCTAAAATCAAAGCAACTTACAGCATCATAGAAGTACAGTGAGACAAAGCTGCAACAACAGAAACAAGTACCAGCGCAGAATAAATAACTGTTTCCTGAGTCCACTTTTCTAATGTTTTCTGATTTGATAAATTTGTCAATTTGATCTCTGTTCAGTTACTTTTTGGATGGGTGTGTCATTACTTTCTAGCATAGTAACAAGGTTCTTCGATAGCTCATTCGCATTGCATCTGAATTTTCTTTGCACCCGTCTGATAAATCATTTCCTGGCATCTCTCTGAATTACTTCTGGAGTTGAGAATATATAATCTGGGAGTATCGTTAGAATCAACTCTTGGCAGCCAATGATCGAGTTTTTGCATGTTGAAGTACAGTTGAACTTTTTTTTTTGTTTACTAATTATCTGGCGTTCATTGGGGGATGAAGAAAAGCTGTCAGACTTGGTCCCGCCGTACCGGTATTGTGTAGCATTAGTATTTAACAGAAAATTTTCTGCGCGAGAGATGCTTTAGAAAACTCTTACAATTAAATTGAGAAAAATAGTTCCTTCAAAAGAATAAACGAAGTTATTACCAGACCGGACGTCTCAACTATTCCCGACTTCTCATGCAACTACCAGATTTTTTTTTAAGATAATAAAAATAAAGAGACGAGGGAAATGGTACGAGTATTTTTTTTATAATAGTCGGGACCGAGTTTGAAATGTGTCGGGATCAATTTCAAACTCAGTTCTAAGTAAATTATTTTTTACGTTTGTTTGTTTATTTATATTCAAAATTCAGCACGAAGCATGGACCAAATTTTAAATTTGACCCTAGATATTTTTTTCTTTTTTTTAACGTTTACTTATTTATTTGTAGTCAAAATCAAACACGAAATATGAACCAAGAATTATAATGTGAAATATAAATACTACGTCAGATTATTCTCAAATAGCGTCAAAAAAATTAAAATATTACAACAACAATTAAAGTCAAACTATTCAGGCAATTTTAATAACAAAACATAAACACTATATCATTAAATATCTCAATAAATCATGTTATGCTTGAGCATCCTCAGCCTCGAGTTGAAAGTATGTTGATACGATCATCCATTTCATTCATAACTATTGGAATACGTATCTTTTTTTCTCATTTTTTTGCTGGATCTAGCATGATGATCGGATCATTGTATATTTATCAATCTCGTTTGTTGTCATAACTACACTAATGACCAAACTATGTGTTAATATAATAGTGAATGCTATAATATAGACTAACGTAATGAATAAATGGCAAACAAGCATGAAACGACGATTAATTACGATTTCTAGCACCAACAATTATCAATTTCCGTCATAGTTATTCAACCTCATATTTCATTTCACTCTTTTATCTCTATTATTTGAAATAAAAAACATAAATTATTACTTAAATTTTGAATTTAAATAAAAATTATATAAATGTAGATACTGGTTCTTAATTCCTTTTAGATTCTTGCGGTCTTATGTTATTTACACTTAATAGTACAATGTAAGCCAACAGTATTACCATTTTAATAAGTCTATTTTTATTGTAAACATCATAATTGTTTATGCCTTAATCCATTAGTATGACATCATAAATTCTATCATTGTCATCACGATGTTTTATCAGTTTCGTGATCTTTTAAGAGAATACAGACCTTGGACTTCCCAAATTACTGTAACTTTTCAACACTTATAGAACCACGCAATACATTTGTGTCATGTGTTCTTGATGATAGTATATATCAAAAGTTATTTAGCGATTTTGAACACATTAATCAGTGATTCTAAACTATTGTTTGTCATTATATCACACCGATTGAGATCTCTATCTAGATGTTGCGCTCATCTTTCTTGATGCAATATAACCATTTGATATGGGGTTAACTCTTCATAATAAAAATTCTTGACTGACACTTGTTCAGTTTGCATAGATGCGGCGGTTTGATTATTGTAGTTTCTGTTATTACGTGTCCTTCTATTGGACACTTGTTCCGTTGACACAGATGTAGCATTCATTGAGAGATTTTTTTGAATGATTTTTGTCTTTCTTATGTACTTATGAGATGTCAGGCTAATGTTGTTAATCTTTTTCAAAAAATTTCGTATCTCCATGGCTTGTTATGTCTTGCAGTCTATTTGAAAAGAGTCTTTACTCTTTTTATATGACAGTTTTTATATACATTTTGTGCAATGTGTTGAGTACAAAAACAGTAAACAGTCTCGCCTGTTGATTCCTACCATGTAAAATCTGATCTTTTAAAAACTGCCCTTATATCCAGATGTTGATCTAAAATAATGATAATTTTATCATGACTGACAACCTCACAACTATTATATGAACCAACCTTAGTTAGCTACACTTTTCTCATTTTCTACCATAGCAAATACAAGTGATAATAGTTATTGCTCTGTATCATAAGCATATGTCATAAATAGTTTACCGACATATTGACCCAATAAAATTTTAGCATCGATAGTCAAAACTGATCGTAAGTAAGATCATGCTGCAATGCATGGACCAAATGCCCATTCAACGCAATTAAAAACTTCAACAATAAATTTTATTGAGAGTGTCGTTTCTATAAGGTATTTGGTGTCATTTATGAAATTTTATATGATTGCTAATAGAGACAAAAATATCTCATATGACCTCATTTTAATTTATTATAACTTAGTTATATTGTGAGAAATTTTTATTTAGCTAAACCTCTCGTTTCTTTGACTGTCATTTTTAAGTTCTCTTCTAGTAGCGCTGCCAAAATAAGAGTGCTCAAGTAGATTTATTTTGATCTCCTAAATATCTGTTATATTAGGTGTAACATACAATCTCCATGGACATTTAATTTTTTTATCAGTCATAACTAACTTTGATTTATTGTTATTTGTTACCTCCAATTGTATATTCCTTTGAATATGAAAATCAATGAATTTTAATTTCAACTCGTATTTTGTACTGAGCTGCTGACTAACATCAAATTATTCATCAATTCTAGGTAGTTTGTGAAAATAAGGGTTGTATGCATACGACATTGGTGTATTATCAGTAAATTATGCACACAAGTGCTTCATTTTCCGGTTAACGAAAGGAATAAATATTTGCTACTCTTTAATTTATATTTATATCTGTTTGCATTCTAGATGTCGTCCTCCTCGACATCCAGATGACACTATTCTTCTTCCTTATCCTCATCCATATTTTGTACTGGGACATGGGTTGGTGGCTGCTCCCGAGCTCGGGAATATGTTCTTTCCTCAATCAGGATCGGGTTACTACTTTCAGAAATATTAGTCGGACATGGATCATAGCAATCAGAACTGGATATTAGTTGAGATTAAATTACTAGATCTAGCATTTTATACGGGACATTTGTAGGGGATGTTATTATAATCATTCCCCAAATTATCTCAGAAACTATCCCAAATATACTATAAAAAAACACTCGAACCTGATTGAGCAGTGTTGATTCGTGCATTAATTGTGAAGTTGAAACTATCCCAAATATTCTAATTTTTTATTTTTTTATTTACTAAAAAAATCTATGCAACTATAAGGGTAAATGCAGAGCCTAGACTTTACACGTCACGGTGGATTGTTTTTTTTAAAATATATAAATATTTAAAAAAGACTGCATACGTGCATTGTATATTTAAGTTTGGAGAAAATACATAAAAATAATATATATTAAATTTTATGAAAACTATGTTAAAATAAATAAATATTAAAAAAATATATCTCAACCTCTCCGAAGTTAGAATCGGAAATTAATAGTAACAAATTTGTAATTCAAATAGTGTTCCGTGAGAGTAAAAATTCACAGTTAGAGTATAATTCGAAAATAATTTATTTCATATAATATAAATAAAATATATAATAAAAATTTAAAAATTTAAAATAATACATAATATCAAGTTATAAAATAATTAATTATAAATAAAAAATAAATTACTAATAAATTATTCACGAGTTTTATTACGCCGAAAGTTTCCAAAAAGCGACGCAACACATGCGGCTTCACGTTTCAGCTATAGGAGATCAATTGTAAAATTGGAGACGAATGATGGACGCGTGTGTAGGAATTTTTGTGTGTTGGCTGTTTGAGGCAGCGTATCACACTGTGGGTATTTATTTCACATATCCATTTTTTTTGTGCGGACCTCTCAATCTCTCATGCCTCTGTAGTCTGTTGATGTGGCGATCTTTTGAAAACGCGTCTACGAGGCTACTACAAGCCCATTGAAATTTTCTCACCAAGATTTCAAACGTAATCTGGATAGAAATTTAACTCAATTATGTAGAATTGCAATTTATTTGCAATTATTTGATTTAATAATTTATGATAATGATAACAATTATGCAGAAATCTTTATTAATCTCATGAATTGTTATCATTATCATAATCAACTTTCATATGATTTGAGTGCTATTATATACTGTTTAAGACGTTTAAAATAGGCACTACTAAAATTTATTTCTATTTATTGTTAAAACAAATATTAAATTATTTGACGAACAATAAAATTTGTTGAGTGCAACTAATCAATTTTTATTAAAAAAAGAATAGTTCCTTTTATTATTATTTTTAATTAGAGTTCCTTTGATTATTTACTAATTTTAGAACAATATGTCAGTTTTTCCTTGTATTTGGTTGATACATTTGACCTTATTAATAAAGATATTTTTTGTCCATGATCATTTGTAAGTTGTAACATACAACTATCATATATAATTCACAAGGACATAGATCTAGAATTAGTATTGTTTTTCCTTACATATGATCAATGCATAGTTATGTGAAAGATATCTATGTCTCTTTACTAATATTAGATTTTGACATTTAGAATAGGAGTAATGAGTGGATATTTAAATTTAAATTGATTGCACGTGTCAAAAGAGGATCAACTGATTCTTGCAGTAGTAGAGCAAAGATGTACATTGAGATGTTTATTTTAACATTCAGTATTGGATTGACGGATATATTTGAATTTTCAATTGATTGCTCGAGAAGTTAGCATTAGTAGATGAATTATTATTTGTTTTATAACTAAATAGGATGTTTTATGTGCAAAATCACATAAAAACAACGACATTACTCTTTTTATTTTTTAGATAAAGATAAGAGTTTAAATCATCCAACCTTATTTGTTCATAAATGAACTTTCATTCAATTTTTAAACCTGCAATGACAATATTATCATGTAATAAGTTAGAAGATTAGAAATATATATTTCATCAACAAAACAAAACAAAACACTCAAATATTTTGGCAGAGATGTCGTGAAATTCATTATCTTTATTTTTTTTTCAAATTGCAGTGTTTTTTTTTTTGAGAGAAAGATTAGAGTCTATCTCACAAGTTTTATTTTGTGTTTTTGAGGACTTACACTCATAACCTCTTTAAGACCATCATAATTAGTTACCACTTGAGCTACTGTCATTTGTAAATTATGATGTTTTTACTCATCTAATCGATAGGTCAAGTTATGGGACACGGTATCGGCCTTAAATTAGTATTGGATGATTGAACTGACAAATATCAAGTATAAAATTCTAAATTGTCAACATTTTGATATGATTATTTTTCATATATCTATTAAATTTATTGTTAGGTCTCTAGACAATTTAATCGCATATAATTTTAGATTTGTCCAATAAAACAAAAAAGGAACGTTATTCAAATGCAGAAGTAAAAAATCTTTATATTTTTTTTATTTCCACTTACATTATTCAAATCGTGTATTACTTAATTTCATCTTTAACTTCGACTTTATTTTTATTACATTTTGCACGTATCTTTTATTGTTTTGACTTTATATTATACCGGGGCGGATTTAAGTATGGACAAACTTAGATTAGTGCAGCAGTGCCTAGACTTCATTGTTGGATGCATTACTTTATTTCATCTTTTAACTTCGGCTTTACTTTTTATTACATTCTGCATATATCTTTTATTGTTTTGACTTGTATATTGTACCAAGGTGATCTATATATGGGCATGTTTGGCCAGTGTATAGTAGCGCGTCTAGGATTGTTTGTTGAAAATAAGCATTAATAAGTTATTTTCTCCTTTATCTAAAGAATTACGGTTTAAAAGTGGCTTGAGATCTTGATTAGACCGGTAGATTGCTTTAAAAGGTGTCAATTATTGATCCGACCCGATGGGTTAATCCGATCTGATCCGAATCTGTTTCGATCCTATCCGAATTTGACCCGACCCGACCCGACATGATCCGAAAATAAATGGGTTGGGTATGGGTTTAATTTTTTTGATCCGAATCGAATCGGGTCGGGTTCGGGTCAACCCGAGCCGACCTAATTAATTATATTTTTTTGAAGTAATGTTATGATTTAGTACTAATTAAAACTTAAATATATAATAATTATACACTAATTAAGATTAATTATAAATTAATTAATATTTTATTACTTAAATTATATAAAAATAATTAATATATATTTAATTATTTTACACGGGTCGGGTCGGATCGGGTCGACCCGTGACCCGTCGGTCGGGTATAATACTAAAATAAATCATATTTATATTCATAATATAATTATATAATACTAAAATCATATTTATTATAATATAAAAATAAAATAAATAATATAATAATAATACTAACTGATAATATAATTAGAATGACAATCGTTGTAAAAATATAATAATACTAATCGTGAAATAATATAATAATAATTATTATAATTATATTTATAATAATTATTAAGTTATAATCATAATTAATAATAAATAATAATCATAATCATAATATAATAATATAATATAATTAAATAATAATCGCTATTTTGACGAGAGCTAATCTGACATACTATCTATAGCTTGATATACTGGATTAACATTCTTTTGCGCTCTTCTACTTAGTCTAAAATTCGTTTGGCAAATTAATTCATCGGAATAGCAATTATATTCCTATTTTTTCTATTCCATGGATTGCCAAACAAACACATATTTTTAGTTAAAAGAACTGATGTTTGATATTTTTGAAAAGAAATAAAAACTAACAAATAATATTTTTTTTTTAAAAAAAGTGAAATAGTTCCACCAGTTTCATTGAAACTGAAACCATATAAAGTCAAAGTTCTGACACGGTACCAAACAGCTGGTACCGAAAGCAGTTAAAAAATCACATACAAGTACCACTACACAAATACATACTATCAGACTACAAGTCTCAACAAGCTAACACCTAACAAGTACAAAAATTATTTTTTAAAGGAAAGTTTGCAATATAAGAAGTAATATCTAAAACATGTAGTTTGAGATCACAACTATAGAAAAAATTCCTTATCAATCTCACTTTCGAACATATGAGCTACCAAAACCACTAGATTATCTTCCAAATCCACTACCAGAATCTCCTCTGCTACCTCTTCCTCTGACGCGCCTCGGCCATAACCAGAACCTACAGAGAAAATACTTCCATGTGATATGGTAAAATAATTGATAAGTGTAATAAATTGGCTTTATCTTTTAGTCCACACCAGTATTTAGCCAAACTGATAATTTGCATACCAATCATAGCTATCATAATCTACTCTGCTACCTCTTCCTCTGATGCACCTCGGCCATAATCAGAACCTACGAGAAAGTACTTCCACGTCATGTGGTAAAATAATTGATAAGTGTAACAAATTGGCTTTATCTTTTAGTCCACACTAGTATTTAGCCAAACTGATAATTTGCATACCAATCACAACTATTGTCTTAGGCTTACAATTTAAAATGTAAATGATTTCTTTCAAGCCAAACAACCCAGAAAATGCTCCCCTAATCAATTCCACAACATATTAATTTTTCAAAGGAATGTTATAATCTAAAGTCCATAAATCCTCAGTTGTAGACCCTGCAAAAGAGAAATTATTGTATTTAACTATCCAATCTCAAATATTAGAAATAAAAGAGCATGTAACAAAGAGGTGATCTTCACTACAAAACATACATCGTGTACTTTCAGTCCATCCTTTTTTAATTAAATTAAGATTAGTTAAAACTCTAAATAAATATTTTGATCTTAAGTGGTAGATTAGTTTTTCACATAACAGTATAAATCATTATTCTGAATACCTTCATATTCTAGCCACTTGTACAAGGAGTGTACAAAAAATATACCCTTAGACTGCCATCTCCATAAAAAAACATCCTTATTATATTGATTTAAAGCAAAAGTCCAAAATTCCAATTCTAAATCACACCATTCACTATAGTATAAACTAACTAGTTGCCTTTTAAATGATAATTGTAACTCATTAGAGGGGAAGCCTTGTGAGATAGTAATATTAGGAGTGTTGGTGAATAATGTGCAAGATAGAGAGTATTCATCTTTCCATCTATTTATCCAAAATAAAATGGATTCATCATCATTTACTTTCTAACTAACACTAACATCTAATATATCCTTAAAAAGTTGAATTGACAAATAATCTAATCTTCCTTTATAAAAAAAATACACTAAAAAGTTTACTCGGATTGACTCAATTTTAAAATATGCACTGATTAAAGAAAAAAATAAATCTGCCATCAAATTTGAAACAGCTTTTAACGCCGCGAGGTTTGACTAGAATTCTAGAAAGGTTGACCGTTGACTCTTGACAGGATCTGGCCCGCAACACGAGTGGCTTGCTTGGATGGAAACAGAGAATCTCCGATCTTCCCCTATAGCTTTCTCACTCCGATTATACCCACCATTGCCCCCAATTCCCCTCCCCTCCGCCCAACAATGGCGTTCTTCCAGCAACACAACCTTCAACAACCGCAGCAACAACAAAATGCAACCCAGTTCAGGTTACTGGACCTCCTCAATTTCCTAATTTTCGTTCTAATTTCACCTCTCATGGATTAACTTTGTTATTTTTGGTTCTTTTACTCCTTTCACGCGACTTGGGACGAGAGCAGAAACTTCGTACCGATCGATGGGCAAATCTCCGGTCCAATTTCTTTCTTCAATCCCAACTATCAAGATCAGTCGCAACCTCCATGTAATTCCTTTTTTATTCTTAGGTTTTTGTTTTCGTTTAAGACCAACTTAATTTAAACCTCGCTTTATCCTCTTATTATTGGATACCGACCTAATTCTCTTAGCTTTCTTCGGTATTTTCTTCTTAAATATCTTTCTGGAATGACAATTATTCTATTAGGATACTTAGGCCAGAACATTACCAAAATAGAATATTCTAATATCTGTTCCAAAATGAAGTTTTTGTTTGCTTTCTCTGAGTCTTTGAAGTTTCTTAAATTGGTATGGCCTAATAGAATAATGTTTTAGTTCCTCACTTACAATTCAAGGGAAGGCAGGAGTGTTGCCTAATGCCCTTTGAATTAAACTCAGTAACACAAACTGTACAGTCAAGTCAATTTGTGCTTAGTGTTACTAGCTTGATTCTATGGCATTTAAGCAGACCAATTGAAAATAAATCGGTTTATTGGGATGAATATATAATCAACTCTAATTTAGCAAAATTTTATAGGGATTTAAATGGCATTTTATACGTTAGTTATTTTTAAAGAAAGTTAGCCAGATTATTGTTGTATAGGTTAATTTTATAGCTAAACTCTATGGTTGAATATCTTGTAACTCTTACATGATATTACAGGCTCAATATTCAATACTGGTATGTGTCAGACTTGCATTTTATAGTGATGATTGCATTGAAAAAGTTCCCAGATGCAACCAAAATCTGGTGTCTGTGATCAGCTTTTACAACCTTGTTTTTATATTAGCAGGAATTTCATTTCCCATTCAAATATGATTGTGTGCCTAATTGGAAACCATTCCTTGTGCCTATTACTCCTACAAGAAACAGATAAACCATCACCCTTCTCCTCCTCCCCTCAAAAAGAAAAAAATATATATATTATCATAATAGAAGGAAAAAAGAGAGACAGTATTATAACTGTTAAATGTTGAAAACTTGAAATATGTAAATGTGTTACAGCACAGATTTTACTCGACTTATTATGAATATAATTTGTGTATTGGCAGTGGTTGATGCTATTGGACTGGCCCCCGTTTCTATTGGGATGGGATCCAACATGGCGGCAGATGCAGCATCAAATGGATGGGGCAGGAGACCGAAGGAACAGGAATTTCTTGAGAACTCCCAAATCACATCCATAGATTTCCTGCAGACAGGAGGGTCGGCAGTGTCGACAGGCCTGGCACTCTCACTGGATGATCGGCGTGCGGCTGCCTCATCAGGGGAGTCACCACTGCTTCTTCTCCCGATGGTTGATGAGGAGATTGCCCGTGAAGTTCAGCGCATGGATGCAGAGATGGACCGCTTCATCCGCACCCAGGTCAGAGCTTTTGTAGATTGACTTGAGTTTTGTCATTGCATATGACGTTCTATCCTTTCTTTTCTAAATAAAACAACAAAGATTTCTCATATCTGAATGAAAGCACCTGATGTATATTTTTGTGAATAGTTTTCAATATGATGAAATTATTGTGATAGAGAAGGTGCTTTCTTGTGATTATTACTCTGATTGTTGGGTTCTAGATTGTATAAAGTATGAATTAATCGTGGATCATTGCTTGTGTCGAATTTGCTGGACTTTGGTCTTTACGCTTTTTAGCCTTCATGTTTTTGTAGAAGTTTGTTGTCCTTCTTAATAGTCCAGAATGCAGTCGAATACAAATGTTGATTGTTATTAAATTTTGGAAAATGTCTAAACCGAAGCGGTTCTGTCCGGTGAATTTCAGGTTTATTATACAACCTGATTCCAAAGTTAAGTTATTTGGTTGAACTGTAGAGTTATGGAAACATGAATCATGTATTGCTTCTTATCCTGTTATTGATGGTTGGTTATGATTCTCATATGTTACCAAGGAATATATAGTTTCTGAGAAATAATATTTGTAGATCAGATTATTGGTTAACATAAAAAGTAGTTTGAAATATTATAAACAGTGGATGTTGTTTGTGTGATTGACAGAGTGAGAGGATGAGGCAATCCATCCTGGAGAAAGTGCAGGCCAAGCAGTTCCAGGCGCTGGCAGCAGTAGAGGACAAGATCCTTCGAAAAATGCGGGAGAAAGAAGCAGAGGTTGAAACGATCAACAAGAAGAATGCGGATCTCGAGGACCAGATTAAGCAACTAGCCATGGAGGTTGCTGCTTGGCAGCAGCGTGCCAAGTACAATGAGAGCATGGTCAGCGCTCTCAAGTACAACCTTGACCAGGTATACAAACAGACAAATGATGCATTTAGCGATGCCAGCAGACGTCAACTTTTGACCTTGTACCTAAGAAAATTCCTTTTGTGTGATCGTAACAAAGTTAAAAGGGATTATGTAGCAAAGTCACGGAATTGCCAACTGGTGTACTTTTGTCTATTATAGTTGAGAAGAACAAAATTATCAGTGTAACATCATGATTATACATGCTTGCAAGTCCATTGTGATTAGTCATTCATTTAATCAAGGCGGGAAGGGATGTTTTATTTTCATTGTGGAAGATTTTTCATGCTTTCAGGTTAGGACATCTCTTGCTCTGAGTTGGGATTGATTTCCCATATTATGTAAGCAAGCCAAAATTTTAGGCTGTTGGTGTTTTTTTGAGGCCAATTAATTTGGCCAATGGAAGCAACAGAACGTAAGCTTAATATATATTAACTGACTAGAGTTTGACCACTGCCTCTTGTACCAGTAGTAATTTTAAGATATTGCATCGATTTTCATGTACTGACAACTGATGAGGTTTGCCAGCTTTTGTAGTATGAAGTTCAATTATTGGTAGTAACAAAGGGCTTACATATGTCAGGTGTACACGCACCAGAGCAGGGACAACCGAGAAGGATGTGGTGACAGTGAGGTGGACGATACAGCTTCTTGCTGCAACGGTGCCGGAGGTGGAGCCCAGTTAAACCTGATGTCAAGAGAGACCAAGAATAGCTCTGGTGTGAGAGAAGTTACAGTTTGCAAGCTTTGCAAATCCAACGAGGCATGCATGCTCTTGTTACCATGCCGGCACCTTTGTCTCTGCAAGGAGTGCGAGAGCAAGCTTGGGTTTTGCCCCCTGTGCCAATCCTCGAAGATACTGGGCATGGAGATCTATATGTAGCTGTACGAATAAGTTAGGTGGTGGTTTATCTGATTAGTAACAATGAGAAAACTTTGTTTGTGGTTAATATATGCTTTGACTTGAATAGTGATAACATGAATATTTGTAGAATGAACTTCAAGCCCTCCTTGGATGTTGAGATTATGATACTCATGTTAATATCTTTGTTCCACGAGCGTACGTAAACTCTGTTTTTATACTTAGTGTTTATTAGTTATTATTCAGTCTGGTATTTGATGAACCCTGCTGCAGTGGAGGAAAACAAAATCATGGTTATAATGGGATCATGGTTTGGATATCCGTGTGGAAACCTAGTAGCAGTAATAGAAATCCTAGAATATAATTAAACCCTTCTGCTAATGTTGAATAAATAAAGGGAGAGATCTCTTGATAATAAGTTATTTTTATAATGAATTTTTAAATAAAATTTAAAAATAGAAACAAAATTTATAGTTTTTTTACTTATAAAATTTATTTTTTATGTAATTTTATTATTGTTTGATAGTCAATCGAAGAGCATCAAAATTTTATGTAATTTTTAACGGTTTCAATTTAATGATTTTTGATGCATTGTCAAATGATAATGAAATTGCATAAATTTAAAGTAATAACATAACTATAAAAAAATTGATTTAAATTTTTTATATTTATTTAAAAATTCATTGTCAAATCTAATTCGATGCTGCAGTGATCCCTCACCATAAATAAAAGCCTAAAATCTAATTCGATGCTGCAGTGATTATTTTGATAGTACGTACTTATCTACAACTTCAATATACAACGTACTTCCACGGATTGATTGGACTAGTGAATTTCCTTCATTTTTTTATTTTAATTTGTCTCGGATTGAAACCTTAAAGGCATATGAAAACTAATGTCTGAGAACGCACGATTCCAATCATTTCCTAATGTATCTTTACTCTTTATTATCTTTATTTTGCTTGTAAATGTTCTAATTCTATAATAAATAGAATTGACTGAAATTCATTAATTAATTTTGGAGAGAACATAAATCGTTAGATATATCAAGGATTTTTATGAGGTGATAGATTATAACAAAAATATTAAAGCTTTTTTAAATTCATAATACATCCGTTACATTAAAAGTTATATGATTGATAATATTTATTTCCTAAAACGTCATTTTTCTGAAAAATTCCTCAAATTTGAATTATATTTATTCCTTCATTGAAATTTAATTATACATCTTTTAGAAAAAATATAATTACTGCATAAAAGTAATTGATTAATTATATTTGCTTCTAATTTTATATTGGAATAGAATGAAATTTTTAGAAATATATAATAAAAAATATACTCTTTACAAGGTATTAAAAAATCATATTAATTAAAAAATAAAATATGCTAAATCAGTTTACTTCATGCAATGTTCATTAATTATATAATGTCCTCTTCAATATATGAATTTTTTTCATGCTAACTAAGAAATAAAAATATTATATCTTCTGAATTAATCAAATATAATCATTATACTTTAGTCAATGTGTAAGTGAAATTGAATGATATTTAATTTTAAAAGCGAGCTGTAGCAAAGCATGAATATGATAAATTAAATTTAACTTTTTTATAGTAAAATTTTAATATCATCCTTACAAATTGTATAAAAATGAATTTTAATGAGTAAAAAATAAATAATTATTTATTTAAATTATACCGTTGTAACTCACGGACAAATTACTTGTATTCTATATTTCTATTATTCTCGGAGAATTCACAAAAACTAACTACTTTGCTTGGTTGCTTCGCAGACATGGGCCCTATCTGCTGCCATAATTCCTTTATTCCAAACCCCTAGATTCAATTCTAGGCTCCAGATTTGGTATATATATGGAAGTTTTAAGATTATTTTTTCGAGCTCATTCAATAATAAACTTTCAAAAAGTAATCAAGAAATATAGACATGGAGTCAATTTTTTGGTGGATCCCTTTCCACGATCTTTGTGTAGAAGATGCTGTCCTTCGGCATTTGGATTGTCATTGTACTACGAGAGTACCAGATAGATAGTGCGGTTCGCTGACCCGCCACATGGTGACTGACAGCATAGGAAGATTCACAGGAGCTTTTAGTAAGATCAAGTAGGGCCTCGGCCAGCTGTACATTTTTTTTGTCGTTTGCGTACAAGATGCTTTTGTTTTACAAAAAAGCGAAGGCTCCTGGTCGGGCCGTTTAATGCCGAAAAATTTATATTTAAGTAAGATTAAAATTAAAATTAAATATTGAGATAAATTATAGATGAAATTCGAATTTTATGGATTTATGTTGGAATTAATTATTATTAATCCTGGAGAACACAACTATATAAAACTTTCGATTAAGCGAACCCGTTAAGAGAGAATCTGGATCCGATATGGACCGTTAAGGTATAATCGCACTATGTTATATGGACGTCCATATATATGCGAGATACTGATTGGCTTTGGACATCTTTTCGTTTCCCCACTTTCTGGCACCCTTTCATTTCCAACAGATCCCTCTCTCTTAACACTGTTCCAGAAGAGAAGAAACTGTCTGACGCCGGTCCTCTCAATCACTCCATCGGATTAGAGGAAGATCGCTGGAAGGCTAAAGGAGTCTGGTGATCAACGGGGTTGTGTCTCTCTGGAAGACTGACAGCATGGATCAAGGTAACTTAATTTATGTTTAGGGTTCACTAGAGGATCATGGCCATAACAGTAAATATTCTAACAATTGGTATCAGAGCCTACTCTAGTTGAACTGTTAAGATCTAATGACTGATTCAAAAATTTCTCAGAAATTCGTATTTCTATAATAGGATATGTTCTTTTAATCAAATAGTTTATAAATAGTTCGAAATTTATAGATTTGTTTGTTAAATATGAAATTTATCAAGATTGACAATCAGCTTTCGAAAAACAAGTTTATCGGTTTATCGAATCAAGAAATATTTCGAAACGATTGGTCAACACGTAGTTTTCGAATTGCATATGATTAATTGTTATATTACATGATTCTCGTTAAGAAAATACGAATTTCTGATCTGTATTCCTCTGCGGTTATTTTTGAATCATGTCAAGATCCAATAATATTGGTTATCTGAACGGGCGGTTATGTAAATTGGCGGTTTTTCAAAAAATATTGGTTATCTGAGCGGGACCGCCGCAGTTAGGAAGCCCGTTCAGTATTTTCATGCCTAACTCTTTTTTGCAGAAGGATTATGAGATAGTATGACCCTGTTGCCTTGTGTGAAACTTGTAATGCATGAATGATTGATGTGTGTAAAGCGGCCTAAGGTGCCAATTACTTATTTTTATTTTGGTGGCTTGCATGTCACATAATTTTCATTTATTATTAGGATAGTAATTTGGTAAGAATGAGAGATTTACATTAAGCATAGGATGATGCCTTGTGAAGAGGATTCTTACGAAGGAGATCATCATGCCTTGGGTCATACTATCTCGCTTATGAATTGATTATGTTGGTTGTTGTTTATTCGGTATTGATTGCATGAACCCATGAATTGATATTTAGGTTAAGCCAACATATTTGAGAAATTTATTTGGATAATGTTAAATCATTATGAAGGCTTCGGATAAAATACATTTTTTGAAATAATTAACAAAATTATTATCTTACCAAAGTAAGCTCTTATATTGGCGTTAATTATTTTTCAAGACTTGTATATGGACGATATACATATAATATTTGATTTTTGACTATCCCAAAGGAAAGACAACAATCACTTATTATATGTAAACAGATTGTAGTAATATATAGGTAATGGTCAATAAGTTATAGGTGTGATTAGTTGATTGACCCAAAGGAAAGTTGACTAATTGACATCAAATGGACCGTTATATATAATTATTACGCCTAATTATCTTAGAATAATAATTGATTCCAAAGAACACTTATTATTTGAGGATACTTAGTTGATGGTATATGTCTTATTTTGATTTAATATTATAATTCAGACATTTGATTCGTTATATTGCATGTATTTTTCAAAGCAAAGATTACTGATCTTACTGCGGCATCAATAGCATTCCGATGCTGACGGGTTCTAATTACAAGGAATGGAAAGATACCTTAGAGATTATTCTTGGGTGTCTTGATCTAGATATAGCGTTACAGCAGGCTAAACCACACCTGCTGCGGACAGTCCTGACAATGTTCAGAATGCGCATGCACGGTGGATGAGGTCAAATCGCTTGTGTCTTAAGGTCATGCAAAGGACCATTCCTGAAAGTTTTAGGGGACCTGTTTCTGATTCCACTCTGGCCTTGGACTATCTTAAGGAACTTGAGCGAGAGGTTTGTTAGGAATGAGAAGGTTTGAAATAGGCATTCTACGTTAAACAAACTCTACACAATGAAGTACAATGGCGAAGTAATGTCGTGGAGCACATTCTTGAAATGATGAATACCGCTTCAAAATTGAAGGCTCATAAACTGGACATATCGGAAGATATGTTGGTCTATTTGTCTCTCAACTCTCTTCCCACTTCTTTTGGGCGGTTCAAGGTGAGCTACAACTCGTCGAAGGAATCATGGACAATCAATGAGCTCATCTCGCACCGTGTTCGGGAGGAAGAGCGTTTGAAGACGGACAAGAGCGAGAGTGCAAACATTGCTTCCACATCTAAAGGAAAAGGGAAACGAAACGAAAAATCAATTCGAGATGCACACTACAAGTTCGCAGAAGAAACCCACTAAGGACAAGAAACCGGTTATCAAGACGGAGCGGATAAGGAAAAGAAAGGGTGTTTCTTTTGTGGATCGAAGGGCACATGAAGAAAAATTGTACCAATTATCACGCATGGCGTGCAAAGAAAGGTAATTTTTCTCTTGTTTGTGAAGAAGTTAATTCGCCGGTTTCAATAGACACATGGTGGATAGATTCGGTGCAACAAACAACTCACATATCCGTGTCTATGCGGGGTTGCGAAATTACCGTAGGCCAAGAGATGGTGAAAGATACATCTATGTAGGCGATGGCAATAAGGCGAAGTTGAAGCCATAGGGCATTTTAGATTACTTATGAAAACTGGTTTATATTTGGATTTGTATGATAATTTTGTTGTGCCGTCTTTTAGACGGAACTATGCGACCCTTTTTCGCGTCTCTCACCGCCCTGAAAAAGGAACTGAACGATGAATTGCGGAAGAAGGACACGGAGATCCCTCTAAGTGTGCATTGGGGTATATTTATATAAATTTGAAATGCACATTTAAAGGTTTTAGAGATTGTGGCGTCTTTAAGATTCCAATGGGCGCAAGCCCCCATTGTTAATTACCCCCGGCTTTGAACCCGAGGAACCTCGATTAAGAAAGAGAAAATAAACGTAATAGTTAAGCAATTTTAAGTGGTCGCGTGAATAATGGTAGGGAAGATATGAACTTTTCAAGGTAGTTTACACCTTGTGAATTGATTTTTTATTTTTTTTATTGATAAAATGATTTAGTTTTTATTTATTAATTTATTTGTTATTTGAACTTATCTTATTTAAATTTATTTAGTTTTGAATATTGAGATTTATTTTTATTTTAGATTAAGGTTGGTTTAATTCTAAAATTGATTTTTTTTTATTTGATAAGAAGAAAAAAAAAGTCTTTTATTTATTATTATTATTATTAGTTATGTTTTTTATTTATTTATTGATATCTAAATTTATTTAATTTTGAAGATTGAGAGTTACTTTCTATTTATTTTTTATTATGATATTTATTTTAGGTGATTGTTGATTTAGTTTTGAAATTGAATTTATCTTTATGTTAGGTGAATGTTGATTTATTTTAAATGAATGTTGATTTAGTCTTTTACTTTTTTATTTATGTATTTATTTATTTAATTTATTTTTATTTAAATTTTATTTAATTTCGAATAAGAGTTATATTTATTTTATTTTTTCATTTTTTATTCATTATATATTTAATTTTATTTATTTTTATATTTTTTTTTATTTTTTTATTTAGAATTACTTAATTTAGAATTTAATTTCATGTATAAGAATTATATTTATTTATTTATTTTAAGAAACTTTTATCTTATTATTTTTATTTTTATGTTATTTATTTTTATTATATATTTTCAATGAAATATTTTAATATATTTTTTTATTTTCAACAGCAAAGAAAATACGATCATTGAGGGATTGTTTTCATTTTTTTTGAGAAAATATATTAGTAATATACTAATTTTATTTGATAAAAATATCAATGACAATGTTATGAATAACTTTTATTTTAAATATTTTTTAATTTGAATCCTTTAAAATATTATTTCGGGAGGAATGTTAGAAACGGACAAATCTGAAAACTTACGAAGACTTCAGCAGATAATACTGTTTTTTGATTTTTTTAGAGTAAAATGAGTTAATAACATACTAATTTTATTTAACAGAAATATGAAATGGGATGTTACGAACAAATTTTATGTTGAACACTTTTCATTTTGAGCTTTAAAAAGTACTATTTTGAGCAAAATACCATCAGAAGACGGTTCTGAAAATCAGGAGCTATCAGGATTGTTTTGCTTATTTGAAAGGTATTTAAAGCGTATTTTTGAATGAAAATTTTTATACAAGCTCCTATTAATATGTATTTGAAGAATATAAAATAATATATACACATCACATTGACGGATCGGTACAGTTTTTTAAATTATTTTCTGATAAAGGACTGAACTGGACAGCTGAGGGTGTTTTGGGTATTTTCAAAAGATATGTTTAAGAAAACTTTCGGACCAGATAATTATTATATGACTAAGGTTATGATGAACATTTGTTATGTTGAAAACTTTCTTATTTGAAATCATTTTAATGCACTTTTGAGGCTGTTTAGCAAAAGAGTTTCAAATAAAATTTAGAAAAAGCTGAAAATATATTTTTATTTTTAGAAAATAGTTTAACCTTCATATTTAAACTCTTTTAGTTATTGATTTCTCTTGATAGTAAGGTCTCACGACTTTGTACTAGCCGGCACAAGCCTTACAACTCTTCAAAATCAAGTGTTTACGACTTTGTACTAGTCGGCACAAGATTTAGACGAGCTTTGTTAATTATAAAGATTATTTTGTATTTTAGGTGAAGGCAAGGGCTCACGACTTTGTACTAGCCGGCACATGCCTTATAACTCTTTAAAACTATGGGCTCACGACTGAATTCAGCCGGCACAAGAGTTTATAGAGTTATTTTATTTTATTATGAACCAGATTATTATAATCTACTAGCTGAATATTCATAAATACATATAAAATCATACGAAGCTCCAAAAATTATGAAAATTTACAGAAAGATGCATTATAACTAGATCTAAATGCTCATAAAATTTCAATTAAATTGGAGTAGCAGAGATATGATTTTTTATTTTCGAATCAGATCAAGGGCAAAAGAGGAAAAATTCTGTACCAGTATTTGCTGATTTTTAGAACTAAAAAGGCTATAACTTTTTACAGAAAAATCAGAAAAATATAAAATTAGTTTCTATAGATTCATATGACTTATTTCTACGAGATCTGAAAGTTTTATAAGATTTAAAGTAGATCTCATCCCATTTTTCTTTTTATTGCATTTTCAGCCATTTTAGGGCTGATTTTGCATTTATAAGGGATTCATTGATCTTAAACGGTTTAAATGCATCATTTAGCTTCAATCTAACATTCAATGATGTTTGTATGCAGATTTAAGCCAAAAGAAAAGAAAGAAAATGAAAAAAACAAAAAAAATGAAAAAAACAAAAGATGAATTGATGTTACCAGAACTTGCTGTTTTTCAGAATTAAAAAGGCTATAACTTTTTATAGAAAAGTCAAAAAAATGAAAAATTAGTTTCTGTAGATTCATATAACTTATTTCTACTAGATCTGAAAGTTTTATAAGATTTAGAGTAGATCTCATCCCGTTTTTCTTTTTTATTGCATTTTCACCATTTTAGGGCTGATTTTACATTTATAAGGGATTCATTGATCTTAAATGGTTTAAATGCATCATTTAGCTTCAATCTAACATTCAATGATGTTTGTATGCAGATTTGAGCTAAAAGAAAAGAAAGAAAATAAAAAAATCGAATTCCAACATAAGAACATCAAGAAAAAAAGAAAAATCGATATTGCACATGAAAATTTTCATCTTTATTGCACGAATCAAAATTACAAACTCTAATACACTCTTGATATCTATATTTACAGGATATATGGCTACCTAGATCTAATTTGTAGCTTGAGTAGAAGAGGATTTGATTGAATCTTGTATCTTTGGGCTTGATTTTGATCTCAACTCAAAGATTGGATCTTATTTTGTATCTAATTTGAGCTTCAATTTGTTTTGGCAGCGTTTTGGATTAGCATTAAGCTTGGGATGGGTTGTGTCTCTTGCATTTGAAGGTGGAGAGGGGTTTAAATAGGCCTAAGGGGTGGTAGACCCGTATGAGATCGGTTTGACTTTTCTTTGACCAATTTATGCACCAACTCCCTTCAATCATTTTCTCATACTCTTCTGAACGTTTTGTGGTGTATTAGACCAGTTCTAAGTGTTTTAAATGTGCTCTAACAGCTGAGAGTGCAAGTGGGGCACAAGTGGAGTTTGTTATGTTTGCTGAAAATTTACAGATTTGCCCTCTCTAACCACCACTTGGTCACCAGATGATTCTAGGGACTTCTAGAAGGTTGTAGAGGTTCAAACACGTTCTTTCCACTCCCTTCCTGCATTTTAGACCTTACCGGATCACAATTATGCACCCGAGACCCGTTTTTGCCATCAAACCCGATTTCAAGCCACATAGTCGTTCTCCTTCATTTCTTCACCATTTCTTGTGTTTCAAAGCTTGATTAGCATCTAATTGATCCCAGGAATTGATCTATAATGTTTATTCAATCAATAGAATGCTCTGGTATAGAGTTTGACCAACTCGGTTTTTTGACCCGATTTGCGAGTTCGTGGTCTCACCAATTTAAAGCTTATGAAATTCAACCAAGCCCTCAAACAATCTCTTGTGACCATGAATAATGTGTTTGAAGTGTCAATTTGATCAATTATGGCTCGGATTGCTCAATTTCATTTTTGGATCGGAAACTTCCTCTTCAATTTTCTCCCAAACCGCTCAACCATTTTGCAAGTTCTTTATCTCATTGTGTTCTCCTCTCCATGCTCTTTCCAACGGTATATAATATGTGGGTTTTCGTCGCACGGAAGCACCATCACCATTTTCGAATTTTAGGCAGTGGAAGCTCGGGTTGTGTAGCACGCACTGTAGCATAATGGGCATTTTCGAATTTAGCCCCTCTCCATTTTGTTTTTTAATTGGAGCCCTCCATTTGCTGATTTTCTTATTTCTCCTTTGCTTTTAAATTGTTTCTCAAAAATCCCTTTGTCCAAATTGCACCAAAATTTGCTCAAAAATTCCTTGAAATATAACAAAATTTATGGTAATTTTTATTTACCATTTTGCCCCTTGGTCAAGCATCAATTAATTTTTAACGCTTGATTAATTAATTTTTCATTATATTAATCGATAATTTGGAATTTCTTTGACTTATGTAACTCCAAAAATATCAAGTAATATATGAAAATTCTCAGAATTTTATGGAAAATTTGATTTTTCCATAAAATTTGAGTTTTGAGATTTTAGGTTTCGAAGAGGTTTTCGATTTGAATTTGTAGAGCTTCGGCATTTAATTCTTTTCTTAGGAATTTTGATTTTTGAGCATTTCACTGAATTCTTCTTTTTTTTCTTGGTGCTTCTGGACTTGAATTAAGCATTTTCGGGCTTTTAAAATTTCTCCTTGAATTTTTGAATCTTTTGTCCCAAGTTGCTTTTTAATTCTCCGAATTTTCAGGGGTAAACAAAGAGCCACCCACCAAAGCGGGTCGTGAACACTTTGAGAATTGAAGGGCCTGCTTTGGTGCATTCAAAGTTAACACTTATTCTTACTTTGTAGAGGTTTTCGAATTGAATCTTCTTGTGAATAGTGTTTCCATTTGGTTCCCTTTATCTAAAGAGGTTTCAGCTTCATTTCTTCAATTCAAGGATCTCTGATTTACTTTACTCCAATAAAGTTGTCTTTGACAAAAGATACAGGACTCAGGACGTTTCGAGTCTGAAGCGCTATGCCAACTCACGTCAGGGCCTGCAATTATCGGAAGATGGGCTGAGCTTTGTGCGTCTTATCCGACCTTCTAAGTCATTAGCTTGAAGCGTTCTGCCGGCTTTTGGACTTAGATCTCCAACTCCTTACTGAAGTAATCTTCGATTAGAGTCTCGTTTGAAGAGGTTTCGGCTTGAATTCTTCATCTGGTGGGATTTTCAATGGAGTACATTCGCTCCAAGAAGTTTCAACCCTGATTTTTTCTTTGTAGAGGTTTTGAATTTAATTTCTTTTTTGAAAGGTCTTTGCTCAGATGCCTTCATCTAATGAAACTCTTGCTTCACTTCTTCATCCGCAGAGAATCTCAGATTTCGCCTTCGATGCATCTTTTGGCTGAAAATGTTACAACTTGAGACCTCTGTCTGTCGGGATCTTCGACAAAGCACCTTCGCTTCAAGTGATTTCAACCCTAACTTCTTTTCCTTTCAGCTTATACTTCCGTGTGTTTTTTCTTCTGGTGACTTGTTTACCCGATATCTTTTCAATGGGGCTTCGTACCTCAGATTTTCATTAGGAGATTCTACCCTTGCCTGATCTTTAATGAACTTTTGGTTTCACCTTTCTTTGCTCCTGATAAGCTTGTATGCTTGTTGTTTGTTTGCTCGCATATGTTGTTCAATCAGCGTCTCTTCTGATCAGCATTTTTGACACAGCTTCACGGAGGGACCATGGTATTTAAGGATACCAATCCTACCTGTATTGACCTCTAGGCCAGGTACAGAGTGAACCCGTTTATCCTTTTATTACTGACGGATAAACTTGCTAGTGTCAATTGTATTATGGATTCAATTGACAACACCATTTTATAAATACTTCATGTATATATCATTTTTAAGTGGAAACTCACACACTCTCCCCTCATTTGTGCACCTTTGCGTGCTAAAATAGAAACTCACCGTCGCTTGTCTCCTCTCAATTTGTTTGGTGGAGATGGTATTTTACGGATACCGAACCTACCCGTATTGACCCCTGTGCCGGTACGAGCAAACCGGTTTATCCTTTTATTATCGACGGATAAACTTGTCGTGTCAATTGGATTATGGATTCAATTGACAACACCATTTTGTGGGGACTTCATATATACTTGTCATTTAATTTTGGAAGCTCACACGCTCTCCCCTTATTTGTGCACCTTTGCGTGCTAAAATGGAAACTCACCGTCGCTCATCTCCGCTCAATCTATTCGGTGGGGATCCTACCCTCAAACATCCATCACGCATCCCTACGAGACAGGCTTTCATCGGGTAGGTTCGCTCTCCATGAACAAAGTCACTTCTTTAAGCAAACCACTTTGTTTGACATATAAATGTCAGGTAAAAGCGTAAACCCTTTATTCTGACCCCTCCACGATTTGTTATGGGATTGTAACAAACCATTTCCTTAGGCGTGCGGTGCTTTTGCGGATAAATGCACCCAACCTCGGCTTTGTATAACACTCGTGGTGTCGGGGACAAAGGTGACAACCCCTTTTGAAAATTTTATTTTTATATGTTTTATTCAAAAATATAGAAAATATTTTTGTTATTTTATAGTATATATTTTTTTAATATATTTTTATTTGAGAGGGAAAATTTTGTTATTATTATTATTTGCTATTAATATGTACGAGAGTTATTTATTTACATGCCCTCGAAGCGACTATTACTAGCCACCAATTTGCTCGACCTATCCCTTGACTTGCACCGTGGGCGACCAATATGAGCAACTTTCGTCATTGGGCGGTACAGATAGTTTAAGGGACAAACTGCAAACCCTGCCCATTTTTATATTTATTCTGTATCAAATGGACAAACCCAGTGATATTTGTGTTATGAGCCCAAACACCAAAGCTATCGCCTTTACCTTCGCGTGGTTTTGGTCTTGATGGTTTCTCCATGGCATCTCATTTTATGATTTTAGTCTTGAGCCTGGATCGAGTTTTGTTCGAGATTGATGAATCTGAGTGTTTTGTGCCGTATAGATTCAGTTATTAGAAGATTATGTATTTCATTCATTTAATCACCTTACTGATCTTCTCAATTATGAAACAGTGCTAGCACATAATTTGGGGTGTTAAAACCTGAGCATTTTGAGCTTTGTTAGGTTTGATTATCGGAAAACATATGAGATTTGAATCACTATATTGTTTTACCAATCTTTTGGATTATGAAACTGTGTTAGTTAATGATCCAAGCAATAAAAACCTGAGCGTTTTGGGCTTTGTTAGGTTTAATTATCAGAAAATGGGTGAGATTTGGGTCACTTAATCATTTTACTGATCTTCTAAATTATGAAATCTGAAGCGCTATGCCAACTCACAATTTAGGTATTGAAACCTAAGCGTTCTGACTTTTATTAGGTTTCTTTATCAGAAAACAGGTGAGATTTGGATCACTTGTTTGTTTTGCTGATCTTCCAAGTTACAAAGTATGAAGCGCACTGCCAACTCATAACTTGGGTACCAAACCCGAGCGTTTTGGGTTTTGTTAGGTTTGTTTATCAAAAAAAAATGTGTGAGATTTGGGTCACTTAATCATTTTAATGATCTTTTAAATTTTAAAATTTGAATGATTATGCCAATTCACAACTTAAGTATTGAAACATGACGTTCTTGCTTTATTAGGTTTTTTTTTATCATAAAACATGTGAGATTTGGGTCACTTGATTGTTTTGCTGATATTCTAAGTTATAAAGTATGAAGCGCACCACAAACTCATAACTTAGGTACCAAACCTGAGCGTTTTGGGCTTTGTTAGGTTTGTTTATCAAGAGACAGGGTGAGATTTGGATCACTTAATCGTCTCGACTAGATTCATGAATTATGAAATCTGAAACGCTATGCCAGCTCATAACCCAAAGGATTAATAGTTTTGGCGGCCTTCCATTTTTGTGGTTTTGGTTTTGATTTGAGTTTTCGTGATCTTTTATTTTATGGTTTTTGTCTTGAATTGAGTTTTGATTTGATCTTTATGGGATTTTTTTTTTAATTTGATTTGGCTCTGGTTTAATCATTACAGATTTTCTGTTTGGGGTTTTAGCCTTGATTAATTTTATTCTATTTTTTTGAATTTTAAATTTATTAAGGTATCATTTTATTGTTATTATTATATTTCTTTTTGGTTTGGGGTACTGATACATTTATTTTATTTTGATTTTTTTTTCTTACTGAGGCTTTATTTTATTTTTGAGTTTTCGAGCGTATAAAGACTTTTATTTTGGTTTTGGATATTCGAGTCTATTGAGGTCTTTATTCTATTTTTTGGTTTTCGAACTTAAAAAGGTTTTTATTCTGATTTTGAGTTTTCAAGCCTAGCGAGGTCTTTATTTTGTTTTTGGATTTTCGAGTCTATAGATATCTTTATTTTGTTTTTGGGACATTTATTCTATTGAGACATTAATTCTATTTTTAGATTTTCGGGTCTATATAGGCCTTTATTTTGATTTTGGATTTTTGATCCTACTGAGTCTTTATTTTGATTTCGAGTTTTTGAGCCTATAAAAGTTTTTATTTTATTTTTGGGTTTTCAGACCTATAAACGTCTTTATTTTGATTTTGGGTTTCGAGCATATAAAAAGTTTTTATTTTATTTTTTGGATTTTTCGGCTTAGAAAAGCCTTTATTATGATTTTTTATTTTTAGATATATTGAGACTTTTATCTTATTTTTATATTTTCGGGCCTACTGAGGCATTTATTTTATTTTTAGATTTTTAGGCCAATTGAGTCTTTTATATTGGTTTCGGATTTTCGGTCCTATTGAAGGATTTATTATGTTTTGAAGTTTTTTAGGTCTATTAATGTATTTATTTTATTTTTATTTTCGAATCTATAGAGGTATACTAAAAATTCATTTTGTTTTTGGGTTTTCGAGTCTATGAAGACATTTATTCTATTTTTGAGTTTTCAAACATATCGAAGCTTTTATTTTATTTTTGGATTTTTCAACCTATTGAGACTTTCATTCTTATTTTGAATTTTCGGGCCTACTGAAGTCTTTATTTTGTTTTAGAGCTGTTTAGGCCTATCAAGGTATTTATTTTATTTTTTAGTTTTGAACCTATAGAGGCATACTAAGACTTTATTTTGTTTTTGAGTTTTCGAGTCTATAAAGATATTTATTCTATTTTTTAGTTTTCAGACATAGCGAAGTCTTTATTTTATTTTTGGGTTTTTCGACCTATTAAGACTTTAATTCTGATTTTGAATTTTCGGGCCTACCGAAGCCTTTATTTTTTTAGGCCTATTAAGGGTTTTACTCTTTTTTTGGTTTTCGGACCTATAAAAGCACATTGAAACCTTTATTTTTTTTTTTGCGTTTTCATGTCTATAAAAGCCTTTATTTTGATTATGAATTTTCGGGCCTATTGAGACTTTTATTTTATTTTTGAGTTTTTAGGCTTATTGAGGTTTTATTCTATTTTTGATTTTCACGTCTATAGAGGCATGCTGAGATCTTTATTATGTTTTTGAGTTTTCGGGCCTATAGAGGCCTTTATTCTGGTTTTATGTTTTCATGTCTATTGAGATTTTTATTATATTTTTGAATTTTTGGACCTATATAGGTTTTTATTCTGATTTTGGATTTTCGGGCCTACTAAGGCTTTTATTCTGAATTTAGGATTTCGGACCTACTGAGACATTTATTTTATTTTTAGATTTTTGGATCAATTGAAACTTTTTTTCTGGTTTTAGATTTTCGGGCCTACTGAAGTCTTTATTATGTTTTTGGTTTTTTAGGCCAATTAAGGTATTTATTCTGTTTTTGGTATTCGGGTCTATAGAGGCATACTGAGACCTTTATTTTATTTTTGGGTTTTCAGACCTATAAAGGTTTTTATTCTATTTTTAAGTTTTCGGACATACTGAAGCCTTTATTTTTATTTTTGGGTTTTTGGGCTTATTGAGCCTTTTATTTTATTTTTTTTGCACTCCACGACTGATTATGTATGATAGGACTAATTCTTGATGAATCGTGAATTATCATCAGATTCATAACCCATTTCTCGGGTATTCTTCATTTTACCGTCTGGACCCTTGATCATCTTCCGAGAATTATTTCATAGTCTCGTGAAGGTCTTGGTTTTGGGTTTTGACACGTCTCTTATAGATAATTTATCCTTTATGCCAACTTATAGGTTTTCTTTTCGAAGAAGTGAGCGATGACATCATTATCTTTCTCGTCGCCCGAGTCTTCCCCGCTCCATCATCCATCGTTCCCAGGAATCAACACTAGAGTCTTCCCTGGACTGGGTTGAATCACTTTTATAGAAAATGATAGCTTTCTGAACTATAGGTTTGCCCTTCACATATATCAACTTTACGGGTACCATGAAGGTTTTTAAAATTTGTATGTGATTTATCTCCTTTGGGGTTAAGTCTTTGAAGTATTTATCAGTCACCGTTGTGATAGCCAGTGACATTGTCTCATCTTTTGTTTTGACATTCAATACATGATTCGAGCGATGCACTTCTTTAAGATTCCTCTTCTTAAACTTCTTGAGAGGGTTTTGATCACTCCCGACTCCTTTTGGCTTTTCTTCTTTTTGGGTCCCCGATTCCGGGAGATGAGTCTTAATTGACTTAAGATTGAAGACAATCCCATCATCAGAGTCTTCATCTTCCATGTCATTTGAGATAGTGCATACTCTGAATCGCACGCTCTCCTCTTGTTCTTTTGCCTCATGTGGGGCCTAAGGGCTTTGAAGAACGCTTTGCGGAGTTTGATTATTCCTTCGTGTATCTTTTCTCAACCCAATCTTTAAATACCCAGCAATCCTTGATCGGGTGCCCCAAGACTCGATGGTAAGGACAGTAATTTGAATCACTGTATTTCTCCATCTCCGTTGGTCTTTTACTTGTTGACAGGATAAGTCCATTTTTTATTGCTTCTTTGAAGATTTTAGCCACCTTGTCTCTTCGAAAAGAATATGGTTTGCTCTTCTTTTATTTGAGAGTCATGTCTCGTCTGCTCTCTCTTGCGCACATGGGTTATTTACCTTTATCTTGGTTCTCTCCAGGGGTTCTTATTGTTTTTTCTGAGGTATTAGCGTCACTGATGGTTATTTGAAGGGCTTTGACCATTTCTAGGATTTCATTATTTTGTACTTTTATATCCTGCATCACTTCCCATTGTTCAGTTATTTCTCTTTTGTTGACTTCTACTTGGCATCTCAATTTTTCAATTGAGGTAGGTTCTTCTACTCTAAGATCCCAAACACGGGTTCTTGAGGCATCGCGCCATTGGGGCCTTGTATTTAAAGAGTTGAGACCTGAAAACATGTGATCTTCATCTCCTGGTCTGTCGGAAATAGCGAGGCACATAAGTTTATATTTTATATGATTGATCATATATGACGCTTCACTTTCGCTGCTTGTATCTACATCATTTTCAGATCTTCGAAGACAACGGTAGATAATTTCTTCATCTGATTCTTCTCTTTCTGAGTTTTCAGATGATTCTTGCTCTCTTGATCTTAAGTTATTCTCTGACTCTTCTTCATTTGAACTCCCATACACCGAGATATTACGTGACATCGTGTGTCCTGAATCTTCAGATTTCTCAGACTCTTCATTTGATGATGTCTCGACTTGGAATGCAACCCTCTTCATCTGATCCATTGCTTGATCTTTTGGTTTGAAACGTGGTATGAGGTTTGAAGTGAAACTTGATTTCTTCTTCTTCCTTTGAAAATGCATCATATTCTAATTCTTCGTTTGCATAACATTCCTTGATGTTTTTACTGACTCTGAGAATTTATCCTTCTCTTTGCTTTCTTTTGATAAGAAAAACTGATTGTTGTGTAGCCAAGGTCGTCCCAACAATGCCCGATATGATGGCTCAGCATCTATCAAATAAAATTTCATCGGAGATTTTAAGCCACCATGTTGTAAGTTCAGGGTCACTGCTCCAAGGCCTTTTAGAAGTTTTGGTTGAACTCATGGATAGGTTTTCACATCAAAAGCTTTTATCTTTAAGGTTTTGAGGGACATGATGTTGATTGAAGATCCAGCATCAACTAGGATACGACCAATTCTTTACTCTTCACAGTCTCCTTTGCTTCTGTCTTTCTTTGCAGTCGAGAACCCATGAAGCTTGGGATATTAGCAGAGGACATACTTTTCGTGTTGGACACTACTCTTGGTAAATCTTTGAGCGTGTTGACTTTGGTCACACTTAAGAGCATCCCCATCCATCCATCGATATATTTTTTTTTTGATCAAGTTGACCGCTTCGTTCTCGGTCAAGGTCTCATCGCATTTGATGCTGAAATCTCTCCATTTGTTGCTGTAATCCACCATAGACTCACCCTTTTTGGGTTTCGTGTTTGCCAGATCGGCTATATTCATTTTTCTGATATCATGGCGAATTTGGCCCTAAATGCATTCACCATTTCATATCATGTGTTTACACTTTCATTCTCTAATGAATAATATCATTGAAAAGCAGTGCCAACTAGACTTTGAGAGAATTGTCATAGTAACAATGCATCATTCCCACCAGTGTTCCTGCACGAGACTATAAAGTGTGCTAGGTGTTGTTCCGGGTTCAGGTCTTTATTTTCTTATCCTGAGAAGACCCTGAATTTTGGGATCACATACCCTTTTGGATATTCTTCGAGATCATAGATGGCAGGATATGGATGTCCACAGTTTCGAACAGGTGGAAGTGCACACCACCTCCTACAATCTGCGCATCCGTTGAGCAATCATCGCTTGTATTTCTTTCTTGATTACCCCTTGGTATTCGTGTTCGGGATTTTGTGACTATGAAAGGTCACTCTCGAGTTGCTAGGACCAAAGATTGGTATTTGACCCATCTCTTCCTTTCGGTTTTTGGAATCAACATTGATACTTATTTGATGAGAACCCTTTACTTTGTTAGTATCCGTATTAAGATTCATTTGCTCTTGCAAAGCCTTGATGGTGTTGGCTAGTTCTTCATTCTCGCTTTAACACACCATCAAGAGTTCTCGTTGTTTCACAAGCTCTTCATCCTACATCTTTGTATGATTTCTCAATAATTCTATATTGTCAGGAGGGACACTTGTTGCTTCGTGATTTTCACATTCAACTTCGGAGTCGGAAGGATTATTTTCTTCGTTCCCTTCTTCTCCAGATTTGTTGTTATCACTTGTCCCTTTATTTTTTCTTGGTCTTCCTTTTCGACCATTGCCCTTACCAGTATTTATCGTATTGGTCTGATTTTGCGGGGACGGTCTTCAGAATTTTGAGGATCTTCTGAAGTCACAACATTGACACTGGTGTGGACTTGAGATTCTTTATTTTTTTCGAAACTTGCGGTGACCATATAGGCCGAGAAATGCCTTTCCAGATCTCCCACATATTTAACGACCCGTCTTTTCTTTCGACTTTGGTTATTCACTGAGATAGTTAAATTTTCGGATCGAACCTTGGGACCCAACTTATTAAACACACTATAAGAGGTGTGTTCTTCAGCCACCGATTTTAATTGGGATTCATGTTAAGTCTTAGAAGTTATGGGGACCCACTCTTGCGTGATTTTCTGATTTCTTTCTTTTACGAGTCTCGTAGCTTGAGCGGCTCGATTGCGCCAATTCTGGCTTACTTTATCTTGAGAAGGAAAGATCAACCGGGGTTTGATTGGAACCCGATTTTGGGTTTGGTCAGAGATTTGACATATCGACTTTCTAGTTTTCATGTTTCTTCTTTCTTTCAAGGTTACTTTGCCGAGACAGCGACCCTTTTTCGCGCCTCTCACCGTCCCGAAAAGGAACTAGGCGATGAATTGCGGAAGAAGGACACGGAGATCCCTCTAAGTGTGCATTGGGGTATATTTATATAAATTTGAAATGCACATTTAAAGGTTTTAGAGATTGTGGGGTCTTTAAGATTCCAATGGGCGCAAGCCCCCATTGTTAATTACCCCTGGCTTTGAACCCGAGGAACCTCGATTAAGAAAGAGAAAATAAACAGAATAGTTAAGCAATTTTAAGTGGTCGTTGTGAATAATGGTAGGGAAGATATGAACTTTTCAAGGTAGTTTACACCTTGTGAATTGACTTTTTATTTTTTTATTGATAAAATAATTTAGTTTTTATTTATTTATTTATTTGTTATTTGAACTTATCTTATTTAAATTTATTTAGTCTTGAATGTTGAGATTTATTTTTATTAGATTAAGGTTGGTTTAATTCTAAAATTGATTTTTTTTATTTGATAAGAAGGAGAAAAAAAATCTTTTATTTATTATTATTATTTTTAGTTATGTTTTTTTTATTTATTGATATCTAAATTTATTTAATTTTGAAGATTGAGAGTTACTTTTATTTATTTATTTATTATGATATTTATTTTAGGTGAATGTTGATTTAGTTTTAAAATTGAATTTATCTTTATTTTAGGTGAATGTTGATTTATTTTAAATGAATGTTGATTTAGTCTTTCACTTTTTTATTTATGTATTTATTTATTTAATCTATTTTTATTTAAATTTTATTTTATTTTGAATAAGAGTTATATTTATTTTATTTTATTTTTATTCATTATATATTTAATTTTATTTATTTTGTATTTTTATATTTTTTATTTGGAATTACTTAATTTAGAATTTAATTTAATGAATAAGAATTATATTTATTTATTTATTTTAAGAAAAACTTTTATCTTATTATTTTTTTTATGTTATTTATTTTTATTATATATTTTCAATGAAAGGATTTTAATATATTTTTTTATTTTCAACAAAGAAAGAAAATACGATAAGTCGGGTTATTTTGATATTTTTTGAGAAAATATATTAGTAACATACTAATTTTATTTGACAAAAATATCAATGATAATGTTATGAATAACTTTTATGTTGAATATTTTTTAATTTGAATCCTTTAAAATATTATTTCGGGAGGAATATTAGAAATGGACAAATCTGAAAACTTACGAAGACTTCAGCAGATAATACTGTTTTTTGATTTTTTTAGAGTAAAATGAGTTAATAATATACTGATTTTATTTAACAGAAATATGAAATGGGATGTTACGAACAACTTTTATGTTGAACACTTTTCATTTTGAGCTTTTGAAAGTACTATTTTGAGCAAAATACCAGCAGAAGACGGTTCTGAAAATCAGGAGCTATCATGATTGTTTTGCTTATTTGAAAGGTATTTAAAACGTATTTTTGTATGAAATTTTTTGTAAAAGCTCATCTTAATATGTATTTCAAGAATATAAAATAATATATACATGTCATATTGACGGATCGGTACAGTTGTTTAATTATTTTCTGATAAAGGACTGAACTGGACAGTTGAGGGTGTTTTGGGTATTTTCAAAAGATATGTTTAAGAAAACTTTCAGACCAGATAATGATTATATGACTAAGGTTATGATGAACATTTGTTATGTTGAAAACTTTCTTATTTGAAATCATTTTAATGCACTTTTGAGACTGTTTAGCAAAAGAGTTTCAAATAAAATTTAGAAAAAGCTAAAAATATATTTTTATTTTTAAAAAATAGTTTAACCTTCATATTTAAACTCTTTTAGTTATTGATTTCTCTTGATAGTAAGGGCTCACGACTTTGTACTAGCCGGCACAAGCCTTACAACTCTTCAAAATCAAGTGTTTACGACTTTGTACTAGTCGGCACAAGATTTAGACGAGCTTTGTTAATTATAAAGATTATTTTGTATTTTAGGTGAAGGCAAGGGCTCACGACTTTGTACTAGCCGGCACATGCCTTATAACTCTTTAAAACCATGGGCTCACGACTGAATTCAGCCGGCACAAGAGTTTATAGAGTTATTTTATTTTATTATGAACCAGATTATTATAATCTACTAGCTGAATATTCATAAATGAATATAAAATCGTACGAAGCTCCAAAAATTATAAAAATTTACAGAACGATGCATTATAACTAGATCTAAATGCTTATAAAATTTCAATTAAATTGGAGTAGTAGAGATATGATTTTTTTATTTTCGAATCAGATCAGGGGCAAAAGAGGAAAAATTTTGTACCAAAAGATTTGCTGATTTTTAGAACTAAAAAGGCTATAACTTTTTACAGAAAAATCAAAAAAATATAAAATTAGTTTCTATAGATTCATATGACTTATTTCTACGAGATCTGAAAGTTTTATAAGATTTGAAGTAGATCTCATCCCATTTTTCTTTTTATTGCATTTTCAAATGCCATTTTAGGGCTGATTTTGCATTTATAAGGGATTCATTGATCTTAAACGGTTTAAATGCATCATTTAGCTTCAATCTAACATTCAATGATGTTTGTATGCAGATTTGAGCCAAAAGAAAAGAAAGAAAATGAAAAAAACAAAAAAAATGAAAAAAGCAAAAGATGAATTGATGTTACCGAACTTAACTTGTTTTTTCAGAATTAAAAGGGCTATAACTTTTTATAGAAAAATCAAAAAAATACAAAATCAGTTTCTGTAGATTCATATGACTTATTTCTACTAGATCTGAAAGTTTTATAAGATTTGGAGTAGATCTCATCCCGTTTTTCTTTTTATTGCATTTTCAGCCATTTTAGGGCTGATTTTGCATTTATAAGGGATTCATTGATCTTAAATGGTTTAAATGCATCATTTAGCTTCAATCTAACATTCAATGATGTTTGTATGCAGATTTGAGCTAAAAGAAAAGAAAGAAAATAAAAAAATCGAATTGCAACATAAGAACATCAAGAAAAAGAAGAAAAATCGATATTGCACATGAAAATTTTCATCTTTATTGCACGAATCAAAATTACAAACTCTAATACACTCTTGATATCTATATTTACAGGATATATGGCTACCTAGATCTAATTTGTAGCTTGAGTAGAAGAGGATTTGATTGAATCTTGTATCTTTGGGCTTGATTTTGATCTCAACTCAAAGATTGGATCTTATTTTGTATCTAATTTGAGCTTCAATTGGTTTTGGCAGCGTTTTGGATTAGCATTCAGCTTGGGATGGGTTGTGTCTCTTGTGTTTGAAGGAGGAGAGGGGTTTATATAGGCCTAGGGGGTAGTAGATGGGTGTATGAGATCGGTTTGACTTTTTTTGACCAATTTATGCACCAACTCCCTTCATTCATCTTCTCATACTCTTCGAACGTTTTGTGGTGTATTAGACCAGTTCTAAGTGTTTTAAATGTGCTCTAACAACCGAGAGGACAAGTGGGGCACAAGTGGAGTTTGTTATGTTTGCTTTGAAAATTTATAAATTTGCCATCTCCTAACCACCACTTGGTCACCAGATGATTCTAGGGACTTCTAGAAGGTTGTAGAGGTTCAAACACGTTCTTGCCACTCCCTTCCTGTATTTTAGACCTTGCCGATCACAATTATGCACCCGAGACCCGTTTTTGCCTTCAAACCCGATTTCAAGCCACATAGTCGTTCTCCTTCATTTCTTCACCATTTCTTGTGTTTCAAAGCTTGATTAGCATCTAATTGATCCCAGGAATTGATCTATAATGTTTATTCAATCAATAGAATGCTCGGTATAGAGTTTGACCAACTCGGTTTTTTGACCCCGATTTGCGAGTTCGTGGTCTCACCAATTTAAAGCTTATGAAATTCAACCAAGCCCTCAAACAATCTCTTGTGACCATGGAGAAGGTGTTTGAAGTGTCAATTTGATCAATTATGGTTCGGATTGCTCAATTTCATTTTTGGATCAAAAACTTCCTCTTCGAGTTTTCTCCCAAACCGCTCAACCATTTTGCAAGTTCTTTATCTCATTGTGTTCTCCTCTCCGTGCTCTTTCCAACGGTATATAATATGTGGGTTTTCGTCGCACGGAGCACCATCACCATTTTTGAATTTTACACCATGGAGAGCTCGGGTTACTGTAGCAGCTCTCGCACTGTAGCAGCATGGGAATTTTCGAATTTAGCCCTCTCTCCATTTTGATTTTTAATTGGAGCCCTCCATTTGCTGATTTTCTTATTTCTCCTTTGCTTTTAAATTGTTTCTCAAAGATCCCTTTGTCCAAATTGCACCAAAATTTGCTCAAAAATTCTTGAAATATAACAAAATTTATGGTAATTTTTATTTACCATTTTGCCCCTTGGTCAAGCATCAATTAATTTTTAACGCTTGATTAATTAATTTTTCATTATATTAATCGATAATTTGGAATTTCTTTGACTTCTGTAACTCCAAAAATATCAAGTAATATATGAAAATTCTCAGAATTTTATGGAGAATTTGATTTTGCCATAAAATTTGAGTTTTGAGATTTTAGGTTTCGAAGAGGTTTTCGATTTGAATTTGTAGAGTTTCGGCATTTAATTCTTTTCTTAGGAATTTTGATTTTTGAGCATTTCACTAAATTCTTCTTTTTTTCTGGTGCTTCTGACTTGAATTAAGTCTCTTCGGGCTTTTAAAATTTCTCCTTGAATTTTTTAATCTTTTGTCCCAAGTTGCTTTTTAATTCCCCGAATTTTCGGGGGTAAACATCGTATACGTTGTTCGAACATTATTTCTTCTGATCAGCATCTTTTAACACAACTTCAAGGCGGGACCATGATATTTAAGGATACCAATCCTACCTGTATTGACCTCTAGGCCAGGTACAGAGTGAACCCGTTTATCCTTTTATTACTGACGGATAAACTTGCCAGTGTCAATTGTATTATGGATTCAATTGACAACACCATTTTGTGGATACTTCATGTATGTATCATTTTTAAGTGGAAGCTCACACACTCTCCCCTCATTTGTGCACCTTTGCGTGCTAAAGTGGAAACTCACCGTCGCTCGTCTCCTCTCAATTTGTTTGGTGGAGATGGTATTTTACGGATACCGAACCTACCTCGTATTGACCCCTGGCCGTATTGCAGAGCAAACCCGTTTATCCTTTTATTACGATGGATAAACTTGTCGTTGTCAATTGGATTATGGATTCAATTGACAACACCATTTTGTGGGGACTTCATATATACTTATCATTTAATTTTGAAAGCTCACACGCTCTCCCTCATTTGCGCACCTTTGCGTGCTAAAGTGGAAACTCACCGTCGCTCATCTCCGCTCAATCTATTCAAATTGGGGATCCTACCCTCAAACATCCATCACGCATCCCTCGCGAGACAAGCTTTCATCGGGTAGGTTCGCTCTCCATGAACAAAGTCACTTCTTTAAGCAAACCACTTTGTTTGACATATAAATGCCGTGTAAAAGCGTAAACCCTTTATTCGACCCTCCACGATTTGTTATGGGATTGTAACAAACCATTTCCTTGGGCGTGCGTGCTTTTGCGGATAAATGCACCCAACCCGGCTTTGTATAACACTCGTGGTGTCGGGGACAAAGGTGACAACCCCTTTTGAAAATTTTATTTTTATATGTTTTATTCAAAAATATAGAAAATATTTTTGTTATTTTATAGTATATATTTTTTAATATATTTTTATTTGAGAGGGCAAATTTTATTATTATTATTATTTGCTATTAATATGTACGAGAGTTATTTATTTACATGCCCTCTAAGCGACTATTACTAGCCACCAATTTGCTCGACCTATCCCTCGGCTTGCACCGTGGGCGACCAATATGAGCAACTTTCGTCATCAAGGCGTACATATAGTTTAAGGGACAAACCGCAAACCCCGCCCATTTTTATATTTATTCTCAGTATCAAATGGACAAACCCAAATGTTCGTATTATGGGCCCAAACACCTTAGCCGTCGCCTTTACCTTCGCGTGGTTTTGGTCTTGATAGTTTCTCCATGGCATCTCATTTTATGATTTTAGTCTTGATCCCGGATCGAGTTTTGTTCGAGATTGATGAATCCGAGTGTTTTGTGCCTTATAGATTCGCTTATTAGAAGATTATGAATTTCATTCACTTAATCACCTTACTGATCTTCTCAATTATGAAACAAGTGTTAGCACATAATTTGGGGTGTTAAAACCTCGAGCATTTTGAGCTTTGTTAGGTTTGATTATCTAAAACGTATGAGATTTGAATCACTATGTTGTTTTACCAATCTTCCGGATTATGAAACTGTGTTAGTTCATGATCCAAGCAATAAAAACCAGAGCGTTTTGGGCTTTGTTAGGTTTGATTATCAGAAAATGGGTGAGATTTGGGTCACTTAATCATTTTACTGATCTTCTAAATTATGAAATCTGAAGCGCTATGCCAACTCACAATTTAGGTATTGAAACCTGAGCGTTCTGACTTTTATTAGGTTTCTTTATCAGAAAACATGTGAGATTTGGATCACTTTATTGTTTTACTGATCTTCCAAGTTACAAAGTATGAAGCGCACTGCCAACTCATAACTTGGGTACCAAACCTGAGCGTTTTGGGCTTTATTAGGTTTGTTTATCAAAAAAAAATGGGTGAGATTTAGGTCACTTAATCATTTTACTGATTTTCTAAATTGTGAAATTTGAAGCGCTATGCAAACTCACAACTTAGGTATTGAAACCTGAGTGTTTTGACTTTTATTAGGTTTCTTTATCAGAAAACAGGTGAGATTTGAATCATTTGATTGTTTTGCTGATCTTCCAAGTTATAAAGTATTAAGCGCATTGCCAACTCATAACTTGGGTACCAAACTTGAGCGTTTTGGACTTTGTTAGGTTTGATTATCAAGAGACCGGGTGAGACTTGGATCACTTAATCGTCTCGACTGGATTCATGAATGATGAAATCTGAAACGATATGCCAGCTAATAACCCAGAGGATTAATAGTTTTGGCAGTCTTCCATTTTTATGGTTTTGGCTTTGATTTGATTTGAGTTTTCGAGATCTTTTATTTTATGGTTTTTGTCTTGAATTGAGTTTTGATTTGATCTTTATGGGATTTTTTTTGTTTTATGTTTGATTTGGCTCTGGTTTAATCCTTACAGCTTTTCCGTTTGGGGTTTTAGCCTTGATTAATTTATTCTATTTTTTGAAATTTTGAATTTATTAAGGTATCATTTTATTGTTATTATATTTTTCTTTTTGGTTTGGGGATACTGAGACATTTATTTTATTTTAAATTTTTTTTTGTTTACTGAGGCTTCATTTTATTTTTGAGTTTTTGAGTTTTCGAGCCTATAAAGGCTTTTAATCTGGTTTTGTATTTTTGAGCCTATTGAGGCCTTTATTCTATTTTTTTGTTTTCGAACTTATAAAGATTTTTTATTTTAATTTTGAGTTTTCAGGGCCATCGATGCCTTTATTTTGTTTTTGGATTTTTGAGTGTATAGATGTCTTTATTTTGCTTTTGGGTTTTCGGATCTAGTGAGACATTTATTTTGTTTTTAGATTTTCGGGCCTATATAAACCTTTATTTTGATTTTGGATTTTCGAGCCTACTGAGGCTTTATTTTGATTTTGAGTTTTTTAGCCTATAAAAGCCTTTATTTTATTTTTGGATTTTTAGACCTATAAACGTTTTTATTCTGATTTTGGGTTTTCGAGCATATAAAAAAATTTTTATTTTATTTTTGGATTTTTCGGCTTATAAAAGCCTTTACTCTATTTTTAGGTTTTCGAATTTATACAAATTTTTACTCTAATTTTGGGTTTTCTGATCTACTGAAACTTTTGTCTTATTTTTTGGTTTTCGGGGTTACTGAGGCATTTATTTTATTTTAGATTTTTAGGCCAACTGGGATTTTTATTCTATTTTTTATTTTCGAACCTATAGAAGCATACTAAAAATTTATTTTGTTTTTGGGTTTTCGAGTCTATAAAGACATTTATTCTATTTTTGAGTTTTCAGACATATCAAAACTTTTATTTTATTTTTGATTTTTGAGGCCTATTGAGATTTTTTATTTTTGAGTTTTTCAACGTATTGAGACTTTATTCTGGTTTTAGAATTTCGGGCCTACTGAAGCCTTTATTTTGTTTTTGATGATTTTTTTTAGGCCTATTAAGGGTTTTACTCTATTTTTGGTTTTTGGCCTATTGAGACTTTTTATTTTGATTATGAATTTTCGGGACTATTGAGACTTTTATTTTATTTTTGAGTTTTTTAGGCCTATTAAAGTTTTTATTATGATTTTGAATTTTCAGAACTATTGAGGTATTTATTTTATTTTTGAGTTTTTAGGCTCGGACCTACTGAGACTTTTATCATATTTTTGGATTTCGAGCCTACTAAGGCATTTATTTTATTTTAGATTTTGGATCAATTGAGGCTTTTATTCTGGTTTTGGATTTTCGGGTTTGCTAAAGTCTTTATTATGTTTTTAAATTTTTTTTAGGCCTATTAAGGTTTTTACTCTGTTTTTATTTTTTTTGGTCTATTGAGGTTTTTATTTTATTTTTTTTGCACTCCACGACTGATTATGTATGATGGACTAGTTCTTGATGAATCGTGAATCATCGTCAGATTCATAACCCAATCCTCGGGTATTCTTCATTTCACCGCCTGGACCCATGATCATCTTCCGAGAATTTTTCCATACTCTCACGAAAGTCTTGGTTTCGGGTTTTTGACATGTCTCTTAGACAATTTATCCTTTATGCCAACTCATTGATTTTCTTTTCGAAGAAGTGAATAATAGCACCATTATCTTTTTCGTCGCCCAAGTCTTCCGGCTCCATCATCCATCGTTCTCAGGAATCAACACTAGAGTCTTTCCTGGACTCCCTTAGGGTCAAGTCTTTAAAGTTTTTATCAGGCGCCATTGTGATAGCTAGTGAAATTGCCTCATATTTTGTTTTGACATTTAATACATGATTCGAGCGATGCACTTCTTTAAGATTCCTCTTTTCTTAAACTTCTTGAGAGGGTTTTGATCACTCCCGACTCCTTTTGGCTTTTCTTCTTTTTGGGTTCCCGATTCCGGGAAATGAGTCTTGATTGACTTAAGATTGAAGACAATTCCTTCATCAGAGTCTTCATTTATCATGTAATGTGGGATAGTGCATACTCTGAATTGCACGCTCTCCTCTTGTTCTTTTGCTTCATGTGGGACCGAGCTTTGAAGAACACTTTGCGGGAGTTCGATTATTCCTTCTGTGTATCATTTCTCAACCCAATCTTTAAATACCCAGCAATTCTCGATCGGGTGCCCCAAGACTTGATGATAAGGACAGTAATTTGAATCACTGTATTTCTCCATCTCCACTGGTCTTTTGCTTATTGGCAGGATAAGTCCATTTTCTATCGCTTCTTTAAAGATTTTAGCCACCTTGTCTCTTCGAAAAAAATATGGTTTGCTCCTCTTTTGTTTGAGAGTCATATCTCGTCTGCTCTCTCTTGCGTACATGGGTTGTTTACCTTTATCTTGGTTCTCTCCCGGGGTTCTTATTGCTTTTTTCAAGGTATTAGCGTCACTGATGGTTATTTGGAGGGCTTTGACCATTTCTAGGATTTCATTATTTTGTAGTTTTATATCATGCATCACCTCCCATTGTTCAGCTATTTCTCTTCTGTTGACTTCTACTTGGCATCTCAATTCTTCGATTGAGGGAGGTTTTGCTACTCGAGATCCCAAACACGGGTTCTCGAGGCATCGCACCATCGGGGCCTTGCATTTGAAGAGTTGGGACCCGAAAACACGTGATCTTCACCCGCCGGTCCATCTGGTAATAGCGAGGCACATAAGTTTATCTTCTATGTGATCGATCACATATGACGCTTCACTTTCGCCGCTTGTATCTACATCATTTTCAGTGTCTTCGAAGACAACGGTAGATAATTTTTTCATCTGATTCTTCTCTTTCTGAGTTTTCAGATGATTCTTGCTCTCTTGATATTGAGTTATTCTCTGACTCTTCTTCATTTGAACTCTTGTACACCGGGATATTACACGGTGTCGTGTGTCCTGAATCTTCAGATTCCTCGGACTCTTCATTTGATGATGTCTCGACTTGGAATGCAGCCCTCTTCATCTGATCCATTGCTTGATCTTTTGGTTTGAAACATGATATGAGGTTTGAAGTGAAACTTGATTTCTTCTTCTTCCTTTGAAAAGGCATCATATTCTGATTCTTCGTTTGCATAACATTCCTTGATGTTTTTACTGACTCTGAGAATTTATCCTTCTCTTTGTTTTCTTTTTGATAAGAAGAACTGATTGTTGTGTAGCTAAGGTCGTCCCAACAATGCTCGATATTATGGCTCAGCATCTATCATATAAAATTTCATCGGGGATTCTAAGCCACCATGTTGTAAGTTCAGGGTCACTGCTTCAAGGCCTTCTGGAAGTTTTGGTTGAATTCGTGGATAGGTTTTCACATCAAAGGCTTTTATCTTTAAGGTTTTGAGGGGCATGATGTTGATTGAAGATCCAAAGATCAACTAGGATACGACCAATTCTTTACTCTTCACAGCTCCTTTGCTTCTCGTCTTTCTTTGCGTCGAGAACCCATGAAGCTTGTGATATTAGCAGAGGACATGCTTTTCGTGTTGGACACTGCTCTTGGTAAATCTTTGAGTGTGTTGACTTTGGTCACACTTAAGAGCATCCCCATCCATCCATCGATATTTCTTTTGATCAAGTTGACCGCTTCATTCTCGGTCAAGGTCTCATCACATTTGATGCTGAAATTTCTCCATCTGTTGCTGTAATCCACCATGGACTCACCCTTTCTGGGTTTCATGTTTGCCAGATCGGCTATATTCATTTTATTTGATATCATGGCGAATCTGGCCCTAAATGCATTCATCATTTCATCTCATGTGTTTACACTTTCATTTTCTAATGAATAATACCATTGAAAAACGGTGCCAACTAGACTTTAAGAGAATTGTCATAGTAACAATGCATCATTCCCGCCGAAATTCCCACACGAGGCTACAAAGTGCGCCAAGTGTTGTTTCGGTTCGATCTCAATTTCCTTCTCCCGAGAAGACCCCGAATTTTGGTATTACATACCCTTTTGGATATTCTTTGAGATCATAGATGGTAGGATATGGATGTTCATAGTTTCGGACAGACGGAAGTGCATAGCCACCTCCTGCAATCTGCATCTGTTGAGCAATCATCGCTTGTATTTCTTTCTTGGTTACCCCTTGGTATTCAGGTTCAGGATTTATGTGACTATGAAAGGTCACTCTCGGGTTTCTAGGACCAGCATTGGTATTTGACCCATCTCTTCCTTTTTGATTTTTGGAATCGACATTGATACTTATTTGATGAGAACCCTTTACTTTGTTAGTATCAGTGTTAAGATTCATTTGTTCTTGCAAAGCCTTGATGGTGTTGGCAAGTTCTTCATTCTTCTTTAACACAGCTATCAAGAGTTCTCGCTGTTTCACAAGCTCTTCATCCTGCATCTCTATATGATTTCTCAATAATTCTATGTTGTCATGAGGGATGCTTGTTGCTCCGTGATTTTCACATCCATCTTCGGAGTCGGAAGGGTTATTTTCTTCGTTCCCTTCTTCTCCGATTTGTTGCTATCGCTTGTTCCTTTATTTTTTCTTGGTCTTCCTTTTTGACCATTGCCCTTACCGTATTTGTCGTATTGGTCCGATTTTGCGGGATCGGTCTTCGTGGATTTTGAGGATCTTCTCGAAGTCACAACATTGACACTCGGCGTGGTCTTGAGATTCTTTATTTTCTTCGAAGCTTACGGTGACCATATAGGCCGAGAAATGCCTTTCCGTATCTCCCACATATTTAACGACCCGTCTTTTCTTTCGACTTTGGTTATTCAAATGAGATAGTTAAATTTTCGGATCGAACCTTGGGACCCAACTTATTAAACACACTATAAGAGGTGTGTTCTTCAGCCACCGATTTTAATTGAGATTCATATTAAGTCTTAGAAGTTATGGGGACCCGTTCTTACGTGGTTTTCTGATTTCTTCCTTTTACGAGTCTCGTAGCTTGAGCGATTTGATTGCGCCAATTCTGGCTTACTTGATCTTGAGAAGGAAAGATCGACCTGGGTTTGACTAGTACCCGATTTTGGGTTTGGTCAGAGATTTGACATCTCGACTTTCTAGTTTTCAAATTCCTCTTTTCTTTTAGGGTCACTGACGAGACTGACTTCTTCTGGCTTTGTTGAGGTTTTCTTGATGAAACTTCCCAAACTTGACGCTTCTGACCTCTAGAAGGGTTCTCTACTACAACTCTTAGAGCGGAGAAAATTTGGATACAGGAATATTTGGCCTAGCCACCAGGCGTTCTTGATGTACTTCTCGAGTTCTTTTTTTGGGAGACCTTGAGTGTACAGGCAATTTTGGAAGAGATTGCCTTCTTGGTTGGGCGTCTCCTCCTCTTTTGAGGTCTAGGAGGAGAGTCCATGATTTTGTTGTCTATGCCCTTCAGAGTTAGAGCAAAATAGACTTCTTCATCATCTTCTTCTTCAGTTGGGGCTGCTGCGGAGATGAGAGCCACCATGGTTGAAGCCACCATTATTGGAGTGTTGATGATGACTTCTTGCGGGATCATTCCGAAGAAAATGAAGTATTTTCCTTCAGCACATTGAGAAAGAGTGATGGTGTGAGAAGCCACCATTGTTGTCGTCTTATTGTTGCCGAGGAATGTCATTTCACCTATAAAACAAACAACAACTTCAAATTTATTAGTTTTTATTTTTTTTATAAGAAACCACTTAATTTACTTAACAATTCTATTTACTTTTCTCTTTCAAAGATGAAAGGAGAATCTTAGTCCCACCGGGCGTGCCAGATCCTATGCGACCCTTTTTCGCGCCTCTCACCGCCCTGAAAAAGGAACTGAACGATGAATTGCGGAAGAAGGACACGGAGATCCCTCTAAGTGTGCATTGGGGTATATTTATATAAATTTGAAATGCACATTTAAAGGTTTTAGAGATTGTGGCGTCTTTAAGATTCCAATGGGCGCAAGCCCCCATTGTTAATTACCCTGGCTTTGAACCCGAGGAACCTCTGATTAAGAAAGAGAAAATAAACAGAATAGTTAAGCAATTTTAAGTGGTCGCTGTGAATAATGGTAGGGAAGATATGAACTTTTCAAGGTAGTTTACACCTTATGAATTGATTTTTTATTTTTTTTATTGATAAAATGATTTAGTTTTTATTTATTAATTTATTTGTTATTTGAACTTATCTTATTTAAATTTATTTAGTTTTGAATATTGAGATTTATTTTTATTTTAGATTAAGGTTGGTTTAATTCTAAAATTGATTTTTTTTTTATTTGATAAGAAGAAAAAAAAAGTCTTTTATTTATTTATTGATATCTAAATTTATTTAATTTTGAAGATTGAGAGTTACTTTCTATTTATTTTTTATTATGATATTTATTTTAGGTGAATGTTGATTTAGTTTTGAAATTGAATTTATCTTTATGTTAGGTGAATGTTGATTTATTTTAAATGAATGTTGATTTAGTCTTTTACTTTTTTATTTATGTATTTATTTATTTAATTTATTTTTATTTAAATTTTATTTAATTTCGAATAAGAGTTATATTTATTTTATTTTTTCATTTTTTATTCATTATATATTTAATTTTATTTATTTTTATATTTTTTTTATTTTTTTATTTAGAATTACTTAATTTAGAATTTAATTTCATGTATAAGAATTATATTTATTTATTTATTTTAAGAAACTTTTATCTTATTATTTTTATTTTTATGTTATTTATTTTTATTATATATTTTCAATGAAAACATTTTAATATATTTTTTTATTTTCAACAGCAAAGAAAATACGATCATTGAGGGATTGTTTTCATTTTTTTTGAGAAAATATATTAGTAATATACTAATTTTATTTGATAAAAATATCAATGACAATGTTATGAATAACTTTTATTTTAAATATTTTTTAATTTGAATCCTTTAAAATATTATTTCGGGAGGAATGTTAGAAACGGACAAATCTGAAAACTTACGAAGACTTCAGCAGATAATACTGTTTTTTGATTTTTTTAGAGTAAAATGAGTTAATAACATACTAATTTTATTTAACAGAAATATGAAATGGGATGTTACGAACAAATTTTATGTTGAACACTTTTCATTTTGAGCTTTAAAAAGTACTATTTTGAGCAAAATACCATCAGAAGACGGTTCTGAAAATCAGGAGCTATCAGGATTGTTTTGCTTATTTGAAAGGTATTTAAAGCGTATTTTTGAATGAAAATTTTTATACAAGCTCCTATTAATATGTATTTGAAGAATATAAAATAATATATACACATCACATTGACGGATCGGTACAGTTTTTTAAATTATTTTCTGATAAAGGACTGAACTGGACAGCTGAGGGTGTTTTGGGTATTTTCAAAAGATATGTTTAAGAAAACTTTCGGACCAGATAATTATTATATGACTAAGGTTATGATGAACATTTGTTATGTTGAAAACTTTCTTATTTGAAATCATTTTAATGCACTTTTGAGGCTGTTTAGCAAAAGAGTTTCAAATAAAATTTAGAAAAAGCTGAAAATATATTTTTATTTTTAGAAAATAGTTTAACCTTCATATTTAAACTCTTTTAGTTATTGATTTCTCTTGATAGTAAGGTCTCACGACTTTGTACTAGCCGGCACAAGCCTTACAACTCTTCAAAATCAAGTGTTTACGACTTTGTACTAGTCGGCACAAGATTTAGACGAGCTTTGTTAATTATAAAGATTATTTTGTATTTTAGGTGAAGGCAAGGGCTCACGACTTTGTACTAGCCGGCACATGCCTTATAACTCTTTAAAACTATGGGCTCACGACTGAATTCAGCCGGCACAAGAGTTTATAGAGTTATTTTATTTTATTATGAACCAGATTATTATAATCTACTAGCTGAATATTCATAAATGCATATAAAATCATACGAAGCTCCAAAAATTATGAAAATTTACAGAAAGATGCATTATAACTAGATCTAAATGCTCATAAAATTTCAATTAAATTGGAGTAGCAGAGATATGATTTTTTATTTTCGAATCAGATCAGGGGCAAAAGAGGAAAAATTCTGTACCAGTATTTGCTGATTTTTAGAACTAAAAAGGCTATAACTTTTTACAGAAAAATCAGAAAAATATAAAATTAGTTTCTATAGATTCATATGACTTATTTCTACGAGATCTGAAAGTTTTATAAGATTTAAAGTAGATTTCATCCCATTTTTCTTTTTATTGCATTTTCAGCCATTTTAGGGCTGATTTTGCATTTATAAGGGATTCATTGATCTTAAACGGTTTAAATGCATCATTTAGCTTCAATCTAACATTCAATGATGTTTGTATGCAGATTTAAGCCAAAAGAAAAGAAAGAAAATGAAAAAAACAAAAAAAAATGAAAAAAGCAAAAGATGAATTGATGTTACCAGAACTTGCTGTTTTTCAGAATTAAAAAGGCTATAACTTTTTATACAAAAGTCAAAAAAATGCAAAATTAGTTTCTGTAGATTCATATAACTTATTTCTACTAGATCTGAAAGTTTTATAAGATTTAGAGTAGATCTCATCCCGTTTTTCTTTTTTATTGCATTTTCAGCCATTTTAGGGCTGATTTTACATTTATAAGGGATTCATTGATCTTAAATGGTTTAAATGCATCATTTAGCTTCAATCTAACATTCAATGATGTTTGTATGCAGATTTGAGCTAAAAGAAAAGAAAGAAAATAAAAAAAAATCGAATTCCAACATAAGAACATCAAGAAAAAAAAGAAAAATCGATATTGCACATGAAAATTTTCATCTTTATTGCACGAATCAAAATTACAAACTCTAATACACTCTTGATATCTATATTTACAGGATATATGGCTACCTAGATCTAATTTGTAGCTTGAGTAGAAGAGGATTTGATTGAATCTTGTATCTTTGGGCTTGATTTTGATCTCAACTCAAAGATTGGATCTTATTTTGTATCTAATTTGAGCTTCAATTTGTTTTGGCAGCGTTTTGGATTAGCATTAAGCTTGGGATGGGTTGTGTCTCTTGCATTTGAAGGTGGAGAGGGGTTTAAATAGGCCTAAGGGGTGGTAGATGGGTGTATGAGATCGGTTTGACTTTTCTTTGACCAATTTATGCACCAACTCCCTTCAATCATTTTCTCATACTCTTCTGAACGTTTTGTGGTGTATTAGACCAGTTCTAAGTGTTTTAAATGTGCTCTAACAGCTGAGAGGGCAAGTGGGGCACAAGTGGAGTTTGTTATGTTTCTTTGAAAATTTACAGATTTGCCCTCTCTAACCACCACTTGGTCACCAGATGATTCTAGGGACTTCTAGAAGGTTGTAGAGGTTCAAACACGTTCTTGCCACTCCCTTCCTGCATTTTAGACCTTACCGGATCACAATTATGCACCCGAGACCCGTTTTTTGCCATCAAACCCGATTTCAAGCCACATAGTCGTTCTCCTTCATTTCTTCACCATTTCTTGTGTTTCAAAGCTTGATTAGCATCTAATTGATCCCAGGAATTGATCTATAATGTTTATTCAATCAATAGAATGCTCTGGTATAGAGTTTGACCAACTCGGTTTTTTGACCCGATTTGCGAGTTCGTGGTCTCACCAATTTAAAGCTTATGAAATTCAACCAAGCCCTCAAACAATCTCTTGTGACCATGAATAATGTGTTTGAAGTGTCAATTTGATCAATTATGGCTCGGATTGCTCAATTTCATTTTTGGATCGGAAACTTCCTCTTCGCTTTTCTCCCAAACCGCTCAACCATTTTGCAAGTTCTTTATCTCATTGTGTTCTCCTCTCCATGCTCTTTCCAACGGTATATAATATGTGGGTTTTCGTCGCACGGAAGCACCATCACCATTTTCGAATTTTAGGCAGTGGAAGCTCGGGTTGTGTAGCACGCACTGTAGCATAATGGGCATTTTCGAATTTAGCCCCTCTCCATTTTGTTTTTTAATTGGAGCCCTCCATTTGCTGATTTTCTTATTTCTCCTTTGCTTTTAAATTGTTTCTCAAAGATCCCTTTGTCCAAATTGCACCAAAATTTGCTCAAAAATTCCTTGAAATATAACAAAATTTATGGTAATTTTTATTTACCATTTTGCCCCTTGGTCAAGCATCAATTAATTTTTAACGCTTGATTAATTAATTTTTCATTATATTAATCGATAATTTGGAATTTCTTTGACTTCTGTAACTCCAAAAATATCAAGTAATATATGAAAATTCTCAGAATTTTATGGAAAATTTGATTTTTCCATAAAATTTGAGTTTTGAGATTTTAGGTTTCGAAGAGGTTTTCGATTTGAATTTGTAGAGCTTCGGCATTTAATTCTTTTCTTAAGAATTTTGATTTTTGAGCATTTCACTGAATTCTTCTTTTTTTTCTTGGTGCTTCTGGACTTGAATTAAGCATTTTCGGGCTTTTAAAATTTCTCCTTGAATTTTTGAATCTTTTGTCCCAAGTTGATTTTTAATTCTCCGAATTTTCAGGGGTAAACAGGAACTTAATTTCTATTTCCGCATTGGACAAATTAGGTTTTTCTTGTTCATTTGGAGATGGAAAATTTAGTTTGTATCGACACTCCAATATGGTTGCTTCTGGTTTTCTGTCCATTATGGATAATCTTTATGCTTTAGATACTATTGCTTCCTATAATGAGACCTTGAATAATGAAACTCGAAATGTTAGACAAAAATTAACACATCAGGATTCAGCTGCACTTTGGCACAAGCGTTTAGGTCATATTTCTCAACAGAGAATTACACGTCTTGTTCAAAGTGAAATCCTGCGGCCCTTGGATATGTCGGACCTTGGTCCGTGCATTGAATGTGCTAAGGGCAAACAAACAAGCATGCGTAAGTATACGACCAATCGTATGACGAATGTTCTTGAGCCGATACATACGGATATATGCGGACCATTCCCTACAAAGAACTAGGAATGGTCATGTATATTTTATCATTTATTGACGATTATTCTAGATATGGCTATATATATTTAATTAAAGAAAAGGCTCAAGCTTTGGACACATTTAAATCCTTCAAGTCCGAAGTCGAGTTACAACTCAACAAAAGGATTAAAGGCGTCGATCGATCGTGGTGGTGAATATTACGGTCGCTCCGACGGCTCGGAGAGCAACGTCCGTGGCCTTTTGCTAAATTCTTGAGGATAATGGGATTGTGCCACAAAGATACACGCCGGTTCACCGACAATGAACGGTGTAGCTGAAAGACGCAATCGAACATTAATGGAGATGGTGCGAAGCATGATTTCTCATACATCGCTTCTATTGAACCTCCTGGGAGAAGCACTTAAGACAAAGATCATACATTTTGAATCGGCACCGACTAAGGCAAAGAAAACAAAACTCCATATGAGTTGTGGATCGGACGAAAACCTAGTCTCCAACATTTTAGAATTTGGGGTTGTCCAAATTAAGCTCGGCCTTATAGGCCACAAGAGAAAAAGTTGGATGAAAGGATCATTAGTCGCTATTTTATCTGATATGCGTAAAGGTCCCGTGGGTACAAATTTTATGATCCCACTAATAGAATCATTTTTGAGACAAATACAGCTTATGTTCTTTGAGGATGTTATGGTTCGTAGGGGAAATACAAATCAAATTGTTTTTGAAGAATCACATGATTCTCCTATACGAGAGGCACCCACATCGGTATTTCAATTGTAATAAGGATATCCGGAGACTCATTGGTTCCTCAACCCACATCTCGTGGTGAATGAACCTATAGTCAATGAACCTCCGTAAATAGAAGAGAATCCGAACAAGACAATGTTGATGTTGATGAGGAACCTATACCACCTCAAGAACCTCAAGAAACCGTGCCTTTAAGACGGTCCACTGTAGAGAGAAGAAGCGCAATATCTAATGATTATATTGTGTTTCTTCAAGAAAATGAATTCAACATTGGCATGATGGAGGATGATCCTGTCACTCTCCGCCAAGCTTTAGAAAGTGTGAATTATCATAAATGGACCAAAGCCATGGATGAAGAAATAAAGTCAATGTATGACAACAACGTCCTGGGATATCGTCCCTTTACCTCAAGGTGTGAAACCTATTGGTTGCAAATGGATATTTAAGACCAAAAAGGATTCAAGGTAATGTGGAAAGATATAAAGCACGACTAGTTGCTAAGGGATTTACACATAAAGAAGGTATTGACTTTACTTTAAACTTTCTCGCCCGTGTCAACGAAAGATTCTTTTAGAATTATCATGGCTTTAGTGGCACACTTTGACCTCGAGTTACATCGATGGACGTTAAGATCGCATTTCTCAATGGCGACATTGATGAATGCATTTATATGTCGCAACCACCGAATTACGAATCTGATGACTCAAACAGATGGTTTGCAAATTAAAGAAGTCTATCTATGGACTCAAACAAGCGTCTCGACAAAGGTATTTCAAATTTCATCAAGTAATTATCTCATTCGGATTTGAGTCTAACTTGGTGGATGAATGTATATATCACAAGTTCAAATGGGAGTAAGTTTGTATTTCTCGTTTTATATGTCGATGACATATTGCTTGCCGAACGATAAAAATATGATGCATGAAACCAAGAAATTTCTTTTCAAACATTTTGACATGAAAGATCTTGCGAAGCATCGTATGTGTTAGGTCTTAAAATACACAGAGATAGAAATAAGGGTATTTTAGGACTTTCACAACAAGCATATATCGATAAAGTTCTCAAGCGATATGGTATGGAAAGTTGTAAACCAGAAATACCCTCGTTGCTAAAGGAGACAAGTTTAGTCTTGATCGCTGCTCAAAAACAACTCGAGAAATCGAAATGCATCGTATTCCATATGCTTCCTCGATAGAAGTCTTATGTATGCTCAAGTGTGTACGCGTCCGATATTGCGTATATCACAGAATGCTTGGTCGCTATCTCGCAATCCCGGTATGAATCACCGAAAGCAAAAAAGGGTACTACGGTACTTGCAAAGAACGAAGAATCACATGTTAACATATCTACGATCGACAAGCTTCGAGGTCATCGGGTATACCGATTCCGACTTTGCGGGTTGTGTGGATAGCTTAAAGTCAACATCCTATTATATTTTTATGTTGGCTGGAGGAGCTATTTCTTGAGGAGTGCAAAGCAATCCATGATTGCCTCCTCCACCATGGCAACCTGACTTCATCACGTGTTTCGAGGCATCGAACCATGGAATATGGCTAAGGAACTTTGTCACAGTGGTCGCGTATCGTGGATACTATTAAGTTACCACTTAAGTTATATTGTGACAATAGTTCAGCAAAGTTGTCGTATTCTAACAACAACAGAGCTCGTCGAAATCCAAACATATCGACATTAAGTTCCTTGTCACGCGGGGAGAGAGTTCAGAGTGGACTTATAAGTATCGAGCATATCGGGTACAACCTTCCATGCTAGCAGATCCACCGACTAAGGGATCGATACCCAAATGCTTTCACGAGCATGTCGCTCATATGGGTATATATGTTACAGAGGATTATTAGGTTGAGCGGGAGTTTGTACTTGTATTTCTTTTTTTATGTTTTATATGATATACTTTTTCGTATATCATGCAAGTAGTTCTTATATGATATTCTCGTGATTTCGTATGTATCATGCGCTCATTCGCTTATTCAGCTTATTCAGCTTATTCGCTTTATATACACTCGAGCTTATAATCGACCTCTAATTCAGATTGATTAAGGTGACCAAATTGAAAATAGGCATGTGGATCACATTACATGTAATTTTCAAACTACACATCCCCTTCATGATTCATGTCATTCGCTTATGTTTATATCGTGATTTATGTCGCTTAGTTTCGCTTTATGAGACGAATACCGCATAAAGTCCTTATAAATATGATTGATGGATTTAATTGATGATGACATAAAAGGTTATGACAAAGATAGTTAAGAGTACTCAATTCAAGATATATATATATATTTTTTTCGATACATATAGCCCAAGTGGGAGATTGTTGGAATTAATTATTATTAATTACAATATGTATGGGCTTATATGTAATAAATATATTATATAATGGATCATCAAATTATACCCATAATGAAGTGATCAAATTCTCAGATCGGGTTTATTATATGTCATGAGAAGTGGGACCTTTAATGTGTAGAATGCGTATTAATGACTTTATGATTTAGTGATGGTCCGAATTATATAAAGTCTCATAATAATACAATTATGCTATCGGTCCCCGGAGAACACAACTATGACAAATTTTCTCGATTAAGCAAATAACCCGTTAAGAGAGAATCTGGATCCGATATGGACCCGTTAAGGTATAACTGCACTATGTTATATGGACGTCCATATATATGCAGAGATACAGTTGGCTTTGGACATCTTTTCGTTTCCCCACTTTCTGGCACCCTTTCATTTCCAACAGATCCCTCTCTCTTAACACTGTTCCAGAAGAGAAGAAACTGTTTGACGCCGGTCCTCTCAATCACTCCATCGGATTAGAGGAAGATCGCCGGAAGGCTAAAGGAGTCTCGGTGATCAACGGGTTGTGTCTCTCCTCGGAAGACGACAAAGATGGATCAAGGTAACTTAATTTATGTTTAGGGTTCACTAGAGGATCATGGAGTGAGAAGCTATATTTTAGATGCACTTATCAGTGATGTATATAATGTAAAATTTGAATATTTGATATAACCGTTAACAATACATATTTATTTGTTAAATATAATATTGTATTTGTTAAAAATAATACACATAATTGTTAAATGAAACATATTTTTTATTAATCTTAAAAACTGTCTAAATTTTTGTATCCATGTGAAGCGTAAAAATTGAATAACTAACATAATTATGAATGATAATTATATATTTGTTAAAAGGAACATATGTATTTGTTTACAAGCTTGGTATGCTGAGAAAAATGTGAAATTCTGATCCAAAAAGAAATGGCTGTCACCTGTAGTTTCGTGATCGTCTTACAATCATATTAGAAACATTAAGATTAATGTAGTCCAAAAATTAGTGCAAACTTGCATTCATCTTAAAAATAATAAATGCTCCAGTGCATACGTCTCAAGTAATAAAATAACAAAATAGTTTCATAGTACATAACAATATCATTTATAAACAACCATTCATTTCAAACAGACTTCAATCAAAATATTAATCGAAACCAATATTTCAATATATTCACACAGAAATTATGATCAAAATTATTTTTCGACATAAATAAATGATATTTCAAGTTTGAAACAATGTTATTATTCGTATAACACTAAAACATGAAATCATAATTCGCATAGTAATTTGTATTTTATGCAGTTTAGTAGTTTGCCTATAACAAAAAACAATTGTGATAAATTTCAATCAAGCAGGACTTGATTTTGATTACTAACTTAAATGTATCTATTTTATGAAGTTCAATAGTTTGTCTATATCAATGTTTTATATTTACTGATCCAAAAATAAAGTAATAATTTATATTATACAAACAAAATCAAGAGTTTTATGGGTTTCATTTGCAAATCAAATTTACAATTGGACATTTCAAACTTGTAATTAGATGATTTTTATGGTGAGACCGAACTAATTCATTATATCAAAAATAATATATTGAATAATGAAATACTTCACTGATTTGGCATTGGATTGAGTGTACCCGACTTTCTCAAATCTCAGTTTACTTGGATAGAGTTAAAATTAAAATTAGAAAAAAAAATGAAAAGTCGAATGACTACGCACTAGATGTCTCGTTTCTGTCGGAAATGGCGAGCAACAAATGTTTTTTTTTAAACAAATCCACCAAATTAATTTATTTGACCGTAAGCATCGCGTTTCAGATATTTTTTTATGTAATTCTCCGAGTTTCCCTAGCAAAGAATAATCAAGGATTTGAGAAGAGTTAATGAGTTATTTTTTAAATTAAATAGAACACTCATAAATCTCAATATATATTATTTTTTATACATTTATTTCGGGATTTGAGCCTTCACCTCTTGCAGTTCAAGATTTAATGAATTATACTCGGACTATTTTATTATTCAAGCAATTCGGGAAATAAAGAAAATAAATAAAAAGTTACCTGATAAGAATCCAATGCTGTACGCCTGTATGTAAAGAAATCGGATCCTCTGTGGCAGTTGTCTAATATGTGATGCATAAGGAGTCATTAAGTTTTGGTCTTTCGGATATTGTTGAACTTTTATATTGATTTATTAGTTTTTTTTTGTTACATAAACAAGAAGGACAGGAGGCTGGCTTCTGGTTAAAGAAGTTATTTTTAATTGCTTAATCGTCTTTTGTTTTTACTTAATATGTATAAAATATTTTATAAAATAGTGACCATTTCAAATTATAACTAATTATATCTTAACTAATCAATTAGAAAAAAATCATAAAAAAGTTTATTATATCATAGATCACGGATTTTACAATCTATATATTAAAACTATTCCATACAATATATTGAGAAGTTCGTCAAGAATATTTGATAATTTTGTTATCAATAGACACTATTTTTTTAAAGATAAAAAATAAAAAATATTTCGTATATTCTAAATATGATTGTGCTGATTTTTATATGGAGTGAGGTTCAGCGTAATGATGTGTTGACCTACATTAAGATTTTGCGTGCTGTGTACATACCATCTCACGGTGTCAGTGACATGCTGGAGATGCATGGTGAGTTGACTCTACAGTGGTACCGTACCATGAATTTCTTGAGATCTTTAATGAGCGTGATTGGGGGTTTGGGATCTTGGCAACGTTGGTAAAGCTCGAGGAGGGGGATAGGATTCGGCATGGGCGGCACACATGCTCGATTTGCCGGTGCCCAATTATTGGGTCAAGGTTTAAAGAGACGAAGCACCAATTTAGTCTCTGTAACCGATGCTATAGTGAGGGGAAGGTGCCATCTGTATACAAAGTGGAGGAGTATAGGTTCAAGGAGTATGGGAAAGAATCAGAGGCGACCAGATAAATGTCTCTGCTTTAGTTCGAATTCCAAAAAAAAAAAAATAGATGGTGATTCTTGAGTTTATTTTGTTCTGAATTTTATTTTGTGGTGTAAGGTTGTGGTATGAGTGGCTCTGTAGTTGACCTGGGTTATGTGATTGTAAACATTAGTTTAGTTCGTTTCACTCTGTTTTGTATATTTTCCGTATATTTGCATATGATAATTTACGGAGAATCCTTCCATAAATCAATAAAATATTTTGCTCCACGTATTGTTTGGTTGTATGACCAATTATTCCGTACATCTTCAAAAGTTCAAAAAAGCAAAAACAGTCTACAATGCTATCTTGATATACTACCTAATACTGTAATACATGAAATCAATTCCTGATTGAGGTATCTGGACACGTGTGGTAGACTGGTAACTGTGTTTCCTGTTATACTCGTTACCCACAAGCAATCCGTTATCAGTCCTGCAATATTCAGGGAAGCAGTACTTCCAAAGTTTCAATTTTAAAGCTCCTAATAATCACATCAAATCCCATTTTAGTGCAATTTTGCATTATTATTCCTAAATTGTGCTCTCTTGTGAAGGACTCAATTTACTTCTCTTTACCCAACTTGGCCCAAGTAGCCTTAATGGTCCAATTATACCCAAAATTAATAATAATGAATAAAAGAAGAAAAGCAACCAAGGATATAGAAGCAAGGAGGTGGACCATCATTGCTGGTACCATATGATTTTCTCATTTTCTGATAGTGTTATCAGGAAAACCCGAACCGATGCTGACATTTTTGAAATTAAGAGAATTGTGACGTATCTTGATGTTAAAAGTTGCAATTCTGTGTCAAAATTCTGAGATATTTTATAGAAATACCAATGCGGGTTTAATGTCTTTTTGTGGTAGGCATGGTCAACAGGAAGCTGAACACCCTCTTGGATCATCTACACAGCATCTAACAGGTAATCTGGTTTCTTCCCAGCGGTAGTGGTGTCAGTACCCCACTGCTTTGTCTTTTTTGTTCTCGTTACTTTTCCTTGCCCAAAATCTATTTGCTCCATGCATCAAATACCGTTGCATTGCGGATTTGCACAATCATCCTAACTAAAGTTTGAAGCTTATTATTGCCTCCTTTTGCAATAATTCTATTTTTTTTATTCTTCTTCTCTTTCTTGCATGCATCAGCTTATTATATTTATCTATCCGGATTCTATACTCATGTTTGAATGTACTCTCGTTCCAATGTTATACCAGCATTTATCTAGCATGTTATTATTATAACAGCGTCAAATGAAAGCTAAGACAATTTCACACTAATAATTAATATAATATTTAAATGTTTCAATTGAAAGAGACATAATATATTTTACAAAAAAATTATGTAACACTCAATAAATCCATAGGTTGCTGTAGTCTCAGCAACTGGTACAATATCATTTAGCTAGCAAGTCTTATTTATACAAAAATCAAGATTCTAGCAGCTTCTTTCCCTCACATGAACTGGCAAACCGCCCTTCATGCGGAGAGTGAGTGACACAATCTTTTCTGGACATCTTCCATTTCCTTCAACCTTGAGCACAAATCGGTCCAAAATAAATGCCACGACAGACTTCATTTGGACATAGGCCATCTCCTTTCCTAGACACATCCTTGGTCCTGCATGGAAAGCTGTGAACTTAAATGAGCTTTCCTGCTGAAATGTGCCATTTGTGTCAATCCAACGCTCAGGCCGGTACTCCATACAATCTTTTCCCCAATTCGCCTCCATTCGACCCATTGCATATGCATTGTACAACATGAACCATCCTTTCCAGATCTTGGTCCCATCTGGCAAGACATCATCCTTCAAAACCTGGGCAGAGTTTACTGGCACAGGAGGGTACAGCCGCATCGACTCTGATATAGCTGCATGCAGGTAATGCATCTCCTTCAGCTCCTCAAAATCATACCCACATGTCTCAGAACCTACATTCTTGGCACGGACTGAACGGATTTCATCTAAAATCTTTGCCTCTACATCTGGCCTGGATGAGAGAATCCAGAAGAACCATGATAAGGCAGATGATGTGGTTTCTCTTCCAGCCAACAAGAAGCTTATGACAATGTCCCGAAGGAACTTGTCTGAGTAGTTTTCTGAACTGGCTACAAACCGGGAGAGGAGGTCGTGTTTCTCATCTGTCTGTTTATCCTTCTTTCGAAAGCGGATGATTTGGTCGGCAAATTGGTGAACTGTTGAGATAGATTCTCGTAGTCTTCTTTCAGACCCAATATCAAATAGCTTTTTTATCTTCCAGAATTTAGGTATAGCATATCGAAATCGTTGCGCACTGAGAAAAGTAGCATCTCTGAATTTTGAAAACAACCAATTATTTTTGTGAATAAATTAGAAATATTTTGCTTAGTGGTTTAATAAAGCTCTTAGATCTCGTCTCATGGCAAGTCTCCTGCAGATACCAGTACATTATCTACTTTAAATTATACAACTCTGACTGTCAAGTTTAATTTAATATTGCACAAAAATTTTGTCATAGTTATTGTAGCTACTTGATATTTACTTAATTGGCTAAATCTCTCATCTTCTCAAGTCTCAATCATAAGGAAATTATAAGGTTTCCTGCACATCAGTAATGCATATATCAGATCTACATGTATTACTAGATATTTAATTATTTATTTATTAAAAATAGATTTTATTCCACATGCTTCATTTCTAATAAAGTATTCTACTGATATGGATTGCTCCTCTCCAGTTCCCAGTGCTTCACCGAGGAAACATCTAAACACAGACTGAAAATGTGAAAAAGATATACGAGGTTCAACACGGATCTCAGTACGTTGATAACATATAACATGCATGACCTGTGTCTCCATGTCTTGGATATGCTCTATCATGATTGGTGGGAAAGAATCTGATATCAATCTGTGGATTGGATTTTTCCAGTACTATATAAAATATTTATAATGTAACTAACTATTAGTCGAGTTATAGAGTCGATGGAAAACTAAACCTGAATGCCTCAGCAAAGATAGTGGTGAAACCCGACCCCTTCTCATCATGAAGCCCCCCTTTCTCCAATTCCGGGTCGAGACAACCTGGATCGTGATCAAACGACACCATACATATGTTGTCGAATGCAAAACGCTCAAGCACGTCCTGAAGGTCGACAACCCGACTGGTAACAGAGGCCTTTGCTAACAGCGGCAATAGTCGAGTTTGAATTTCCTGATGCACACACTGCACGACGAAAGACCGCAGTGATCGAGTATTGAACTCGGAGCTGGCTATCTTTCTCTGTACGCGCCACCTCTCTCCATCAGAGTTGAATATCCCGGCACCGAGGAAGTCGTGTAAGATAGTCAAGTGCATTTCTCCTTTTGGATAGTTCTCGAAATGGGTACGAAGAATGTGCTCTACATTAGCTGAGTTGGCAGTCTCGACTTCACGCACGCCACCCAGCCGTTGGAAAACTACGGTGTTATTTGGAGCCTCAGCAAGCACCTCAGCTACCCAATCCAATGCGCGGTGTCGGTTTGCAAGAAACTGGGGGAGATGACCGACCAAAGGATACGGTTTGAGGCTTGGTGCATATATAACGGGGTCCTTCTTCCGGTTCCACAGAAAGAGAAGGAGAGAGGAGAAGATTGGGAGGAATAGTAAGAGAAGGATGGATGGAGTTGAAATTGTATCCATGGCTAAAGATGGTACAGGGAATGGTTTCAATCTGGTTATATAGTTTATTGGATGTGAGGAGTTTGAAATCAGATTGCTGACAAGGAAAACCTGAGGGACGACAAGGGAAAGAAATTGCACGGAAGGACAGGACTTTGTATGCTATTGTGGCTCATTGGTGTATTTAACTATTTACTTTCAAATTGAATTTCTGGAAGGGTAAATATTCAATATTGGTACGCTGAATATTGATTTCGCGCCAATATTTCGTGGAAGGGTAAATACTGATTTGCCATCACAAATTTTGTTTTCGATCCAATTGCTTTCCCATGCCGAGTTTATAAAAAAATAGAAAATGTCATTCATAGTAAAAAAAAAATGATTCATCTTAATTTATAAAGTTAAAATGTTAGTAATGATTTCATACTCAGAAAATTTTGTTTATATTTTGTCTAACACCTCAAAAAAATTATCTACTAGAATATTAATTTTCGGTGCTGCTAAAAAATGTAAATCTTATATATATAAAGAGTGGACTTCATATAATTTTTATATAAAGTTAACTTTACGGAACAAAATAAACAAAATATATATAAAGTCATTGCTCAGTGCAAATTATTCTTCTTTGGTTCTCGGTGGGACTTGGGAGGTAATTAAGTACACGCCCGGTCGAGTAGAACGACTAGAGACCATTATATAATACAGGAAATTATCTCTGTTCTTTCTTTTTTAGTTTTTTTTTTCTTTTGATGCAAATCTGTCCTTTTCGATCTCTATTGTCAGTTTTCTCTTGACTTGGAAAAGTAAGTTCTCCCACCAGAAAAATCTGGCAGACTGGCACCGAGACAAGACAGCTATTCTGGTACTAGCCTCATGAATTGATGAGAACAAAATCGGGAGGACAGCAAGATATTAATTGTCTTCATCTTCGTGAGATTACGTAAACATGACAGTTTATGCTTCGTTTATGTATCTAAAATTAATTAGTATTATCGATATGATTTTATCAGTTTGATCAATTCATGGTGCAAAACCTTTACAAAATGAGACTAGCTAGTTTGTGCTTCGTTTCTTATCTCAAATTACAGTTTTTAGTAATAATAATGATTATTAAATTAATATTATTAAAAATAAGAGTGAGAACCGTAAAATTTCAAATATATGAATGGCAGCGCGCTACTGTTAGTGGTGCGGACAAAACGCGCCACTGCCAGTGGCGCGTTTGCTTCTTATATATACAAAACACGCAGCGCCTCTCCATCTCACTTGCGCGGGGTTTGGACGAAACGCGCCATTACCAGTGGTGCGTTTCATTATTTTTATGAAACGCTGCTATCGGGCATGGCGTTGCGTTTCGTCCGCTTATCGCAAAAGCATGCGCTTCATTATTCGTATATTTGAAATTTTACGGTTCTCACTCTTATTTTTAATAATATTAATTTAATAATCATTATTATTAATAATAACTGCTCAAATTAATTAGTACCGGATTCAAATTAAGAAATTGAAACTCAAAAATATCATTCTTTCTGTCAAGGGGAACAAATAATTGCCTCGAGAAGCCTTTCTAGAAGATCATAATTCATAGATAACTTCTGCTTAATTTGATCAAAACAGAAAAGTCTTTAAATTGATCTTGTGGTCTCTCCGAAACAGAGTGGAAGAAGGGAAGAAACTCTTGAACGAAGAAAATGATCCCATTACTTGCAAAGGAATTAAAACGAGGAGCTGTATAAGGTCAAAAATCTCATGTACGTACATCTATAGAGTGATAATAAGGGTGACTTATATATTAAGTTTTTTTACTTGACTTCAAAAATTCAAACTTTGCATTACGTACCGGGCTTAATTAAATGAGCCGATCGAGTCAGATTAACGGATAACTAACTAAAAAAGATGAACTTCTCTGATTTTAAGTCAAAAGCACTGGGTTATAATTGGCTCATTAATTGAGTTAACCTTTCTGGTTTTGAGTTAAAAAATCATTGGGTTGTTTAATAATTAATTAACAACACTTTACGCAAAAAAGTTTAATAATAATAGATGTGAGTTTACATTACTAAAGAATTAAAATTAATAAATTAAAGGATCAATACACCAAACAAAAATAAAAATATATGATAAATTTTAATCTCAATATATCATTTTCATGACATCAGGGGAGGGGTGGACACCCCTCCAAGTCCAACCCCTCCATACGTTTGTATTGGACTATATCTTATGTAACACGCTAACTATCCACAATAGCACAATATAAATAATAAATACTATTAATAGTTTAATAAATCTAATAAATTCAATGAGTCAAGTCAAACTACGTTTAAATTCAACTCATTAATTTAATAAGCTGACTCTCATTAATGACTTGGTTCAAAAGCAAACAAATCATATTTGAGCTGATCTAAATGAGTCACGAAGCGATCTATAAACTGCTGAGTTTTTCTTAAGTCTCTAGTTAATAAAGTTACCATAATACGATAAATACTTAAATAGCATGCATGTCCGGATTAGTTACTTTACGGAATGGAAAAATATAAATCAAATAATTATAGTGGACAAACTATTATAACTTAATTTCAAAAAATATAAATAGAAATATCTGAATAATATTTAACACTCTTCTGAAATTGTATCATGATGTTGGTTGGATAGTATTGTTTACCCCTGGAAATATTCGGGGAATAATTCAAAAGAAAATTAAAACTCGGGTTAGGCCCGAGAGGCCCGGTATTCCTGAAAAGCCCAAAAAAACCCATTAAACATAATAGAGGTCCAAAAAAGCCCAAATCAATCCTAAAGACCCAGGAGTTGAGGATAAAATTGAAAGAAATTAGAAATTCTCAGAAAAAATCGATTGCCAAAGCTCGGGTGATTCAAATCGAAAACCTCGTCAAAGTTAAAAATTTCAAAACTCAAATTTTATGAGAGAATTGGGTTCTCTATGAAATTATGAGAATTCTCATATATCATTCAATATTTTTGGAGTTATAGAAGTTGAGGAAACATGAAAATCATCAATTAATCAAATTAAATTAATTAACTGGGCATCAAAATAATTAATTTATGATTAAGAAATAGGAAAAAAATAAAAATAAAAATTATCATAAAATGCATCATGATTTATAGGATTTTTGGTGAAATTTTGGTGAATTTTGGATGAAGGGATCATTCAAAATAAATTCAGAATCTAAAATTTTGATTAAAATCCGAATTAATTTGAAAGAGGTTCTTTTAATGCATGGACTGCCTTCCGGTCCCACATTCCAGCAAATGTGCTTAACTTGTTCACATTAAATACCACGAGCCAAGTCCATTCAAGAAAATAAAGGAGGGTGAAAGCTATGAACTTGGTTTATGAAAACCGAACTCCTTGTCATTACTTTGGTCCACATACACCAAGTCTACTCAAGATAAGAACACTACCTCCCACTTATCTCTCTCCTCCTAACTCCATTCCCGACAATATCAAACAAAAAAAAATCCCAATTTTCTTCTACTCCTCTTCTCTACTCTTCGACAGCCAAAAAGCCACCCAAAATTCGGCCATGAACGGAGCTGCAAACCCGATCGCGCCATGGATTTCGGTGAATCCAGAGCCCATTAACCCGATCCCTTTACCAATTTCAACAATAACCGAGCAAATCAAGAGAAGATCGAAACCCTAAAAATTAGAAAAAGAATGAAAACAACTAAGAGAGAGAGGGAGGTTATATCTTGGACGAAGAAGGAAAGGAAGAGAGGATTTCGGGGTTGTAGCTTACCCAAGCATCAAGCCATGGCCAGGTGTGGCCGAACCGGTGCTAGAAAGAAGAGGCGGCCTGACAAGAGGTGAAGAGGCCCAACTGAGGCCCAACTATGGGAGCCCAACCCGAGACCAAGAGAGGTCGGCGCCAGTAAGACTGATACCAGTAAATTCTCACCTCAGATATTTTGTATTTTTGTCCTTTTTGTGTAGTGGTTGTGTGATGCTGGTATTGCCTTGTTGGCAGCCATCTATTTGGGAGAAAAGGGATAAGAATGATTGTAATTGGTTAAGGAGTGTCTCTCATGCCAGCTCACCCAAACCACAGCACAATTAAACCCTAACGCTAGACCTAAATTGGTAAAATCAAAATCCAAACCCTAAAACGAAAACCCTAATCCTACTGCCTATATAAGTACCCCCAGCAAAAAATATTGAACCCCCCAGATACAAGCCATAACCCCAGCAATTATCACAAAAAAGAAACAGCCCCCAAAAGACTACATATCTAAACCCTAAGCAACAATTCCCTCAGTAACCAATACATAGCAAAACCCTAAACCTCCTTCTCAGATCTAAAAAGAAACAGAGAAAACCTATACTAGAACCCAACCCACACCAATCACAAATTAGAATAGGTATATCTCCTGCAATGTAATCTTTAGTGTTTTAGCATCTAGGCTTGTAAATATAGTTTTAATCAATAAAGTTGATGTTTAATCAAATCATCCTCTGTTGCTCTTCCTTATGCTATTCACTGTTTTATTAAAAAGTAGTAACATTTATTTTCTTTTTCTTTTATCTTGTTCCTTTGATCTCTTCTTGTGGTTTCTCTTTAAACTTGCAGAGCATCTCTCATTGTCTGTGAGTATCGATTAATTAAAATAAATGCTAAAGAATCCCTATACTAATATAGAATAGGTCTGAAACAGACTTATGATTTAAATGAAAAGGGGATGAAGCTGCATATGCTTATTCTTTGCATTTTTTTTAACATTTGCATCAGATTTTATCTTGATCAGTTTAAATCTGATTTGAGATGAAGTTTCATCTAAATTTTATTTTCTAATATTTCTTTTGTAAACATTTGCATTAGCAATATGACACTAATTGCATATGTGAATGTATGAGCTGATGAAACCTTGTTTTATATAGTAATCAGATTTCAGAATCTGTTAGACCAAATGTGAAGGGTGAGACTCTTAAACTTCAAGTAGTATTTTAAATAAAAGCATGAATACTTACTGCATTAAAATATATAAAAATAATAATAATATTAACAAAGGGATCTATTTTGTTTATAGTTTATTTTATCTTTCTATCTTATTTTCTGATTATTACTCTTTCTTTAATGTTTATGTTATACTTTATATAAAACTTGCATTTTAAAATATATAAAACTGACTAATATACAACCTGAACCAGTTTGTAAAAATAAAGTTCTTCCTAATCTTGTGCCGGCTAAATTCGGTCGTGAGCCCTTGATTTTGAAGAACTAGAGAGCTTGTGCCGGCTGAATTCAGTCGCGAGCCCTTGCTCTCAATAAAAATAGTTATAAAATTTTCTTAAAAACTGATAATAGATCCTCATATCTTCATATATTACTAAAAGCTTTAGACCTTTATGCAAAACTATATTTTGGATTTTAAACAAACAAAAACTCTCCTGTCGCATTATGCATTGTCCCTTCTGTTTGCTTAAAAAAATATATATATATAATTTTTTTTTATATGCTAACATTCTGTCCTCATTTCATATAAATAAAATCATGTTTCAAAAGCCAAATAAAGAGAGTGTATGCTTTAATTTTATAAGTAAAGTAAATGTAGGTATAGTTAATGAGTATTGTTAAGAGTAACTCGGTGAGCTATTGGCCCAAGCGAAGAGTTTGGTGAGCTATTGGCCTGAGTCAACTAGAACAAAAATTGTTAATACCATATAATTTTCCCAAATACCATTGGCCCGAGTGAAGAACTCAGTGAGTTGTTAAGTTTGAGTCAAAATAAATATCTCTAATGTCCAAATAATAATTTGACACCTAAAACATCTGCATCAAAATTATTTCATGACCTTCAAAATCACATGGAAAATTTTAACAGTAATGCTTTGCCACTCTACTTTGCATCAACTTCATATTTTGCATGATTGAACTACTGCCTTTAGAAGCATTTAGAATTGCTCTTCCATGCATTCTTACTGAAAATAAAAATATATTTGCATTTGTTACATATTCTGGAGCATCCATATAAGCTGTGTTAGGTTTATAGAAAATAGAATTACCAGGTGTGAAATAAAATTTGCCAAGTGTTAATAAAACCTTAAATTAGATAAAAGGGATGTATAAACCTTCTAGGATAGATTATAAATAACTATGTTTTAATTTTCTAAAACTGGTATGATCTCAAACTCATATTTGATGTGTTTTGCAGGCACAGTCACTTCTAAGAAAATTGCCATACATCTGAACGGACTTTGCGTATATGTCCTGTGATTATTTCATTTGTGTAAATTTTGTGTGAACATATGAATGTTGGGTTATGCAAATTTTCCTATTTGTTGTACTATGGACTGTGCCCTCAATTGCACAATTCACTATTATGCTGACCTGAGACCATTGCTAAATGAATTGGAAACATATATATACTGGTCGAGTCTCATCTGTGAAAGTCTTGAAACATGCATATATTGGCCCATGCATTGATTGTTATTAAGTGTTATGACTTGGTTGGTTTGCATACATATGAACTTGTGAATCTTTTATAATGTCATATATAGTGATATAGAAATCATATCAGGTTTACACTAAATGGACTCGAAAGAAGAATGCAATAAACATGAAGGAAATAAAATGAATTCGAAAAGATAGGGATTTCAGCAAAAAAAATCGACTAAACAAAAAGAGGAGATTAGGCCTAATTCAACGCCAACTTAGATCACAAAGACAAAAAGTTGAACCCCAATTTAAATAAAAATCGAAATAGAAAATGAAAAGCGGCCCAGTTAAAAAAAAATCAACTCAAAATGGTAAGCAAAAATGAAATATAAGTGAGTCAGCCAAGAAAGTAAGCAAGTCCAAGATATGAAATGAAGTGAAAATCAAATCCCGACCCAAAGAAATGAAGGGTTAAAAATATAAAAGAAAAGAAGTTAAATCCTAACTCAACGTTATAGAATCTAAAATAAAAAAATTGAAAGTGAGCAAAATACAAATAAAATAAATTATTCCAAGACCTACTAAACTTTGAGATCGAATATAAATTTACTTCTACAAACCCTGTAAAGTTCATAGTGCCATAATTTCTATAAATAATACTAAAGACGTCCTTTTACATATATTATTTTCTTTCTTAAAGCGAACAAAATCCCTTAAGAAAATTTTCTTATTTTCTTTTCTAAAAATAATTATTTTAATAAGCAAAATGCCAAATCATTATTTGTTAAAATCAAAATAAAATCAAAATAAAATAAAATAAAAAATTTTCTCAAATAAGAAATATATAATAAAATAATAATGATAAATATATAAAGGATATAGTAACAAAATCTAAATCAAATCCTATTTCTTTTGAAAGAAAACAAATAAACATAAGAGATATAAATATTCTTAAAATACCCTTTTCAGATGAAAGCAAAGCTAGTTTCTTAAATAAATAATAAAGAAATAAACAGAAGAAAATAACAAGAAATAATAATAAGTATATACATAAATCATACTTAGAATAAACTAATCACGTGCTTATTAAAATATATGAAAAATAGAATAAAAATAAAAAAATAAATGATAAAAATTAAAATAAAATATAACTCCTATTCATTAAATTGAACTTTCAAAATTAAATAAATATAAAATAAAAATAAATACAAAAATAAATAAAAATAAGTACGTAAAAGAAAAATAATAAAGTGTAAAATAAAAATATAAATTAAATAAATATCAAACAAAAATAAGATAAATATAAATCAAATTAAATACATAAATAAATCAAATAAAATAATTAAAAGAAATAAAATATTATCTCATTCACCAAAATTAAATAAACTTTCAAACCTCAAGATTAAAAATAAAATAAATAGATAAAATGAACAAACCCAAATAAAACAAAAATAATAAAAACAAATAAAATGAACAAACCCAAATAAAATAAAAATAATAAAAAGAAATAAAAACACATCATTGTTTTCATGAAATGAAATAAAATTAAAATTCAATCTCAAATATAAATCAAACTCAATCCGAAGCAAAAAAAAATCAATTCTTGATCTTGATATTTGAGTTGGTAACGAACCTTAACTCAATATCTCATATCTTAAAAATTATTCAAGTCTCTACATTGATCATCGAGACTTTGAATTCCTAGATTTATGAATTGGCACAACGCTTCAGATTCATAGTCTAGAAGATCAGTAAAGACCAAGAAAGGGACCAAATCTTGTCTTTCTGATTCACCGAATCTTGATGTCGAGCGGCCAGAGCGCTTGCGTTCATATCTTGTATCTCGAAAAATTCATCTTGATCTTGATATTTGAGTTGGTAAGGAGCCTTAACTCAATATCTCGTATCTCGGGAACCATTCAATATCTCTATATGGATCATCGAGATATCTGAATGCCTAGGTCCATGAGCTGGCATAGCGCTTCATGTTCATGATCTAGAAGATCAGTTAAAGACGATAAAAATCTTCTTCGTCTTTCTGATAACCAGTCCTTGATGCTGAGCTGGCATAGCGCTTCAAGCTTCACATCTTGCGTACTGATGTTCACATGGTCTGAGCTGCCATTAATCGAGGCTCATGGTCTGAGTTGCCATTAATCGAGACTCACGGTCTGAACTGCCATTAATTGAGGTTCACAAGGTGTAGACTACCTTAAAAAGTCCATATCTTCTCTGCCATTTCTTACAGCGATCACTTAAAATTGTTTAACTATTCTATTTATTTTTCCTTTTTTAATCATAGGTTCATCGGGTTCAAAATCCAGGGTAATTAACAATGGAGGGTTGCGCCCATTGGAATCTTAAAGACCCACAATCTCTAAAACCTTTAAATGTGCAATCCAAATTCATATAAATATATCCCAATACACACTTAGAGGGATCTCCGTGTCCTTCTTCCGCAATTCATCGCCCAGTTCTATTTTCAGGGCGGTGGGAGGCGCGAAAAAGGGTCGCACAAATATATCAAAACAAAAAGAAAAGGCAAACTACTAAAGGTGAACAAAGTAATAGAAAAAAGAAATTAAAGATGTTGGATAATATTTTTTTGAGCAAATCTAATGTGTTCTAAGCTCATCAAATACTTTTTATTAGCTTAACTCAACAATACACTTTTACATCTTAAAATTTTAATTTATATTACTCAATAAATTCTTCATATCAAAATCTAATACATAGGATACATAATTTTTCATTTTAAGAATGTTTAAGTATTTATTTCTGATTTTTTTTTTAAAAAAATTGATTCTCTTTTGCAAAATTTTAATACTATTTATTATTATTTTAGTTCATCTTTGAAATATCTGAAATAAATATCAAAATATTCTAAAAATAATTATTTTTGTATCGAGATATATAAAATACTTAAGGAGAAACATAGATCGATATTTAGATATAATAAAGTACATTTTTTTAGTTAAGTTCACCAACTCTTTGATAAGCTTAAGTTTTAATATTGCTCATATTATTTTGTAAGAAAAGAAGCATATAAAATATTACATTCACATTATGAATATAATGCGCTCTCATTTTTGTTACGAGTCAATGATATAAGTGATAAATGGCACATTGGCACCTTTAGAAATGCATGGATGTGATGGTGATCGCGTAGCACTATATATGTAAAACAAGGCACAGTTAAACAAGTGATATGCATAGTATGGTATTATTATCATAATTAAGGTTTGGCTCCTCTATAGTACTGTACGTGTTCAATAACTGTTTAAATTTATAAAGGTCATTAAATATAGATTCCGGACAGGATAACTTTATAATTCACGAATGAGTTGTTTTTGTGTTTAACTTTACAATTACACTAAATAGAATTGAAAACGAACTATTTTGACAAATAAATGTAACCGGCATAAAGTATGTTGATCTTATCGATTCCGAATTATCGTTTCCATAGGCAAATTTCTATAGATCAAACTTTATATATATTTTCTTGAAATTTTTATTATTTCTTGAAAATTCACTTCTTTCGATATACTAATTATTTTTAACTATCATATATATTTTATTAAGAAGTGACTTTTCTTATGTAGATGGTGTTCAGCTGGTCGAGTCAATTATTTAGGATTTGAGAATGAAAATATATATCTACATCACTGATCGATTCATGATAAGCATATTGATATTATAATAACTTCACTTTATATATATATATAGATATATATATAGAGAGAGTAAATCTATACCGTGAACTTAAACTCACGGAAGATCCTTCCGTGAGGTTAACTCAAAAAATATATCAAATCATCACTAAATTTTATTTTTCAATCTCATTAAATTCTTCATATTGAAATCTTATGGGGTACAAAAATTTGGGATGTTTTGAATTTCCTAAGTTACTATTTTTAATTTTTAAAAATAATGTACTAAAAATAATAATAAAATATTTAATATTTGTACATTATTTTCAAAAATTGAAAAAAGAGTGACATAGAAAACTTCAAATATCCTAAATTTTTGTACCCCACAAGATTTTATTATGAAAATTTAATGAGAGTGAAAAATTAAAATTTAGAGATCATTTAATATATTTTTTGAGTTAAATTCACGAGAAGACTTCCGTGAGCTTAACTCAAAAAATATATTAAATCATCTCCAAATTTTAATTTATCATTCTCATTAAATTCTTTATATAAAAATCTTGTGGGATGCAAAAATTTGAAGTGTTTTGAGCTTTTTAAGTCACCGTTTTTATTTTTTCATCCCATGAGATTTTCATATAAAGATGAGACTCACGTATCTCTACTATATATATATATATATATATAATGAGGATATGATTTTTTGCAAAGCATAAAGAAGCCGACCCTTTATATATATATATATAATGAGGGTATGATTTTTTGCAAAGCATAAAGAAGCCGACCCTTTCAACTCAAATATTGTAAACATTAACCCAATTGGTCTAAGTTGTTTCGGATTTAGAGTTTAGAATTTAAAATTTAGAAAATCAATACGTCATTATTTTAAGTTTTAAAATCTAAATCCTTTGCTAGCATTTAATCTATGATTAGTATCAATAATGGTCCTAATGGAGTATTGGTTTTCTAGGATTTAAAATTCAACGCAATTCAGCAATTTAATAATTTGATCCTCAGGGATTTTATGGCTAATTTTACTATGCAACAAAATTTTCAAAAATTTATATCGGAAATGTAAAAATTTTGATAATTGAAAAAATTATGATCCATAAAAGGATCACTTTTTTTTAGGATGAAATTTTTTGACAACTATTTATTTTGACAACCTTGACACAAACTTAATATACATTTATATAAAATTCTAAAAATAAAAAAATTACAAGCATCTTTTTAAACTTATGAATTTATTGTATTTTGAAATTTTATGTAATTTGAGTGTCATTTTAAATCGTTAAAATCATCATATAATGTTGATGACTTTTGATGTAGGGTTGTAAATGAGCCGAGCTGAGTTGGGCCAAGCTCGTGCTCAACTCATTAGTTTAACGAGTCAAGCCAAGCTAGCTCGTTAACTACTTTTGAGTCAAAAATATTAGTTTGAGATCGGCTCATTAAATTAAAAAATTAATTAAGTTAGTTCGTTAAGACACATTTAATAATTAATAATATTTTATGATATTTTTATATTAAATATTATACTAAAATTAATAAAATAACTAATAATAAATATATTTTATATAAATTTAATATAATAATTTAGTACATATAAACTATTTACTATACTATAAATCCATAATAAAATAATTTAAATAATAAATATTAATAGTTTACATAACCAAACGAGCCTAGCCCGTTCCAAACACAAGCTCAGCTCATTATCATAACGAGCTTAACGAGCTTAATGAGTTCTTATTAATAGTTTGATCTATTAACGAGCGAACCAATAATGAGTCGATCCTAAGCGAGTCCCGAGCGAACCCCGAGCTATGAATTTTTTTGTCAGCCCTATTTGATAAAATATAAAATAACACTAAAATTATACCAAACTTGAAACACAATTAGTCAATAAATTTAATAATATATTTTTAAAATTTTTATTTTTAAAACTTTAGTATAAATATATATTAAATTAATTTTTAATATTATGAAAATAAATAGTTGTGATGGTCCAAATTATCTCGATAGTGGTTTGCGTTCTTTCCCTTGACATGCTACCTTCAGGCCGTGCTATGAATCCGCCATTTATTTATTTTTTCTCATTGCCATAAAATGAAAAGGCTTGGGAATGTACGTAGGCCCAGCTACAAAGGTTTTCAAGCCCAATGAACACAGTTCACCAAGCAAGACTGCAATCCAATTACTACGTCTCTCGCGTGTTACTACGTAGCTTTGAAAAGGACCTATATTCGGTACATAAAATTTAATGATGTTTAGTTCATATTATTATAGAAGTTGTACTTTTTTTTCCTTCATTAAATTTTATCTCATTGGATTTTCTTAGTAAGATTTTTAATGAGGCAACATAACTGATACAGAAGTATCAGTTAAATCAAATTGGTCCTGAAGTACCAAAATTTAATATTTATCCAGTAATACAATATTAATAGTGTATAATATAATGCAAAACATCTAAGGGGAAGTGTTATAAAATTAATGATAGATGTTTCACCTCCTTCATCTCCTCTCATTCCTCCACCTCCTCCCATAATGATAGAAGTTATTCATTCTCTTCACCTTTTTCCTTAATTCTAGATTTAATTTTGTATTAATTTTTTCTTTTATTACATGATGTTTCTCTAGCCTATAAATAGAGGTTTGTATATTGTTGATGGAGATATAGATCTCTAGATGAGATAATATAGAAATAAGATTTTAGTCTCTCACAACTTTTGTCTTCTATCTTTATTTTATAACACGTTATCAGCACGACTTCGCTCTAATCGAGTTGTGACGGAAGTTTGTTTTATAGTAGAAGCACGAGATCGATATAATTAGATTATCGTAAGATTGTCTCTAAAAAGAGGTACACTTTATATTATATTTTATCATTTTACCATTAATTATAATATTTTTTTTTTATAAAATTGTTCTTATATTGGATGAGACTAATATTTTCATTCCTCGAAGAGAATGATAAAATAAGTAAATACCAGAAATATTTTTTTATTTATTCAATAACTAGAAGTTATTGATACCTTTAATGGCCAGAAGTCATTGTATTTGATAATTAAAAGTTTTATCAAAATGAGTTACAATTGATAACCCGAAGTTATCGATATACTTAATAACCGGAAGTTATTATTTTATTCAACTAAAATGATAACCAGAAGTTATCAATTAGATAAATAAATAAATAAATATAATATCTCTAATTTTTTTTTCTTAATAACCTGAAGTTATTAATATTCTTTTTCTTTAGTAATTTTCATAAATAGATGTTCGATTAAATTTATTAATATTAGTAGTATTTTTATTTTGTAGTCCTTATGGCAAATCTTACTAAATTTGAATTCGTTGCCCTTGATATATCGGGCAAGAACTATCTCCCATGGACTCTCGATGCTGAGATTCATCTTACCGCAAATAATCTTGGAGATACAATAAAAGATGAAAATAAGGCTTCCCCGCAGGAGAAAGCCAAAGCAATGATATTCTTCCGTCATCATCTCCACGAGGATTTAAAAACTGAATATTTAACAGTGAAAGATCCGTTAGAATTGTGAAAAAATTTAAAAGAAAGATATGACCATCAAAAATAAGTGCTCCTCCCAAAATCTCATTATGAATGGATTCATTTAAGGTTGCAAGATTTTAAATCTGTGGGTGAATATAATTTCGCAATGTTTTCGCATAACTTCTGAGTTAAAATTATGTGGAGAAAAGATTACTGACGAAGACATGTTTGAAAAAATATTTTCCACATTTCATACTTCGAATTTGCTCCTGCAGCAGCAATATCGGGAGCGTGGTTTTAAAAAATATTCAGAATTGATATCATGTCTTCTTGTTGCGGAACAAAATAATGAGCTTCTCATGAAAAATCATCAATCACGGCCCACTGGCTCTAGTCCATTTCCTGAAGCAAATGCGACACCATTCCCTGAAGCGAATGCAACATCATTTAAAGGAAATCGTGGTCGAGGACGTGGTCGCGGCCCCAGAAGAGGTCGTGGACGTGGTCACAATAATGTTTGGCGACGTGAAGGTCATAATTTTAAATTAAATGACAACAATGTGGGGAGATATGAAAAGAAAAAGAATTCAACATCTTCTAAAAAGTTTGAAAAGTAGTTGTTATAGATGTGATATGACAAACCATTGGTCACGCACATGTTGTACTCCTAAACATTTAGTTGAACTTTATCAAGCATCCATCAAGAAAAGGGGAAAAAAAATATAAACAAATTTTATTGAAAATGAGTCAAGTGGTTTACTCATGGATACACACCTAGATGTTTCTGATTTCTTTGAGAATGTTGATAAAGAAATAAATATTATGAGCTAATTTTTTTTGATTTATTTTAGTTCATTTTTTATGTTGTAAGTTTATGTTTCTTATGAATAAAATTAGTTTCTTTAAATTTGATCTTGTATATTTTTTTTGTTCAAAGGAAAAAAAATATGATTGAAGGCTCCAGCGGAGCAATGATAAGTATTAGAGATGAATGTCTAGTAGACAGTGGAACAACAAACATAATATTAAAAAATAAGAAATATTTTTCTCAATTGTCTCCCCGTAGAGACACATGTTAATACAATTTCTGGTATTAGTAACTTAATTGAAGGCTCGGAAGAGCTTGTATTTTGTTATCGAAGGAACAAAATTAATTATAAATGACGCATTATACTCTAGTAAATCCGGAAGAAATTTACTAAGTTTTAAAGATATTCGGTGTAATGGTTATCATATCGAAACCATGACTGAAAATAACATTGAATATCTTCAAATTACAACGATTAAATATGGTCGGAAGATCATATTGGAAAAGATGAAAGCTTTATCATCTGGACTATATTGTATGAACATAAGTTCAATAGAATCAAATATGGTCAGTAACCAGAAGTTACATGACACAAAAATATTTACTCTGTGGCATGACAGGTTAGGTCATCCAGGTAATATTATGATGAGGAGAATAATTGAAAGTGCAAATGAGCATCCTCTAAAGGACCTGAAGATCCTATTATCAAAAGATTTATCATGTGCAGTATGCTCTCTTGGAAAATTGATAATTAGGTCATTTAAAAATAAAATTGAAAATGAATCTCCTTTATTTTTAGAAAGAATTCAAGGAGATATTTGGGGGCCTATTTCTCCTCCATGTGGATCATTTAGATATTTTATGGTTTTAATTGATGCATCAACTCGATGGTCACATGTTTGCCTATTAGCTACAAGAAATGTTGCATTTGCTAGGCTATTAGCACAAATAATCCAATTGAGAGCAAATTTTTTGGATTACCAAATTAAGAGTATCCGGCTTGATAATGCAGGAGAATTTACATCCCAGTCTTTTAATGATTATTGTATGTCAATTGGGATTAAGGTAGAACATCTAGTTGCTCATGTACATACACAAAATGGTTTAGCCGAATCATTAATTAAAAGATTATAACTGATTACTAGACCGTTACTTATGAAATATAATCTACCATCTTCTGCATGGGGACATACTATATTACATGCTGCTGCACTTATTAGACTAAGACCAGCTGCATCTCATAAATTTTCTCCGTTACAATTGGTCTCTGGAAGAGAACCAAACTTGTCCCATCTTAAAATTTTTGGTTATGCTGTGTATGTTTCAATTTCTCCTCCACAACGCACAAAAATGGGACCACAGAGAAGATTATGAATTTATATTGGTTTTCACTCTCCATCAATTATTAAATATTTAGAACCATTAACTGGAGATGTTTTTACAGCTCGTTTTACTGATTGTCAACTTGATGAGACAATATTCCTAATCTTAAGGGGAGAAAAAGAAAAGCTGGAAAAACAAGTAATTTGGAATGCGTCATCAATATCTTATCTTGATTCCCAGAGTGGTCAATGTGAACTGGAAGTTCAAAAGATTATACATTTACAAAGAATAGCAAATGAGTTACCAGATGCATTTACAGATACAAAAAGAGTGACTAAATCACATATACCAGCTTTAAATGCACATGCTCGAATTGAAATAACCCAAGTAGAGGTTACTATACAAAGAAAACGTGGAAGACCAATCGGTTCCAAAGATAAAAATCCACAAAAAATGAAAGAGCAAAATAATGCAGTTGGTGTAACTCTAGCAAAAGTTATCGATAAAATCCCAGAAGAGATTGTCAGTAAAATATCAGAAGAGATTGAAAGTAGAACCCCAGATGAGGTCGTTGATAAAGTTCTAGAAGAAACTCAGGCACCGAATGATTATGAGATCTCAATAAATTATGTATAGAATTGTATAATATGGAACCGAAATGAAACACATGTTGATGAAATTTTTACATATGCTATAGCAATTGAAGTGATAAATGAGGAAGATTATGTGCCAAAAACTCCAGAAGAGTGTATGCACAGAAATGATTGGCCAAAATGGAAAGATGCCCTGAAGGCTAAATTAGATTCGCTTGAAAAGCGAAATGTTTTTGGACCTGTAATTCTAACCCCTAAAAATGTTAACCCTGTAGGTTACAAGTGGGTTTTTACAATAAAAAGAAATGAGAAAAATAAGATTGTGAGATATAAAGCAAGGCTGGTGGCACAAGGTTTTATACAAATACCAGGAGTTGATTATGAAGAAACGTATTCACCTGTAGTGGATGCAATAACTCTTCGATTTTTAATCAGTCTCACAATCACTGAGAACCTTCAAATGCGTCTCATAGATGTTGTCACAGCCTATTTGTATAGATCACTCGATAATTATATCTATATGAAAGTCCCTGAAGGATTAAAAATGCTTGAAGCATTTAAATCAAAATCTCGAGAAATGTATTCTATAAAGTTAAAACGATCATTGTATGGACTAAAATAATCGGGTCGAATGTGGTATAATCGACTCAGTGAATATCTCATAAAAGATGGATATAAATCTAATATAATTAGTCCATGTATTTTTATTAAGCGATCAATCTCGAGTTTTATAATTATTGCAGTATATGTTGATGACCTGAATATCATTGGGTCTCCTGAAGAGATCGAAAAGACTGCAAAATTATTAAAGAATAATTTTGAAATGAAAGATCTTAGTGTAACAAAATTGTGTCTCGGCCTGCAGATCGAGCATTTGCATAATGGTATATTTATCCATCAATCAAATCACATCTAGAAGATGTTGAAACGTTTTAATATGGACAAAGCTCATCCTCTAAGTACACCAATGGTTGTCCGATCACTGGATGTGAAAAAAGATCCTTATCAGCCCCGAGAAAATAATGAAAAAACTCTTGGTCCTGAAGTACCATACTTAAGTGCAATTGGGGCTTTGATGTATCTTGCTAATAATACGAGACCTGATATTGCTTTTTCTGTAAATGTATTAGCAAGATATAGTTCTGATCCAACACGCCGACATTGGAACGGAATCAAACATGTATTACGTTACCTTTGTGGGACGCGTGATATGGGACTATTTTATCGAAAAAATACAAAGTCTAGTTGGATATGCAGATGCAGGATATTTATCAGATCCGCATAAAGCTCGGTCACAATCCGGATATGTGTTTACATATGGCGGTACTGCAATTTCATGGCGATCGACAAAGCAAACATTAACAAGAACATCATCAAATCATGTCAATTAATTGTTCTTTATGATGTCTTTGGACGGGAATGTGTATGGTTAAGATCCATGATCCAACACATCCAAGAGGAATGCGGTCTCGAGACAACCAAAGAAAACCCGACAACGATGATATACGAAGATAATACCGCATGCATTGCTCAAATCAAAGAAGGATATATCTAAGGTGACAGAACCAAACACATCTCGCTGAAGTTCTTCTCAACACATGATTTACAGAAGAATGTGTGCGACCCTTTTTCGCGCGCTCCGCACCGCCGCTGGGCGATGGGATGCGGAAGAAGGACACGGAAATCCCTCCCAAGCGTGTATCTGTTTAATGCCGGTTGATTCTACCGTTTAGAACGATTTGGATGCACATTTAGGGGTTTTTTTTAGTGATTGTGAGTTCTTGTAGATTCCGGTGGGCGCAAGCCCCCACCGTTAATTACCCTGGGCTGTTAACCTCGAAGCACCTCTGGATCTTTAAAAGAGAGAAGCAAATAGTATAGTTAAATGATGGTCAAGTGGTCGTCTGGATTCACCGAAAGGTTGATCCCGTGAAAGACGAACCTACTACAGATCGGTTCAGTCTTTACCGCCTTGAGAGATAACCTTACTACGGATCGATTAATCTCTTCGAAGGGGTTCGAGGTGAGTCTACTACGTAACGACTCAACCTCGCTTGATCTAGAAGATAAACCTACTTCGTAACGGTTCAAAAGTTGATCCCATGAAAGACAAACCTACTACGATCGGTTCAATCTTTACCGCCTCGAGAGATAACCTTACTACGGATCGATTAATCTCTTCGTAGGGGTTTGAGGTGAGTCTACTACGTAACGACTCAACCTCGCCGATCTAGAAGATAAACCTACTACGTAACGCTTTTAATATTAACTAGTCAAGAACCAATCACACAAAATACAACTCGAAGCACTAAGCCTAGGTTGATCTTGAGGTTGGTGAACCGGGAGAGAAGGGTGGATTTGGCCCACGTATTTCTTCTCACCGATCTTCTAGATTATGAATTCCAAGCACTAAGCCGATTCATAAACCTAGGAACACAATCGCGCACAAAGTCAAACTCGAAGCACTAAGCCACTTGACATTGAGGCATGTGTTAGTGAAGGAACCTACTACGAACGGTTCACATTCATCTGTTTTGTGGATGAATCTACTACGAACGATTCAATCTCACAATCTCGGAGATGAACCAGAAGACAAACTTATCGACGGATGAGTTCAGTCTTACTAGCCCAGCTAGTCATGAATTACTTGTTCATGACACCGAGTCATTAAGATGTCACTCCTCTCGGACATCGTAATGTTCTTCTTTCTTAGAGTCGACATATCTCTTCATGTTGATGTCGCAGCCTTGATTATTCTTCAACGAGCGTCAAGATGTTCTTGTCCCGACTAATTGTTCTAAATGTTGCATTACTTGTGCAAAATCACTGTGTTGCTCTACACCCCTTGTGTGAGCATATTTGTTCACCTCTAAAATGTAAAAGAATTATTACATCTTTATTGATTTTTATCATTAAGATAATGCCTTTCACTATTATCTCTATTGCAAAGATGGATTTTATTTTTTATTTTTAAACTCTATTTATTTCTGTAGAAGATTATTTACAAAAATAATAGGAAGTGGGCCACCTATTATCTAGAATTTAGATTTTTGGGATTTTATAATAGCTAAAGTAATAGAATTTTATTTTTTATTATTTTTAAACTCTATTCATTTTTGTAGAAAGTCACTTACAAAAATAATAGGAAATAATTTGACTATGATTTTATTTAGATTTTTAGGATTTTTATAATAGCCAAAGTAATAGGATTTTATTATTATAGTTTTTATTATTTTTAAATGCTATTCATTTTGTAAAAAAATATTTACAAAATAAAATATGAATTAACTATTTTTATTTTGATTTTAGAGTTTATAATAGCTAAAAGAATTATTACTATTTTTATTCTATTTATGATTTTATTTTAGGCTTTTATTATTTTTATTACTTTTATTTATTTATTATATGTGGGAAAAGTAATGAATAAGACTTTTATTTTTATTATCATTATTATTATTATTAGACTTTTTTAGAATTCTTATAATAGCTAAAAGAATGGAATGATTATATTATTTATTACTATTTTTCTTATTACATTTTATTCACAAAAATATTAGGAATGATTTAACTTTATTATATTATTATTAGTATTTTTAAACTAAAAATAATAATATTTATTCTATTATTATTATATTTTTATTTAGATTTTTAGAAATAATCAAAGGAATATAATTTGTTTTATTATATAATTTTATTTTTAGATCCTTAAAATAAAATAAGTTATATTTATTATTTATTATTATAATTTTTTTTTATAGAAAAGACTAAAATAATATTTATTTAATATTATTATTTAGTCTCTTTATAATAATTAAAGAATAGAATTTATCTTATTATTTCTTATAGAATATTATTATTGTCATTATTATTTTATGAAAATTACTTGAAAAATCATTAAAATATATTTAATTATAATTTAGGATTTTATTCGAATTTTTGGAATTTTTATAATATTTAAAATGACAAGTCAAGTCTAAGTCAAATAGGAGAAAACAAACAATGGCATTTTGCTTTTAAATTGTTTTAATATTGTAAAATTCTTAAAATTGAAATGTTTTTATATGAAAAAATACTATGAAAAACAAATATTTTTTAGAAACAAATTTGAATTAATTTGGAGTTTAGGAACATTTTCAAATAATTTATTTATTCTTTTATTTTGATTTTCTACTATTAATTGATATTTGGGCTTAATGGATTGGGCCGAATCCATTTCCTCTTTTATTTCCATTTATAATTCTGAGTTGGGCCCAAAGCACACGTTAATGGGCTTTTTTCTCCTTACACTCTGTTGTTTAACGTGGGCAGCTGGATTATGTTGAGATTAGTGCAGAGTTTTTATTTAAATGTTTAAACATACTTGGACCGTTAGATTCAATCAAGATAAGTGTTTAACAGATCTAAGGCCCAGATCTCCTATTATTTAATTCTCTAAATTTTTCGATAGATCTCATCCGTTAATGAATCTCCAAGATTAGTGAACGCTTCAATTTTCGTGCAGAGAAGGTCTCTTCAACCTCTGACTTCCCGACGCTCTGAGATTCGTGCAACACGGTATTCCCGGTGATCAAGAACTCCGATTGATGATCGGCCGACGGCTTTAGCATCGTCTCTCTAAACGGAATATGATAATATCTTTCGATTGAAGATCCATATAGTGTATTGCGAGGAGCGTCTGTACCGATTTGGTACTATTCTTGCAATTCGGTACCGAGATGGATTAATCCCATTTCTTAATCAAATTGAATACTAATCCTTGCAATTCTCACATTATACCTTATCGCCTTGATGTAATTGAGGTATTCATTCACTGCTTTTAAGTAATTAACTCTAATTACAACAAGTATCTCCAAGCAATTCATACGATTTCGTACCAGTTGGAAAATTGATCACAATCTTGATTGCCCGAGCCTTGATATGAACTACACATACTCATCACCCTCCGTACGACTTCATTTGATTTGTCTTGTAGTTATAATCATGAATTCGTGGTGAATTTCATGTCACTGTACAGAGAGAGATGCGCGAGTGGATATGTAAACTGAATCATCACTGGTTTAATTATGAATTACACTCAATTGAAACTCAATTGGCCAATCAAGCTTGCAATAATGTCAGGAGGGTTACACAAACCCTTCAACTGATCTCAAGTATAATCATTGTTGAATTATTTGGAATAAAACTCGAGAGGGTTACAAAAACCCTTCAACCGAGCTCCACACCATCTTACACGTTGTGATTAGCACCAAGGAATAACAAAAGGTCAGAAAGAAGAGAGAAAGGATCAAGCAATTGAGAAACAACAAAAAGTTCAGAAAAAAAAAGCAGAATTATCCAATGCTCACATTGATCTTTTCATAAAATTACACTCAATTAACAACAGTTACCTCGTTTTTGATGCTTCCTGAGATGAGTAAGTAACTAATCAAGATTCAAACTTGATTCAATTAAATGGATTTTTGTTGGAAACCGATCAATCTCTCTTCTTTTCTCTCTATTATGTCTTGGGACTATCTCTTCTCTCTTCAGCTCTCTCTCTCTGTGTTCTTCTTTCTTCTATGGCCAGGATGAGGTTTATATAGGATTAGAAGCTTAATTGTGATTGGTGGATTGATTAGTGGTCGGATTGCAATCTTTCAATTAATCTCATCCCTTGATTGCTTCTTATTCAATGGTTAGGATTAAGTTGTGTTTCTTTTCAGTTAATCCATTGACTTGAGTCAACACTTGACAGTTCTAGGTTGTTAGAGTCGGCTAAATTCTCTTTTTTATTTACTCCATTGCCACTCCCTTGCACCAGTTGGCTCTTCCACATTCCCAGGGCCTTCTAGAATATTCTAAGTGCTTGAACACTCCCAGTATACTCCCTATATAGTCTCCAAGTGCTTTCTAATCCCAATTGATCAATTAAAAACTCATTTTTTCACTTGAGCCTCACATTCGGCCTATTCATTCAATCAACACCTCTCTTCATAAATTCCTTTGATTGAAACCTTGCACAATCTCTCTTTGCCTTCTAGAATCGATCTAGCACTCCTGCCTGGTCAATTAAGCACTTTATCACCAAATTCAAACACCTATACCCATGGCCGGTTTGTGAATCGATGAAACATTGAACTAGAGGCTTCCAACAGTCACCCTGACACTTGCCTTAGCATCGTGTGTGTAAAAGAAGTGATCTTGCATAATCAATTGAACTTACAAGCATTCACAGAGGTAATTTCCATTTTCAAGTCGATTAACTACTTCTGTCAAATTCTCTCTCCTCTTTTGCTAATTCTTTCAATTGATTGCTTGAATAGGATCGTAGTAGTGCTTAGAGGTCTCTGTGAAGAGGAATTGAGGTTAGAAGAGGTGTAGAAGTGTTTTCCATTCATGGCGCCTTTGCACCCAAGGGGCGGAAGGAAGAGGAAGAGAGGAAGAAGGGAATGGGACGAGGAGGATCGACCTCGCCGCGCGCGGTGTACATGAGCCAACGTTCCCAATGAGGCAAAGTCGAGAGAGAGAGACACATGAGCCGTGCACACGCTCTATGCTTTCTTTGATTTAAATTTCGACGTGAATGTGTATAGACGTGGTGCAAAGTGCTAGTGTGTGCTATACTCTCATAGACCCGACATATGGGCTCCATCTCGTAAGCGCTGAGTCTAGGCCCATGGGGTTTAATTGCGAATTGATTAATAGCCTGCTTAAACATAATGGATCCGACTTGTCATGATCCGATAGACAGGCCACACAATTAATCACCTTGTTAATTATCTATGTTAGTGTTTAACTTGTCATTGAGGTGGCATCGCCTAGTAGGTGCCATGTGTGCTTTATGCTTACTTGTACCAATCGAATGAATAAGCCATCCGTCACATATGTGTATCTTTGTGTGATGACATGGCACCAACTGCGCCGCCACGTGGCATCCAGCGCCCACTTGTCGACCATCTTGTAGTATGGTGGGGCCCACAGTGGCCGAGGTGGACCAATAGGGAAGTGCCATATGGCACTCGGTACCGCCGAGGTGGCTCACTCGATGCTTTGCCATTTGGCACTTCTCTTGTTGTTGTGGACCATTCACAGGCCGCCAAATGGCAAGTGGCTTGTGATGTGGACCAATCGTGGACTGCCATGTGTCTTTGAGAAATCTGATAGTGTTCTGCCATGTGGCAAGGGCTGGGGAGGTGGACCAATGAAATATTGACACGTGGCATAAGTGGGACCCACTTGTCAGACATGTGGGACCCACATGGGTGAGGTGGACCAACGGGGGCGCCGACACGTGGCACCGACATGCTGAGGTGGCCCAATGAGGTGCTGACACGTGTCACACCCTCTCTCTTCTCTGATTCTGTGTGTATGTTTGGGATCCCCAGTTTGCACCCTGATGTGTCTCTGTCCCCAAGTTGCACCCAGAGTAATTTTGATTAAATCTCAGCCCTTGATTAATCCATTTAATCTATTCTATCTTCTCTGAATTTATTTTAATAGCTCCACTTATCCAAAAATCATGAAAATTTCACCAAAAATCTCTAAATTCATGATGATCATCCCTGTAATTTTTAATTCCATTTTTACCCTTGCCTCTTTGAATTAAAAATTCTTTTATCTAGAAAACCCTGTTTCTTCCTCCGAATTAATCCCGCATTTCAATTGTAGCTCGTTGTCTCTCGCCAATTATCTCTCTCTTGTGAGAAACCACCCTAACTAAATATCAATTAGACTTATATTGATATTCATTAGGGTTTGATCTGATCAATGATTGATTACTTGTCAACAATTGTTATAAATCTAGACTTGATCGATGGTTGCTCTCACCTTTGCACTGATCGCCTTGTGAAATTGACTTTCAATCCCTTAACATGAGGGTGATTTGGTCAAAGAGCCGACTACTTATCAAGCAATTGACACAAATCAAAGCATGGTTAGGTGGTTGCTCACACTTTGGCACCAGTGTCACCTTGAAAGCAAAATCACATTTGAAATTTCTCATGATTAGTCAGATCGTAATACTAGCTTGGCATCGACATCATTCCTTGTTGCACAGGATTATATCGCTTCGGGCCCTTAGGGTTTACTCGAGGGTAAATCCTTAGGGTTTAATCTTGACTCCTTTGATATTTTGGTTACCGAGGCGCTGGGCCCATCCGTCGCTGAAAAATGATTAGATGGATGACCCCTCTAGAGATCTCTCTCCCGGATCTCCTGAGGGCCATCCATCTCGAATGAATAGGAGATGACAGGGTATTTATATCCTTGCTCTACACTTAGGATTTCCTTGTGGGATTAATGCTTAACCCTTATTCCGGATTGATTAGACTCATTAGATAAGCTAGATTCATGTCGTTGAAGCCGCTTATAAGGGGCACCAGCGGGTCCCACTTGTCGAAAAATGTGATCATATGGTCGACCCATCGAGATTTTCTCTCTCTGGAATCTCCTGAGGGTCAGCCATCTCGAATGAGCAGGAGGTGGTGGAGTATTTATATCTCTGTCTCTCACCCTGACATTTCTTTGTGGGACTAATGAATTTGTTCCGGGGTTAGGCAGCGACCTCTTCTGATCAGTGGGCCCTCTCTTCCTTGTTTCTCTTCTTTCCTTTTCTTATGATTTATTATTAATAATTGATTTTATTTTCATTTATTCGGCTACTTATCCTTGGAATTTTTCAAGGGTAAACAAAATGGTTTGATAAATATTTGTCAAATCAGATCAAGCGATAATTTAGCGGACTTATTCACAAAATCATTGCCAAGAAATATTTTTGAGCAGCTTTCACATAAGATTGGCATTCGTCACTTAAAAGATGTACATTAAAATGAGGGGGAGTATTATACACGTTGCACTCTTTTCCTTCACTAAGTTTTGTCCCATTAGGTTTTCTTAGTAAGGTTTTTAATGAGGCAACATAACCGATCCGTAAGTATCGCTTAAATCAAGTTGGTCCCGAAGTACCAAAATTTAATATTTGTCCAAATAGTACAATATTAATAGTGTATAATATAAGGCGAAACATCTAAGGGGAAGTGTTATAAAATTAATGATAGATGTTTCACTTCCTTCACCTCCTCTCATTCCTCCACCTCCTCCCATAATGATAGAAGTTATTCATTCTCTTCACCTTCTCCTTAATTCTAGATTTAATTTTGTATTAATTTTCTTTTTTATTACATGATGTTTCTCTAGTCTATAAATAGAGGCTTGTATATTATTGATGGGGATATAGATCTCTAGAGAGATAATATAGAAATAAGATTTTAGCCTCTCACAACTTTTGTCTTCTATCTTTATTTTATAACACATATGATTTTTTTGTGTGCGCCAAGATATTTGTAGCTACGAATTTATATCATTTTTACACTGATAAATTTCATTAATATCAATGATATCCGAATATGACCCGAAAAGATTCCAAATGTACTATATGAATAAGAGCAATTTAAATGCAGCACCACAAAATTTTGCAAGAGATTTTACTCAATAAAACCTGTTAAAGAAAATGAACTAAAGCTAACTAAATTAATTAATCCGATCCGAACACAATTCTTATCCATCTTCAATTTATATCGGAACCTGAACCTAAAATCCGCAACTCATTATGAAAAGACTCGAACCCCAATGATTCATGTGATAAAGTTTATTCGAATTTGTAAGTGCACTGAACTCAAAATTTACGATAATGAATTATATAAAATTAATAAACTTTATAATCTAGATTAAAAAAGTTAAATGTTGGATGGTGGACATAAAACTAGACTAATGATCAAATTTCATACAATTCAAAATTGTTGACGATGCATTAAGGACTATTTTGAATTTTTTAATTACTTAATGGGTAAAGACAATGAGTTATTTGACAATCTTGATAATGGATTTTTAAATAAATATAAAAAATTTAAACATAGAATTTTTTATAGATATATTATTTTACTTATAGATTGATAGTGTTTTTAATTTTTCATGCAATTTCATTATCATTTGATAGTCAATCAAGCATCATTAAATTAAAATCATAGAAAATTATATAAATTTTTGATGATCTCTGATGTATTATTAATTAATAATGAAATTTAAAATTTTATCAAGTAAAATAATATATCACCATTTTTTTTATTTTTAAGATTTTTATAATATTTATTTAAAAGACAAAACTGGGTAGATATTAGAGGTGGCAATCGGGTGGGTTGGGTCAATTTGACTCAGTAAGATTATCGGGTCACGGGTCGGGTCGGGTATCGGGTCTTTTAGTGTCAGGTCGTTTTGGGTTTCAAGTCGTATCAGGTCAGATCGGGTCATCTAAGGTTAGGTCATTTCGGATTTCGGGTCGTATCAGGTTGGGTCGGGTTGGTTATCGGGTCATCTAGTGTCGGGTTATTTTGGGTTTCGAGTCGTCTCAAGTCGGGTCGAGTCAGTTATCGGGTCATTTTGGGTTTCATATTGTATCAGGTCAGGTCAGGTTGGTTATCGGGTCATCTAGTATCGGATTATTTCAGATTTTGAATCATATCGGACTAGATTTGATCATATCGGATCAGATTTCACTATCTATGTGTCTGATCTAGTCTGATCGAATGAATCAGATCAGATTGAATTTCTAAGTGATGTATATTTGAGTCATGCATGTTTCACCTTAATTTCAATTGAATTAAACTCTTTTATATTTATCTCCTCAATCATCAATTCATCGTCATCTATACAATACAAGTTTCATTTAAAAGATATATTAAATTATTGATAGAAAAATATTTGATAGATATCATAGTTAATATTATAATTAATATTAACTTTATTATTTAAATTAAATAACTCAACACATTTCAATTTGGATATTTACCCCTCCAAATTTGAAAAATAAATATTTATCATTCAAAATATCAAAATCTTGGATATCTACTCATAACTACTATTATCCTCATAGAAATTAAATTATAATTAATTAAAATTATAATATGACAAAAATAATCTTCCTTTCATTCCTGTTATTTGCTTAAATTTGAAGCAGTCTCTTTAAATAGTCTTACCCTTTATTTTCTATGGATTTTATGAGTTCGAGAAGGAGTAATCAAAAATCTTCGGCACAACCATCAGCCTCTCTAAAAGACTGATCGAGTTCTAACAGCCTCCTTAAGACACATGACTAGATCTTCTAGATCTTGACTGTGAAGAAAAATATATGTATTTGTTGAGAGTTTTAGATTTGAGATGTGGATGAAATTAAAGTTTAAAATTCATACTATTCAACTTGATCAGATGATAAAGATGAAATTAACGCTTCTCAATTTACTAGCTCTCAATGAAATTGAGCCGAGTTATTGACTGATGGAGTGGTATTTTTGTTCTTTTATAATTTTAATTAATTATTAATTTGATTTTTATGAGAATAATAGTAGTTTTGAGTAAATATTCAAGATTTTGATATTTTGATGGATAAATATCTAATTTTTAAATTTGGAGAGATAAATATATAAATTATAATATGTTATGGGATATATGTTCAATTTTGTCTATTTAAAAATTTATTATCAAGATTGTCAAAATAACCTCATTGTCAAGGATACGCCCCTACTTAATACGGGATAAATATACATTAGATCTCGTCATATTTTTCAAACATAATATATAGATAATGATAGTATCTAGTCTATATTGTTGTATTTCAAATTTAAACTTAATTTTCTAACAGTTATCCAAATAAAAGAAAATATCAAATTACCTCCTTTTTATAACTTTATAAATTAAGTATCATTGGAACTTATATATTTGATCATTAAATATATCAACTTATAAATTTAATTAAATTGAAAGGCTTCTATATTTTTTTTCTTTTTCCAAAGACTCTTATAGAATTTTAATGCAACTATTGATGAATTAGTTAAAATCTCATCGAGCTCTTCATACAAAATACCCTTATAATTGTTGCTGTACTTGCCACACGGGGAACAATTTTATTGCCTAAATTTTTGTTTTCATAATTTTTATCATCGTGATTCTTTTAATGAAGTCGCATACGAAATTGTGTTCAAATTTTTTTTTTTTTTTGCGAATTGTAGTCTCATTTGTCGTCAATCGTCATGCAGGAGCGGAACTAAAGTAGGCGTCCGATCACTCTCTCGATTTACTGAAAAATAAAAGATCATACCATAAAAATTAATTTTTTTTATCCGAATATTTTATTTATTTAAACTGGACACCTCTTATCAATCTCGTTTTTTATTACGCCGCATCCATTCAGCTCCTAAATTTGGTTAAACCAACACGTACGGAGAAATTCGATGTGCATTAAATGATTAAACAGAACATAATATACTTGCTCGAATGATAGTTCTATTAATTGATTTAACCCGTCCCGTGAAAACTCATTGACCCGTCCCGATCCGTGCCGTCAAAACCCGCCGACCCGTGCAAACCCGTCCCGCCCGGACCCCAAACCGTATTGACTTTTCTCTTCTCAGTGGAGACTGCAGTTGTATGATCCATCCACGACTCCATCGGCTTCCATGGCCACAAGACCTTTTCTACCCCTCCTCCTCCTCCTATTACCAATCTCTTCTCTCTCGTCTACCCTCAACCTCTGGCCTCGACCGACCTCCATTTCCTGGCCTTCCCAACCGCCATTCCCCTCTCCCCCTCCTTCTCCATCGAGCCCGATTTCTCTTCCCATAGGTACCTCCACCGCGCCATTACCCGCTACACCCGCTTGATCCTCTCCGAGCGACACCGCCCGATTATCCCTCCGGCAGTCAACCTCTCCACTTCCTGCCTCTCCTCCCTCCACCTCTCCATTTCCGATCTCTCCGCCCCTCTCCAGTCCGGGGTTGACGAATCGTATTACCTTTACATTTCTGTCTCTGGCGCCACTCTGACTGCTACCACTCCATGGGGCGCCATGCGTGGACTGGAGACCTTCTCTCAACTGGCGTGGGGCCACGAGCCTGTTGTCCCTATCGGGCTACGGATCTTCGACAGGCCGCTCTTCATTCACCGCGGATTGTTACTGGACACTTCGAGAAACTTCTACCCGGTTCGCAGTATCCTTCGAACAATCCGTGCAATGAGTTATAACAAGATGAATGTGTTCCATTGGCACATTACAGATTCACAATCGTTTCCGATTGTGCTGCCGTCTGAGCCGGAGCTGGCAGCAAAGGGTTCTTATGGGCCCTACATGAATTACTCGATTCAGGATGTGAAGCGGATTATCCAATATGCACTTAGTCGTGGAGTCCGGGTTGTACCTGAAATTGACATGCCAGGTGAGTGCTCAGGAATTTGTTTAGATGTTATAATGGGTTTGTAGTTCGTTTTTTATTTATTTTGTGATTAATTGACTGTTACTGCCTCGTTACTGGCAGCTACAGTAACTTACTAGCTTAATACCAGTACTTGACCTCAAGTACTTCCCCTTTTGACTGGCATTCTACACTCAGGAGGGCTCTATCCCCTGTGACATCAGTCATGACCGACACAATATCAGCATTTTTGTTGATGAAATGAAAATATTGACCGGCTTACATTTAAAAATTTCAACCAAACAATCAGTTTTAATGTAACTAAGAGGTTGTATGTAATTTTTGCAAAATAAACCAACATTTCCCTAACCTGTGGCCTTTCTGGCTAACCCTCAGTCCCTCACATAGTTAAGTACCCTTTTAAATTACTTCTTATTATCTATCAGACATAGAAATATTTCATGCTAGTTACAAAAGTAAAAGTCTTTGGTGTCTTTGGCAAATAAAGTTAAGGTATGGTTCTGAACTCCACTAAAGTTTCTTGATTAGCATCTCCTTTCTGGACTCGCTCTTAATGTGTATTCTTTTGTTCCTTCAAGGTCACACGGCATCATGGGCAGAGGCTTATCCTGAAATAGTCACTTGTGCGAACAGGTTTTGGGCACCAACAGGAAAGCCAGCGCTGGCAGCTGAACCGGGTACGGGTGAATTGAACCCTCTCCATCCCAAAACATACCAGGTCGCAAAGAATGTCCTCCATGACATATCTACTCTCTTCCCCGACCAGTACCTCCATGCAGGTGCTGATGAGGTCAACACTGCTTGCTGGGAAACTGACTCAGCTGTCACACGCTTCCTCTCTAACGGCGGAACCCATGACCAGCTATTAGAGAAGTTCATCAACTTGACCCTTCCCTACATCGTACACAATCTGAATCGCACAGTTGTTTATTGGGAAGACGTGTTATTGGGTCCCAATGTAAAGGTTGGACCTGCATCACTTCCTACTGAGAGCACTATTCTTCAAACATGGAACAACAGAGCCGAGAACACCAAACGGATTGTGCAGGCCGGGTACCGAGCCATTGTTTCCTCATATGACTTTTACTATTTGGACTGTGGGTATGGTGGTTGGGTTGGAAATGACAGCCGGTATGATGTACAGGAAACTGAGCCATCTGATGACCTGTTTAATGACCTAGGTGGGAATGGTGGGTCATGGTGTGCACCTTACAAGTCCTGGCAAAGAGTATATGACTATGACATATTACATAATTTGACTGAGGAGGAAGCTGAAAGGGTGTTAGGTGGTGAGGTCGCTCTTTGGTCTGAGCAGGCTGATGAGATGGTACTTGATGCCAAATTATGGCCCCGAACATCAGCAGCGGCTGAGGTGCTGTGGTCGGGTAACAAAGATTCAGAGGGAAGAAAAAGGTATGCTGAGGCAACTGACCGGTTGAATGAGTGGCGGTATCGGATGGTTGGGAGAGGGATACGTGCTGAGCCAATCCAGCCTCTTTGGTGCATGTTTAATCCTGGCATGTGTAATTTAGAGAAGTAAAGGAGGTAACTTATGGTGGCTATTTCATGTGGGTGACACAACATCTTATCTGCAGTATTTACCAGCTCATTATGCATTTTGCAGTAGTCAAAATGTGATATGAAATTCAATACGTATTAATATAGGATATTAGTGAACAGCTTGCATATGCACAAATAAATTGATTGTCAATTGAGTACAGATTTTGACATGCTAGTAGAAGCTTTCAATGATATTAACAAGGAGCAAAAAAGAACATTCTTGAGAAGTGAGAAACTATTTACTTTCGTCTGATTCTGACATTGTGCTTCAGACAGAGGTAGAAGAGGGGAGGGAAAGGGAGGAGATTGACCGAGTAAATATTTTACTTGTCAAAGAAGTTTACTTGCTCCACAATATATTATTTTGAAGGGAAGAGATGAGAAGTGGAGAGAGATTTCTATACGAACTTGATAAAAAATTTACACTCCAAATTTGGAGTGTTAGATTTTACTCTTCCATTACCACTAATTAATTTTACTTTCCTTCCCTTTCCTTTCCCTCTTTTGTGGAGCACAATTTAAGTGGAGGGGAGAAAATTATGTACCTGGCTTTATTGAAGGTTGAATTAAGCAAAGAATGCAAAACAAAATCGTTACCCACTGTTCCTGGTATTTCCGTTAATATTTATTGTACTCCTATGTAGTTTTTCTTATTCTATTAGTTGCACATGAGCTCTTTTTTCTCTCTTTTAAGATTTGATCGAGCTTCTTGGAGAGTTCATTTGGTGTTTTCTTGCAAGATCTGGAAAACAATGCAAAAGCTGAAAATGTATTTCTTATATGCGGCTATGCCTGTATCCTTGTTGAGGAATCATAATCAGAAATTCAGCATACAAACAGCATCACAAAGGCAAGGCAAACAAGCCAACAATTGTAATTATTGTTGCTTATCCGGTAACAAAAGCAATGCAAACAAGCAAACAAAACATGCATGCATACAACGGCTGGTGGATTCAAAAGATTTTCTCCTACCATTGAATCGAAAAAGTTTCTGATAGAAATAATTAAGTTTATTTGCATAGAGAAAGGTTCTCAGTACTGTTCCTCTTTTTCTTAAATATTTTGGTTGGTGTCTCGTGTGGACCCAATTATATAAGCAGTTATTGGGAAAATATGATCCTATCAAATAACCTGTCTAATTAACCTTTCATGGGCAGGCGCCTATCCTGAAATTGTTACTTTCACAAACAGGTTTTGGGTGCCAGCTGGAAGGTGTGCACTAGCAGCTGAACCATGCACCGGTGAATTGAACCCGGTCCATGCCAAAACCTACCAGGTCGTGCACTGCATTTTTCATACACTTCCCTTAATCACTTAAAAACCTTAACTAATTATTCAATTAAAAATTGAAATTTAAAATCAAATCTAATCTATCGTTTCTATTAAAATGAAGTGCGAACCTTTTGATTTTTGATAATACTAGGTTTGAAAACCCACTCTTAGCTGCGGTATCAAATTAGTATGAAAATTCAAACTGTAAAAAAAGTTTGTTTAGTATATGTAAGAATAATCCTCGGTCCCGAATGAATGCTAAATATTGAGTTCTTTTAATTATTAAGATCGGCAAAATAAAGAGACTCAAAATGCAAAAAAACTTGTCTGTACAAGATTTGGCACCCTAAGAAAATAAATATGACATGCAAAACTAAAAATTAACAAGCTTATAACCCCATTGGAACTCCTTAATAACAAAAGAAAAAAATTCAACCACAGCCTTTGTTGTAACCACAGAAATACTTTCAAATAGCTCAAAATAATACCAACCCGTCATACCATCTTCAGTGGTTCAACTGCCTTTGAAGTTTCAACTAATAGAAGATAGAAGGAAAAAAGGAGGAAGAAAGAATACTTTGGTAGTGATGCAAATAGTTTTTGAATACTTGATTCAGTTTCTAAAAAGAAAGTGCACAAATATCCTTGAATTTTAGTACTTGAGCCAAAATTAAACAAATCAAGAAATAATTGAGATTTGACGCAAGGTTGTTAAAGATAAAAAGTTACAAATAAGGTGAATTCTGAGATAAAAAAAGGTCATAAATCTAAATACTCTCATTTTAATCTGACGACAAAGTATTTCTCTTTAGCATGTCATGCATAAGTGTTGAGAAAGAATAATATTAGCCTCAGAATATTATTTATCACAGGCCAATTAAGTCAACAAATCAAGCTACAATTAAGACAAAGCCAGAATTAGTATCTAGTTGGATTCTTGTAATTAAGATGTAATTAGGCAGCCAATGTAAAATAGGAATGAGCCAAACGACTAGTAGAGGAGTTGGTGTATATATATACTAGTGTACAGAACAAATAAACTAAGAAATAATTATTCACCATATTTCTCCTTTTTACTTTTTCACATGGTATCAGAGCAGGAAAATTCCTGACTCAATAACAGTGAATATTGCTGCAGATAACAAGTCCTGCAGACAATATCAGATTATCACAAGGCTCTCAGTTGATAGACAACGGTTTCCTCAGCCAACAACTTGACGAGCTACCCGTGTCTCTCATTTATCATCATAGAGCAACTCAAAAAAGGGGGGCATCAACGAAAAAGGCAAGCCAAAATTATGTTCTATCAAGTAAGTTTCTTTCTTCCCAGTGCAAATTCTCAGTACAAAGAATAACATCGGTTTACATTCTTACCAACAACCAAAAAAATTCTGAAAAATCTGTACCAGTTCCCATCAAGCCATGTCACAACTATCTGATAATACCAAACTCACAACCCTAATCCTCACTGGCAACAAGAACTACATACCTTGGTCCAGATCGGTTACAATCGGCCTTGGTGGCAAAGGGAAACTCCACTTTGTCACTGGAACCAAAGAAAGACCCAAACCAACAAATGTAAACGAGGCAACAGCTGTAGAAACAACAAAAATTGAAGAATGGGACATCAACGATCAAATGATCATGTCCAGCTTCTCAAAGACAATGGATCCGAAAATCTCAAATGTGCTAATGTATTCCAAATCATCCAAAGAAATATGGGACAAGGCAAGAAATACGGTCAAACCAAAATTTTGCTCACATCTTTAGCCTCAAATAAGAAATCTCAAAAATCGACAAGATAATCTCAAAGAACAATGACCTAATGTAACCGAAATAATGTCCAAATGGGAGGAGCTTAACATATACCTCCCACCAACCACCGATCCGAATGAACTCCAAAAAGAACCGAGCAAGACCTTATTTTTACCTATCTCGGAGCCCTTGACCCCAGCTATGAAGCAATCTGATCTCAAGTTTTGGCATCGGCCGAAATGCCAAGCTTCGATGATGTGGTTGCGAGAATCGAGCAAGAGCAGTCTAGGAGGTCTCTCATGAACCCCCATCAGTCCGAAACCACCGAAAACCAAGCTTTCAAAACATACCACAACTATAACCCTAACCCTAGAGGACCAGCCCGACTGATGGGAGCTGCTACCTCCGCCTGGTGTGATCACTGCAAGCGTGCGGGACACAACCGAGAAGGGTGCTGGGTGCTACACCCTCACCTCAGGCCGGTGCGCAACAAAGGGGGTAGAGTCGGCGGAGGAAAATAGGAACCCTTCAGTGGCTTGAGCAAGGGACCATACCACATAAAATGACGGGACCGAAGCTTCTGGAATGAAGACCGAACCAACAAAATATCTAGGGGCCGACTCCTCTGGATCTTCTGTGGCGTCCACTACACAACTAGCAAATCTTATGACTCACTTGAGCAGCCTATTACAACAACATGTTGCAGGTTCTTCTAAACCTTCTATTTTTCATACTAATTTCTGTGATCTTCTAAAACTGTTGCAAAATTGTGCTCCAAAATTTGCAAATATCTGCCAATATAAAAGTAATTGGGTTGTAGACTCGGTGCTACCGATCATATGATTTGCAATCCAATTAAATTACAAAACTTTACCAAATTAAAGGAACCTCAATATGTCACTGTTGCTAATGGTAACAAAACTCAAATTCTTGGAACTGGTACCACTAATCTTCTTAACAAGAATGTTAAAGATGTCTTGTACTTACCAGACTTTAATTCTAATTTATTATCAGTGAGAAAAATAACTCAAGACTTAAAATGTGATGTTATTTTCTCACCAAATAAAGTGACATTTCAGGACCGAGTCACAGGGAAGAAGATTGGTGAAGGAATTTTTAGAAACGGTCTATATTATCTTGAAGACACTATCAATAAATGCTTTGTGTCCATAAGTCCAATAGATCGAGACAAATTATTGCACTGGAGATTTGGTCACCCATCTGATCAAGTTTTAAACAAACTCTTTTGTTATAAATTAGACTCAAATAATTGTGATATTTATAAGCTTGCTAAATAAACTAGATTACCTTTTTCTGTTTCTACTAGCGTATCAGAAAAATGTTTTGATTTGATTCACTCTGATGTCTGGGGACCTGCTCCCGTTGACTCATATAATAATTTTAAGTATTTTGTTCTTTTTATTGATGATTATTCTCGAACTACTTGGATTTATCTTTTAAAAACAAAAAATGAAGTATTTTCTTGTTTTCAAGAATTCTTTAATTTTATTGTAAATCAATATAATGCCAAAGTAAAGGTTTTTCGATCAGATAATGGGACAGAATATGTCAACAAAAATTTTGCCGATTTTTTTAAACAAAATGATATTTTACATCAAACCTCATGTGTAAACACTCCTCAACAAAACGGAGTTGCAGAAAGAAAAAATCGTCACCTCCTTGAAGTTACTAGGGCATTGCTTTTTCAAAATAATGTTTCAAAGATTTATTGGTCAGATGCAGTGTTAACAGCAACTTATCTTATCAACAGATTACCAAGTGTAAAGCTAAAAACATGAGTCCCTTAGAAATTCTCAAAGAAAGAAAGATAGATCTGGATCATATTCGAGTTTTTGGATGTACATGCTTTGTACACATCAAAAGAAATGATAAATTGGATAAGAATTCTGTTAAAACTATTTTTTAGGGTATTCTTCAGGTAAAAAAGGTTACAAATGTTATGATCCCAAAAATCACAAACTTTACATCTCAAGGGATGTGTCGTTCATTGAGAGTGAACCATATTACCAATCACACAAGCCATAACCTACCCAACCATCCACATTTCTTCCAAATAGTTTTTTATCTCCTCACGTAACCATTCAAGAACAGGTTGACTATAGAAGAAGAACAGATCGATGAACCAAGCGCAATTCCTTCAGGGGGAGAAATTGAGTCAAGTGGAGAATCAACTCAAGAAGAAATTGCCTTGAGAAGATCTACACGAAAAATCCGACCCTCTGTCAAGTTAAGGGATTATGTATCCCATCAGGTGATGCATCCAATTCAAAACTATATCTCTTATAAAAAGGTTTCACTAGAATACCAGGCCTACTTAGGTAACATCACAAACCAACTTGAACCGACCACCTTTGCTGAAGCTAATCAAAGCCCCATTTGGAAGAAGGCTATGAAAAAAGAACTTCAAGCCTTAGAAAAAAATAACACATGGGATATAATTACCTTACCAAAAAATAAAAAACATGTAGGGTGTAAATGGGTATACAAGATCAAATACAATTATGATGGTACCATTGAAAGGTACAAAGCTAGATTAGTAGCCAAAGGGTTTACTCAAACTTACGGTGTTGACTACCAAGAGACCTTTGCACCGGTAGTAAAAATGAATACAGTTAGAATTCTACTATCGGTAGCCACCAATTTAGGATGAAACTTATCTCAAATGGATGTCAAAAATGCATTCCTTCAAGGAAATTTGGGAGAAGAAGTCTATATGACTCTTCCTCCAGGACACAAAAATGAGTCAGATTCATCACTAGTGTGTAAATTAAAGAAGGCGATCTATGGCCTCAAACAATCTCCAAGAGTATGATATGCCAAACTAAGTTTTTCTCTTTTAAAAATTAACTTTGTCAAAAGTACAACGATTTCTTCTATGTTCATAAAACATTCACAAAACATCACTACTATTATTCTAGTTTATGTAGATGATATTATTATCACTGAAAATAGTAATGAGGACATTACAAGGGTAAAACAATATTTAAAAAAGGAATTTGATATCAAAGACCTTGGACAACTTTCATATTTTATTGGAATAGAAATAGCTCACTCAAGTAAAGGATTATTTCTATCTCAAAGAAAATATGTCCTTGACCTATTAAAAGAGACTAGTAAGTTAGGAGCAAAACCAGCCGGTACCCTAATGGAAACCAACATTAAACTTGGACCAGAAGATGGTGAACCACTACCTGACATAGAACAGTATCAGAGGTTGGTAGGAAAATTAATATACCTTACGGTTACCAGACCTGATATTGCATTTGCAGTTAATATTGTAAGTCAATTTATGCATGCTCCGCGTACCAGTCACTTGAGTACCATTGATAGAATACTGAGATATCTCAAAGGTACTCCAAGTCAAGGAATATGGATGAATAAAAACATTACTAACAATGTGGTTGGTTATTCGATGCAGATTGGGCTGGTAGCTGTGACAGAAATCAACCACAGGGTTTTGTACATTTGTAGGTGGAAACCTAGTGACATGGAAAAGCAAGAAGCAGAATGTTGTGGCACGATCAAGTGTAGAGGCAGAGTATCGAGCCATGGCATCCACAGCAAGTGAGCTTACCTAGATCAAGCACCTACTCCACGACATGAAGATAGAGTGCAGAGGAGCCATGCAGATGTATTGTGACAATCAAGCAGCAAGACACATTGCATCCAACCTTGTCTTCCATGAAAGAACAAAGCACATTGAAGTTGATTGCCACTTTGTTCGGGACAAGGTGCAATCAGGAGAAATTGAGACACCATTTGTCAAAAGCCAAGAGCAACTAGCAGACATCTTCACTAAAGCACTTGGCAAATCAACATTTGATAATATACTTAGCAAGTTGGGCTCAATAAATTTATTCGAGTCCAACTTGAGGGGGAGTGTTGAGAAAGAATAATATTAGCTTCAGAATATTATTCATCACAGGCCAATTAAGTCAACAAATCAAGCTACAATCAAGGCAAAACCAGAATTAGTATCTAGCTGGATTCTTGTAAATAGGATGTAATTAGGCAGCCAATGTAAAATAGGAATGAGCCAAACGGCTAGTAGAGGAGTTGGTGTATATATATACTAGTGTACAGAACAAATAAACTAAGAAATAATTATTCACCATATTTCTCCTTTTTACTTTTTCACAATAAGCGATAAATTAACAAAAGGACAGCTCACATCAGATTGTAGACATTAAAAGAACAGATAAAAAAATAATCAGATTATACTAGATCCGCATGAGAAATGAAAAAGAAAAAATATATTCAGTACTTAGATAAAATGAAATGAAATGGGGATAAACTTGCTGCATCAAGGAAAAAAAGAAAATTTATTGAATCCAAGCTCTAATATCTCCTTTATTTCAGAATTAGCGGTACATGAGAATCAATCTTTGATTTAGTAATAAAAGACAATATTCTTCGTGTGATAGATCGCATATTCGAAATTCGAAGAAAATTTTTTATATATATTTGTAAAATTTAAGAGTCTGACTCTAATTTTAAGAAAGAAAGTACATGCTTCACGAATCTGGAGAGTTTAGTCAGGTGGTTGAAATTGACTCTCATATGATCACAATTAAAGCCCAAATTGTCTCTCTTCATGGGAGGCTGCATATTGGAAAAAGAATAAAGGTCCTATCTAAATTAATTTAGGTCTGAATCTGCTGCCTTTTCCGATGGCAAGCAGGACTCTGCTCTTCGGATCGGGTGGCCAAAAGTTATCGAATAACAACTGCACGAATTTTGAGGAAGATAAAATCGACTCACGTCGTCGGGTCGACGAACAATGAATTTCATCCTATTACCTCACAGTTATTGTCCTTGTTTAAAAGTGCAAGATTTATCCTTTCATATTTTGTTTCCTTTGTGTATAGGCGAACATTAAACATCAAATCAGAAAAGAAAATGAGAATAAAGATTTCATATAAAGAGAAACAAAAATTGAGAATAATAAAATTAAGAATATTGCCTATCAGTATTAAAATTCAAATCCCAAAAATGTAAAAAAAAAAAATTCATAACCAGGTGATGCAAGCAGTGTAGAAGGCAGTTGTGGTCAAATGGAGGATAGACTTCATAAAGCAAAAAAAAAAATGCTTGATATCTGGAAACAAAACAGCCTAGCCTATTGTGTAACCTGTCAAAGCAAGAACCAGTAAGTAGAACTGCAAATCAATATTTCATACATCATATCAGTGTAATAATAGTAGTGTTTGGAAATATTTAGTTTGGCTAATGAAGATTTCATCCTTCATTTGCTTAATTTGAAACCCCAAGAAAAATATAAGTTCTCTCATCATTGACATCTCAAATTCACTGCCCATTAAAGAAGAATACTCCTCGGTAAGTACCGAATTAGTTGAGACAAATATAATATCATCAGCATAAACTTGTACTAATAAAAGATCATTTTTTTTAGTAAAGAGAGTAGTGTCTTTTTGATCTCTAATAAAACCATTTGAAAGAAGAAAAGAACTAAGTCTACCATACTAAGCTCTAGGAGTTTGTTTAAGACCATATAAAGCTTTTGTGAGTCTATAAATATGATTGAGATAAGTTTCATTTGATATAATGTAAAACCTTTGTGTGATGCATATGCCAAAAACATTCTAATGGATTCAAGACGTGCAACCAGTGCAAATATTTTTTCAAAGTCAATACCGGCTTATTGGGTATATCATTGGGCAACTAACCTAGCTTTATTTCTAATAATTATTCCATTCTCATCAAGTTTATTTCTAAAGACTCATTTTGTACCTATAATTACTCTATTATTCGGCCTCGAAACAAGTTCCTATACTTGATTTGTTTCAAATTGATTCAATTCTTCTTGCATAGCACAAATCCAATATGAATCATTATTGACATCTTTAAAAAATTTGGGTTCAAGTTGAGATACAAAAGCACAATGGGTAATTATTTTGTTCATCTTTGACCTTGTCCTTACATATTCCTTAGAGTCACCAATTATACTAGAAATAGAATGAGAAGATACTTCTCTAAGATCGGTTGGAACTTCATAATTTGAGTCTTGAGATGGCAAAATATGTTCTACACCGATATCATCATTTAATGCATTATGCTCCTCTTGCATAACTTGACTCTCTTCCTCTTGAGTTGTTAAAACATTTTGCACTCATTGTTGAGCCATTTCGATAACTTGTTCATCATTCAAGGTTGTTGAGGCATCTTGAGATGTTGAAGGGTCTTGTACATCTTCAACAATTATGGCTTGGTTGTCATTCAATACATTGATATCTTCAGCTCCATCACCTACAGTAGATGAACCCTTATCGACCCCAATGTTAATAGATTCATCAAATTTGACAGGTACGGATTCTACCACAATCCGTAATGTCGGTATGTAGATTCTATATGCATTACTTGTGGAGGAATATCCTACAAATACTCTTTCTATTGATTTTGAATCAAATTTGATAACTTTTGGTGTCTCATTCAAAATAAAATATTTAGAACCGAACACTTTAAAATATGACAAATTAGGCTTGCGTCCAATCCATAGCTCATATGGTGTTTTCTTAATAATTGAACGTAGACTTACTCGATTAACTACGTGACATGCCGTGTTAATCGCCTCGGCCCACAAAATTTTTGGAATAGTATACTCATGAAGCATGGTTCGGGTAAGTTCTTGCAATGTTCAATTTTTTCTCTCTACAACTCCATTTTGTTGAGGAGTATGTGGAGCAGAGTATTCATGCCTATACTCTCTTTTATTGTAAAAATCATCAAATTTTATATTTTAAAACTCTTTTTCATGCTCACTACGGATAGTACCAATTTTAGAGGATTTTTCATTTTCTACCCTATAACAAAAATTGAAAATTACTCAAATATTTTATTTTTTGAGGCAAGAAAAATAATCCAAGTAAAACGACTATAGTTATCTACAATAACAAGCACAAATTTTTTTCTTGAAATACTTAGAATGGTTATTGGGCCAAATAAGTCTAAATGAAGTAATTCTAAGGGAGAATTAGTAGATATCATTTTTTTTAACTTTGAAACATGATCTTACTTACCTTGCATGCTTGCATCACATAGTCCTTCGAGTTCATATTTTTTTATTGGCAATCCTCTAACTAATTCAAGACTTATCAACTTTTTGATTGAGTCCATTGAGACATGACCCAATCTCCGATGCCATAACCAAGAGTCGGATGTTATGGCACTCAAACATATTTTACCAAACTCGAAAAAACTTAGATACAAATAATACATATTATTATCTCTTTTTTCTTGATATAACAATTTATTAGTAGAACTATCAATGAGATTACAAGCATTTGAATCAAATGTAATATGATACCCATTGTCACAAAGTTTGCTTACACTTAGTGCACTATGACCATCCAATAGAGTTAAAGCTGTTTTAACTTCTATAATTATAGGAGACATCTGACATAATGCACTATGACCATCCAATTACACAGATGATTCTGTACTGTACAATATCATGATCCAGTAGACTATTTATTTGTGTTAATTCTTTTGTTTCATTACTATCAGATCAGTTTCAAGGTAGGTGTGTGTGTCATCCTTATAAACTTAATCTTTTCTTGATCCTAAGTAAATTATCAAATATAATTACTCATATAATTATACAGCTAGCAGATAATCTTACTGTATCAAGGGGCCCAATGATGCTATAACTCGTATAGAGATACGAATGATAATAGTATTTTTGGCAAACCATCTCTTCCTCCGCATAAGTTATGTATACCGAAGAGCTACCTTTATAACCACCTTTTACGGACAGCGTTTGATAGAAATCACACACATACATATATTATGTAGGAAAGATGAATACCTCATATTTTAGAAGTTAACACTGAATGAAAGCATTAATGACACAAATACGATTCCATTTAATGTTTCATTCGGGGTCTATCAAATACGATGTTCCTTAAACATCTATCTATGTGATTAAAATGATAACTATTTATCTATGGTACGTGAAACTTGACCATCATTTAATCCACATAGTAACCTGATAGCAGTTAATTAATGTTCCTGCTAATTATCTCGGTTAGTGACTTTTAAGAGTATATTTTATATTATGAAGTTTCACAATTTCAGTCATGAACTCGGAATGATTCATAAATTCAATAATACTCAAGGCAAAAAAATATCATTTAAATATCCAATTCATGAATAAAACTTTATGTAATAAATTTATCGTATTATTGACTTCAAGATTATTACAAACTAACAGTATATACACAAATAGTTTGATGTAGAATATCCTTTTATTTTAGAAAATTTTAAAAAAATTCATTCACAAATTTTATCCTATTATCGGTCCTAAATGTTTTAATTTGATAATTAAATTAATTTTCTATAAAATTTGAAATTTTTTGAAAGTGAGATAGAACTTCACTCTTATTTTTCATTAAATATAACAAAGTAGTCTTAGAAAAATTATCTATAAATATCATAAAATATTTGTATCAATTATAAGAATCAATAGGTGTAGGATCTCATACATCCGAATGAACAAGTATAAATAGTTCATTGCTATTATAATTTGATAATCTAAATAGTAATTTAGTATATTTTCCTAAATTATATATTTCACAACTGCTACAATCTAATTGAAATTCTCCCCCAATTTTTCATCATTTTTATATTAAAATTAAAAAAATTCTCCCTCAAATTATAAAGTCTATTTTGCAAAAAACCTTCACCAATCACACTCTTAGTTATTCATTCCTGAAAAATCACATCTTTCGAGGGAAAATAATTTCACAGTTTAATTCATTTGTGATTTTACTAATGAATAACAAATTGGATGCGTAATTTCTTACATGCAAAATATTTGAAATGATTTTTGAAAAGAAATTAATTGAACCACTCCCTAATATTTAATTGGAATAATACTAGCTAGTATTTCCATTTTATCCTCATTTGCAACAATTACGAATTGTTCTCCCTCATAATGCTTATAATTATTCAATTTTTTTTATCTCTCTTCATATGATCAGTTACACTCAAATCAAGTACCCAACTTGTGTTTAAAGAATTTTGAATTAAATTAACACACATATCAGAGGATGCCTTGTGTTTATTTTGTTGGAATATCACAGAAAGTTGTTGATAGAGCTACCACATTTGATCCCGGTTGAACTCAGGAGTATTAGAGGCACACTCTACCTCATTCGATCCGGCCATCGCAATAAATCTCTTCTTCTCTTCTTATCTTCTCTCTTCTCATCACAATTATCACGACTCTCCTACTACCTCCGATCAGCTCCTCTAAACACTTATTTCTTGAAGTCGCCCCTTTGTTGGAGGTTTGGATGGAGGCACCAATACTCCACCTTGTCATGGCCCACTTTTTTACAAAACTCACATTGAGTTACTTGATTTTCCTTAAAGCTCGGGCTAGGGTTTCACCTTGTTGCTGCTATGACCTTAGCTTATGGGTCATCGATTGACTGTAAGCCCATCACTATCCATCTGGTCTCTTCTACTTCAACTCTATTCATGTCCTCATCGAGTGAGAAAAGCTATGGCAGTAAGAGCATTTGCAATCTAACAGACTCATAACTTGAGTTTAACCTGACCAAGAACCTAAAGACGTCATTGATAAGTCTCAATTATACATATATACAATTAGGGTTTTATCTCAAAAATTATCTATTTTATGTTAACTATTAAGAATTTATTAATTTTTATGTCGAGTTCGAGATATTATTGTATTTTATGTGTTTTAGGATTTTCAGAGCAAAAGAGTATGATAATGTTGCTGCCTCGTTCAAATTTGAGGTTGTCTCTCCAACAGCACAAAGAATATAAACGAGATCAAGATTGCGCATGGATAGTAAGTCACATTACATGATGATCATAAAATCTCATAGAATGATTGAGATTAAGTATGATGTTGTAGAGCTTGTTCTTAGATTTCCAATGAACTTGAAATCAACCCAATCGGAGTTCGGATGAAAAAACTATGGCCAAAATACAATCAGTGCACAATAGAATTTCAAAAGTGCGGTCCACAATTTAAAAATTATGGTCCACAATTCTGGAACTCATCTTCTACTAGTTATGTTTCAACTTGTGACCAAAATTACGGTCCACAATTCTAAAATTACGGATCGCAATTATTGACGACTGGAGCGCGAATTTGTGTTTTGAAAGCGGTTATTAATTGAAATTAAGATGTTTTTACACTCATTCATCCCATACATCTCTCAACTGACTCGAGAACTGATCCGAAGCAAGAAAGAAGACGAAGAACACCATCGGAGAAGAATTTAAAGAAGGAGAACTCAAGAACCAGGTGAGAAATCATAGATCTTCTTGGTGTATTCTTTTCTTTACTCTTTTCTCATGTTGTGTTGTTGTTTAAACATGAATCTTTGACATAATTTATGGCTAGACACCCTTCTAGGGGTCTAGATATAAACTCAATAACTCGAACGGTTTAATTGTACTCATATGTTGATCTTTTAGTTCCTGTTATTTGTGATTGTTGTTTTGTCTAAATTAAATGCTTAGTTTTAATCAACTGTATGTTACCCTAGAAGTGAAAGCATAAATCGAAAGGTGAAACTGAATTTTCTGACCCAAAACAGTAATTTAGGTCGTAGGCCAAGTACTTAATCATGAAACTTATTACCTAAGGGAAAACTGAGGAAAACCCTAGAAAATGTGTGAGGTACCGAAATGCGAAGTACAAAATCTAGATTATGCCAAAGTGCTTTACTAATTTAATGGTCTTAGACTTGTAAGGTGAGATACTTAATCATAAAACCTGAATTGTTGAAGTACGGTACCAAGCCACAAAAGTGTAAATTTAGTACTAAAGTCTGAAATTGAATCCCCGATAAATACTAGAACATATTAAAATATCAAGTAGAGTGAATTAACCAAGCGAGTGAGAGTGGAACTAAAAATCCCTAGAGTCCTTTATTTGATAAACTTTTCAGTCATTGTTGTTAGATTTATGCACTTTTAATTTAATTCAAAACACCCATTTAATTGTCTAGATTAGTGAATCTTGTGAGAACCGGTAGTTCACCCTTATCCTTGTGGTTCGACACCCCGACTACTACTTGACTAGGCCGTACGTTTACGGCTAAAATTAAATATAAATTAGGGTATTTATCAGCTTAGCAGAATACACATCACTCATCTATTTTTTCTTATAAAAGGGAGAAGATTTCTGAAATGGTCGGATTTGGTTGTTGTCTGATCTGTTGGAGCTCTTACTGTAGTCGATATACATGAGAATGGTTCTTCTTCTTGCCATACATTCTCTTTGTTTTGTCCTACATTTATTGGGCAATAACTTGGTATGTCATAATTTTGGATATGTGAAACTTCATTATCGCTAGAAGCCATCTAGCAACTCTGTTGTCACTCTTTCTCCACACCTAATAGCTTTTTTCTCATTTTTTGTTGGGGCTCCGGAAATTCCTGGTACTGACATGGTTAATTCGCCGGTGACATACTCCAATTTATCTTCGCCAATTAGCCCAAATGAGACTTGTATAGCCCATATGTTGTAATTCTTGCCATCAAGCAGTATTGAGGTAGGTTTTTCTATTGGTTGATTTGATATTTTTTTTGTTTCTAGTTTTCTCTGGTACTGATTTGTGCTTTTCTGGTACAGTTATTTGTTGATTTTGTTGCTTGCTGGTTTCTGGTATAGTTGTTTGCTAATTTTGTTGATTGTTGATTTTTGGTACAATATGTTTGCTGGCTTCTAGTACAGTATTTGATGATTTTTCTCTGAACTTTGATAAGGAAAGATGTTATATTATTGCATCTGAGATTTTCTCTGAACTTTGATAAGAATAGATATTATACTATTTACTAGTTGTTTCCTTACTTGCTGTGCAGTGTTTCACTACTAGTTGTTGCTTTTAAAATTTTATCTGAACTCTGATAAGAATAAAATACTATATATTGGTTGTTGCCTTGTTTGCTTATATAATATTTCACTGCCAGTTGTTGCCTTTTGGGATTTCAGAATTGAGTCAGGTTAAACCTACTTTGATACCATGTTGAGAAAGTTAATTTTAACGATCTTTGATACCATGTTGAGAAAGTTGATTTTGACGATGAACGGCTTTTATTAAAAAGACTGAGAGAAATTATAATGATATCTACAAGACTTATATAGTCTTGAGCTCTAACAAGAAAACAATAAATTTTACAGTGCAAACACTGTACCAGTAGATAGTTGCTTGTTAAAAATAAAATAAAAGTAAGGGTGAGGTGACAATATCCTTTTATCAAATAATTAAGGAAATTAGTTATCTTTTTTCTTTAATTAACCGATGATGATATTAATCCTCACAGATTTGAGGTTGATTCCCAAATTACCCAATTAATTTATTTACTATTCATAATATTCATACTATATCCTTACCCTTTAAAATAAATGAATAATAAAATAGTAAAGTTCGCTAATGAATGATACTAATATATTAATTAGTTTTATCATAATTCATGAAAAAATATTCAAACTCATTTCTTTATAGCACGCGACTAATAGTATCCAGCGATAATCCCCAAAAAATCCCCCCCGTAAATGACTTTCCATTTTCAGAAAGTTTCGCTCAACTGCACTTAACAAACTTTTCTTTTAAGCACGCACACAATTTCTTTCAATTATTTACTGAATAACACGATAAAAATTAAACTTCACAAAATAATATTTTCTCATAAAACAACAAGTATACTTTAAATATATCTTTATATAATTTTATCAGCCTAATAATATATTCAATATCAGAACATTCTAATTTATGTTCAACATCAAAGATATATGTCATGCATGTATAATAATATATTATATGTAATTAGATATAATATCTATGTGTTTAGATTTCGTAGTTAGGTATTTAGATATGTGTTCTGGGTGTTTAGATATTTATCTCGGGTATTTAGATATATATTCTAGGTATTTAGATTTCTTCTTTATGTATTTAGATATGTGTCCTGGGTATTTAGATATGTGTCCTGGATAGTTACATATACTATCTAGATATTTAGTTTTCTTACTTATGTATTTAGATATGTGTTTTGATTATTTAGATATAATATCTAGATATTTAGATTTCTTATTTGAGTATTTAGATATCTGTTTTTACGTATTTAGGTATTTAGATTTCTTATTTAGGTATTTATAGATGTGTTATGAGTATTTAAATATCATTTATATGTGATTATCTGGAGTATGCAATTTCTTTCAATTATTTACTGAATAACACGAAAAAAAATTAAACTTTATAAAATAATATTTTCTCATAAAACAGTAAATATACTTTAAATATGTCTTTATATAATTTTATCAGCCTAATAATATATTCAATATCACAACATTCTAATTTATGTTCAACATCAGAGTTATAGTACATGAAACACATTTCAACATCATAAGTTGTAAGGAAGAGATAATTCAAAAAGAAAGCGCTACACGTCAGATCTAATTGAGAAGAATATTGAAGAAACTATATATATGAGATGTCAGGTTCAATTAGCACATGCTTAATTAAAAGAGATGACGCTGATAGCGCGTGAATTATTTGAGGGATGGAAGGTCCGGGAGAAAAAGATCTTCTTTATATGTACCTCTATTTTACTAATAAAAATAAAAATAAAAATTATAATTAAATAGTTTCAATTTTCAATATTAAAGAAGAGAGAATTAATTCATAAGACTAAAAACTATTAATTTTATATCAAAAAAAATAATTATAAGATAACATAATTATATTCGAAATAATATAAATTATTTTTAAATAATTTATTCTATAAGATAACAAATACGAAATGATCTTTATTTCATATTCATTTACTAATAAATTTTTTTTATCTATATTAATATTAATTAATTTAACAAAATTTTTTTATCCATATTCATCTTACCAAAATATGATACGATCATTTATGAAATATCATTCGTAGCCTACCGGTTTCGGCCCATGCATGTACTAACTACTAACTATTTTGTAGTGCTCAACACATCTAATCCATCTGTCAACCAATCAGAGAACCTCCATTTACCCTTAATACTTAGAGCATTTTCAATGCAACAACCAATTCTAATTTTTTTAGGAATAATATTATTGTCCCCAAGAGTTCATCCCTAAATCGCATCCCCAAATCAAAACTTTTCATTTTTGCATCGCTCGTTCTTTCAGTTTTCTTTTTTGACAGATAGCAATGACATCACCCATAATTTAAAATACTTTGAAAATTTGAAAAACCAATCGGCGTCTCTATATAATAGAGTGTTCATTGTTCCCAATTTTATCTCAGTTCTTCTCTCAACAGTGCATCGCTCGAAAATATTCTTCTCTCAACAGGGTTTCTGTGAGGGGTGTGTTGTTCAAGATAACTAATTTTTGCTTTCTTTCAATGAGTTTTTAAGAATCAAAATATAATATTTTTATATTACTTTGCAATTCGATTCTGTGTAACTTCTCTTTCACGTGCATACGAGAGGGCCGAGTGGTGCTTCTGTGGTGCCTTTTTTTATTTATTTAAGAACATATTGTTTGCTTTCTTATGGTGATGGAAATCAAGAGAGTCATCATATTTGAATCTTTTCGACACTTCATAGGAGTCTTGATCCATCATTTTCTTTCTTTCTTTTTTCCTAATTTTGTGACACCTCATGTGTCAGCGATAAATATGAAAAAATTTGAGTTTGTTGATAGTTCAATACAAGATTTGTCCTAGTGATAAAGATGTATACATCAAGATTATGTAGTTTAATTTGATTTTAGATTTGCTTTTGTATTCTTTATTAACGTAGATTCATTGGACAAATGAATAACAATTCTTTATTTAAAAACCATGATTGATTGTATGCAAATTGAGTACATTTCATAAAAATTGACATATTTTTTAGATAGACTGAGATCATTATTTTTTTTATATTATTTCATTTTGGTTTTCCTGATTCAAAATTTGTGGTATGGTGAAATGACGAGGATTTAAAAAAAATATGAATAAGACCACTTAAAATTACAAATAGCTTACTACCTGAAGTAATACTTTAAAAAGTATTAACTATAATAATATATTATAATAAATATTGATGACAACTTTAATTGATATAAATAATACAATTGTCAACTTAAATGAATATAAATCAGAGACCATATATTATTCAAAGTAAGGCTTTTATATTAACTATTAATATCTAAATGAGAGAATATAAATATTGGTTATATTGTATGATAGGTATTATTAATTAATTTAATTGATATTAATAGTTTATGCAATAACTATAAATAGTCAAAATTATGCAGTTTGTCTTTTCATATTCTTGTCTTTTTGAAAGTATATTTTAAGTCAAAGCAGTTAAAATAATGTGTTTTATATTTAATATAAATAACTCAATTGATTGATATAAATAACATCAGAGCGAAAAGAATAGATGCTTCGACATCAAATATTTGAGTCATTTAAAAATGAATTGTTGTACTAACTATAAATAACTGTTATAATTAGTATATATAAGTAAGAAGATATCACTGTAAAAAACTTCATACCGAGCATTGTTAGTTAGTATATAACAATGATCTGTTTCCTTGATGTAAATAGAATCAATAATAATAATTATAAATATGGGATCAAATATTATCACTACAAGGCCAACAATTAATAATTAAGACCAACACTAGTTTGCAAAGATGTCAATCATAAAAGAAAAAATGTGCAACTATTCGATTTAATGTAAACAACGATAATTGTAATTTTTATCTAAATAGCTTGTTGTTCGAGTACCGCACTTAGTCGCTGGTTCAAACAAAGTCGCTCATTGACCCACTGATTCGTACATGATCCGTACAGTTAAATTTTGAGGATTTTGCTTGGGGACAACATCATTGGGACTATTATCAACCTCCAATTTTTTATTACTGTCATGTTAGATTTAATTAGAGAAATTACTAATTGAAATTAACACTCTCCAATGTAGAAACCATCTCTAAATTTTATTTATGCCAAGTCATTTAGTGAAAAAAAATAGATTTAGCAAAAATGATCTCCAATGCTAAATTAAATGAGTTGCTAATCTGATGTGACAATTAAAAATGAGTTGTTAAATTAAAAACTATGTTTAAAGTTTTTAAATTAGAAATTGCCTCTCTAATGCTAAAATTAAAAATAAATAATGACACGTAGAAATAGAAACTCAATAGAAACTTTCATTAGAGATCTCTTATCACAAACCTTTGTAATCAAATTGTACGGTCTAAGCACCGTTGAATGCATGACCGATCTTAGATCGTCGGATCTGAAATCGACAGTTCTGATCTTTCTGGACGATTCAATGAATATCGTAATAAAGAACAGGAGCTGGACCGCTGATGGGAACATTCCAACAGGAGAAGTACAGGGCATCAATTATCAATTTAATCAAAGGTTAATTACACGGTACCTCATGTTGTACCCACGACAGTTCCACTGTACCAAATGGCTGACTTGGAATTTACATTCTATTTTGTTGTCGCCAAGTTTTGCAGGATTAGATGCTTCTCCATTTTTCCTCAGGTATACAAGATATGCCCCTCCAGCACAGCATCATCATTCAAAGGAAATGGAACCTCCAGTTTTTATGAACCGGAGAAGATCAGATGACAGCTCGACAGTTGCCAATGCCATTGCCAGTGTCAGTGCCTACAAAGGGGACCCATACAAGACCTCCAAACAAATATCATATCATCTCTTCTTTGATTTCTCAAAGTACTGCTTGAAATACCATCCAGAAGTCGTTTTAGAATTTTACAAGTGTCTTTTAAAATCGCTCTTTTCCAGCTTTCTTCCCCATTAGAATGCAACAAACCCCCTCGTCTCTCTCTCTGGTTTGACCTGATTACCTCACTTTCTTAGTCTATTTCTCTCCTCTTCTTTCCAATTGAGGGGCAGAAACAGCTGAAAAAGAAATTACATTTCGAAATTAATTATTTGGTGATTTAAATTCTGAAATTTGGAGCCTTTGAGAGAGAAATGAGGGAAATTATCAGTATTCATATAGGTCAAGCGGGAATTCAGGTCGGTAATTCTTGCTGGGAGTTGTATTGTCTTGAGCATGGCATCCAGCCTGATGGACTTATGCCAAGGTTTGACATAAATTTTGATACAAAGTCTCCTTTTTATGCACTATTTTTGTTTCTTGTAGGCCTCCTTTTATTGTTACTTGGTCTGATATTTTTGTTTCCAACTTTTTTTCTTCTGAATTAAAGTTGAATTATCTGCAAATAAGTGTTTGATTTGCCTAAACTAAGAAAGTAAGCTATTTAATAATTGTCTAAGTTATTCATTTATCATTTCTTCAATGAAAAGAAAAGTTACGGAACCCACAAAAAAGCTGCATTCTAGTTGCTTATGTAAGCATAGGAAAAATTTGCATTTGGTACTTATTGCAAAAAATAATTCACAATAGTCCAATAGATAAAGGAACAATGCAAATAAATGGATAACTTATAATATAATCGGCAGTTATACAACTGAATTATTTAGTTTAGTAATTACAAGGCTGGGTATATATGAGGATAATTAACGGGAGTATTAGATAAAATTCTTAGGTCAGTCATGCAACTATAATTAATGTATGTAAATAAAATATAGGTTATAAGAGATTGTGTGAAGATTCTGTTTGTATCTTCCTGTTGGGTTTCTTTTAGTTTTCTCCCAAATCAAAAACAAAGAAAAAAATATGGAAAAAAATCATGCCAGCTGTTTAGTAATGTTCTGAAACTTACCATGGCTGGTGTAGGTAATATATTGCAGCAATAAAGTACAACCAGAAAACATCTCTAATAATCACAGCCAACTTATTAATTGCTTAGAGAAAATTAACAATTGGTTTGAGTGCTGAGCACTAACTTTTAGTTGGACCATTTCAAGAGTAATAATTCAAGAATGTGAGCTTTCTCTAGCTGGGGCAATGGAAAATCATAATTTGCAATTTCTTATATAGAAATTCTTCAACTTGAAGTTGTGAACATTCCTGTCTATCACAATCCAAGTGTTTTTTTTTTTGAAGAATTCTAGGATGCCAACTGGCTGGGTTACATCTGCTGTCCAATCAACAAACCGAACCCAACCAATAATTGAGGAGTCCTTCTATGGTACCATATACTATGGAATTCTTCTGGACTGGTTTCATGCAATGCATGGTAGATTTTTACAATGCAGGCAACTTTAAATTTTGTATTCAACAGTTTGGATGCTATACTTTTCTTGTGGGGTAGTCTAGAGGACGTGAAGTCAATCTCGAGGGCCAAATTAGGTCTTCAGAGTTGATGTGATGGCCACTCGTTTCTTTTCTTGTTCAAATTATTGAAGAGTCCAAGACGATTCTTGTTCTTTGAATTTTGATGCATATCTGCAGTATTTTAAAAAAAATATTTACAAGCATACTGTCAATTATATCAGCTGTAAAATAAATTAGTCAATATAATCAATTTTGTTTGTCTTTTTTGTTCCCCAAATGCAATAATTAGGTTGCAAATATTTCTTATACTTTTCTAATACATGCAACTCTTGGTCGAGGGCTTCTCAACATATGTAATTATTTGCCCAAAGAACTTAGTTTGTTGTGATGACCCTCTTGTTTATTGCTCATGCAGCGACTCTTCGGTTGGAGCAGAGAATGATGCATTTAACACATTCTTCAGCGAAACTAGCTCAGGGAAACATGTGCCAAGGGCTATATTTGTTGATTTGGAGCCAACAGTGATAGATGAAGTGAGAACAGGCGAATACCGACAGCTGTTTCACCCTGAGCAACTTATTTCTGGCAAGGAAGACGCTGCTAATAATTTTGCTCGGGGACACTATACCGGTACTGTAATTTTCTTTAGTTGATGTTTCATGATGGCCTAAGTGGCACACTGCCCCAGTAACCTTTTCAGGCCTAAATAACACAAACAATTTGCCTATATTTTGTTCCTTGTGATCCATTTTTTTTTCAATACTTCTTTTGCCTGGTATATGCAGAACACCAGTACCAATCTCAAACTGGTCTGGTATGTGAATAACATTGATAATATGGAATTTGTGTATGGAACTAGAACAAGATCATATGTCTAATTTAAAATTTAAGCATTTATCAACGCATAAATCTAGATCAAATTCGAAAAATAAAAATAAAAATGAATGTTCAAGCATGAGGACATACAACAGTCACATACTGGTCTTCATAATCTGCACGGATACAGATACAGTACACTCATATTCGATGTGATGCAGATAAATGTATATGAAGTCTTTATTTTGATGTTAATCTGATATATTATAAGTTTTGTTCATGAAAAGAAATAGCTTTTTAAGAACAAACCTTAAATTATTACTCTAAAGCATAAAATCAAAGCTATAAAAATAGAAGCCTTTTATTTTCATTCAATGCACTATCTGCATAATTATAATGGCTGGATTAAATAGACTGACTTGACAGGAAACCATGAAAGAACAATTTAACAACATTAATAAATGTAGTATTTATGCTTTATTGGCTGCATGTGACAATATTTTACAAAAAGGGAAATGAAATTTTTGCAATTTGAGATAAAAACTGGACAAAGCTTCAGAAGTTTAATTTCACAATCATTTTTTTCTTTGGTAAAAGCCATCCGCTCTATATAAGGTGGTGCTTCAATAAGAAAGGTGCTTAACAGTTAGCACATTCTTTTGTAGTAAAACTCATATCTTCGCACATCTACTAACATATGTCATTTAAGTTTAAAGTAATACAGTTATCAGTTTTCTCTGAGATATGCAACCTGTTTGCCTAATTTGAGTTAAAAGATGGAACTATGGTTATACACACCATTAATATCTGTTTTATGTTATTTTATTATTTAATTCCTCTTTTGGTGTAATCTTATTATGATCCAAAACTTGGCTAATTTAGATCCATCCGTTTGAGTACATTTTTTTGCTGATTGAATTCACTTTTAAATTTTTTTAGTGGGGAGGGAAGTCATAGATCTATGCCTAGACCGCATTAGGAAACTTGCTGACAACTGCACAGGCTTGCAAGGATTTCTGGTTTTCAATGCAGTTGGTGGTGGCACTGGGTCTGGACTTGGCTCATTGTTACTTGAGCGTTTATCTGTTGACTATGGAAGAAAGTCAAAGCTTGGTTTCACTATCTATCCATCACCTCAAGTGAGTGAACCATGATCTTTAATTATACTGCTTGTTTGTAAATTTTCAGTGGTGCTATGCTGTGTTCAAATCTTAAATCATGATTCTGTTAATAGCGGCACTGTCTTTTTGACAGCATCTCATATTAAACTCTAGACCTTAATAGTTCATGGAGAAAACCTAAGAACTCAAAATTATCTGAGATTTCAGTCTCTTCATTCTTTTATTTTTATTTTTTTTGTTTTCAGTCTCTTTTCTGCAATAATCTACATCTTATTTTAACAACATTAAATCTAAAGAAGCTTAACAACAACATTATAACATATCGTTTCTTGGCCACAATTAGGTGGATTTGTCACTATTCAACTTTACTGCACAACACCTAATTTTTCCTTATATTTAATTGTATTAACCCTTATCTTTTCCCCTGAATGCAGATCTCAACAGCTGTTGTGGAACCATATAACAGTGTGCTCTCAACTCATTCTCTCATCGAGCACACCGATGTGGCTGTCCTCCTAGATAACGAGGCCATTTATGACATTTGCCGTCGGTCCCTTGACATTGAGCGACCCTCCTACACCAACCTCAACCGCCTTATCTCCCAGACCATCTCCTCTCTCACAACCTCCCTTCGGTTTGATGGAGCCATAAATGTTGACATCACGGAGTTCCAGACCAACCTTGTGCCATACCCGCGTATCCACTTCATGCTTTCTTCTTATGCCCCTATAATCTCATCTGAGAAGGCTTACCATGAGCAGCATTCAATACCAGAGATCACTAATGCTGTGTTTGAGCCAAATAGCATGATGGCCAAATGTGACCCAAGGCATGGGAAGTACATGGCATGTTGCTTGATGTACAGGGGAGATGTTGTGCCAAAGGATGTCAACACTGCTGTTGGGGCTATAAAAACCAAGAAGACTGTTCAATTTGTTGACTGGTATGGAAACCTGTTTTCTGTGTGCCAAATACTTTTCTTATGCTTTCAGAAAATTCAAGTTTACTGGTTGGTAAACTGACTTGGGTTATGGTATATAACTAAAAGACCATGGATTCAAAATTATAACAGAACTGCTCCTCTGGCTAACATTTAAAAAAAAAAAACAGGAAGACCGTTCAATTTGTTGACTGGTATGAAAACCTGTTTTCTATGTGTGCCAAATACTTTTCTTATGCCTTCAGAAAATTCAAGTTTTCTGGTTGGTAAACTGACTTGGGATATGGTATATAACTAGAAGTCCATAGATGGAAAATTATAACAGAACTGCTCCTCTGGAACATTTGTAATAAACCTTTCAGTGATTATTTCAATTCTGTGAAAGGTTTTGTATGTTTCTTTTTTCATCTGAACTTATGGTTGCTTAAACCATGCAGTTCACCATATTTAACTTGTCATGGGCAGGCTATCTAGTGTAACCTGATACAAGTAATTTCAGCATTCATAGCAACATAGTACCATGGTTTATATATGGTACCTGTTAATAAATCTTAACTGATCTATCTGGTGCTCCTATTGGGGTTAAATCCTACTTCTATTGTACATAAGCTACAGCTAGAAACAGTGTACTTCTCATAATATTTTGGGTACTATTACCATGGAGACTGGCAAAAGATACTACGAAAATTTTAACTTGTTATTTCTGAAATACTGTTCTCTGATTAAAGGTGTCCCACTGGATTCAAGTGCGGCATAAATTACCGAGCCCCAACTGTAGTGCCAGGTGGAGATCTGGCAGAGGTGAAGCGTGCAGTGTGCATGATCAGCAACAATACTGCTGTGGCAGAGGTCTTCTCACGCATTGACCACAAGTTTGACCTCATGTATGCAAAGCGTGCCTTCGTGCACTGGTATGTAGGTGAGGGCATGGAAGAAGGTGAATTCTCTGAAGCCCGTGAGGACTTGGCTGCTCTTGAACAGGACTATGAAGAGGTCGGTGCGGATGATGCGGCAGGAGAAGAGGATGGGGATGAATATTGAAATTTACAAAGAATGAAGTGGTTTGGTTTTCTTTGAGCTTGGTTTTGGACTCATTTCTGTAGTGTTGTTGTATTGTTATAAGAGTATAAGACTGATCTGTCTTTGGAGGTAAAAGTTTGTATGGTTTTGTTGGTGGTTCGTTGTTGCATGTGATAAAGTAGTTGGAGCCTTCTAACTATTGTGTGTAAAGAGACGAGCTTGATATTTGTGGACATGATTTGTAAGTAGTTTTGTGGTAAATAAAATAATGTGGGAAACACCTCACTCAAAACCTTTGATTTAGCTTTTATTTCATCGCTTTACAACATCTTATACGCGAGTTCTTATTGAAGCATTCTAGTCTTGTTGTTAGATTTTCAAGGCCTCCTGTGTGTTAAAATGCGATGATGAAGTGAACAGTGTGCTCGGTACCGATGTGTACCGATAAGTCCAAAATCTGCTAAAGGGGGATACTCATCAAAGAATAAATGCACATAATTTGTAACAGTTACTAATTTTATTGTCTTTCCTTCATTACCAAAAAAAGTTGGATGCAGAGAACGAGCAATTTCTCTATATCTTATAACTTAACGCTAGAGAAATCTAATGTACCTTAAATCTGCAATTGATATTCTTGAAGGAAAGAAAAAGGAGTAAAAAAACAAACAAGAAAGTTGTGATGGATGATGTTACCAAAAAGGCTAAAAGATATCTTGCTAATTGTGTTGTTGGGCCTTAATAGCATAGGCCCAATGGGCCTGCTGAGATAGCCTGTTGAATTACCTTCCTTCGAGCCCTCCAAAGCGCATGCATCCTTAATCACTACCGAAAGCGTGTGACGACGACGAGATAGTAATCTTAAGTTACGAATGGACACAACGGAGAAAAAAGAACTGGAGGCCATTTCCTCCGGCGGCGGCGGGGGTGTAGAATCCGAGCAAGAAGGGAAAGAAAGCGAACGCTACGCTCGCGAGCTCAAGGCTGGACTCCATCCTCTCAAGGTTTCCCTTTCGATTCCTTTCTTTCTGGATTTGTCTGATGTATCCTTTCCTTTTCTTCATCTCCGATCTTTGTGAGATCACTTGTTGCCGGTAGGGGACTAAACGATCTGGGGGTGTCGCGTTCTATTTCTTGAAATCGTAATTTGATGAAAGGAGTGCGAGTCTTTGTTGGAGGCTTAAAGTAACGACAGTAAGTCGAGATATATCTGTAGCTGAAAAGATACTGGGGTTTGCAACATTATTCTTATTGACGTAATTGTATGGTTCAGATCTGTTTACATACGGTTTGCACTAGGCTTGTTGGAGGTAGTAATGTAGAATGACTGAAGTTCTTTTGGATGGTTTGAACTTTCAAATTGTATCCAAAAGTTGTAGTGAACTTAGGAGAGATTTGTCAGTTTCTCACTTGAATAGTGCATGGCTGATTTTGATTTGCTTTCACCTAGTACATATAGAATTCTAAATAGTATTTTCTGAACTTGAAATTGAGCTTATTGTTGGATTTATTCTATAGGTCTTGCTAGATAAAATGTACTGGAATTGACAAGTATGGTGTTAATAAAACAAAACTAGATCTTTACCCAGTACTAAGCCTCAATTATGAAATTTTTCATTGTAATAATGTTTAAGTCCCATTTAAAGTTCTTTTGGCACCATAACAACACAGTTGTTGGGAAAAAAAAATCGAACAGTAGGAGCTAGGAGATATGAAACACAACTGGTGCCCAAATTGTTACAGGTACACTTATGGTAGTTCCCTTCCAATTTTTGTAACTTCATGTTCCTTTTTGTTAACAATCGCTTTGCTTTACTATTTTCTTGTCAGAACAAGCTTGCATTCTGGTACTTAACGAAAAAACCTGGAGTATCATATGAAGACAATATCAAGAAATTTGTTGAATTTAGTACAGTATGTTTCTTTTTTTTTCCCCTTTTTTTTTGTGCTAATAGTTACTTTATTTGCTATTGTTGTAACTTGTGATGCTACTAGGATGGGTTTTACTGTAACAGGAATATCAGTGATAAATTATATTACTAAACTAAAAGCAAGTACTATTTAGACAACCTAGTGCCCCACCATGATTGACATGTTTATCAGAAATATTGAGATTTTCCCCTTACAAATAACATCTAATAGTCCATCTTATTTCTTCTCATACTTCTGATGTAGTATTGGACTGAGATTTTTAAGTGTTAGAACTGTCTCTAATATGAGGTTATTATATTGTAATATGGGAAAATCTTAGCCCTATACTGGGCAAACCATTTACGTATTATTTTAAGAGAAGGGATCAATTGACAATGGGTTATTTTGACAACCTTGACAATGAACCTCTAAATAAATACAAAAAAAAATCTTAAAAATAGAAAAAAGTTTATAGATGTGTTTTTCTACCTTTAGATTGATGGTCATTCAAATTTCATGCAATTTCAATATCGTTTGATAGTCCATCAAAAACCATCAAATTTTCATATAATTTGCAACGGTTCCAAATTAACGGTCTTTGATAGACTATCAAACGATAATGAAATTGCATGAAATTTGAATGACCATCAATCTAAAGGTAGAAGAACACATCTATAAACTTTTTTCTATTTTTAAGATTTATTTTATATTTATTTAGAGGTCCATTGTCAAGGTTGTCAAAATATCCCATTGTCAATGGATCCCCACTCTTATTTTAAATTGATTAAAGGTCAACATAATTTTATTTACAAGTCAAATGTGTGATTAAGATGATTTTTTTCAGTAATTTAGTCAAATTTTACTTGATTACATCTTAGCTTTAGCTCTTTTTTTTTTTGTTAATTGTAGTATCTTTTCATATTTGGAGATGGCAATTGCAATTAGAAATAACAAACAAGGGATATTTTTGAATAACATTAAAGAATTGTCATAGGTTGAAGGATTTTGGGTCTGTTACTGCCACCTGGCTCGGCCTGCCACTCTCCCCCCTCCTATGGATCTTAGTCTTTTTAAAGAGGGAATTCGGCCTCTTTGGGAGGTAATTTTTTGGTCATTGAGTATGTCTCTAAGTTTTATGTTAATTTCATGTTCTTCTGAAAATGTTAGAATTGTATACTGTAGCAAACAACAACAACAACAACAACAAAGCCTTTATTCCCAAATAAAGTGGGGTAGGCTAGAAATGAAATCCAATTCGAGATCAGAGATCTCAAATATTCCAAATACTGTAGCAAACTAGTGTAAAATTATTTTGCCATTAAACCTAGGGGTTTTAGAGGAACATATGATTTGATGAAGTCAGCCATTTCAATTGGTGTATAAGACTGAATACTTGAGTTTGAAAATTAAGTGTTGTTGTGTGATATTTCATATTGTAGGATCCAGCAAATTCTAATGGAGGCAAATGGATCATCCGGTTTAAGAAAGTTATTTCAGGTCGCTTCTGGGAAGACTTGGTATGTTTCTTAAGAACTTCAATTGTATTGTGCTCTTTTCTTTTGTTTTACAAACGACATATATACATTTTTTCTTATTTGTTTTCTTCCACAATAAGAAAAACCTGTCATTTTTCGTGATGATCACCTTAGTGCCAAGTCCAAGTAGTCTATGATCTTTTTATCTGATTTATTTGAAATGCTTTAGGAAGGTGAAATCCTTTAATAAGGAACAAAGTTCAACTTTCAAGGTTGTAATATCAGAAGCACAAAATTGAAGGCTTCTTGCTAAAAAAAGCAATGCAGCTTGCAAGCTCAAATTTGTTCTACACTGAGGAAAAGATTGTCTCTGCATCAAATGGTCTTCTGAGATGTACACTATCTTGAAGATCATACTATGACGACTTGCATTTCCTTACAATTTAAAATGGAAGAACATAAAAGAACAAAAGGAAGGAAGTTCTTTACAAAAATATTCTTATGTGGGTTGACTGAAATCAGTTATACATGAAAGGTGTCTTAGTCAGGGTGTATTGAGCCTAAAGCTTGGAAAGATGCGTGAAATTGATTCCAAATGAAGATAATTGTGAAATTGTAGCACCATTGGGTCACAATCTGAAATTGGTATATTGTGTTTGCTATTGAGTTATTTTAAGCAACTTTTTGCAAAAGTTGGCACTTTTTGCATATTCGATACATTGTTGTTAATTTGTCATGTTCTTAATTATTCAATGTTGTTAGGTATTTATGATTGATGTCAAAGTACCGGGCAGTTTGCTGTGACTTCTGAGTTTTTTTTAATATATATATTACTTATTTAATTTTGTTAAACTATTTGCAGGTTCTTGCATTTGTTGGAGACCAACTTGATTTTGGGGAAGATGTGTGTGGCATTGTACTAACTGTACGCTTTAATGAAGATATTGTGTGTGTTTGGAATCGGAATTCTTCTGACCAGCAGGTTTTTGTTCCTCTATGAATTTAAATTATGGAATACTATATTCCTCATTACATTGATGCTGGTTCAACTAGTTCCATCTGGTCAGTTGGATGAATTTTAGTTCCAATTTGAGCTTCTGTTAGAAAAAAAAAGTTTTCAGTTGATAAATTTTGACCAGGACCCCAGCAGTTGTGCCAATGCATATATCAATTAAGTTAAACTTGGATGGTTTGGGTCTATATGTATAGCATCCCAAATTAGTAAACAAGGTTGGATAGCCTTTCTTCTTGTACACATTGGGCAACATGCTTCTTGGTGATCAGTCTTGACCTGACTTATTAATTGAATGGGAAAAAATGGTACTCTACTATTGTAAAATATGTTTACCAGTTACTGGGAACCGATTCTCTTTTGACACACTATTATTTTTGGGTGGTGGTTACTAGGTTATCATGGCTTTGAAAGATTCAATAAAGCGGCACCTGAAGCTGCCAAATAGCTATATAATGGAGTACAAGCCTCATGGGGCCTCTATTCGTGACAACTCATCATATAGGAACACTTGGATAAGGGGTTGATTGAAATTATCTTAGATTCCTGAGTTCAGAAAGATGTTTATTCCAAATGTGTACTACAGTACTAGTATGTTATCAGGTTATGCTCACAGCATCTGAAAAATCATCTTATTCTTGTTTCTAAGTGCTGCTCTCTAAATTGTTGCTTCTGATGCATCCATCTTACAGCATATGCATACCAGCGTATCGAGTTCTCCCCTAACGTCATGTCTAGTACCAAATATGACGCAATCTAAAACCGAAACACTGATATTTATTGACACTTGAACAATAACAAAGGGAAGCAAATCCAACACAAATTAATAAACAGCATGTGCATACTATAGAAAAGTAATATAGTGAATCCATACGACAAATGAACTATACATTTTTATTAATTTTATTAACCAATTTTTTTTCACATGTTAATGTAACCATTCCTACCATAAATTAAGTACATATAAGAACGTATAAACAAGTCAGCTTTCAAGTGCCCATAATGAAACAAGACGACAATTCATCAACCGGCTTAAATTGCGTTGACTGATTACTTTATCAGTATAAATGAACAGGAAAAGGCAACAACAATAATTTACAATTGCCTAATAAAAGTTAAGTGCTAGACTAAATTCTTCGTATGAGAACATATGCATCCATCTCTGATTGTAAATCAATAGTTTACCTATAACATACTAGAGATTGACCTGCGTGTTCTCTCTAAAGACCACCACAATCTTAAATAATTAAGGGAATATACCATTAAAACAATATTGATAACTTATGTTAACTTTAAAAAAAATAGAATAACAGATAGATAATTAGATCAAAGTTGCAATTTCTGTTTGAATCTCTCACCAAAAATCTCCACAACTGCAAGCCCCATTTTCAAACCGATGGAAGCGATGGATATCCCTCAAAACCACAACTCTACCAGTACACTTTGTCAGATATTTTATGGCCGTATGACAATCATTGCATACTCTAATGTTTTTCATCACCCGTATAGGCAACCCTTCTGGCACAATCAATAATCCTAACCCTATTGCCAACCTCTCACTGTGGTACCTCACTTCTCTTTGCACGCCGCTTGTATCTGGCTGATAACCTGCTGCCTCCATTTTCTTTCCTACCTCTTCCATAACATGGTATATCTCAACAATTCTTTTGTGCCTCTGATCACCCGACACAAAGGTATGAACAACTCCACCAGCCTCAAGCCAGCTCAGCCCTGTTTCCTTTCTCAACCCAGAATCTCGCATAGCTTTTCTTGCCTGTGCAGCCTCGAGATGCAACCCTGCAGCTCGATATGTACCAGCAAGTAGCATGTGCATGCCTGAGCTACGTGAGCCCATTTCAAATAGCTTCTGTGCAGCAAGAGCTGCAGTATCTGTGTCCTTGTGAATGCGGCAAGCGGTTAACAATGCACCCCACACTGCCTCTATAGGTTCAATTGGCATTGACTGAACGAAAGAGAGTGCTTCAGAGATGCGACCCACACGGCCTAAGAGGTCAACCATAGCTGCATAGTGTTCTGGGCCTGGCTCAACACCATATCCTGACATGAGGGAGAAGTATTGCTTGCCTTCATCTAGGAGCCCAGCATGACTGCATGCAGTGAGAAGGCAGAGAAATGTTACATAATTTGGTTGGAAACCTGCTGTTTGCATTAATTTAAACAGGTCGAAAACCACATGTGGTTTTCCATGTTGTGCAGATGCAATGAGAATTGAATTCCATGCACCAAGATTTTTCTCCGGCATCTCATCAAAAACCTTGTACGAACTATCAGGAAGACCGCATTTTGAGTATAATGAAACCATAGCGCTACCTACAAAAGGTGATGAGTCAAGGTTGACTTTCACAGCAAGACCATGCACGAGTGCACCAAGACTGAGCAATGTTGTCTCAGCACAGACACGAATAATACACGAGAAAGTGAAGTCGTTGACCTGAAGCCCATTACGCAGTGCAGACTGGAACAGAAGCAGAGCTGAAGAATGCAGTCCCGCATCAGCATAGCCACAAATGAGTGCCGACCAGGAAACAACATTTCTCTGAGGCATTTCATCGAACAGCTTCTGCGCCTCCTGGAGCAACGAGCATTTTGCGTACATATCAAGAATGGAGGTCAGGACAAAAACATCCGTGGCAGAAGGGGTTTTAACGGAGAGACCATGGAGGGACCGCGCGAGGGAAGGGTCGGAGAGGTAGGCAACAGCTCTTGCAGCAGAAGGAATGGAGCGGTCGGTAGGAGGGACACGGGCGAGGAGCATGGAGCGGAAGTAGGAGAGAACGAGGGAAGGGAGATGGTGGCGGGAGAGAGAGGAGAGGAGAGCGGGCCAGGCGGAGGGAGAGGGAGGGGAAGGGAGGGAGTGGAAGGAGCGGAGGGAGAGGAGGGGGAGGTTGCAGCGGGAGTAGAAGGTGATGAGATGGTTGGAGAGGAGCGTGTAAGGGGAGGAAGGAAAGGAGCAGGGGATGCAGCCTGATTTGAGGAGGTACGCGTGGAGCTGCTGGCCGTGCCAGAGGGAGCGAGAGGCCGAGAGAGAGAGCAGCAGCGAGATGAGTGCGCGTGGGTCGCTCGCTGGAGGCAACCGCAACCGCTGCTGCATTTGGCGTCAAAGAGACGGAGAGCGCCGACTATTGACCGTTGCGACGCAGCCGATGCTGCATCAGTCACCTCTCACCTGCATGTCCTTCTGTTGTGAAGTGGATTCCATGATTTGCATGCATATACATATCTATTTCTCAGCATTGGTTAACAAAAGTTCAAATTGTACTGATATTTTAACTGAATAATTTCCAACATATATATGTCCGAAATCACGTATTTCATATTACATTTATATATCTGAAATATATACTCATAGGAATTTTTTCTAAAGGCGATGGTTCGCGTAAGAACGAAACGAACCAACTAAAACACACTGGAAGTTTCTAAACTTCTCCACGTTAATTTAAGCACCCACAATTCACAAAAATATCTCTTAAATAACAGTCATGCATGAGACACCATACATCATTCATGGAACTTGGAAGCAGAGCAGCTGCTGCTGTAGATGTGGGTCCTGTGGAGTCCTTTCAAGAAGAGGAGGCACTCGGCACGTTGACGGTACCTGAGCTTGATCAAGTCTCCAATGACATGATAGACCGATCTTGATTCCACTCGAACCACAACCGGAAGTCCCCGTTTCGTAGCGAGCAGGTCCTGCATGCCGCGTCCTGCGGCATACAGAGGTTTGTTCTTTGTACTGACAAAAAATGTAATTGTTCTTGATGATTGCTCCGGGACGTATGATTCCTCTCCCTACAAAGCCAGTAGAAAAACAAAAATTGATTCCGGTTTAGTGTGCCATTGCCAGATTGCTAGAACCTAGCCTAGCCCAAATACAAAACCTTTATTTAAATAGTCAACATGACAGATGGACAGTACTGAAATTTTTATTATCATATTTAATTCCGAATTATGTTTTAAATACATCTAGAATATATATAGTACTAATTAGTTAGCAATGACACTGCCCTTTAACTAATTATATGGAACTTGATATTGGTTTATGCAGAATTGAATCAAGTAGTACATACCTCGGATCTTGCAAATGTCAATTGATCGAAGATCATTTCCAGTATGGTTGAATCAATGTGCAAACCGAATACTTTTGAGTAGTTTTCAATATATATGCTCATGGAGCAATTGCAATCAAGTATGTTTGTTATTACACCAGTATTATCCATTCCTTCTCCAAGGTTAAAGTGCTCTATTTCACCAACCTATAGAGAAAATAAAATTATATGTACATTTTTGTAGAAATGAAAAATGAAAATTCTGAAAAAAAAATAATACTAGTTGTACATATATACCATGTATTTTTTTTTCTGTAGATATATTGTTTGTATGTTTAATTACTTCATGATCGATCTAGTTCGATCCAGAAGACTGCAAGCTAATATTCCAATTTTTTGTTCTGGTTTTTAGTTCATGGTGTACACACACAAACACAAACGCACACTCTATACAGATAAATACTACCTTAAATGAGAAATGTGGCTTAGCAGGCTTGGTTGCCAAGAAGAAAATGAGAAACGCAAAAGCGAGACTAATTGCCAACCTCCATGCCAGCTGAAACACAATGCAGCATCCTGACGAAGTCGGATCAACCGACGCAAACCTCCAAAAGAGGCTTCTCCTCAAACCATCCTCTTGTAATTCATCCTCCCCGTGCCTACTAACTATAGTAAGCACTTGCCTCTTTCCACTGTTGTACGTTCCATCCACATATGATCCCTTTTTATCATGGAGGAATGAGTTGTTTGATCCCCGCGAGGACGAGTACCGTGAAAGAACGAGACGGGACGTGTCATCTGACTGTCGGTGAGCGGCATTTGATTCTGAGGTGTCGTCAGGTGGAAAGTGTGGTGAGAGAAACACAGAGTCCGGAGGGTGCGTGAGGGCGTGAGAGGTGGTGGTGATGGTGGTAGCTGTCGAAGGGCTTTGTACATAGTAAATTGGTGGAGATGAGCAATTGTAGAGAGGTTCATTCTCTTCTACCATCATGGTAGTGTTTGTGTTTGAGTGTCAGTGTGTGCGCTCGTGTTGTGTTGTGCAGCTAGAACGAGAGACGCTAGTGGCCGAGGGCTTTATGTAGATCTGACTTGAGAATTTGTATTTTTGATTGGTCAGACCCAAAATTAATTAAACAAATTGAAACATCACTTCAATTGCTGAGATGGACCAATTAACAAACTCACATCAATCGTTGAAACATCTTGCGACGCACCGTGCAACGTAGCGTAACATCCATTCGACAGATTTTTTTTAGTAAATAAAAAAATAAATAAATGAAAATGGTATTATTTTTTATCGAACCCAGTCAGACTCGAGTTTGAAACTCGGGTCCAGATATTTTTTTTCTTCTATTTGTTTAGTTATTATTTTTAATAGATTTTAATAATTTATTTAGTTTGTTTATTATGTTTAAATATTTATTTTTTAATTTAGGTTATTTTTATGGGTTTTAATATTTATTTTTTTAATTTAGCTTATTTTAAAATATTTATTTAATTATCTTATTATGAATAGCAACTACTAAAATATTTATTATAAACTAAAATATTTTATGGGTTTTAATATATTTTTTTAATTTAGCTTATTTTAAAATGTTTATTAAGAATAATTACAGAATATTTATATTTTTAAGAATGGTTCATATTAAAGAAAATATTCACTAATGGATATGGACTATAACAAAAGATGCTATATTTTTATAATTTAATTAGAAATTAATAACATAGCATCACAAAATAATAGGATCAAATGAATAGAAACTACTAAAAAAATGATGCACTGAAGTAGATTATTGTCGCAATTTGTTCAGAAACAGCAATACAGCTGACATCAATAAATTATGGTGTGTGTATGTGTGCGTTTGTATTATAGTCAAGCTTTATATTCTCAAGCAAGGCAGATAATTATGACCTCAAATTATATTAAATAAAACTTGTAAGGTTATACTATTCAAGGTATTGAAATTAATTAATTGGGGGTACTTAATTATTCAGATCTCACGAACTCGAAGCATTATTGCTAGCCATGCTTAATTAAGGGTCATAATGGAGAATGTATGTTGTTTGTCCATCTTTAGTCCAACTAGGTTAATGAATATATTTCAAGATTTTATTATGATATAAACGGAGTATGGAGACAGAAGATTGATTATTGGATGTATATGAGAAATCATGAATGCACGCCAGGATTTGTTTAATGTTACAGTCTTACCGAGAGAAAAATTGCTGCTCAATTAATGTGATAGCACTTTAAATGTTGTACGTGCATGGAAACGCATCCAATGTCTCGTAAATTAATTGTTCATTAGGAAGTTATCATCATTCATGTGCCCTTCCCCTCTTAGAGTCTATTTTATATATCTTACAACATTGCGTGGTTGGATGCAATGAGGGCACTAGTATGTAATTCAAAAAGTTATCTTCGCTATCTTGAAGACAAAGCAAGTAATTAAAAATTTCCTAATCATGGTATAAAGGCCTTCCATGAATTTAACTCAAAAATTACATCAAATTATGTTTTAATTTTAATTTATCATACTCATTAAATTTTTTATATGAAAATCTTATGAAATACAAAAATTTAGAGTGTTTTGAGCTTTTTAATTCATGGTTTTTAATTTTTGAAAATTAGCTCTAAAAATAATAATAAAATATTTAATGTTTGAACATTATTTTCAAAAATTAAAAATGATGACTTAAAAAACTCAAAACACTTTAAATTTTTGCATCCCATAAGATTTTTATATAAAGAATTTAATGAGAGTGAAAAATTAAAATTTAGAAATGATTTAATATATTTTTTGAGTTAACCTCACGGAAGACCTCCGTGAGCTTAAGCTCATGGTATCTTTACTCATATATCTATACTATATTATAAAAAGCATATCATAATTATTGAAATATCCTTATTCAATTTATGATTGAGATTATTTGATTTTATAAAAGCAATGGTTTAAAGATTGTTCAAACTCATTTTTCCTCTTCATTTCATTTTCTAATTTTTACTAATGTATTTATAGAACATTTAAAAAAAATTATATACCAAATAAATTAAACATCAACTATTATTAAGTTTTATTGTAAAAAAAAACTACACATTGTACAACTTTACTCAGAAAAGAAAAATTATTATATTTTATGTATTATCTTTTATTAAATAATAAATTAATTTTATTTTTTAAAATTTAAGATCCTTTGTAATTGATTTATATATAAATTATATCTAAGAAAAATATATTATTTCTAATAAAATTAATGTTGAATATATTTTTTTGTAAAAAAAGTTACATATCGAATAATTAAATATTAAATATTATTAAGTTTTATTATAACAAAAAAACTATACATTATACGACATAAATCTTATCCAGAAAAAAATTATTATATTTTATACACCATCTTTTATTAAATGATAGATTAAATTTATTTAAAAATTTAATAGTTTTTATAATTAATTTTAAACATTAATTATAATAAAATTAATGCTAGTTATAAATATTTTCACAATTAAGAGGGTCTGCACACTAGTATGCTAGTATTATAAAGAACGTATGTACCAAATTTGTCCATTAATGTTCAACTTTTCAGTCTTTTCTTAATAATCAAAATATCCCTAATCGATTGACGTGGATCAATATTTTAAAAAACTAACGGTTTATATTTTGAATATTATTTTTTCTCTCCATTTCATTTTCTATTTTTTTATCATGAATAAATGGAAAATACAAAAAAGTTATCTATCAAATAAATTAATAGTGAACTATTTTTAATTAAAAAACTATCTATTATACAATTTTATTCAAAAATTATTATGTTTTGTAAATTATATTTATTAAATAATAAATTAATTTTATTTATAAATTTAAGAGTCTTTGTAATTAATTTAAATATAAATTATATCTAAATAAAATATATTATTTATTTATAATAAAATTAGTATTAGATACAAAAAAATTTAAATTAAGAGGTTCTGCATAACAAATGAGTTCCGTACTAGTCATGGTAAAAGCACAATGTTTTGTATTCTTTAGTTTGCAGTGAAATCATGCACGTTCATCATGAGCTTTAAATGAGAATTTGTTCATGTGTACGTAGAGTGGTGGAACTACCTGTGGCCCAGTAGAGTCACAAGACTCCACTCAAATTTTAATAATCTTAATTATACACTAAATATTTAGATGGATTAGATGAATTTCTAAAAAATAAAAAATAATGATCTCACTGAGATGTATAATAATTCTAAAAAGAATCTCATTAGTTTATTTTATTCTCTTTAATTTCAATTAAAATTTAATTACAGCTCACATTAAAATATAGCAACCCACTAGAAGAAAATCTTAGTTCCGTCTCTGTATACGTAAGAGCATTGCATACAGTATATGTGGGATGCAACTGGATTTGCAGATTTCCATGTGAAGTTTATTAAAAACACTTGATTGGTCCAGTGGTTATCCTCTGTGAGCGCGCTGGCTAAGACAGTACTTTTGATTGAATAAATTTAAGTTGTGTCATATAGGCGAATAGAAGTTAATAATCACTTAAAACAGAGAAATCAAGTCTTTTGTTGATGATTTTGTTTCTAACATGCATCGATAAATTACATAAATGTTTGGAAACAAAATCACCTAAAATGTTTACTCATTAAAATTACAGTCCAATCACATGGTAAATTTGCAAGTCATAATTTTCAGTATAATTACATATGAACTGGCACATTGCTGGTAATCATGCGAGGGGAGTGCAATGAGCACGCCAAATGAGAGTGGTGGGGAAAGCAGGAGTAACTTCAAAGGTAGGAGTCTATATATTTGGCTAGTCTGTGATAAAGAGGAGTTGATAATGATCCCATTTTCTCTCTCACATTTAGTAAAGATGGAAAACTGATCATCTGACAGACACAAAGCTTGTTCTGGTCCCAAAACAGCTGTTAATTTTAGGATGACTGTAAGTAAGTTAGGATCCGTTGGATATATAGTTAGGTTGGTTAATTTCATTGGGTTTGTCATAAGTTTTTGCTGCTCTGTTCAATAGAGATGACAATCGGGTGGATCGGATCGGATTCGGGTTAGATCGAGTGTGGATCGGATTAATTTGACTTTGTAGAAAAAAATAGATCAAGTCAGGTTAGGTCGGTCAGATCGAGTTGGATCAATTTAAATATTGACTTTATTCGGATCTTAAATTAATTTCAATTGAATTATATGTTATTTGATTTCGAGTCAGATCAGATCGATTAGTTTGATTTTTAAAAAATCAAATTGGACGGATTTATCAAATCGATCGGGTTTTTCCTCATCTATGAATCTAGTCTTTGGTAATTGAATATGAATATTCTCCTACTTCTCTTGAGAAATCACATCCTTCCATCAAGGAAATCTGATAGTATAGTAATTCATCTCAATTAAAAAAATTGAAGAAATTATCATAAATAAAGTTAAAGGAAATATAGGTAATAGATAAATGAATTCATGCTGATATATATCAGTTGTACTTTTCTTTGTGGGATCAAGATGGTCGTCTTTTTTCACTTTCCTTTTAATATATTTAGAGGTGACAAAATTCAATCCGATTCATCTGGATTTTAATCCGACCTAATATGTTTTTTTAGAAAAATGAAATTGATCTGATCCAATTTGATCCGAAATTAAATGATTTGAACCCAATTGAAATTAAACTAAAATTTAAAAAAAAATATATAATTTGACCCGACTTTGATCCGACCCGATCCGATCCGATTTCTTTCAGAAAATCAAACTGATTCGATACAATCGCCCAAACATGACCCAACCGTCTCCTCTCTAATCTAGTTAGTCTCTATGATGAAAAATATGTCGACTATGGATTTATAGCGCCCTTAAAATGTTTTTGAGATTTTTAAACTAAAATTTGAAAGAAAACATATAATTTGAAATTAAACTAAAATTTGAAAGAAAATATATAATTTGACCCGATTTTAATCAGATCCAACCCGATTTCGTTTAAAAAATCAAACTGATCCGATACAACGCCCAAACATGATCCAACTGCCTCACCCAATTGCCACCTCTTGTATACCGGACCGTTGCCACATAATCCTCTCTAATCCAGTTAGTCTCTATGATGAAAAATATGTCAACTATGAATTTATAAACCTCCCGATATAAATCTAGATTTTGAATTGTGTAAGCGCCCCTAAAATGATTTTTAATTTTCTAAACTAAAATTTCAAATTAAATAAAAATTTGAAAGGAAACATGTAATTTGAAATTAAACTAAAATTTGAAAGAAAAAAATATAATTTGATTCGACCTGATTCGACTTGATCCAATTTCTTTCAGAAAATCAAATGACAATCGCCCAAACATGACCTCGTCCAGCCCAATAGCCACCTCTTTTATACCGGGTCGTGGGCACATAATCCCCTCTATGATTAAAAATACTTCAACTATGAATTTATAAACCTTCCGATGTAAATCTAGATTTTGAATTGTGTAGGCGCGCCTAAAATGTTTTTGCAATTTTTAAACTAAAATTTGAAAGAAAACATAATTTGGCTTGACCCGATCCGATCCAATTTTTTTTTTCAGAAAATCAAACTGACCCGATGCAATGGCCCAAACATGACCCAACTGTCGCTGCCCAATTGCCACCTCTTTATACCTGAGCGTGGGCACATAATCCTCTCTAATCCAGTTAAGTCTCTATGATGAAAAATATGTTACCTATGAATTTATAAACCTTCTGATGTAAATCTAGATTTTGAATTGTGTAAGCGCGCATATGTTTTTGAGATTTCTAATTGTCCTGACCTACTGATAAAATGTGTAGTGTTTTGTTTCAACATTTTGTTCATGTTCCTATTTAAAAGTTAAAAAGGTACAAAAAAAAAATTAAAGAAAAAACTAAAAAGGTTGCATGTAATCTGCTGTATAAGCTTCTTTATAAGATGTATATTCACAATGTAGAATGGTGCCTGTCAGATGAACCCAGTCCAGTGAAGAACACACTTCTGGTTAGTGGGCCGGGTTAAATCGAACGTTTTTTCTGTGATTCCAGACAAGTGGCATCAATATGCACAATCTTTTTTTTTCTTTCAAATACACAACACATAGGAAGAACAGGAAAAAAAAAAAGAAAAAAAAAGGAATAATATTACTCTATGATGAAGAACTAAGAAATCTCTAAGGTCCAGTTGCTGTCCCTATCCTGCAGAGAGACAAATGGTCATTTTAACATTTTGAAAGATAGGAAAAAAGAAAACAAAATACTTCAAGAATATCCATCTGTTATTCTTTATACATTGTTTCCTCAATTTTGTTTGCCTAAGAAAATATTAGTCTCAAATTTTAACAAAATATAAGGCGGTATAAGGTCTCTCTAGCAAACTTCCTCGGTATGTAATTTGAGACCAATTAGAAACTAGAAATATAAAAGCCAAGAAAAGAATGTAAATGTTGAGAACAGAACAAAATGGCCATCAATGTTATGCTCGTTCGCACTGAGAAATTGAAAGCTGGAATTTACCTCCAGAAACCAGCAAACATTCTAAGGCTCAGTTAGATTGTTAAAGCAACCCATATTCCAACAAAACCGTAACTGTGTGATAGTATTAGCATGCAAGAGATGCTAACAATGGCTACAAGAATCTGACAAAAGGAAAAGAATCACTATGCATGAGTAAATTAACAAATACCTGACCAGCAACAGCCAACACATCAGCAAGAAGAGAGATAGCGAGTACATAAGGTTCGTGCAAGTGCACAATGCATGTTCACACAGGTTCGTGCATGTGCACATAGGTTCGTGCAAGTACATAACAGCTCCAACCTTTGCTCACAGGATAAGAATTCAACTTGCTGGCTCAAAATGCAATTCTGGCAAACATAGCAGTAGTAGAAAAACAAAATGAAAAACAGCATGAAAGAAAACTTACATAATCAATGCTCATATAGCTAAGGACAGGTTTTGCACAGAGGACGAGAAGGATAGCTTGAAGGAGGCCCAGCATACCACCAACCACTAATGCTGTAGAAACTGATGGTATGTGCTTTCGTTTCTGACGCTTGCCTGTGCTTGCCTCAGTTTTAAAGGACTCTAAACTGTACACCGTCTTATACCGATCTGAGAAGTAAATCAGAAGAAAAAGAGAGTTTGAGAAATGATTTGGCTTGCCTAGGACAGTGTTGCCCTGGGCTCACCCAGCATCCCTGCCACACCACCTGTGAACCCTATTCTGTTTATCCAAGATGCTACTGAAAACTACTGAAGCATATATGAGGGTACTTAGCAAATGTATATGACCGGATCCAAATTGAACAATTCAGGGCCTCTTCTTGTGTTGAGTTTCAGATTAGATGAAGCAAATTTGGATCAAATTATGAAAAAGTAGGAAAACTATAGCTGAGTTTTTCATAGTTTGGGGTTATAAGCACCAAGAAAATGACTTTCTTAACAGTTAACACATACAATCCACACTCGTAATAAATCAATGAGTACAATCGCTAGAAATGTACCTTTAACAGAAATGAATTCTGTCATTTCACCATCACTAGTACAAGGTGGTTCAACTCCTTCCATATTTTCAAGATCGTCACTAATAACCTTGTAAGTAGCATCTTCTTCAGCAACAAAGGAAGTAGTGACACTAACAAGAGGAAAAATTGCAATTCTAGATACTTGATAAAAACTGCAATAGCCACTCCCACAGCTGCTAGCTCCACTGGACCTGTCCATGCACATCAATAATTTTTAATCATTAATATTTTTTTTCAGAAAGAAAATCATATTTGTTGGAATGCAAAACTGGGTAGCAACATATCCATAATAGTTGTATAACATTCGCCCTTCTTTTACTATTTCCTCAGATTGCAATTACATCCGAAATTGAATAATTTCTGTGAAAGGTTGACAACTGATGTTGTTTCTAACTACTGCAATTATTTTGGGGGACAGATGAAAATAAAGGCACAAATAGACCCGTGAAACAAGCCAAAATATTTGGTGTGAATTGCAAAGACCCATGACACAAGAGTAGGTGGAGAAATAGTGACCTATATGACCAATAAAAGTGTCAACAAGAGAGGCAACAGGATCAGCTGCCAATGCCAGTGCAGCTGGAACAGCAATTTCAGCAATCTCCTTTCCAAGCTCATCCAATTAAAGACCGACCTATGTATGTTTAAACAACAGATCAATATCAGCTATTAAGAAAAGGGACAAAATTCATGTTGGGTGCCTACTTTGTAATTCGATTGACAATTTTATCTTTTTAAGGAAGAATGAGCAATCCCCCCCCCCCCCCCCCCCCCCCCCAACCCGTGCCCAAAGCAAAAGAAAAATGATAAATATTGATACGGGTTATCTCCCTCGTGGCGGGAGTGTACCGATCATCAAGGTGAGAGTGTCGACAGGCTCTTATTCTTTTTTGTAATTTGTCTGTGAATATATTCACGTGTCCCCTGCATATCAGGGGTTTGACCTTATATAAGCTTTCCAGTCGCGCCACTTGACCGTTGGGCGGTTTCAGTCGTCATTTTCTTGACGAGATATTATGGTACATTATGTCGCACATGGTTCTTCATGGCGCATTACTTTGAATTTGGACTGCCGTGGTGGATAAGAAAAATTCTAAACTTGTAGGAGTTCCCGGATTCGGCATGTGAGCAACTTATTTGTCAAGTAGGAGACCCCATCAAATATTACATTTAGCAACTTATTTGCAATTGGTCATTAGCCATTCCCCACAGTTGGATGTTATAAAAATAGTGCACCATTTAGCAGTATGCCTTTTTATGGAGTATATTTCCTAAGCCCCTTGATTTCAATATTTTGTTCTCCACGGAAGACAATTATTGGGCCTTCGCTTCTATTTGCAATCATTCTTCAGGTGTACCATCCTATATTTTCCCAACCCCCCTTAAAGGTTTATTGTCATATTTGCATGTTTCCTGGAACATCAGCTCCGTATAAAGCATCTTCCAATTTCGGGGTTCAAACTAGTCAACTGAAAGTTAAGTCTTTGGGCAGTAAATTTGCATATGACAAAAAAAAATCAATAAGCAGAGTAAACCTAAATTCTAAGCTTTTTCCCATTTCAGAACTATAAGGCTCTCTTTTTTGTTCCCTATTGAACAAATAAAATAAGGCCAAATTTGGAACTCCGGGGTTTAAGCAAACAGAGCAAGCACGAATTATTTCTTACAATTGAGAATTCTCTTAGGCTATTCCATTTCAGCGAATAGACAAAGAACGATCTTTTCCATCAGAATGAAGGTCCAACAAACAAAGAAAACAAAAAAGAAGGAAAAAAATACAAACGAATCAAGGCACCAGCACAAAATAAAAAACTTTCGGGTTAACTAGAACAATATTCGGCCCCAAATAGGAAACACAAAATAGCACCTTGCATCTTTGAAGAAGACGCGGAGAAGAGAGACGTTGTGCCTCTGTTCTTCAGACACCAAGACGATGATGCTAGAAGGTTCGAGCAAAGTGCACTCGAGAGAAGCCATGATCGAACGACGAATCAAAAGGTTAGACAAGAAAAGCTCCGACCGCTTCATAGCCAGTCTTTCTATTTCCATTTTTTTTTCCTTCGCCGTTTTTTTCTTTTTATTTAAAATAAAAAGGTGGTTCAACGTAGAGATGACAATAGTCCGGATAGTCGGGTAAAACAATCTCGTGATCTGGTTCGTCTATCAAAATTGCATACCCGTCCTACCCGGTCCATACCTTCAGGCCTGAAAATCTCGGCCCGTCCTGCCTGCGAGCCAAGTTTTTATGATCCGGCCCGTCCAGACCCGTTCTGCAGTGCAGTTTTTTTAAATCGGCTGAGAAACATATTTTTGAGTATTTTAGGTTATGAATTTGAGAAAACTTAAAATATAAAAGTTGTAGATTTTATTGTTATGAATTTACAGAATTTTATTTCATTTTAATATGATTTTTCAGTACAAAGTTATGTTTAAAAAGATATTCAGATGTCTAAAATTTTTCAGCAGCTAACTTTCATAATATGATTTTTTGAGATCTATATATTTTGTTTTTAAAAGATATCAAAATATAAAAATGATAGATATAGTTGTCATGGTTTTAAAGAAATTAATTTTGTATTGATTGGATTTTCAAGTTAAAAGATATGACTAAAATGATACCAAGATATTTATTAAATTACATTATTCACATTTATAAATTTCAAAAATATTAGTGCTTCTATACATATAATAATATCATAACTAAATATTTAATATAATTTAAATGATATTAGTGTTATATTAAAATTTTACATAATTTTTAGAATATATTGATATATAATATATATAATATAAGTATAAATATAAATAAATTATATATATATATATATACAATTACTTCGATCCGAATGAACAAGCCGAACGGGTGGGGCTAATTTCAAACTCGTACTCGGCCCAGCCCGTAGGATGGCCCAACCCGGCTCTACCCGTTCGTTGACCGGGCCGGGCAGGTTGACATCGGGCGGGGCCGGGTCCGAGCAGATCCACCGGACCGCGGGCTAAATTGTCATCCCTAGTTCAATGACAATATAGACTTGCTTTCACTGGATCTGAAAGAGATGTTGCTTAATACAGGAGCTGCAAACAAATCCAACTAAATTGAATTTGAATCAAATTAAACTCAAATTATATTAAATTTAAATTAAATTAAACTTAAACTAAATTAAACTCAAACTAATCGAACTCGTACGGACTCTAGACAAACTTAATTATTTTAATTTTTATATTATCATAAATAATTAAAACTAAAATAATTAGTATTTTATTAATTATTAATAAAATATAAAAAATAACTGATATTCTATTAATTTAATAACATATTAAAATAATATTTTATTAATTATAGTATTGACTAAATAATTCAGAATATATATAAATAATTATATATTGAGTTTAATCTGAACTATTACGAATTTAATACGAATTACTATTTCTTATGCCACACCAAAATACAACAGTACTTCAATAGTTTGCGCACAAGAGCCAAGTTTAAGGCAGTCAGTGATATATAGAGAGATAAATTATCCGAAAAATGAGAATTCAGGTAAGAGGGAGAGAACGCCTGGCTCAGATATACTATTAAGTGGATGTAAGAAAATAATCATATTCCATTGTTAGTTTATTACACAATCTCTGGTATTTTCGAATGAGAAAAGCAATATAGTATTAACTCTGTAAAACTGCATCTTCATACCTAACTGAAATTGAAATGGATCCAAATCCATTTTTTTATTTAAATTTTTTGTGCGTCATTTTAGAGGGGAGCTGTATCGTGGATGGATCAGTTGACATGAGAATTTTTTTTAAAATATCTTTATAATTATATATATTCAGAAAAAAAATGTTTATTTAAAAAAAATTAAAAGTTTGTCCCCGAAAAAAATTCAACTTCTGCTCCGTATTGTATTTTACAGCAATAATGTTTGTGGGATCAACACAAATATTTATTTAATTTAAATAATTTGTAGAGTCAAACTTGAAAGACCCGGGTCGCCTAAATTGGAAAACAATGTATTATTTATTCTTCTCGTACCAAACTTTTAAAATGCGGATTTCAATATATATGTGGTTGACATCTGTATAGCGCATATGCGACATGCGAATGCATATACGATTTAGCATACGGATTACATATGTGAATATATATTCTAAAAAATTCTTATAATATTTGAATCGATCATTTATTTTTGAAGAATGTTAATGTAAAATAAGAAAATATAATAACATATTAATATAATTTTGAATATTTTGCATGAAAAATATGAAATAATTAATTTTATAGAATTAATACGATAAACATTTTAAAAAATAATACACATTGTTGAATATATGGATGTATACTTTTATGCATACAACATCATACCGCATAAATATAAACGGACTTCATATACGGCCATGCGGCCGCATTTTAAAATAATGCCTCGTACTACTCTTCCTCACTCCCCAGTTAGACCTAGATAGGGGTGTCAATTCTTGATCCGATCCGACCCTACATGATCCGAAGATAAATGGGTCGGATATGAATTCAATTTTTTTGACTGAATGCACTTAATGTAATTAATACAAACCGCTCCTGTAAATTTGGGTCCCACGAAATGGACTGGAGATTTGATTTGTTTGTCGAACAAACCTTTAGAAAAGCACGACAGCCATACAACTAGAATTTTGTCCATATTAGTTTTCCTTTTTGAAAGAAAACACCAGATTCTTAACTTTGTCCGTTTGTTATTTTCAGCTTATGACTAGCTCCAAAATTTAAAATCTTTGTTGAGAATCACGTCGTATCCCAAGTATCAAGTATAGAAACGAGTTAAAAAAACTATCCACAATTTGTTTCGAACATATGTGTCTATAGTATGTGTGTGTTTCAGTTTCTATGTATGGAAAAAATAATGTCAAGTAAAATTACATGGGGCCAGATCCCTTCCAACTAAATGTCAAATAAATTAAAAAAAATCTCAAAATAGAAATATTTTTTATAAATTTGTTCTTAAACTTATAGACCATTGTGTTTTAAATTTAATACAATTTAAGTGTTATTTGATACTCTATTAAAACTCATTAATATAAATTATTATAAATATTCTATAATTTTAATGATCTATAAATTTAAAAAAAATGTATATAAGACTTGTTAGTTTTTAGCCGAGCTGAGTGCTGAGCAAGATGCAAGCATACAGTACTACAGTCGAAGCAAACTCTTCTTGCAACTTCAGAGAAGCAAAGACTTAGGGCTGTCAATGGCATCTTTTTAGCCATTTACTTGACCCGTATCGTGCCCAATAAGACGGGTATGGATAATGTTTTATTTTCGTTAGCTCATCGGATATGAGTATGAGTAAAAAAAAATCGTTAACTTATCAGGTATGAATATGGATAAGGGATTTTCGTTACCCATTATTCATTGGGTAAATTATATAAATATAATTATTTTATATTTTTAGTAAATGTATATATATATATATATATATATATTTAAATTATATAAATATATATAGTAATTAGTATATATTTTTCATGACAATTAACATGAAAAAATTATATTGGGTATGGGTAAAAAAATATCTCCACCCGTTCCCTACCCTACCCATTGATAGCCCTACAAAGACTCTTCTCTTGGAAACCGACCAACCTATAAGATTAAGACTCGTAGCTAGCGTTGTCCATACAATTATTTCTATTTTTTTAGTTGGCTATGGTGCTACGCGTAGTTAATGATCAAATTTGCTACAGACTAACAAATATAAGTAAATCATCTCTAAATTTTAATTTATGAATTTTAATAAATTCTTTATATCAAAATATGATAGGATATAAAAAATTCTATTTTTTTGAATTTTCTAAGTATTAATTTTGGATTTTTTAAGATGATTCAATAATAGTAATAAAATAATATATTTTGTCTTGGTCATTTTTAAAAATTCAAAACAAATAGTTAGAAAATCCGAAAAATAAATTTTTTTATATCCCATCATATTTTGATATAAAATAATTTATTGAGACCCATAAATTAAGATTTGTGGATGATTTAACTATATTTTTTAGTCTGTAGCAAATTTGATCATTAACTACGCATAGTATCATAGCCTAACTCATTTTTTTATTAATTTATTGGAAGGATAGGAATAAAGTATTCCGTACGGTTATTCTATGAGGTAAATAATATTTAAAATAATATGCATGATGATGTCTATTCTATATGTAACTATTTACTAAATAATTTTCATTGTTATTATTAACAATAATTAATGTTATTGTTATGAGATTGATTAAATAAGGTTATGTTTGAATTACATTAACTAGTTTAGTTAGTCTTGGATCACCTTCTAAATCATATTACATAAGATCAAATTTTCTATAAAATTTTAGTGATTTTATAAATAAATTATTTTCATTCAAAATCATATGTTTTCAGATCTTATCGAGTTAGAAAAACAGTTTTGACATTGCTATAATAATATAAAAAATAATTATTTGAATTATATAATAGTATCGTACGTCAGATATCGGTCTTTCTCAATTTAGATTGTTGTTGCAAGAAATTTCATATTTAACTATTTATAAAATAATATAATATAAAATTTATAAGTTTTTTATTGTAAGATATTTGCAGGTTTATGTGCTGAATAAATAGTCAAGAATAAATTGGTTGTCTTGACGCGATTTGCAAATCCTATTCTTTGGGGCCACTAATAGCAACAACACGATCTTGTACAAACTGGCATGCAAATATATAATATATTTGGATAGAGATCCTTCGATAATGAATAAGATTGCAACTTACATCACCTCATACAAATTATTCATGAAGTTATTCGTTAATAAGAGACTTGGTAACCTCACCAGACGTGGATCTCCTATTGATAGTGTGAGCAACATGGATAACATAGATAACTAGCATCTACTTCAAAAAAAACATAGATAACTAGCATATATCCATCGTCCATTGAAATAGAAGTTCGGGGAAAGCATACAAATTATCAGAAAAGAATTTTATTCTCAGAATCCAAGCATCTTTGGATAAAAAAAATAATAAATGTTATCCTATCTTAATTTTCCAATAGAACGGACTCACAATACCTGTCAACATGTAAAACTGGTCTTTTATCGTGATCAACTCCCCAGCGACTGGAGAGTTGATATTGGTACCATCTTTTATGTTAGTACACAAGCACCAATTCCAACACAGTTGATTATCCGCTCAACGCCACATTTTTATATCACACAACTGGTATGAAACATTGTTCTTGCTCATAAATGCAACAATTATATTTCCCATGCCATCAATATCAAAATTCTGCTTCAATTATAATGATTATGACAAAAAAAAATGGCATTTATGTTTGTAGGACCCTAATCCATATAAACAATAACGTGCCTGAAAAACGGCCTAAAACTCTTTTTCTTCTTGCACCAGAAAAGAAAGGAAAACTTGATCTAGAATTTAGTAATAACAATTACAGAATCTTAATTGTCCAATCATCAGCCACACGAACATTAGGTTTCCGAATAGTAAGTGCAACTGGGCTAGACCTAGGCCGGAGACTCAGCGGGCCGAATTCAATATCCACTTTGTGGTTTCCCGGTTCAATTACTGCCTTCTTTGCATTAGCCGATAAGCCAAGGAGGATTATTCTTTCAACCACACACTCTGAGGAAAATTTATTTTTATTTAAAGTGGTATGTGCCTTGTTAATTGATACCAGCTTGTTGTCAGAAAAGACAAAATGACGATGCATAAATGCACCCTCTTCATAATCAAAGCTCTTTCCATCATCCATGTAAAGTTCCCCTTCAGCAGATTTTGAGCTGTTCAGAGCAACAACCTGTACAAAATGTTGCAAGTTTTATATACCATCCTAGAAGTCAACTTTTGTAATTTAACAAGGTCTTCCCTCTAGAATTTATGCATGATAACAAGCCATATTCCATTTTCAAGGCTTCTGATTAACACAAGCATTTATTATTTCCTTGTATCTACCACTAATTGCTGGGGAAAAGGACAAGCTTAACCGAAAGAGGACCAAATAGCATCCCATTGTCTAATTACCTGTCATGCAAACTTCAGATTCAGGAATAAAATAAATTTGGTTGACATAGTTTCAGTTTGGGCAAGAACGAAAAACAAGGATATATCTAGCACCTTGCAACTTCAGAACTTTGCCATCATTCTGACCTAATGATTGGTTGTTGGCAAAATACTATTCGATGCAAAGACAATAAACTTTGTACATCAACTTTAATTATGGATGTGGTTTTCAGGGAATAAGCTTTACTTTTGCAGAAGCCACTTCACAATTTTCCTAATATGCCATTTATGCACAGATTTAAGAAGAGACTCGTGATATAAGGATTTACCAGAGTATATGGATCATTGACCATTTGCGTAGAGCTTCTCCTGAACCTATCTTTCCTCGGAATAATGGTACCAGCCTTTTGGAAGGCAGGTATGCCATCTTCAAATACTTCCATTTTATGAGACCTACCTCCCGCATACGTAATACCATTTCTCAAGTAGTACCAGCTTTCTGTCCCTGGCAAGTACACTGAGATTGACTTCTCACCCTGCTCAGAAAAATTACTCATATCTCGGGCCTGTCCAATCAGAATTTTACAAATGCACTACAGAGTAGAATGCTACTGACATAATAGGTATCACTAGTCTATTAATCCATTAGCTTCAGAAAATTTTCGGCGCCAACTGCCAAGTACCATTAAGTAGAATTTTCTGCAAATTCACTACTCCCAATAACTTCAACTAGGACCACATTTGGTTTACTTTCCATATACCACACCCAGGAGTTACCAAAGATTAACTTCAGAAAATAAAATAGTCAATTGGGCATAACATTTAATAATAACTCCAACAAAAATTTCCATAAACAGCTGGCTCAAACTAAGAACCCCTAATTTAACTAATGCATAGTTCAATTGCAATTCAATTTTGGCTAATACCTAGGGGTGAAAACGGAACGGATTCGGAACGGATAGTGTTAAAATCATATCCGTATCCATTTCTTATTAGGTGGATTTGAATACAGATACGGAGATTAAATGGATGTAAAAAATTCAAAATCATATCCATCTTAAATGGATACGACTATGAAACAGATATTCAACGGATACGGATTCAGATATGAATTCAGTGACATATAAGAAATAAAACTAATATATGCTACTAATAAATGCAAATATATATTAAAAATAAGTATTTAGGATAATAAAAATATTTTAGATTACAATAGATGTTTGGAATGCATATATTTGTTAATATTTTAAAAAAATAACACTATATACAAATAGAAATTTTAATGACTTGTACGAATTTATAACTAAAAACCTTATGAATATGATCCTATTTCGGATACGGATAATTTGGATATCCGCATTATTTTACAGTTAAAAAAATTATCCATATCAGATACGGAACAGATACTAATACAGATAATTAATGCACGAATACTGATGACATGTTCACAGATATTTCTCCGGATACAGAGCCAAATGGAACAGATAATATCCGCTCCGTTTACACCCCTATTAATACCAAGAGGAGTTTGGGCAGAATTGTCAACACCTAAAAATTATCATTTAATCTACTTCTAGGTGTAATATGCAAAAAATAGAAAATTATTGGGTAGTTGCAGATAATACAGTTGTCTTTCCTTTTATTTTGTTTTTCTTATTTTATTTTCATTTGTTTGCAGAAAGCTTGTCAGATATTGCTTGTAATGACAGTGAGTACTTAGCACAAAGGAAGAATGAATACCGCTTGATAAACCCCTTGGGCAAGCAGTGCAGGCCCCACCATGAAAGCTTCACCATTGTCAAATGTCTCTTTGTCTTGGGGGAACTCCAGCCAAAGAGGCCGCATAATCGGCAGGCCACTTGTGCTGGCCTCTCTAAAGAGAGTATAAAAGTATGGCAGCAGTGAATACCTCACATGCACGGCCTCCCTTATTAGAGCTGTATTTTTCTCCCTGCATCCAGAGCACATTAAGAACACAAGAAAGACATTTGTTAAAATACCAATATAGCGAGTCTTAAATAGAATATGAGAAATAGCTGCTTTGCAATATTCATTCAGAAAAAAGGGAAAAAACAAAAAAGAGAAACAGTAACATTAAATCATTTTAACACCACAGACTTGAAATAACAACATACAAGTAGTCGACAACAAAAATAAATAAATTTGAAGAAAATCACATACTTTAAGCCAATAGAAGTAATACTTTTGTTAAGGATGTACAATATGAGTTTGAAATAAAAGTAGCCGCAAGACATAAATAAACATAAGGTTAGCACGATATAAAAAATGAGCATTTTCATTGTTCCTAATCCACACCCAACACCTTGAAATACCTTCTGATTTTTTTTAATTTATTTACAAGATATTTTACTATCAAATATCTTGTTTTATTTTACTATCAAATATTGAGAATTCCACCCCTCTTCTTATGATCCCTAGGACATTTCTGCTAGGCAATTTCTGAATTTCATGTAGATTTAAACCTTTGTGTTGCTTTAATAACTGAATGTTAATTGTGGATAACTGAATTTCTTTATGTGTTTCAAAGCAATAGCAAAATAGAATTACCCGAACAACCATGGTTCTCTTCTCTTGGTGTCAAGATGAGCATGGCCTCTGAAGAAAGGGTAAAAAGCACCAAGCTGGTACCATCTCACCAGCAGCTCTGGCTCAGGGTTTCCAAAGAAGCCGCCAACATCAGCACCTGCATCAAATTCAATTGGTAAAATTATAATTTACCATAGAAAATAGCTCTTCCTTCTATCCATATATTAGTGTATCAATTTAAATGATCAGTAATAAAGTCTAGGTAGATACTGTGCCTGTATGGTAAGGCAGAGAAATATGACTTCCATCAGATTCTACCATTTCACTCAATTATACATCAGTCCATGTCCAACTCCCCATATTTTTTTTCTAACATCGTGTACCTCAATTGTCCAATTATACTTCTTGTTAGTCCCAATTAATATAAACTACAAAAAAATACCCCCAAATTTATGGTTCTGTCGCGTCCCAAAGTATGTGAGATAGTGGTCAAACAAAAGCTGATATGATATTAGGCATTATCATAATTCTTTTCCAACAATAAAAAATAGTAACATATACATCATTTTATCTTCATCATTACATTAATTATGGAATAATTTCACTCACCAGAGAAGGTCATCCCAGTGAGGCCGAGTGTGAGAATCATGGGGACAGAAGCCCTCAGGTGGTCCCAATCAGCTGAGTTATCTCCAGTCCAGATTGCCCCATAACGCTGGGTCCCAGCAAAAAAGGCCCTTGACAACACAAAAGGCCTGTCCTTCCCTTCTCCTCTCTTTACAAGTCCATTAGATGAGGCCATGTGGAAGTAGTACCCATATGCATTGTGCAATTCACGGTGTTCAACATCTCCATAGTGAACTGCATCCCTCGGCATTGTCACCTGACATTGCAATACAAAATGTACATCAACACAATCAGATTCCAATGTTCACAAACCAGTCTATGCAATAAACTCTTTAAGAAAACCTGTAAAAATAGATTTAGTAAGAATGCCTTGTGCAGTTGCATATTGTTCTTTTGCAGCATTTGAGAAAGATTGGTGCTGCCATTTATAGGAAAAGAGAAATGCAGGAAAAAAGCTCCCAATTTTATGTAGCAAAAATTTAGAAGGCATACCTCAGGTCCATTGAAAACTGAGGGCTCATTCATATCATTCCAAATGTAAAGTGAAGGTGTCGAACCCTTGTAATGCTCAAACAAAAACTTCTCTGACCACCACTCCCTAATTTCTGGGTTCAGCATATCAGGATAAGAAGAAGAACCTGGCCAGCACCACCCATCAAAATCCCTACCTGATGCCTCCTTCACATAGAAACCCTTTTCAGTAGCTTCTTTGTGGAGTGAGAAGGATTCATCCCTCTTGATGTGTGGGTCCACAATTGTCACCATGTGCCTTCCCTTGGCAGCCAGCCGTTTCTGCATCCCTACTGGATCAGGAAACAGTGTCTTGTCCCATGTAAAGTATTTTTTTCCATCAGTGTGCTCTATATCAAGCCAAAGGACATCATATGGTATATCATGAGAGTCAAAACCAGCATCAACTGTGTCCACATCCTCTTCATCCCGGTAGTTCCACCTGCACTGATGGTATCCCACTGCAAAATGCTGTGGCATGGCTGGTGTACCAGTCAGGCTAAGATACTGGCCCAAAACATCTTTTGTCTCAGGCCCCACAAAGAAGAATGCATCCACCACACCAGCTTCAGCCATCCAAAGCGTGTCAAGCCGGTTGGGGGATGGGTTTTCAGGGTCGTCCCAGCCAGGAGCTAGAACGTCAATTTGCATTTCAGCAGCATTCAGCCAGAAAAAACCCGATGAGGATTGAGCACCATGTGACAGCATGAATGGTATAGACCCATAGAGACCAAATGGGGAATCATGTAGGTATTCAAAGACATCTAGGTTGAAGAGACGATATGGCTCGGAGAAGTCAACACCAGGACCCCTGGTTGGGCGGAGTGAAAGCGAGGTTGAGGCATGCTCAGGGATGCCATAGACAAAGTCAGCACCATGGAAGGATACATCAAAGGAGATTGACTGAGGTCCACGGGGCCGAGTGTCAGTGTGGCTCCTGAACCGTTCCTCCCAGTCTTCCCCATCGGACTTATTTGTGCACAATTGCTCAAAATCAAAGAGACCATGCGAGTTGAAGGAGAGTATCTGCTCTTTATTGGATGCACGCCTCACCTAAAAATCATTCACTGAAATTATCTTGCATTGAATATACCTAAAAACAAGCAAAGAGAAATGGCTCCCTCCAAATTACACTCATATGCTAACCTGCAAGCTAAACCAAAAGATTTCTCACTTTTAGGAAAGACAGTTCCTTATAAATGCAGCTAAACACAATTTTTTGGAGTTTGCTTACAATTGGCATCCAGCAGCTGAAACTAAGGTTGGCGAATTGCACACAGGTTGTGCACACTTATTTTAAAAGCCAGCATTAAAATTCATGGAATCTGATCTTGCTTTAACCACAGCTGTCAGCATTTCATGAAATATACCATTCCATCATCTAATCCATTATCTTACTAGCAATATTTTTGAAGGAAGGAAAATAGGCTGGCAATCGCAAAGTAAAAATGTAAGATATGTAACCCAAATGTTAGACGACTTCTGCAAGTGTAGTAAAACATCAGACCATATTAGCAAAAACAAAAAGCTACACCGACAGTGCAAACATATACCTGAATTTGAAACGGTTCATGGTGCACAACCGCCTCGAAGCCGTAAGGCAGATAGAACGAAGTGACACCAGGTGAATCGGACGAGATGCGTGGGAGGTAGAGCTTGTGGCGATCGTCGATGTCTGGGAGGAGCACATCGGGAACCCGAAACCTCCGATGAGACGGCGCATTGGGGTCGGAGTAATCCTCGTCGATCTCGAGGCGGAGTGCCCCGGGGGTGTAGACCGAGAGACGGAGGGACAAGGCGCGAAAGGAGGCAGGAGCGGAGTCGGCGGGAGACTGGAGCAACTGGGACGGGATGAGGCGGGCGGAGATCGCGCCGTCGGAGAGGGAGAGGGAGGAGACGGAGAGGGAAGGGATGGAGTGAGGAGCTCGCGTGCGGGCCCGCTTGCAGAAGGGAGTGTCGTTGCAGCTTCGGAACTCTTCCTTTTTCCAGGCGGAGATGGGGGAGGTGAGGAGGAGAGAGATGAGGAGGAGGAGAGGGGAGAGGGGTGGGAAAGGAGGAGACATGGTGGCGGGAGACTGAGAGTGCCTGCGAATCATTGATCGGATCTGCGGGTTTCTGAGGGAGTGGTGGAGTTACTGGGAGGATCGAAGTCCGGGCCTCCGGGCCTTCAGGGATGAGTTTGGATTTTTTGTGTTTCTAGAGATTTGACACAGCGTGTGGCGTCTAACTGACATTTGATTAAATGCACAAAAAAAGTTTGTTAACTAAGTTGGTTGACCCACGAACTACTGGATTTTTAATAAATAAATGGAATATTATTATTGTCCCATCCTCTTCTCCCCGGTCGTTATCCCAAGCGATTTTTTTTTTCATTTTAAGCATTTAATTAACTTTTTATTTGTTTCTAACTCTTTATTTTTTTGACACATCCGCATAGCACATTAATAAAAAAAATTGAAATTTAAAAGACATCTTTTTCTTCTCTCATAAAGATTCAAGTTGATAATCAAATTCTTGTGAAAAATCAAATATATCTTCTCTGATAAAGATTCAACATCACGACAATCAAATCTCTCCTCTCGCAAAAACTCAACGTTGAGAACGAAAATCTCTATACAAAATTAATTACCCAATCCATCTTCTGTCATAGAGGAAGGGAATTGAATGACGATTGAAATGGTTCTTGTGTGTCTTTAAATTCTCCAATAAATTTGTCCAAAGTGAAAGTTGATGCTGGTCTAGTAGAGAAGTGTACATGTTAGGTTTTTTTGTATTGCAATTAAGGAGATGATATTTAAGATTTAGCTAAAACTATCAGATATAGAAGTTACAATTAAAGGGAATACTTGAAAGTGGTACTGTGATTTACAACAAAGATTTATGCGCATATATCTCTGTTGTAATTCATTCGATGAGAAAGAATTTATTCTTATGTAGTATAAATAGTTATTGCTTTCTATTACCGAGAAATCATATATTATTCCTTTAATTGCTTATAACTGATGCAATATATATTTCACGTAAGAGTTGCAAATTGATTTCAGCGATGCAGCATATTTTTTCGAAGGATTGTCTATTCTATTTTGATGATGTTGCAGAATTGCAAATCAAATTGATTGTCAACGATATCGATGCTCTTAGTTACCTTATCTATGAGTGAAAGAGCTTAGGGCCCGGTGGAGACGCATGAAGTATTCGGCAGGATTAAGTTGCGAGCAAAAAGAGATAAAATGAGGAATTTTAATTCAGCACTAACATGTTTTTTGAAGAAATTTAAGCTATTAAAGAAGTCTAAGGGAGCTGAAGGATACACTGCTTAGTGGCATTGGAAGTACATATTATGGGAGGGAATGAAAGCACATCTAATGATGTTAAAATTGGAATTGTTAGAGAAGGACAAAAATATGGAGGTACTAGAAAAGATCCTGATATTGCTTAGGATATGATATTTAAGGCGTAATTTGTTAAATTTAAATGGAGCCTGCTTCTTATTATTGTGCTGTGGAATATATCATATTCATATGTTTTGTAACAAAATGATTTAATACAAGCCGGAACGATTTCAGTAGCAACGGGCGCGTGCACTGGTCTCCTACAACAAAAAATGCTGTATAAATTTATTTATTTTAAAAGACAATTTATGATTGACCTCCCCTTAAATAAACATGTTCTATATTAAAATTATGCTCACTACAGTATATATTTAAGTTAACTTTCATTCTAAATTCCACATCTCTATGCTTGACTTATTGAATTTATTGACCAACCATTTTGCAACAAGAAGAAATCCAATAAATAAAAAAAACACTTATCTTTGAAGAAATATATTTCCTTTCATGCCAACAACAAAAGAGAAGCTACAAATTCCACCGCTTACTAAACCCAACACCTCTCCTATGGGAACTCTCTACAAATAGGGGCGTATACAAAATTTTGATCATGAGTGTAATTATCGGATTGTAATAATTTATCGGGTTCAAATTCATTAACTAATTGGATACTAAATAAAAAATTAATAATTTAATATATATTTTATCTAATAAAAAATTATTCAAAGTAATAGATAATCAAGTTGATGAAGAAAGTTTTCCTAAACGAAACTTTATATTTTGATATTTTTACATAATTATTTCATTATGCATGATATTAAATATTTTTTTCTCAATAAAATTAATCAAACAATTCAAGGGGGCAAAAAAAATTTTCAATGAGGATCAAATTATCAAAAATATTATCTAAAAATACTATTTTTTAAAATCCAGGAGGGACAGCTGCCCTCGGTGGGGAGCTTTCCTCTGGAGAGCTTTTTCGAGCTCTTCAGAGAAATTTGAATGGCTCATTTTAATCATATCGATTGTGGAAAAATCTAAAAATGAATTTTGATGTAGAGGGACATAACAAAAAAAAATTGTACAGATCTACAAAGAAAACTCTCCGGAGAATATAAATTCGCCCCCCGGCTTCATATACATCCGCTCCTGCGTACAAACCACCAAGCTACCTCTAACTCAAGCGGCCGATGACGACAACACCCACATGTGGCACGTCCCTCTCTCTCTTTTAAGTTCCTCTTCCAGCACTAACACTCATCTATTCTATTCTATCTTGGTCTCTATTTGGATCGCTTACTCATAACTCCCACAAATAACAAATTAATGGCTGACCGCGGGCAGCATCGTCAGACGCCCGGCACAATCACGGAAAGCGTGAAGAGCATCCTCCCTGACAGGGGTCCCACCAAGTCACAAGCCCTCGCTGTCGCCACGCTCTTTCCGACCGGGGGCATCCTGCTCACCCTCTCTGGTCTTGCTCTGGCAGCCAGTGTTATCGGCTTCGGCCTCCTCATCCCGGTCTTCCTTCTCTTCAGCCCGGTTCTTGTCCCGGCTGCACTACTCATGGGCCTTGCTGTCACCGGCTTCCTTACTTCAGGTTCATGTTTCAACACTCATTTCTTAATATATAGTTGATAAACTACTATAAATTATTCGATTCAAATTTCCTTATATATTGATCAACCTAGGTACTCAGGTTGAATTAGTTGTCGTTTTATATATGTGACTCTCACCAGTTAATAATTATATTAATTACATATGGTGAATTCTATGATTTTGCAAAACAAAGGGGCACTTGGTCTGGGAGGGCTTTCGTCTCTAGCTTGGTTTGCGAGGGCAGCGAGGGGCGTGGTAACCAAGGTGCCTGATACAATTGAGCAGTCAAAGAGGAAGATGGCGGAGGCAGCTGGTACTCTTGGTCAGAAGACAAAGGAGAGCGGGCAAGCGATACAGAGCATGGGGCATGAGGCTGCTGTAAAGACTGATAAGTAGGATTTGTTAGTTGATGTTTAATTACTGTGTTGTGCTTGAGTGGTTTGGCAGGGAAGGCCATTGTTCTAAGTTGATGTGTGTTGGTTTTCCAGTTTGATATCCATTTGTATGCTGTTGTAAAAATGGGGGCTCTCTTTGCTTTTTTCTTTTCTTCTCTTTCACGTTCTGTGTTTTAGTTGTTGTGAGATCGGTGCTTACCGAGTTTGTTAATGTTTAAATGCTGAGTACATATATAAACAAGTCATTTCTTTGACAATTGTTCTGAGAAATTTGATTGCCACAATCTCACTAAAATCTTCTCTATTTTGCATGGTATTCTCACGGCAAGAGAACCGAATCAGCAATTTTGGAGCACTTATTAGCATGATAAATTGTCTTACGATACGACAATGATTATTATTGCAAAGTCAATTAAGCTGGTATGTGTTGCTGAGTGTTAGCTATCAGGGAGGTTTCTTGAGTATTTCAGAAAACTTAGTTTTCTTATTTTTAGACCAGTTAGCTGTCCTGTACTGGTTTGAACTGGTTTCAATTAATGAGATGTGGCCCTAGTTGCTTTTTTTCTTCCCAAAGAAAGAAAGTAATAAAGAAACAGATAGATGACTATAAAGGGTTCCAAAGTCCGAAGATGGCCCACAGCCCAGTGGGCTGAATTGAGGAGGCAAGCAGGAACCGTCGAAGTCTTATATAATCCAAATTTTAGATCAATTCATCTAGTAATATATTGTGGAGATAGATTATAAACAAATTGAGAACCAGCCTTTAATTAATTTAGTGGTAAAGAAAATGTTGGTTGTACGTTCAAAACTCAGAAGAGGATCTTTTATGGACAATTAAGATATCTAATAGACTCTCGTCTTTACTAAAAAATAAATAAACAAAATTTACTAAAAAAATATATAAAACAAATTGCAACATATATTTAGGCTTTTTGAGAGCGTATAAATATTAGATATGCTGCTCCATCAGTATATATATTCATGTTCAATTAGCTGGGTTCATGAGGGCAATCATGTCGATTTATACCAATAATAAACGTTTATCATGAAAAAAAATTCACTAGCTAGTATATATCAGTGCAGCTAGCTCCTTTATGATATCTGTTCCTCTATGAAGAAATACTTTTTTTAAATGTATCAACCTCTGCATGAATCTATAACACATCAATGATGCATAGAGTATACTAATTAGGTCCTCTGATCATATAAACAATCAAAATGGAAACCTGTTTATTTTCATACACTATAGAGGATTTATTGGATAGAAAGAAAAAAATATATATGTTTATTATACAGATCCAATTTATCACTAGAATTTTCGCAGGAAAGCCCATGGACCTGACGCTGTTCCCATCCTGTATACAAAAATATAAAATATAATAATTATTCCAAATGACATATGAAATGGAAGTCAAGCATAAAATATTTTTAATATTAATTTTCTATTTCTTAGAAATTTTCAAAACTAATTTGAGTTGGTAACTCCTTTAAAGTGACTTCAGCCTGGTACTGTTGACATTACCTCCAAATGCTGGCGAGAGTGCGCAAACTCATGTAGAATACAAGTGCAATCCAAATCCCAGTAAATCCATAATGCGATGAAAGAACTATAATGCAAGGGACACTCATTGCTGCCACACCGACCTAAGAAGCAGAAAATGATTTCATTTATGAATCAAAAGATGCAGAAGAAGTTTCAATATAGTACATAATGATAAAAGATTCAAGTTGAAATGCATTTTGTGAACCATAGAATATGCAGAGAAAGTATAGTCCGATGCTCCAAAATTGATGCCATCAAAGACAAATGCCAAAGAGTTTACTGTTTGCAACCCTGCAACAAACTGAAACAGAGAAGAAATTATATATATAATGTACTATTTGAGAACTTAGTTAATGATAAATGGCATATAATATATGTTTATAGCATTACCGGAATGGACTGATGAACTACTTTGATGACATCTGCATCCTTGCCAAAAATGCTGGCTCCAAAGCGCAAGCCGATCCCCAGAAAAACAGAGAGGCATAGTCCTAAAACTATGCTAAACTGCAAATAAGAAAAACTTCGTTTAAGAAAGATAGAACACTTGTCAAAATAAGTTCAGCAAAGAACAGGTGTGCAGGATACCTGTAGCACACGGGCTGTCGAGACAGCAACCTTGTAATGGTCAGACTTGGCAAATGCCGCTGCAATCATTGCCTGCATGTCAATGTACCTTGGAATCTTAATTTCAAAAAAATCTCACTGATTAAAAATAAATATATGATCAACACAAAAACAGTGACAACTAGCTCCTAATTACATACCTGGCCAGCGACAGCAAGTCCATCTGCTAGGAGTGATGTGGACATCCAGACTTGGTTGCTGACTTGAAATGCGGCCATAATGGTGTCTCCTTGCCGAGCTGCTAGTGATGCAGCTAGTGTTACGCAACCTGTCACCGCTATTACCCTTGCTAGTAGCATGAATCCTAACAGCAGCAAACAAAAAAAATAGCCTATCGTTGTTAAAAGAAATATACAAGTTTTGTCAGGTTGGGATAGCTATAATGTTTCTCTTACGGCAGGTCCTGCAGTTACACTATTTTTCATTCTTTCTGCTAATGCATAAGACAAGTAGAAAATAAAATGAAATGAATGTTCAATAATTCAAGTTTACCGCATCCAATAAATCGGCGGAATTTAAGTGATTTGATGCTAGGAGGAATGATATCAACTCGATGTACCAGTCTGAAGAACAATATAAGTGTAATCAGGTACCTATAATGGACAGATGAATGTAAGAAATGAGTGATATCCAATTAACTGAACAAAGTTACACAATGTAACCATATCTTACTGGGAAATGACATGCGCAGTAGCAGCGCCAACAACACCCATGTGGAAAACAAAAACCATTATTGCTTCCAGGATAATGTTCATTAAATCCCCAATAACTGCATGATACCAAATTAAGATAAATATTTATTGGTCAGTGAAATTGTAATTGCTGAATTAAACAATAATAGTTACTTTACCAGTAGCATAAAGAGGAGTTTTTGTGTCCTTAAACCCTCTAAATACTCCTATCATTGCCAATGACAAAAGAACAGCCGGAGATCCAAGTGACCTTATCGTCAAATAATGAAGTGCAAGTCTCCGCATTAAGTGGCTCTGTAATTGAGCAAATTTAAAACCAATGATGTCATTGAATAATCATATTCATACTGGGTCATAACTTATGAATCAGGTAAAGCCTTAAATATAGCAGGCAAAAAAGCAAGCAGTGATGTACTCTCTGTATGAGTTAATTTTTCACTTGTTATAATGAAAGTTATGAAAATGAAATATATTCTCAGTAACTCCAAATAATTTAATGGAATAATCAGCATAACATATGTTCTGACTTCCAACTGCATGGTTTCTATGTTATAAACTGAAAAGAAGTTACTTACAGGCTTTCCACCCGTCATGAGGAGTATGCTAAATTTGGCAGTAAAAATTAGAAGGAATGCCTGAATAACACCAAGAATTGCTCCAACAATCAGAGCTGAAGTGACTGAAGGGATGTACTTCCTCTTCCTTCCACATTTTGGCAGGCTTTCATAGTTAGTTCTGAATGCATTACCGCAATTTGAATTTTCGGAATCTGCAAACATTGGTTGACATTATGTAAAACCTCATAAGAATGAAAAAAAAAAGATCATTTTTGCTGCGAACTCATTAATACATACTACCCTTTTCTCCATAGCATCCTATTTGATGAAAACAAAACTCTTATCATACGTTGATGGTTTTATATATGATGGATTTACATTCAGAATTGTAATCCTTAAGGTGAAGAAGTACCAACTGGAGGAGGCATCTGTTTTGGTTCATTATGCAGAGTTGATTTTGATATTTCCAAATCTCCAAATTTTTGTGATTCGGTACAGCTGTTAATGAGAGCTTCTTCCTCAGCTACAAATGATGTAGTAACACTGACAAGAGGATAGATGAAAACTTTTGAGATTTGGTTGAATATCGCAACTGACACCCCTACTGCTGCCACCTCTGATTTTCCTGCATTTAAAGACATTTATAAATGTGTAAACATACATCCATATAGGAGGATCCATGGCACATTAATTACCAACGGATAAAAGGTTCTGTCATTTATGAAATGGGTTGGTCTTTTCTTCTCAAATTTATTAATAATCAGGAATGATACTGCTTGTGTTGCTAATTTTATCGATGAGTTGGTGACCCAAGGAGTCATTAATCTGATCTAAGACTACATCAAATTATTGAAAGGTCCTTATAGTTTTCAGATATAGTTTACATGTGAAATTTGGCACTAGATGATTGTTTGTCTTGCAGATGAGAAAGGGCAAACCTAATTGTCCCATGAATGCAGTGTCGACTAGTGAAGCAATTGGATCAGCTGCCAATGCCAGTGAAGCAGGAATAGCAATGGTCAGTATTTCTGAACCTAGATCGTCAAGCTTGAACACACAGCTGCATGTATAAAGCAAGCATACAGATAATGTCAGTTCTCTTTTTATTGAAGTATGAAGTTTGTTTATCAATTTTACCTTACAAGCTTCTTACGAACATGATTTTTTTCCACTTAGTCCTCTTGTCATAAAAGAAGATAAATATAATTTGATGATGAATTGGGGAGGTTTTTAAAAAAGGAAACACTTCTGTATGATGATTGAAACTGACTTGAGTCAGAAAGTTCAAATAATGAACACGTCACAAATTAATTATAATTTTCTAAAGCTTGGGTTAGAAAAAACTCAAAAAATTAATTAGGATGTTCTTTTGGGGCCTTTGAATTAGAGATTTGCTCATCCTTTGGCTCCTGATCAATCTTCATTCATGCCAAAAATGTTCTTCAAATAATTTTTACCGAAAAGAAGCAAAAAATTAATTAAAATACCTCAAATTCAGGACAAAAAGGCGAAAACCCGATTTCCAAGGCAGATCCAAGGAAGGAGATGGAGAAACTTCAGTGCTTGACTCGTCACCTTTTGTTGCACCAAGCTTGGCCATGTCCATGACCGCCATCTCCTGTTTTGATGCTTCTATTGCAACTCCTCCTTTTGTTGCCTCTATTGCCACATTCTCCTGTTTCGTTACCTCTGTTGCCCCTTTCTCCTGCTCTGGCACTCCCGTCATCACCACCTTTACTGATGTCTCATGCACATCAGAACCGTTAATGACCACCATGGATACTTTTTGGCAAAAATTGGAGGTCACAGTGGCTACTGAAAGAGAGAGTACAATGGATAACAGCAACGGCAGTGTGGGCTGGCTAGTTATAGGCACACTGAAGTTTGTCAGTACAAGACTATAAAATTTCTAAAAATGACACGTGTCAAAAAGGCATTGTTCGGTGCAAGGAGAAGCAAGTTTTCTGAAAGAAAAATGGAAAAAATAATGGTCAATGGCTCTCGAGTCTTTCCACAAAAGAAGTTACAAACAAACAGAAAAGAAAAACTGAAAAAATATTGTAGCCATTTGGCATTTGGTTATCAGTACCTTTTCCACAATCTCTGTTTTATGTGAACTGGAGATATCCATCTTACTGTAATGTATGGAAGTATGCTAAATAGATTCCAAGTAGTGAAAAAACATTATAATTAGTCCACTTTTGTGGGAGTATGTAATTTAGATTCAGAAGCAAGGTGATGTGAACCATTCTAATTAAACCATTTCAGAGAAAAGGTGATGTTCACTTACCTTTTTTTTAATTTCATACAACTGGATTGGATTTGGAGATAGATATATTGTCTAATAATTATAACGCTTAATAATTGTTTGGGTAATTCAATAGTGATCAATTCAAATTTAATATTTTTTTTTTAAAAAAATAATAATTGTATAGGACCAATCACTTTTTGAGGAGAGATGATATATATCATACACCCAGCATGCACCGGGAATATCATTTTTTTTTTATAATAAATGAAAAACTATATACATTTGTTCAATATTAGAGCCAAGAAGCCAGAAACATTCCTTTTAATTACTTCTCATAGCTTTAAATGGATTTACTTAATCATCTTGTTATAAGTTTTTTTCTCTGAACTTCCTCTTTTTCATATAAAATAAATAAGCTTGCATAAAAGGACTTGCATTTGCAAGTATACAAAAATTGTTTGTTAATTTCTAACTATGAACAACACATCTTCTGATGAGTATCCTCTGTGGTACTCTAAAGAGTAAAGTGGGCAGAGAAGAGTGAAGGAAAATGAGACCAGTGTTTAGAATTTATAGGGCTCTTTAAAATTGAAATTCGGGCAAATGTATTCTTTGAAGTGCTCCAAAGGATATAGATTCATTCCCCGCCCCCCTCCAAACTCAAAAATAAAATCGTTTGAGTGCTGTAAGGAACAAACCTCATACTTCGCACAAAATTATTTTTGCTGATAGCATTGTTATCAAATACAAACGATTAGCAATATCATTACCAAAAAAACAAGTCTCTTTATACTAAGAAGAGTTTGTTAAGCCAATTACACCGCTATTTGTAATTTTTAATAACAATTTGAGCACGTAATTAAGGTAATTAACTTGTCTACATTAGGAGGGTAGAGTGATTTATTTATATTCTAAATTTACAAGTCCCACAACTTCATTGTTTGTCATAACATCAAAAGATTCAAAACCAAAATTAACGAAACTGTGATTTTCATTTCTACAGGTCTAGCTAATTGAAGACATGAAGCTGACGATGAGATCCAATTACCGTCTATACTTTCATGTGTGTTAAAATTGATCCAATTACCGTCTTTTGTTTTACATGCATGTTAGAAATTTTTGCACGGTAAAGAATTTGATGTCTGTGCTTAAGATGCATTCTCTGTGGATTATTTACTTTCCATTATAGACAATCTTTCTAGAAATGGAAAATTTTGTGAATAACATAACTAAAAGAGTAAAAGTCGATTTTAATTCTCAGATATTGTAGACATAAAAGAAAGATTTGCCACCGTCCTACATTTCATTTATGAAATTAAATACAATATATATCCTATCTTCCCTAGATTACTGACGAACCAACCAGATAAAACCTGCTCAGTGATTCAACTTTGTTTCAAAACCTCCCTTTAATGAGGAAAGAAAAAGACAGGAAAAAGCATGAATCAAACAACTTCTCCACTGGGGCCCTCAGATTAGTTCACCAGCATGTTACTTTATTAAATATGCTGGAGTTTCTCAGTGGCATCATTTTTGTGGGTTTCTTTTGCCAAAGAGATGGAGCTAAGTTGTGAAAATTAAAGTTTATAGACAAAACCTAACACTTCAAAAGAAGAAAAATGTGTGTGAACTTTTAAGAAGGACATTTTTTATTGGAAACTTTTACTCCACTCAGGAAAACAGAGGAATTAAACAAACAAAGCCAATGCTATTGTTCTAGTAAATATGTAAAATGGAATAAAAGGATAGTTAGGCTATAATACTATATATAGTATGGATGGTTCGTGTATTATGGATATTTTCTTCATCTTTAAAGTTTAAATGGTTGATTTGATCAATTAAAATATTTTTCATATGAAAATCTAATTGGGGACCAAATTTTATTTTTTGGATTTTTTGTCAATTTTTAAAATATCTAGAAAATCACTTATTTTGAATAGCTCATAATAATTAAATCAAGTGATTTTCTAACTATCTTAAAAAATAATAAAAGATCCTAAAAAATATAAAATTTAGTTTACAACTAGATTTTCGTATAAAAATTATTTTGACTAGTCAAATTGATCATTTAAACTTCAAAAAAGAAGAGTCGATCCATAACACACGGGTCATTTGTGCTACACGTAGCACTGTAGCCAAATTCATTAAAGAAAAAATGAATGTTTTTAAATTTGATATATGGTAAACTCATTACATAAGCAAGATGAAAGAAACACAGTGCATGGATGCACATATCATTGTTCTGAAACTTGCTCTTAAATAATAAAAATGGAATTTTGAAGGAGAAAAATAGTGAAGCGTGCCGCGCCAAAGACATAGTACTAGGAATGAATGAACAATGCCTCCTCTAAATCAACCTATATATCCAAGATTAAGAAAAAACCTTTTTGCCTGACCATCATTCTGCTTTTCTCATGAAAAAAAAATACATATTTAAACCTCCCATGCATGTTTGTGAAGGAGTAAACTACAATTCGTCGCCTACTGGATTCAAAACTAGGATTCACCTAGCTGGTGGCAACCATGCAAGATTCTTTGCATGTAATTCGTGGTTATTTATCTTCTAACAATCTGTATCCACAAAACCATGCATGATTTTATGTAATTAGTGGGTATTTATATTCATGCATGTGAGGTTGGACTGAAAAAGTATTACGAACCAACCTAGCTAGCTGGATTGAATTTCTTTTTTCAAACCTGGCTACTATATTAAAAACCAAAACAAGGATTCTACGTCCCATGAAAATAGTTTTTCTTTTTTATTAATAAAAAAAATTGAAGATTTCCGTCCGAAATTGACAGAAACGGATTTTGTACAGGTGATTGGGGTGTAATCAGGCATTAATGGATACAGATTATGATTATTGTCACATATATGCAGATATAAACTCTTTTTTTATGATATATGGATGTAGATATGATTTTTAATTGGGTTTAGATACAGATTGCAAATCTAATTAAGTCTGTATCAAATTTGGGGTCATACTTCGTCTTCTTCTTTTTTATAATTTCTTAGTACAATTTAACTAATACTAATTTATTTTAGTTAACTTTTATAATTACTATTTAATATTTCTAGTTCGTTAGTGATCCTATCATAAAAAAATATTAAGTATTTTTTTAATGATATGAGTGATATTTTATTCTTTATTCGAAATATATTTTTATTCATTTGAAATCCAATCTGTACCCGTATTTGTTTAATATTATTCGGAGTTAAAAGTTATCCCCATTATACAAACGGAGTTATTTCTAAATTATTCACCAATTATTCGCTCCTTTAACCGACCTTGAAGTGTTATAATTAATAAATAAAGTTCTCTCTTTTAACCTAAAGACTTTTTTTCGTTTGGGAGGTGCAAAGAAGGCATCATTCATTTATGGGCGAAAAAAAGAACTTTTCTTTTGTTGCTGTGCAGAAGTAGTTACAAATTTTCTTCAAAAAAAAAAGCAGCAGTTACAAATGATTCCGTTAAAGTAGCTTTTGGTTTATAATGTGAACAAAGGATATACTTGAGTTCCCTCGGGTTAAAAAGAAAAAGATTTACTACAGGAATTCACACTTAAATATGATGCATGAATCAATTCAAGAAGTGTTCATTGTATTTGGATAATGTGAAAAGGGCTGCTTGCAAAATTATGAGCTATAGATGGATTAGAACCTAGAGCATGATTAACTTAAAATAACTTTTGGATTATAAAAATAGATCTGTGTAGTAATTTAGTATCTGATTAATAGGTCGGTTTCAAACTATGTATTTCATAATGATAAACAATATTTTAAACTTGAATAAACTTATATATTGTGAATAAAAAAACTATTACTATATATATTTTGTGTGTGTGTTTTCAGGACTCGAGAATAGTAGCATGGTGGTAATAAAAAAATAGGTACTGAATTTTTTTTATTAAAGATGAGAATCTAAATTACTCAACTTTTAGATGTTTATAAAGAATCTCATCTGAATTTTAACTCGCAATTTAAGTTTTTTTATTATTCAGATTTTGTCGGACTTCTCTTTATTTGAAAAATTAAAAATTCTATATTCGAAGAGTGAAAAAAGTACTAGGATTGAATTTGTTCACTGATCAATAGTTAATATTAGCTAATTCTGTTATGCATCAAAATTTGTATCGGAGTTGATGAGATCAGGCTGAAAAGAACAATTTTGATTCGTTCAAATTAAAAATAAAGTAAAATTTTGATCCATGAAAGTATCGCTCATAAAAATAATATCCATTTTCTGAAAACGTATGTAAATATATTGAAATTTATGAAGTACGTACACAACAAAAATAATCAAATTTGTTGAATAATTTTATAGGATTCACAAATAATTAAAAAAATGAAATTCAGAAAAATAATCAAAATTGAAAAATAATTTGGAAATTATTCATCGATGATTTATAGGATTCACAAATATTTTTAAATTTTATTTACTCAGTCTATTTCATGAAAATATTCTAAAAACAAATAAATTGTGAATTTTAGTATTATGACCTTGAGTAACAAAGAAGAAGAAAATTGCAAATAGCTCAATTTTTAGATACATTAAAATATTAGATAATCGCAATATCTGAATGGGCTCTGTAGATCATATGTAATTCATAATTCATGCTTTAGTATATATGACATTTTCGTAATACATATTAACCGGCATTTTTTATGACATCAATAGAAGTATATATTGTTTTAAAATTTGATCTGGTGTTGTTTTTATTTACTCAGTATAAAGTGTATATTGTCTCAATTATTTAATAAATATTAAATTAGATATATCTCGATATACTTTTTTTCATTTATAAATGACATCATTCCGGGCTTTTTCCGGGCTGGGTAATAATGTCAACTGAGAAATAGAAAATACATACCAAATTTTGCAATATTCTTTTGCTTGCCGTGAAAGAATTCGGCCTATCAGCGTCCGAATTCATGCACTGATTTGTCTGGGGAAATTCTAAAAAAAAAAAAAAAATCATGGATCTAACTAACAGTCCATGAAATTTTGACCCAAATTAACAATCTCTTCACTGTATTAATTAAGCTAGTAGAGTAGCCAGTAAGCCCTAAGCAAGCTTCTTAGTTTGTCTAATACATAAAAGCATTCATATTTCATTGTCAAATCTCATTTGATAATTGTCATTTAAATTTCAGAGATGCATAACTAGACAAAATAGATAATTGTCTAAATTTGACAGCAAATTGGCAACTATGTGCACCTGTTATTATAATAAGTTATTTCCAACCATGAAGCATATTTAGGGATATTAATAATATACAGTGTCTTGAATTAATAATGGTCTCTACTTTGCTCCTATGTGTCAAAGCTTCGTTTTGGTCTCTCTAGAAAATATTTTTTGGACTAGGAGTATTAGATTGAGTGTTGTGGTGAATTTTTGAAGTGAATTTTGAGGTGATTTTTTGTATATTTCATTAAGTCCGGGAGTCCTGTTTACCAGGCAAAAGATTACTTTTTGAAGTTTTTTCTATTTGGATATTTTTGTACTTGGTTGTTTTAGTAACTAGAGTAATATTTTCTTTTATGTTCCCTATCTCTTATTGTACTTTAAAATTGTCTTAACATATTTTCTTATATTTGAATCAATAAGCCTTCATATAAGGTCTTAAATTAAAAGATTTTGTTGAAGAAGTAAAATTATTATTTTTTGAAATTAATTAATATTAGCAATATTTAATATAACCGTTTTCTGTCATTAAGTACAGTACTTCTATTTGGGACAAGTGTAAATACATTTGGAATGTAGATAAGATAAATAATTATCATTATTTTATTATTATTTTTATTTACTACAGACTCGTTGATATTCTCTTATCAAATTTTCTAACTCCACTCAAAGGATGTTCACAAAATAACTAGAAGGGAAGAGGGGAGAAGAGAGGAGATCGAAAGGGAGGGAAGGGGTGTTAAAATTGAGTGTTTTGTACTCCTCGTTATATCTTTTATTTTTTAATTTAAAAGATCAATTCAGTCATTCAATGTGATTTTCATACTAAAATATATTTTGAGACCAAATTTTATATTTTTCAAAAAAATCTATTTTTAGAGGTGGAAAATCATCATTATTGAAAATCATTATATCAATGCATTTTTTACTCGAAAAAAAATAAAAAATATATAATTCGGTCTCCAAATATATTTTAAAATAAATATTATATTGAACTTTGATTGATCTTTTGAATTCAGAAATTAGAATTAAGTAGATCTTCCTCTTGAGTTAAGTAAATATATTAATATCAGACATCATTATAAAAGTTTAGAATTAAGTAGGAGAAAGTTTCCTCTGGAATAAATATCTTTCACTTTATTATGGAAGAAAACTGTGTTATCAAACCCAGCCTTATCATTCATTGTTCGATATATTATTATGTCGATTAGAGTCAAGTCATATCAACCTTGAGAAGAAATTAAATTATCATCATTGTTTGTGTCTATTTACTTATTCATGAATAAATTTAAAAATATGAACCGTTGGATGTATTCTATATCATCTCAATTATATATATATATATATATATAATCATATTTTTTTAATTTTATTTAAATATCCATCAAGTAATAGGGGCTAAAATGTAAAATTTGATCATTTAATTTTATTGACGCTTCATATATAAATAATCTTGAAATGATATAAAATTTTGTATACATATATAAGATCATATTTATAAAATATTTCTTCAATTAGTTTTATTGTTTAAGAATTTAAATAATTATTATTTAATATTAATTTTAAAGGCACTATTGTGGCACCATCATCATTGTTGATCCCTTCTCATCAACCATAAGTACTATAAACCGGTAACAATTGTTAAAGCTATATCAAAGCGTTGATGTACCAAGTAATGTGTTAGCAAATGTGGAGCGCATTATGGTCACAACAATATCTAAAAACTTATCCTAAAGAAAAGTCAGACAGTGAACTTAGAACTTAATTGTGTCTGACAAAACGCATTTACTGACCAATGTAATCAATTAATGTTCGAGGAATAAATGATAAACAACTCCGCACTAAGGACGACGCAAAGATAATAAAAAAGTATATCCTCGTAATAATCCATTTTAGGATATGCAAAAACTTCAGATTTTGTAACTTTTGGAAGAGATGCTTCCGCTTTAATTAGTGTAAAGATCAATGAACTTATCACATTGTGGCGTCTTCATTATTTTCATTTAGAAGCACATTTCAATGAAAAAAAAGACCAGTTTAATTATTGGTTAAGCTTCAATTAGTTCTACAAGTAAACCATACTTGATTTAATCATGATTTAAGGTTGGATTAATTATGACAATTGGGACACGACAGAGTTTTTTTATTTAAACCCCCTCGAAAGTTTGTAAATTAATGGAAATATAATAGCAATCTAACTATAATATATACATGATACATGTCCACTATCAGTCCAAATCAATGCTTAAGTGGGAGGCCCACTTGTAGCACTCCAATTTCATGGCACACGGTTTCTCTTTATATATACTGCGGTCCACGCTAGAGACAATTTTGATATGACAACAAAATTTACTGTATAACATTATAAATAGAATGTTAATACTAGCATTAGTACTGATACTAATACTAATTAAAAACATTATTAATAATGTTAATTATAATGAGGAGTATGAAAACATCGTTTTGGTTTCTATTGTAGTAAATCCTTAATGCTCTAATGGAAAATTTTGAATAAATTCAAAAAATATGAAACCACCATTTTCAATCAAATCTTATAATATATTTGGCCGCGGAAGATCGCCAATATTATATATGCATTTTCTATAAACATCAAGCTAAGCAACATGCATGAATGAACGATTATCTAAAATTGATCCTCACGTGAAGCTAAAAGCAAATGGACAGTGTGATCAGATCAATTAATATATATCAATGTAAATTTAAAGATCATAGGTCATGCATGCTTACCGTAAGTTGTGTGCTGGTTCCAACTCTATGATCGACCTCTAAATTCAAGTGCTTGCATGCACCTTTCTTTCTTCTTCTCTAGCTAACCTCTCAAGCAGTATCAATGCATGAATTAGCCAGATGATATAGATATCATATATATGGAAGTAGTGCGTGCATCTTCTCTGATTGCTTCAAAGCATCTCTATATATACTGGTTTGAAGTGCTTATCCCACCTTATAAATCCTGAATATATAATAGGACATAATTGGAAGATACAATAGTTAATGTCACATTGTCAATATTTTATTATTTATGTTAAATAAATTATTAATTTATTATTTGTAATAACGACTTGCTTCTGCAACTTATTTTATTATTCAATTGAAATATCATATTTCAAGTAATAACTCGTTTAATTTGAATAACAAAGTACTGTACATAATAAATTACACAAAAATTATTATTATGAATAATAAATCATTTACTTTAATAATAAAGTTGATAAAAATCGTTATTATGAATAATAATTCATTTAAGTTAGACCTAATCTGATCATAACGATTACAGTTAATATGTATCCTAGGGTTGTGTGACCTACTGTTTCTCTTATCTGTAAATCTTTTTCACTTTCATTAATAAAATTATAATAGTAGGCCTTTCACCTACTACTTAAAAATAATAATTCATTTACGTTAATAACAAAATTGATATGTACTGTGATGCCTCTGAACCATCATGCTCTTCAACAATTGTTACTAAAAACAAATTAAAAATTAATTTAATTAATTTAAGCATAGCACTTGAACGACTCTCCAACTAGCTCAGAAAAGGGGCTTTTGTCTCGGCCTAACTGTGCGTCCAGCTGTTATACCTTATAACTGTGCTCCCTCCATTAATTAAGATATAATATAACTGTGCGTGAACTGTGATGATATTGCAGTTGTGATGACTTAGGGACTTGGGGTGAATGACAATAGTTTGATTAGTGATTACAGAGATGATATCTGCACCTCTGAGATCTGTTCTAGCTCTCACGTACTGTTCAAAAGAAAAAGAAAAATGCGCGTCCTGTTGCTTATATTAATTATTATAAATTTAAAATTTTATAGTTAATTATATATTTTCATTTTATAATTTATAGTTAATTATTTTCTTTTCCTGCCAACTACGTTGACAAGTCAACGTTTCCAATCTGTCACGACAACAGCTGATTTATTGTTATGCATTGGGTGAATCGGGTCGGATGAGGATTTAGATGAGATCGGATCGAATCATATATACTGTCAGTGAAGATCGTCGGATTACGAATTGGGTTGTGACAAATAGGTCGGGTTTAGATCAGTTAGTATTGATTTTTTTAGATGTCAGGTCAATTTGATTTTTTAAAAAAATTGAGTTGGATTAAGTTCAAGTTTGATAGGTAAAAGGCTCATTGGATTGAGTTAGATTTTGTCATATTTGAAATGATAATTGAGCAAGTTGGATTAAGTTCAAATCGGATAAAATTAGTTTGACTAAAAAATATTATTGGATCACGAATTAAGTTAGGTTGAGTTTGATCAGATGTCATGTAATCTGTTGTTTACTTTTTCAAATTTCGGATCAATTTAAATCAGATTCGAGTCAGTTTCATTTTTCTAAAAAGTTGAATCGGGATCAATTCAAATGCGGACTGATAGGTTCGGATTTTAAACTGGGTGCTATATCTAAAAGAGCCACTCTCTCAACAAGCATTACAGCAGAAAGAAAGCTTGATCAGAGCTTTGCCGCAAATGATCTTCACCGCACCCAATGATCAACCAATATGGAAATGGGATACTACAACCCGGTTTACTGTCAAATCGTGCTATACTGCAATTAAGGAAGGTCCATACATTGCAAGCAACACTGAAATCATTTGGAAATTAAATATGCCAACGAGAATAACAATATTCATATGGTTGTTACTACAAGATAGACTACTCACATACGATAACCTAATAAAAAGAGGATGGTGCATCCCAAATATGTGCTACATGTGTAGATCATGCTTTGTAATATGGAGGGAAAGATGTGCGAGGATATTTAGGCAACAAACAAAAAATCAACAGCAATTGGCGATGGAAGTAATGCAGGAATTCAGAAACTGGGTCACATAGCAGAATTAAATTAGTTGTCAACAACATTTTTTTCTTTTCTCAATTAATTGCATTCATTTTTTAGCCGCACTTATTTTATTCTCTCTTTGTAATATTGATCACTAATTGTGATCCTTTTAAATGAAAATCGAAAATTTGAGGGTATAACCCTCATCTTTTTCTCAAAAAAAAAACAATCTCTAAATAAAATAATATCGGACGCTACAAATTTTAAGATGCTATCTAACCTATTTAATACTTCTGTATCAATCCATGTATGGTTTTTAATTATAATATTGAGGTTGTTTTGGAAAAGAAAAAGAAAAAAATACAATTATAGTGCTACCTATATTCTTGTCCGAAATTATTAGGATTTGAGAAAACACTTATTTCTGCTACCGCTCGATAAGGATAGAAATAATAGAGAAGAAAGGAAAAAGAAAAATTATTCAATGGTCGGAATGAACTCAAAGTGGAAAAATACAAAGAAAGTGAGAGAATTCATGTTAGTGAAAATCCTTGACCCAAAACATTGGGCGAAAAGAATATATATATATATAGAGAGAGTATTGTGAAAATATTTGCATTTTGAGTTCAAATGTATACAGCTTAAATTTTATTATAATATGTTCGAAATTTAAAATTATCATTCTCATTAAATTCTTCATATCAAAATATTAGGGGATACAAAAATTTGGGGTATTTCAAGTTTTCTAAGTATTTGTTTTGGATTTTTTAAAATCAGCACTAAAATAATAATAAAATATTAAATTATTGTTGCTGATTTTTAAAAATCCAAAACAAATACTTAAAAAACTCAAAATACTTCAAATTTTTATATCCCTTAATATTTTGATATGAAGAATTTAATGAGAATAATAATTTTATATTTTGGACGTGTTGCACTTGAACTCGAAATAAAATTTGAGCCGTATGCATGTTTATGACTCGAAATGCAAAATCGTTTTTTAGTATTCATTTTCTAAGTGAAATTATACTTAAAGCATATTATTGTCTAACTATATATATATATATATATATATATATATTTGACATGATTTAGCAGGATTTATATGGCTATAACAGAGCTTCTGACTCCATGTTGCATGACCTAAAAACATCAAATGCAAATGCTGTGAATAAAAGAGATTCAACCAAATCCTTTCCCCCTTCTCCTTTCGATTTTGAATTCTTCAGAATTTCTTAGACCGATCTTGTTCATTACTTCTGCCAAATTGTCTATAATTAAGAAATAGTAGCAATCTTGAAAAATTATGTAAGTTATATATTGGAGACATTTGCATCATCGATGCATTCTTTGTTTTGTTATGTGGCAGCTCTGAAAAATATTGCAACTGCACTCTTGAGCATCTTTTTACTGAATTGAAGCAAAATTTGCATTTCGCTTATTGGTTTTAATATTTAAAGAATGAACCTGCATCAGTTTCCTTGGGATTGTACTATTAGTTTCGATATTATTTATTTATTTATTAAACGGTTCCTAGGAATGAAAGAAGAAGAATAGTATGTAGCTTATATCGTAGAGGATTCTGGTGTTGTCCATCTAAAAGTCATGTAATTTTTTGAGAAAAAGATGGATATCTAGTCTTTAAATTTTAAATTGTGAGTCACTTGAGTAGGGTTGTTAGAAAAAACTCGTAGTTTATGATTAACTCAGAATCAATTTTAATTTGGCTCATTTATTAACTCAGAATGAAAGAAGAAGAATAGTATGTAGCTCATTTATGATTAACTCATTAATTTGGCTCATTTAAGTTAATGAGCAGAGTTTGAGTTAGATCTATTCGGCTCACTAAATTCCTTAGACTCATTAAATTATTAATATTTATTATTTATATTATTTTATTATGAATTTTTAATGTATTATATAAGTTATAATTTAATATATATAATTATTGTATGAAATATATATAAATTTTTATTGCCATTGATTCTTGTTAAAAAAATAATTTTTGGTGTAAAGTATTTATATAAAATATATTTCATTATTAAATGATCTGTTAACAAGCTAGCTCAATTCATTCGTTAACTTAAAAAATCAAATTCAAGTTAATATTTTTAGCTTATTATGTTAACGAGTTAATTCCAAACTTAATGAGACTCATCTCATTTATAATCTTACACACGAGATGTGTTTTTCCGAAAAATACAAGGTTTTTAAAATTCAAAAGAAAGATAAATGAAAATAAATAAAATGGAGCAATAAGCAAAACAACAGTTGTCAATGTAAATAACAGTACAATTGTTTTCCCTTTAAGAGTTCACTACATATGGTGTTGTCCGTCTACAAAAATAAATCAATCAAATCAAGATATTGTTAAAAAATTAAAAATTCTATAGATGAGTGTGACAACTTATGTACAGGACAAAAAAAGGGAAATAAAGAAAGATCGAGAAGATTATAGTGCGTTCAATCTCTTTAACCACGCATCTTTTGTCTTTTATTGATACAAAATGTAAGGGGCACCATTCAACCGAACTAGCATTGACTTTTATATTATAAGGACACGTCCAATAACTTCTACATTTCATTTCTCATGTTACTTGGCATAAATTTAATTTCTTTAAAAAAAGGCGTTCCTAAATAAAAGATGTTAATATAACTTCATATTAGATGATTTTAAGAGTGAGACTATGATGTTTGATGAAGTGTAAAATAATTTGTGTTTCGTGTTAGTATCTCTTTTTTAAAAATTTAAATGATCGATTCAAACCGTTAAATATGATTTTTATATTGAAATATCTTCATATTGAATAGTGCATATATCGTTTGATCAATATGCTTTATACCCATTTAAAAATAGCAATTTTTTTTTAAAAAGTATAATTTGATCTTCAAAGATTGATCAGTTATATTGAAGATCATGCTTAACGATTTTCATCAGTCTTTTGAACTTTTAAAATTAAAATATGAATGCGAAGTACAAAATATTTTTTTTTTTTAGAGAGAAAGATGAGAGTCTAACTCATAAATTTCATTTTATGTCTATAGAGACTTGAATTCATGATCTCTTTGAGGACATTTTAGTTAGCTACCACTTCAGCTACTAAGTCATTTGTGCGAAGTGCGTGATTTTTTATAAACTATATTATTTTTTAGGCCAAGAACTAGAACGAAAGAAATCTGAAATCTTAATGGGAGATCTAAAAATGAACTTTAGTGACAATATGAGGTACTTAACGGTGAAATGCTAATTTAGGTACGATTTGAGGGTAATTGACAACCAAAGAATCTGAACCCGTAAAGTGAGGTACATAATCATGAAATCACAAAGATTTAAAATGCAGGTGTTAGTTAAAGAAAGTGTAAGTTAATATTACTGTAGAATTATATATATATCCTTAATCACCCAATCTTATTTAAAAAGAAAAGTAGGATTAATTTAAATTAACGGTTGATAGTCAGCCAAAAGCATCTAAAATATGTCCAATTGAATTCTACACCATTTAATTCCAATTGTTTGAGTTTACTTTGTGTAATTTTAATTTTCAAAACTTAGCCGTTGCCCCAATTTCTACGACGGTGGAACCATACACTTACGTAAACCAACTAGGAAATAGGATTTTATATACAATTTAAAGGCTTAAAAAATGTCCAAATTACTATCATAATTTACTTACCATACAACACTTCAACGTGCATGAGATGGGAAGCACGACTGCACGAGGCATTGGAGGTGTGGGATGAGGAATACTTACCAGGAATTTTCAGGGGTGCTAAATTGAAAAAAAAAATTACCTTACATGAGTTATAAATGATTTTGTGCATTAAATTAAAACATATTATAAAATACTTTTGTTTCTGGTATAAATATTTTTACTGATAGTATAAATATTTTTGTGCGTTGTGTATGCGTATGGAATGATATGGCGCCATTTATGGAGCCTCATGAGTCGTGAGCTATGTTCCCCGGATATGTGTCCATACTGTCATAGTTCTAAGTTCGTGATTTGAAAATCGTTCGGTGAGATTAAAAATTCGACGTTCAGATATAATACGGATATAATTCGGGAATAATTTATTTTATATAATATTAATAAAATATATTTATAATGATAAAATATTAAAAATATATAAAAAATATATAAAAAATATAAAATTTCATTTAAAATAATATATAATCTGTTTTTTTATCGAATAATTCGCAAATCTTATCACTATGCGCATTGTTAGTATTTTATTTTTTTTATACGTTTCAAATATGTATATAATTCATTTTGATCGTATCAGATACATTTCTGATACTAATATGCCCGGATGTGTCCATACTGCTAGTTTTTTTTTTTTTTTGATACGTTTCAGATACGTATTTGATTCATTTCAGTAGGGCACAATAGAAGATATGCATGCCGCCGTATGAATTAAACCACATCTGATCATGTGAAATCACTAGCGAGTGGATGGCTCCAACCCAGACTTTCATGATATCATCAACGATTGTCATATCCATAATTCGAAAATTCGATTAATCCGCACAAATGAATTTGTATATAGATCTTTAAAATATATTAGTTAGTTTTATTGAATCTGCATATGAATTTTAGAAAATTATCCATCTAATACAATAGATCTGCATTTGAATCTTATAAGATTCGAATTCGAGTCCACTATGAGTTCGATAAATAAATAAATAAAAATTATGTTTTACTCTGTGTTGATTCATGAAATTGAATAATAGTTATTATATTAATTAGGTAGGTTTTATTTTGTTATTTGATTTTTATTATATGTTTTGAAAGTTGAAACAAATAGTTATGATTGTTGCTACGTTTATGATTAGAATAAATAATTTTGAAATTGCTATAATAGAAAATATGGATTATGACTGTTATCATGTTTGAAATAATTTTAAGATAACATGATAATTTTCTCTTGTTATGTATGAATTAGGCTGTTTTAATATTACTCGTTGTGTACACGCACGTTGCAGCGAATTTTTTTATTTAGATATAAAAAAACATCACATGATAATATGTACGTCATTCTAATATGAAAATTTTGAAGGAAATGACAAAAAAATGGACTCGTCCAATTCTTAGCTGCTTTATATAATAGTATAGATTATAATACAAGATCTGAAATATGATCTGAATCTGATATGAAATCCGCTATAGTAGCAAACATGAATTCACATTTGAATTCTTAAAATTTCATTGGATATGAATATGTATATGAATCTTATAAATTTCTAATGGATTCACATTTGAATCCTCTAGAATTTGATTCGAACTGATCCATTGACAACCCTAATCACAATACACAAACCATTGCACCTATGCTCCCTTTGTGAATATGATGTTTGAGTTATATATTTTTTTAACTTAAAAAATTTTCCCCTATTTTTAATATATTATTTATTTTCTATAAAATAGATTATATATGTATCTAAGATTTTTTTAAAATTTACATATCGTCGTACCACTTATATAATATAGCTTATGAGAGAGAAATATTCACTTGCACTATGGTCCACAAAAAAAAATAAAGGAGAGGAAAGGGGGGACAAAGGATGACCAAGTAAAAAAAAATTACGAATTAAAGTTAATTGCTCAATAACTTAATAATTTGAAGAGGGAAGATGAGTGAAAATTTTCTCTAGAAACTTGATAAAAATGTACCATGCAAACACGAGATGTAAGATCTTATTCTCTCTTTATTCATTCGATTTTCATTCCCGTTCTTCCCTCATCCTTCTCTTTTGTGGAGCACAGTGTTAAATTTCTTTATAATGTGCTCTATAAAAGAGGAGGAGCCTGAGTGGAAAGGAAGAAAAAGTAAAATAAGTGAATGAAGAGGGGTATAAAATTTGAGAAGTAAAAAATTTTATTAAATTTGTATAAAAGAGTTTACTCATCTTCTCTCTCATCTTTTTAAAATATTATTATTATGAAACAAGTAAATTTAGTTGAGAAATTAAAATGTTTATCATATTACTCTTTTTCCTCCCTTTTTTTATGAGAAGCTTCCAAGAGCTTCCTCCCCTCCTCTACCTGTCAGGAGTACAGTGTTAAAATGTAGAAATAAAGCTGGATATTTAGAGTACATTATGAAATGCAGCTATGGATATATTTATCAATTATCACTCACCTTTATAGTTGTAAATGAGTCAAGTCAAACCGAGACATAATAAGTTTGAGATCGACTCATGAACTTAACAAACTAAAAGTACTGACTTAAAATTAACTTGTTAAGTTACCAGTGAGCCAACCTAATTTGTTAACAACTCAGTTAATATTTAATAATATTTTGTATAAATACTTGATACCAAATTTTTTTTTAAATTAACAAGAATCAATGTCAATATATTTTTTATATATATTTCATACAATAATTATATATATTGTATTATAACTTATGTAATACATCAAAAATTTATAATGGACTAATATAAATATTAAATATTAATAGTTTAACGAGTCTAACGAATTTAGTGAACTGAGTCAGATTTAACTTAAACTCGGCTCATTAACTTCACAAATAAACTAAATTTGAATCAAATCCTAAATGAATCACGAAACAATTTATGAACTACCATTTTTTTATAGCCCTACCCACTCTTTTTTTAAAAAAAAGAGAGAGAGAGAGAGGAGGCGTTTGGAATTGAAAAGTGAATATCAAATGTGCAGCCGTACGTATGGTTCATGTGTGGTGCTCTTTGGGCTTCCGTGTAGCTTTCCGTGCGCTATTCCATATTTAGATCACACCTACCTAACAAAACAAAAGCAAGAGGTGAAAGCTCCACTATTTGCTAAGAGGAGAAATAATTAAATATAATAATTAAAATAAGAACTCGCTTGTGGTCGCCACTGCCCAAGTCTCCGGCCAACCATTTCTCTGTTGGTGCTAATATATTCTTTTTAATATCACGTACCTAAAAAGTAAAAACTGCAAGTGGCATTTTTTGGTGGAGCTACGACAGGATCAACTGCGGTGTAGTGCCTTTTTTTGAAAGGACCCGAATGTGGAAGAAACATGAAGCATGATAAAAAGGCTTCTTTTTTTTTAAGCAACGATTGAGTATAGTATGGAATTAACCTAGTTAAAGAATTAGGTCGATGTAATCATGTAACAAACTGAGGCAGAAATTTCATTGCATACGATAGAACTTTTAACAACACTATTTTTACAAATAGTGTTTTACGTTCCAAAACTAAATTTGTGTAAGCATTTTTTTTACTGATAAAGTACGGGTACAATATGGATAATTAATATTAAATAAGAATGGCATTTATTGATAATATTCAGATGATTATAATAAATTATCTACTCCATTTTCACACATAATGATTATAATAAATTAGAGGTGAAATGTTTATTACCTATTAGTAATTCTTTTCTATTCATTGAGGGACGGAAATTCAATTTCAAAAAAAAATTAGGGAAGAATTGTGGCAAAATCATGCAAATATATATTCGATAATTTAAAAGAGGAAACATCTAAACAAATTATTGGAATAGGATGAGATTGTCATTAATTACAATATGGTTCTATAATGAAGCATGCATAGTACGATTTTAGTTTCGTTTATAGCTATAAAATACTCAAAAGAACACAATTTTGCATGGTGCGTCTTTTTGTCGGATCAAATTACATGATTTGGCACTGTACGGGTCCTTCTTTAATCCGAGAAAATTTAAGAATCAGCTGGTTTGCCCGAGTGGTTAAGGGGGAAGACTTAAGATCTTCTGCACTGAAGTGCGCATGGGTTCGAACCCCATAGCCAGCAAAAAGTTTTGTGCACTCAATGTAATCATGTTTGTCGTCATCATTATTTACCTACAGACAAAGATTACAGTTTAGACCCGACATTTTTTTATTAAGATTCAAGAATAGTATGCACTAAAATTGACAAATAAATATTTTTTTCCGAAATATTAATATGTATTTGGTTAATTTCGTAACATATTCATACAATAATACAAGGGAATCTGGAATCATATTATTTTAAGAATTTTATAACATGTTAATTAAAATGATGAGAAAGAAAATAATAAATCTTCAACTAAATCGAATGATTACATCCGATTTGATAATCTTAACAATGAATTTTTAAATATTTTTTTAAAAATCTTAAAAAAACTTATGAATATATTTTTCTACTTATAGATTGATAACAAATTTCATATAATTTCATTATTATTTAATACTCCATCAAGGACCATCAAAATTTTATATAATTTATAATGGTTATAATTTGACAGATTTTAATGGACCATCAAACGATAATGAAATTGTATAAAATTATATGAAATTTGAATCACCAACAATCTATAAGTAGAAGAACATATTCATAAGGTTTTTTCTACTTTTAAGAATTTTTTCGTATTTATTTAAAAATCTATTGTCAAGATAATCATTGTCAAGTGATCCCTTCCCTTTATGTTTTATCAAGAAAACTTAAATATTTATATGAAGCATAACAAATGGGATGTTAATGTTGATTTTGGGAGAACTTTGAACTCTAATAATTCATTTATTTGGTAAGGGCTGTAAACGGAATGGATTATGGTGAAATTGTATTTATATTTATTTTAATTTTTCGGATATAAATACAAATCAAAATCAGGTATTAAACAAATACAAATACATACATGCTTTAAGTTTTATAAAATTCACGGAAATTTATCATAAGATATAATATGTATTTAATTATAATGATCAATATATAATTGTTTTTCTACACAATATATATTAAATTATGCAGTATATATCTAGTGTTCGGACACATATAATTAAAGTGCAGAACTATACCCGTATCCGCGCGGATATTCGGATATCTGCACCTGAAATTTCCAAAATCGGATGTCGGAATATGAATCGGATATTATCCAGTTTGAAATGAATTAAAGTGAGGGAAAAGACGAAATTTTCCAAGAAATATGATTCTTATCGGGGCCTTTCCCCTCTTTTTCCTTCTTTTTGGTTTCTCCAAAACTTTGCCCAGAAAACAAATATTTCTTTCATTTCTCTGGTCATCACCTGGTTTTGTCTTCTTTGTTTCCACTTTCTTTTCACATCACCTTTCTCCATTGGTGAAGCATTCTTCTGCCTCTATCTACTCTTCAATTTAAATTTCAACTTTTCTCACAAGTACATATTGTCTCTATTTTTATTTTCTATTCTAAAATGATATTTAGATCTTGAAACAATTATGAGAAATTTAATCCTTGTTATTTGATTGTTTGGATTTAATTAATGATAACTTGTTATTTGTTTGGAAAAATTATGATAAATTATATACCAATTAGATTGTTTATTAACAATTAGATTATTATTTACCAGTATACTGGTAAGCTTATAAAACTGGTACATGACTTTTGGTTGGTGAGAACTTCATTCAATAGATGGCGATATTCAAACTCTGTATTTCATTGTATAATTTCCAGTGATACAAATTAGAAACTAAGGACGATTAAACAAACTCTCTTCATTTTTATTATTTAAAAATAAATTGACTAACAAGCTACACCCAAAAATTTCCTTTATTAATCATATTTGATCACTCTTGAACCTGGTTTGGTTGATTTTTTTTATTCAGTGCTCTGTTACAACTCCAGCAGCGCATGTGAGTTGTTCATATTTACTACATGTTTATATATTTTAAAAAAAAAATTGAAATGTCAGTGATAGCTTGATTAAAACTAAAAGTTCTGATATCAGGCATACAGGCCTAGAGGTGGCAAAACCCGACCCGATCCGACAAACCCGCCCGACCCGTCCGGACCCGAACCCGATCCGACCCGATTTTTTAAGAATTTTTAAGAAAGTCAAACTGACCCGACCCGAACCCGACCTGACCCGACCCGACCCGAAATCAAATGATCTTCAATCCAATCGAAATTTATCAACGATCTGAAAAAACACAACATGTAAATCCCGACGATTTCTTCCGAAAAAAAACATAACATGTAATATTTGCTCTCGAGGCGGAGCTTCATTGTAGAAAAATCCATGGCCCCCCTATTCTCAAATTAATAAAATTAGTATTCAAGTTAAATTATATTTGAGACATATAATTGCCCCCTCTACCATTTGATATAAGTAATCAAATCTCAATAGCCCTCATACAGCCATATTTGCTCTCCCCAGTGACTGCTACACTCAAGGCCACACGAGAAGAAACCAATACAATCTGTCTGATCCTGATCGACATCCCATGCTTATCTTGATGATAATCAACGGCTGAAGCGTCCCCTTTAAAAAGGTTAGACAAATCACAAATAGAAGGGGTAATGCTTTTCAAATCAGCTTGGATCATTTTTTTCTAAAAGGAAGAAAATAAAAAGGAATTAATTATCGACCACAAACGCAGCAGTGTTCTCATAGACCACTGGATTTTGGATGGATAAGGGGATATGCCACATGGACAGCATCCATTGGCGCATCACTAAAAAAGATAAGATAACAAACATTGCTCTCTCACAACACAACTGGTTTTTTATCACTTATTACTCACAACTCATTTCTTAACCCAGTCAATCCAACTCCCCTGATATATCTATCCCTAGACGGCTAGACCCTAGGCGCCAGGTGAAATCAGAGAGTGCAAATGGCATCCCTTGCAACCATGACCTCCATCGTGGGCACCACTTGTGTTGCTAGCCGTCCGACACTCAACCGCCGGTGCATGGTTGTGATGGCAAAACAGCAAGCCAATGCCGAGGAAAAGGTCAGTGGTCGCCGAGCATCATGCTTGGAGTGGCGGCAGCAGCGGTTGTTGCCGCTGGATCAATCCAGAAAAGCGCATTTGCGGATGAGCCCAAGCCAGGTACACCAGAGGCCAGGAAGAAGTACGCTTCCATCTGTGTCACCATGCCAACGGCCAAGATTTGCCGCAACTGAGGCAGATGTTTGATGGATGTTGTAATAAGGCTGTTGAGTTGTACTGTGTACTTTTTACTCAGTGTGTATCCATTTGGTATAAAATGAGGACACAATGCCTTTCATTTTATTTCTAAATGGTTTGATGGATTATTGATGCAATTCATTGGCAATTATAACATCAGTTATAATTATCTCTTTTTTTTTTTTGAAATGTTGGATGTGGCTGCGAAGTTATAATTATCTCTAACTGAGACCTCTGTGCCTCATGCAAGGGGTTTCTAACTGTAAGGTTTTTCGAAATTTAACATCAACAACAAAAATAATATTAAAATAGTATATAAAAGTTGGAAATTGTAGGCGATGGAGCAAGTCCTCTTTCCTTACGTGTTCTTTAATTCTCCAAAGAAAATTGAAGGGACTTCAATTTTATTATTTTTGACATGCGACTTCAAATTTATTACCAGATCGCAATTCAACATAAACTGATTCGTAAACCCAACTTATCACTTTCTCAGAAACAGAAATTTTCACAGCATTTTGCTGATAATTGGCAAAATCTTGTTCCAACATAAGAACCACACTACAACGGTTGGCTGTCATGGCAATGCCCAAAGTGCGAGCCAACGCATATGTGGCACCATTTCGACAACTTGTGAGCAGGCACCATTATGAGATAAGTGAGAGATCAGGGTATGTTGATTGTGGGAAGATAATGGATACATAAGGAACAGGGTGTAATTTGGCAAACCAATTAACAACACAGGTAGCTATTTAATCTTAGAAAGTGGCGAATCCAGAATTACCAAGGGGACCAATCTACCAGCAAGTAATTTTTCGTTTAAGAGTTATCTAACAGCTGCAGAAGCGGAGCTTAAGAAAAAGATGTCAGTATATTGCGCTCTGTTATTTATTTTGGGGCTTTCAATTTGTATAGCTTAATTTCTGGGTGCAATTTCAAAATATGAACTAAACTTCATATAGTTGGTTATGTTATGTCACAAATCACAGAGGCTTGGAAAAAAGAATAGTCGCTTTAGGCCCAAAAATGTTAGATTCTCAATTGACAATAATTGCGCACAACTGCAAACAGCCTTTAAGTAAGGCTGAACTAAATCCAGATCACCAAATTTTGGGCTCCCCACTCTTGGATTTTTCCATTGCAGCACACAGGCTATGATTATGAAGCTGATGCACTATTAGTAATGAAAAGGTGGACACAGCCATCAGTTTTCTAATTTGTACATCAAGCATTCCGAAAATACACAATAACAATTCGTTCAAATCATCATTGACTCATGGAGTATTGACCAAGGGAAATCTATTTTGTTATCATAATTTAAATAGCTAGAAAATCATTTCTTTTGGATGACCATATTAATTTAATTAAGTAATTTTCGAACTATGTAAAAAATAGTAAAAAAAATATAAAATTTGATTTACAACTAGATTTTCTTATGAAAAACATTTTGGATAGTTCGAATCGACCATTTGATTTTTTTTTTAAAAAAAAAAAAAAATGAACCATAGCACGGAGATGGTCCGTACTATGCATAGCACCATATCATTACATTGAAAATTATATAACTAAAGATATATCTTTCCTAAAAGATATCATTTTGCTGAAAAATTATCAAATTTGAAATTTAGTTATTTTTTTAAGAAAGCTATTATTATTGTATAAAAATAATTAATTAATTATATTTCCTTCTTACCTTGTTTGTTATCATAATTTATATTGAAATATGGTAGCATTTTTAGATTTTGATATAGAAATATTTGTTTGGGAGATGCTTTTGCTATCTTTAGTCATGAAGTACAAAAGCATAATTTTCTTTTCCGAATTTAAAATACCAATCCAACCACTTAAAATGTTATTTGTATTAAAATGTACTTGAAGACCATATTTTATATATTTTTTAAATTCTATTTTTTGAGATAGAAAATGCATTGAGTTTATGTTTTCCAATAATAATGATGTTCTAACCCTAAAAAAATATAATTTGATCTCCAAATATATTTTAATATGGAAAAAATTTTGAACGGTTCGATTGATATTTTAAATTCAGAAATGAGAGATATAAAATGAAGTACAAATTTTATTTTGTACTTCACTACTCACCGTAGCATAACTATATATATAGAGTGAGTTTATGGTGCTTAGCGAAGCACAAAATCTCCCGTGCTTCGCGTCCATATCTCAAATTTGAAAGTCCAAATGATCGATCCAAATTGTTGAACATGATCTATATTGAAATATCTTTGGAGATCAAATTATATATTTTTTTAACTTTTTGCTAATTTTTAGATGGATACAAAGTTTGTTGCTCTAATAATTTCTGCACCATCCAATACTAGTGATTTTTCACCCATCTAAGAAATTACAAAATTTTTTTTAATCTCTAACGATATTTCAATATGAAGATCATATTCAACGGTTTAAATTCCACAGTTTAGACTTTTAAATCTGAGATAAGGATATATATATATATAGGGAGATATTACCGTGCTTCGCGAAGTAAAGAGATATTTTGCTTCAGCCTAAAAAAACTCATAACAATAAAGTTCAAATTGCTAATCTAATTTACCCAACATAAACTACATATTTAAATCTTATGGAATACCAAATTTGATTGCATTTAAAACTTTCTAACTATTTTTTTAGATTTTTGAAAAATGCCTAATAATAATAATAATATAATGATAGGTGCATCTAAAAAATTATCATCTTTTAAAAATTCAAAAAAAAATATAGTTACAAAGCTTCAAAAATAATAAAATTTAGTATTCAAAAAGTTTTTAATATTTAGATTATTGTGGACTAATTATATTGATATTTTGAGCTTTCAGCATATGAAATTTGAAACTAAAATAAAATGCATGTTTACTTTATAAAGCACCGTAAAGTCTCTCTATATATATATAGAGAGAGAGAGAGAGTAAAGCTAGCGTGCTCCTAGGAGCATGGAGCCCACTCCGTGATTCTAACTAAAAAAATATATCAAATGATCTCTAAATTTTAATTTATCACTCTCATTAAATTTTTCATATTGAAATCTTATAGGGTATAAAAATTTAGAGTATTTCGAGTTTTCTATGTCGCTTTTTTTTAATTTTTAAACATATTGTACAAACATTGAATATTTTATTATTATTTTTAGAGTTAATTTTTAAAAATTAAAAAGAGTCACATAGAAAAAGTAAAACACCCTAAATTTTTGCACCCCGTAAATTTAAATATGAAGAATTTAATGAGAGTGATAAATCAAAATTTGAAAATCATTTGATATATTTTTTGAGTTAGGATCACGGAGGTGCTCCGTACTCTTAGGAGCGCGCTACTTTACTCTATATATAGAGAGAGAGAGAGAGTAAAGATATCGTGACCTTAAACTCACAGAGGCCTTCAAAAAGTACATCAAATCATCTCCAAATTTTAATTTATCATACTCATTAAATTTTTATATGAAAATCTTGTGGGATGCAAAAATTTGGAGTGTTTTGAGTTTTTTAAGTCACCGTTTTTAATTTTAAAAATGATGTTCAAATATTGAATATATTATTATTTTTTTTAGAATTGATTTTTAAAAATCAAAAATCATGACTTAAAAGTTTAAAACACTCCAAATTTTTATTCATTCCCGATTTGAAAGATACGCAATTTTATAACGGTTTTTTTATAATTTTAGTAACGCCCATTCAATAACGGTCCATAAACCGTTATTAAATGATAAAACAATCGTTACTAATTCTTTTTTTGCAGTAGTCATTTATAATAATGAAATCGCCCCTGTTCAACGCATTACGCCTGCATGATGCAGGCTGCATCAAATAAATAAGTTCTATAAATTTCCTTCATTAATCCTTCAAAAGAATTATTTCCTAGTGTACAGCCCAGTTGAACTGAACTGACTCGGTTGCATTGGTGCATTTGAAGAAATAATATTAGTCAAAAATATGGATTTATTTCGGAATAAAATAACATAAAATAAAATTAATGCAACATTATAGATCTGCGGGCATTTTTTTTTCACGAATCAGTGAGTCACAGTACTTGGTGCATGTATATTAGTAACATTGCGAACTCAATCTGTCTGTCATTTAAAGAAATGATTATCCAAAAGAAAAAAAATTTAGCGCATTCCTTGGGGTGTAACTGCAAAATTTTCTAGAGCGAGGCATTCTTAAAGAAATGATTTTTCTATTATAATTTTTTTAAGATTTTCTATAATTTTATTTGAAGTTTGTTGATAAATTGTCAAAATAATTAGTTGATACCCACAGACTTATTATTGTTCAGTCCAGTTGAACTGAATTGACTCAGTCGCATTGATACTTTTAAAGTAATAATATTAGTTAAAAAATACTGTTTATTTCGAACGAAAATAAAATAAAAGGCAACAGTATAGATCTGCTGGCACTGGCAGTTTTTTTTAGAGTAACAGTACTTGGTGCATAATGTGTATATACGAAATAAATATAATACGAACCTCTCTGTCGTTTACTTTCAAAGTAATCAATTTCTATTGTCCAAAAAATAATAATTTTCTCGTGCTAAGGCATGTAACTGCAAATTGTTCCGGATAGTTTAATTCGAATTCGTGAAGTGAAATCTAGGGGTATAAATGGGTCGGGTCGGTCGGCTTCGGATCGGGTCATATTATTTTTTAAATTTTTTTATCCGATCCGATTAAATTCGAGTTAAAATTTTTTGATCCATATCCGATCCGACGGGACACGGATTGACCTATCCCGACCCGTGTAAAATAATTAAATATTTATTAATTATTTTTATATAATTTTAAACAATAAAATATTAATTAATTTATAATTAATATATATTTAATCTTTAATTAGTACTAAATCATAAAATTACTTCAAAAAACATAATTAATCGGGTCGAGTCGAGTTGACCCGAACCTGACCCAACCCAATTTGGGTCAAAAAAATTAAACTCATATCCGACCCATTTATTTTCAGATCATGTCGGATCAGATCAGATTCAAATCGGATCGATTAATCAGTCGGATCGGATCAATAATTGACACCCCTATTGAAATCTGACTATCACCTGTGGATGTGGTGTTGTAACATTTATAAATTACGGATGTGTTTGGATGGTGAAAGAATAGTGAAAGAATAGCATTGTTTGGGTTAGTAATTGAGAATAGTGTGAGGTTAGTGATATCTCGGTAAATGTGAAAACAATCCTATTTTTTTACTATTTCGAGTTAGTAAAATATTGTTTGGATGGTAACTTAAGAATAACAGAGAAAATAGTTAAAATAATTAATTATTTTTTAGTATTTTATTTAATAATTATTATTTAATACTACTTCATACTAATATAAAAGAAAAAAATAATTTCTTATTATTTTCACTACTCTCATGGACGCTAATCCGCTAACCCAACGTTTTTTATGGATTAGCGGATTAACATTATTCTGCTGTTATTTTTGATTTTAATTTTATATTTAAATAATTACTAATTCAAAAACAGCACTGCTATTTTCAAAATAATGTTATTCTACACCATCCAAACACACCACATGAAGAATTTAAAAATGAATTTGTGTTTTTGAAAACGCAGCAACGTCGACTGTCCAGGCTGCAGTTAATGTGGCCGTGTTGTGAAGCGCGCACAGCACAGCACAGCACAACCCACTTTTCTTGGGTTCGCCATCCCTCTCAATTTTCCCACTCAAATATTTTTCTGTGCCGCATCAATTTATTTTGTATTGTGTCGCGAGTGACATTACCGAGAGGAATAATTTTTTATCATTTTATGCAACCCAATTGCACCTCTCTTCTCTCTTGTATTGGTATATTAGGATTGGTATATTGGAATGCGGTTGTTCTGTAGTACTTCATATGTGAATTAATTGTCTGAAGTTATGACGGTCCTTCAATTTTGTGTTAAGGATTATTCAAATTTAATATTTATTTTTAAATTTATAAGACCCATTTAATCCGAACACTTTATCATATAAGATACTTCAGATGATATGAATTGAATATATTGGATGACTAATATAATTTACTTGGGTCAAAGTATTTGATCTCACAGTCCAAGTACAAATAAAATACTATTCATTACTAAAAATACTATTATATTTGAATACATAGGATTAGTGGTGGTGATGTCTTCGGGTGTGATTGGATGATGAAAGGAGTAGTTAGGGGTGTCAATTTGTCGGGTAAGGTCATATTATTTTATTATTTTTTGATCTGATATGAATCTGACCCGATTAAATTCGAGTCAAAAAATTTTAACCCATACCCCACGGATCGATCCGACCCGTATAAAATAATTAATTATATATTAATTATTTTTATATAATTTTAAGTAATTAAATATTGATTAATTTATAATTAATCTTAATTAGAATATAATTAGTATATATTTAAGCTTTAATTAGTACTAAATCATAAAATTACTTCAAAAATAATAATTAATCGGGTCGGGTCGGGTTGACCCGATTCGAGTCAAAAAATTAAACCCATACCCAACCCATTTATCTTCGGGTTTGGGTCGGCCTCGGTCGATAATTGACACCCCTAGGAGTAGTGCAAGAATAATATTTTTTAAGTTAGTAGTTGATAATAGTATAAGGGTGTCAATTATCGACCCGACCCGACCTAACCCCGACCCGACCCGACATGGGTTTAATGGGTCGGGTATGGGTTTAATTTTTTTGGCCCGAATCAGATCGGGTCGGGTTCGGGTCAACCCGACCTGTTCTGATTAATTACAATTTTTGAAGTAATTTTATGATTTAGTACTAACTAAAGCTTAAATCTATACTAATTATATACTAATTAAGATTAATTATAAATTAATCAATATTTAATTGCTTAAAATTATATAAAAATAATTAATAAATATTTAATTATTTTACACGTCGGGTCGACCCGTGACCCGATCGGGTCGGGTATGGGTTAAGATTTTTTGACCTGAATTTATTCGGGTCGGGTCAAAAATAATAATAAAATAATATGACCTGACCCGACCCATTGACACCCCTATAATAGTATGAGTTTAGTGATATCTCAAAAAAAATAAGATGAGTGTTAATTTTTATTATTTCTAGTTAGTAAAATATTGTTTGGATAGTAACTTTAGAATAATGATGGAGGGAATAAAAAAATAATGAATTATTTCCTTTTTATTTAATATATTAATGGTGATTATTTTATTTATATTACTTTTATTATTGGTGTTATTATTAATTTATTATTTTACTTAATATTATTGATTATTATTTTATTTGATATTCAAAATAATTATTCTGTAATATTATTTTGATTAATCTAATTAATATTTTATTTATTATTACGAATTATTAATTTATTTGTAATTATTTATTATTTTATTTAAATTTAATACTTATTTAATATTACATTTTACTATTGTTAATTACTCTTTTATTCAATACAAATGTTTATTATTTTATTAATTTTCATTTATTTATTTTTAATATTACAAAATAATAATCTTTAATATAAAATAAAATTATAATAAATAATAATGAACAAATTAATAATACATAATAACAAATAAAATAATAATCATTAGTACTAAATAAATAATAATTAGTAACTAATAATAATATGGAATTATAATTTTTAATATTAAATAATAATAATATTCAAAATCATTATTTTATTTAATACACAAACTATTATTCCATATTATTATTTGTTATAAATCATTATTTATTTAGTACTAATGATTATTATTTTATTTATTATTATGTATTATTAATTTGTTCATTATTATTTTATCTAATATTATTTTATTTAATATTAAAAATTATTATTCTGTATTATTATTGTGTCATTAATTAGTATTTAATTTAATACTTAAGATTATTATTTATTGTTAATTAATTTATTATTATTTATTAGTATTTTTAATATAATTAGTACTTATTTAATATTACTTGTTATATTATTAATTATTATTTTAGTTTTTATTTTTTATTTTTTTATTTTTATATTGTTTGAATGGCATAGTAATAATAGTGGTAAAAAAATGAGTTTTTTTTTATTTCCCTCTCATACAAAAACAATAATGGTTGCTAAACCATGTTTTTGTTGGTTTAGTAAGTTAGCAACTAATCTCAACTTTTCAAAATAGCAAATTGATGTTTAGATTGTGCCTTGATTGAGCATAGTGTACTAACTTTTGGGTTAATGCTATTGCATTGAAATCCAAACACACCCACGTGTCTTCTCGAATTGCACGAGAGGAGAGATGCCAGTGCTGTGTCACTACAGTTACAGTGTCAGTGAGTCCAATGCAAACAAAATTCAATATTGTAAAATATTCCCGACCAACTACATAATAATTATTATTATTTATTAGTTGAAAAATAAATAACATCTTACGGGATGTTTATTTTTTTTTAAAAAAAAAGAAAAATTAAGGACTCCCCTGTACGTAATAATTTCTGACAGTAAAATAAAATAGAATATGCCAACGCGGCGTCCAAATTTGACAGTCACTTCCTTCTGCTGCTCACATGAACTCAAATTACGTTGATGAACACTTATTACTGTAGTGATTTTTTTTTTCTGAATTCAAATTTTCCACTTGCCAGGCGAGAGCGTAATCCGAGTGCTTTTGTGGTGGAGAATTTTGAAGAGTACTTTTTTCATCCAAGGAAAAGAGAGATTACTTGATAATTTTATTTAAACAATCTTTGATAATGATGTCCACATAAAAATTCAAACAAAATCTAACTTTAGCAAAATTACTCATCCTTATGTTCATGAACATATATACTGCCCAATAGCAAGATTTTCATGTAATTTTTAGTATTGATTGATGATTTATCAGGCGCTAATAATTTCGGAGTGTTCAAATTTTCAAGTCATTTGATATAGGGAGATGCTATTTACGTCAAAAAATTTGCTTAGCACAACAAATAATTATTTTTTAAAATATTATAACTTTTTAGTACTCATTGTAACACACACATGTAAACAATTATCATTTCAAATTTTATTGAAAAATGTATTACTGTGATTATTTCAGATTTATTAGAAGGGGTATAATAATTAAAAATATGTTTGGTGTGCGTAGTAATTTTTTTGGCGTAGATAGCGTCTAAGGTGAAACTAGTTTCATTTTATCCGACAAGATTAACTCGGTTAGAACTGAAATAATTCATGAAAGAAATTTATCGAGTATGGACTTAAAATTGTGGTATGTCTTAGGTCGGTCGTACGTGTTGGTTTGTTTAATTAGTTTTCTAGAATTATTTTCAAATTTAGCATTAATTGAACAACAGTTAAGATTAATTTACAGTAATAAATAAAAACATAATCAATAAGATTTAATCAAATTATTTGTATGAGGCTGGAATGAATTGTGACCCTTTTGGTCGGATTTGGATCACAAATTTTTGACCCGAGTAGGATTGGAATGGGTCGGGTTGGGGAAAAAATTATGTTGATCCGACCATAATACCATTACCATCTCACCAAATTGATAATCACAGGTAAAATAATACACACACTCCAAGGCTTTCCGTATTATTTTATACATATAATATTTAAATAGTATAGATCATACGTACAATGTTAAATTTCAAATTTAAATATTATTCACAAGTGATTTATATTTTGAAACATTTTACTATATGCGGTGTACCTTCTGTTAGGAGCCAGTGAAGCTAAGAAACTTGGTTGATTATAACGCCTTAGCTTTTTCTTTTTTAAAAAATTAGACCACTTGCATTTTTATAACAAAACACATGATATTTACTGGGAGCTTAAAATAGTTCTTCTTATCTACCAACATGTAAGCGTAAATTAAAATTGTTAATAAAATTTTCAAAGAGTAGAAGAAGTGATTTTCAATAAGAAATTAATTAAATTGAGTACTTCCTATGTCAGAAACGTTCTATAACCATACTTAGATCTCTAGACCAACACATATAATGAAAGATATTTTTCCATCCACTATAAAGATGAAGTTATCCTTATTTAGTAGATGTAGTAAAAGTGTAATAAACATTTTAAAACGCTTTAAAAATATCAAACGGAAGTGATTTAAGATGGAGCAATGTAAAAACATCATAGATGCTTTAAAGTTAAAACATCACATTATCTTTCTTTCAATATTTTTTATACAAATTACTTTATCTATTTACTTTGATACTATCAAATATCACTGTTTTAAAATGATTTAATTTTTACTTTGATTTAACTTTATTATTTTTATCAAACGGAGGTTAATTATAAAATACCCTTTTTTCCGTGAGAAAAGAGATTTTACATTTTTTTCTATTATATTTTAATGGAACTAGAATTATCCTTGATGTTTTGTGCTATATAGATATCAATATATATTAAAAAAATAATAAAAATAAAAATGCATGATCAACCTTTATTTATTTCTGCACCTTGACGGACTAAAGGCTAACACATTTTGATCTAGATGTGAAAAATGGAAGTTCAAATTCAACAACTTGTTGATAATGCATGACGTGTCATGCGAGAAGTGTGGTAGAAGGAAAGAATCAAATCAAAACCATCACATAGAAATTGAGCAAGCAAAAGGTAGCAAGTGCATGCAATGAATTTTTAGCTAGTTGCATGAAGAGTCAACGCCGTACAAATTAAGCGTTCATGATAAATTCATCCACCAAAAGCGTGCATTTGGGTCTAAAGAGCTCAAGATGCGAGAACAATTAATTTCGTCAACGCAATTTTATTTCCAGTAAAGGAACTTGTAATAGGCTGGGAACTAATGGATCTGATCCAATTAGAATCCGATCCAATTCAAACGTGTTAAGGATCAACCCGATTCAATTTCTTAAATTTGAAAACTAATAAATGCAAATATTTTTTGTTATATTGATATATACATCGTTTGGAGAATTGTACTGGTTGAAGTGTAACGTTGCTGCTTGATGTTTTATGTGCAAACTTTTTATTACATTATTTTTGCTTTATAAATTATAACGCAGAAAACTGTACTTAAATTCCGGAAGTTAATTAAATAATTTAAAAATATTAACATATTAGCCATGAAATAAATTTTTAAAAAAATTATATGTAGTATGTTTGATTCGGTAGAACCGTAGAAGAGTAAGTAGGTTTTGTTTTTCAAAATTGACCAGGAGAAAAAAAAATTAAAAATGAAGTAAAGTTAAAGGACAATAGCAGTCTGCACAGTAAAACAGTTGCAGATCAGGCTACATATGCCTTTAGGTCCATTTTGAAATGATTTGAAGCGATTGTACAATGTAGCAGTTTTTATTTCTCCTCCATATTTTGCTCTGGTTTCAGCTTGCTCAACTGCAAAATTGCAGCAATGGCTGTCTGGATATATACGATCATATCTGAAAAGACAATTTCAAAGATATGCTACTTGTATCTTAGTTTGATATATATATCAGGGCCGTACTTTTCTCAAAAAGCAAATATATATCAGGGCCCTACAATTGAGTTCAAATGTGGGTACTGTCTTTTGTTTTATGAGGCTTGTGGTATAGCCATGTAAATTCATGAGGTTACCAAATACTTTTTTTTTCTCTCAATAAACAACTTGCTACATTTCCCCCCTTGTTCTATTGAGGAAAACCTTTGCTTTAGATCGTGTATTTTTTTTGTTTTTGTTTTTTACCGTCATCAGATAATGTCGTAATGTCCTACAATATATTTATAATATTAGTACAAGTAAGTTCTATATATAATTTTTATATCACGGTTCAAATGGGAAAACTCACGTATTGAGTAGATTCTAGATTTTCAACCCGCTTACGTCATAATTAACTGGATTCAAGACATAAAAAAGATGTTTCGGGAGATTGACAACGAGAAGCATCCAATGAGTCCTTATGATTCATATTTGAGATATATTAGTTTATACAAATAAAAACTTTAAAGTCTTAAAAATATAAAGAATTCTTACCCCTCAACGTACGGCAGAAATATGAACTTTTCCGCATCCCACAACCTGTCGTTCAAATATCTTGTTGTTGCAGCGAAGTCGCTTTTAATTGAGGCGGTATAACATTTATATGGATCAATAAAACCGCAACTGATGATCCCAAAATTCTTGCACCGCTTTGCTGAAACCCTGTATGCATTTCAATAGAAATTAATATATATCTTAAATAAAATAAGTATTAGGTTGAAAGAACCTTATAGGCAGAAAATCTGAAGAATTGAGACGTTCAACATTTCATTCTTGAAAAACTCCATTACGTCTTCAGCGACTAATATCACTTATCCTGCATATCCCAACGCGTCGACATCAAACTCGATTAGGATAGTGTCATCCTCAGGTTGATTCATTATCATATCATACAGATATTTTGAATCTTCATCGAGATTATACACTATCACATCGTCGAGAAGCGGCGCTCGATCAACTACCGATGCTGCGCTCGACACATTATTTTGTTTTTTTCTTTTAATCTTTGTCGGGAGCTTTCGAGGTGTGATATTCTACATTAAAAATATTAGTCAATAGAAAATAATTTAATACATACTTAGCAAATAACTGAATACTTACTCGGCCATCTGCACTAGAGTTGCAGGCCACTTGATCGGAATCCCAAACAAGTCTACTAGGAAAGTAGCACCATATGTGCTATAAGGGAGCTGATAATCACGACAGTCATCCATAACACAATCAATCAAAACTCTGTGGTGATCGGGCGGCAAAGGTGCGCCATGAATCATGTCATCCCCTCTCGGAAGAACTCTCCCCTCAGCCACAACAACGTAGCCGTTTAGCGTGTTGAAGTAGACTTTGCAATGGACGAGTAACTGAAATAGAAATTATAAGTCGTTATTACACTTATGTAATCTTAATTAATAATGTACAAATACAAAGTAAGAAAAATGAGGATAACAATAACCTCAAAGTCTGGACACACTGAGTATGAGCTCCCTGATAAGCCTCATTTATATACTATATTCAATTAGGGTTTTATCTTAAAAACTATGCATTTTATGTTAATTGTTAAGAATTTATTTAGTTTTTATGTCGAGTTCGAGATACTGCTGCATTTCTTGTTATTTTGCAGGTCATTAAGTGTAAACAAAGATGTTAACATGAGAAATAATGCTTGGAACGAGATGGATCGGATTTACACGAAGAAATCAAGTTAAAAGCATTCCCATACCAAAATTGCGGACCGCAAATGCTCTCTGGTTCATTTTGGAAAAAATGACAAAAATTGCGGACCGCAATTTTAAAATGTCGGACCGCAATTTTTGGGCTGGCAGCGTGAATTGGCAGTTTTAAAGCGGTTTTCTCATGGGAATTGATAGATTTTGATACCCCTTCGTCCCAGACATCTCTGAACTGTCTGGAGAGGAGTTATAAAGCAGAAAAGAAGAGGAAGAACACCATGAGAGGGAGAATTTGAAGGAGAACTCAAGAACCGGGTGAGAAATCGTAGATCTTCTTGGTGCACTCTTTTCTTTACTCTTTTCTCATGTGGTACTGTTGTTTAAGCATGAATCTTGATACAATCTTTGACATGATTTGTGGCTAGACACCCTTCTAGGGGTCTAGGTGTAAACTCGATAACTCGAATGGTTTAATTTACTCGTTTGTTGATCTTTTAGTTCTTGTTGTTTGTGATTGCTATTTTGTCTAAATTGAATGCTTAGTTTTAATCAACTGCATGTTACCCTAGAAATGAAAGCGGAAACCGAAAGGTGGAACTGAATCTTCTGACCCAAAATAGTGATCTAGGTTGTAGGCCAAGTACTTAACCGTGAAACTTATTACCTAAGGGAAAACCGAGGAAACCTTAGAAATTGTGTGAGGTACCGAAAGGCGAAGTACAAAATCTAGGTTATGCCAAAGTGACTCACTGATCTTAATGGGCTTAGACTTGTAAGGTGAAGTACTTAATCGTGAAACCCGAATTGTTTAGGTACGGTACCAAGCCACGAAAGTGTAAATTTGGTACTAAAATCTGAGATTGAATCCCCGACAAACACTAGAACATATTAAAAGATCAAATTGAGTGAATTAACCAAACGAGTGAGAGTGAAGCCGAAAGCCCCTAGAATCCTCAATCTGATAAACTTTTCAGTCATTGTTGTTAGATTTACGCACTTTTAGTTTAATACAAAGCTCACTTTTGATTGTCTAGATTAGTGAAACTTGTTAGAACCGGTAATTCATCCTTGTCCTTGTGGTTCGACACCCCAACTACTACTTGACTAGGCCGTGCGCTTGCGGCTGAAATTAAGTATAAATTAGGATATTTATTAGCTTAGCAAAATCTACATCACTCCCCTGAGCCGGAGAATGGTGTTCTTGGGTTGGAGGTGCCATTTGCCGACTGTTATATTGATTAAACATGGTTTGGAACTGAGCTATGAACTGGGCTGTGACCTTAGCCGTTATTACATCCCTCTGCCTAGTCATTTCCTCAATGAACTACAATCAAGATATAGTTCGTTACCTTAACCTAAATTATATATACTACTGATCTAAATTATAAAATTTACCTTTTTCTTTTGTCATGCACTCGGAGTGACTCATCCTACTCCTTGGCTTTCTGCCGTATATTTTGGATATAGAGGTGAAATTGGCATATCCTCTGAGCCTCCCAGGATGCTCGGGCGTCCCAAGCGAAGCAACCAAAAGATCATTACAGCCCTCTAGATGAAATAAATTTTCTTCGATTCTTTTTTTATTCTCCTCCTGTAATGAGGCAAAAATTAGGATTAGGGTTTAAAAAATAAGATTTATGATTAAAAAATTAGGGTTTAGGGTTTAATTACGTATGATCCGGGAGATGACCTCTCTAGTCACATTAGACAGGATAATGATTTGGCCATCTTCGTCTACAATCGTCCTTGCTCTAACCCATCTATAAGTCCTCGGGTCGGATACCGAGCTGATTGAGATGATGATGATGAAGAAGTATGAATTACTTCATTTTCTTTCCACTTCTTCATCACGGTCTTAAATCTGCCCGATCCGAGTCTATGTGGGTAAAGGTGCTTCTTTTTCGCCTCTTTCCCTTTCGCGCTTTGTTCCTGTTGTGAAGTTCATAGACATTATTATTAATTGTTAGATTGAAACTACTGAACACAGAAACTGATTAAAAAGTTTATGAACATAATACATTAAACTCATCGATGGCTTTCTACAAGCAGAATTCTTGTCATTGTGCGGAGTGATATTGTACGTATCATAAGAAGTTGCGGGTTTTGAAGGATCTGCCCTGATTATGTATTTGCTCACCAATCGAGACTTCCACGACCTCCAGCGCTCACCCATACATCTGAGCACGACTTTCTTGTGCATGTTGTCCGTAATGTTCCAAAACTCTGAAAATCATAAATTATGATTAAGAAAGACATAAAAGATTAAAATATCAATATGCATATTCAGAGATTAAATTATTACCTTAATTTCTATCTGTTACACTTAACATCTTCTTTGATTTGTCAATTTGTAAAACAATCTTGAATTTTACAATTTGTCTTGTTTGAGTTTTGTGCAGGAATTAACATGCAAATGGACTAGTGCACAAGAACCAAGACTAGTGCTGGGATATAAGAGCTTAATCAAGACTACATTAGGGTTAGGTTTAGTTAGATTCAAATTGGGTTGAATTGGTCAAGATAAATTGAGCTTAAACAACAAGAAAATTGCATCTGCCCAGGGAATCGTTATAACGATTCAGTAAACGTTATAACGGTTCATCTTAATACTCAAAAATATTCTAAGGCAAAAATATTCTAAAAGAAACCAGAGTGTATCGTTATGTAACGATTTAGTAATCGTTATAACGTTTCAGTTCAGTTGATCCAACGGCTATTCTTTCCAAACCGTTATAACGATTCACAAAACGTTATAACGGTTCAGGCCGAAAAATAGTTTCTTCAGTTGTTTTAGAAGATCTATTTAAAAGGATCATCTCTTTCTATGTATGTTGTTAACTGATCTAGCATAATCATTACTCCAAAGAGCTTACTAGCCATATACAAAGTGAGAGAGATAATCCAAGAGATAGAAACACTCAATTAGTCAAATTTTTGTTTAAGCTCAATCTAGCTTCTCTCTATTCTCCCAACTTGATCCTTCGTGATCTTCTTGAAAATATTCTTTTGAGCTGTAGTGCTCACCTTTTCTTGAGTGTGTTGTCACTCACGTTTTTGAGTGTGTTGTCACTCACCCTTTTTGAGTGTGTTGTCACTCTTGTTACCGATAGGCTTGGCAGCCCATTTTTATAAGGGACCAAGTTCTACAAATATAAAAACCTTTTTTAAATATATCATCTCAACCTCAATTGTTAGAGGTTGAGAGTCCCGAAGATGTAGATATTGTTAAAGCCGAACTCCGTTACATCTTGTGTTCTTGTTTTATGTTTACTTTTCTTTTCTCACATTTATTTGATTGCGATATTCTTGTGAGAATTGAATAGATTTAAATTGTATTCCGTTGTCATTACACTTGAACATTAAGCCCTAAACCGATTTATACATTTCTACCTTAGATTCTTTACATTCTTGCACTATCTTGACCTTTCAATACCACAATCCTAGGGTCTTCAAATCTCTATCACTATCCACATCTTATCCTTAAGGTCTCAGTCATATTATTTTATATCCCTCCATTCTTTTAAGGTACACAACACTCGATCTCTCGCAATCATCGAAATAAAGCTTGTGAACTTGCTAGCATTGTCACTGCATGACGTGCTATTTCTATCAAACTCGATATGCCTTTGGCTAGCCTCGACCTTACGTATCCCATCACATGTTGTTTTTGATCTCTTTCCTTTCGATTGCGATATATCTATTCATTCATTACACAACCAATTAGCAACAATATCTTAAATTCAATTCATTCTTATCAAATTCAATTCAAATGCAAACCATAAAATACTAACCCTAATCAACTTAGGACAAAGCACCATAATCCTGAAACCCTAATCAATTTTAATAATTTACCAATGCAAATCAACCACTTATCATTTTATGCAAATAAGCCACTTATATTCATGTACTTTTAACTTTTATAATTATCATAAATATTGTTGCATTATTAGTTCAAAATTTAAAGCTAATTAAATTTGGAGTAATATTTTTTTAATTCAAACTTTGGAGTGACATACATTTTTCAAAATCCAAAACTTTGAAGTGACATATAACAAATCGACTTTGATTTGTTATATGAAGATAATGAAGAACACAATTTGTGTTATTGCACCAAGTGTATCACACAAAAAAATACAAGCCTTTTAACAGAAACCTAACCCTAACCTTAATCCTAACCCCAACTCCAACCTTAACTCTAACCCTAACCCTAATGAATTAAAGGAGAGTAAGGAGTCACCTGGTGGGGGCTGGCGGGCTGGTGGAGCAAGGCCGAGACCAATGTGGCAGAGGAAGGGCGGCGGCCGAGACCAAGGCGGAGCAAGGGCGAGCGGTAGAGCTAGGGTGAGAGCGAGGTAGAGCAAGGTCGAGAGCAAGGGCAACGAGCGGCGGTGCGGTGAAGCTAAGGCGGCGAGCGGCGTCGGAGCAAGGAGTTACCGTGATACTTGAGGAAATTACTGTGTATATGAGTATACTATAAATTTTATTTGTTTTGGAAGAAAAAGGCGAAAGAACCTTCGGTAACGGTTATTAGATATTAACCGTTACTGAATATAAACAATTAGTAATAGTTTTTTTCTAATAATCATTACTGATTTGTTTTCCCCCATTTCTGTTATTTTAATTAAAAAAGATATATTATTATTTTAATGATATTTTTTACTCAATAGGGAGAAAGATATATTATTATTTTAATAAACTTTTAATGATATTTTGTACTAATGATGTATTATATCATTCATATTTATTATTAACATTTAGAAATTGTTATTTTGTAAAAATCATTACTGATTTGAAAATATATTATTTGTAAATTAATGATATATTTTAATGAAAATTACTGACATATTATTATTATTATTATTATTATTATTTACTATTTATTAAAAAAATTTAATGATATAATATATTTTATATTTACTAATATTCATATTATTAAGAATATTGTATATTTACTATTAATCATATTATTAATGATATAATATATTATTTACACTTTTATTATTATTATTATTTACTATTTATCAAATATTTTCAATGTATAATTTAATATTTATTATTTTTATTTTAAAAGCATACTAACTAAAATCATACATAAATTAAATTAATACATAAAAATAAATTATCATAACAATTAAAAGCATACATAAATTAAATTAATACACAAAAATAAATGTCTAATACGTCATGTTAATTGTGTGCCTCGTATTTAGTGAACCTGCATGAATGAATAGTTATTGGTTAGTATACATATAAAAAAAATTAACAAATAAAAATTTTAAATTAAAAATACTGACATTTATTTTGCAATTAGCTCTTTAATTTTCCTCGTTGGACCCAGACACCTTCTTCATGATCAGAACGTAAATAATGTTTTTCATCCGTATTGGTAACTGACACGGTTTCAATGCCAGCAGAAAATGGTGGAATTTCATCGAAATGATCATATTCTTCTCCGTCGACAACATTCTCAACTCCGACAATGTGTCTTTTACCAGGTAGAATAACATGGCATTTTTTATCGATAAGATCTGCAAAATCGACATATATAAATCCCTCTTTATTTTTTTGGACTCCACGTCGATTCTCGATCCATTTACATAAAAATAAGAGAATTCTGAATTTGACGTAATAAATTTACCATATATGTTCAATCCAGCCATAATATGAGTCTGTTTATATACTTTCATTTCCTGACAATGCTACTAATGAAACTCCACTATTTTGAACAGTGCTCTTACCATCCTGATGCTTAGTGTACTAGGTAAACTAATTCATGTCATATCCTTAGTAAGTATGCACTATCGTTCTGGGACCGTATGCTAGCCATTTAATAGTTTCATTGGCAGTCTCTGATGATTGGGATCTTACCTTGTGTTCAAACCATGTAATAAAATTTAAATTGTGCTCTCTTATGACCAAATTTTCATCTCTTGACGGATTTTGTTTTCGTATATAATCCAAGTGCTCGGTTACATACAGAGCCACAACATCGAGATATTGAAGAACTTTGAGATGTGCTTTTTTATCGTATTTCAAAACTCATGCCAACAACTTTATATCCAATTGTACAGATTTTAGTAATAATAAGTTTTATTAAATTAATATTATTAAAAATAAGAGTGAGAAACATAAAATTTCAAATATACGAATGGCAGCGCGCGCCATGGCGAAGCAGACGGACGAAACGCGCCACTGACAGTGGCGCGTTTCATTATTTTTAGGAAGCGCGCCACTGCCAATGGCGTGTTTCGTCCAAACCCCACGCAAGTGAGATGAAGAGGTGCTGCGTATTTTGTATATATAAGAAGCAAACGCGCCCGCGCCGCGGCGCGTTTCGTAAAAATAATGAAACGCGCCACTGACAGTGGCGTGTTTCGTAAAAATATTGAAACGCGCCACTATCAGTGGCGCGCTGCCATTCGTATATTTAAAATTTTACGTTTCTCACTCTTATTTTTAATAATATTAATTTAATAAAACTTATTATTACTAAAAACTGCCAATTATATCAGTACCGTGAAGTCTACCTTCATGATGAGACCTAGGAAAACTGATAGATTGGATGTCATTTAGGTAATCAGTATAGAACTCAATTATCTCTTCTACAACATACCCTTCAACTATACTTCCCTCGGGTCGAGATCGGCTTTGAACTAGCCCTTTCAACTGACCCATTGCTCTCTCAAATGGATACATATATCATAAAAAAATTAGTCCACATAACATTATTTCTCGAATCAAATGAACAGTTAAATGCACCATGATGTTAAAAAACGATGGTGGATAGTACATCTCAAGCTCACATAGTGTTACCACGACATTGGCTTGTAATTTTTCTAACATTTTGGGATCAATCACTTTTGGAGAAAATCGTGTTAAAAAGGAAACACAACTTGGTGATAGTATGCCTAACATTTGTTGGTAAAATTTCTCAAATTGCAACTGGAAGTAGTTGAGTCAATAAAATATGACAATCATATGACTTCAATCCAATTAATTTCATTTCCTTAATTGATACTTTCATAGATATATTTGAGGAATAACCAGTTGGAACCTTAATCAATTTCAGACACTCTAGCAAACTAAGTTTTTCTTTCTTAGATAGAGTATAGCACGTCGTCGGAAGATAAGTTCATTTTCGGCCTCCACTGGTGCCGTTTCGTGTGAATTCCCAATTGAACCATATATTTTCTCAATTTGACATCGTCTTTAATGTTGCCTTGAATATTCAAAAATAAACCAACCAAGCTTTCACTAATATTCTTAACAATATACATTCCATCCAGGCAATGCCTAATTTCCAAACTCGACCAATACGGAAGATCCCATAATATAGATTTTTTTTCTTCCATCTATTATCATTTATAATGAGTTTGACTGTTTTACCAAACTGATTATTTATGTTTTTTACTTCATTATAAACTTCTTTACCAGATAGTGGCACCGGAGCTTGTCGGGTCTCAACTTTACCATCGAATGCTTCTTTCTTCCGTCGATAGGGGTGATACCGGGTAAGGAACCTACGATGTCCCATATATAGATTCTTTTTATAATTATCTAGCCACAAAGTATGAGTATCATCCCCACAAATTGGATAAGCTTTGGCTCCTTTCGTCTTTAATCCAAACATGTTACCGAATGCCGGAAAATCATTGATCGTACAAAAAAATTATGGCTTGAACGATGAAATATTCTTTCATATATGTATCATATACACGCACGCCGCATGTCCATAATTTATTGAGATCCTCCACTAGTAGTGCCAAAAATACATCTATATCATTACCCGGTTGTTGAGGACCAGAAATCAACAACGACATCATCAAATATTTTATTTTCACGCACAACCATGGAGGAAGATTATAAACACACTAGTAAAACAGACCATGTACTGTGATGACTACTCATATTCTCGTAAGGATTCATACCATATGTGCATAATCCTAATCTCAGATTCCTATTTTTCCTTTTGAAATCAGGCAATTCTCAGTTAATATTCCTTCATTCAGGAGAATCAGCAGGGTGTCTAAGTAGCTCATCTTCTTTTCTATATTCTTCGTGCCACCATAATAATTTAGCATCTCTTTCATTCAAAAAAAGTCGTTCAATTCTTAGTATAATCGGCAAGTACCACAACACTTTAGATGTCGGTCTTTTATTTTTATTGATCTCGTCATCATTCTCATTTTCCGCTTGATTGTCTTTCAACTTGTACCGTGAAGCTTTATATTTCGGACATTTATTCATCTCACTGTACTCATTTTGGTACAATATACAATCATTCGGACATGCATGAATTCCCTCTACTTCCATACTCAAAGGACATAAGAGTTTTTTCGCCTTATATGTCGAGTTCGGCAACTCATTATTTTCTGGAAGTATGCCTCCTATAAGTTGAAGTAAAGATATAAAACTTCTATCGCTCCAACAGTTCTTGGCTTTTAGGTTATACTATTTGAAAATTACTGTAATTTTCGTAAATTTCATACAACCAGAAAATACATGTATGTTCGATTCATCACCCAAAAATTTAAAAATTTTAGGAATATCAACAAAAACTTCTGTAACCTCATTCATCATGTCATCTAAATTTATATTTTCACCATCTGAATCATCTAGCACATTTATTGCTGGATCTAAATTTTCACCCTCTGATTCAGCATTTGATATAACTCTGCTTGTCTCGACATTCACTTGTTCGAGATGTTCTCCATGCCATATCCATCGGGTGTATCGCTCCTTAAATCCACACATAATCAAAAGAACTCTTATTTCATTGATATTTCAGTATCTTTGTAAATTTTAACAATCTCGACAATGATAAAGAATTGTCTGATCACCTCTTCGACTCATATCTTCGGTGGCACAATCCAAAAATTCTTCAACACCTCTCATATATTCACTTGTGTCCCGTCTGATTCCATACATCCATCGACTACGATCCATCTGAGTAAAAAGTAAAAGGATTAGGGTTATGGGTTTTCGGCTTTCAAGGGATTAGGGTTTAGGGTTTCAATTCTTTCAGCAATCCGTCATGAAAATATATAAAATATCAATAAATAAATTCAGTCACAAATAAGTCTCACAAATAATAACATGGTCTCATAAATAATAAACATAAAATAAATAAATAACATAAGTCACAAATAATAAATTATATAGTCTCACAAATTACATAAGTCTCACACATCATAAATAATATAGTCAGCACATGCATAATAAAAGTTTAACAAATAACAAACAAATATAAGATAATAGAAGATTCATTAGATACGATGTTTGACGATCTCTTTCAACTCCTTAATCTCCATCACGAGTGACTGTCGTCGACCTTGCAACACAAATAAATATATATTTTATATATTTTTACTGTCGGATTGCTAAAAAAATTATTTCACTTGATTTAGGTTTTAGAAATTAGGGTTTAGGGTTTAGAAAGGGTTTAGGGTTTAGGTTTGGGGTTTGAGGTTTATGGTTTAGGGTTTGGTGTTTACGATTTAGTGCCTTTGTTTTTGGGGTATATGGTTTGGGTTTATGATTTAGGTTTTGGGACGACCAACCACCCTAACCCACTCTTTAAATACTTTGTCTCATTAGCGAAGATACACTAGCTAATCTGGTGTTTGAGAAAAATCCGACAACATTTCCCCTTAGCTCCCCGAGTACGCCAACACACATTTGCATGCACGTACGTACTCATAGGAATAAATGGAGAAATATTGTGCCAGATTATTCTCATACATCAGATTGCAACTAGCGTATCTTCACTAATCTTAAATGAGACAAAGTATTCAAAAAGCAGTCCCAACGGAGACTATTCGAGATTAATCCCTATTGAATTAATTTCGAACGGATGCCGACCTAAATTATCTTAAAATTATGGTAAATTGGTCATATATGACAATACTATTAATTAATTATATATATTCATAATATATATGCAATTAATTAATTTCATGCAAATAATGCTAATATATAGATACAACCAATTAAAGTGAGAGATATACCTGAAATTGTTGAGAAAGATGAAGAAAAGAGCAACAACCAGAAGCTTAATTAAAGGGGCAGAACAAAGGTTGATCAACAAGCTAGAAGAACAACAATTAATAGCAAAGACAGAGGGCAAGGCAGATGGAAGATCAAGCTTGAACGACAAATGGGTAGGGGAGATAGAAAATAAGTTATAACCAATGCTAGATAGATTATTTTAAAATAAGAATTTAAAACGGTTATTATAAACAAACCGTTATTAAAATAATTTGTAACGGTTTTTACAACAGAACCGTTATTAATTTTTTAATATTTAGTAACGATTTTTTGAAAAAAAACCGTTACTAAAGGTTCTCCCGCAAATTTTTTTGAAAAAGCACGAATTTCAGTAATGGTTTTTTGAAATAACCGTTAGCAAAATATTGTCAAATATTACCAAAATGCCACCGACCTTCTATACTAACGGTTTTCTTAATAAACCATTAGTAATTGAGTATTAACAAAGCTCCTTTTTGTTGTAGTGAATGTAATTAATTTATATAGTGTGATCAATTCTTTTTCATATAAATTCTAAGATAATGACTCCCAAATTTTCAAAAATAATGTTTACTACGACCTCCATAGTCTATACGTGAAAAGTTACACATAATGACATAAATAAAAAAAAGTTCAAACTATAATATACAATATTCGCCAATAAAATATCGCTCCCTCCCTTCATGATACATTAAATAGATTACACATTGATTGATTGGGTAGACATGGAACTATGGAATTATTTTTAAAATAGATACGGCAACACGTATCATTTTTAAAATAGATACGCCATGCCATATTATTAATTAAATTTTAATTAATTAATATTCATTATTAAAATTATAATTTATTTCATAATTATTAAAAAAAATACGGCGGGTCCTTGATAACAACTAATTAAGAAATGCATTTCAGAGGAGTGAAAAGAATCCATTCCTCTCTTTTTCCTTCACTTTTTTGTCATGACAATAGCAACTGTGCCTGGTAACAACCAGTACCGACACGCCACCTGACAGCAGCTGATTATATCAATCAGTCCAATCGACGACACGGCAGATAGAGAATCCCAGTTTTGCATGGAATCATATCTATCTAACGCCTTCAATCCGCTAACTCCCCATATTCATATTTTATCTTCCCATTCACACTATAATCACAGTTCTGCCACTCATATAATAGTGATTCAAGGAATCAAGGTAGAGGCCTAGAGGGAGCCTAGAGGGATGGAACACTTGTCCATTGTCATGTAATGGAATGAAAAGGATGATCATTGGAATGATGGAATTAAATTAATAGTATTATTGGTTGTTGCACATCATTTACTTCACTCGTTTATTAATGGGTGTTAAGACCATAATTAAATCATGGCTAATTAATGTCAAATAAATTATTATTAAATAACAAGAATATTGTCCTGATCTAAAATATGGACGTATCGAGATCTATAGACTTTTAAGAATCAATTAAATTACTTTATTCTAAATAATACAATTTGCTACTGTAAATTACGGTATTAAATTAATACTGGATAAAAAGACCAAACTTGTGCATTAGATTATAATATCTCAAGTTAACCAATCTTTAGTCTTATAAAATCTGAATAACACAATTTGCTATCGTAAATTACGGTATTAAATTAATACTGGATAAAAGATAAATTCTTTGCATTAAATTATCATATATTCATATCTTAGTTTTACCAACATTTCGATCCGAAGTGTGTGATAGATCGATTATCCATTCATGAATTTAATTGACAACCACATCTACCAAAAAGAGTTCAAAAATTAAATCACAAGTTAACAACCATTTGATCTTCTTTATTACGATCGTTATTCTTGTCTCGCATATCTCGTGGGAGAGAAATCAATCGAGAAAAAAGAAAAAAAAAAATCCTTGAAATGAAGAGACTGGGAAAAGACATTTTTACCCTGAAAATTTCTATTATTTATCAATTGTTATTCTTCTTCATATATGTTTACATATTATTTAGCATATCATTTGAAAAACAAATAAATCATGGCAGAAATTATCTACTATTATTTTTTATATATTTTTTGGAAGTAAATTTATAGATATATCGTTAAGATCTCTATTCATAATTGAACTCAATAAACATGGGCAGATGTAGAATTTTGGTTAGGGACTTAGTAATCAGATTGTAATATCTTATCGGATTCAAACTCATTAAATAATTAGGTACTAAATAAAAAAATAAAAAAATTCAACCTACATTCTTATTTTATAAAAAAAACTATCAAATAATATCCTTTTAATATTAAAAATAATAAAAAAATAAAATTCAAAATAGTAGATAATCAAAATCGATGAAGAAAACATTCCTTTACGGGACTTAATATTTTAAAATATTTATGTTTTTATTATCTATGGTATTAAATACAATTCTCTCAATAAAAGTAATCAACCAATCTAGGGGATCAAAAATTTAATCCAGATGAGTCATTAGTAAAAATTTGACCAAAAATACTAATTTTTAACATCCAAGAGGGTCAACTGACCCCTCTAGAACTCAAAATTATTATGCATCTTAATATACTTTTTTATGCAATTAATTTCATATAGTACTATTAATTATGCACATAAATGAGTTATTACGCATATTAACAACATTTGAGTTGAATAATAGAAGTATTGTATAAAATGAGTTGTATGTATATTCATTAACATGCATAATAACTCATATATGTGCATTATTAAGCCCGTATGATGTCAAAATCAATAAGGATATATTTTTCAAATTACAAATCACGGAAATTATATGCACTTAATTTTAATTCATTTGTTTGCATTGTTATTTTAAGTTTTTTTTGGTTATCTTAGTGTATATCATTGTTTTTCTATTTTTCCATTTTATGTTGATCTTTCCGTACAACTAACTTTCAATTATTTTATGTTAGAGTAAATTACACGAACAACTCTTGAAGTGTCACTTTGTTATCATTTTGCTCTTTAAAATTTCAAAAGTATTATTTTAGTCCTTAATATTATTAATTCATGATGAATTAGTTCTGTCATTATCAACGCCAGAAGAAAAAAATATTCACATTCATGTTATAATAATACATTAATAGTATTTAAAAGAATAATTTTTTAATATTATTTTCATTAATGTTCAATAGCAATCATTAACGTAGTATTTTATTGCATAACCGTCCTAGTTTTAATACTGAAAACAATGTAATACAACAACAATGACATTAACAAAGTCTTTAATCCCAAATTTTAAATAATGTAATAGTGGATGAAAGTATTATTTTTGGATGAATTTTAAATGTATAATGAATTTGGTATAAATTTAAAATTCGAGGGCTAAAACTCTATCTATAAACGCCAATTTGATAATAAAGTAATATTTAAAGATTAAATTATCATTTTTAAAACTTTAAACGCTAATTTTATAAAAATAAAATAATTAATCGGTATAATTTATTTTGCATGTCAATATGTCATGGTTGAAATTCTAAATCAACATAATACAACAACGGCTCTGTCATTTTGCGACGACAGTGGACGCCTTTCATTCGATCTGAAATATTCAATTAAAATCAGACGATACAAGATGCATCAGAAAGTCACTGAAACGCACCGCTTTTATCACTGGAGTTGGATGGACCAGGTGGACAGGACCGATTTCAAAAAGGCTTAAAACGGGAATAACCCGTTGAAGGGTACTTCAGTAATTGCAACAGGATCCTTTCAAATCGTGGCCTTTTCTTCCCAGAAAACGAGAAACACCGCCTCCATTCTCACGCCTTTTCTCTCCTTTCCCTTTCACTCCCCTTCCCTCCATCAAAGACCTCGAAAAGAGAAAGGACAAAAAAATAAACAAATATTACCATCCCTCTGTCCTCTCTCTCTCCCCATCATTTCCAATCCAACTCATCTAACGACTCTAAACCTCCAAAATGGCAGCTCGGCGAGGAAAGTGGCATCAACCTCCAGCTCAAACCCCTCGAATCCTTAACCTCCCTCGCAGGAGCCGATCAACTCGAACCAGTCGAACTAAACCGGACAGAAATCTCAACTCTCTCTTCGAACTAGAAAAGCGAGTCCGTGCTGAGTCCGCTCCCGTGTCCCCTCCACGTCTCTGTGATGAGGATTCAGGGGAAGAGAAGTGGCGATTCCAGGCGGAGATGCTTCGTGCTGAATGCAACTTCCTCAGAATGGAGCGTGAGGTCGCTGTACGCAAGGTTGATCGACAGCGTTGCCAGATGGAGACTGCTCTGAAATCGGCTGTGGAGACTCTTGTCTCAGTAAGTGCCATAAGATCACGAACTAAAGCGTTTATTTTCTCTATAAAATGAAGTTCAGGATAATTTGTTGATTGACACTATAACAGTGCGAGAGAGTGTACTAAAAGCACAAAAGCTAGATAGCAATGTTGTAATTTTGTCAACATAATTGAATCCATTTTTGTTAATTTACTCCATTGGCAATCGCTAACAGATCAATGCACTATGCATATAGGGAAGGAAGAAAATTGATGGGACTGACTTGGATGAAGAAATACAAGATTTAGAAGAGATGTTGGATGAGTTGCAAATGGAGAAGGAGGGAGGGAGACAGAGTTTTCGACAGCTTCATAGATGCCGAGGCAGGAACTTTGACAGACAGGCCTCTACACTTCGTCGGCGGTTGGAGAAGATGCCGGTTAGTGACGAGGCCTCAGTCAAGGAAATACGCGAAATTACTCTGCCCATTGTGCACCGGAAGGAGAAGTCACTGCCTGATGATGATATCCATCAGATTGTTACTGAAACAGATGATCGGGATGAGAATGAAAAGATATCTGATGTAAGAGATTTTGATAAAATTTTTGTCTATTGTACTCAGAAAACTTTCGTTCTTTTATAGTTTTTATTGTTTTCTCTTTTTGCAATTTTCGTGTTTCTTTATATTTCTTGATTTGTAAATTGTAATTTCGAAAATATAAAGGTGGAGGTGCTGAAGAGGAAAATGGAGGGGCTGTCCAAGGGGATGGTGGAGAGGATAGTGGAGTACGGCTTCATGCCACGGTGGAGGCAAGAACAGGTTTGATTTGAATTTAACCTTTCCCTTTCATTTCTCACTTCTTAGTAAAATTTTGCCTTATTTTTTTTCCCTGCTGGTTTTAAATTATTTTTTTTTAGGGTAGGTTTTAAATTATCCAATTATCAAATATCTTTTGGAAGAGAATAACGGCACACGGCCGTGGGTCTAACTAATTCTTTTCGTCGCCGTCAAAATAACATGTTAGCAACCTCTTGGGTTATCCTGTAACATGCCGTTGACCCTGTACAGTTCGGTCAACGAATGGGGAACAATAGTTAAGAAGTGGTTGAGTAAGCATTGTCCTGTTCTGAGTTTCCAATTTTGAATTTTAAAATTGGTGTTGGTAGAGATCAGAAGTGGACCCCAGAAGTGCAGAGCAGGTAAGGTGAGCTACGACGCTACGCATGTACCCGTTAGTTAAAGTGATTCCTGCCTCTCTCTCTGCCTCATGTCGATGATCTTGTGGCCTTGTGGGATCTTTTTTTGTTGTTCTCTTTATCTGGGCATGTTTCTCAAGGGGCTTTTATAGGTGCCTGTGCATCTATGTGATCTCAACACTATGAGACTCACTTTAGGTGCAGACCTGAACCCCTGAAGTAGCTTATTTATTACTCATTAAACTGTTGGTCTGGCAATCTGAGTAGCTGAACCGATCCTATCTATTAGTTATTACCTGTGTTCAAAAAGGTTCGGATGCATACATTAATGAATAGCTCCAGTTTATTAGAAGTCACTAGATTCCTTCACTGGTACAAAAGACATCATTTCAAACGAGTTTGGGATGGATGGAAACAGGCAAACCATTTTTTTCTTTAAATAGTATTAAACTATTAATGATAATCAAATCTGGAGTTACGGAAATAACAGATTCTTTTTGGGTTATTAAGGTTAAAATTGTATGTACTTCACGTGAAAGGTAATGATCAGAGGACGCCCCCTTCCCCTTTCCTGACAAAACCAAATTAAAGTTTCCACTAATTATGGAATTAGTGCTCTTGAATCATTTCTGAGGATTAGAAGAGCACAAAAGGACGGAATAATCTTTTCTTTTCACAATTTTTATAATCAGCATTTCATTTGAAAAGCTAAGACACCCTTTAGCTAGCACGTGAATTGCACTGCCTCTGGCATATAGTGCAACTTATTTTTCGAAAAAGAGAGCTCTTCGAAGTGAAGTGAAAAGGTTAAACAATACTAACTTTCTCTAGGGGACAAAGAAATAAATACAAACCGTTTCCTGACAAAAACAAGCACATGCTCCATGCTGGGTCCTACTTAAAACTTTTTAGTACTAGGTAGACCCATGGGCTTAGCCCATGTGCAAAGTTTGTACTGTTGGAGGGACCAACAATACTTCCAGCATTCATTTCCTCTGCGTTTGCAAAATGCACCTAATACTTTAACACTTGTTGCAACTGGACGTTTTATTTCTGATTCTAGCATCTGAGAACGTTTGATTGGGTTTTCTTTAGATGTCATCGTAGCTGTGTGCAACATCTACTCTTTGTAACATTTTTTTTTTGTATAATTCTTGTTTTGTTTAAGAAAATTACTCTGAAGATTTTTTATTTTGAAAATAACTTACCTCTTCTGGAAATGTACCCTACGACATTTGTACTGCATTTATATGTGCTACTAGATTATGCAAGTTACTTGTTCTGCTTATTATGAAGAATTGAACCTGTCATTAAATCAAGGCATATGATTTTTCAGTCATATGTTGAACAAATATATTGCAATGTAAATTTTATGAAACCAATTTATTTTTATGTAAATCGACATGATGCCTTTATCTCTGCCTCAGCAGCTTACTAATGTACCAATATTGTGAATTCATCATTAATGCATCACAAATAACTAACCAGAAACTTATATTGGATGGTCTTTTCTGATCCAAAATATGATGTATGATTTGTTCAATGATGTGCATATATTTTTCATGCCAGGGTAAGGCAGAGGAGCGTGGAAAAATAGGTGCAGAGAGCAGTGGCAGGTGTGAGTGCAGGGAAATAGTAGGGAAGATAATGGAGCAGGTGAAGGTGGAGTCAGAGCAATGGACTGAGATGCAAGCTATGCTGGAGCAAGTGAGACAGGAAATGTTGGAACTGCAATCGTCCCGAGACTTGTGGCAACGCCGAGCCATTGCCTCTGATGTTAATGTCCGTTCCCTTCACGCCCAAGTATGTACTGAATCTCCAATTGGTTCTCTTGGGAAAGCTTCTTCTTGCCCACATTATTTATTAATTAATTAATTTATTTTGCTTTTTTTTTCTTAGAACAAAAAAAAATTATAGGTGAACCCTAGCTGTTGCTTAGATCTGTTGCAAAATGTACTACAGCCTGGACTTATGATGTACAGTCACATATAGATTGCAATTCGCCAAAAGGCCCAGTTTAACACTGTTTGAACTGAATATATATAGTAGTATTGTAATGGAGTGGCACTCTGAATTATCCCCTTTTATTTTATTTGAGAAATTCAATCTGTTGGTATATTTTATTTCTGATATGGTTTATTTTGCCAAAATTTGCTTAATTTTTTTGTATTTCCAATTTTCGTTGAACTTATCAATCTATATTTGTGATAGGTACTTGAGTGGAAACATCGCGCAAGAGTCTCTGAAAACAGTGCGGAAGAGTTGGAGAAGAGAATTTCAGAGTTGCAAAACAGGTTGCACAGCATGAAGATTGAGCATCTCGCTCATAGAACCTCCCGAGAAAATCTTGAAGCAAACAAATCCAACATCAAATTAAATGGCCAAAGACAAATAATGACATTAGCTGATCATAGGAAGGAGCATGAAAAGCATAACCTTGTTTGCCAATTGAAGAAGTCGCCAAGCCAGAGAACCAGGCGAATCCCTTTCACTGAAGTAAGCAACATACCGAAACAATAAATTAAAGTGCTACAAGTGAGCATCCTCTGACAAAAAGAAACATGCTTACTTTCAAATGGGAGAAACATGTCATGGGAAACCATGAGCAATAATAATGTACCAGTGAATTGATGAAAGGAGTTAATCAGTTTTGTTATGTTTGATTAGTGAGTACTAACTTTCCTGTTCTGTATAAAGAATGATTACTTTTTGTTAATAACAATTTCAGTTCAATGTTAATTGGAACTTAAGCTGTCACTTCCTTGAATTCTAATGTTAAAAACATTGAAGGAATAGAAGAGTAAGAGAAAATAATAATATCAATTAACAACCGTAACATAATTCTTCATTACAGTGTTTTTTGCTGGATGAAGATCCAAGCATCTGGGTGCTGAGTTTTTACTTTTTATTTGAAATCCTATAGATGGCACTCTTATTACAATCACTATTGTGCCAAAATATATACATAATATACAAACAAAAATTATCTATTAGTAAAGTTAAGTAATTCAACAGTAATTAGGTATGGTTGAGCAACGACATCCAGGCACAGTAGGTGCAGACAATCTGCTGAGACATGTATATATACACCGCGAAGGAAAGGCTCATCAAGACCAAGTCCTTCCAGTCGCCTTTCTGTTTCGGGCTTAGACATTCTCGCAAGCCCTTTACTCTTTCCACTGCATCTTTGTAGAACATCCCGATGGTAGCCCACCGATCTTCGTTCGGTTCGGTTGGTAGGCAGCAGTAGCACAGACAGATTGAAAAGCGTCTTGGCCTCGGCGAGGTCAAGAGTGATCGGTATGGTGTAGTTTTGGGAAATATGCCTAGGATAGAAGCCATAGAAAATGGATCGACAAAAATGTGAAGATAGGATAAGGATCAAGGACAAGGAGGGAAAGGGAGAACCGTTCAAGTTACACTTTCAGTTGTTCCTGGTAGTTACTGATAGGTCTTCTCCATTTGATTCCTAGCTGGAGAAGTCCCTTTTAAGTTTATGAATCGATTTCAGAAAGTCGTGTTTACAGTACGGCCCAGATAAGATGAACTCCAACGGGCCATCTTTTAGCCCGGCCCATATCTTTGACCACTTTTGTGATCAGTGCCGATTGAACTTTCAATTGAGATTTGAAACATCCGATTTTAGCTGCACGAGCAAGAAAGAACACAGTGTGTAAATTGTAATGTTGAGTCAAGTTTTAGTTAATTCCTGCAAAATAGTTGAAATACAGAGATTTCAGTCCCACAGCGACTATGTTTGATACTCTGACATCTGTGAAAATTCTAAGAAAAATAAAGTAAGTGGTGTAAAGCCGACAAAGTATATTTATATCCATTTTAATATTTCAACTACGAATTCATCTTAATTTTCCAAATATGAATACATCAATGAAATTTCTCGAATAGAAGTATGAATTGAATATAATTTAAATATGAATAAGAAATTTTGTATTTTTCTAATACTAGTGTCTATAACAAATGTTTGTAGAAAAAAATACTAAAGTTGTGTTATATATATTTAATACGAAAGATGAAAAATGTAAGTCTGTTTCCCATAAAATATACTAAATTATAAAAATATATGTTGTTAATTGGACATTAGATATAATCACATAGATAATTTTTCGGCAATACAAATATTGGGATCCGATTCCCCAATTATATCCCGAGAGGGATAACATGGCCCCGACGCTCGGTTATCCCGATGGAGACCGTTTGATCAGAAATGAACACATCTGATGCATTCCAACGAGATAGAAAATGAAAAAGAGGAGAAAAATATCAATTAATCTGACCTGTTCATTTTTTTATCAGACGGTCCCCGTCAGAATAACATTGGAATTGGTCCCATATATTGAATATGTATAACCATACACTCATGTTCTCATTGGTCATATTTACAAGTTATAACCAAGCGGGTAGGGTTGTAGAAAAAAATCAGGCTAGTGGCTAAAAAGGCTCGGTTCGAGCTCGAGCTAGCTCGATAATTAAATGAACTGAGTTTGAGATGAGGTTGGTTTGATTCATGACTTGACTCGGCTCAAATAATAATAGTTTATATTCTTTTTTTTTTGTGTTGAATTCTAATCCGACAACTCATTTCTCATTATCTCTCATCATCTCACAATCTCAGCGACTTAATAATGTTTTTACTCATTTGTATCTCAACAATTATATCTAGCTCGATTGTTTTTTTACTAGTCCATCCGTTCAATTAATGAAGCGAAGATATCATTAAAAATATAATCTATTCATATATCAAATTTGTATCATTTCTTGTATCAGTCTTATAAATGTACCAATCTTATAATTTGTAAATGTCAAACTGAGACAATGCACATACATTGGCTCGTGAACCATCTCACGAGCTAGCTCGAATAGTGGCGAGCCGAGGTTGAGCTAGATTTTTCAGCTTGAAGTCTTTCACAAGATTGACTCGTATCATGAATCAAGCTTGAGCTAAGTCCAGTTCGTTTGAACTCGACTTATTTGTAGCCCTAAAAGGAATCGAGTTGAAACACTTTGATGAGCATGTCACCCTATCCAAGGTGCTCGATGTTGGGAATAGTGTGGGGAGGGGAATTCACCTCCTCCGTCGCTGTATGGACTCTAATTTAATAGACATTTTGTGAATCTAAACTAAAATCGACGGTCCAAATTGTGGCACGAAGTACAAATTTTGAATTATTATAGTATAAGTATTTTGTGATAAGTTTTCGAACACTAATTTTTGAATATAATAATTAGATTAATCATATTATTAATACTAATGACGAAAAAAAATTTAATACTAAGAATGACAGTGCGCCACGGAGACTGACGTATTTGGAAAAATGTCACTCTCAGTGGACTCTTTTTTTTCCCTATCATTCACCGATTATAATATTAAACTAAGTTTATAAAACTTAGTTTTTGGGAGTTGGTTTTGCCATCAATGGGAGTTGCGCACTTTCATTGGCGTGTTTTTTTTTATATAAAATTATAAAAAATAAAAAAAAATGTCACCGTTAATGATGTATTTTTAAAACAGCACCACAGTAGCACAGTGCCATTTCTACTATTAAAGTTTTATTTTATTATTTATTATTATTATTATATGATTAATCTAATTATTGTATTAAAAAATCAGTGGTTTCAAGCGAGGAGGGCGAAACATATTTTTTACGGTACCGTGTGGACGAGAAAAAAAAAATGAGATGATCAAAGCTGCAGTACAACAGACAGTTTTTAAATTTACACTCTTTTTAATTTTTCGTTTATGCAGCACTCTATTTTAAAATATAGTTTGGAGGATGTGAATTCGGAGAAGCGGATTTTCAAAGCTACCCTTTTATTTGGGTGCGCTCGATGCTCGTGGATTACAAAGCCTTGTCAACTCTCACTTATGTGACCTATTTCGAAATAGTAGCCCTGTAAGTCTTATGGTGCATGATGCGCCTCGACCACTCTCAGGCTGAAAGGTAGTTCAGTGATCTTTATATCACCTAAATGTGTACTCTTAATTATCTCCAGACCCTACTAAGGCTGGAATCTGCTTTTCGTATTTGCCTTATTTATTTTTGGTAATAATCACACTGATTATTATTAAATTAATAATATGAATAACCTAATTATTAATAATTATAGAAAATAAAATTTTAATAATAAAAATGACAACGTATCATTATCAATAGCGTTTTGAAAAAAGTGCTATTGGGAGTAATGTAATTTTATTTTTCCCAAAAAAATATGCTAGTGGAATTGAGCAATTTCACTAGCGGTAAAACCCAAAACTGCAAAATGCTTAGTATGATGTGCTTGGAATATAAAACTCAGGGCGGATTCATAGAGGGTTAGGGAGGTAGTTTTCTTTTGATTTTGAAAAATAGTGTTTTTAGATAATATTTTTGTTAATCTGTCTCCTTCTAAAAATTTTTGACCCTCTGAATTGTCTGATTATTTTTATTGAGAAAAATATATTTAATATCATACATAATGAAATAATTATATAAAAATGTCAAAATATGAAGTTCCGTAGAGAAAAATTATCTTCATTAACTTGATTATCTATTACTTTGAACTTTATTTTGTTGTTATTTTTAATATGTAAAATGTTATTATTTTAATAATTTTTTATTAGATAAAATATATATTAAATTATTAATTTTTTATTTAGTATCTGATTAGTTAATGAATTTGAACCCGATAAGCTATTACAATCCGATAATTACTACTGATCAAAATTCTACATCTGCCACTGATAAAACTGATGGGAGAAAAACAACTTCGCTGAAAATGACATTTTTGTACAAGCGCTTCTGCAGCTTTTAGTGATAATAATTATTATTAAATTAATATTATTAAAAATAAGAGTGAGAACCGTAAAATTTCAAATATACGAATGGCAGCGCGCCACTGTCAGTGGCGCGTTTCATTATTTTTATGAAACGTGTCACTGACAGTGGCGCGTTTGCTTCTTATATATACAAAATGCACATCGCCTCTTCATCTCACTTGTGCGGGGTTTGGACGAAATGCGCCACTGTCAGTGGCGCGTTTCATAAAAATAATGAAACACGCCACCGACGGAAAGGACGCGTTTTGTCCGCGCCACTAACAATGGCGCGTTGCTATTTGTGTATTTGAAATTTTATAGTTCTCACTTTTATTTTTAATAATATTAATTTAATAATAATTATTATTAATAAAAACTGGCGCTTATGTTTCAGAAGCATATTTATAAAGCATCACGTGTGATTCATAATATTAAAATTTTATTTTATTTTTTTATTATTAATAATTGAATTATTTATATTATTAAATATAATAATCAGTGTAATAATCACCTCGCTCGAGAAACTTTCGAGAAATTATATTTAAATTCGAAATATTTATGCATGCAATGAGTCTTGTGTACTTTTTTTTTGATGAAGTGAGACTTGTGTCATTGTGTGCTCACGAATCAACGCTGTCATTGTAATCAACCACGACAACACGGACACATGTAGTCGTACGAAAGGGACCAACATACAAATTCTACTTTCTGTATATTGTACTACAACAATTTGACTGCCACAACGACTAATACAGTGCTTATTATCAGGATCAATAAAATAAATTGTGCTTATATAATTTTTCTTATAGTTTGGATAAATTAGTCGTCAATTTGATATAATGTGAAAGTAAGAAATATATGAGCAATCGAGATGATCAATAAATAGTATCAATAAAAAGTTATTATATCTCGTATCAAAATTTTTGCAATATGGAAACATTAATTTGGTCACTAATAAGATAGATACAAAATCAACGTGTTATTTTTAAACCTCTAGAATGATATGCAGTCAATCAATTTTTAAAATCCATTAATCTATTTTACAGTTGAATGTAAATGTAAAGATATTCCCTTCTAACACCTGGCGTGTAATTATAATTATATATATATATATATATTTTCAGAAAAAAATAGAAAAATATATTTATATTGAAAAATATTTTTAAATTTTGATTCTTAAAAAAATATTTTTTTTTAGATCGAAAAGTCTGACTACGTCCCTAATTGCTTCTCATACTTGTATAACAAATATTATAAATTATATTGATTGAGAAATTATCTAAATTGACATTCAAATACAGAGTTTTACAATTTTTTTTATTTATTTAGAGCGTATAACCACCTCTCCTAATATCTTGGCCAGGATCTATCACCTCGTACATTCCGTTTTAGTAGAAGAATAAAATATATCTGTAATTATAATTTTAATTCTAATAATGCTAATTTGGTTGTTTCAATTTTTTTTACCAGTTTGAAGTATATGGCTGACTCAGTCAATGGGACGAGGTTAAAGCCTCCTTGAATGCGTTTCTTTATTTTTATTCAAAAAAAAAACTAAAGTAGATACTTGTCGGCATAACTAAAAAAAAAAAAATCATTGCTAACATTATATATTTTCTTATTTTAAAAATCCATTCATGACCAATGAAGCTATTTAAAATAAATACTAATTTCTCTTTATTTTGAAAATCTAAAATCCGACAATTTTAATTATTATTAAACTTGCTATTTTCTTTATTTGATATATAGTATTAAATTTGATTAGTTATAGTGATTATCAGATTCTTAATATTAATAGCAGAGACTCGTGAGCCAACATTAGAAAATTCTCGTATTGCCGAGGAACATAGGTCTACACTACAAGTCGCCCGGGTCTCCTATTTAACCTTTGTTTAATTTTGTAATGTGGTGCGCGATACCCGCAGAATTAAACTTCCAAATAAAGAAAACAAGAAAAGGACGACCAAAGTATTGTGTCATTGTTGCGTGATACGCATATGCATGCCAGGTCAAAAAAGTCAAATTCCATCCTCTCAATGCGTCAATCCCCTCTGGCACCCCAGTCAAAAAGGCACGAACTTCCATCAACCCGAACCTCATCCCGGTACCCAGCCACACACAGCGGAGAGCTATCTCCTACCGTTCAGTAGTCGCCAAGTCAAAGTTGGCAACACTTCTCTGCTCCTTAATTATAGAAGATCCGTTTGATGTTGGCTGTTTGGCTCGTGTATTCAGCGGTGAAAGCGTCAGTGTGCACTGAGCTGCACACGCTTGCACGTGAGCCGAAATAAATAAGAAAATTTCAACGGCATGATCTCGATCGGACGGTGAATAATTTCTTGGGCCAAGGTTTGTACGAGGCCCGATTAAATACGCACAAGTAACCCTTCGACCAGCATTAGTTGATAGGGGTTGACTGCTTGACTGGGACAGGAAAGAGAGAAGGTAGCGAAGCGACTATTTGGAAACCCCGCTTCGCACGCCTATCCTCTCCTCTCACACGCCAATCTCTCTGCTCTTTCCATCTCTCTCAACCACTCGCACCTCACCCATTTCTCCATTTTTACCTACCAGGAATTTAGTTCAATTTTACCTCCTTAGGCCTGCAATTGGTGCTAATTATGAAACGACCATGGTCGTACGACGATGATCTCGACAGAAACGGCGGCGCCAACAGGTCTCGTCGGAGATTCTACTTGAAGCTTGATGAACGAAGACGGCGGGTAGAGCATGAAGGAGATGGTTCTGGCTCCGGGACGGGTTCCAGCTCGGGTTTGGGTCTGGCGTATGACAGGAGGAGATCAGGCAGCTTAGACAAGCATCGAAGTTCTTCTTTTACCTCTTGTTTAAAAAGGGATTTCTTTCCCAAGGGGTTTAGGTCGGAGAGAGAGGATCTTCATAGACGGGGTGACAGTAGCGGCGGTGGCTCATCTTCTTCACAGCGTCGATTTGAAGGTGGAGGTGATGAAGAATTGGAGTCGCGGAGTAGATCTAGTATAACTCATAGCAAAGAGCTGAGAGAAACCTTTAGATCGAGGGAGAATTGTTCTAGTAGTGAGAGGAGCAGTAAATTGGAGGAAATGAAGGAAGAAACAAGAAAAGATAGCTCTAGTGGCAGTGAAATGGAAGAAGGAGAATTTGAGCCCGAACCGATGCAAGAATCTGTGGTCGAAGCGAAGAAGAGTGCTACAGAGGAGGATGCAAAAGAGGACAGGGAACTTGGTTCACTGGATGGCCAATCAGAAGCAATTTCTGAGAAGAAAGGTCTCTTTTCAGGTGATAATTTGGAAAGTTTTGGAAAAGATACTTGTCAGGTTGTGCCTGTGAAAATATCTGGTGACAAGACTGAGCCTGAGAGAGTATCTAGTGAGGAAACTGAGTGTGATAAAGTATCTAGTGATGAATTAACCAGAGAAGGAGAGGGAGAGAACAAGGTGGAGCTTGAGTTATCACAGAAGGAAGACAAACTGCACATATCTGATAAAGAACTCTCGTGTGAGGATAGGAAGGAGGGGATGGCAAGCGAAGGCAATAATGCGTCTGTGTTTGCTGCAAATGAAAGGCCAAAAGATGATCAGGTTCCGACGCAAACTGGTACAAAATTTCCTGAGCAAGGTGGTATGAAGTCACCAGAGCTAGGTGGTACGGCTTCACCAGAAAAATATGCTGCTAACTTGCTGCGCACAACAGAGGAGGTTGTAGGTGAGAATAATTATGAGGATAACACACTAAATCTACTTGCTAATAAGCCGAGTTACCAGGAAAAAGGTAAGGGCTTGGCTGTAGAATTGGACACTGAAATGGAGGGGACAAGTTGTAGGGGCTTTGATTTGATGTTTCGTCCAGAACCTAGACAAAATGGTGGGGCTGGTACCAAAGATGACAATGAGAAGATGAAAATGGATAAGCTTGATCTTTCTCTTGGATTACCTGGTATCTCTCTAGATTGCCAAAATTCCAAAATTAAACTTGACTCACCCCCACCATCCCATATGAAAAGGGTCCAGTCACTACCATCTGCATCATTTACAGCTTCTGTATCTTTCTCGGGTTCACAATTTGTCCATAACCCAAGTTGCTCCTTGAACCAGAACTCGTTGGAGAATCTGGAGCAGTCAGTTAAGAGTAGGCCACTGTTTCAGCCAGTTGAACATATCATTAATGGAGTCCCAACCACTATTTGGCAACCTAAAATCACAGATGATGTCAAGCATGAGACTGGAAGTGTTGCGAAAGCACCATTTCTTCAAAGAAACAACTCATCAGTTAACAAGGTTACTACCCTTGCCCGAAATTCAAGTTTCTCTAGTCGGTTATCTTCTGACGAGCACAGTAGAGACAGACAGCAACTTTTGAAGAGTGAGAGCCAGTCATTTAATAACCGGGCAGGTGTCATTGAGAAAGTGATATCAAAAATAGTATATGAGCCTCTTCATCTTACCGGGAGAATGCTTCAAGATATGAAGGACAATTCTGTCTCATACCTAAAGCATGCCATCTGTGAAATTGTAACAAGTGCAGAAAAAAAATCGCATGTAACTACACTGAAAGAGGCACTTCATAGGAGGTCTGACATGACAATTGATACCTTATCAAAATGTCCCCGTGTACTTTTAGAAATGCTTCTGGTTCTAAAAACTGGTCTCCCAGATTTCATCAAACGGAGCAGCGCTGTTTCCGCATCTGATCTGGTAGAGATATTCTTAAATAACAAATGCCGCAACCTCGATTGCCGAAGCATGGTGCCAGTAGATGACTGTGAATGCAAGGTCTGCAAAAATAGGCGTGGTTTCTGTAGTTCGTGCATGTGCATGTTGTGTGCAAACTTTGATCTGGCATCAAACACATGCAGCTGGGTGGGGTGTGATGTGTGCCTCCATTGGTGCCACACAGAGTGTGGCTTGCGGAACTTGCTGATCAGACCGGGAGGAACTGAGAACCAGATGCAGTTTTACTGCCTGGCATGTGGGCATCCATCGGAGATGCTTGGGTTTGTGAAGGAAGTTTTTAAGACCTGTGCCAAGGAGTGGAAAGTGGAGGTTCTGGCAAGGGAGCTTCATTTTGTGAGGAAGATTTTTGGTTCGAGTGAGGATTTGAGGGGTAAAAGGCTAAGGGATTTCGTCGGTCAGATGCTGTCAAGGCTTGAAGATGAGGCTGATTGTGTAAAGGTGGTCGGATTTATTTTAGGCTTCTTTGCTGGTAAGCTGAAATTTTTTATATTTTTTGATGATTACCATGCACTTTTTGTCTGATGTGTTCATCAAATTTGCCATGGAGAGGAAGTTGAAAATACAGACAAATCTGATATTAAAAAAACTGAAACTGAAACTGAAGATAAATGTAGGTAAAAGCTTAAATTTCTGAGCATTCCCGAATTATATGGTATTATGTTGTTCAGATCTTCAGGATATGAAGTATTTCATCTTTCTTGCAATTAGTAAGACATTCTTTCCAGTTCAGGCAAAATGAATGTTTATTCACAGAAAATTGTGAAAAATGACAGATGTTGAATTGAATGCCGCCAAGGTTGTTTCAACTGTTGTGCCCCAAAAGGAGCCTTCAAGAATTCTCACCAAAAATGTACCGTGGCTTCCCCAAGCAAGTCTTGAGAAGAAAACAGCAATGGATGAACTTGATCACCTAGTCAAGCTCAAACAAGCAGCAGCGAAGCTGTACCAGGAACACTCTGATGATGCGCAGAAAGAGGCCGAGGGTTTGAGACAAATCATCATTACCAAAAGCACAAGAATTGATGAAGAGTACTCCAATCGGGTAGCCAAGCTCAAGCTACAGGAGTTAGAACAGAGGCAAAAAAGGAAGCAAGAGGAGTTGCAATTAATAGAGAGAGACTACCAACAGTTCTTCAGCATGAAAGTTAGAATGGAGAATGAGATAAGAGATCTTATGTTGAAAATGGAGACAGCAAAATGCAATTTTAGGTAGATATTGTATTTTGCAAGTCTAGCTCCCTTTTCCCTTTTTCAGATTCCTGTAATTCAAACGCTCTGAAGGCTTCCATATTGTAAAAATAGCATGTTGAGCCTTCTCTGCTTAATATTTCAGTACTTGCATCCTTGATCCTTGTCTAAGTTACTATATATATTGTAGGGGAAATGAATTATCATGCAAGTGCTCGTAGAAGAATGCAGGAAAAAATTATAGGAGGAATATGATAAAAAATAGGAAGAGTAGACCATCTCTTGTATGAAGTATACAACTTTAGATTACACCTAAAATTTCTTAAATTAATGTGAAAATAGGAACAGTTAAAAAAATCCTTATTTTATACTTGGCAGTCTCTGCCAAGGTTTCAGGAAAAAAAAAGGTACTGGATTAACCCTGATTCATGTCTTCCTGCATGTTGCATCTAGAGGAACCATACTTGCCAATGTGATCCTGTATGCTCCTCCTCCCTGTTCTTGCTGTTAGATGAATATAATTACAGAATAGTTTTCACTTCACTTTTAATTTGCGATAGTTGTTTTTAATGCGTTAAATTGGAATGCAATTTTTTTTTTGAAAATTCTAAGTATAATAACAGAATAGTTTTCACTTCAATTTATGTAGTTCAATACATTCTCCATAATGAATTTTACATCCCATGAGATTTTGACATAATGAATTTATTGAGCAGGACAAATGGAATTTTGAAGATTTGATATTTTTTTAGTTAAGCGTACAGAAGACAGAATTATTAACTCTTAGCAAAAGAAAAATAAAAGTAAAAGTCAATTGCTAGAGTTTATGTTGCAGTGGTGGATCACTTCATTCTTCCAAATGCAGAATATAAAATATATTGTTTGCTCTTTTTTTTTTGAAATTTGCTTTAAACTTTAAAGGAATTAATAAATCACGATGGATAACTCAACACTACCTCGCCAGTGAAACAGACTAAAAAAATTATAACTACAAAGTTAGGCCCCGTTAGGAGTGATACCAGAGTAATGGGATTGTTGGGATTTTGGGTTCCACTGGAAATTATTTTCTGAATCTGTTCGGAAGTCAAAAAAATTATTTTGGGTTGGATGATTTTTCTTACTTGAACTAGCCGTAAGAAAATTTCATAATTTGTAATGTAAGATGTTCGATTCGATTTTAGTTTGAATTCGGTTTATTCGATTAGATTTTTTTATTAGTTCGATTCAAGTTCGGTTCGATAATTTTTTTAATGAACTTGTTTGAATTCGATTCGTAATAATTCGATATGAATTTATTTGTATATATTTTTAACTATTTAGTCAATAATATATGCAATAACATAATTATTCTATTATAAAATTAATAAAATATTATTAATTTATTATTAAATTAATAAATATTAGTTAATTTTATTAAAATTTTATTATAAATTGATAAAATATTAATCATTTTAGCTCTAGTTATTTACGATAATATAAAAATAAATATAAAAATTAGAATAATTGAGTTCGTTTAGAGTTTGATTTAACTCAAATTCAATTTAGTTCGAGTTCGATATAGTTTGAATTCGAGTTAGTTCAAAATATTTTCAAATCAAACTCAAACATTAATGAGTTCGATCAAATTTAATTCGCTTGCAGCCCTAACTTGAACCCACTTAATTCAGTACAAATAAGTGGTAAAAGTAACAACAGATCTGATCAAAAATATTTTTTTTCCGCGTTGACTGGAAACCCAGCATCTGACACAGTTGGAACCATACCATTCATCTTCTTTCCTATCAGACCGTCTCGGTTTCCACCTCCAATATTAATTAATCCTCTAATTCCAGAGTAAAAAAACGCCTGAGAAATTGAGAATAACGTCGACAAGCAGTGCCCAAAAAACCCATGACAAGCCCAATAAGCTGCATCAGAAAGAAACTCTAAGCCCGGTCCGGTCAGAAAAAAATGTAGAAGATGTAAAGAAATAGATCAAAAGCTGTTTGTCCAGACGACTGAATTCCAGCGGTAACACTAGTGTATTAAAAACGGGTTTGCACGGGTCGGCGGGTTTTGGCGGGATAGGTCTGCGGGTTTTGACGGGACGGGTCAACGGGTTTTGGCAGGACGGGTTAATTGGTTTTCACGGGACAGTTAGGACGGGTCCATTTTGAGGGTTTGACCGCGATCCGTCCTAGACCTATCGGGTCGGACGAGTCGGCGGGGCGGGTCGGGTCGGGTCCCGGGTTTTTTTTTTCCAAAATTCAAAAATAGTTCAATAAAATTCAAATAAATTCTCAAAAATTCTGAAAAATTCAAAAATAAGTATTAAGAATATTAAAAATATAACTATTTATATTTTTGACCAAAAAATTTAATTTTCCCGTATTTTTTGAATTTGTTTGTATTTTCCTAGGTTTACCGGGTATGGGTTGGGTTTGCATGGGTTTCCCGGGATGGGTCGGGGGTGGGTTTGCACGGATTGGGCGGGTCGGATCAAGTCGAGATGGGTCCAAAACGGGTCGGGTCTAACACGGGTTTTTTTAAAAAAAAATTGTCCGCGCCCGTACTAGATCCGTCGGTTCTAACGGATCACGGGTTTGACGGGTTGGATCACGGGGCGGGTCGGGTCGCGACCACGGATTCGACGGGTCAGATCTGACCCGTCCGGTTTTTTTTACAACACTAGGTAACACTGCCCGTCTGGTTTGTGCATATATTTTTTTCATGGAAAATATTTGAATACTCTAACATAATGCCTCATAATGGTCTGTCACATATGATAAATGAGCCTCTTAACAAATATCATTGGTGGGCTGCGTGTAAGTGAAAGTAGAAGTGAGGGGCAAAGCAAGTAACATTATCACTCTTTTTTCTTTGGGGATGATAAAGTTGTTAGCTCTGGGTAGTTTTCAAAAATTGGGGTTTCTTGTTAAAATTGGAGGTATGGTTTCATTTCGTCAATCATGCTAATGGTTAATTTTTGTTTAGTGTTCTGGAGTGCACGGAGGTTGTTCGATGAAATGTTTGAGTGAGGATTCCGTTTAGAACTAACACAAACACAGTTGTCGTCAGAGACCTTTGTTTAATTACCGATCAATAAGTTGGGCTAAATCATGATGGGTCAGTATAAACATAAATTGAACTCAGAAAAAGGACAAAAGCAGAAATTCGAGCAAGCCTATTATTGTAAGAAAGAAGTACAACAGCGATATAGAGAAACCTCTAAAAATCAAACAACTATCTTCTCAACTTTCACAACTACACTGTGTTAACAACTCTATGGAAATTTTTACTTTTTATAGTCCACAGCCCACCTTCAAAGCTTTCTTTCATGGTGATTTAATTCTTGTGTAATACTCAGTAATTAGCATAGATTTATGTTTTGGCATATCAACTGTTAGAATCCATTCTTGCCATTGGACGAGATTTTACCATTTTTCTCAGTCTCTCCATTAAATGTATATTCATCATCATCCATAAACCGCTTCCAGAACCAGTGCTGCTTCCAAACCCTCTCAGTCATTTCCTCAATCGGCACATTTTTAGTCTCAGGCAGGAGAAATAGAACGAAGATTGACATGATAATAACCCATCCAGAGAAAAATGCAAATATTCCATACTTCATGTGGCAGAGCATGGACAAAAATGCTTGTGCAATGACGAATGTGAAAAGGAGGTTCACACAAACTGTCACACTCTGACCTGCTGACCTCGTTTCCAACGGGAAAGTCTCGCTTGGAATCAGCCAGCCAAGTGGTCCCCACGACCATGCGAATGAAGACACAAAAGTGCAAACCAGGACAACCACTATGATTGCCCAACCGTGACTCAGATTATCAGAATGGTCCGTTACTTTGATTCCCAAAATTACAGTAATTATTGCTTGTGAGAGGAACATCTGCACGCCAGCCTCCAAGAGGAGCAGCCGTCGACCAACTTTGTCGACTGAGTAGACTGAGACAAGTGTTGAGAGAACATTCACTGCTCCAGTGATTACTGCCGAGTAAAGTGAAGCATCGTTCTTAAACCCGAGCGTATTGAAGAGAACTGGGGCATAGAACATGATTGCATTTATTCCTGTGAATTGCTGGAAGATCTGGATGCAAAAAAGGTAAATGATTGTTAAGACTTAAAAATGGCAAATCAAGACAGAAGTCATCAGCACCATGTTATTTCTGGCTGATCTGGTGCTACTAAAACTTGATTTAGGTTTATGTGGAGCTGGCCTGTGTTTGTACTCGTTGGATAGCTTAGTAAAAAAAAATTAATACCCTAATGATTAAAACAATATTTTGCAACTTAACAATTTATGGCTATAATTGGCTGTAGAATATAGTTGTTACAAAACTGGTTGTGTACACCAAGAATCTGTAACTCATCTTTACGACAAAATTATGACCTTTTTGCATTTTTGTACCAGCCTGCTAATTGTCTTTTTGCTGATATTCGTCTGAAAATATATATGGTACATGATACTTCAAGTTTCACTGGTATTTTTTCAGTTTGGCTCAATTGGAACTTATCCATAATGCTTTTATGTTTTTCCCTTTTGATTTAAATAATGCAATGAAATTTTTATCAACAGGTGATTGATATAATTATGTACCTGAAGAAGGACAGCAATGACGAGTTGGGGGCGATTGCGGCGCAAAAGGAGGTTGCGGAAAGGGTGCTTAACCTCATGGGCAATACGACTGGCCTCCACAATTTCATTGAACTCTGGTTCTACATTTTCAGTTCCACGGATCTTCTTTAAAACCGCCTTACCTTCCTCCAGATGGCCACGTTCAATTAAACTGTTTGGGGTGTCCGTGACAAAAAGTGCACCAAGTGTGAGTAGCACTGCTGGTATTCCAGCCAGAGAAAGCGAGAGCCTCCATCCCCATGGATGAATCCTGTTTATTTGGTATGTTAATAAATTCATATTATTATTAATATATAAATCATCAACATGGAATGAACAGTAACTGCGAAAATTGTTCTGGACCATTTACTTGATTACTTTTCAAGTCAGAGCATTTAGCATTACTGCACATATGTCAGGAGTGAAATTTAAATATGATTATTTAGTATGCAACTTTGTCTAGGTTCTTATATAGCATAAATTGAAAAAAAAGGTTACTGATTCTTCTTTAGCTGATGGATTTGGTCATTTTCTTCTATGACAGTTGTGGCAAGAAAATAGGTGCTCACAAATTTGAAGTTTTGAATTATTCTCTTCTGTAAGAGTTATATGATTAGGTCATGCCAAAAAATGATCAAGGGAGATGAATACAAGTACATAACATTCGTAACATTCGTGCAGTGTTACTTGTAAAAATAGCTTACTGTGGTTGGACAACTAAAAGTTTGTTATAGGCTCAATGATATACTTAAACAGTTAAGCTATAAAATCATTCATACTGTTGGTGAATATTTGATGGACTGGTATTATTTCAGAGCAATTATGTCTTTAACAGTGGGAGGGAGACATTGTATTCTTATGGTTGTGGATTTTTCTAAAAAAAACCTTGCAACAACAAGTCGCAGTGGAGCGAGCGCGACCATTCCTCTAGTTCCCAGTTCATTGGAAACAGTTTGTCCATACTCCATACATCTAAATGCACTACTGAGATAACCAATATCGAACTTATTGTGTTATGTTGTTATCATGGTATATTTCAGCTGCTCATGCACTATACAGGCAGGACCAACAACACACTAACAAGCGTCTACATGGAACTGGTAACACAATATTTTGTTTTTCTGGTATTTATGTAGGGGAAGGAAAGAGAAGATTTACTTGGAAGTGCCATAGTTGATGAGGTTTGCAAAGAGAATGCCAATGGTGACATTGAGCTGGAACAGGATGTTGAGGCCACCTCTGATTCTTGTGGGTGCTATCTCAGAGAGAAACAGAGGAACTGCCTGTCAAAAATGCATGTCTTGTCAGTAACTTCATTGCCAAATTCTTTGTAGTTGCCATATTTCATAATTATTGTTTACAAAAAAATTATACTAATTAAAAAAGCCTGCACTGGAATTTTTTCTCCACCTAATTTGTAAATATTAAGAATTTCAGATCAGCCAGTATAAGATTCAAACAAAAAAAATGTTTACTTGTTATTCTGCAAGGGAAGTCTAATTAAATTAGCTACAGTTGCATAGTCAGCCTAGACACTAGGTAGGCCGCAGTCCAAGCATAAGAAATGTTAACCTCATATAACACGAGGTTTTATCACTCTCGTGTGGGAAAATGCCACAAGAAATATAAATAATTTGTGTGGATTTTTGGTGGTTTTCTCTTACTGAGATTCCGTGCAAGAAAAGAAAAGAAAAGGAAAGGAAGCACTGCTTATTTTTTCATTTCCAAAAGATAAAGCAGCTTTGCAACTGAAAACTATGAAGTGTGAACGTTTCCTTTCCACGTCTGATCTGATTGTGTTCTCATTTCTAAGATTGGTGATGGTACCTAGTCAAATATTCTGGCAATTTCCTTTTTATCATTACTCATAAATGTAAAATATCTTTCCTCATAAAAGGTTATCATGCACTCGTCAGTTATTATGCATGGCCTTACAAAATGCACGGATTATACCCTTTCATAGAGTTCATGTGTTGATGAAGTATAATAGGCACAAATATTAGTGTGGTCCGATGGAGAAAGAGATTAGGTACATGAAACGAATCATGCATGGGGTTGTTAGTTATGTATGTTTCAATTTTCATTACGTGTTTTTATTAGCAACTCTTTTTCTACTGAAACGGGTGGCCAGTCCCTTATCATAAAGAAAAATATAAAATATACATCTTGTCTCTCTCTATATTTTTTTCAATTGACAAATTATACATCTGTTGTTAAGCGAGAAAAGGAATTAATAGTCCTTAAACTTTGCTTTAAATTTTTGAAAAATACAGCAAATTTTTTTTCACTTTGATAGGGTTGTGTAAGATGTTTTGTACTAGCTAGATGTATATATGGTCATTTTTCTTTAAAGAATTATATATTTAAGCCAATATAATATTAGAGTTAAGCTAGTATACAAATATTATATTTCAGTCAAATATACCTTGTGTTATAAATATCAATTTAAGTTTCTTAATAAATTTTAAGTATAAAAAATGTCATAATTTCATTATTTTGAATATTTTTAATTACTTTTTTTTAGATTTTACAAAAATGGGCCAAAAAAAAAAAATAAAATAAAAACATTGCATATGGAAGGGTCATCTTTAAAAAATAAAAAAATAAAATTTGGTGTAATACAAGAATTTGATATGTAGAATTTATTGAGAATACAAAATTGATTTTCTGTACACGAAAAAGTGTATTTCGTGCCATTTATATTTTATATTTTGACTAAAATACAAATATTTTTGTCTGCCAACTGAACTCATGTTTATGCATGAAAAATCTAAAAAATATTTAATCAACAATATTTTATGACTGCACGAAAATACTACGGTCATACGCGGGTGGTTAAATATAATGGGCTATATAAACTAAAATTTAGAATCATTTTTTTTGTTGAGAATTTTCTCTTCAGGAATATTTATATCTTTAGACTAGCCAACTATAAAAATAAAGAGGCAATAATTAAAATTATGCCATGTGCCTTCAGACATTTCTTTGATCAGCAACTTGGTACTAAACTCAATAATTGAATCTGAATTTCATAAATAACTTGTTTCAAATTGATCTTACTTGATTAGCAAACCCAACGCCACAGCCAAGAAGAATCCTTCCGACGATCAGCATAGCAAGATTTTGTGCAGCCCCGTTAAAATAACACCAACAATGAAAAACATTCCGGCGATGAGCATGGTGAGCCGCCGGCCGAGATTGCGGGTGGTGTAGGAGGCAAAGAAGGTCGCGGTGAGTCCCGCGAGGTACAGCGAGGACGTGAACAACTGCAGTCCCTGGTTGTCATACTTGCAGTAGTTGCTCTCTTTATCCTCGTGCTTCTTACGATACACTGCGCCGGAAGAACTTTATCAGAAAATCGTCCATCGACGTCACGCCACCTTCATGAACAAAATTAATTGTTGTTTAATTACTTAGATAAAATATTAACATATTTTAATCTTTATTGATGAGTTTTTGGAAACCCAAAATCAATCAATTAGTCCGGGTGCAAAATATTAAGTATAATTTTATTGGTCCATGATGTAAGCAAACAACACTTTTTTGCTAATGATATAAAGCAGTTGATGAACTTTAGTGAAGCACTCCCATTTCATAGGCAAGGCAGGATGCATGGTGGTGGTACCAACAGAATCTGAACAAAAAATAATCAATAATCAAAATGTTGACCCTTCAATTTTACAATCAAATCATGGCAGTCCAAGTCTTCAAAACCATGTGGCCGACTAGTGCTTCTTGCAACTTGTGCTTTGTCCTTGGAAAGATGCCATGGATTGGATAGCTAGCATGTCATTGTTGAACTACATGTCTACATCCATAAAAGATGCACTCAACCGAGAAGGGCACATGTGCATTCTGTATCATGACTTAGTTTTTTTGGTATATACCCCAGTCAAACAGCCAGATTATATTTATGATGTAATGTTAAAATTATATATAGGAGTTTTGTGAAGAAAATGATCATAGTTCCTTTTTTGTAAGATATATACAAGTCATGATGTTTAATATATTTATTGACACCGAGCGCTCTACAAAATGTCCATTTAGAAGCAAACGTGCATGTTAGCCTCGCTAATAGTGAGTTGTCCAACTGAATTAATTTAAAATCAAAACTACAATATAATGATCATCGCACATGCAGTTCTTTGTCAAAGGAATCTCTTCTCGGGCTACTTCTAATACACAACAACAACAAAAAAAAGTCTTTAATCTCAAATATAATAATTAAATAATAACTAATACTCCAGGCGTCATCTAGCCCATATAATTATAATTATCGTAGCCACGGATGCACTTATGTATAGTCCGATTAATATTTAAAATACCATTCATTCAGACGTCTTCCTACAAACTGTAATTTAATAGGGTAACCAATAATTGCGGGTAAAAAGAAAAAATAAATTAATTTAAGTTCACATGTGCTCTCCCTTTTTTCAAGGATTCTAGTTCGTTAAAATTAATTTATAATAATCGCGGGTACTTGTACTGACGCTAACATCTAAACTTCCTAGTAAAAATAAAAAAAATCTCACAAGATAAATGAGGTAAAAAAAACAATATGTTCTTTTCAATAAAGAGAAAATTGTAAATCGGAAGGTGATGTTTGTCATATAATTTTGTAAAAAGTATATATTACATATGCAAACAGATATAAGCATATATAATTTTTGCTTTTTCAAATTAAAACAATGGATTTTTTTTTAAAAAAAAATCTAGCAACATAAGCAACAATTTTGTGGGGCAACAATTGGAGACAGTACAAGTACCTAAAGAATATGATAAATTTTCTAGCAGCTCACTGAATTTTGATATTTATTTATATTTAGTTACTGAATTTTCATTTATCCATTTTTAGATACTGATCTTTGATGTTTATCCATATTTGATCACTTCCATTAATTTTTTCATTCAAAAACAATTGAAATGAAATTATATTTGTTGCCAAAACTAATTGAAATGAAAAATAGATAAATGAAATAAAATTATATTTATTTTTTCATTAGTTTTTTAATTATTTTTGAATGAAAAAACTAATGAGAGTGATCAAATATGGATAAACATCAAAATTCAGTGACTAAAAATGGTTAAATGAAAGTTCATTGATAAAATATTAATAAACATCGAAGTTCAGTGAGCTGTCAGAAAATTAACCCTAAAGAATATCCCATTCAAATTTCTAAAAGTAAAATATTGTGTCAGAAATTTATCAAAGTAATCAGAGGCCTAAAAGTCATTTTGCGTTGAAAAACAAGGGGTATCTCAGTCACCTCCATGAGTTCAAAATTCAAAATTTGTAATTTTGTATAGATAAGAGAAAATTTTAGAACTCGTCAACCCTCCACCTGTGTTTTTTTCTCTCAGAAATGAATACTAATTTTAATATATGTTTATTAAACATTTTCAACGGTTGGTAGCTATATATAGATATTATAATTTCATTGATCCAAGACGCTACTCCAAAAAAGTATGGGGAAAAATCAAAAGAAAACAAAAAGAAGAAGAAGACTGTTTTTCAAACAGTCACGTAATATGATATTTTTAATAAGTATTTAATTTGTGACCTCATTTTCAAAATTTTATCACACGTCGACAGAGACTAGTTGTTCTTCCTCTGCAACGTTGACCAAATACTTGGACTTAAATGACCTGATTTATTACGAAAGAGAGAAGAAACCTCATTTATTTTATATTAAAGAAAATAAATTTCACGTAAGAAAAGACCAATATAATTTCTTCACTACATCACAAGTTCACAACATTATAAAAAGTTAAAAACAAAAGAAAACTAAAGGCTATTTTAATTTCAGTATAAAAAAATGGATAAATCACGTACATCATGCATAATTGCATATGCACTTCATGAGGAAAGGAATTATAAATAAATTGATATAAAAGCTAGCATATATATATATATATATATCATATATGCATGTTAGTGTGTTTTCAGACCTGAAATGCCGACATCATAGCCGAACATCAACCCGCCGGTGGCAGCCATGATGCATGATATTATCACAATCGGCGTTATCTTGGCCTCGAACTGCACACCGGCCGGAGCCGCCACCGAGAATCCTCCCGCCGGCATCTTTACTTTTACAAGGTTGTAAAATCTTCAGCAATGGATAACTAAATGGTCGCCTTTTTAGCTGGTTTTCCGTTGAGGTGTAAGCAGAGATTCCAAAAGGAAGTGAACCTCGCCTTCTCTTTATAAAGGCCTAAATCTAAATGGCAGGAGTGTGGAAATTTCTGCTCAGTTGGAGCTGTCAGATTTCAACACGTGGATAGCGATTTCTGTGGTCGCATTTTAATATTTCAAAATTTATTGTCTCCGGCGTATGCATACACAAAAGTTAAAATTCCATTCAAAATTTTGCAATCAATGTAGTAAGGCATTATATATCTTTAATTACTTCTTCATTCAATACTAACTAAAAAACTTTAGATGACTTAATTAACATATCTGACACTTAATAGAATGGCCCGGAAGTAGAAGTGTCAATGGGTAAAGTAAAAGTTAGGTGAAAATATTTTCATTATCATATTCATATAAAATTATTCTTACTCATACGTCATAAGTCATATCTTATCTATACCTATTAAAATAAATGATTAATAAAACAGTAACAAATGCTAACGAATAATATTAATATATTACTTAATTTATCATCATTTATATAAAAAAATATACAAATTCATTTCTTTCATACAAATATATCTTTATTTTGTTAGTATAAAATCAAAATATAACTATACAATCAATTCTATCCAAAGTCATTTTAAAATAAAAAAAAATACAAACATCTCTTGTCAAACTTTTAAACAAGAAAATAAAATAATATCTTGTCTAAAATAAAATTTTATATTATCTCATTCAATCATTTTAATAAGTACTCTACTAAATATTATTCAAATATTATAATTTATAAGATGGTTAAATTTGGAGAAGATGATAATTATAATTCATAATAAATTAAGACAGAAAACTCAGGGTAACTAAGATAGAAAAAAAATATTACACGAGATAATTATTTTGAATAATTTAAGTTATTTTTTAATAAATTACCTTGTAGCATAAATGAGTACGAAATGATTTTTAATCATATCCTTATCTATTTACTTAACGAAAAAATTCTTATCTTTATCCATATCAAATATGTTAACGATTTTTTTATCCATACCTATCTTATTGAATACAATACGAATTGAATAAATAAATATCATCGACACCCTATCTAGAAGAGAAAGTACTCATATAGCGGTGCACAACTACATATTGCTCTTGTAAATAATTGAAATACATACACACTCATACACCGCATGTTAATATAGGAATAATCATGTTTTACCAAAATATAATTTTCTACTAATATGTCATTATGCATATTGTGCTATATATCATGTTTTATTTAGACAGCTTTTAAATTATATTTTAAAACTGAAGTTAATTCAAACAACAAATCCAAATTATATGTCTTGTTCTTTTTTCATTACTGTCCTTAATTTCCAAATAAAAATCTAAAGAGGGAGGGATTCCTTCACAATAGCTATTTTGACAATAGATTTTTTAAATAAATATTAAAAAAATAAAAATAGAAAAATAGATATGTTATTTTTACTTATAGGTTGATAGTGTTTTAAATTTCATACAATTTTATTATCATTTGATAGTCCATAAAAAATTAAATGAACTATTACAAATTACATAAAATTTTGATGGTCATTGATGGACTATCGATAATAAATTTGCATGAAATTGTATGAAATATGAAAAAAATGATATATCTATAAGTAAAAGCACATATCTATAAAAAAATTTAATTTTTTTACTTATTTAAAAATCTATTTTTAAAATTATCAAAACAACTCATTGTCAAGGATCCTTCCCAAATCTAAAATACCGAAAATTTATTGAATAGAACAAATTAATTACTTTTTTTTTGCAATGGTATGAAACAAGTTAATTATAATATTAATGCACAAATGCTTGTGTGTATAAAATAATAAATATCCACAAATTAACATTAAGAGGTTCACGAGAAAATAACAAGCTTGAATGCTTGATGGCTCCATTCAAATGGATGAGATTAAGAAGTTAGAAAATTGGAGACGAGAGAAAAAGAAATGACGTGTCATATTACTTTATTGGCAACCAGTCAAACAAAGGCACCTGCCGAAGTACCTCACCTTACCATCTGTGTGATTGAAATAAAATTTACATAATGTGGCGAGTCACTGACATATTTGATTTAATAGGATAATAGTAACGAGTTCGGAAACGTTGAGCGAGCTTAAAAGTTTCGATATCCGAGTATAATTTGAAAATAGTTCATTTCATATAATATAAATAAAATATATGATAATGATAAAATATTAAAAATATATTAAAAACTGTAAAATTATATATAAAATACTATATAATGTGTTTTTTTTGCTGAATAATTCGTGAATAAAACGTTTTTTATAAAAAAACATACTATATATTAAACTGATGAATTATTCATGAAACATTCGGCTATAGATAAAAAACAAATTATTCTTGAATAACTCATGAATCTTATTACTATAGGATCTACAGCTCAAACGACTCGCCACATAATTACTAATACTTGATTCCAAGGAAATGTATACTTTGACCAGCTAGCTGGGGTCGGCGCGACGGCGCATGATATCAAGATCACAGGAAATCCTCATTTTTTTTTCAAGTTCAGTATCACAAAATCAACATTTCTTTTTGCTTCTTAATTCTAATCTTCTTACTTATCAAAAATATTTTTATAGTCCAAGTTGCTTTGCTGCATTTTCCCCCTTCCCCAGCTGGGAATTTGACTCTATAGTGTGAATGATTGTAAACTAAGCACTTAAATTCTCAAACTGGGTTTCTCTCACGTGGTTTGAATTTTCTATTTGCTGCTATTTTTTTTTCTTTTTTAAAGATTTTCAGGCATTTCACGGATAGCTTTCCTTTCTAAAACAGGTTAAACTAGAATCGACAAATTCTATCATTTTCCTCATTTAATTGTAAAGTTTATAGTATTTGAAAATATAAGTATTCGTCGATATTTAGTTTATCAGATGAGAACATGCTGCTTTACGGCGTGTTTGGTTGCATCCCATCCAATAAGAACAAAATTGGATTTTCATACCAGTATGACTTATCCCATGTGATGTTCGATGTCTAGGATATCAAATTTCATTTGTCAAAAAAAAATCACATAATGCAAATATATTATGAAAGTAAAATCATGAGTTTGTTCGTTTTTTGAAGAACCGTGAAATAATTTCTGCTGGATGTTGGAACAAAAATCCAAATTATACAAATATGTAATATTGACAAGAATTTGGTTTATATTTTCTCTCAAAAATTAAAAATAACTTATATTCATAATTAAAGAATTTCTGATCTTAATTTTCACGGACACATCTGAAGTGTCTTTAATTATTTGTGTCCACTATTTTGTCCATAAAATTTGTCAAAAAATAATGGGATGTTGTATTCATAGAATTCCATCCTTCAAAATTTTATGTTAGTTTAATTTTGAGATAAACATGCTTTTAAAAACTCGAAATTAAGGAGCGTCCTCTCTGTTTGTTGGTTGATAACTCCTGCTACGTAAAATAACCCTCTCGGAACAATTTTTTTATGTAATAGTGTATAGGACAAAAATATTAATAAAAAACGAACGAGCTAAAGTAATTCAAAATTACTAACTAAAAGAATCCACATTTTCTCCTAATAAAAAGCTTATGATTTTGACTTGTAGTAGTCACGCGCTTACGCTACACGTACAAGTAGTAGTCGTACTCGTACCAAACAACAGGTAAGAATTTGCAAACTAAAATTCCACATTTTCCCTAGTAAATTAATGATTGTGACGGATAAAAAGTTAATAGCATATAAAGACTTGCGATACCAGAATTTTGTCCTTAATTAGAGTAGGACGCAACTAACTAATAGCCTATGGTTTGTTTCGTAGTTTATACTTTTCTGTGGTATGCAGGTATTGTACACTTCACAAGAGTCAGAGAGACGGTACCAGTAGACTCACCAACCACGCCACATTAGAATTTTCGTTATTTTAAAGTCATAGAATAGATTGCAAAAGTGGCCATATTTTTTATATATATATTAATTATAATAATCATATTATTAATAATAAGAGTGATAAAAGCAAAATTTTAAATCTATGAATGGCAGTGTGCCACTGACAGTGATGCAAAGCAAACGCGTCACTGTCAGTGGTGTCTTTCCTGAAACGTGCCATTGGAGGTGACATGTTTATACAAAAACATCACTAATAGTGCCATATTTCCACAAAGACGCCACTGACAGTGACGTGTTTGCTCCTAAGCGCATACTAAAGATGTGTATTGTCATTCGTAAATTTAATATTTTACTTTTATCACTTTTATTAAGTGATATTATTAATAATATGATTATTATAATTATTATATATATAAAAATCTGAAAAGTGGGTCATTGCCTTTATTACTTTATTTTTTCACTTTCAGGCCTCCTGAGTTCATGGGCTTAAGATTGATTGGACCATTAAGCAAGAAGATGGCGTTAAGGCTTTTACTTAAGAAAGCTGAGAGTTATTGAAAAAAAAAAGTTTATTATATCCCGACTTATATACTCCATTTTAGTGTTATGTAAATGGGTTGGTCAGATCCGGCCAAACCATGGGTCGGTACGATCCACGATCCATAGTTCATCACGGTCCATACGGGATGAGGCTAGACGGACTAAATTCGAAAAAATCCAACTCGTCCTACTGTTGGCCTCCATGGGCCTGTCCGATTTGGGAGGGTTCGGATTTTTTTTTTACAAATTCAGAAAATCACAAAAAAAATTAATTTTTTTTAGAAAATTATAAAATTTAGAAAATAAATTTATCATAATTTTTAACTAATTAGAAATTTTATTTTTATTTGTTTAAAAATCGAATAATACTAAAATATTTTAAAAAAATCCAAAAAATTATAAAATTCTGCACGGATCACGATCCAGTCCACGGGTCCGCACATGCCGGTTTTGGGTGAAGAGAGAACCGGACCACCGTTGGACCAGACCATGGTAGGGAAGGGTCGAGCACAAGTTTGGGTTTGGTCCGGTCCGCAAGCACGGGTCAATCCAAATGGGTTTTTTCAATACTCTACTCCATTCTATACCCAAACTATCATAACTAATCTAACTACTTTCTAATTGTTATTCAATTTAGATTTGAAAGCAAAATGAAAAAAAAAAACGTTGGTCACGTATTTATCCCGTTTGAACCAAAGCACTAATGATATCTCTCTCATCTTTCAGAGTTACCCTTCATGCTATATATTGTTGGAAAGCTAGCGACGAGGAGAACACAATAAACTAAATTATACATGAAATTGATCAAATGTTTGGTAGAAATTAAGGGAGAAAGTATATCGATTAGAAATTCGATTGGAGAGATCTAGTGCGGGTGAGACTCAATCGATTGATCAAATATTTTCTCTAGGCCAAGAAGATGATACATGAAGGTTTAAGCAAGTGCTATAGTATTTTAAGTGTTCAGATCACCATTTCACTTCTCATACATAAATAGAATGTGTTGAAATTCACATTTTAAAACTCGGTTGATCAAGAAGTGGAGCTAGACCAATTTTTGAGAGTAAGAAGATAAAATTCAAGTATTCACTCGAATGAGGCGGTTGAGAGATATGAGAGAACACAAAAAAATATTTTATTACACTAAAGAAATATGCGTCAGACTTAGTATAATAGATATGAAGACTTAATTGTACTAGGTATAAAGTTTTATTAAACAAAATATAAAGACTTGGATCGTAATATTGAGAATTGAGATTGAAGAAATTTCAACACAAAACTAACAAAACTATATTATTTGCACTAATAAAAATTAAGATTAAACTATAAATTATATTTTGAATGATATATTAATATAAATTTTAATCAGTAAATATGAAGAGTTGTTTATAGTACATATTGAAGCGTTATGTAGTGTATATTTAGATTTGTTTGTAGTAGTGAAAATTAAGACTAAACTAATAATTATATTTTGAATGATACATTAAGATGTGTTATAGTAGATATTAAGACTTATTTATATTAAATATTAAACCTATTTTTTCAAAATTATTTTAAAAATATTATTTTGTGTTACATATCTATTACATATTATTGACAATATTATGACTTAATGATATGAGATATAAAGATATATTTTTTATTGAGATTATTTTTTATAAATATAAATTATAAGGTCTTAAGATATTAAGAAAAATACTAAATATAAATTTGTAAATTATAAGATCATAGTTAAGATAATAACAATATATATATTTAGAAAATATTATGAAATTTTATATCCTTTAAAGTTAAATATGACTTATTAATTAGTATTAAGAGTTTAATTATTAAATCTTAAGATAAAAATAATTAAGTATAGAGATTTGGCTTTAAAAATGTTTGATAAATATTTTTTAAAATTATATATTATTCAAAGTTAAAAGTAAGACTTATGTTAATATATATTAAGACATCAAATGAATGATCTTAAAATTTTTAATGCTAAATTTTAAGACTTTATTTATGAAATTTTATATCAAATATAAATTACATGAAAATATTATGTTAGATAAATTTTATTAAGTCTTCATTTTTTAGTTATTATATTAGATATAAATATTTGATTTAAATAATATTAAAGATGAAACTAATTTATAACATTATGTATTAAGACATCAAATGATAATTCTTAAAACTTTAAATATTAGATATTAAGACTTCAAATATCATCCGTAGAATGATCCAGAGAGTTTCAGAAGAGCCGCTATTATTTAGTGAGCAATTTGACTTCATCAGGTGGTTATTTATGTCTTTGTGTAAAAACAGACATTAAATCCTTATTGTTGTCGATTTATCCAAAATAGAAATTCAATTGTGCAATCTCTTCGATATTCAAATAAAAGAGTAATTATTGTTGACTTATGTTTTAAGACATTATAGTTTAGAAATATAGATTTATTCATATTCTGATGACCGCTCAAATATAAATTTTAAGTTTAAAATTATAACTTATAATATTGAATATTAAGACGTCATTTTTTTGTATGATAAGACTTAAAACATTCAATTTTAGTACATATTTATGTATCTAGACTAATCCATATCCTAATGGATGCTTAAATATAAATTTGAAGTACAAAATATAACTTATAATATTAAATATTAAGTCATCATGTTTCTCGTGATAAGACTTAGGACATTTAGTTTTAAGATAATAAGATTCAAATATAAATACTTGTAAATATCCTGATTACCATTCAAATATAAAATTTAAGTTCAAAATATAATTTATAATATTATATATTAAGATATCGTATTTCTCTTATTAAGACTTAAGATATTTAGTTTTAAAAATATGAGGTTCATATATAAATATTTGCTCATATTTTGATTGCTTTTCAAATATAAATTTTAAGTTTAAAATATAACTTGATATATTATATATTAAGATTTTATTTCTTCACTATTAAGATTTAGGACTTTCAATTTTAAAATTTTGATGATCATCCACAAAGACGGTCTATTGATGTTTGAGAATGTAGTGAACGTAGTCAATAAGTTTTTTAGTTGGAGTACAAATCGAAGTACAGATCTGAAGTACAATTAGTTGATCTCTATTGAAAATACTGGTAACAAAGTTTGTTTTGCGAAGGATCTAGAGATGCCACAGGTTGGGAAAGATATGATGTGAAGTCAAGATCCTGTTATTATCTTGGTCAGATCTTTTTTGAGTAATGGTCGCATAGATTCTATAATTGATATTTGATTTTTAACGAGCCTAGTGGGTAATGTGAATGAATGCAAGCTAAGCGTGATAGTTCTCAATGTTCGCTTCACTGACTGATACCTTTCTGGGTTCTCAGTCTGAGCAGGTTTTATTGCAATTCAGGCAGAGGAAGGGAGGGAAGGAAGTGGACAGAGAATAGTTCTCAATGTTCGCTCTTTGAAGCTTCAGATACTCATGTTCCCTGATGAAGCTGAATGTCTATTTGTTGTATAATCCTGAGCAGAGAAAAAATCAACCTGTACAGGCAAAAAATGGTAAAGAGAAATATGTACAAATAAGAAGAAAATTACAGTTCAGGGCATCAGGCTATTCTAAAATTCCAAAGAGGCATCTCTTATTTAGCAATATTGTGCTTGGTTGCAGCATCTATGCGCATGCTATAAAAAGGAGAGCTTAACCAGAGAGGATCACAAAATCTCGCTCACCGGTGCTGATTCCATGAGCTCAAAGGCTGTTTGGAAACAATCAGCCGCTTCACTGACTGACCCTTCATTTTGACAAACAAACCCGAGATTTAGCCATGCATCATGACTTGTCGGGCACACCCGCAAAGCACTCCTTGTAAAGCTTCTTGCAACATACATAGATTCTCCTCCAAGTTTTCTCAAAGTGGATGCTGTTGAAACCATGCTAGGAACATAGTCAGGGTCGATTGAGAGGGAGACAGAAAAGGCCATCAGTGCTTCTTTCTCCAGTGTCTGTGCCTCAAAAAGTGTGCCTATAATTGCATACGACTGTTTGGTTAACTTATTCACTTATTTGGGTTTCAATTGCAAATTATACTTCAAAGCGGTATTACCTTGCACATGCCAATACTTTGGGGATAATAGCTGGCTACACTTAGCTTTCTCTAAACAAAGGTTTGCATCTTGCCATGATTCAAGTTTTATGTAGATAGAAGCTAAATCTAGCCATATTTCCATCTCTGTGCTTTTTAGTTCTTCAACCTGGTAAAAAACAAGCACATTTTTTTTTTTACCAAAATCACTCATTTAGTAATGAGTGGTACAGTACTATATTGATTCCCAGTACATTAATTTTGATACACTTCTAAAACTGGAAATACAGAAAAAACATAATAAGGAAAATAATCTTTAAGCTAACAGATACAGAAGGTACTCACCTAACTGTCACACTGCTTACAACTTGATTACAATGTTTTGCTTAAAATTCTGACAGGAAGGTTTTACTTTTACATTGAACCTGAGAATTTGCATTTATTGTGTATGCCCAATAATACCAAGAGGCAATATGCAGTACATAAGAAATTTCTTGTACGTCGTTAGAAACACTAAAAGCAACATTATACCTGATCTCCCATGTTCTTTTTCTAAAAAATGGAAACAGATCCTGAATTACTCTTCCTCTGGGTAGTTGAACTCGAGACTAGCTCTTTATAGGTACAAGAAAGGGTAAGGGTATCCATTACATTATGAGATTTCTCGAGGTATACGTAAAAGACTTTTATTATGACTGACAGAATATAAATTACCTGAGTGTTTGAGACTGATATTTGAAGTTCCTCCAGCACTTTAACTCTTGCAAGCAACACACCAAATGTATCAATTGCAGCACCAAATTCTCCACCAGAAATCTGAAGCAATGCTTTTAATTTTAGATACTCCAACTTTGTCCATCCATCAGCCTCGTCTATGATGAAGTCCACTATTTCTTCAGCCTCTTTACTCTGTTGTTGTGAAGAAACAGCAAGAACCAACAATTTCCAACCATCAACTAAGCTACCTTGTACCATGTCAAGAAACCTTTTTCCGAATTTTACTGCTGCCTTAGGTTTTCTTTGCATTAAGTTCTCACACGCGAGACTGCACAACATCTCAGGATTGTGCCTTTCTAATTCTAATGCTCGGAGTAACACCTTCAGTGCGCTATGTTGCAACTTTGATTTCTCTGGATTCGGAAGTGATCTCGCACAGTGCCCAAGGCAACAGCCCAAAAAGTGGTATGCAATACCGATCAAATGGTTGTATATCTTTTCATCTCTCATAAACTCCAAGGCTCGTATTATCATTTGCATGCCTTCAGGTGCATGGACAGAGTTCTTGTAGCACAGTTTTGCCCCTAACAAAAGGGACTGCACATGGGCCTTTTTCTTTCTCTCCAAAACCCTAGTGGAGATCCTTATAACATGTAATGCATCTTCATTTAATCCAATGCAATGGTAGCATAATGCGAGAAGGTACCACCTCTCTTCTCTGCTGTAGGTGCCCGGTAATAGACTTTCAATTTGACTTGCCAAGAGCTTGAATTGGCCAGTTAAAGAAAGTGCGAATTCCAGATGGTTGATTATATCAGGATCATATTTTATTTCTTTTGATAACATTTTTTGCATGAGAGTAAGGAGAAGCAGAATTGCTTCTTCTAGATCATTTGTGCCAGTACTAATACCACTATAGAGAAGAGTTATGGCCAAGTCTTTTTGTAGGCCAGCAAGTGTTGTAGGAGTTAAATTCCAAGGCTTGACCACTGTGTGTCTGTATGCTGAAACGGCCTCCTCAAGGCAACCAATCTTCAGAATCATGATGGGGGGGGGGGGGGGGGAATGAGTTTACATGATTAAATTAAATTTGAAAATCTAAAATAAAAAGGATCGTATCTCTCATTATTAAAATATACAATTATTTTTTGTAACAGTGAGAATATGCTGTTTAAGGATCAAAACTTTATTTGTGCTTGTCAGCTTGTAACAGTCAATAAAAATTCAGCACAAATCCAATGCATAAAGAAGCTCAATGAAGACAAAGAAATCCAAACAGAATTACAATGATGATAAAAATAAAAATAATAATAAAGTAAGAAACCTCCTTCACATGTACCTGAGTCCAAAGCTTGGGGAGAGATACCAGGGCTTTGTGCAACAACTCCAGTAGTTTGCTTTCACCAGCAACACTGTCTGGCACGCCATAAGGCCATACTAGTTCCAAAATTTCTATTAAGTTGTTACATTCTAGAGCTGCATCTGTCAAGGATGAAGACCAAATACAACTATATAGATATAAGACATAGGAACTAACAAAAAGCAAGAATAATCAAAAGATTTGAGTTTTGTGCAAGCTCCCGGAGTCTTACAGCACACTGACGGGCATCATTTATACCTATTTGAAATTTTTTTATCAACTACACTTCTTTCAGTTTCATCAGGCATAACCCAATTACTCTCTGTTCTCTTTTTCATTAACTAAACTTCTATTCTTTATACCAATATGAAAATTTTTCATCAACAACACTTCTTTCAGTTTCATCAGGCATAACTGAATTACTCTCTTTTTCTAGTTCTCTTTACATTAATAAAGGATAATAGAAAGGCAATTTTAGTAATTTTGAGGTAGGAAGTGGCAGGACATTTTAGATATTTCAAAAAAATTGTAGGGATTGTGAGATATTTCCTGTTTCCAGGTCATGGATAATAAATCCTCTTCTAAAGTTTTGTAGGAGATGACTAAAGTATTCCAAAACAAAGACCCACTCAAAAAGAGATGAAAGAATTTAATTGCCTCTGATTCGACCGAGCCCCTCGAGGGACTTTGACTTGACCAGTATCGCCTCAAGAAGTAGACTAACTGAATGCACTGACATCAGATTCACTGGAACTTTCAATTTTGCCCCCTTTGAACGAACTTTTGTAGGTGAAAAATTGGCAGAAATGGATCTGACCATTCTAGGCTTTAGTGCAGTTAAATCGATGCCTTGAAGTACATGTAGAGCTGCCTCATAGTTCCCCTTCTCATACTCAAGCCTTCCTAACAATGCTCTTGCTTCCTATATTTCACAAAGAAATGGATATAAAAGTAAATAAACTGTAACCAAAGGTAAAAGTCATCTACCATTTGCTCCCATTATGGTGTTTGTTTGGCTATACTGGAAAGTTCATCAATTTCCTCAGTTTATCAAAAATACCACTCTAATGTTGTGAGGTACCAGGTTTCTATTCTGGTCTATATAGTAGAGGACATAAAAAGAACTATCAACAGGGTAGCATGAATCTTAATTTCAATGAAAAAATCCATCATTAGCTTGTTTATCCATACACAAGATCCAACAGTATCCAAAAGAAACCTGAGATTCCATATTTCCATGGTTTATTACAAAGATCATCCAACATATAGAAGCACAAAGTGCACCTAACAAGTTCCAAAAAGAGACATCAAACATTATAGAATTTAATTTTGTGCAAGGCATTTGCATATAGCATTCAAGTACCAAACTAAAGCTAAAGGCTGAAGGTGAAGCAAAAATAACTAGTTTGGCCCTGTATTTTTCTTACACTAAAAGAGAAATACCTGAACCAATTTGTGTAGAACTTAGCATAAACAAACAGAAATCCCTAAACCAACATTAACAACATCAGTTAAGTTTATTTTAGTTTGATACCGAAGAAAGGCCAATATGTATTGAGATAGTGAGATACTGAGATTTACTTGTTTATAGAACTAAATTAAGGTGCAAAATTCATATTTTTTTTGGGTCTTATTTGCCAAAAGAAGCACAGAAGAGTGTAAATGGTTCACAGGCATGATCAGGTACCTCATAATTAAGTGATATGGTATCTCTGAGAGCTGATTCGACCTCATCCACTTGATCATCATCAAATTTCGAATCAAAATCACCAACTCTTGAAGAGCTTGCATTGGCCGAGAAGTCTCTCGTTGCCAGAGATTCAGGTGACCTAGGCATCTCTTCCAGCTTAAATTGCTCCCCACTACATTTGCACAGCATAGCCATTGTATGCTATTTCTAAGGTCCTCGATGCTTCAGATATTATGTATGAACTGATAAAGAGGAGGGAAAAGATGAAAAGTTAAACTAATCTCTAATCAGCGCACTGAACAAATATGAATTCTGAGAAATATTGCAGTACAAATTAAAGAAGGTTAAATGCAATATATAAGCTTGTGATCAATCAAATGGAGTAATTCAGTAAGAAAAAAAAAAGACAAGAAAACTATAAATGAGCTGCAAAAATACTATTTCCTACGCTGAGCTGCAAAGAGAGGTATAGAATAAGTCGAACATATTCAATTTAGAAATCGAAGAAATTTCTTCCAAAATTTCAGCAATAGAATCACTTAAACTCGAGATCGGACAAAACATAAACAATTCCAAGCAATGAACGAATCAAGCGATGCTTCAACTAAATTGATTTCTTATATTTCTTTCCGAACTTGCAAAATTCTAGCCATGGCCGGAAAGTAGGGACTAAATCATCAAAATAATTGACCGGAATGCAGTATCTGAGAGAAATTCAATTGAAAGAGAACTAATAACTTACCTCAAATGGTTTGTAAGTTCTGTGCAGCAATCAGTCTAGAAATCCAAATCAACAACTCGAGAAGAAGGATGGAGAAAAAGTATTGCAGAATACAGATGTAAGATCAATGTTTAGCGAAAGGAGGTTACAAATCATGCTGTAGAAAGAAGAATCGTTTACAAAAGGCAGTTCTTCAGTCGTATTATAACGAGGTGAGGGACCAGACGAGAAATGAGAGAGGGATAGGCTGTGCTTAATTACACAATTAGGGGAACTGTAAGCTAAGGACAAAATGGAGTTGTAATCATTGAAAGGTCTTGCCATAATTAATTGGGTGGATTTATCTTTGTCGGAGTTGTTAGAGAATTCAGAGACACTATCGGAGTGGAACTAAACAAATATCACTATGCTTGATTGGGGTGATATTAATATTTCTTTCATTAAACCTTGATCGCAAAATTTAAATTGCAATCATCAAAATTATGGAAAATTGAGATCTTCAGGTGAGTTTAATGGGTGTCTCTTGCCAGATTAGTAACAAGTTCGATTTTTAAAATTGTTGAGTAAATGAACCTCGGAGAAGTTCGGTGGATGAACTCCTCTAATCTATCAAAAGATTCAAACTAAACTATTAAAAAGTTCCGTTTAACTTGGGTACCGGATGAAGCTTAGCTTCTTACCGAGTGAATCGTCCGAATCATTTTATAAAAAAGATGCTACAAGGTGAGCGAGAGAGCAAGCAGAGAGATGAGGTGAGCGTGAGAGCAAGCAGAGAAACGAGCTGAGCTCGCGAGCGATGGAGGGTGCAAATTCAACAAATCATTTTTTTAATAACTTGTAGTCATATCTCATCTAATCCATCCGATCAAAATAAACGAATCAGATTAAAAGCTCCGCAAAACTCCGCACCAAATTTCTCCGCAGAGGATACCATTCCGGGGGAGGAGGAAAGAGGTCAAAAGAATTCAAATCCTCTGTTGCATGTTCTATATAATAGTTTTCTGTACAAGTTACTGAAGAGATGATTCCACAGAAGCAGGTAAAATCCATGACTCGACGAGTGCCTGGACCCCACTCATCGGAGACTAATTTCAGGATCCGCTCAGGGAATCTTAAACAGAGAAACGGGACGAATTGCATAAGGCCGAGATATCTGATTGTTTGCGGTCATATTTGTGTTTAAATGGTGTTTCTTATAACTGAAGCACTTCTTAACAAAAAGTTTTGATAGGACCCACGTGTCAGCTATATGCTACACCGTCAGGACTTGTGGACCGCAGTAAAAAAATTCAATTATTTTAAATGTTGTTGCATTGCATCGTTGGCTACCAGTACTAACTGTACGGCTGTCCAATGTGCTTTAAATTCCTGATGATTTGGGACCTCTTATAACGTCATTATGTAGGTCGGGTTATGCAGTATTTTGAACTAAAAAATTGATTTAAAAAATTTATGAATCGCTTGATTTTGTATTGAAATTTAAAACGATCATTAAAATTACGAATTGCAGACCTCAAGATCAATTAAAAGTGCAAATCTCAATATAAAATCGACGATTTGCACATCTTTAGAATTAATTTTTGAATTCAAGAGAATATGAACGTAACCGCTCGGCCGCTCCCGATTATGTATGGATTTGATTATTACTATTTGAATTCCTGGACTGGACTTCAGTTCAGTACGGTTTTTTCTCAAATTTACCGTGGATGTGCATAATTTAAACGTCTATTGTTTTTATCGAATTCCTGCCATATGTAGGCCAGTGGTCTTGGGTTTTTCCGTGGTCCATAATTTAACGTTTCTTTTCGTTCAAAAATTTAACCATGTCAACATAACTTAATATATTAAAAACAGATAAGAATTTAATAAATTCCGTTATATCATTGTATTGTTTCATAAATAATTTCAAACATATGTGGCATGTGACATGTGCTCAATATTCAAAACATATGCTTACATTTTTCATATAACCTCTTGGAATATATTAAGTAATAAAAATAAGGGAAGGGTTCACTTAACAATGGTTATCTTGATGATCTTGACAATAATTTTTTTAAATAAATATGAAACAAACCTTAAAAATAAAAAATCTTATAGATATGTTCTCCTACTTATAGATTGATGATGATTTAAATTTTATATAATTTCATTATTATTTGATAGTCCATCAAAACCATAAAAATTGAAACCATTACAAAGTATATAATATTTTGATGGTCTTTAATGAACTAATAAATAGTAATGAAATTATATTAAATTTTAATCACCATCAATTTAGAAAAATATATTTAAAATTTTTTTTCATATTTATTTAAAATTTTATTTTTAAAATCGTCAAAATACGAGGGATCCCTTCCCTAAACAATGTAATGTTAACATGTGATCATATGTGAGCTATCAGCTATGCTAGGTAACATTCATTGTATTTTACTGTTTGTACATGACATGATGGTCTGAGTGAGTTACTTTACAAGTAATATACCGCGTAGAGCGGACAGGTGAGGATTTGAAAATGATCTTGCGTCGCTCTATACAGTTCACATATTATTTTCCAGAGGTGGGTGGATGGCTTTGAAATTTGAATCGAATTGTGCAAGTCTTGTTCAGCAAATGTGATTATCACATTTTCCGGTTCAAATCCAGTTCGGTTCCTCCCAGATCAGATCACTAAATTCAGCGCAAGTTCTGAAAAGGCCTTGTGCAGGTTCAGGAGCAGGACAGGAGTAATCAATCAAACCTCAAAAGCTTAATTTCTGATTTTCACCAGATATATGTAGCTAACAATTTAAATGAATAATAATACAATTTAAATGAATTTTACCAAAATATGCATGAATTCTAAATATTTATGATAATATGTTCTATCTTGGCAAATATTTTCAATAACATACATCTAGAACTACACATTTATTATAAAAAATACAAATTAATTTAACATTAGAATAATTATAATATTACATTTATTTTAAAAAATATTGCTACCCTAATTTGTAACCAGCTACGTTCCTGCTTTTTATGCAATGATAGAGTTACTTTTAGAAAAGAAAAAAAAAAGGTCAACTAATCCCAGTTATTCCACCCAATAAGCACAATTGCGCAGAGTGACTAAGCGTAATAAAATATGAATGAGCATTTATCAAAAAAATAATAATAATAATTTGACAACCACCACAAGTCCACAACAATCGTAGAATTTCAACGATAACCGTAAGTCTAAAAACAGATGGTAAGAGATCTCGCTTGAAGTAATATTAGATTTAAATTTCAAGAAAAAAAAAGAAGGATTATGTGTTGGAGACCTTTTTTTTTTTTAAGAAACCTAACAAATCAGATATATTTTATTAAATGAAGTGAAAATTACAACTATTCAAATTTAATTGTGTATTTGACAGAATATCAAATAATTTGCAACTTACAGATGCAAAATTGGGAAGAGAAGGGATTCAATTACCATCATTTTGATGCTACATCGGTACCATTAAAATTAAATATCAAATAACTATTATTTAAATTCTTAAATAATAAAACTAATTGAAGGAATATTTTGTAAATATCATCTTATATATGTATATAAAAAAATATATCATTTCGATATTATTTATAAAGGCATCAAGCGTTAATAAAATCAACGGATCAAATTTTACAATTTAGACATGTTACTTGATGGCTATTCAAATGAAGTTAAAATTTTATGATTTTTCATATACATATAATTGAGATGATATAGAATACATCTAACGGTTCACATTTTAAAATTTATACATAAATAAATAAATAGATATCATGGACATCAAAAAAAATGATAATTAGATCCCTTCTCAATTGGAATGGGCATGAATATAGTATTTTAACTGATTTTTACTGTTTATATGGGAAATAAAACATTGAGTCAGACTCAAAAAAAAAAATTCCCAATTTTTTTTTCTGAAGCGCCGAACGGGCCCTAACATGTGTATAATTTGGTTTCTACAAAGCGCTGTTGTGGCAGTCACGGACATTAATCGTCAATTTCTCTATTTCGAAAAGATACACACCTGTTTCATTAAAGACAACACAGACTTTGAATACTACAAAGCGCTGTTGTGGCAGTCAAGGGGGGAGGAGGAAAGAGGTCAAAAAATTCAAATAAAATATGATGAAAGAGCCGTATGATTGCTAGCGCTACATATCTCAGCATACACCAGCGAACTCAAATAAAATATGATGAAATAAATCAAAACCATATGTCAGTACTTACACTATTACAAACTAGCATAGCATCTACTCTGCGACTAGAACATAATAATTGGTGCAATTCTCAAACACATGAGCATTAGAAACAGATTTCAGCACAACAAATCAACAATACCCACCGGTACTGGAACCTCACTAATCAGGATGTTAAGTGGTAAACCCCACCAGTTGCAGCACCGAAGGAACCGGTACCAGTACTTTTTTAGAGAAAGAAAGAGAAGAAAATCACATCTTCTATTAATTGGATCACAATATTTTTTATATAAGGGCAGTAGAGCGAGAAAAATCTCTAGTAGGGATTTAAATCCCATAATAACTCCCAACAAAAGTCTAGTAAATCAACACTGGTTACCCATTAACAGAATCAGTACTGTTCTATCAGCAACCTCCTAATTAAATTCAGTTTTCATACAACACACAAAAGAGTCATGCATACAACATCAGAATCAAACCTAGAACACTTCAACACAGGCATTGTAGCAAAACACATGCCTATAATAAAAAAAAAGAAAAAAATGCTCAGTCACCGAATCACAGACCAGAGGTGAGGGGACTTCATCGCTTACAACCAATCGTTTCAGAAAGTATGACCCACTGATCAGTTACATCTTAACTCTATTCGATGATTTCAATTGACATCATCATCATCAGTGTCAGTTTCGCTGTCATCAACAAACTTTTTTCCCATCCATATTTTCAATCTCTTAGAACCTGGTGCAGATGCCAGAACAACCTTTCTTTTGCCTCCTCCTTTGTACATTCCAAAACTCGCTTTTACCGATTCTTCCACTTCACCAGCACACCTCTCGGAATCCTTCCTATACTTCTCCAAGTACTTCTCAACCTCCAGATCAGAGCTCTTCTTCCCCTCCTTCGCTTTTTTCTTCAAAAATTCCTCTGCTAATTTCTCCAACCTCCTCTCTTCAGCCTCATCTTTCCATTCCTCTAACCTCTTCTCAGCATTAACGTGGCGCAACCTCCGACCGTTCATGTCACGGCACGCATCGAAATTGCTAGTCTTCTTCTGACCTGCCTTTGACGCGGCACCACGAAGGAGAGACCCGAATCCACCCTTGCCACCAACCAGACGAGGTAGGACCGATAGCGAAGGAAAGAGATGGCAGCTATCAGCGGAGATTAGGGTTTGGTCGGAAACTTCCTTCGTGCCAGATAAGAGGCGGAGAGATTGGAATGGGAGGTGACATCTAAGAGAGAGGTAATACTTTAGGGTTTCGCCGGAGACGGTCGGAGATGGAAGCTGGAGGCAGAGAGTGCGCCCATCGAGGTGCTTGACGAAGATCTGGTAAATCGCCATGGCTAGGGTTCCGTTAGTGTGCGTGTTTCTTTCCGCTTTCGTCGCGTTTGGGTTCGTGCGAGAGAAATTTGATCCGAATCCGTCGCTTCGACCCTTGAGCCTTTATATGGTCGGATTCTCATTACTATTTGTTGTCGTTCATATAAAAAAGGAATGTTCTAAAAAAGGAAATTATGTATCCAATCAGATTAGGAATGATGGAGAAAAGTTTTCTATACCTCTAACTTCTATATTTCATTATATATCCTCAATTTCTATACTCATTATATACTCTAATTATTTTAACTAATCTAACTATTTTCTAAATGTTATTCAATTTAGATTTGAAAGAAAAATAAAAAAAAAAGCGAGTCACATACTTAACTCGTTTGAACCAAAACTCCAATGATATCTCTCTTATCTTTGAGAGTTATCTTTCATGTTATATATCGTTGAAAAACTAGTGACGAGGAGAACACAATGAGCTAAATTACATATTAAATGGATCAATAATTTAAAAGAAATCAAGAGAGAAAGTATCTCGCGTGGGTCACGTACAAGACTCGTTTGAACCAAAACTCCAATGGTATCTCTCTCATTTTGAGAGTTACCCTTCATACTATATATCGTTGAAAAGCTAGCGATGAGGAGAACACAATGAGCTAAATTACACATTAAATGGATCAATAATTTGAAAGAAATCAAGGGAGAAAGTATATCGATTAGAAATTCGGTTGGAGCGATTTAGTGCGGGTGAACCTCAATCGATTGATCAAATATTTTCTCTAGGCCAAGAAGATGATATGTGAAGATTTAAGCAAGTTATGTAATATTCTAAGTGTTTGCATCATCATTTCACTTCTTTGTGAGAATGTGTTGAAAGTTGAAACTCATATTTTAAAACTCGGTTGATTATGAAGTGAAACTATATCAATTTTTGGGAGTAAAAAAATAAAATTTGAGTATTCATTCGAATGAATTGGTTGAGATATATGAGAGAATACAAGAAAATATTTTATTACACTAAATATATATGCGTCAGACTTAGTATAATAGATATAAAGACTTAATTGTACTAGATTTAAAGTATTATTATACAAATCATAAATACTTGATCGTAATATTGAGAATTGAGATTGAAGGAACTTCAACACAAAATTAACAAAGACTATATTATTTGTATTAATAAAAATTTAGACTAAACTATAAATTATATTTTAAATGATATATTAATATAAATTTTATTCAGTAAATGTACAGTACATATTGAAGCGTGTATAAAATATATGTTTAGATTTATTTATAATAGTAAAAATTAAGACTAAATTATAAATTATATTTTGAATGACACATTAAGATGTGTTATGGTAGATATTAAAACTTATTTTTATTAAATATTAAACCTATTTTTGTTATAATTATTCTAAAAACTTTATTTTGTGTTACATATCTATTATATGACTTAATGATATAAGATATAAAGATAATTTTTATTATTTATTGAGATTATTTTTATTATAAATATAAATTATAAGATCTTAAGATATTAAAAAATATTAAATATAAATTTATCAATTGTAAGACATTAGTTAAGATAATAAGAATATTTATATTCAGAAAATATTATAAAATTTTAAATTTATTAAAGTTAAATATGACTTATTAATCAGTATTAAAAATTTAATTACTAAGTTATAAGATGAGAACAATTAGGTATAGAGATTTGGCTCTAGGAGTATTTGATAAATATTTTTTAAATTATATATTATTCAAAGTTAAAAGTAAGATTTGTGTTAATATATATTAAGACATCAGATGAATGATCTTAAGACTTCAGATTTCTAATGCTAGATTTTAGGACTTTATTTATAAAATTTTATATCAAATGTACATTATGTAAAATTATTATTTTAGATAAAGTTTATTAAGACTTTATTTTTTAGTATTATTTTTTTAGTTTATTAAAAAAATTCATAATTAGTATACAAACTCAGACCGTAAGTACAATAACTTTAAAATGTAAATATTAAGAGTTCAAACCGTAAATATAAAAAGTTTAAACTAGCTCACTTTCTCAAATAAAAAATAGACCGATGAACAGATTTATAAATGGTGATATTTAGATAAGAATAAAATAAATAAAAATAAATATATAAACAAAAAATAATTAATTTAATAGATATTAAGATATATTTTAGCAATTATTAGGAGTATGACTAATTAGTTACTGTGAGTTTAAAGTTTATAGAAAGTTATAATTTTTTTTTTGTTTTTGATTTTCAATGATTGTTATGTGGTTCATTAATATTTATTCGGATGATTGATATATTAAGATATTTTATTTAAAATTATATTGCATATTGAGAATTACATAGATGTATATAAAGACTTAGATTGATGAATATTAAGACTTAAAAAATATATTTTTAAGATGTTTGTTCAGAATTAATATAGTCTATTATGTTGCATATTGAGACTTGTATGGATGAATATAAAAACTTAGGGTGGTGACTATTAAGACTTAAAATATCAAGTTCTCTTAATATGACTAGTGATAAATTAATTTCTTTTGTTTATAAGAGAATGAGAAATTGATTGAAGCTCCAACTAGTTAGATGAATTATAAAACATTATAGTTTAGGTATATATACTTGCTTATATTATGATGACCGTCGAAATATAAATTTTAAGTTCAAAATATAACTTATAATATTAGATTTTAAGACGTCATATTTTTCATGTTAAGACTTCGGACATTCGATTTAAAGACTTTGGTTATCCAGTGTTAAGACTTAAGACATCCGATTCAAAGACTTCGATGATTGTCTATATGACGATTATCATTTGATGTTCAAGAACGTGATCAATGTGGTCAATAACTTTTTCAGTTAGGCTTAATTAATTAATAAGTATTAAGACATGTTGAGAGTATAGTTCTTAGTTATAAAGAGTTCATAGACGAGGCTATCTGATTCGCCAAGTCATCATATCACGTTTCCCTTTCAAAAAATATATATATATATTTTGCTCACAATTAGGTATAAAGTATATGAGTATTAAGGCAAATAAAGACAGATATGAAAGAAAAAAAAATACTTGTATTAATAACTATTAAGGTATATAATATTAAGTATTAAGAGTAAAGTTATTAGGTATAAAGACATCGTAATTTAGGACGGTCAGGATATTTCATAATGTGAAATGTTTTCAAGAGTTATTTCAGCACGTGATTAACGTATTTGAGTTAGGATATTTAACGGATACTGAAATTGGGTACAATTATCAGGTTCCAGGAATGATATTATTATCCCCGTCTATTGGGGACCAAATTCTATCCCCAACAACGACATTCTAACTTTAGCAAGCGGTGTTTAATTTATTTATTTCATTTATAGCAATTATGGCAAGCATCTATTTTGTGCCAATCTTTTTCAATTTGAAATTTGAATTCGTATCTCTTCGATTAGAAATTATTTAAAAAAATTGTCTCGCCTTGTCTCGTCTCGACTATTTTGTTTTCTCTGCTTCTTTCAAGGGTCCGTTTGGCAAATCAAGGAATAGCTTTGGAAGAGTGGTAATTTTGGAAGAGTGATAGAATAGTATTTTTTTTGGAAGAGTGGTAGAAGAGTGGTATTCTTGACTATTCGGAAGAGCGAAAATATAGTTAAAATATGAATAATTATGATACTAATAATGATGATGATAATAATAATAATAGTAAGATAATAATCATAATAAAGTAATAAAAAATAATCATAATAAATAATAATATTATAATAGTAATATAATAAAAATATAAACATAATCATAATATAGTAATATAATAATAAAAAATTATAATTACAATCATAATAATAATAATATAATAATAATAAGTAATCATAATTTTAATAATATAATCATAATATAATAATCATAATCATAATCATGATAATAATAATTATTGTCATAATCATAATAATATAACCATAATCATAATCATAATAATATAATAATAAAAATATATTCATAATCATAAAAATAATTAAAAATAATTATAATTATAATAATATAATCATAAATATAATCAACATATAATAATATAATACAACATAATAAAATAGTAATAAAGTAATAAAAAAATAATCATAATAAATAATAATATTATAATAGTAATATAATAAAAATATAAACATAATCATAATATAGTAATATAATAATAAAAAATTATAATTACAATCATAATAATAATAATATAATAATAATAAGTAATCATAATTTTAATAATATAATCATAATATAATAATCATAATCATGATAATAATAATTATTATTATAGTCATAATCATAATAATATAACCATAAATATAATCATAATCATAATAATATAATAATAAAAATATAATCATAATCATAAAAATAATTAAAAATAATTATAATTATAATAATATAATAATAAATTAATCATCACTATAATAAACATATAATAATATAATACATAATAAAATAATAATAAGTAATAATAATCATAATCATAATCATCATAATATAATAATATAATAATAAATTATCTTGATCATAATAATATAATAATAAAATAATAAAATAATTATATTTATATTCATAATATAATAATATAATATTAAAATTATATTTATAATAATAATAAATAATATAATAATACTAATGATAACGATAATATAATAACAATAATGATAATAATAATAATTTAATAATAATAATATAATGATAATAATAATAATAAATAATAATCATAATATTAATATAATAATAAATTAGAATCATAAATATAATATAATAATATAATAATACTAAATCTTAATCATAATCATAATATAATAATATAATACATTATAATCAAATAATAATCGCTATTCCGACGAGAGATAATTCGATATTCCACATATAAGTTGGTATACCGGATTAGCACTATTCCGCACTCTTCTACTTAGTCTAAAATTCATTTGGCAATTAATTCATCGGAATAGCTATTCTATTCCAACTTTTTGCTATTCCATTGATTGCCAAACACTCCCTAAGCTTTTTATCCTCTTAGTCGTATTCTTTACGATCTTCATTTCATCTTCTCCTTCGTGCTGCCTTGGTAATCAGCCCCTTAATTTAGTTAAAAAATGGTCAAAAGCAGATAGGAAAAGAAGAGAAATAGAAACAATGAGCATCAATGTGTGACTAGGTGTTGCATTCTGAATTAATAGTTTTCTTCTGTACTACTAGAACCACTATTAGTTCATTTCTGTTTTTCAATTTTATCTTTATATATATATATATTTTTCCAATGACTCGATGATTTTTTTATGATATTGTAAATTGCTTAATTTGTTTATGGTTCTTTAGTTAAGATGATTTTGTTTATTTGTTTTCGAGCGGAATTACATCCGTTGTCATACTTTCATCTATGGTATCGTTAAAATTAAGAAAGATGCGAAAACTGAAAAAAAAAACTGATTAATAGAAAAATAGTTTTGTTAAGAAATTAACTAAATGGTTATTCTGAATTTGATTGAATTAAATATTTTGGGAAAACACAAAACAATTAACCAATGTAAATTATGATCGTCGTGTCATGAATTTTCACACCACAGCAGTCCTATTTGTTTTGGGCTGATTGGAGTATATGATATTTAAGTAAACTACAGCGTAACTAAATAGAGAAGTTGGCCCAACCTGTTAGTGAAATATGCGACAGTAGATACGGATCCGTTATCGAGCATATACAAAAAGAAAAGTTCAAAAAAAAGGAAATTATCTAATCACTAATATGAAATTAGTTGTCAATAGATCCCACACATAAAATATACTCTGAGAATATATTTTGAGATTCTTAATTAAAAGATATTTTGAGTTCACTTGTTATTGTTAGAAACAAATTAACTCAAAAAGTCACATTTATGCAAGTCCTTGCCGTTTACGTATTAACATGCAGGGTGGAAATACATTATTTTAGTCAATGTTAGCCAAACGTTTGCGTCATAAAGGTTTTGTCATTAGAGTCACGAATGTCAAATGATTTATGGTGGAGACATTTATTATGGAATATGTTTATACTGACTACAAATTCATTGAACAACTATATCAAATAATTAAACAAATATTAAGAATGAAGGGGAAAAATAAGAACGTGCTATTAATGAAAGTTGTGTTATTAAATATTGCACAACTTGAAATTTAATTGTTCATTTGTCAAATAATTTAATTTTATTAGTACGTGATCGGCAAAACAATATATTTTCAAATTGCAAGAAAAATTGCATATATGACATATCTAAAGTATGCACTGCCTATATAATATTACTTTCTATAATTTGTCAACCGTGGCAGTCGTCAGGTGATAGCAATGATGAAATCAATTCAATAGTATTTTTAAAAAGCATTTAGTAAATCACTGCCATGCGAGACAAAAATGAGAGAGTTCTCAAGTGCCTGTCCCTCCGTGTAAAGTCCAGTGCATTGCTTTAATGCCCAACATAAAACCACATAAAATTAAAAGCTCACCACACCGTTCAACTCTTTATTGAAGGGTTTTGCACGGATCTCACCACAAAAGCTCCCCGTATGGTTGCTTCAAATGATTCGATCTATCACGGGATGAGGAATTATAGCACAGTATCTGTGTCAACACGTTGCAAAGTGTAACCACCTGGCTTTTGTCGTAGAATGCATAATCACCATTCACCACCAAGTATAGGTTGTTTTCTCTTTCTTTGCTTCTCAGAGAAACACTAAAATTCCCTAGTCTTACAGAAAAAAAAAGATATAGTCACCAAGGTTCATTTTTGTATTGTTGATGCTTTCTTTGAAGATACATGTGGTGCTCACATAAAAACTAGTTCTTCATAAAAGGTCATCTCAACAAATGAAACTGAATGAAATTCTCCTTTGGTTTCTCTGGTAATTACAGTAGTTTATTTTGAGCCACGACAAGCAAAAACATTATGGACTCTAAAAAGGGGAAGTAATAAGAGAGAGAAGAAAAGGCGAAGTAATAAGAGAGAGAAGAAAAGGCTCCTCCAGCTCAAGCAATATCTAAAATTAGTACAAAACTTAAAATGAAATCAAAATTCTTTCGCTAGACTAATAACATCAAAGATGCAAGCAAATCATAAGCATGACCATGGAAAACTGTGGCATTTATTAAAGAAAAGGAGCTCTGAAGATTTCTTCAACTGAAAAACGATTCATTGATTCAAGCATTTGAAACTAGATACCCAATTACATGCGAACTTTTTTTGCCTTGATCCTCTTCATGGCCATGAATGTAACAGCAGCAGAAAGAGTGTACCTAACAACAAAAAATATAGGAAACACAAGTTATTTATTTGCATCAATTCTAGAAAGAATGGTTAATACAGAGTAACTTGGTTAAAAATAAATGTACAATACCTTTTAAGCCAAATTGTGGCCACTGGCCAGATAGCACAGTAAAATGATTAGTTCTATCAAAATTTAGAAATTTTGAGGGTTAACTAGGCTTGAATGAGGTTGAGGTTAAACTGGCTAAAACCAAAGTTGACCCAAAATAGAGGGTTTATGGAGAATTAACCGAGGTTTAGATTGGATTAATAAAGACTTGGGGCGAGTTTACTTTCGATGAAGTTTTAGTTGCTCAATCTAATGCGGGTACCAAAGCAATATGACTTACCATGTGTCACAAATTTTTTTTAAAAAGAAGAAGAAAAGAAAACTCACCAGGTAGCAGTGTAGTTAAGATGGTCCTGTGGCATGACTGAGTACCGAACCAAAGTGTTAATATCCTTCGGTACAGGATAAGGGCTCTTTGCATTCGCAGTATGTTCATCTTCTATTTCCTCTATATAAATGGTATTTTCTGGAAGACCACATGTACGTGCAATCATCGGGACATCAACAGAAAACCACTGGCCGCTGTCTGGATCATTGGATGGGACAAAGATGCTTGGCTTCTCACTTCCACGAATTACACCAACTACTTTTACAGGCGGTGGAGCTACAGCTTTAGCCTAGAATCAAATAAAACACAACAGAGAGAGGGGGGGGGGGAGGGATTACTTAACCCATGTACATAATAAAGAACAGTTTCTCTGGCTGTCAACTTGTTGCATAGAAAAGAGACTATATTTTTCCATTGCATACTTTCAAAACCTCAAAATAGACACTGTGTGGAACTCCTATTTACACCAAAGTGCTGTGTGCTAAAGCTATTACTGCAAAGTAATGCACTACTTTTGGAAGATGTTTTCCAAGGTTATTAGACTAAGGTATAAACGCAAGAAGAGGCGACGTGTTTTTGAGGAATCCAGGAGAGAGGAAATGATATCTGGTATCGTCCCACTTTTAGTAGATTATCACGGAAAATTAGGTATCTCTTGTCATTGAAAGGATATGCATGATATGTTGATGTCTTGTAGCATGCATCAAGTTATGCACAATAACCAGAATCAATTTAAATGAACTTTAAATAATTTAACTATAGAAAAAAAAAATTGGTGGCACGCTACTAACCATGCGAGAAGTTTTCTTTGACCAGATATTCCACCAGGAAGAAGCTTTCTCATCCTCCATATTATTTCTGGCAACTGATAAACTTGACGCCCGGTTTAGATCCTCTTCTCCACTCATTCTCTTGTCACGCCACCCTCGTGGGACCCACCCCCTGTTGACAAGGACGGGTGTCTGCACACTGACAAGAAATTTCTTAATCTTGTTATAAGAAGGTGTATCTGCTTCATAAAGTAATGTCCGAAATGTTAATAAAGTTACATCATAATTTACAGATTTGCATTAAATCTATTAGATTAGATACGTCACATTGACAGAATCATAACAAATTACTAACTGAATGGACATTCTCTTTTATAACAATCATAACTTTAGTAATTTCATTTATGCTGGTAAAATTCATAAACATCCATTTATTAGGGGAAGACAAAGTGCAACAAAAGACATAATTACATAAAATAAACTCCCAGATGATGGACCAACTGAATTTCATGTTACTTACCCACCAGGCGCTGTTACTCTTGGAATAAGAGGAGTTATGACATAATAACCATTCTCTGTCACCCCAGAAATACTTCTAGAACGTGGGCCAACAAAAATAGACTTTTTCTCGTCAAAGTCTCCATCACACATGATCCTTCTGAACTCCAATGAATCCATGCTATTACTCAAAAAAGGCAGTTCAGCACAGGTTATAGGTTCCATCTCCAGTCTTCGCCTCCTGTAATCCAGCATTTCTATCTGAGAAAAGATAGATCCATAAAATTATTTTCTGAATTGTTCAAGAATAAGAACTTTTATATCTGTTTATTCAAGGAAGCGAGGGACTTTTCCCTGTGCAGGTTATAACCAGAGAGCAAGAGGATGTCATCACAGTTCCCAATATTGTGTCAATCCAATATAACGGATTGTATAAAAACTAAAAAAAATCTGTTTCCTCGCATGCACAAATCGCATGAGAACACCTAGGCAATTTTTGCCAACACAACAAAAAAATTACATTACTTCATGTATTACAATCAATATCAACCTTGTAAATATAATTGATATTTTTCCTCTATAAAGTTACCTTGTCCTGTCGCCGGAAGAGCTGCCATGTACCAAGGCCAAAAGTGATTGCCCCAGGAAGAAAGAGCAGCAGCTTCGAAAATGTCCCACGTTCCTTTTCTGTTGACCGAAATATATCAACAAAATAGTTGACACAAACACCTCAGTTAACTCCAAGAAATAATTAACAATCAAACAGATCATATCATGTACCAAAAAGACATTTGACATCTCTTTACCTACATAACCATACCAGCTAACACTGTCATAAATATCACTTGTGTAGCAACATGAATATTAGTAAACTGAAACAAAATCCCGGAATAAATTTTTTAACTCAAGATGTAGTGTGATTTTAGTTCACAGAAGTATGCAACAATCAGGACAGAACTTCCTACAGAAGCTTTGTTATAGGCCAACAACTAGGGATAATGAGCAAGTCAAACATCACACCAGAAAAGCTTAGTTTTTCCACCTCTCTATTATAGTTTGGTACAACATTCTAAATGATGTGCAAATAGGTAAATAAGCTAATTGTCTAATTCACCGCAGGAATTACAAATTATCATTATGTTTATCACACAACTGTCAACTGAATGCTTGATTTGCACAGGAAAGTTAAACAGTCGAAACAATAAACCAAATAATGATAATAATGGATGAAACTTATTTCAGACAGAGACGCGCACACCGAACTAGAGAGAGAGAGAGGGGGGAGGAAGGGGGAGAGAGAGACCTTCGGGTTTAGACGGAGCAGGAGAAGGGGTTGACTGGGGCAGAGAGGAAGAAGACAGAGAAGCAGCTGAAGTGGAGAAGACAGCGAGGCGAGATTTGAGTTGTTGAGAAGTGGGGAGGAGGTGGCGCAGCTTGAGGGATTTGGAGAGCGAGGCCACCATTTGGACAGTGAGGTGGTCGCCTTCGCCTGGTCGGCGCAGTGATCTGTTGATCTCTCTCTGCTGCTTCTCTAGTTACCCGTTTTTTGGGTTCGACGGGTCAGGACTTACGAGACTACAATCGGATCCACACCGGAAATCCAATTTCTTGTTATTGGATAGAAATTTGGGCCCACATACTCTAAACTGGTGGGCCTATATTTGCTGTCATTAATGTTTCTATGGCACAACGATTCATTGTTCAATTCATTTGTTGCAGAGAAGAGCTATTTTAAATTTTAAATAAAAAAAAAGCCACTTGTATGTGATCTTCAAATTTGGATACAGAAAAAAAGAACAAATCACGTTTAAGCTGAATTCTCACAACAATAGCAAGCTGATTCAGCAGCAGCTCTCTATTCAAAAATTTGCAATTAAGAGAAAATGCACACGATAACTTCACATTAGTCGATTCCATTATAAAAAGGGATAAACACCTGACAGTGCCAAAAATTTATACAACACTAAGAACATATGCAAGCGAAACAAGCATCAAGATAATCTGCAAAGTAACAAATTGATGGCAGAGTTCGAGTCGATTAGTTCTTCTTTTTGGAGTGCTTCACGAGCCAATCTACAACCGAATCAATATTTGTAGAGTTCTTGCATGATATCATGAAACATCCAACCTCTCTATCAGTGATTGCCACCAGGTTCCTACAGAACAACAAAATATTAACGAAGTGACTCCCAAATTATTATAAACGATATGTATCCCTCTCTAAGCTACCCAAATCAAAGTGCATTCCTTCTTGGATTGATCATATTTGCAATGTGGGATCTTTCCACAAATAAGCCCAGATATCGAACTAATTTAAATGAAAGGAAGTCAATTCTGTAAAATAAATAAATAAATGAATAAATTCTGCGATTGAATAGTGGGCCCAACTTACATTGCATCCACCAGTTCGTCCTTGGACAAAGCTTCAGGTTTGTCAATTTTATTTCCAAGGACCAACAAGGGAATGCCACTCAACGACGGTTTGCATAGGAGGTCATGCAATTCACTTTTTGAGATCAGCAAATTGTCTCGATCTGCGACATCAACAACATACCTACACTCAAGAAACAGAAGTTAAATGTAACAGCCTTAAAGTACCAGTAATTGAAACTTGACTGTGACAAAGTTGACCGAGCTACTTATATTAAGAAGTAAACAAGTTACAATTATGTTATGATGATAATATTGCATAAATAAACTCCTCAGTAGATAACCATGGCACAGTAGAAAAAAAATCTAAAGAAGCGGTTATAAAAAAAATTGGGTTGCGCAAGGTTACTTTGTTCCTTTTTTAAGTCGATTCATTTTTCTTTACTCATGTTCTGTCATGGCTGAGTTCCCTTCACGTGAAAGAATTATCTTGTCAAAATCTTATTATTAGATTAACAGAATGCAGCAAAGATTTCATAAATCACTTGTGCAAAAAATCAATATTTTTTGGCAAAACAATTGTAATTTGTAAATAAAATAGGAATGCACATACACAATTGCAGAAACAGCACGGCAATATCTCTCCCACATACTACGAAACCTAGCTTGGCCACCAAGATCCCATAGTTTTATTGTCACATTTCCTTTGGCAACCTTTCTCATATTAAACCCAACCTATATGTAGAATTTACAATAGAGTAATGTCACTATGTTGCTTGTGTATATTAAATAGTAGAGAAATCTCTTGGAGGTGTCAAAAGTCAGCACAAATTAATATAATTATGCAATATTTTGGTTTTGGGGAAAAACTATAATTGTATATGATAATCAATATTTTCTCATATCAGAAAACTGACAATCAGGTTTGCAAGGCTAGATTGGTACTGACCAGAGAAAGAAACCCACTTCACAACATCTCATCAGAGTCCAGAACTAAAAATAAATCCACTATTTGTTTGATAGGCTCAATTTGGTTTGACTCCACCAAAGGAAAAGTGGATGAATTTCTTTCCTGTTGCCAGTTTTCAATGAATGTGGATAAATTTGGTTTACTCATCAGAGTTAAGAACTAAACAATAAATTTGCTATTTGTTTTGATTGGCTCAATTTGGTTCCACTCCACCAAAGGAAAAGTGGATAATTTTCTTCAAGGTTGGTTGCTATTTGCAAATAGCCTAAATTTTTGGACAAGCTAAAAGCATAAGAAATATTTGAGTTCATTTGCAAATGAAAAATGCTGGGTATGATGAAAAGAATGGATGCACAGATCTTGGTTCTCCTTCAAAAGGAAGAATGAGTAAACTTACAGTAGGAATCATGTCCTCACTGTATCCACCAGTCTGCACAAGCAAGACAAAAATTACAAGTAATATAACAATTAAGACATAAATGTTCAGAGAAACTTTGATAAAAAAAATTTGATTTTGCATCCCCCCATAATCTTAAAAATAATCATGTTTTTCAAATTATTACCTTTTACCAACGCCACAAAAAGTCAACAAGGGAATGTCCTTGATTGTATTTTTCAATCAAACATCTTATTACTTTTTCCAAAAAATAATAGAAGTATTTTACAGATTCTTGTTAGAAATGGACATAAGTTGCTAATTACTTTGTCTAGCTCCCTACCAGAAGAATTCTCCTGGTTAGCAAATGTGAAAGGGAATCAAAGAGCGACAACTCAATTTTAATTGATGGGAATTCATGAGGAAAAGATAACTATATATTAAACCCTTGAAAAAACTCGAAGGACTTCATCTACTTAACTGCTCTCCTCACTTCCATCCCCTTCTCACTCAGTCTCGCATCTTTTAGTTTGGTTCATCAACCATAGATTCATGGTTTAAGTGGCACGTCAAGTAAATTAAGAGAAGTAGGATTGTTTCCAGATTATTGGTCACGAAGTCCTAAAATATATCTGTTCCATCAATGTTTGTATCAGAATACTACTCGTGAATATATTATACGTGCCCATAATTTATTACCCGTATCAGCATCTGCATCAAATTTTGCATACTAATTTGGGGGCGATTTAAGAAATAAGATTCCTCCTCCTGTGGCAGTCTGCAGATAGATTCAATTAGGGATAAGACCGGAAACAAACAGGGCCAAACTATATGCGATAAAGTTCTTATCAAAAGAGATGTCAAATCATCAAAATTTCTTTTTCTTTATCTCAAATTCAAAGTTCATTTTCTTCTGTTGAAATACCCTCAATTCTATATACCCTCACTTGCAGTTTATATTAATTTTGTAATTTGTAATTTGTTATTTTAAATTGTTATACTATTTTAAACTTTATATGCTTTTCTTATACTTGCATATTTGTTAATAATATCCATTGATTATCCTTTTCAAATCCATGTGTCAATTTCGTTCTGCTCAATAAAAATTTCCACAAAAAGGGGAAAAGTCAAATTCAAATTATCTCTATTGAACTCTTTTCTACTAGATCACAGCAATAACTGAATACCGAACAAAATTAATGTCTGTGGATTTGGACTTCCAACGAGTCACTTGCCTTCTCACACCAATGATCATGTTGTAATTTTCTTCTTTTTTTTTTTACTAACATAGATGTCTTCGAAATTGACTAGTGAAGATAAGAACGGATACTCATGTAGCAACCGTAGATATAAATTGGTTGGTGCCTGATATTCTAGTGCATTTGTATTATCAGGGATTGAGACAGCAATAAGTACATTTAATTAATGCCAAATATGGAAAGAAGAACCTGGAAGTCACGGAAACAACAAAGTAAATTACAAAAGAGCATAAATTCTTCTAACTGTCTTACACAAACCAACTAGGTGCTAAGTTCTTGTAGGTTGATTAATAGCCAATTTTTTTCCAGAGGATGCTTTGATAAATTGAAAATACAACAATTTTAACGGTGCATTTCTTTAATAATTCGACCAATATTAATATGCACCATTCACAAAATATGCATCTGAACTCATCTTTTGAAAATGCTTAAAGTTTAACCAGTTAATGTTTTCATAAAGTATCTTTTTGAAGGAATTAACAATGAAATATCATTTAGTACGTACAGCAATGACATTGACTAATGATGTTTTCCCGGCATTCTGAAGCCCGATTAAGGAAATCTCCATCTCTTGCTTGAAGAAAAGGCTATATTTCAAATAAAAATACAAAAATAATATCAGTTATATCCTTCTTCCAAAAACAAAAGAGAATGATCACTATTGAACATTACACTTTTTTTCTCAAAATAAACCAAAATAAAACAACCAAGTCTGAGTATACGCTTTTTTCTTAACTCTTTCTTCTAGCAAGTATTATCTCTGTTAAAAATGATTGAGGTCTGATTTCTTTTCTTAGTTACTATTGAGGTCCAAATGTTGCGGTTACTCCGTAGGACAGTTCTGTCAAGGCGCTTAATTCGAGTGTACTCCAAACAAAAAGGGCCATTTTCAAGTCCAACCAATAAAAATGTAACAAAATTCTGAACAAATAACCCAGAATTCAGCCATGAAAATTACCTTCTCAGCCAATTGAGGAAAGCTTCCCACAAGTTCATGGTGATAAAGAGCGCAGAGGAGATCCGAGAAGAATAATGCCTGATTAGGCGACAGAGGAAGAGCGAAAGGAGATGGTACCTTTTAGGTCAAATTTGCTCTCGCGTTTACCTTGATCCTGATTTTGAGACCAATAAGCAGCGGAGGCGCCGGAGAGGCTCGGAATTGGAGAATAAGCTAAGGTTTAGCTTTGTACTTGTCGCAATGTTGACGACGTTCCTCTCCAGTTGTATTACAACCAAACCGACTTCAGTACCTGCTACAACTATTGACAGTATTTAGGATAGTAATATTGATGCTTTGCATTTGGCAATGCATGAGTTCTAGAATTAGTCTATTGTTAATTTCAAAATTGATGAAATTCATTTAAGTTTCAAGTTATTTTTTTCCGGAAATTTTTGTGAATGAACAAATTACGATGAAAATGTAAAAATAACTTGACTATAAAAGTGCATAAAGTTTTTTTTTCAAGTAGAGATTTTATTAAGTCTGACATATACTACTTTATGTCTATCATTTTCAAAATTTGAACATAAACTTTTCCGTAGAAACAAAAATTATTATTCAAGTATCTAAAGTTATAAAAGAATAATAAAGAGATGTCAGACATGGTATTCAGTACGGATGGTTAGTGATATTGTCGCTGTCAGTAAGATCAAGAATTCAAATTCAACAAACATCTAGAGATATTATTAACGCCTTAAAAGAATTGAGAGTTAAGTCCAACCTCTAATACAAAGAGGACTTATAATAATAAAAAATAAAATAAAGTGGCGTCCACTTTAAATACAAGGAAGTAAGGTTCAATGGTTGCATAAAATTTTTTTATTTAGTATTTGTTTTGTTTTGTATGGTCTATTTTAGTAGTAGTTCAAATTGAATAATTAGGGTTCTAAAAGGAAAGCAATTATCACTTCTTTGCACAAATTCCTTGTAATAAAATTATGATATCGATGTTGGTCACAATAATACCACCAAATTGTGAATTCTTTTTTGAGAAATCATTAAATCTTAGAATAATTATCATTTGTATGACGGTGATAATGACAAGGACAATAAATATTGCAAACTCAATTTCTACTATGATAAATTTGTCGTAACAGCAATATAATTCCCCAAGGAAGAAATTATAAATGAATTAATTGGACGCATAAGTTTCTTCCGACTGGAGAGGATCAAATAAAATGGACGGCTCACACATAAGGCAAGAAATGGGGTCTATACACTTTATCCAATAACATGTGGGTCCCAAGCTTCGTTGCCATGATCTAGATGGATATACTGAAAAATTGGTAGACAAATTCTGTGATGTGTCTACTTGTCCATAATCGACAATGTCAAACTGTCAATACGGGGCAGGAGAGATGGTCGGAAAGTGTCTTCTCGCCAATTGAAATCAGCAACGTGGTTGTCTTCACTTCCCACATCCTTTACAAATTGCAAATTTACAATGAAAGAAATCAAGCAAGAGCAATTCCTTCTCTATTGCATTTGGGCTTTGACAAGAAGAGGTGTTGAAAGAGATGCTAGGGACCTTCACAGGCTGGCCTGCTGGGTTATGGATTGTGCTCTTATACATGTTTTATGGGCTTCCATTGTTGTCCAGCCCATAATCACCAACAGGTCCATCATACCATACGGCATATGAGATTCTCTGTGGCAAACTTTTTTTCCACCAAGATGGAATACTAAAGCTAGCGCTAATTTGATATATGAACTTTGAAGTTGTTACCAAGAACTACAAGTACAAATAATATTGAATCTCGTCTTTTTATGAAATGATGAAGGTTCAAATTCTGAGAAATATATGAAAAATAATATATATAGATAGAGAAGAGAGTAAAGATACCGTGAGCTTAAGTTCACGAAGATCTTTCGTGAATTTAACTCAAAAAATATATCAAATCATTTTAAAATTTTAATTTTTCACTCTCATTAAAATTTTTATATGAAAATATTATGGATGCAAAAATTTCGAGTGTTTTGAGTTTTTGAAGTCACCGTTTTTAATTTTTAAAGATGATGTTCAAACATTAAATATGTTTTTATTATTTTTAGAGCTAATTTTCAAAAATTAAAAATCATGACTTAAAAAGCTCAAAACACTCTAAATTTTTGCATCTCATAAGATTTTCATATAAAAGTTTTATTGAGCATGATAAATTAAAATTTGGAGATAATTTGATGTACTTTTTGAGTTAAGCTCACGGTATCTTTACTATATATATATATATATATATATATGTAGAGTTATGCTACGGTTAGTCATAAAGTACAAAATATTTTTGTACTTCACGTCATATCTTTCATTTCTGAATTTAAAATACCGATCCGACTATTAAAAGTGTTCTCCATATTGAAATGTGTTTAGAGACCAAATTTTACATTTTGTAGAATTTTTTTCTTTTTTAGGGATGAAAATACATTGAGTTTATGATTTTTAATAAGAACGATTTTCTAATCCTCAAAAAACTAGAAAAAATTCTAAAAAAAATGTAAAATTTGATTTCCAAATATATTTCAATATGGAGAACACTTTTAACGGTCGGATCGGCATTTTAAATTTAAAAATGAGAGTTACAACGCGAAGTACAAAAACGTTTTGTACTTCGCGACTAACCGTAGCATAACTCTATATATATTATTGGGAGCTCTATTTTCAAAAAAAAACTATGAAGCACGGATATTAATGTTAGGTACTACAAAAAAAAATCAATCATGTACAAATGAATGATAAGTTGATAGAGTGTGAATTGTGCATTTTTTTTTGTTTTGTGTTATTTTAAGTTCACTCCGTTTGATGCTTGTATTTAAAATTTAAAACATGTTTTAAGTGCAAATCGTATATAGTTTATTCTATTAATTTTGGATCTATAACATTTTAAAATCTACAAAACTCACGCCAACAACCAATACTCAGTGCATTTCGGAGAATGGTAATTTGGGAAATGCGACGTTTTTTTTTTCTTGACTAGATGTTTTGAGTTCCGACGCCATTAATATTATATGGACCGTAATATAATATATTTTCTCAGAATAAGTGACATAGCAAGGCTCTCACTTCAGAGGCAGTGCAAAATCTGATCCATCTAATTGCTTTAAAAATTAAAACTAGTGCAAAACAGCCTCCAAAATTCGCTACTAAGTAATTGTTTCCGAAAACAAATATGTTCTGATGATTACTATCTGTTATAACCACCTTTTTGGGACCAGGCACCTACTACATATAATCATATATTATATGCATGGTCTATTGTGGAAAAAGGATAGACATGAAGAGGGTGCACTGGCAAATTAACTAATAATTTCGCTGGTCCAGCTCACGGATCTCGATCTGCAAGTGCAAGTGGTTTAGGAGGCCCCACTCAGAAAGTCCAATTATCTATCAATCTGTGTATTGAGGAACTCTCATTTATCAAAGATTTTGATTTAACAAGAATAACAGTTTTGTGCATTAAAAATTGTGTTTATATTTTTTCAGAGCTATGAACCGTTATAATTTTTCTGTACAGATCTCTGTATGAAAATTCTCAAATACATGTATCAATGTATCATCACTGATTAATGAGAGGAAGAAACGCAGGCGCTCTTTTATTGTTTGTTCTCTTTCCTTTTATTTTCTTGCCTTGAGATCTAGTCTAGAAAATGTTGTTGTGTTGTGTTCTTTAATCCAAGCTTACAGTACACATCGAGTCCTGATCCAACCCACATTCAAGCGATCAAACCTCACCAATCACCCAGCGATCGACACCACGAACCTAAACTCAAAAGCGACAGATGACCTTTCCAGACGCGCATCGCACTTCCACGTGCCACGTTTTCACCACGAATTTTCATCATCGTTTAACCACTATTGTTGTTGCCTTGTGAAAATGTTTGTTTTCTAGACAGATTGTCGGAGGATTCTTTCACAGTACACTGGATATAGAGCTAGAGGGAGGGAGAGAGAAACTTGTCTAGAGGTGGTTACTGTGATATTGACTAATTTTTTTTTGGAGTTGAGGTTTATTCGCAGTTATTAATCTTTATATTCGTCTCGATTCGGATGGTTGATCTTGGAATTCTGCTCAGGGTTCGCCAGGTTCTATTTCTCTCTTTATGATTCAATAAAGCATGGATATCTTTGCTAATTTACTGGTTTTGCTGCTAAGATTGCTTTCTTAATCTGTTTCGGAAACTTTGCTTCTCTCTTCATCTTTCCTAAATTCTTTGAAGAATACGATAGGAAGTAGGAACTTTGCTTTTTGTATCTTTATTCTCCAATTGACAACTGATATGTGATTGAAGTGTTCTAGTTTCAGCTATTTGATTTAACCAAACTGTTACCCTCTTGATTTAGGAACTTGGGGTCGTCTTATAATTATCCTCTGAGTTCCCGAGAGCTTAAAAATACGATCTCAGGATGGAGAGCTGCTAGATCTCAATCAGGTTGGTAATCTCTACAATAAATACTACCTATCCTCAAATTAAGAATGAGTAAAATTTTTTTTTTTCTGGTGGTTTGTTCATCTATGCAGGCTAGTACTTACCAAATGAGGTTTCGGCACAAGCACATCAGACCTGTAAAGAGATGCCCTCCATCGCGGCTCATTTTGTCTATTATTGGCATAGTGTTATTATTCCATTTCTACACGCTGAACCAAATGCCATCAAACCAAATTCAAACACAAATATACTATTCTGATGAAAATTCAATCACAAAAGAGTTGGAAACAGTAGAAGAGGAGCCACTTCATGTGACAACAGCCAGGAGCCGACGCAACCCTCGAGCCGTTAGAAGAAAAGGTTCACAAAAACCGCCAACAATTATTGATGAGTTTTTTGATGCAACGTCTGAAGTGCATGAACTGTTCTTTCCTGACATGAGGAGAGCGATCAATCCTCTAGCTGAGGGAAATGACAGCTGGGGTTATTTTGATCCAGGTCGGGTTTGGCTGGACACGGATGGGAAGCCAATCCAGGCGCATGGAGGGGGCATTATGTATGATGAGGGGACAGGAACATATTATTGGTATGGGGAGAATAAGGATGGTCCCACATATCTGGCTCATCAGAATGCAGCTGCACGGGTATGAAGAATTTGCCTACTTTTGTTTAGTTTATTCTGTTACAATAATTTTGCTCTTTATGATGTTGTTGGACATAGTAGTTGTGTTACAATAGTTATTAGAACTGATATCAATTCCGCCGGATCATGTTACCCGTCTCTTAGTTGATTTTTGTTTTTCCCCCATGTTTGCTTATTTTTGCTGATCGTGGTTTTATTTTGTGTTTTGCTAGAGTTGATGAGTTATTTTGAGACCAACTAGGATAGAAATTAAGAAATAAAAAAGAACAATAACGGTTCAAATGCGGATAACAAGTTTCAAAGCTGACATATCTGCCAATGTCATGCCTGATTCCTCCCTTTTTGGTACAGCACATGGAGCCTAAATTATTTCTTAAATGGGCAAAAACCAACATTAAAGTGGAAACGGGAAAAGAATTAATAAGTTGGTGTTAATGTTTCCCATCCCATTTTCAGTTGTGCTACTTTAGGGCTCCAAAGTTCTCCTCCCATTTGGTCTTGTGACCATCTCAATTTGCACAATTCCATTCCGGAAAATTGTTTTCTCAGAAAAAAAAGGGGCTGAAGTCTGACCAATTCTGGTGGAATGGGTCATTTCCTTCATTAGACACAACAATTAGTTCTCTGACAATAATTGATGGAATTGTAATTATCAGTATTCTGGTATGAGTTGTCATATTCTCTCCTCTGAGATATCTGGCAAAAAGACGTGCACTGAATGGGCTTGAAGAGATTCTTTTTCCGTTATGAAAAGGAGGCCAAAATGGTTTGAATATTTAAGTATCATACAGAGCTTCATTTTGTATGGACCAAATTGGGATACCCGCCATACTTATGGGACAGTAACCCAAATAATTACAGAATTAAAATCAGCAATTTTGCATTCCCCATATTTTGTAGTTATCACCCAGTGGCGTGTAATTTATTTTTGTTAACTTCATCTCTACTTATGACTCTCAATTGTCTCACATCAGTACACAAATAGAGTGTAGACTGAATGTCTAATTGATCTACCTATTAATTAATACAAACTCCAATTTTGCGCCAGGTAGATATTGTTGGTGTCAGCTGCTACTCATCCAAGGACCTCTGGTCCTGGACGAATGAAGGAGTTGTTCTTCGTGGCAAAAAAAAGAATGAGACTCATGATCTCCACAAATCAAACATTCTAGAGCGCCCCAAAGTAATATACAATGACGTAACAAAAAGCTATGTCATGTGGATGCACATAGATAATGCAAATTACTCCAAGGCCTCGGTTGGTGTTGCCACAAGCCAAAGCCCTACAGGTCCGTTTCAGTACTTGTACAGTATGCAACCACATGGCTACGAAAGTCGTGATATGACCATCTTTAAAGATGACAATGGAAAGGCATACTTGATTTATTCATCAGAGGATAATACTGAGTTGCATGTGAGTCCACTCACAGATGACTATCTCAATGTAACTAATGAGTTCAAAAGGATTTTTGTAAGAAAGCACAGGGAGGCGCCTGCCTTATTTAAATTTCAAGGTATATATTACATGATCACGTCAGGGTGCACTGGCTGGGCTCCGAATAGTGCCCTGGCTCATGCAGCTGAGTCTGTGATGGGTCCATGGGAAACCCTAGGAAACCCTTGTATGGGAGGGAATGTAATTTTCCGTTATACAACTTATTTTTCACAGAGCACTTTTGTTCTCCCGCTTCCTGGATTACCGGGTCTGTTTATTTTCATGGCAGATCGGTGGAACCCAGCTGATTTGAGGGACTCTAGGTATGTGTGGTTGCCTTTGTCTATAGGAGGGGTATCAGATGAGGCCTTGGAATATAGCTTTGGGTTCCCTTTGTGGCCAAGGGTTTCAATTTATTGGCATAAAAGGTGGCGATTGCCCGATGGATGGAGAGATTTGTGAAGTAGTGTGCTAAATACTTCTGTAAACATACATACATACATCATTTGTTCGAGAATTAGTCCCAATAAAGTGTTCATATTAGAGTTGGGTTTTTTTAGATTGTACATGTAGGAAATTTTGCCTGAATAAAGAAGCTTACATTAGGAATTTACTGTGTAAAACAATATTCATGAGAAGATGGTTTATGCAGTCGGATTCTTGAGGTGTGCATACTATGAGGATTGGTGTGATTGGTCTCAAGTGCACTCTTGAGTCGTTGATGTGTGGATTCAAGGGAGCTGTGCTATCATATGGATATTTATTTTCACTTTCATTGTTGATGTCGATTTATGCTTCAAGGAAATAGAGAAAGGCATTGTGGTAATAGCCTGTTGGAAGCATGAAAAATGGAAATAAATTGATGTGGTCTCTCCCTAACTACACTGCAAGCTAATATCTAAATTCTAATTTGCACACCAAAATACATAATTGTTGATAGCGCTTTCAAAGGACAGCAGATGGGTGATTGCATTTGCAGGGAGAGAGGAGGTGGTTCAGTGGTTGCACTCACCGACTTCCAACGTTTGCTGGTAGTCTATCCGTTTCAATTTTCTATAACAATTGTTTTACTGTGCATTATTCAATGGACAGATAACCAACTTTGTTCTCCCCACACACAATGTACCATGTGTCTCGTCATTGACCTAAGAAAATTTGGGCGTCTTACCAAAATAGTTCCTAACTTTCTACTTCCGGGACACAATCTCCTGTTCTCTCTGATAGTAATTACTTTTGTGGTTATTGTGATTTCACCGACTAATAAATATTTCCACGAGATTGACTGTCAATTTACAATAAATGCTCCAACTTCAGATAAATCGCAACTGTGAAATATTGAATCTGTCAATTCAGTACCATCCAATTCCCTTTAGCTCAGTTTGGGAAAGAAATGAAGTGAGAATAAATCGGGATAAAAGCCATCACAAATGAAAAAGAGTGATTTGTTTTTTTTTTTATCTCCCATTGTCCCCCTAGTCCCCTACCCAGTTATAATTTTGTAGATAAAAAAGATTCATCAAGTTGGACGGCTTTTGCAGCAATAGAGAGCTTTGATAGGATTTGGATCAATAAATTATACTATTATGTTGTATTCAATCTAAGTTGTATAGAAAAAATTTCCCATGTGTACATATAAATAATTAAAGTTAGATCATAGTCATCTCTAATTTATTTTGTATATGAAGAAGTGAAGTAAGTTGATAAAAAACTCCAACATACACATAAAAATTTATATTAGTAATTGAATATGAAAATAATAATATGCATCTTGTATGAATATATGTTTGACTTTGATATCAAATATATAAAATACTTTTAATCATAATATAATTTTATTATTAGATTATAGCCCAAGAACATGTAAATAATATAAAATAACAAAAATATAAGTTAGAACTTATCGTTCTGAAGAGTAGATATGTTGAAGCGGAAGTGTAAGTACCGATCTTCAAAGATTTTTCTCAAACGTGATGATGGCTAATTAGACGTTTTTCCTTTAATTCTTTTCTGATTTTCTTTAGTAGATGAAGTTATTATGAGTGTCCAAAAACTTCAGAACATTAGTCTTTTATAAAATCTAAGGTAATTTTTGTCATCTAATACAATGAATTTGAACAACTGAATTTTCCATCAAAATTCAAATGTACACGGATATACTCTAAATGTACCCTTTAATTAATTTCCCTAAATAAACTTGACTCATAATTACTAGATAGCTCATACATTAAATATATAATATTTTTATTTATAAATGCACACAATGACACAACCCTTTAATTCTAGCTACTTATCTCTTTTTTAATAAACTCGTTGGATTTGTCTAATACGTATTTTCTTTGTAATGGTAGTTTGAAGTTTTATTTTTAAGTGATATGTAATGATGGGAAGGCTGGAATGAAGCTTGAGCGGCATGAATGGTTCTTTTAATAAATTTTTTCTTAATTTTTTTTAGTGGTGTTGTTTGTATGGTAGTATGTTGGACCATGTAGTACGAATATAGATATGAGTATGCACGATATGATGTTTAAAAAAAAAATCAAGATACCGCACTATTATAGACACAATAAAATTAATACAAAATATATTTTGAAGAATATAAAAAATATTATTTATTTTATACAGGATTGTTATGATAAATCTATAATTAACAACATATCTCCACTCCTTATTAAGCACATAAGAGTTTTATCATGCAACAATTCAGATTTTTTTTTGAATTTCTATAACTAATATTAATCATCGAATTTAGTTATTCGTCAAATAATATTATTATCTCTATGACTATTTGTGTTAAAGTTATAATTTTCTCTCACCTTTAATTATTAATGAAATGCTGCATAATTTAGTAGTACAATTGCTCTATCTTGTTTTTTTAGATTGTCATCAATTATAAATTTTAACGTTCCTTAAATTATGAATGTTAACTTTCCTCTTAATTATTCATTTATTTTACATTAATTATGTATTCATATTGATATAGATTCAGGACCCACATGTCAATAATGATGTGCCTCTTAGGATCTTATGGGTATAAAAATTTGAGATGTTTTAAGTTTTCTAAATCATTATTTTTAATTTTTAAAAATAATATACACGTATTAAATATTTTTTATTATTTTAAGCTGATTTTTAAAAAATAAAAAGAGACATGTGGGTCCACGAATATTTAGTTCACGTATTTAATGCATAGATCATTGCTTATTTTCAAATTTCTCTCAAACTTTTAATCCTTTTGAATTTATTTTGAAGGATTTCTTTCTTCAAATTTTATCATAATTTGATTTTTTTTTTTTGAAATATTCCAGATTTTATGATAAAATTTATTTAATATTCTGCCCTTAGATTAAATATCAATTAATTCTTTTATGGCCAATCAATCAATTTAATTGTATTAATTGATTATTTTTTTATTTTTCTAATTTCTATAATTTCAAAATTATTAAAATAACATATGGGAACAAGCAACAGAATTATTTTGTTAAAATAAGATATGAGAGTGAAAAGATGGACAAATGAGGAGGTAGAATAAGAAAGCAGACCCATATTGTGTAAAACCATAAACCAGATTGTGTAAAAATAAACTTTAATAAAAATTTATAATTAAATGGTAAGAATGATTGACCATTTTTTTAATTTAATTGCCGTATAAAACCGTTAATCGTTAAATTGTCATCTTATATATATAAAGACGATCCGTTATACATAACACTATAGCCCAATTCGTACTCTCTCTCTCTCTCTCTCTCTATATATATATATATATATATATATATATATATATATATATATATATATATATATATATATAGCATTTTATGGACCCTTAAAATTAAATTAAAGTATATTTTTCGATGCATTTTCATTTCCAAAATACAAACATTTTCACAATGACCCATTTATATATATATATATATATATATATATATATATATATATATATAGTAATGCTATGTATATATTTTTACATTACAATTTGTAAAATAAAAAAATGTATGAAACCTATCTATTCAGTAGATAAATTTTGCTTCATTTTTTTATTATACACATATAAATTGTAAATTACATTTGTTTGATAACTTCGAATTAGTTGGCGACATGCAGATCCAATAGTTTATACAGATAAACAAAGTTTCCTTAAAAGTTGCTTCTTTCATCATGTACTAGATTCTTCGCTGATTTATTTGCTAATTTATTATCCACTCAAATTATTTATATTATCTCTTTTCTTGAACAAAAATCATTTTTCTTCAGTAACTTATGTAGTCATAGAGAGTGTATGAGAGTGTCATACGCATGATGATGCGGTAACATATTCCTTTTTACAAGTTTGATAAAGTAACAATCGGCTGTTTTTTTTTTAAAAATAAAACAATTTTTGTATCTTCCAAAAATAAAACTTATATATTTTAAAGATTATCTTAAATAATAATAATTAAATATATAAATTTATAAGGTAATTTTTTTTAATTTTAGTGGTGTCAATTGACACCAGTAGCTCCGCCACTGTTCCAGAGCATTCTTGTCAGCCATTGTGGAAGCTCAAGCTCGAATCCTACCTTTATCAAATTTTGTCGAATAAATTTGGCAGCTAGCAAATAAGCTATTTTTAACCTCGATTCTCTGTGGTGGTGATTCAAAAGACCATTCTATATTTCTATACCATCTCAAAATAAATGTGTTGTGTCTTATGTGGTATTCATAGTAATAAATTGGAAAATATTTAATGAGGTCAAAAATTTATAATTTGAATATAATTTATTTTATATAATATAAATAAAAATATATTTAAATATTAATTTTAAAAAAAATAAATTTGATAATGTAGAATATTTATTTATTGTTAATATTTTCATTAGTTACTGAATTATTTAAGATTATATAAGTAGATACAATTATCTATTACACTATTGCAATATTTATTGAATTGTATAAATAAAACATAGCCACGTGATTGTAAGTTGTTAGATGTTACAAAAAATCCAAATGAGATATTATTATTTTATCAAAAATTAAAAATTTAAAACTTAGCCTTTACCATGAAAAAAACACTTTTTTGATAAAAAGTTGGAGAGAAAGTAAAAGATGGGGTTTCCAAAATAATACTTTTCATTCTATTCTCATTCGTGACTGGCAATCAAATATATATATATATATATATATATATATATATATATATATATATATATAGCTATATACCCGCACGCGCGTAAATAGACTCTTTTATTTAAATATTAAAATATTATAAAATAAAAAAATCATATTTATTTAATATTAAATTATAAATTCACCAAATTATAAAGAAAACATATAATAAAGACTATATTTAATCTTAGAAGAGATTTTTACACAATATGAGTTAATGATTCATGATTTTTATGGCAAGAAAAGTAAATTATTCTAACATATATTATCACCATTAATTTCTTACCAAATATGCACAAAGTTTCTAAATAAAAAATAATAATAGTATGGAAATAATAGTATTTAAGGGAAAGAAATGGAGAGAAAGAGGGGATCAATGGACACGATCACATACGTTCGATCAATAAAAAATAAATATTAGCCGTCTAATTGAGGGATAAAATGGGTATAATAAAAAATTACCATGACAAAAAATGGACCCTCCAATTCTTAGATGCTTTATATAATAGTATATATATATATGTGTGTGTGTGTGTGTCTGATACACAAATAATAGAGCATAACTCTCTATCCTGAGAATTGTAATAGCAATTGTAATTTAAACACAAATTTATTATTTTGAAATAGTAAAAATAGCTGTTATTCTATTGTTTCAAATGAGCGATGAAATATTTGTTCTCAAATTTCTACCATTTGGAATAGTTATTATTCTAAATATATAATCTAAATAATATTTTTACCATTTGAAATAGAATTATTTTTTTAATATCCTCACTTTAACTTATAAATCACTATTCTCATTTGTTATTCTTACACTATCCTTGTATGATCCAAATATATCATATATATATATATATATTAAAATAATAAAAATTGTCATAATCTCCTAAACAGATCCGAGAATTGTTCATGAATTATCTCGCGTATTAGACGATTTATTCGTGTGAATTAGACGTCGATTTATTCAATGAGGTGCTAACAACGAATTAAACGTGAGTTATTCTCAGATCATGTTATTATAGTGGTATTTCATTAATAGTGTCAGACACATGTCTGCGAGTGTCTGTGTCCGACATGAGTACGACATTGTGTCCTCATATTTATTGACCAGGAAGTGTTTGTGCTACATAGATATTGGGTTATGGTTGATATTTATTTCATTTTGAAAATCCGAGAGTGAGTAGCTAATTGCGGTATCATTTTTTATTTTTTGTTGAATTTATCGCTTCGTGTAGTTCTTCTCAATAAAAGATGTAATGTATAAAATATGATTAGAAAGTAAGGGGAAGACAACAGATACATTGTTATGGTTAATATGAAGTATTATTAATGTAAGATATTCCATCTATGATAGTTCTGTTATAAAATGAGAGTCTGGTAGTTAATCAAAATACTAAGATATGATCAATATAAGTAAGTTAATTAGTTTGGCGATGGTAAAAATATGTAAAGAATCAACGAATTAAATAAAAGAATACCATAAAGGAATGAGAACTGTAACACAAATTTAGAATGTGAGAATCAAGTTATCAAGAATAATTTTGCAAATAAAGAATGAATTCAACTTGATTAACTACACAATTAACATGAGTAAATCTTTCAACTAAGAGAATCTAATGAATATTAATCAAATGAAAGATTTCACAAATAATGTTAGAAAAATGTTAAAATTAAAGACACAAGATTTTAATAGAGTTTGATATAAAGACTTGTGTCTCTGGAACTCACTCCCCAAATGGAGTGTCGATATATTATCACAAAGATTATTACAAAGAATGCATAAACTTGGCTCATTTACTATCACAAGTAAAAGATGAGACACAAGTCAAAAAAATAACAATAAAAAGAGAGCACTAAATGCTCAGGAAAAATGAGCAAGCTCAAAGAAATGAGAGCACAATAGCTTTAGAGAATGAATACAAACTAGCTAAAAAATTATAGCAGATTTAACTCTAGATATGACTTGGATTAATGAACTTTGAGTTTTCAGTCATATTTCTGAGTGCTCTTTGAGATTGCTTAAAGATTGCTAAAGACCGAGAGAATCAGGTTAGAATGAAATGTCTGAAATAACCCTTTTATATAAAGCACCTTTAGCAGGCCAGATAATTTTTTGCTCATTAAGCCGTTACGGCGGCTTAATAATGATTTTAATTATTAACTACTAAAAATATTTTTGTTAGACTTCAAAAAATGTTATGAGACGTTATAACAACTTGTAAAGAAGGGATAAACCGTTACGTCTTACGATATCGTTATAATGTTTTGACCGAAGTTCACTCTTACTACAGAGCTGTTATGACGGTTTGGTGAGCCATTACAATCATTCAATGGTTCTCCAGTCATTGTCTAATGATAGATTGATAAATCTTTAAAGATTTATGTCTTAGAAAATTTTCAAGTGAAGTGATGAGCCATTATAACAACTTCCAAACTTATAATGGTTTACTGTACAAAAAACTTTTTTTTTTTTTTGCTTTTTTAACATAAAACTTAAAGTTTATTAATCAAACATTATATTTTGAGATTTTAAATCTTTCGAGACTTCTTTTCAGCAGCTGTTAACATTCATATTGATCAAATTTTAAATCTTCAAATAATTCTATAAAAAAATCTCAAAGTAACTTATAAAATTAAAATTTATTATTTTACAAATTAATAAATGAAAATAAATTATTTAGTACAATAAATACATTAATATTATTTTCTTTCCTTTGACGGTGGTGGCTGACGACTTTTGACTTTTGAGAGACGAAATCGGCTGCTCTTGAACTTCACAAGCAGAAACTTGTTCTTCAGCATCCACACAACTGCATTTTGAAAAATTTCGATCGCCTGATTTGAAGAGAACTCTGCTATTCCGCTCCTCGAAAAGTAGCAGATTTTCTTTCGTTTCTTGAGGGGTTGGTAGTTGTAGTAGGGGTTCGGATCCGCTACCATACTAGTGATGGCAGAACCCTGCCATTGAGTCAATGGTAGATGGGGCCCACAAAATAAGAGGGGGTGAGGTTTTGTTTTTTATTTTATGGGCCCCACCTGCCATTGACTCAATGGCAGGACCCTGCCATCACCATTATGGCAGCGGATGTGAATCCGTTGTGAGTAGTAGTAGTTATAACTTGCAACTGAGCACGATGTTCATGCATTTACAATATTCAATGTTTACTCGAGTCGATCAGACTTCGTCTAAAAGGTCATATTAACCTGATTCAACTTCTTTTAAAAAAAACTGTTCCGAACCGACCCGATCCATCCGAACCAGACCAAACCGACCCATCCGAACCAGACCAACCCGACCCAACAGCTACACAGCTAAACAGATTTTCAGCTTGGAGCGCTGCAGCTCTTCTTGTTCATACTCACTGAGGTGAATGTGATGGGTGGGGGTAGTGCAGCTCATAGCAGTAGCAGCGACGAGGACGGCGACGCCGAGTGGCGCGCCGCCATAGATTCCATCGCCTCCGTCGGTCTCGGTCTCCCTCAATCCAACGGCGCCGCCACGCTCGAATCACGCGTTCCACATGCCGACGACGAGGCATCGCAGAAACCAGGCCTTAAACTCTACCAGGTCAAGGTAAATTAGCACTACCTGTGTCCCTTTTTCATAATAATATGCACTTGGTGTTGATTAAGTGAACGAAACTGCTTGTGATTTTCCCTCCTAAGTGCGTGTCTCTGTCGAGGGTTTAGGGTTTATAAACTTGTTTAAAAATCACATTGTATTCTCAGCTATGGAGTGTCAGTATATCTGTGGTCCTACCAGTATATCTATGGATTATTGTATTTTAAATCGTAATATTTAGGCACAGAAGCTTCTGGATGAATGCTTAAAAAAGAATCTTGAGATAGTCAGGATGCCAGACCCACATGTCAGTCAGGATTCTTCATCAGATGGAGGTGTAATCAGATTGTTCAGCAAGGCTCCCCCAGGAATAACATTGCAGGCTGGTTAGCTCTTTTTATTATCTTACCTCAAATTCAAGAAAGATTGCAATTTGCACACCTCATCTTTGCCCAAAAATGAATATGCAAAATCTTCAAACTTAGAAGACATCAAACTAAGAATATGAAACATAAATTGAAGAAAAGAATATTCAATCTGTTTATTTTCCCTATATTCTCGATGGCACATCTCTGATTGCAATCTGGCCTTCTCTGACATAAGATGGATTCAAGTTTGATGCTTGTTAATCAGATTCAAGGATTGGGCAAAATAAGAGACCAAGAATTTTACCTGGAGAGGAGACTAAAGAGAAATCAAAGAAGGTTTGTGTCTTTAATTTTCAATTAATTAAGCAAACACTTTTGTTTCCAATTACGCTTTTTATGAGTAGGATGGTTTTATCTTTATATTATAGAAAATGTGAATTAAGTTATGACTCATTCTTAGCTACATTATCATCTACAACCATGCTGGACAGGTTTGCTGTTGATCGACTTCTTTTTTATTTTCTTTTTCTATTTTCTTCCTCTGAGGATTCAGTAAGCCTCTTTCAGTAGATCCAAACCCAAAAAGTGCTAAATCAGTGCTTGCTCACACTAGATTTCTTATATGTGCGATTCCTAATTGCAGTTCAAACGGCAAGTCAGCTCTGTAAGTGTTGATGGGAACCAAGTAATTACATTGGCAAAGGAAGCATGTGATAAAGATCTAGCCAGATATAAGGCAAAAGAAGCTGCGGCCATGGAAAAAGCTAAGAGAGAAGAAGAAAGAGTGTCAGAGCTGAAGAAAATCAGAGGGGAGATGTGGCTTCCTTCAATTGCCAAATATATGCAGGTTTGATTTCTGACTGTCTATTTACATTCAGAAGTTGAATTAAAGATTTCTGATTGTATTTTGCTTTAGAAGGGTTGTTTGGGTTTGAGGTGGAGGGCTTTGTGATGGGGTCTTGATGCAAGCAGGTTGGGTTTGTGTATGGTGGATTGTTTTTATTCTTGTTGGATATGGTTTTTAAGAAGGGTTCAGATTTTGGGCAATTCTGGTTTGGAAAACTTTTGTTTTCTCTGCTTCAATTCAAGCAGGTTTAAGTTTGTGTTGGCATTATGTTATGTTGTTAATGGGGAAGGCTTCATAGTTTTGGTTGGTTTTTCTGGTTTGGTAAGGTTTTGCCAAATCTAAATCCTTGAGAAGGAACCAAACACTTCTTTAAATGACTATTGTTGGAATGAGGGGATCATGAGGTGATTAACATGAATTCCATCCCCTGAAGTACTGCACAGTATGCGGAACTGCCCCTGTGCGCGTTAATTATATGAGCCCAGTGAATCTAAAAAGACACCGTTTTGATTATGCCTGCCAGTAATGAAATTCGACGGGTGAGATGTTTTCAGCTGACCACTGCATGCAGTACTAGAGAGGATGAGGACTCTATTAAGATAGGATCCTGATTGCTGAGGTTTTTTTAGCATTGGGGTTATCAGGGCGGAATCAGGATTTGAACTTAGGGGGTGCCAAGATTAGAGAGTCAATTTGTGAGTCTACAACATAACGATAGGGAATAATCAATGAAGGAAATAAATCGTAGTTCATCACTAGTCGAAATAGAGGAAATAAATTGTCAAAAATCAAATTGAGAAGCAAATATGATGGGCCTGTAATTGGGCTAAAATATATCTACAATTTAGATTTTTAATGATTCATATATTTGAAATCGAATTATGAGATGTGCTGGTAGCTAAATATCTTACAAATACAAGAAACAAAATGATATACGTCCTTACCTCCGCCCCTGGGTGTTATAGCTGAACTTAGTTTGTTGTGTGCTTTTCCTGTCGATGATGATAATGCTTATTACTAAATATCATTTATTTTTATTGTTGTCTGTTTTGGAAACCTATTTTTTTTTGTCCAAAATCCTGATCAAACTAACTGCTAAATTTGCAGGAGGAAGCTCGGAGAAAATGAGTAATGGTTAATGGTTAGTTCTTGATGCAATTCCTTTTTGTTGAATTGGTGTCTCTTTCATATATAATATATTGGGGAAAGGGTGAGAGTTTTCTCCTCCGCCTCCATTTAGAGCACTGTTCTGATGTTGCTTCTTTCCAAGAAGAGTTTGGTTAGTGCTATTTTAGCAGACCTTTTTTTTTTTCTTTCATTAATTGCTGTTTCCATTTAGTTGTCTGTTGAAAGTAGCAAACGCTAGTTTCTTTTGCTTTCTGCTTTTTATCATTACTAGTTTTCTGAAATAATTTGCAGCCAATAGTTGATTAAAGGGGCCTATGAGCATTTATTTGGTCTCACCTTTTCTTATTGCTATTCAAATAAACTGATTTAGTCTTCAGCGAGCTCATAATTTAGTACAATCAACTGATTCCAATTCGACAGGATGATCTTATCGTTGTTTAAATAATGGACAATGCTAATAGTTGGTACAATTACCTTAGAATGCTTCGCCGCTCTTTTGACATATAATATAAACATATAAAGTGCGTATTTTTAATATTGTTAATCTAGTACGTGATTGTTTACATTTCGATATCACATTTTTTTTTTAATTTTTGCTTGAAATTATTCCAGCCAACTTGCAAACGATTAATGAATCGCAGCTGTCAGATGCATTCATTATTTTAGGCCTTTTAGCTGACTAGCGAATCGTACTGGTTTTATATATGGGGCCCAACCCCATTTCAACTACAAACAGCATAATAACTTATCTGCACTTTTCCTTGATTGCTTCCACTACAAAGGAAGCTTGGCTTGTCTGGTAAAAATGATTCAAAAAGCAACAGCCTCCCTTCTTCCTAAAGCCATCTTCCCATCCATCCTGTCTCCGCATTGCATCTAATCTCCATCACAACAAAACAAAAGGAAGAAAACCATGAGCCTTTTGCCATTCATGGTCAATCTAGTGGTCGCGGGTGCATCGACCATTTGGGAACTGCAAGAGCGGCGACTTCGGACTGTGTTTTATGCCGCCACCTTTGCCGCTAGATCGGTCTTTTCGACCATTTTGGATCTCTTGTTCTTTAGACAGTAACGTAGGCTCGTCTATGGTCAGTGTTGACAGAGTAAATTTTTTTTCTTTGTTTCCATTGTCTTGGATTGGATCTTTGTTTCAACTTGTGTTTGTGGATGTCTCTATATGAGGTCTTGTTTCATTTTTGAAGGGATTAGCCATCAGAAAGATAAGAAAATTTGCAAAGATTGGTGGAATTTATCTTTATTTTTCTTTCTTAATAAGCTTTTAACACAGCCATCTTCCACCCACCACCGTGCAATTCATTGCAACAAGGGAGAATAACAATGATGGTTTTGGTGATGCATGCTGGAGTTTTGACTCCAAGTGTAAGCCTCTCTACTGCAATTGTGAACTCCTATTTGGTTATGCTATGCGGTGTCTCGTCTTCATGCACTATGACATGCCATTGTTTTTAGACAAGTAATCCACTAGTTTAAAAATAATTATAATGTGATACAATAAAGAACGTTGAGTCATCTTTTGCTATGCTGACAAACAAGACTTCCCAATTAATGGTATGCCGGTCTCACAGTTCCTTTGCTACTAAATTGTCTGCCTCATTTGACAAGAACCTTTTATGTTGGAATCGGAAAGTAGAAGAAAGTAAAAGAGAAAACAAAGATATATCTATTTTTATTAAGTTTATTAAATATTTAAGTATTCTGATCCTACAATAGACAAGATTAACTAAAATTTACTAATAATTTTTAGAAAAAAATATAAATTGTTAGATATATTAGAGTTTTTTTTATAATAATGAATATATTAAAGTCTTTATTAAATTCATAATACATCCGTTATATTAAAAATTATGCAATTGCTCATACTCTTTTTTTAAAGATATCATTTTGCTGAAAATTTTATCAAATTTGAAATATAATTATATATTTTATAGAAAAATTATGATTACTATATAAAATAATTGATTAATTATATTTTTTTCTTATTTTTTTGTTGCCATATTTTATATCGGAATAAGATAATATTTTTAGATTTTTAATGTAAACAAATTATAATATAAAAATCATCCCCATAATAAAGTACGAACAATATAGTAGTCTCCGCCTTATAATTTCTTTTCCTTTTTTATTTTCCACAATTATAATCTGCTTCATACGGTTATAGTCGTCTAGCAGATTAGATGCATCACGCATGAAAAAAAGAAGCATAAAATGGATTCTTGTGACATGATCTGGGCATTTATCTGGGCTGGTCAATCTGATTAGATCATTCGATTATATCATAAGTTGTACCGCTGTAGAATACATATAGTTCGTATATAATTCATTAAAATTTTACACAATTTATATGTAAATTTTCATATTTTTCGTACAAATTAATTATCTGGATACAATTTCTGAAGTCCTCACATTGTCAGAAAAGTGTTAGCCACCGTTCCCTCCATTTCCATTTGCATTTGCGGCAATCTCCCCTTCTGAGCCTTCTCCTCTGCCCCCATCCCCCGCCCCCCGCCTCCAATCCCCTCCCCTAAAACCCTATACCCTGATCGATCACCGATGTCGAATCCCTCCCCCTGCACCTCCCCCTTCCCATCTCCACCTCCCAAGCACGACCTGATCGCCACCATCTCCTCCCTCCTCCAATCCCCCGACTCCCCTTCCTTCCCCAAATCCCTCTCCCCTCATCTCCGCCTTCTCACCCCCTCCGACCTCCCTCCTCTCCTCCCTCCCTTCCTCTCCGCTCTCTCCTCCCTCCTCCTCCGTTCCCGCTACTCCAAAGTCCGCTCCCTTCTCCACGTCTTCATCCCTTTTGATCGCCACCGCCTCCTCCACAGCCACCTCCTCTCCCTCTCCCTCCCCTCCTCCCGCAGCCTCCTCGACACTGCCGTCTACTCTTATTCCCTTGCCAAGTCCCCCCACCTTGCCTCTCAGTTATACCTCCACATGAGCAGCTGTCGCCTCCGCCCCTCTCTTCTCACCTCCAACTTTCTCCTCTCTTCCCTCTCCACCTCTCCAGTTCCAGTCTCCCCAAATCTCCCCCTCTCCATTTTCCAAGCCATGCTCTCTCTCGGTGTACAACCCAATGTGACCACGTTTAACATTCTGATCAAAATTCACTGTTCTCATGGCAATTTCACAAAAACTTCCGAGCTGCTGTCTACCATGACTGGTTTTGCATGTTCCCCAGATTTGATCTCCTTTAATACCATTCTACATGGGTACTGTAGAAGAGGTATGCTCGCTGAAGCAAGGGATACACTTTCTGACATGAAGGCCCGAGGAATTGTACCGAGTCAGTCCACTTATAACACTCTCATAGCAGCCTATTCTAGGCTTGGTTGGTTGAAAGAGGCGACTCAGACAGTCGTGCAAATGACTGCATTGGGTTACTCACCTGATATCAGGACCTATAATGTGTTTGTATCAGGACTCTGTAGAGAAGGTAAGGTTGATGAGGCCCTTAAGCTTAAGGAAGAAATGGAAAAAGTTGCTAACACTGGACCTGATGTGGTTACTTACAATACACTTATTGATGCATTCTTTGAAGGGCGGAATGGGTTGGGTGCACAAAAACTGCTCGATGAAATGTGTGAGAGAGGCATTCAGCCAACTTTGGTTACACATAACATAATGGTTAAAGGTATGTGCAAGGTAGGACGTTTAGAAGATGCACTTAAATCCTTAAGAAAGATGGAGGAAGAGGGATTCACTGCTAACAGTATTACCTATAATACCTTGATCAATGCTTATGCTAAAGATGGGAATGCCAGCAAAGCTTTCTCTTTGATGGATGAAATGGTAGGCAAGGGTATCAAAATGGATACTTTCACCCTTAATACTGTTCTAAAGAGTTTATGTGAGGAGAAGAGATTTTATGAGGCTTGTGAGTTGCTTAGGAGCCCTCCTAAAAGGGGTTTTGTACCAGACGAAGTAAGTTTTGGTACGGTAATTTCAGCTTACTTCAGGGATGAAAATCCTATAGAGGCTGTAAAACTTTGGGAGGAGATGAATGAGAAAAAAATTAAACCCCAAACAACCACTTATAACACCATGATTAAGGGATTGTGTAGGTTGGAGAAATTAGATGATGCTATTGGCATGCTAAATGAAATGGTGAAGAAGGTTTTGATACCAGATGAAACGACATATAACATCATAATTCATGGATATTGTAGGAAAGGTGATTTGGAGAGTGCTTTTCAATTTCATAACAAAATGGTTGCTAATTCTTTCAGACCTAATGTAATAACTTGCAATATTTTATTAGATGGTTTGTGTAGACATGGTAAGATTGATAAGGCTGTGAAGCTTTTTGAATCATGGGTTTCTAAAGGGAAGAAAGTAGATGTTATATCCTATAATACATTAATTAATGCATTGTGCAGACAAGGAGAGATTGATCAAGGATTGGATTTGTTTCGAGATATGAAGGCAAAAGGCATAAATCCTGATGCATACACATATAATGTAATCCTTTGTTCTCTTACAGAAGCGGATCAGCCAGATGAGGCAAATGATATGCTTAAGGAATTCTCTGAAAGAGGGGAAATGAAGGGAGAATTGACTTTTCCCTTTTCCAAAGAGGAGATGGTACACTCATGCACTAATGAGGAGAGAAATTCCATAGAAACTGACTTGTCAGCATACTCTGAGCAAATAAATGAATTGTGTAAGAAGGGGCACTTTAAGGAGGCCAAAACTATATTGGATGAAGTGGTGCGAAGGGGTATGGTTTTGGATAGCTCAATTTATGTTACCTTGATGGATGGTCTCATCAAGAGACAGCAAAGGCTGACAAAAGCACCTGAATAGAAACCTTATTACCAGATTAACTATGAGGGGTGGTCAAGGTTAAGATGGAGTAAACTCACCTAAAACTTCATTTCTTTCGGACCAAGTTAAAACTTCCTCCTCCTAGGTGGAGCTGAGGCGTACGTAGTTCATCCTTTTGAAGTTTGAGGTATGTTGTTGTGGGAATACTCCTTCCTACTGTATTTTTACGCTATGAATAGTAGAAACTACAGGGAGTTTCCATACATGACCTTGATTCTATATATTGGCTTATCCGTCAAAGACAGTTGGAAGGATCCAGCTCTCAGTTCTAGATACAAGACAGATCGGACGTGGATTCATAGAGCCCTGTTCAGCTGATATGGACCCATTTGTGGGTTCACTTTTGTGAGAAAATTTGTTTACAGTTTTGTTAGTTTATTCAATATTGGGGGCATTTCTTTTTGTACACGTTCCTTAAACATATATGCTAAGAAATCCTTTATAACAGTTAACAAAGATATTATCCGATAAAATTCAGTCCTGTTGTTGCAGAAAAGTTGAGGACGCATCAGGGCAGTTTGTCAAAGAAAGGTGTAGGTTTTTCTTTTTAAATTTTTTCTCTATTTCAATGTTGTAACAGTAGAAAGCACAGCTTGTTTCTTTCCAGTTCAGTAAAATTCATATTTAATGTTTCCACTTCCGTTCGTCTTCGACTCGTCTATGAATGCACAAGCTTCGTATTGCTGACAAGTGTTAACCGTTAATTTGTTATCTACATATAAGTACAGATGCACGAGCAAAGCTTCTGTTAACCAGACCTGAACATATCAATTCTTGGTTAAGCACATCTAAGTTGGCAGCGATAAACCACTGTTGCAGAAATGGGATCGAGAAATCCCATTCCTTTCTCCTAAAATTTTATAGTTGTTTGTTTATCTGAAGGAAAATAAAGCAATAGGTGCTCTAAAAACCTTCAAAGCTTTAAAAATGGATTTTATATGAAACCTTCGTACTCCCGATCTATAGTTGTTACAGGTTTGGAAATCAATTAATCTATTGTTAAATTTTCAAAAAAGAATTCATTGGAATAAAATAATTTTTTTTTACAATTGAGTCTTGACCTTAGTTCAATGTTCTGCTTTCGTCCCTGATAAGGTTACTATGGAGCTTTTTCATAAAGATGCCGTGAGAATGCAAAAAAATTGCGAACAAGGTGCCTGAATGATTCATTTTTTTGTCCTATAATAATTTTGCATGTTCAAAATAATGTGGGTGGGTTGTGTGTGTGTGTGTGTGGGGGGGGGGGGGGGTTGTTTTACGCATGCACGCACAGAAACAGTTTAAATATGTGAGAGAGAAGTCGAACTGGAACAAGAGAGGCACTGTAAGGTTTCAAAACAGAGAGAGAAGACCAGAAATACATGATCAGTTAAAACTTCCTTTATTTTCTATACCGGCACAGCCTTTCTTTATACTATATCAAGGCTCGGCCAAATAATTGAGCAGATATTAGTATACTGTCAATTCTTCTTTGTTCTTCTATATATGTTTCTTTTCAGTCAAGTAAAAAACGCAAAGCAACCAGCTCCCAGCTTGTACTCAGTGATGAATCTCCAACTTGTGTGAAGGAGTAGTGGGATCGACTGTGATTTTATGCACTGTGGTGACATTTTTCGTTGGGTGGTCTACGGTGACTTGGTAATCTCCATGAGCAAGATTTGCCTGAAAGGAACCGTCTGCGGCGGTTGTCCCTGTGGCATGAGTCTTCCATTCTTTGATCAATTTGTCTACTGTATCTCCAACTGGGAAGTTCTGGAATAGATTGTTGGTCAGACACATCCTGTAACACCCCTTTGGGGTCCAAGAAGCCCACATAACTATGCCGTGAACGGCTGGATGTGAGTATCCTTCTCTCAAGATTTCTTCCAGATAACGAGCCTGTTCGTTATGTACACACAAAATCAAGTTAGCTATTTGATTACTTCAATCTTTTTTATGTTAATTTTCTTTCTGAATTGGGTTGTGCGACTTAATATTATCACTGACGGAAAGAAACCAAATCAGGTAAACGGCAATATTTGGTTCATACTGATACCACCCTCTGTAATTGAAAAGGTTGAACCGAAGATAAAACATTTAGAGAACATGACTGGTATAAAATATCACACACCTGATTTGGGTCAGTACCAGCCACATCAACCTCAGTGAGCCAAATGGGAACACCAGCAGTAGCCATCTTATCCAGCACTGATCTCATGTAGGGGATGTTTGGTACATCAAAATGTGACTCCAATCCAATTGCCATTTTTGCATTTGGGTTACCGGCTCTGATCTGATGGAACTTCTGGAGATACCTATCGGGCGTGGCGTTCGGGTCACCTGGCTGCTCGAGAGTGTTGAAGTCATTGAGAAAGAGAACTGCATTGGGGTCGAGCTGGTGCACCTGCTGGAAGATTTTTGTTGAGGCATCGGTGCCGAACTTGGTCTCAAAGAAGTTAAAGTGCACATTCTCATTATTCACATCCCAGTGAATCACCTGACCCTTGTATTTGTTCACCACAGATTTTAAACGCTTATCCATGGCTTGCTGGAGCTGTGCCTTGTTGAGTTTGTTCACCCATCCCATCTGAGAACTGCCGGCACAAATTTCATCGTTAAAAATTGCAGCCAAGAACTTAGTTTGGGTGTTTATAGTATGCTTCTAATTTGGAGCCAAGAACTGCCGGCACAAGTTTCTTTGTGTTGAGAGCACAACTTAACATTTTTGTTGTAACGATTGTTGGAATATAACTATATAAGCTTTAATATTCAAAAAATGTCAAAAGAGGAAAAAAAAATGTTACTAGCACTAGAAGTATATTTGAGAAGTAAATCTTAATATAGTACTTACTTTGGGTCATCCCAGAAAACATTGTGTCCTCTGACTTTGATGCCATACTTCTTGACAAATGCTAGCATGGCATCAGCCACGGAGTAGTCTTCATGTCCTTGGGTGTATTCAGTGCCGTACCATTTCATCTCATTCTCAAATGTGGTCACAGTGAAGCGGGATGCAAACCACTTCTGGTAGCCTGGGCTATTGAGGATAGCCTGGTTGATTGCTGTGCCAAAAGGGAATCCAGGTCGAATTGGACTCACTGAGAATTTCGCGCCAGAAACTGGTTTTCCATTTGCATCTACAGCTTTGATATTAACTGTCAACTTGCGCCCCTGAGTGACAGTGACAATTTCAAATGAGCTTTTATTGTTTTACAATGATCTATTTAGAAAAAGGTATATGAGGAGACTTGGTATGGTAATGTGGCAAACCTTGTTGATGGTATCGTTATGGTGACTTCTCCATTCCTCTAGAGTAAATGGTTGCAAGGATACATTGTCGACCCATATTTCGCCTGCAGAGTTGTTGCTCTGTTTTCGAGTATAACATATTAATATCGTGCAATTGACAAAACCACTATATATTTATTTATTTATTTTTGATAAATAAGAGCCCTTAATAATTACCTCAAAATATATTTCTGCTGGACCAGAAGTTTTAACAGTGAGGCCTCCTTTTAGGAAGGACCAACAAGACTCCTTAGCCACCACAGAACCCGCTGCCATAAACCCACTTACAGTCTTTACTGACAGTCTGACATCTGCACTTCCCTTGTCCACTTGAAGCCAGGCTGACATGCCACAAATATATTTACAGCATATACATTTGCAATATCATTGGGATTGTATACATTAATCGATAAGTCTATAATCTATATGTACCAGTATCATTGAGATCATACACATATCTGGTATATTGTACATTGTATTATTGATGGATCAAATTTCGATTTTTTTTCTCTTACCAGAGATAGAATAGTGCTTGTCCTTTTCTAATTGGACTTTCTGTGAGATGCTGTGACGCGGCACGCTTTGGTCAACAGCAACACCATACTTGTTCCCTGATTTAGAGACTTTGTGCATCACTGCATTGCCGAATGAGGTCCAGCCATCAAGGTTTTTATTGAAGTCTGGATTCACTAAAATCCCTCCTCCATATTGTGGCTTCAGTGGTTCAGCCAAGCACTGTGAACAAAACAATTGTTAAATTTAAGTTATAGAACATGCCAATAACAGAGAGAGATTAATTCTGTCTAGAAATTACTCAAATTTTAATTATTTTTTCTTAATCACGCTTGCCAATTAATTAATGTTGTTAAAAATAAGAGGGATGGATAAAATTGGATGGTAGTTATTTGTTCACGGAAATATTGGTACAGAGAATGGTAGCGTTCTGTTTGTTGACTATAACAGTAAAGGTACACCAGAAAGTATGAAGTCAGGTTGAGTCAAGGTCTAAAATTGGCCAAACTGGTTTGTGAACTTCTGTTTCTAATTTCTATGTAAATAAAACCGTTAAAATTAAGGTCAGCTTGTTTCCAAAAGCAAAAAAAGGTCAAAAGAGAGAAGGTTTTTTTTTTTTAAAAAGAGTAAAAGAAGATTTCAGTTTGGTAAAATAGCACCCTATAGATGCTATACTAAAGTTAATTTTTTGACAAAGCAATTTCATTGAAGCAAAATTGTTCACTTCCTCCTAGTTCCTAAATTTTCAAATAGTTTGGGGCATGGCAATTTTGTTGTTTAGTTGACCAAAATTTATCCAATCTTTTTTTATACATAAAATGGTCAACACTTCTGATTGGCCTTCATTGAAGTGCTCAGTTTTGAAACTTGACTTCTGTTCGAAGTAGATAAGATGATTAAATAGGAAAGTACTTCTTACCATAAATATGAAAATTTCCGTTTTGAATTATAAGACCAAACTTTCCTGAAATTTTATTCTTCGAGACATTGATATTAAAGAAAGATATTCTTTTGAAAAAATAAATAATGTTTCTTTTAAAAAAAATATTTTGTAAAAAATTTTATCAAGAAGATTATACTGGAATTACTAATAAACTAAAAAAACCTGTTACATTATATTACGAGATAGAAAGAGAATAATAAATCTTGCCTCAGAAGATGCAGAATAATCATACGGAACAGATTTCACTATGGTTGCCTGACCTGAAAAATACAAATATAATAGAAATGTTAGCATTTTCTATATTTAAAGTTAAATAATCTTTCACATTGCCGAAATATTATTCGAATTGTTTTAATTTCGAACTTAATGATCACTTAGCACCGAATGAAAGCTAGAATTTATTCTAATAGAGAATTTCCTTGAAGATTGATTAAAAAATGCATGACATGCATATTACAGCAAAATCCAAAAGATATTTGAATAATGGCGATTAATTAAGGACTCAGTTGATAATAGAATTATGCAGAATGCAATGACTATTAAATTAAACAATTGATATCATCACCTAAAATGGCAACAAAGAGAAACAGCAGCATTGCTTTCTCCCCAGGTGACTTCATCATTATGTTTCTGAGCAGATATCACAATTCATCAAATTAGCATGAGTCAACAATAAGGAAATACATGTAATTAGGAAATACATGTAATTAGGAATGATGCAAAAATAAGGAAATACATGTAATTAGGAATGATGCAACAATAAGGAAAGATCAACCATAGAGAGATTAGGACCTACACTATAAGATTTTGTACTTATTCGGAAGAAGTTTATGACTAGATACAATATGTTAATTGGCAAAAGATAAAGAAGATACACTGTTTCTTTTCTTTTTTTTTTTGAATGGTTTGCCAAGGGAAAGGAAGAGTATTTATAAGGAGGTGAAGCCTAGTATGAGAGAGAGAGAGATCTAGGGAGGGGAAGGCGGGGTGTTACAGCTGAACTGGCAAGAAACAAAATCTATTTTTTCAGCCACTTATTTGATTCTTTACTAAATTTTAACCTTCTTATACAATATTATGTTATCAGAAGGATAACAAAAAAAATAAAATAACATGCGTTAAATCATTTTGCTAACTCATGTCTATTAGCCACTAGAACACAATACCTCATCATTCTCGATCGTTAGTACTAAAAATAGAATCTGATTTGTACAAGTAAAGCTTCTATCAACGAATCCCAACATACCAATTCTTGGATAAGCACATGTAAGTTTGTTTTTATTTGAAGGGGGTCAACGAATCCCATTCTTTTTTTTCCCTAAAATTTCATATTAGTTTGGTTTTATTTGAAGGGGAAAGAGCATTAGGCCATAAGTGCTCTAAAAGCCTCAAATCTTTAAAAACTGAATTTATACTGAAACTTCCATTCTCCACACCTATTATTATTAATTAATATTAATCTAGGAACTCTTCTGGTCTTTCTTGATTTAGAAAGTTAATAAATTTCCAAAAAAATAATTGGAGAAATTAATTTCTTTTTGTAAAATTTCCGGAAAAAATGATTGAAGTAAAGTAATTTATTTTTCTACAGTTGGCTTTCATAGTTCCATGTTCTGCTTTCGTCCCTGATCAAGGTACCTTTGGGAGATTTCATAAAGATGCATTCATAATGCAAAAAAATTGTGAACCAGGTTCATGAATTAATTCATCTTTTGTTCCTATAATATTTTTGTATGTTCAGAAAAAAATGTGGTGGAAGGAGAGATGCACATGCACGCTCAGAAACAGAGAGTTTGAAAAAGAGAGAAGTCAGGCTGGAGCAAGAAGAGGCACTGTCAAGGTTTCAAAAACACACACAGAAAGAGAAAGAGGACAGAAATACATGACAAGTTAAATTTTCTTCATTGTTCTATGTTGGATTTTACAGTTTTTATCAGTATTCAGTAATTGAATAAGAGAGGAGAATTAAAGAGCTAGAAAGAGGGAATACAATGTTGTTTTCACTTCTATAACGAGTAAAGAGTTATAAGTTACAACCCAACTGGGGTTTTATATAATTTTACTAAATAGACTTCATTAACTATCATAATTTGCATTTATGCATTAAAACGCCTACAATTTTCGACATCACAATACACTCAACTTCTTTTTATTCTCCCATTTTTCTTTCTTTTCTTTTCCAGATTGTCATTTCATTCATTTGCTTTTTTTTTTTCTTATTTTTTCCTCCCCTCCTTGTTCCTTTCTCTTCTCTATCAGATGTTAATTGGCTTTGGCTTCACTAGCCTCGGCCGGTTCGCTGACTGGACTAACAAGGAAGGAGGTATCAGGTTGGCCAGAGATGGCGAACCAATACATTAACATTTACCACATATCCTACTGGATCAGGTACAGCCTCTGGTATTTCTAGCGATCCAGGAATAACAGGAACAATTAGCATAGCATCGTATTCAGTAATCGAATAAAGAAGGAGAACAAGAGAACGAGAAAGAGGCTCTCACACCTAAACTGAATTATAATCTGACTGTGTTTTAATACAATTTTACTAATAGACCCCACTAACTATCATAATTACATATATGCATTAAAACCCCTATAATTTTTTATATCTCAACACACTCACAAGTCACAATTGATTCCTACATTCTATATGGCACGGCCTTTCTTTATGATGTATCAAGTCTGGGCCAAATAATTGAGTAGACAATCGTCTACCCGATGCATAAAGTCTTCTCTAACTATTAGTATACATTCAATTATTCTTTATTAGCATATATATATTTCTGTGGCAAAAACCAACTCCCAGCTTGACTCAATGATGAATCTCCAACTTGTGCGAAGGAGTAGTAGGATCGACTTTGATTTTGTGCACCGAGGTGACATTTTTAGTCGGGTGGCTTATGGTAATTTTGTACTCTCCATGAGCGAGGTTTGCTTGAAAGGAACCGTCCGCTCCAGTTGTCCCTGTAGCATGAGTCCTCCATTCTTTGATCAATTTGTCTACTGCATTTCCAACTGGGAAGTTCTGGAATTGATTGTTGGTTAGACACATCCTGTAACACCCACTTGGGGTCCATGAAGCCCACATAACTATGCCTTGAACTGCTGGATGCGAGTATCCTTCTCTCAAGATCTCTTCCAGATAACGAGCCTGTTTGTTATGTGCACAAAAAAAACTTATCAATTTGATTGCTTCAATCTTTCCGTTCTTGTTCATGTTAATTTTCATTCTGATTAGGCTGTGTAAGTTAATACTATCACTTAAGAAACCTAATGAGTGGAACAACAGTATTTGGTTAGTACAGGTACCGTTATAATGCTGAAACCCTTTGTAATTGAAATGGTTGAACAGAAGAAAAAGCAGCTACAGGACATGACTGGTATAATGCTGAAATCCTGTGAATATCACGTACCTGATATGGGTCAGTACCAGCCACATCAACCTCAGTGAGCCAAATGGGCACGCCAGCAGTAGCCATCTTATCCAGCACTGCTCTCATGTAGGGGATGTTTGGTACGTCAAAATGTGACTCCAATCCAATTCCCATCTTTACATATGGGTTACCAGATTTTATCTGATGGAACTTCTGGAGATACCTATCAGGCGCGGCGTTCCAGTCACCTGGCTGCTCGAGAGTGTTGTAGTCATTGAGAAAAAGAACTGCATTGGGGTCGATCTGGTGCACTTGTTGGAAGAGTTTTGTTGAGGCACCGGAGCCGAATTTGTTCTCAAAAAAGTTGAAGTGCACATTCTCATTATTCACATCCCAGTGAATCACCTGGCCCTTGTATCTGTGCACCACAGATTTTAAACGCTTATTCATTGCTCGCTGTAGCTGTGGGTAGTTGAGTGCGTTCACCCATCCCATCTGAGTACTGTCAGCACAAATTTCATCATCAAAATTTAGAGCCAAGGACTTAATTTGGGTGTATATAGTATACTTATAATTTTTCTTTTCTATTTTTTTTCCGCTGAGGCACGACTTAACATTTTTGTTGTAATTATTGTTGGAATATAACTATACAAACATTAATTTTTAAAAGAACAAAAAAATGAGGAAAAACTATGTTACAAACACTAGATGTTTATTTGAGAAATATATCTTAACATAGTACTTACTTTGGGTCGTCCCAGAAAACATTGTGTCCTCTGACTTGGATGCCGTGTCTCTTGACAAATGCTAGCATGGCATCAGCTACAGAGTAGTCTTCATGTCCTGGGGTGTATTCGGTGCTGTACCATTTCATCTCATTCTCAAATGTGGTCACTGTGAAGCGGGATGCGAACCAATTCTGATAGACTGGATCATGGATAATAGCCTGGTTGATTGCTGTGCCAAAAGGGAATCCAGGACGAATTGGATCTACTGAGAATTTCGCACCAGAAACTGGTTTTCCATTTGCATCTACAGCTTTGACATTAACTGTCAACTTGCGCCCCTGAGTTACAGTGCCAATTTCAAATGAGCATTTACTGTTTTACAATGATCTATTTAGAAAAAGGTATATGAGGAGACTAGGGATGGAAATGTGGCAAACCTTGTTGATGGTATCATTATGGTGACTTCTCCATTCATCTAGAGTAAATGGTTGCAAGGATACACTGTCCACCCATATCTCGCCTGTAAAGTTGTTGTTGCTCTGTTTTGAAGATTTAACATGTTAATATCAGATAACCCCTATCTGTTTATTTATTTATTTTGATAAATAAGAGCCCTTAATTACCTCAAAATATATTTCAGCTGGACCAGAAGTTTTGACAGTGAAACCTCCTTTAAGGAATGACCAACAAGATTCCTTAGCCATGGCTGAACCCGCTGCAACGAACCCAGTTACAGTCTTTACTGTTAGTCTGATATCTGCACTCCCCTTGTCCACTTGCAGCCAGGCTGAAATACCACAAATATATTTACAACATATACATAATTTTTTTTTTTTGTAAAATACATATCTACTGTCACTAGGATTTGATGTCCTGACCTAGTACCACTTTAGTTTTGACAGTTGCAGTATCATTTGGATCGCCTATATTAATCAATAAGTCTATAACCTATATGTACTAGTTACTGGTAAAAACTATCTTGTCCATATCCAGAATATTGTACTCTATTATCGATGGATCAAATTTGGATCTAGATTGTCTTACCAGAGAGGGAGTAGAGCTTGTCCTTTTCTAATTGGACTTTCTGAGAGATGCTGTGATGAGACATATTCCGGTTAACAGCAATGACATACTTATTCCCTGATTTAGAAACTTTGTGCATCACATTTGCATAGCCAAACGAGGTCCAGCCGTCAAGGTTTTTATTGAAGTCTGGATTCACTAAAATCCCTCCTCCGTATTGCGGCTTCAGTGGTTCAGCCAGGCACTGTGAACAAAACAATTGTTCAATTTAAGTTATAGAAGAAGCAGATAACAAAGAGAGATATTTGTCTACAAATTGCTCAATTTTTAATTACTTTTTCTTAATCAGACTTACCAATTAATTACTGCCGTTAAAAAAATAAGAGGAAAGGACTTAAATTGGATGGTAGTAGTAATTTCTCAGAAATGTTACAGAGAATTGTAGTATTCTGTTTATTGACTATGCTGACACAAAGACACACTAGGAAGTCAGGTTGAGTCAAGTTCTAAAATTAGTCAAACTGGTTTGTTGAAGTTGGGTCAGTTATATAACTAAATTTTAACAAGTCAAAAGACAGAGAAGGGGTTTTCAAATAAAATTATAATTTGACCTTTTCAAATAGACGGTCTCAATTATCTCCCAAGATTTCAGTTTGGCAGAAAAGCACTCTATGCATTTATAGTGATTCTATACTATGGTACATTTTTTGCAATGCAATTTAATCAAAGCAAGTCAATACGAACTATAATTTCTTCACTTCCTCCTAATTCCTAAATTTTCAAATAGTTTGGGGGCATGGCAGTTTTGTTGTTTAGTTGACCAAGATTCATTCATTCTTTTTTATACATAAAATGGTCAATTTGTTTTAGTGCTCATTCAAAGGAACTTTTAAAGGAACTTTTGTGAGGAAAAAACATTCAAAGGAAACTTGACGTCAGGTTCTAAGTACTTAAGCAAGATTGATAAAATGCTTCTTACTATAAATATCAAATTTTCTTTTTTGGATTAAAAGACGAAACTTTTCTAAAGTTTTATTTTTCAAAGACAATAATATTAAAGAAATATGTTTTTAAAAATTAATAAAAAAATGTTTTTTTTTACCGAAAAGATTCTGTATCTTGGAATTACTATTTAACTAAGAAAACGTATTATATTATTCTACAAGATAGAAAGATAATAAAAAATCTTGCCTCAAAAGATGCAGAATAATCATATGGAACAGATTTCACAATGGTTGCCTGACCTGAAAATGCAAATATAATAGAAGTGTTAGCATTTTCTATATCTGAAGTTATTTAATTTCGAGCTTAATGATCACTCAGTACCTAATGAAAGTTAGATATTATTTTAATAGAGAATTTCCTTGAAGTTGATTAAAAAAATGCATAACATGCATATTTTCAGCACAAACAATGGTTAACATGTTCGTCAAAATCAATAAGATATTCAAATAATGACGATTAAGGTATCTATTGATCACATAATTATACACAATGAAAAGATGAAATTAAATTAAAAAAATATATCATCACCTAAAATGGCAACAAAGAGAAACAGAAGCATTGCTTTCTCCCCAGGGGACTTCATCTCTGTTTTCTGAGCAGATGTACAATTCATCAAATTAGCATTAGGAGTCTCAATATAAATACAGTGCACATGAAGAAAACACAACAATAAGGAAATATCACGCAATTCGGAAATGAAGCAACAATAAGTACATGCACTAGATATACAATATGGTAATTGGCACAAGATATGCAATGAGTTGCGTGAAATCAGGGGTTAACAATGTATAATAATAATAATAATAATAAAATAACCTCTGTTAGCCTTAACCCCAGTTAGAGCATACAAAACAAAACAAATTGTTAACATATTTTTGCCTCTTGAACCACCTTAATTAATACGGTACAAGGAAAAAGGTGGTAAGAAGCTAGGCAACCAAAAAGCACGCCTGAAACAGCAACTATAGAAGAAAGAGACAAAGTAAGAGATGGAGCTATTCGCAATACCAACAATTGCACGCGCGTTTAGAGAGATGGAGAGAACAGAACAAAATGAATGGCGAGCAGTTGATGATGAGTATACGCTTGGGTATGAATACAAGCTGTAGGGACTAGAGAGAAAGGGATTAAGGGAAGTTCGTGTATTGTGTTGGGGAACTTGGGAATCTCTTCTCTTGCATCCTGTTGTGATGTGCATGCGCACATATATATAGGTTGATTTGTGAATGGAGAAGGAAAGACAATATTGTGTGTATCTTTGTTTTGCTTTGTTTCCATGATGGAATCCCATGATGTGGATACGTATACGCTTAATTATCTCAGGCGTACTAGCAAAAACCGTAATTGGTAGTAGTGTTATTGGGTCGGTTTTTTTCTTCGACCTGAAATGGCATCCAATAGCGCTCCAGAAAACGCGACTCGCTTCACAAGTCCTCAGTTTGTAATTTCTTATATACATGTTGTTTTAATAATTAATGAAAACTTTTTATAATGCATGCGATTTTTGTAAAAGAAGTTTATGACATTCTCATATGGGTGTCAATCCATCGGCTTATCGGGTTACATCATTGTTATTTTATTATTTTTAATTCTATCCTTTAAAATTGGATTAATATTTTTTTGATCTGATCCGACCTGAACGGATCACAGGTCGAGTTGACCCGATGTGAATAAAATAACTAAGTATTAATTAATTATTTTTATATATTTTTAAGTAATTATATATCAATTAATATATAATTAGTGTATATATAAATTTTAATTAAATAGCATTATTAAATCATAAATCATAAAATAAATAAAAATATAATTAAATGGATCAAGTTGGGTCGATCCATCCGTGATGGATCAAAAAATCTTGATCCATACTGACTCATTTATTCTCAAGTCATTTCGAACTGAGTCAAGTTCAGATTGGATCAGATCAAATTTTGACACCCCTAATTATCATTATATGACTTCAAATTTATGATTATTGTTGTTTATCTATAATTAATGTATTAATAAATTACGGCCAAATTGTATGAAAATTGATGCACTACCAAGATAAAAAAAAGTATGAGATTTGCCTATAATCTTCATTTTTTTTGTTTTAATTGTCTTTACTTAATTTGGGAAAGAGTTGTCAGTGTATTCGAGTTTTATCATTGACAGCGAATCAACTTGAAAACCTTGATAGATTTAAAATTAATTTGTAATTTGATGAAATTAAATGCGAAAATTAAAATTATTTTATGCACTGCACATGTCATACACATTAAAACCATAAATTTGCGACGATTATGGCATATATTTACGAGTTTGCAATCCAACATGTGATTTCTTTGGAAAAAAAATGAGTATGATCAGAAAATAATAACGAGGGACGTTGAACTTCGTTCACTACACATTTACTATTTGATCCGCCAATCTATAATGATACACTAAGATCCATGGATATACAAATATTCAATATTTTCTAATACAGTAAAACTCATTCCAAGTACACATCTAATATTTTTGTCACATTCAATATACGATACATACTGCTTGTCAATCACCAAAATATCAAGCTTATCACCGTACGCCTAAAATGCTAATTATAAAATGACAAATAATTAATCGAATAAATCTAAATATAAAGAGATAAATTATACTAAAATTAGATTACTCTTGTCTAAATTGAGCACCATATGTGAAGATCAATTAATGACTGAAGGTGGCGAAGATCACAATATAATCTTAGAATAAATAAAAGAATTTACTTCAATGATCTCACTTACATAAGAAGAAAAAGAGATCGACCGAGACTGACATAAGAGAAAATAATTAAAAGAATTTTAAATGAATGAAATATATTCAAAAAATTGTTTTGGATAAGAGTGCTTAGAATTAAGGATTTAGAAATATGTTTTATAATTTTATAATGTAAGTTTATTATTATTATATTATTATTATTATTATTATTATTATTATTATTATTAGTTCATTATTATTATTATCATATTGTCATCGTCATTATTATTTTTATTTTTATTTATTTATTATTAGTAGTATTTTTTTCAACATCATCATTATTATCATTGATATTTGAGATATCTGATCTTATGCTTTTAGATTGGGTTTCATTTCTAGCCTACCCCAATTTATTTGGGATTAAAGGTTTTGTTGTTGTTATTGTTATTGATCTCACTTGATATAATCATTTTAAATTAAACTTATCAAATGAATGATTGTGATTTAATATTTTAACTTTTAGTGGGATCATGGGAGCATATATCTCTTTATTTTCAATTAAACTTATCAAATTAATTGTGATTTAATATTTTAATTTTCAGCGGGATTACGGGAGCACACATAAAGAAAATGTATGTTATATCTATCTTTCAAATGAATGTATAAAGTTAAAAATTGGAATAAATATCAATGTTTTATAAAAGAAAAATGTAATTTTGGAAAACATGAACTTTGAGAATACAGTAAATTACGTTCACAATATTCAAGTATGTTGCTCAATAATGTATTAAATTTGAACAAATTAAAGAAAAGACTTTCCATAAGAAAATTAAAGTTTTATAAGAAAGTTTGATAGGTGCGCTCGCCGCTCTTTACATAATTCATAATACATCTACATTTTAGTAATTTAATTTTAAGTTTTTTTTTCAACATATCAGAATAATATAAATTAGGATGCATGCATTTAACCAACACAAGTATGTTATCACCCTTATCAATTACGTAATTACGTATTTTTTCCCCTAGAATTTCACTTTAACATAATTATTTTTAATATACATTTACATGGTTCATATTAGTTGCTGCCTTGCTGGGCTTGCTCCATGCCTTGAAAAGCAAGAGCGTGCTATCCAGATTCAATGTATATCTCAGATTTTCTTCTTTTTTTTTTAAAAAAAAAAACGAGAATGCACTGAGCATGAATATATTGAAAAAAAAAGGTTTTCTCTAATGGATCATTTATGAAAAATCCGATCCACAATGTGAGATCTAATGCGGCTATTTTCTTTTTTTTTTCATTGTCTTGCTATCCATTTGATAAGTTCTCTGCGGAAATAAATTCATTTTATATAATACTGCAAACCCTATTTTTTAATTGTTATTGTCAACAATCAATATTTTTTATATTTTCATTAATTAATTAATTGTTATAAAATAAAGATAGAAGACAAAAGTTGTGAGAGGCTAAAATCTTATTTCTATATTATCTCATCTAAAGATTTTTTATATATCCATCAACAACATACAAGCCTCTATTTATAGGCTAGAGAAACATCATGTAATAAAAGAGAAAATTAATACAAAATTAAATCTAGAGTTAAGGAGAAGGTGAAGAGAATGAAAAACTTCTATTATTATGGGAGGAGGTGGAGGAATGAGAGGAGGTGGAGGAGGTGAAACATCTATCATTAATATTATAACACTCCCCCTTAGATGTTTCGCCTTATATTATACACTATTAATATTGTACTACTGGACAAATATTAAATTTTGGTACTCCAGGACCAACTTGATTTAACTGATACTTTTGGATCAGTTATGTTGCCTCATTAAAAACCTTACTAAGAAAACCCAATGGGACAAAACTTAGTGAAGGGAAAAAGAGTGCAACGTGTATAATACTCCCCTCATTTTAACGTACATCTTTTAAGTGACGAATGCCAATTTTATGTGAAAGTTTGCTCAAAAATATTTCTTGGCAATGATTTTGTGAATAAGTCCGCCAAATTATCGCTTGATCTCGATTTGACAAATATTTATCAAACCATTCTTACGTAAGTCATGTGTTGAGAAGAACTTCGGCGAGATGTGTTTGGTTCTGTCACCTTTGATATATCCTTCTTTGATTTGAGCAATGCATGCGATTATCTTCGTATATCACCGTCGGGTTTTCTCTCGATCGTCTCGAGACCACATTCCTCTTGGATGTGTTGGATCATGGATCTTAACCATACACATTCCCGTCCAGCATCATAAAGAGCAATTAATTCAGCATGATTTGATGATGTTGCTGTCAATGTTTGCTTTGTTGATCGTCATGAAATTGCAGTGCCGCCATATGTAAACACATATCTGGATTGTGACCGAGCTTTATGCGGATCTGATAAATATCCTGCATCTGCATATCCAACTAGTTTGGACTTTATATTTTTTCGATAAAATAGTCCCATATCACGTGTCCCACAAAGGTAACGTAATACATGTTTGATTCCGTTCCAATGTCGGCGTGTTGGATCAGAACTATATCTCGCTAATACATTTACAGAAAAAGCAATATCAGGTCTCGTATTATTAGCAAGATACATCAAAGCCCCAATTGCACTTAAGTATGGTACTTCAGGACCAAGAGCTTTTTCATTATTTTCTCGGGGCCGATAAGGATCTTTTTTCACATCAAGTGATCGGACAACCATTGGTGTACTTAGAGGATGAGCTTTGTCCATATTAAAACGTTTCAACATCTTCTGGATGTATTTTGATTGATGGACAAATATACTATTATGCAAATGCTCGATCTGTAGGCCGAGGCACAACTTTGTTACACCAAGATCTTTCATTTCAAATTCATTCTTTAATAATTTTGCAGTCTTTTCGATCTCTTCAGGAGACCCAATGATATTCAGGTCATCAACATATACTGCAATAATTATAAAACTCGAGATTGATCGCTTAATAAAAACACATGGACTAATTATATTAGATTTATATCCTTCATTTATGAGATATTCACTGAGTCGATTATACCACATTCGACCCGATTGTTTTAGTCCATACAATGATCGTTTTATCTTTATAGAATACATTTCTTGAGATTTTGATTTAAATGCTTCAGGCATTTTTAATCCTTCAGGAACTTTCATATAGATATCATTATCGAGTGATCCATACAAATAGGCTATGACAACATCCATGAGACGCATTTGAAGGTTCTCAGTGATTGTGAGACTGATTAAAAATCGAAGAGTTATTGCATCCACTACAGGTGAATACGTTTCTTCATAATCAACTCCTGGTATTTGTGTAAAACCTTGTGTCACCAGCCTTACTTTATATCTCATTTCTTTTTATTGCAAAAACCCACTTGTAACCTACAGGGTTAACATTTTTAGGGGTTATAATTATAGATCCAAAAACATTTCGCTTTTCAAGCGAATCTAATTCAGCCTTCAGGGCATCTTTCCATTTTGGCCAATCATTTTTGTGCATACACTCTTCTGGAGTTTTTGGCACATAATCTTTCTCATTTATCACTTCAATTGCTATAGCATATGCAAAAATTTCATCAACACGTGTTTCATTTCGGTTCCATATTATACCATTCTGTACATAATTTATTGAGATCTCATAATCATTCGGTGCCTGAGTTTCTTCTGGAACTTTATCAACGACCTCTTCTGGGGTTCTACTTTCAATCTCTTCTGGGATTTTACTGACAATCTCTTCTGGGATTTTATCGGTAACTTTTGTTGGAGTTACACCAACTGCATTATTCTGCTCTTTCATTTTTCGTGGATTTTTGTCTTTGGAACCGATTGGTCTTCCACGTTTTATTTGTATAGTAACCTCTACTGGGGTTATTTCAATTCGAGCAGGTGCATTTAAAGCTGGTATATGTGATTTAGTCACTCTTTTTGTATTTGTAAATGCATCTGGTAACTTATTTGCTATTCTTTGCAAATGTATAATATTTTGAACTTCCAGTTCACATTGACCACTCCGGGATCAAGATAAGATATTGATGATGCATTACAAGTTACTTGTTTTTCCAGCTTTTCTTTTTCTCCCCCTAAGATTGGGAATATTGTCTCATCAAATTGACAATCAACAAAACGAGTTGTAAAAACATCTCCAGTTAATGGTTCTAAATATTTAATAATTGATTGAGAGTGAAAACCAATATAAATTCCTAATCTTCTTTGTGGTCCCATTTTTGTGCGTTGTGGAGGAGAAATTAGAACATACACAACACAACCAAAAATTTTAAGATGGGACAAGTTTGGTTCTCTTCCGTAGACCAATTGTAATGGAAAAATTTATAAGATGCAGTTGGTCTTAATCTAATAAGTGCGCGAAAGCATGTAATATTTCTTGTAGCTAATAGGCAAACATGTGACCATCGGGTTGATGCATCAATTAAAACCATAAAATATCTAAATAGTCCACATGGAGGAGAAATAGGCCCACAAATATCTCCTTGAATTCTCTCTAAAAATAAAGGAGATTCATTTTCAATTTTATTTTTAAATGACCTAATTATCAATTTTCCAAGAGAGCATGCTGCACATGATAAATCTTTTGATAATAGGATCTTCAGGTCCTTTAGAGGATGCCTATTTGCACTTTCAATTATTCTCCTCATCATAATGTTACCTGGATGACCTAACCTGTCATGCCACAGAGTAAACATTTTTGTGTCATGCAACTTCTGGTTACTGACCATATTTGATTCTATTGAACTTATGTTCATACAATATAGTCCAGATGATAAAGCTTTCATCTTTTTCAATATGATCTTCCGACCATATTTAATCGTTGTAATTTGAAGATATTCAATGTTATTTTCAGTCATGGTTTCGATATGATAACCATTACACCGAATATCTTTAAAACTTAGTAAATTTCTTCTGGATTTACTAGAGTATAATGCATCATTTATAATTAATTTTGTTCCTTTTGATAAAAAAATACAAGCTCTTCCAGAGCCTTCAATTAAGTTACTAATACCAGAAATTGTATTAACATGTGTCTCTACAGAAGACAATTGAGAAAAATATTTTTTGCTTTTTAATATTGTGTTTGTTGTTCCACTGTCTACTAGACATTCATCTCTAATACTTGTCATTGCTCTGCTGGAGCCTTCAATCATAATCTTTTTCCTTTGAACAAAAAAAATATACAAGATCAAATTTAAAGAAACTAATTGTATTCATGAGAAACATAAACTTACAACACAAAACTGAACTAAAAAAACCAAGATGTTTAATTCTTTTTCTTTTCATATCTCCCCACATTGTTGTCATTTTATTTGAAATTATGACCTTCACGTCGCCAAACATTATTGCGACCATGTCCACGACCTCTTCTGGGGCCGCGACCACGTACTCGACCACGATTTCCTTTAAATGATGTTGCATTCGCTTCAAGGAATGATGTCGCATTTGCTTCGGAAATGGACTAGAGCAAGTGGGCCGTGATTGATGATTTTTCATGAGAACCTCATTATTTTGTTCCGCAAAAAAAAGACATGATATCAATTCGAATATTTTTTAAAAATACGCTCCCGATATTGCTTCTTTAGAGCAAATTCGAAGCATGAAATATGAAAAATATTTTTTCTAACATGTCTTCATCGGTAATTTTTTCTCCGCATAATTTTAACTCGAAGTTATGCGAAACATTGCGGAATTATATTCACCCACGATTTAAAATCTTGCAACCTTAAATGAATCCATTCATAACGAGCTTTTGGGAGGAGCACTTGTTTTTGATGGTCATATCTTTCTTTTAAATTTTTCCATAATTCTAACGGATCTTTCACCGTTAAATATTCGATTTTAAATCCTCATGGAGATGATGACGGAGGAATATCATTGCTTTGGCTTTCTCTGCATGGGGAGGCCTTATTTTCATCTTTTATTGTATCTCCAAGATTATTTGCGGTAAGATGAATCTCAAAGATCGAGAGTCCATGGGAGATAGTTCTTGCCCGATATATCAAGGGCAACGAATTCAAGTTTATTAAGATTTACCATAAAGAAAAATAAAAGTACTACTAATATTAATAAATTTAATCGAACATCCATTTATGAAAATTACTAAAGAAAAAGAATATTAATAACTTCAGGTCATTAAGAGAAAATATTAGAGACATTATATTTATTTGTTTATTTATCTAATTTGATAACTTCGGTTATCATTTTAGTTGAATAAAATAATAACTTCTCGTTATTAAGTATATCGATAACTTCGGTTATCAATTGTAACTCATTTTGATAAAACTTTTAATTATCAAATACAATGGGCCATTAAAAATATCAATAACTTCTGGTTATTTAATAAATAAAAAAAATATTTCTGGTATATACTTATTTTATCATTCTCTTCGGGGAATGAAAATATTAGTCTCATCCAATATAAGAACAATTTCTGGTATTTACTTATTTTATCATTCTCTTCGGGGAATGAAAATATTAGTCTCATCCAATAATTTCATAAAGAAAATAAATATTATAATTAATGGTAAAATGATAAAATATAATATAAAGTGTACCTCTTTTTAGAGACAATCTTACGATAATCTGTTTATGTCGATCTCGTGCTTCTACTATAAAACAAACTTCCGTCACAACTCGATTAGAGCGAAGTCGTGCTGATAACGTGTTATAAAATAAAGATAGAAGACAAAAGTTGTGAGAGGCTAAAATCTTATTTCTATATTATCTCATCTAAAGATTTTTTATATATCCATCAACAACATACAAGCCTCTATTTATAGGCTAGAGAAACATCATGTAATAAAAGAGAAAATTAATACAAAATTAAATCTAGAGTTAAGGAGAAAGTGAAGAGAATGAAAAACTTCTATTATTATGGGAGGAGGTGGAGGAGGTGAAACATCTATCATTAATATTATAACATTAATTAATTAATTGAGCACCCTACACGGCACAAACTCACTTTTTATGGGTACTTGTCATATGACTTTAGTTATTTTGTTTCTCGATGCACCTTAATTTCTACTACATGTTTGCTGGACTAGTTCCATGAAGTCATTACATGGTCAAATAATTTATTCACTAATGGGTTATGGGTTATGGGTTTTCTTTGACTAATGCGACTATATAGTATATACAAAATTAAATAAGTAATGTGTTCCTTTGACTTTGCAACCTCAAAACCCAAGATATCATCATATGGCACCTTTACTGTATTTCATTTTTGTCTGTGCCTAATGTCCTTATTGTGGAATTTAGAACTTGGTGAAATACATGACTTGTAAAATCTTTTGCCTTGCTTGGAAGTTGGAAACATTTACCCGTATTGATATATTGCGTACATATCACACATAGATGGATCTCTTTTCATGGGTTTTGTCGCATAACACATGTCATGTAGTCAGTTGTTGATTTGTTACCAGGACTACTTATAACATTTTTCATTGGCCTGATTCCAGGATACAATTATTTTAATATTTTCATTGTTAAGGGGAAACCGCTGTGCACATGCATTCTATATCCATCCCACTTCTTATTACGGTCAAAATAGTGATGAATTCACAACTTCATTGTACATATTATTGTTTATTTATTTTTACATATTATTTGTGTTAAAAATAAGGTCAAAGCTCAAAACTCAAAAGTGATACCTTTTCAGACCTGCCGTATTTTCTTAATCTTCAAAAGGCAAAATATCTTTCTGGTTTGGTACGCTCAATAGACCATACATGGAATGGAACCAGTCAAATTCAGATCGAATAATCAATTTTTAGTAAAAACAAATAGTACAGTTAGCAAAATGTTTAAATTTCCTTTTTTATAAAATGAAAATATTTTTTTTTATAATTTTACCAATAATCAGAAACATTACTAAAATTGCCGAATTATCGTATCTTTTTTCCAATATTTTTTTGCGTTCTCTATTTATTTCATATCTATTTTTTCCTTGCTGCTTTTCTCTGCCTTATATAAAAATTTTCTTGTCTTATTTGAGGTTTTAATATTGTCTTTACTAATATTAAATGTTGCTTCCTGACCAAACTTTGATTCTATTTCTAATTTCCTCTAAGGCTGACGTGGCACTGAATCTGAAAACGTCATTCTTGCTTTGTATTGGTGCAAAATCTAATTTATTCTGTTCATTATATAAAATCATTTGATGGAATAAAATACTCTGGCCGTATATACACAAGCAATTCCTCTGTTTTCCCTTCCTTTGCGTGGGAGCAAACTAATATTTTTCCTTGTTTCTTTTCCTTTGTAGTTTGTACACATATATAATTTTTATAATCTGATTGTACCACAGCTAATTGGGATTGCTTATTTTGTGGGTCATATTTAGTCGGAATTTATTATAACTGTATCCTAGTTCGATACACAGAGACATGAGTTCCTTTTTTTTTTTTTTGTCTAAAACCCATTGTTTGTTCCTCCATTTTAGTTATTTCTGTTAACAAACTACTTGTGTACACAGAGTCAAAATCTGTCGTCATGTTCCTAATTACAGCGCTGATTGATCGCTCCAGCTTGTGTTGCTCCGCAAGTAGCACCGGAATTTTCGGATCTAAAATAATTTTATGTAGATTTAAAATGTTATGCCATAAAATTTTGGAGAATCTATAATACTAAAATTATAGTATAATTATCATAAAATTTATTCAATTCTTAAAAATATAATAGTTTTAATTTTTTTTATGGGGCTCCAGCCCCACCAATTTCTATTAAGCTCCGCCTATTCCTCTAAATAGTGTTCTAAAATATTTTTGGTTCAGTTTACACTCATGTTGTAAAATATTTACCGATCTTTTTTATTTAATTATTGTGCGACCTCAGATTATGGATTATGATTTGTAATTCAAAAATTAATGTTTTTTTATCTTTCAATCTTAAAAGCAACATTATCCGGTTGAAGTAATTTTGTGCTGTATACTGTTAAAATTTATTGTAAAAACTTATAATTATTTGGGGTGCTAACAAAGAAGAAACATCCAGACGAATTAATTGTGTTTTATATGGTGAAAAACTGACAATTGATTGTCAGAAACGCATAAGTGGTGGGACGCTGCAACAAAGCAATTAATTTTATGTTTATGAATATCTTGTCTAGAAATTTACAGAGTTTCCAAAAATAATGCCATTGAAAAAGGTAACTCACCAATGAATTATGAAAATTATTTTTGTGGTGACATGGTTCTATAGTAGGGTGGAATGAAGAAAATTTTTATATTCCTAAAACTTCAAGTGAAAATTGAGTAATTATAATATGTCAATTTCTGATAGAAAAAATTGCTAATGCAATGGTGTAGACACATGGATAGAGCTATAAAATGGGAAATAAGTTCGAATGATCTCATTGGAATTTTTAAAATAACTTTGTTATTGTTGAATACTTAATTTCTGCACATAGATCATTCAATTTTCTACTATTTTTCGATCAAATGAATTTTTACACTCTGCCATAATGATAAATATTTGTCTATTGGTAACATATACTAACTTCTTTAGACAAAATATGAGGACTGAAGTCTCATAATTAGATACCTACAAGGAATTATTTAGTTAGGTTACAAACAATTCACAGAAAAGGACATTCTTTGCCAATAGACATATATTCTATTCTAGTTTTAGTTGTCATTTAAGATATTAAAATAATTAGATTTCAATATTAATAAAATATTATCTCGTTTCTTAGGTGCCTATGTAAAATTATTTAATTATGGAGTGTGTCTATGCTGCCAATTGTCAAATCACAGCAATATATTTGATTATTGGTTGATTAAAGTGATGCAGGGGAGGGGGAGGGGAAGGGGGATTTAACAATGCAATTTATTAAGTTGTGAAAAAAAATACTAAAATATTTTTTAATAATAGAATAATTTATTTTAAAGTAAGTAGAACTTAATTCGTGCATAAAAATAAGGATGATGATATTGCAGATGTACATATTTACAATAAATTTTCATTTCTTATTATTTTTTTAAAAGGAGTTATTTTAATAAAGAAATATCTGATTTATTGATTGATAAGAATGATATTTTGAAGTAAATAAAATAAAAAAAATGTGTATCTATCACCTCCTTAACATCTTTATATATGTCTTTTAGTATTTCATATAATCAATTATAATTATTATTATGAAGAACTAATATTTTTAAAGATTATTTAAGAATTTAATATAATTAATTTATTTTCTAGTAAATTGTATAAATTTCATTTAATATATGATGATAATTTAATTTAATAAATTTTAAAATATTATAAAAAAATTCTCCTCCTTTATGATTTGTCTGGCTTCACCGATTGTTTATCAAATTTGTAAATTATTGCATAACACCGTGGAGCTAGCTTGTGAATAGTTTCTGGGAGATGCTGTTCATTTCATTCAAATAAAATAAAATTAATACATTCTTCTACTGGCTTACAAAATTTGCACTAACCTACACAACCTAAAACATGTGAGCTTGCTTAGTTATTTCTGTTCTGCTTAGATCTGCTCGAGAGAAAAATAATATATACAATTAGTGTCTTTATGTGTGCAAGCCATGGAGCCTTGTTTCTACACGTATTACCAAATTCATGAATCAAAATATGTCACGGTTTCAATTTTACCTGTTCTTCTTGTCAGTATGTGGGCTTAATTAACTCCGTCTTTCAATCCGAAATTTAGCCGGATAAGCTCAGTATTTTCTGGTACTTCTGAAAATAAATGAAAAATAAATTATACGAAACAACACATTTTGACCTGCTTAACACAGAAAATATGTTAAAGGTTGATAAACTATTAAACGAGTAAATTCAGTACATGAACTTACCAAAGTGGTTTGTCAGAACAAAAACATAATGAATTTATCTAGGTGTTGAATACAATTAGTTCAAAACTTCAAATCAACATATCTTAGGGCTAAATTAATATAGTTATATCTGTGAATTTTAAATTTGCTCATCCATTTAGTATAAAAACAAGCACTATAATATATTAAAAATAAACTTCCAATATCTCAGTTTTGTGACCGCAGCTTATATTAAATGAATGAAAATAATCATATTTTTATATTATTATATCGCTTGAGTATAGATCTGAACATTTTCGAATACATCATGTGAACATGTTCAATTAGGATAGATGCTGGATTTTGATTAGAGAGGCGATAATCATATTACAATAGTTTATCCAGTTCAAATTCATTAACTAATCAAATATTAAATAAAAAATTAATAATTCAACATATATTTTTACCTAATAAATTTGGAGGTCAGAAATTAGATAGAGTCAGTCCGATTAGCCAAAATATGATCTAAAAATATTATTTTTCAAAATCACACTAATAAAATTAATAAAATTAAGGAGCAACTTTTTATACAAAAAGTGACGGAAGTCACCGCTTTCATTTATTAAAGAGTAACTCTAAGCGATTTAAAATTGTATATTTCGAATACCTTCAAAATTGAAACTGTGAATTTGAATTTAATGTTGTAGGCATAATATGTATCTCCATATTATGTCTATAAAATATGATTAAATTTTGTGTATATTTCACCGAGCATCAAGCCGCTTGAAATATTAACGTACCCAAATTAACAACCTTTGATGCGTCATCAAGCAATATTTATTTTCATGAAATATAATATTTAGTGTATCGATATGTCTAAAAACATACCCATGAAATTAATTTTCTAACTATCAACTTTATCTAACTTTTGTTGAAATTCACGGTCAAATTGTCAAAATAAACATTTAAAATTAAAACCCATACTAACTTAATATTAAACACACTATTTCTGGAGCACATCTAATTTCAAGAAATGGATTTCATTACCAGTCAGATATGATGCAATTTATCTCCGTGAAATTCTTGAACAAATTATCCTCAAATCATAATATCCGATTTGACTGCCTAATTTGACTAAAACAATCAAATTAGTTCCTGGCATGAAATGGGAGGAAATAAGAGAACAATTCCTCAATTCAAACTCAGCATCTTATCTGTCCACTTTTTTTCCCCCTGTTTTATGAAGTATGGATAGTGGATAAATAGTCTACATTGATAAGACTAAAAACAAACTTCTCAGGAATTAAGAGCACACTGTTAGGCAGTTAATTTGGTGCAAACAGGAAATCAGGGAATTATATATTTTTGGAATCAATTCTCATGTTATCAAGGGATAACAGTATTCTGTTATCTCAATCTCGAACCTTGGATAAAAAAAGAATGGACCAGATTTATCTATTTTTTCTCTCCTCTCTCTCACTTTCTTTCTCTTTAAAATGAATCGGATGAGCTGATTTTTAATCCGAGGGCTGATATTTAAATAACTGGGTTCTATTATCCCTCTCGGGATAACAACAGAAAAAACAAATTAAACACCAGACTTGCAGATTATATCTATTGCAAATTGACGCCATCCAGTAGCAACAATGGTGGCCTTTTATTTTATTTTATTTTTTGATAAAAGTGGATAGATAAAACAAGCAAACATGCTTGGTACCAAAACACATGTAGAAGTTCTTTGTAGAAATCACCTAGCCCAACGGTAACTAGCTTAAGTGTTTTTTGTACATTATTCTTCTGTGAATTATATTATGGGTATAATTCATTTAATATAATATAAATAAAATAATATTAAAATGATAAAATTTTGAAAATCATATAAAAATATATAATATCATTTTAAATTATATATAATATATTTTATTCATGTTAGAATATTTTTATCGAATAAAATTTATTATATATTAAATAAATATTTAATTCATAAAATATTTATCTAAAAATAAAATAATAAATTATTCACTAATGATTCGCCAATCATGTTACTAAGATCGCGTAGCGATCATTCTAACAGGGAGCGTGCTAGAACGAAGGGAAGCGCTCTGAAATCAGGCGCTCTCTCATTAATGAGCCGCTGTCATTCACTCATTTGTCAATGCCTCAATGCATCCGATCTCACCGTCTCAGCGCACGCCACTGCCTCGCGTGCTTTCTTTTTTCACTGTGCATTATTATTACTAGCTATATACTCGTCGTTGCGTTAGAATTTTTATTTAAACATTAAAATATTATAAGATAAAAAAAATTCACATTTATCTAATATTAAATTATAAATTCACCAAATTATACGGACTATATTTAATCTTGGATGAGATTTGTGCATATGATTAATTTCATAATTTTTATGGCAAGAAAAGTAAATTATTCTAACATATATTATCACCATTAATTTCTTATCAAATATGCACAAGGTTGCTAAATAAAAAAACAAAAATTATAGAAATAATAGTATATAAGAGAAAGAAATGGAGAGAAAGATGGGATCTGAATCAGCGATCAACCAACAATAAATATTATCCATCTAATTGAGGGATAAAATGTGTATAATAAAAATTTACCATGACAAAAAATGGACTCTCTAAATGCTTTATATAATAGTATAGATTATTTTCTTAATTTGCGACTGTAACTGAATCAGCGGGTTTGTTTTAGGTGGATGCGTTGATTGGCTAAATTATAGAGAAAGGGAACAAATAAATAAACAATGTCGCACGTGAGTACGTGAGTACGTGACGCAAATTTTCGGTTATGGACTTATGGTTTGGTTGAATTTAGACTTCATAAATCGTTTTTCTTCTCTTTGAGGATTGAGAATTTGAGATCGAGTGCTCTCAAAGTCAAGCGGACATTGGAAATAGAGAAGAGAGAAACAAACTCCGCATAGATTTTTTTTTTTAAAATATCTTGTACCAGCTGAAATGGTCGGATTCTAAAAATGCATCTTCAAGGGATCTATTCTATTTTTTGTGAAATTTTCATTTTTTTTTCTTGTAAAGCTTCAATCATTATGTTTGTCTGAAATTATATACAAAAAAGAGTTCATCTTATCAGGATGTATTCTAATATTTTTAAGGGAGATAAATATTTGAACAATTATATTGTAGAAATTTCAAACATTTTTTACCATACAAAAAGAACTTGGGAATAACTGTTCAGGAATTTCTGTTCATGACTAGGCTTTAAACCTCGGCAGCTCTTACGATTGGAATCATAATTAAGGCCACAAAAGAACTTTTAAAGGTCCGATCCGTTTAAAAATCTAGCCCATTTCAGCCCAAAATATGGTTGAAATAAGATGTAATAGAAATCTAAAAATCAGAGAACACAAATCTGACACTCTGCTCTCATGGCATCCACGTCAACCTCCGCTCTTATCCCCTCCATGTCGGAGATTCTGGCCGCCTCCAGTTCTCAGGGCCTCCGCATCCACCTCTCCACACTCGGTCCCTTCTTTCGCGTCCGAGCAAACCGCTCCGGTGACGCGGTGGCGGAGCTGGGGAGGGCAGAGGGCGTAATTCGGCCCTGGGTCGGAGGTAAGCTGCTCCACCTCGACTCTATGCGCATGAGCCGCGCCACGCTGCAAATGGAGAGGTCCATTTTCGGATTGGGACTGTTTCTCGGTGCAGTGCTGATTAGGCATGGGTTTGATCAGGGCTGCGTGCGTGCTGAGTTGCTTGCAATTAATGATACCCCTCTTTACCACTCAAAGGTAATCCAATCAGGGAAAACTTGTACACGTTCTCTTTGTTTATTTAGTTGTTTGTATGGTAACACTGAATTTGTGTGTGGGTCAGCTTGTGAGGTTCTACAAGAGAATGGGTTTTAGAGTGGTGCATGAGGTGGATGGTTCGTCAATGGAAGACCTGGCTCATATGCTGGTATGGGGAGGTAGAGGAACAAAAATGGAGGCTCCAATTGAGAATCTACTCGTTAAATGGGGCAAAAAATTCAAACCTCAAGGTTAAATGCTTCTATTGAGCAACATAGAATCCAATTTTGGAGTTGCATACAGGTCTTGTATGATGTGGGGCTCATGTTATACTATTTTGGTACCACACCAGGACTGTACCAGTACAAGTAAATTCCTGGTCAGCAGATGTTCATAACCATAGAAGATTTGAGACTGTGCATTCATACTTTGTTCAGGTACAATAGGCTTATTGTTATGCAGGCTTCATTAATTTTTGTTTCGGTATGTATGTATTTGCAATAAATCTGTCTAATTGATATTAAGTTCTCATTCTTTAATGGATTAACTGTAGCTAAACAATCATTTATCACCAACATATGCAAGTTCTTTCAGGACAATGTTGGTGATGCATCATGAAAATAATGGTTACAATATGATAGTTTAGTGGTTGCACCCTGTCAGTTTGAAATGGTATGAGAACATGTTTACTTGTATAGTACAAAATTGACAAATACAGATAATAGTGGGGTTTTTTTTTGTGTTTCTCTGTTACCAAACATTTTCTTGTCAAGATCTGTGGCTTTGTAATAGTAGTGGTGAAAGCTCCAAAATTGTTATTCATTCTCATCTTTCACATCCCATCAACTGAGATATAATTTAAGGCTGCCTTTTGTTGCATTTTATATTTTTCATTGATATATTATGTGTTACTAATAAGATCGCAATTATCCAATAGTTTATTAAGACTAGCTGGAAATTTGTGGGACACCACAGTGAGTCACAGATGTAATATTCTCCTACCAGATCTCTTTTGTCTATTTTCATTTCTGTCATCTGGCACTTGTCCATTAATTAAAAATACAAAATAATTATTCAGTAGTTCATCATGATTGGTGGAAGTTTGTGGGTTACCATCACGCTTTATGTGCACTGTAGTTATTTTTTTTCTATTTTATCTAATCCATTTAAAGCGATTGTAATTATTGAGTTTCTTGTACCAAACATCTGCTATGACATGCAGCTTTTACCAGTCTCTCGAAAAACTCAGGTTTTTTAATGTTTCTTTGGGGGCATTGTGCAATGATTTGCTATTTTCTCTTGTAGCAAAAATTATCAGAAATCTTGAAGTATTTTGGATCAGTTGCTAAATCTATTTCTAACTCAGCTTAAAGCTGAAAATAAATGAACATTTAAATTTTCAATAAATTCTTGTTTTCCGCAAAACAACAACAACAAAGCCTTTTAATCCCAAGTAGGCTACAAATGAAATCGAATCTGAAATCATAGAGATTAGGATCTCAAAAAGGCGGAATAAAATTATTTATTCATTTAACTCCCTTGATAGGTTCCAACTTCCATCACATTCCATGTTCTGGCAATTGATACAAAAAAATTGTAGTATGTTCAGCCAAAAGAAAATAATACAATTATTAAGAAAATGATAATCAACATTGAATGCAAAACATACACAACAACTTGCATCCCTGCAATGAAGTTTTGACAAAGTAAACAAGACACTTAGCTTGCCAGAGAATCAAGAAAGATTCTCATATTCAAATCTGCATCCGACTCACCAAATCCGAGCATTGCTCCAAATATTGACGCCGCACTAGAGCGTTGGGTTTTTGACTTCTGTAGGGTTCTGCCAGGGGTCATGCTGCCATCGTCTTTTACGGGCGAACCGAGATGATGAACCCGATCCCAGTAACGGACCATCATCTCTCTCATGCATGTTATATGGAATTGTATGTTCGGCTTGCTTCGCACCACATATGACCATGTCTTAGTGCCGCCCAATTCTTTCTCTCTGCACATGTAACATCGTTTGTTCATGGTTTTTTTCAGATCCAGTAGAACACCATCATCACGAACTTTGAGAACATTGGGCAGAGCAGCGCAGCTGGGGTGGAGTCGGTTTGTGCAGCCCTCATCCGCACAGGAATAAACATAGCCGTTGATTGCGTCATCACAGATGGCGCAGATCGTGGGCTTTTCTGGGGGCTCTCTCAGATGAATGAAGTTGCACTTGAATTGGCGAAGACGAATGTATGTACCGAACTTCTCGGTACACGGGGGGTGTAATTGAAAATCACACTTCTCAGAACAACTGTATCCAATGTTGTATCCAAATTGCTGGCATCCGTCGCATTTGAACGGTGCGAGGTCGGCTCTCTTAAGGAGAGTGTGCTCATGGTGTGCGGTGTCAGAAACTGATTTTAGTTTCGGCATTTGGTCGTGTTGATATTGTTTAAAATCTCCTTGATCTGATAGAAGCTGAAAATAAGAGAAAAGGATAATGTTCAACGCATTACATAACATATGTAATCGACTATTATATGCAATTATTGCCTTTAGTTTGTTGATGAAATGCAAAAGGAGAGGCAAGCATACAACTGGAAAAAAAAAAAAGATAATTAACCTTGACCTTTGCAATGCTCATCTACTCTATCTTTTTTTTCTTATCGGAAATGAAAGTGTACCCATGCTCCGGATTAATACCTGAAAGAGCAGTGACTTTGACAATTCCAAAGAAAAACTTGTATTATTCTATATTTGACTTGTTATTTATTACATCCATCAAATTTTTATGTTATAATTTGTCCGGCTGGATCCAAAATGAAATTAAATAAATTAGTCCGGCACAGGTGGCCTTTCTATACTGTGAGCCACGTTGAAAGCACCTATCCCTTTTCTTGCGGGCTTCTTGTCGTCCTTTTGAAAATTTAATGATAATTTATTTTATAATTTTAACAATCTCAACATTTTCTTACGGGCTAATCCAAAAAAATAATTAAAAAAAACGACAAAAGCCGTCGCAACATCAAATCCGACGATTCTATATTACGAAATTGTTTATCATTTGCCTACCTATATATTTTGTATATTGTTTTAAGTGAAAATTTTACTTTTTTGTTTGCCTTCTTCAGCAGAAGTAGACGAACTTTTATCTGGCAATATTTAAATTTAATAGATACGAAAATTTCTAACATCGACATAACTTCTTTTGTGAATTTAATGTAAACTTTTTAATAATTTTAATAATATCCACGTCAAGATAACGAGCCGCAAAAAATAAAATGAAATAAGTTCGAATAAAATAAATCTAAGAATTAGAATTTTATTACCCGAATCGTCAGATAACTGTTTTTTAATGTATTCCGTTTTCTACGTGCAAGACTTTGAAATCGCCAAAATAATCAAGGAGATTAATGTTGCTTTTTAGGGTACGACCTTGAAAACCACCGATGATAGTTCCATAACATCCAGCGATATATTATTTAGAAAACAAATTGAGAAAAATGTTGTATTAGAATTTTCCTGATAATTGGAAGAATACAGCTTTGTTGGGATTTTTCTGTTGCTTGATGATGAGACTAACATATATAGCTAGGGGTGTCAATTATCGACCCGATCCGACGGATTAATTCGACCCGATCAAACCCGACCTGACTCGATATGATCCGAAGATAAATGAGTCGGATATGGGTTTAATTTTTTTTATCCGAATCGGATCGGGTCGGGTTTGGGTCAACCCGACCCGACTCGATTAATTATGATTTTTAAAGTAATTTTATGATTTAGTACTAATTAAAACTTAAATATACACTAATTATATACTAATTAAGAATAATTATAAATTAATTAATATGTAATTGATTAAAATTATATAAAAATATTTAATTATTTAATTATTTTACACGGGTCGGGTCGGGTCGACCGTGACTGATCGGGTCGGGTCGGGTCAACTTTGTGACCCGATCGGCTCGGATATGGATTAAGATTTTTTGACCCGAATTTAATCGGGTCGAGTCAACCCATGACCCGATCGGGTCGGGTATGGATTAAGATTTTTTGACCCAAATTTAATCGGTCGGGTTAGGATCGGATCAAAAATAATAATAAAATAATATGATCCGATCCGAATCCGACCCAACCCGGACCCATTGACACCCCTATATAAAGCACAAGGGAGGCCACAACAATGGCGAGTCAAAATTATAATCAATGTCATGGTTTAATGATAATCAATATCATGCTTCAAAACTGGTGACAGCAATGGAATAAAGCATAATAGTTAATTACGATGAAATTGTTTTTATTGATTTTATATCATTGAATGAGAATTAAACGGCATTAGTTTTTTGGCCTGCCAAAAAGAACTTGCAATACAAAATTCTCCAAATCATTTCTCATATTAATGTCAAATCTCATTTGACTGTATAACTTAATATTCTTCCAATAAATTTCTTGACTCAATTTCGGTCATGTACAAAACTGAAGTAATAATGTGAATTTTCAATATGAGTGAGGATATGGTGTATTTAGGGGTGTCAATTATTGATCCGATCCGATGAGTTAACCCGATTTGATCTAAATCCGATGCGATCCGACATGATCCGAAAATAAATGGGTCGGATATGAGTTTAATTTTTTTGACCCAAATCGGATCGGGTTTGGGTCAACCTGACCCGACCCGATTAATTATGGTTTTTAAAGTAATTTTGTGATTTAGTAGATGAAATATACATTAATTATAAATTAATTAATAGTTTATTATTAAATTTTATAAAAATAATTAATAAATATTTAATTATTTTACACGGGTCGGGTCGACTCGACTCGTGACCCGTCGGGTCGGATATGAGTCAAAATTTTTTGACCTGAATTTAATCGGGTCGGGTTCGGATCGGGTCAAGAAAAATAATAAAATAATATGACCCGACCCGACCCATTGACACCCCTAGGTGCATTGCAATGCATGGATGTATTCATGGTAAAATGACCGATCCGATTCATGTTGATATGAAAAAAATAGTAAAAAAATAGTAAAAAAATATAAAATTTAGCTAGTTAGTGGAGTTTGATATGAAAATTATATTGAACGGTTCGGATCGATTATATTTTACGTAAAATTTAAAATTTTAAACTAATGCACGGATGCATCCGTACATTGCAATACACCATAACCACACTCTTTCAATATACTATCTTAACCCCCACATTTGTTATGATTATTTTTTTCAATGACCATATATAATTAAATGTGCCTCTATTATATAAATATTTTTTTATCTTAACTTTTATAATAATCTACTGACACGGTTGCAAAGATAATGAAACTTATTATAGATCTATTCAATTATCAAATAATATAACAATTGATGATTACAACATTTGTGGCCCAAAGGTGATAATTAATTATTTTCATGTACGTCATTGACATTTTACCTCTAATAATTTAAATTGTAGAAACGATATTACTAAGAATTTTAATTTTCTTAAATGCAATTCAGTTTAGTCAGTCTTTAGACTTCACATTATATCTGATGCTTTTGATTTTTAATTAAAGAATACAAGGTGTAATGAAAAGATTATAATCTCAAAAGTGATGACAACAATAGGATTTAAGCATAATAGTTATGATCAAATTATTTCTGTCGATTTTACGTCATTGAATAATAACGGATTAAACAATTGACCCAGTCAAAAAGATTAATGGAGGAATTAGTTAATAGAATTCATGAATGATATTACGGGTTATTAGTAGAAAAATAATGAACTGTAATTACAAGATGATATGGTGAACTGTACACATTGAATGAGCATCAATCGATAAAATAATCTCCAAAAATCATAAAATTTTATAAGGATGCATCGACTATAAAAATTAGCAAGATTGATCGTCTAGATTTGAAATTTGAATGTTAAAATTTTGAAATATAATTGAAAAATAAGTTGATAACATCTTGTGACGCACAAATAATTTTTTTCATAAACAAATTATTTGACCAGCTTACAAAGACAATTTTTGTTTTATGGAACTCACCTTGTTTTATGGATCTCACCTTTTATGGCACATAAACAAACTCCCCAACACGCCATTTGATCAGTGTCCCGTAATTATTAATGCCAAAGGTGAGTTCCATAAAACAATTCTTCTTTTTTTTTTCAATTTGAGAACTGGTGGTTATTAATTTATTATTACCGGAGTTGCTGATATGTGAAGATCCCATATATCCAGTCTGATTCCAGCTGCGGAAAATCCTCTTCAACTGCATCACAAATTCAAGGCAATGCAATAGACCAACAGCCAATACTGACGATGAATGGATCAGGAAATTAGTGTAATCAAAGACAAATTCTTTTTGGGTGGGTGAGATAAGAGTGGAAGAGATGAATTAGAAGTTGCACACGTTTAGAAAGGTTGATCCTTAGTAGTATGCATGGTTAAGCAAAGATCTACACAGCTGGAGATATTAGAGAGAATTCATGGAGACGTCCAAACCAAAACTCAAATGTGCTAGAGAAGGAGACATGAATACAAAATTCTTCCATTTGATGACTTCTTGTTCTAAACAAAACACCGTTGCTTTAATTGGAAGTGGGGGGAGAATTGTAAAAGATCAACCAAAGTTCTTTTACTTTTGACTTTACAAGTCTCTTAAGGGCACATCAATTAGGGCCTGCCGTATGGGAACTCACCATCAAATTTAGAAATTGATGAACCCATTTCCGTAGAGGAAATTAGAGAAGTCATATAAAAATGGCCCAAAATAGAAGTCCAGGATCTGATGGATTCACGCCTGTCGTATGAGGAAAATTTAAAAATATGAAGATCATAAAATAAATGGTGCAACTATAGGACCTGTCACTTGAGGCCCAGTTGCAGTGAAAAAACTTTTTAAGATAAATTGCTGCACTGGTAAATAAACTACACTGACAAAGTGACAATGACATATGGCTGAGGTTATCAATCTAAAGGAGAACATGCTTTCCGGCAAATAAGTAACACAGAAGAGAGCAGAGTTGGAATGTGATTAATCCATGGAACATTATCAATCAAAAGCTTCATGAGCTTGCCAATATATATATATACTGGTAAACAATTTTGTAATTGTTAATAAAAACTCAAATTGCAAATCAGGCTTCATTCAACTTTACTTTTGATGGCCTGCTTCAGATTTTACTGGTACAAGACTTAGAAGGACAAGAAGGGGAGGTTGAGGCTCGAGGGGAGAAGGTGGTTGCACAGCAGAATGAAAACTGAAAAGGAAATGAAAGAGGAACAGAAGCAGTAACCTATTGCTATTACTGGTAATAGGCTTGGCCCATGAATCATGATTGCCACGGATCGGACACTTGCACTATTTCCATCAGCTGTACCTGTACTCTTATTTTGGTTATTTCTCGTTTTATAGTTTTAGAAATTAATTGTAAAACGTATTCAGCACAAATATTATTTAAACTTAGTAGTGAGCATGAGTTCACCAATCTCTTAATAATAATTCATATTAGAGAACTAAGCCTAGTTTAATGGTTGAGACATTAGCTAGGTGGTTACATCATCATTCTAAGGACTCACGTGTAGCATGCAAAATCATCGTCATTTCCATGTGTCTCTAGATACAATTGAAAATAAATAAATAATCTGCAAAGTGAGTTTTGAATATTGATAGATTAAGCTTCTATGTAAAGAGAGGTTGAAGCAATCTCACAAATAAATACTTTTCTCGACTCCCTCATTTCTTTTTTTTTTCCATACAAGAGATAATGCACGATTGGAAGAGAAAACTTACAAGTCCAAGTCAATCAATAAATTCCCAGATGACTGGACAGGGGATGAGATTTATTTTTTGACACGCGTGTTTGACAAATTAAGGAGAATAGTCTTAGTTGTCCTATTTTGTTTGTTTTGTCCTTCACTTACAGAAAAATCAACAAAAAGGCTCTTCATTACTTTTAATTTGTTGCGTCCATGTAATGTAAAGATCCAACAACTAATTGTTATGCCTTAAACTGAGTAGGGAGTAGATGGGGGTGTAACCATACACTCTCAATGTATATATTCTCTTCATTAATGGAATTTAGCAAGCAATTACTTACTACTTCAAAAAAAAACACTAATTGTTATGCTTATGTGGTCCATCCGATTAATAGATCATCGAGGATTATGAATTTGCTCCAGACAATAATGTAACCATTCATTAAGTAAAAGAGAGATGCACTCCACCATTCATAGCTCTGCCTCCTGGCACAAGCAGATATTCAACATGTAAGATCTCCCAAGTCTATAAATTTGCTGTCAAGTGAGTGATTTATTTACAAAGCTTCTAGCACTGTAAACTCAATCTGAGAAGGAAAAAAAAATAAAAATAAAAGAGAACATGAAATTTGTTCTTACAGTTCTTCTCTGTTCATTACAATAAATTGTCCTATTATAGCAAATGGGTGCTTTGAAGTAGAGAGCCATGCCCTTCTCACCTTCAAAACTGGCTTACACGATCCTGGCATCCTTATTTCTTCATGGCGCGGTAAAAATTACTGCAACTGGAGCGGTGTCACGTGCAACGAATTATCAGACATGTTGTGAGACAATATTAGAAATCCATATGATAGAGATGATTTCGGTGGTCAATTTTATTGAGCATCTTATGCCTTGACTGGTAAGATAAATCCAAGTTTACTTTCTCGTCGGCATCTGACTCATCTTGATCTTAATAATCATAATTTCTGAAACTTTGTAATCCCAAAGTTCATTGGTTCCTTTGAGAATTTGGCTTATCTCAACCTCTCTTTATCTTTCACGACTTAGTGGCATGGTACCACTTCAACTTGGGAATATCTCTAACCTTCAGTATCTAAGCTTAAGCAACTCATATTCTTTATTAGCCACTAACAGCCACTCATGTCTTTATCATTTATCAAATCTGAAGTACCTTGATATGTCAGGTGTTGAACTAAGCAATACATTCGATTGGGCAACAATTACTAAGAGCATAGGCTAAAAACCTTGATTTTATCCGGCTGTTCTCTATCAACTATACCCAATGATCTATCTTATGTCAATTTAACATTTTTAATGTAACTTCATCTTTCATCTAATTCATTTAATACTACACTGCCGAATTGGTTGTGGAACCTCACTAGTCTTGTATATCTCGATCTAGAATATTTTGAATTTCATGGAAGCATCCCTCATGCTCTTGCCAAAATTTGACTTCACTAAATTACCTTTACTTAGGAAGTAATAACTTCGAGCACATGCTTCTTGAACCAATGGATAAGTTGCATAATCTAAGAAACCTAGACATGAGTTACTTGAACATAGAAGGAGATATTTTCAATTTGAAGAATGTGTTGAGATCATATGTGGTATAATATAGAGGCGGTGAATTTAAGATGCAACAACATTTCAGGAGATATATCTAGCTAGATTGCACAAATGAAGAATCTCCAAATTATTTACTTGGGTTATAATTTGCTCTCCAGCTATATAACTAGTGAAATAGGAACACTTACCCAACTGAAATTGCTATATCTTTCTAAAAATTCTCTATCCGATGTACTGAAGTTCATTTTGTTAATCTTTCAAATTTAAAGATTTTATAATTGTCCAATAACATGTTAACAATGAATATAAAAGATAATTGGGTGCCACCATTTCAACTTCAGACTCTTTATTTAGATTCCAGCAAAGGTAAGACCTAAGTTTCCCGATTGGCTACGAGGCTAAGCACAAATTTTGGATTTAGATTTATCCAACACAAGCATCAGTGGTGTCATACCCAATTGATTTTGGAATATATCGTCTCTAGAAGGTATTGGTTTGTCTAACAACAATATAACAGGCAATCTCCCTTCATCATTTCAGTTTAGTAAGCTACAAGCTTTCTATCTAGGATCTAATAAGATCAGTGACCCAATATCAAGTATTCCAAATACATTACATGATTTGGATCTTTCAGAAAATCAAACTAATGGTAGCTTCCCATATGAGGCATGCAACATGACAAATTTAGAATTGTTGGATTTGTCAAGTAATGCTATATCAGGGGAAATCCCTGATAATTGTTGGCATAACATTTCTAACTTGGAATATATTAATTTAGCCAACAATCAAATTACAGGAGAGCTTCCAGATTCCATAAAATCACTAGCACCGCTAACACACTTCGCAAAGTCTAGAATACTCTTTGAATCTTTATAATAATAATCTCTATGGAGAAATTTCATCAACCTTACAACAGTGCAAGGTTTTAGTTTTTCTTTCACTAAATATTTTTTTTGGAATAATTCTATCATTGATCGATAAACAATTGAAACAACTTATAGTTCTTCAACTACGGTCAAACCAGTTGAGAGGTTTCATCCCTCCAGAGCTTGGAGAGCTCTCAGACATACATATTTTGGATTTTGCTCATAATTCTCTGGTTGGTCCCATACCTAGTTCGATTGGTAACTTCTCTAGTATGAAGACAAAATCACAATGTAATAGAGGTGCTTTTTATTATACTGTGGAAACCTTATATATAAATATCACAGGAGAAATCCCAGAAATTATTGGCCGCATGCAATCTTTAGAATACCTGAATCTTTTGTTTAATAAGCTCTCAGGTTTAATTCTACAAGGATTGTCAAACTTATCCTCATTGCACAATTTGAACTTATTCTCATTGCACAATTTAATAAGCTCTCATGGAAGAATGTACTATATTTTGTTTTGTAAGAAGTGTCAAAATGTATAATATTTTGTTTTGTTATTAATTGTCTTATATTTTTATCCATGAGCAATGAAAAGAGTGAAGCAAAATCCTTCCTCTGGGATATTTTGAAGCTATTATCTGATAATAAATCATATAAATTTTGTTTTAAAATTTTTTTCATTCGATATTTTCAATCATTCTTTTCTTCATACTTTAAAATTCGGTATTTTTTTTCCTTCTCTAAAGTCCGGAAGAAGTGATAGCCCGTAGAGGAGCACTGCAGTTCTGCCAAAGTAGTATGAATCAATCAAATGAAAAAAAATTGCCCCTCTTTTTCCAACCATAAATGTTGAGCTGGTTTCCTCCTTATTTCAGCCTTCTGAGCCTAATTTACCTCAGTTTAGTAAAAAAAATTGAAATCGCTCTATTAGATTCCTCTGTTGTTCTAAGCGTTTGTGTAAAAAATCCTTAATAATTGCCGCTTTGGTTTCATGTAGTTTTGCCATGTTTTCTTCTGTGATGAAGACCTGGGTCAACATTTCAACTGCAGAAACATTACTTTCAAGTGTTCTTAATGGACTTGTTCATGTGCTTAGAGCAACTTATTATTCAGCAAAAAACATTTCCCTTGATAAAATAATTATTTGAGAGCCAACTATATTATGTTCAGAAACCTAACAAAAACTATTATTAACTACGACATCCATTCAAAGGGTAACTGTTGCTTTGGCATCACAAGCATCTTTTTTATAATGGATTGAACACACCTTGCGTTGCAGGATTTGGAGCTTCATTAACATCATTGCAATTATATTTCTCTGAGAGCGAAGGTACTTTTTTGCAATTTCAACGCTTTGGCAATACAATGTTAACAATACATATCGTTGCCAAACTATCATATAGAAAAAAAAATCATTTTCATTGACGATCTTTACGAAAAATGGCTGAGCAAAACTTAAAAGTTTGCCAGAACAGAAAATTCTCACAAAGAACGACATTTGAAAAGGAAAAAAAAGAAGAGATTTAGCAGGAGTCTTCGTATCTTGTGAAATTGCAGTTGCAAAAGTCTGCCAGACCAGAAACAGTGCGCTACTTGAACCCACCATAAATTTTTGGTGCATCTACCAGAGGCAAAATTACCTCAATAATCAACAAAACTGAAAAAATTAAACCTCCCACACCTAAGAGGATTAGCCCACAATAACAAAGCTCAAAAAATTAATGGTTTTGGAACAGATTTATTATAACCCTGATCATATTTGAAAAGACACAAAACTCGGGAATCAAAAAATATATCAAGGCTTGAGCAGAAGAGCGAGGCCGAATTTTGGGGCCCGATCCAAGGCCTTTGTGTCGAATTCACCAGAGAGAGTAAGGAAAGACTTGGGCTTGACCTCATGCTGAAGGAGAGTGGCGAGCTTTCCAGTGTTGTTGAGCCGGGCTTTAAATGTCGTCTGAGGGTCAACTGCACATGCGGTCCCCACTGTCAGAGAATTCTCATTTGTGGAGAGACGCCTTGTGATTTCAATCACTGCAGAGGCTCTATGGGACTCGCCCAAGTAGTGCAGATATGCAGCTTTGAGAGTGTCTCCCTTGTCAGCCCTGCATGACATGATGTGTCAGTTCCAAGACTAATTAAGTTGAATGTGGATGCAGCTTGATAGTTGGTACATCTACCATACCAGAAAACCTAACTGATAAGAGAATTTTATAAAGGATTGATGCACCACTGACTCAGGCTCAAATCAGCCAGGAGCACAACAGAACAACAATCACGTACAACTTGCAAAAAACACAACTGACAAACCAATATCTTACCATGAACAATTCCTAACCTCCAAACCAAAAGCAGGAAAAATTGAATTCTAAGACACTATCCTTCATCAAACACTTGGCCAGATTTAGCAAGACCATAAATCAAATTTGGCAGGGATATCAGCATGACTTAATTGGAGGGACATAAATCCCCAACCAAACCAAAGTGTAATCAAACCCCAAACCTGTGAACCTAATTCAAATAACACCAAGTCCCAAATTAGCAATTTCACATAGTTGGGCATGAAATCACATTTTTTTTCTGATTTTGAACATAAGAAAATAACATCATGATTTAACATGTTAACTGCTAAGTATAAAAAATGACATCATGATATAAGAAAATAACACCATTGTCACACTTCATTTCATTGTTCTTGTAGCTACACAAAAAAACAAACAGCCCAGAGCATAAATGCTGATGTGTAACAAAATAAAATTGATCCTAAATAAGATTAGTGAAATGACTAAAACTTACAGAACGACAGAGGTGATATAATCAGGCTTCGTCAGACCAAAACCAGCAGTATACTTTGTGAAACTCCCACTGCCTGTGTCATATGAGGCTTCACCCCCAACAGAAATCTCTTTGGTCCCAAAAGTAGAAGAAAATTCCACAAGAGGGTTTTGCTTTAGACTAAAAGCAGCAGTGAGACTCGCATGATCATGGAAATATTGCACCTCCAGCTACATGAACAAATTAAGAAATTCTTAGTTAGCCTACTATATACAATATAGTTTAAGGCCGGAATAATATTTTTCTAAAAACAATGTATGATGAATAAAATAAATCAAGTGTTTCACTTTAGCAAATCCCTGTGCATCCTCTGAACCTTTCTCTTAGCTCTCTACTTTTCCTTTAAAACAGTGTTTACATCAACCTCACATTGGTGCAATTTAGAAACGAACATTTTTAGCTGCTCAACAATGCATGCAAGAACTAAATCACGTCGTGCAACTTCTAAACCAGAACTCCTAAATCAGTATGATAGAAGGTGAAAAATTCTTTGCTTGTCTGTTTGCAAAATTAAACATTACGGAGTGATTGCAAAATTCTTTGCTTGGTTTGCTTGATAATGGTGAGAGTAAATTGATGCCCACCAGAGAGGTTTCCATGAACTGTACCAGTAAGGCACTAACTATCACCATCAACAAAATCAGTAGGACATTGTTCAAAAAAACTAGTTGCATCATAATAAAAACCATGCAATTTGCAGAACAGACAAAATAATTTGATGAAGTTATATTTATCACACCTTGCCAGAATTTACATCAGGAAGCTTGAGAGAAGTAATAGCCTTTGTGCAAGGAAAAATCTCAGGGATAGTTAAAGTCGTGGCAATCTACAATAACATAGGTAGGAAAGATCAGAGCTTCAGAATCAATAAGTTGAGATTAAAATGTATAACAGCCTTAGCAGGTGAAAACTCACATTTGAGTCTGTGTCAACTTTCACATCCAGAATGGCATTCTTGTACTTGTATTGTGAACCAATGTCAAGAGCATAGACATTTCCTTTCTTCACAGCAGTAGATGTTAAGCCCTAGATAATGAAAAGGGATTGAAGAAGCCTAAGTTACCTCATCATTTAGACTGCACATGATCTTGATCATTAAAAGAAGTAAATTAACAAAATCACTACTGGTCTAATCAACATTGCAGAGACATTAACTTCATTATCCAGCATCAGTAGTTAAGGTTCAAAGGCAGTATGCTTTATACTTCAGTAAAATTAAGGTGTGGTGTGATTGGATAAAAGAACAGCAATTGAGACAAAGAATGCAAAATATCTAACAAGCATTTGATATTTAGACCTAATACTGTGACAATTTAGCAATGAAGAATTTTCCCTGGTCCATAATAATAATGAGTTACAATTATACATCTTTCAATATAGTATAAAATCTCCAGTTAGAGGAAGATGACAGTTAATTGAGTAATGGCATAATTCTATCAACAAAATGTATGTAGGGATTAAATTTCACTAACATGGAATTAATAACTCATTTCTAATGTATGAACAAAATAGCATTTAAACTTTAAAATTAATAACCCATTTCTCATGTAGGCAGAGATAAAAAAAACATAGCAGAAATAATTGGAATTATATATTATTTACTCCAGAAAAATAAAAGTGAAGGGTATTTAGACATTCAAAATGCACCTCTAAATAAAATATACTTCACATCATAACAAATAATTTTAAGAAACTGCTATAAGATGATAAACTATGAGGGTTAATAATTTTCACAGGGTCACTTTTTGCACCTATCTATGCAAAAGAGTGCCAAACAGGATCTATGCAATAGAGTGCCAAACAGGACTAGTAAACCTCACACCTCTAGATGCTCCAGTAAATGGTTCATTCAAATCAACCATAAGTAAAACAAAATCATTTTTGAAGGGAGACGAACTGAACCTAGTAAAACTAAAAGATCAATGAATAGTGAATCCTTATGCTGCACATTAAGTAGGTTCACATTTCAGAATACTCGACTTAATCGACATCTATGATAAAATGCTGCTACAGACCTACAGTTACAAATAAAAAGAGAAGCGAGCAAAAGGAAAGAAGAGAACAATATCCAGTTCAGATAGAAAAATTCAATAGGAATAAACGTATCTTTCAATTAGATGGAAAGCAAGGAATTCTAGCATTCACTGAAGAAGAGCCGACGAGAGTAGTTAATCCTAGGTACAGTCACAAAAAGAATCGCACCGAACTATATCAAATCGAAATATGAGAAGATCGAGGGTTTTACCACTCCAGAGGCGCTGAGTGTAGCGATGGTAAATTTGTGGTCGTAGCTGTAGTCCTTGTTGAGCAGATCTGGATCGAAAAAACAAAAATATTACCTGAGATTAGTACTAGTAGTAAATCAAACACTTACGAAAATTTCTGATTTAAAGAGGATTTTCATTCTACCTTTTGCTTTCTTTCCGATATCGGAGAAAAGCCCTGGACCATTCATCGTCGCCGCGTAGAGAGAGCGGCGGCTAATTGGGATAGAGAGAAAGAAAGAGAAGAGAGTGAGAGAGACTCGGGGTTCCGGGTCGGGGTCGGGGTCGGCGTCGGCGTCGTTGGAGGGGGTGAAGAATCCTTTTGTTTCCCCTTTTCGTTCTCTCTTTTATGGGAGAAGGTTTTTTATCACAAATGTACAGCTCAGAATGTTCCTCTTCAAACATTAAATCACCTCCATTCAACGGATGTTTCCAGTTCTAAATCTTTGTTGTGAGTTGCAACTGGTACATAGAAATTTGTGAGCAGTGAGCAGATGAAATTTTTTTAAAGATCCAACTTTATTATTATATCTGTTTGCAACTTGAAAGGGTAGATGAAGTGATTTTCAAGGATGTCAGCTAGGCTGTGTAATTTCCATCTTCAAATTTCATATTACTGTAGTCACATTACAAAATAATAAAATACTAAAATACAAACTCGTCAGCCTTTGAACATAAATTGCAATTTTATTTTCATGAACCAATGAACACTGAACAGGTTTGAATTGGACTGGCCTGTTTTTTAAGGTGTCCCCAGGGTAGATATTGCATTAAACAAGGATTTATATTTCCAATCTGCTTTGATGAAAATCTAAAATAATTTCGATTTCATATTTTGGGTAAGATGTCAGGGCAACACTCAGCATGTTCATATACGGATATATATATTATGGCAAAACCAAACCAGACCGAGAAACTCGTCCGATCCGCTCAGATCTGCACTCGATCCGACCTGATTTTTTCAGAAAGACAAACTGATCCGACCCTGATCTGATCCGGACCCGAACGACCTGAAACCTAAGATGACCCGAGATCAGACAATCCGAAACCCGATCCGATCTGAACCTGAACGACCCGAAAATCCGAGATGACTCGAGATCAAATAATCTAAAATCCGACCCAATCCGAACCCGAACGATCCAAAACCTGAGATCAAAACCTGAAACTCAACCCGATCCAAACCCGAACGACCCAAAATTCGAGATAACCCGAGATTAGACAACCCGACCTGATCTGTGTACTGCATATATGTATCTAATTACTTTCAAATTATACCGTATAAATATTAAACTTCTCTTTATAATTCAACTTGTATTTGATTGTCAGTTTATTTTGAAGGGAGGTTAAGTTAAGCACGGGTTTAGATGAGGACTGGATTAAGCATGAGTTTCATAAACAATGATGGACTGTCAGTTTATTTTAACACAAATTAGTAAATAGTTTTATCAATATATCACGTACAAACAGTTTCATGTATAATTTTGATAATTTTAATTAAGATGCATATAATATATATATATATATAGAGTGGAGATAGCGTGAGATTAAGCATGAGTTTCATAAACAATTAAATTCTTTATATGAAAATCTAATAGATGCAAAAATTTGTCGTTTTGAGCTTTTTATTTTAACACAAATTAGTAAATAGTTTTATCAATATATCAAAAATTAAAAACGGCGACGTAAACGCTCCAAATTTTAGCATCCCATGAGATTTTCATATAAAGAATTTCATGTATAATTTTGATAATTTTAATTAAGATGCATATAATATATATATATATATATATATTCAAAATTTATACCAAAATAAAAAATACATTTCAAATCATAATAATAATGTCTATTAATCAAAATTTGTACGTTGTAAATGAAAATTATCATAAAAAATAATTTATGTTAATCAGAATTATCATAAGTAGCATATCTTCAATTTGTTAATAAAATGAATGAAGTATATCGACTTGGAACTGATTTGACTAGACCCAAATTAATTTATCATATCAATATTATTTGAAAAGTCAAATTGATTATAACATAATTGATAATCTACACCTAACATTGTCTAAAATAAATTTCTGAATTTTTTTTTAAAGTCTAACAATCTGAAATCCAACCCGACCCGAAATTCAACCCGACCCAAATAAAACATCACAAAAAAGAACCCGACCCGGCCCGGCCCGGCCCGACCTGAAATAACCCGAAACCCAAAACTATCCGATATTAAATAACCTGAAATCTGACCCAATTTGGACTCAAATGACCCGAAACTCGAGATGACCTGAACTACTAAGAACTAAAACCCGACCCGAAATGATCCGAAACCTGAAAAAACCCGACAACGTTCAACCCGAACCCGACCCGACCCGTGAACCTTTTTAGTCAAACTTATCCAACCCGCCCGAACCCAAATCCGAACCCGAACCCGAACCCGACCCGCCCGCCCGATTGCCACCTCTACATATATATACTTCGTTCTGTGTTAATTCAGAATTAAGCATAAAAATTGTTTTATCTGCAACGACAGATATATAAGCTGTTTTTCATCAGTGCTATATTAGCCCTTTATTAAAGTGACAAGGTATATCTTCATAAGAGATTTTTCTGTCCAGTTAAGGATCATTTATGGACAACACATGCTTTAAAAATCTTGCAGGGCTCCTCTATCAAATATATAATATTCTTTAAACTTACGATACATAAATAAATATAATTCTTTAAGAAATTTTGTTTGTAATAAGACACACCGCATGATTTTAAGTGAATTAAATGATATATCCATTTTGATGAGATGAGGGGGGAAAGAAGTTGAAGATGGACAATCAGTGAATAATGAATAAAATTTTCTGTGCTTTTTGTTTATCATTTTTTTTCTTTACCTGGGAGTCTTTGGAGTTGGAAATAAATAATAATAATGCCTAAAGAAACATACATTAAATTAGGAGCCTTTCCAAAAAAAAAGTACTAAAAGAGAGTTATCTTTTAAACTTTTTAAATATATCATATCATTACTTTTTTATATCATTAATTTTATTTAAATTTTTTCTACTGATTCATATATAATTTTTTTCTCCTCATTTAAAATAATATAAATAATATATTTAAGGTGAAACTTAACTCTTATAATGATTTAACTTTCTTTATATAATCATTTTATAGATTATATGTATTTAATTATATTATTGTGCGGGTGCCTTTGAGCCGTAGTTCGTAGTTCGGGGTTGGAAATTGAATCACAACCAAACAATATAAAAATAAAAAATTATATATGTTCAGTTCCACGATTTGTACTGGGCATATTTGTGAAATTCTGACAACATGATTTCAACGACATAGTTTTTATATTTTAGTTCTGCATGTATAATTCCCCAAATGCAGTATTTAAGCCTGTCTAAGTTCCATCAGAAAGAAAAAAAAAATTGATCGACCGTTGACCGTATCTCGCTTTTACCACATTCTATCCAGAGCATGACACAGTGGAAGAGAACCTTACAAAGATGGCAATTACGACAACTATCCATTCTGTACCATAGCTCTCAACAAGCCATGCATTTACAATTTGCATCAAAACCAAAAATTCAATGAGCCAGCTTCTGCTAGATCAGATGCGAAGGTCTTCTATATCAGTTAGAAGGCTTGCACCCCCGGCTGCTCTCTGCTCAGAAAGGTTAACCACCAACTGGCCACATGCACCGCTTATATCCTGACCCATTTGCTGCCTAATTGTAGTTCTGATGTTATAGACGCCTCTCAATATCTTCTGAAATTTCTTCACATTTTGATCCTTGCTTGTTTTGTAGTTACTGGAGGTACCGATGGGGTTGAATGGTATCAAATTCACAACCTGTGAATATAAAATAATCAACATAAATTATACAAAAATTTCAGATTTATGCAGTGCTGAGGAACAAAAATGACCTACCGATTTAAGATTTTCGAGAAGCTTCCCAAGCTGATGGGCATGCTCCTCTTGGTCATTCACCCCATCAAGCATTATATACTCGACAAATACTTTTTGATCGCTGCAATATGAAAGAATAAAACTGAAGTCATTTTTTTCAAATAGATTATTAGAGGCCTTCCCCCTTTATGTATTATGTTGTGACCATATATGAGTTAGTTTGGGTCAATAGAAAAATATTTAAAATAAAACATCGCCCCGAGTTGATATATACTTCACTCAATAGGTACAAGTTTTGATATACTTGAGATGTTTAAATAAATTTCTAGAACTTCTCAACAGGAGAAAAAATTGAAAGCCACGCCATTTAATGAAAACAAGTCCATTTACAAGGATCCGACAATTAATACAAAATACACCTATTTATAAGGTGGCGCTTTTACTTCACTGGTAGCATTCTGCTTTCAGTACAAACCCAACTTGATCATCTTCTTTAAGGAACTTCGAATGAAAACAAAAGTTTGTGAAATACAAAGGCAAATTGGTACTTTTTGAAAATCTAACCAGGGATTGACAGGTACCATACAAAAATGTGAGCATGACATATTCACCTGCTAGCTTGGTAGGACAGTAAAGCATCCATAAGTTTTGCGAGAGGAAAAGCTCTAGCAGCTGGCATTATCTGACAACGTACTTCCTGATCAGGTGCATGGAGTGAAACAGCAAGGTTCACATGTGGCAGGTCATCATTAAATTTGTTAATGGCATGTATGATTCCCACCTAAATTAAAAGACATGCACAAACTGAGAATTCTGTTGTTTGACCATGAACCACCAATGGGCTTCTATAAAAAAAAATAATAATAAACAGTACAAGTTGAATAATTGATTAATAAGTACACTCAATATTACAATTAAAAAAAAAGCAGAAGGTTACACTGACAAAAACTCTGCTAGGTACTATCCAGTACATATCATGAACTACAATCTTAACCACTCACGAAGTAACTTGCCAGTACAAACAATGAATAAAATTTTACCACAGTTTGTTTTAATCAACTTACAGTTGATACAGTAATTCTCTTAGGTGAAAGTTGGAAAGGAGGTCCTGTCATTATCTTGATTGCTTCTACCAAAGCATTGTAGTTGTTCAATGGTTCTCCCATTCCCTGATAAGAAAAACATGTCAAGACTCATCAATAATATGAGATGAAAAAGAGAAGTTGGAATATAAATGAACTTTAAGCATAAAGTTGACAGCATAAAACAATCAACAACGGTAGCACTCTCTCTTGCTAATAAGTTTCTATACTAAGGCTTCACAAACAGCAAAAAAATTATCTATTAGAGAGTCATTCAACCAAACTATAATAAGACTTGCATAAAACATTAACCCAAAGTCTACAACCATTTTTCTTCACAGGTGATTTCCGACAATTGTAATCAGCTCGATAGTTTAATATCAACCAATATTATTCATAATAAAAAGATCACTATGAATCTAGCAAAAGATGGTGTCATAACTCATAAGACTAATTGCATAAAAACCCAATCAGGGTTAAAAGAAAATTATTACCATGAAGACCACATTTCGAATTTTTGAGAACCGGTTTGCATGCACCAGCTGCTCTACAATCTCTCCTGATGAAAGATTATTCTTAAAGCCCATACTCCCTGTTGCACAGAATTTGCAGCTCATCTTGCAGCCTACCTGAATAAAAATGCAAATGGGAGGATTTTATGGAAGGCACCAATACAGTGAATTTACTCTAATTTTGCTTACTTTTGTAATGTATAATCAACTTCATAATTACGTTGAAAATACCATACCTACGGAACAAGGAAAGACATTAGTTTGTGCACCATTACCTTCACCAATTTTGGTCAGGCCCGAGACCAAGCCACATGAGAGAAAGTTCTGTTTCCATACTACTAAAATAAAATTTACTGAATTCTTGCTCAAGTCGATTCAAATGTGACTTCATTAATTGCTAATATATTAATATTTACTGCCCTTATTTTCCAAAGCAGCCATTCAAAAACATGATAACATTAAAGTCACAAATACTATCAGTGTACAAAATACAGTACTAAAAAAATTAAAATATATATATACCTGAGAAGAGATGCAAAGTGTAGATCTGATGCCTCCTGGTCGTGGCTTCCCATCATACTTGCCAAGTCTACTATCATATCTCATGATTACAGCTTCCACAGAATTACCATTCTGACAATAGGATATGAGAATAATGATCTCTAATTATTAAGAAAGAAAATGGGCACTCTAGATATGCATAAAATCCAATGTAAGTTAAACATCATAGATCCTCACAGATATCCTACATTCAATTTGAATGTGAACTAATTGATTCAAAAGGATAACAACACACAAGCCAAAAATTCAGACATAATACTGTACACTTGCTGTTATGACTTTTTAAGATGTTAAATTATTGAGCCTCAAAAAATAATAATGATAATAAAGAAAATGAGAAGTTACGAAGCCAGAAATCAGGGCAGGGTTACGGTACATTTAATTATAGAGCTAATATGACCAATTTAACTAAGGCACACAAGATTTTCAAGATTTAAGCAAAGAAAACATGATCAAACGGGCACATTATCTCTAATTCCCACCGGAAAACCCTGCAAACCAAAAGATATACAATACAAAAAAGAAAAGATAGACGAGTACCTGGAGGTTAATTAGAAGCTTGGTGGTGACCCGGTCGTTTGAATCAACGGCCGAGGAAATATTTGAGGTCAGGGAGCGAAACTTGGACCGGAGAAGAGGGTACGCTGCCGAAGGGAGGGAAGCAATGCTATCAATGTCGCAGTTAGGGTCTTGGAGTACATGCCTGGGAAACAATTCTAGATGAGAAAAACCCTAGGTTTGGACAGAGAGAAAGTGAGAAAAGAGTAAGAAAACATACTTCCAGATGACAGGGATGAAATGATCACTGATGCCAGATTTTTCGAACTCCGCGCGAAGAGGTCCATAATCGAAAATCGAGTGAATCGCCATGAGTGGATAGTGGCGGCCAATGAAGACTGGAGAGTATCAGATGCTACGGACTCGAGAGTAGAGATTGGAGGGACCCGGATCCGCTGCCGCGCAGCACCGTGCAGAGAAGCACGTGGTCCGTTCGATCACTTCGAGATTCGAGTTAGTACTTTGAGATTCGAGTTAACACGAATCTCAAAGTGATAGAAGTGCTGCGCAATCTGGTTCCGAGATTGGAGGCCGTCGTTTTCGTCGAATTAGCTCTTGGGAAAGAGACAAATCACTAAATCGAACGTTGCTCGTGTACGGTTAGCTTGTGTTTCATCGGAACTTTTCATTTGTGAGTTGACTTGTGACATCAAAAACAACGCAAGGTTAACATTATTCTGGTTTTCTCGTACTATTCTCCAATTAATCCTTTACGATGCCAGAGTGGCCTCAGCTCAAAATTTCATCTAAACAGTCCACGAAACAATGATGTCAAAAAAATAAAAAAAATCCAATATAATTTCATACTTGCAGGAGCCACCGAGCCAGGAGCTACTGTGGAAATTATACAGAAGATTCAAGATTGTCATTGTATACGTAATCATGATTCCCAGGGTAAGATAAGGAAATAAAAATAGAAAAACAAATATAATTATCCTTAAAAGAATCTTGGAGGGAGTAACATAAAACTCTTTAACACAGCATTTGCAAAAGCTCGATGTTAATTGCAATAAACTTCAAAAATATGACTAATAAGAGCTTGCGAGCTACGTGAAACTTGATTTCCACATAACAAAACCTAGAGCTAATATTGGAGATGAAACCATGCTAGAACAAAAAAAAGGTTCTTCCAAATACATTGGCACCACGATCATAATCACAATGCAAGCAATTCTTCGATTTTTGCAATCTGCTCGTCTTCGTTAGTCGGGCTCTGGTTCGCCTCTTCATACTTATCATGTTTCCACCTGTCCGTTTGTTGCCCAGTTGCCTGTTGCAGCTGATTCCCACCTCTGAATCTTGCACTGCTGAATCTCTCCCGGCCCCTTGGTGGGCCCCGACCCCTAAACCTATCCCTCTGGTCACTTCTGGGTAGCCAATTCCCATTTCTGTTCCTGTTTCCTCTGTTAAATACTACATCCCTCCTACCAAACCTATCACCCCACCTGGACCTGGATATATCGTCTCTGGAAGCAACTCTATCATCCCTCCTACCAAATGTATCATCCCTGCTGTCCAGTTTTTTCTCATCGCCTTTTACTGAATGCGACAGATTGTGTTCTTCTTTGTTCAGCTTTTTCAAACCCAACTCAGGTTCTGGTGGCATTTTCTTTTCAGATGGTGGGGCTGAGTCCTGCTTGGAAAAACCATCATGACCACATATAGAATCATTTTTTTTCTCAGTGGCATGTTTCACATCAATCTCAGTGTTGTCATCCGATTTCTCACCAGATTTGTACTCCTTGAGGTTGCTCCTCGTGTTATCTTTTAAACAAAGCAAAAATTCAGTATAGTGCCATAGAGAAACAGGATATTTATAACCAAGCCAAATTCTGCATGCATCTATAGTGTTCCAGACTGAAACTTCATTAGAATTGGTAATTTTGAATGAATGTTGTTTTAAGTTATACAAGCTTACATATGATAAATTCCAATTTAATATATTTTATTTCTAATCTTTTTAGTTATTCTGAGCCCGGTCTGCAAGCTAAGGATGAATGGCCTGAGGTATAGTTGCTTATAACCTATTGAAAGGGACCCATGTTGCAGTTTCCATTTATTCTCCAATTGATTTGTACAAGTCATTTACCAGTACCAGGTATGGATCATCCACAGCAACATGTGAAATGAATTGTTAATACAGACAGTATCTTCAGGGGCAGTTTTCATATGGCACCCTTATTATCCAATATACCACTACAACCCTGAAGAATGATAAATACCACGTACAACAACCCCAATCACTGGGAACATCAAACATTCTGCAAAAAAAGAACACTACAATTCTCTGTTTCTGGTTCTCTTCTCAACATGTCAATGCTCTCCTCTCCAACTTATTACGCTTTATGTAACTGAGAAAGAATCTAGGTAAAGCTTAGGTACATTTCAAATAAATTCAAGGTCTATCAGATATTTCCTGACCTTCAATAATACAAAATATTTTCAATTTTTTCAGGGTATACATGCCATTATGAGGTTTTGTAGAGCAGATACATATTTCTCGTCCTCATGTAAAGTCAATGATTGTTACCGTACCAGCATCATGTCGAACATGGATCTGAACAACTTGCCCAGAACTCCCGCGGTCATCATGCTGTATATACACAAGCATAGGCAGCCCAAAACATTTCTTTTAATTACAACATTGCACTTGAGGCACACAAATCGACATAGTATCCCACTACATGAGGAAAAAATCATGATGCTTTTTTCTCACAACATAATTAGTTGTTAAAAATTGAGACAAATAATTTTGCAGTCTTGGCAATTAAAAAAGAAGAAAAAGAAATGGTAGTTTAGGTAAGTGTATGAAAATATAAATTGTATAACACAAAGGAAACACCATCTAGCACAAAAAATGAACTATTAATAGATCCAACTAACTTAAAATTGTACTGTTGAAAGAAAAGATTGAATCTTTGCTGACAAGATCATGAAGATAGGTAATCATATGAATAGCAATGGTACAGAAGATGGGCTTTCATTTACCCTTTAATTAGGCCACCAGCAGGTACTGACAGTGGTTTTTGTTTATTCAATTGTGGCAGGTACTGATAGTGCTATTTGTTTATCTAATTGGGCATTTCAAATTTTAATGCCAAAAGAAAAACCACAAACAACAACATCATTTCTAATAATTACAAAAGATTGCAACAGAGTGGCAAGTTAGAGACCTGCAAGTAGATCTTGGACCGAGCAAACTCTCTGGGGTCAGGACGTAATCTGTTCTCATCAGAACCAGCATTGTTTTTTGTTTCGCTGCTATCTTTTAAACCATCACTAGACCTCTTTGCCTCGGTGCTTTTTATATCTCTTGTCCGCTCGACCTCTCTTGCACTATTCCTATGCCTTGAGTCACGACCAGATAAATCAGCAGCACTGACATCTGGAATCCTTTTTTCATCTCTTTCTCTGCTTCTTCTGAACTTCTTCGGACTACAAAACCATATCAAATTAAGAATGAACAACAAGGATTGAACCAAGTGATACTGTCAATTCAGGAACAGTGCAATATGGATACAGGTACGATCGAATAATCGAATTAATCAAACGGATAAAGAGAGACAGAGAGTAGAACCTGGGCTCTCTCTCCCGTCGGGAACTACGGCGCCTGGAGTAAGAGTCTCGATCGTCACTCCGATCCATTCCTCGCTTTCTCTCCTCTCTCACCACCATCGGATAAACCTATCGGATTAGGGTTTGGTACCGAGAATTAGTGAAAGCCCGAACTGAATTCTTTCTTTGTGGGTACCTCTCCAGTCTCCAGTCTCCATCTTGTGTTGTCATCTCGATCAAAGACTGATCCGTGGGTCCAAGAAGACAGACTAGCGGGCTGCAGCCTGTGGTTGCTTGCAAGCCCAAACAAATTTTGGAGACAAAGAAGTATTGTTAAGAGGCCGGGTTATATTAGAAACTGTCATACTGCGGTTATTTTCGTGTTTTTATTTAAAAAAAATGAATGAAAAACATGTCCGAGGGCCGGGGCCGGGTGCGGGGGGGGGGGGGGCGGGGGCGGGGGCGGGGGCGGGGACGGGGACGGGATTAATATATCCTCTGTTTTGTACGGGTAGAGATACGGATATCTTATCGGATATGGTATGGATATGGGCACGGTGATATAAAAAGTTAATAAATACATAAATATATAATAATAAAATATTTTCTATATAATATATAAATATAATTTATTATTTTATAATAAAAATTTCTTTAAAAATTTGAGATGAGTTTATAATTTATCAAGCAATTAACAAAAAAAATGACAGTGGTAGAATTTTCTTAAAAGTGAATAAAATAAAGAAAAAAAAACTAATTAGATTGTATTTAAGACGTATTAGGGCACATCAGAGATGTATCAGGACATATCGGAAACGTATCAGAACACATCGAGACGTATCGGAGGTATATCGGGACGCATCAGAGACACATCGAGACGTATCGGAGGCATATCGAGGCGCATCAGAGACATATCCAAAACATATCAAAGACGTATCGGGAAGTATTAGGACGTATAAGGGTGTATCGAAGATCGAATACACTGGTCAAAGTGAATAAAATAATTTGATACATCACGTGGTGTATCGGATTAGCACCCGAACCATATCGGACGCACATCTGTATCAAACGTGTACCGATATTTGTTCGGTAAGTTAAAAAAGTATCCGAGTACATAGCTCTACGTGCAGTGTCATCCTTCCATTAAAAAGAAAACGATCAGATTTAGATTTTTAAGTATTTTAGTTCGGACATCACTTTACATTGTAAAATACTATAAAAATATATGGATTCCCAGGGACGGAAATCAATCATCTATGTGTATAAAAGTTATAAAAAATAATTATATTTGTATGTAAATCATCGATTGATTCTCCGCAGTTTATTTTAATCATTTAATATCTTGAATCCTGTGAATTCACAATTTTTATATTCATAACCTAACTCTGTCCTGCATATTCTCATTTGATTCATCAAACAATTCTAGAGGCCAGGATTTTATTAGATTCCGCGGGACGAAATTAAAATATCAAAGCCAACTTCAATTTTGAGCTCGACGACAGATAAAACTTGATCCCGTGTATAGTTAGCATGTATTATCTTTTCATCTTCAAATTTTTTTATTAAAAATAATATATGTCTAGCATAGTGATGCTGGGTCTCATTTCTTCAAGGGGTGACGCAGATTCAGATCCCGAAAGAAGCATATGAAAAATAATATATATTGAAATTATTAAGAGATTTATTTTAAAAATAAATATAGAAATAAATAATTCTTCAACTGTGGTATGTATTTTAATTTTAGAATTTTTTTTTAAAAAAGATAAGATCCATCACAAGTCAGAAGTTCAGAATTATATACATCTATGATTCTGTTCGACTTCAACTGCCTCTTGTTCTTTCTATGCCAATTTAACTTGAGAAAAATTTTAAGTACAGTTTTGTTATTTGCTTTCTTTTTATTTTATTTCCGTTTTCCTTTTCTTGCTCGCAAAAAGGCTTTTAAAAATTTCTTAAGTAGCACCATTGAAATAATATTTTGGCTCTGCCACCGGTTACAAAAATTACGATTTTTCCAAAAAAAAAACGATCTTACAAAATAAATATTGGAGTGATCAAGAGTTTATTATCTTAAAAGAAACTGTACTTTATATATTTAAAAAATATATCTTACAAAACAGATGCTGGAGTGAAGAGTTTATCGTCTAAAAAAACATCATACATTACAATATTTCTTGTTTGGAAATGTACATTTTTTCTGTCTCCAGTCTCTATTATATTTGAATCGTACAAAGAATAGCGCAATAATAGAGGAATTGAGAATAACAAATGAGGATAGTGAAAAAATAGTGATTTTTCAGTTAGCGTGAGGATAGTAAAAAAGTGATGTTATTCCGAATGATAGAAATATTATTTGGATTGTTTGTTTAAAATAGTAATGGAGAGTTGAGAAAAAACAATTATTTCATCTCTCTCATGAAATAGTGGATTTCATCTCTCTCATGAAATAGCGGAATAGTAGAATAGTAATTATTTTCATTGTTTCAAAATAACATATTTGCATTTGAAATTTTGAATTCACAATTGTTATTTTCTGCTATTCTTATATATTTAGTGGGCACGCATGTTCTTATATATTTAGTGGGCATGCATGCGTGAGCATGACCTTTCGAAGCTAAATTAAGTAACATATTTCAGATATAAAATTGGGAAAACGATTGATATGGAAGTGCACTTTGTTTCGGAAACGATGACATATACAATTTCTCATTTTTTTCAACGGCTTGAGGAAATATTATTTGTGGTTGTGCAGGGGTACACCCCAAAGTGATGAATTTACCAAAACGATTAAGTACCAAAAAACTATCCCATTTATCTCAACCTCTAATCAAAATAACTCGAATCTATATATAGACTTCCATTAGATGGATTAAGACAACGGCTTCTTTTCTATTTCCCTCGGTGTGGCATGCCACTGACAGATTTTACTCGGAATAAAACAGTCCGTAGTAACTAGTAACCCTCCAGTCCCAGTGTCATGAACTCGCAACATGAATTACCTTTAGTTCTCGACACAGAAGATCAAAGAAAACTCAACAACTTACCATCTTTATTCTTTGACCATAATTTCAAGTCAATTTTGTGAAGACATGAGTCGTTGCCACGAACCCACGACCTATATATATACTGGGATCGGAAACTTCAATGGATTTCGCACAACACGCAAAAATTTCGTGTATTTTTCCTGCTTTTTTTGCATTCTTTTCAGATGGAAACTTCTTTATAGTTTGCCTCCGTTCAAATTCCTCGCGCTTTCGGAAGGAGTTAGTCTATATACAGAGGTGATTTCTCAAGAGGAGGGAGATAGATCGACGAATTTCGGGTACTTTCACTTTTAGCGAATATGGAGAATTACTTGAACGAGAATTTTGGGGGAGTAATGGCGAAGAACTCGCCAGAGGAGTCGCTCCAGCGATGGAGAAAGCTGTGTGGAGTGGTGAAAAATCCGAAGAGAAGGTTCAGATTCACTGCTAATTTGACAAAGAGATCCGAGGCTGCGGCCATGAAGCGTTCTAATCAGGTCCTTTTTCAAGTCACGATCAAAATTTTCTGACCATATGCTGTTCTATTCGTTTTGTTTGACTTCAGCCCTGGTATAGAACATTTGGAAATTGGTAAGCTGGAGATCACCAACTGAAATTAAAAAAAAATTCCATATAATTTAGTAGTCAATTTGGCAAACTGGATATCATCAAACGGGATATTAATTATCTTCTGGTGTTCGATCAAGTTTGCAAAACTAATTAGCATTTCAAAAGGCTGTCCGCCTTCTTCTTATTAATTTTTTTTAAAAAAAAAAGATAAACGATCATGGTTCCATTTTATCGGTTTCATTGTTAGCTCTGTAATTTGATTTAACAGGCTTATGTCTGCTAATACTATTTTCCTGAACTAGTTGTGCATAATCCTCCTATTTTTTTTTTCTTCTTTGAGAAAATGAAATATATGAATAAGGAGAGGAAGTTTCAAAAATATATGGCAGGGATCCTCAAAAATGAAAATTGCTATAATGCTACTGAACTGATCTTTCAAGTTTAATTCTCAGGAGAAACTGCGTGTTGCTGTGCTAGTTTCCAAAGCTGCTCTACAATTTATTCAAGGTATACTCACAAGTTACATGTTAACCCAAATTAGGTCCTTCTCTTGCATGCCTAAGGGGAGTACATTATGATTTTACTGGTATATTTGTACATTGTCCATTGATTTTACTGATCATGAGAGCATTTTTTGCTTTCAATATTTTGATTTCTGTCCTCTTGTTTCTTGTTTCTTTTTCGTTCTTCTTTATTTTGGTGTACCTGTGTGGCCTGGGCAGCAGGGAGGGGGAGTGTATTAGACAAATTAAAGGGAACATGGATTCCAATATTGGACTTTGCTCTAGGAGTAAACTGATCAATTCTTTATTTTTAGCACACTGCCTACTGTACATTTGTGCCCGATTATACTTACCTGCTCTGCTCCCAGCTACTTGTATAGTTATGTACAGTTTGGTTTACCACAAAAGAATAGTAGCATCTGTCAGTTAATCAATTTACATTCGATTCTCCTCTCATCCAGGTCTTGTACACACTGACTACACTGTGCCAACTGAGGTAAAAGCTGCCGGCTTTGAGGTCTGTGCCGATGAACTGGGCTCGATTGTTGAAGGCCATGACTTAAAAAGGCTACGCACCCATGGTGGTGTCCTCGGCCTTGCCAACAAGCTCGCCACTTCAACATCTGAAGGCATCTCTTGCTCTGAAGATTCCCTTTCTCGTCGTCAATCAATCTTCGGCGTGAACAGATTTGCAGAGAGCCAGTCACGTAGCTTCTGGGTGTTCGTTTGGGAAGCACTTCAAGACATGACACTCATGATTCTAGGCATGTGCGCATTTGTTTCCTTAATTGTTGGTGTAGCCACTGAGGGCTGGCCAAAGGGGGCCCATGATGGCCTTGGCATTGTTGCAAGTATTTTATTGGTGGTGCTTGTCACTGCTACGTCAGACTACCGGCAATCCCTCCAGTTCAAAGATTTAGATAAGGAGAAGAAGAAAATTTCTATCCAAGTTACACGCGGCGGTTACCGCCAAAAGTTGTCAATCTATGATTTATTCGTTGGTGATATTGTCCACCTGGCTATTGGTGATCAGGTGCCCGCTGATGGCCTTTTCATAGATGGGTTCTCAGTTTTGATCAATGAATCGAGCTTAACGGGTGAGAGTGAACCGGTTGTTGTGAACAATGAGAACCCTTTTCTGTTATCGGGCACCAAGGTGCAAGATGGTTCATGCAAGATGCTGGTCGCAACTGTTGGCATGCGTACACAATGGGGGAAGCTTATGGCTACCCTCAGTGAAGGTGGCGATGATGAAACACCTTTGCAAGTCAAGCTCAATGGGGTAGCCACTATTATTGGCAAAATTGGTTTGTTTTTTGCTGTGGTAACATTTGCTGTTTTAGCTGAAAGTCTATTCAGGCGCAAGTTTCTAGATGGTACCTACTTCTGGTGGACAGGTGATGATGCACTTGAACTTCTAGAATTCTTTGCAATTGCAGTTACAATTGTTGTGGTAGCGGTGCCAGAGGGGTTGCCGCTTGCCGTAACTCTGAGTCTGGCTTTTGCTATGAAGAAAATGATGAATGATAAAGCCCTGGTGCGACACCTGGCAGCATGTGAGACTATGGGATCTGCAACTACTATTTGTAGCGACAAAACTGGTACATTGACCACCAACCACATGACAGTTATTAAGGCTTGCATCTGTGGTAACAGTAAAGAGGTTAGTGACCCCAAGGAAGCTGTTCGCATGTGTTCTAGTTTTCCTGACAAGGTAATCAAATTACTATTGCAGTCAATTTTTACAAACACTGGTGGTGAGGTTGTGGTGAACCATGATGGTAAACTCGAAATACTTGGTACACCAACTGAGACTGCTATACTAGAGTTTGGATTATCTCTTGGTGGAGACTTCAAGAAGGTGCGTCAAGAAGGGACACTAATCAAAGTTGAGCCCTTTAACTCTAATAAAAAGAGAATGGGGGTTGTGTTACAATTAAATGAGGGAGGTTATCGGGTCCACACCAAAGGTGCTTCAGAGATTATTCTAGCTTCCTGCAACAAGTTTCTGAACCATGAAGGGAATGTTGTTCCACTTGACGAAGCTACCGTAAACCAACTTACAGGAACAATTGAGACTTATGCCAATGAGGCACTAAGAACTCTCTGCCTGGGCTACATGGAACTAGAAGGTGGTTTCTCAGCGAATCAACCGATACCAGAAAATGGGTACACTTGTATTGGTATAGTTGGTATTAAAGATCCTGTACGACCCGGTGTTAAGGAGTCGGTTGCCATTTGTCGGTCAGCTGGCATTACTGTCAGAATGGTAACAGGAGATAATATTAATACTGCAAAGGCGATTGCAAGAGAATGTGGCATATTAACTGATGATGGGCTTGCAATCGAGGGCCCAGATTTCAGGACTAAGGCTGAGGAGGAGATGACGGCTCTAATCCCAAGGCTCCAGGTATGTTTTAATTATTACCGATAAGTTGGAATTTTATTCCTAACAAGAATATCATTTGAATATTTGGTTTGCGAAATTCCCTATGGCTAAATTTTAGAGTAATTATAGTGTACATTCAACTTTTATGGTACATCCAATCTTTGCGGTACAATTTTAAGAAATAATGTTCAAATGAGAAAAATAAAATTATAGATGTATTTCTAATGGCTTAGATAGAATGAGTATCAAATTTGAAATAATTCAAAGTTTGATTGGTTATTCATCACAAAATCATTGAATCTCCATCTTTAAAATTTTAAATTGTATGATGGAAAGAAAGAAAAATCTCTTTCATATTGACTAAAACTAATTACATATTATATCTAAGTAATTTGAAATACATCTATCATTTTTGATTTCTTCGATTTGAGCAATATTTTTCAAAAATATTATCACAAGAATTGAATGTACAATAAAAGTTGGATGTACACTAAAGTTATTCATTTATTTATATTTCCTCCATATATGAAATACTTAGGGTGACTCGATCATTACTGTTTGTGAACTTAAAATAGCAACCTGTTGTTAGTTGCAAATTTGTTTGGGTTACTTTATGCACATGGAGCAATGAACTTTTTTTGTTTAGCGTATATACTTTTGATGGTCTATCCCAGTTTATTTGGGACTAAAGGCTTTGTTGTTGTATGCATTAGTGCTCATGGTTAATACCTTGCTCTAAGTATGTTTGCCTTATGTAGAGTTTGGTAGCACTTTGAAAACATTTTTTTTCAATCAAAATTAGCACATTAGCATTGTCTCTTTGGCAGGTACCATACTCGCTGCAGCTTTTATTTGACTTATTTCATGATATGATAGGTTATGGCTAGGTCTTCACCATTAGACAAGCACACATCAGTCAAGTACCATACTCGCTGCAGCTTTTATTTGACTTAATTTTCATGATATGATAGGTTATGGCTAGGTCCTCACCATTAGACAAGCACACATTAGTCAAGCATCTTCGCAACAATCTTAATGAAGTTGTGGCGGTGACTGGTGATGGTACAAATGATGCACCAGCTCTCCACGAGGCTGATATTGGGCTTGCCATGGGTATTGCAGGGACAGAGGTACAGTCATATATTTGACTTTATATGCTCCTGTAGCATGCCCTTTTTTTGGTGAGGAAAGTACTTAGAAGACCAGAATATCTTTTGAAGTATACATTTGTAAACAGACCAGTAACAATTTATGTGGTAGAGACTAGAGAGTTTATTCAAGCTAAGATACCCTAGAAATCAACTAGGCCAAGTACTATTTGTAATATGTAGAAATTTTATCTCTTCTTGGGTATGTGATCCGGCTACCGTGTGGTTTTGCGTAACTTTTTTTGTTCTTGAATTCTTATGAAGGTGGCGAAAGAGAGCGCGGATGTCATCATTTTAGATGATAACTTCTCGACCATCGTGACAGTTGCAAAGTGGGGCCGATCAGTGTACATCAACATTCAAAAGTTTGTTCAGTTCCAATTGACTGTCAATGTAGTTGCTCTGATAGTTAATTTTACTTCAGCTTGCATTACTGGTAAAACACCAACCCTCATCTCTACTAACAATAATTTCCTTTTAAGATTTTCATCTAATTATGAAATTATCCTTCTCATATGGACCACCAACTTCTGACAGTATCAAATTGGCCTTTATCGATATACCAAAGAAGACATATTTCTTAATTTATGGGATGGGATGGGTATCAGTGTAGTAGATTTGTGGGATGAGATGAATATATCTAAGAATACAAAGTTTCTCTCATCTGAACAAGTTCCTTTTTGGTATATTTATCATGAATTATAAAAATGTGGCTTATTATTAATGAGCTAAAAGTATAAAAAAAATTCTGCAAAGGACTTCTATGATTGGAATTACCCAAAAAGGCCCCTTCAATTGTTGCATGATATTCTATAATGTCAAGTCACCTCAAATGTTGGCATCTTTTGAGGTTTTTTGTTCTCAATCTAGTAGTTACTTCAGAACAGAATTCATTATCAATTTATGGAAGTAAAGGTTTTCATGATGAGAGCATCAAGATCTGATACTAATTATTTGCAGTTTTCCATTTGGGTAATAACAAATATTTTGCCATATGCCATATTACTGTCTAAATTAATCTTTTATTTTTCTACACAAACTTTCTCTATGATTTTGCAATGCATACTCTCCCATAGCTTGATCCCTCTTTAATCTTTTTGTTCTCTACAGGGAGTGCACCTCTAACTGCTGTGCAATTACTTTGGGTTAACATGATCATGGACACACTTGGTGCTCTCGCACTGGCAACTGAGCCACCGCACAAGGACTTGATGAAGCAGACCCCAGTTGGCAGGGGTGGTAACTTCATTAGTAATGTGATGTGGCGAAACATTTTTGGCCAGTCATTTTATCAGTTCATTGTAATTTGGTATCTCCAGGCTGATGGAAAGTCGGTGTTTGGCCTCGACGGCCCTACTGCTGATGTGGCACTCAACACTCTGATCTTCAACTCCTTTGTCTTCTGCCAGGTAAAGTCCATCTCGTTGTTATTACATCTCAAGTACTGATAAATATATAGACCAATTAAATTCATATTTTTCGCAGTTGTCTTCTGCTTGAGCATTTATGTACGCAGAATAGGAAAAGTAAATTAAATATACCAGGAAAAAAATCATTAACTTGAAAAATAATTATGTCAGGAGTAAAATAAAACTTCCATGTTTGGCTTACAAATGGCAGCTGCCCCTCGTTTATCAGTGTTTATATCTGAATTAGTATTTACTATGCATTAGTTATGTTTGAATCAGTGTTACAATTATTTTAGATTCCGTCTTATTCCTTCGATGTTGTGATTACTAATATAGGTATTCAATGAAATAAGCTCAAGAGAGATGGAGAAGGTAAATGTGTTCCAGGGCATTTTGGACAATTACGTTTTTGTGGCTGTCATCTCCAGCACTGTCATTTTTCAATTTATAATTGTGCAATTCCTTGGTGAATTTGCAAACACAATCCCTCTCTCATATTCTCAATGGTTTGCATGCATTTTTCTGGGGTTCCTTAGCATGCCCATTGCTGCACTGGTCAAGCTTATTCCGGTTAGTTCATCTAAAAAGCACAGCACCCCGAAGTCACAACCAAGACAGGTCGCCAATTTTCCTGAGGATCCGACTGATTTAATGTATAAATGGCTTACTAAATGAGTAAAATCTATATATTTAGACTTGATCAGTGAAACAGTCAAAACCAATCAGCTTTTGGTCTGAGGGAGACTTCACAGGTAGAGTACATCTGTTTGCTAGTTAATTAGCTCAAAATTCTTTTCATATTTTCAGTTCTTTTTTCATTCTTTGCTTTAATTTGTAGATGTGTATTTAGGAAAGTTTAGGTGTAGTCACAAGATGGGTGTAAGTTTCATATTCAATAACCTCTCTTTTTTGAAAATTGTATAATTCTGGACTAGCTGGTTCAATACTTTGAACAACTAGAAAGTTGATACAATCTGTGAAAGATAATATCTGAAGGCATGACTGTTCATTTTATTACAATCAGGACAATGGTTCATGTATTGACTGCTATCAAGCTAATCTCGACCTGAGTAGTTTTACAACACAGTTACACTCAATTGTATTGAATACTAGATTAAACTGGAGTAAATACATGTTTGTTAGTCACAGTTCTTTGGTTTTCCCCGCAGTAATTAATATTGTATCACATACAGTTTAATCTTTCCGCATAGGCTTAAGATACAGGTACAGTTTGTTGTTTTTCTGAGTCTGTTGTTTGGATTTGTTTAGTTTATCTACTGGTGTTGCCTCTCTCAAACTTTTTTATCATCTCCAGTCTATGGAAATAGAGATATCCTTTCTGTGCATAACCCGGAGAAGATGATCATGGGTATGATGTTCTTCATATGTACGAATAGAGCAACTTGATTTTACAATTTGTCTCATTTGAACCATTTTTTTACAAAAGAATCTATTCAATATTTTTATCCATCCTTTTTGAGTGTGTTAATTAACTTGTCTGAGTGACTGAGTCACAGAGCAATTGGATATCTGTTGTCACGTGGCCAATGGAGAGGACCCACATCCAGTAAACTTAGAAATCATCAAGCTTGGCTTAATTTATTTGTCTCTAAGAAAGATACCACACAAGTGTGATAGTAGTATCAGAGTTACTTTCAAGGAGGTACATTTTGTCTGGAACGGAGGCAAATTATTTTCTTATGAAGTTCTTAAAGTTTTATTATTTTAATACACATCAAATGGAATAATGGACCTAAGTGCTAGCATTCTCTATGACTGTAATTGTTTAGCTTACTATAAATTTAAGAACCCAAAAATCTCTTGAATCATCACTCAAATTTCCTCACGATATTTAAAACAATTAAAGAAACATTTTTTTCTTTTGAATGTAGATTTTGTACTTGGAAATTTCATTGATAACACGTATATATGATACATATATTTAAAATAACTTCAAGTAAACTAAACATACATGATCTTATTAACTATGAATGTCAATAGGTGTCTCAATACGCACTAATTTTTATGATTTATCAATTTATCACCAATAAGCAAGAAAACCGCTAGTTCTAAAATGAGAAATTATTTAATTGAAAAAATATGTTCTGTTACATTTTTCTATGTATATTGAATGTGGAAGAGGTACGATATGATGTTAATTTTAATCATTATCCTTAGTAGAGATTAGAGAATACAACTCAGAATTTGTGACTCGCTACATATGAGGAAACACCTACATTGTTAATAATTAATATATATATATATTCGGTTTACTGAAATTTTAACCTTCTTTTTTTCTCTTTTGGAGAAATGCCCTTGAGCAGTAAAGACTTCCACTTCCATCTTGAAGCCTTAAAGCCAGTGGAAAACGGAGTACACTGCACATGCTAACACCAGCAAGTCAGGAACCATTCCAACTGAGCATAGCTTAAAAGAAACTATGTCACAGACTCACAGCTAGGCTTAAAGGATAAAATCTGAAAAAAGGTAATACGATTTTTTATTGGGCCTGTTTTTTTTTACTTTATGGGTCTGTTATTAACTTTATATTATTTATGTTAACCTACTGAGTCCTGACTTTTATTGCTAGTTGGCACGACCCACTTTTACTGATTGTGCGTATCAACTAGCAATCAGTATCAATGTGTATGATAATACACACTTCGTCTCCATTTTATAACTTTGAGATCCAGCTCTTTTCTTCACTAAAATAAAATGGTTGCAAAAATTTATGAGTATTTATGACAGCTAAAGGTCCTGTGTTAATAATTAAACAGCAATACATTTTAATGATGTTCATTAGTTATCTCTATGCCGGAAGAAAATTAAGGAAGCCAACTTTGATAATTTAGAAAATTCTATATAATGACACTGATTTAGAATTTATTAGATGTAGTCTAGCAATAATTTTCTCAATTGTAAACTATTATAATAAAAATATTTAGCATTTTAAGACACCTAGCCTTACTAGCCTATTTACCACTTGCCGGAATAACAAAAAAAAAAATTACTTCACTCCTACAAAAAAAAGAATTAGAGTAAGATTTATTAAGATGATTTTTGAACAGATTTTACTCAGATTAAAGTAGTTCCGTATATTCGAACTTAAAGCATCAAATAGTATTTCTAATTATCGTAGACACTTCATTTAATTTCGTCTAAATAAATATAATCCTTCAATTTAATACAACATTTCACAATTCTTAGACGAACACAATTTTATTTATAGTATTATTATTATTATTATTATTATTAGAGAGAGGTTTCTACTACTGAAGTGGTTTATCTTTATCCTCTATTAGATTCGTTTTTACTTTCTAAAAGGCCAATAGGGATTTAGTGGTGGGCTGGTGGGTTAATGCCTTTGCCTGCCCCAACTCCTCAGTCCTTACTATGAGTCTATGATTTCAGGACATTTCCATTTTTAGCAGAACTGGAGAAAAGCTAAGTTGTCAAAAACTAATTAAAAAGCATGCTCACGGGATGACAAATTTTATTAGTTAACAAGGTGAAGATAATATATATAATTTATAATAATGGAGTTGGCTAATGTATATAATCATCATTTCATTTGGACGGTAAGATTAGGGGGAAAAAGACTGCTAAATGACTAGTCATTGGTCACATGGATTTGTAATTACATTAGTTTCTGTAAGCTACTTGAGTAGCTCAAGATTCTCTCACAAAGAAAAAGGGTCAACCTCAAGCAAGGAGAACCAATTTATTATTTATTGCCCTATTATTAGGTTGGGCAAAAAAAATACAAATAAAGATCAATTATTTATTATTTATTGGTTGAAAAGTACATTGTTAGTAATTTGATAATATTTGTCGTTTTTAAGTATGGGGTCGAAAGGAGTTTTTTCAACAAAAATATGGGAGTTAATCTATATATACATATATAGTATTTTTTTTTGGTAAAAAAAATATAAAACCAATTAAAACTTATGAATTTTTGGAAAAATAAATATGGATCATTGACCTACATTTCAATACTATAATCCATTTTTTTCTTTTATATTCATTATTTATGGAAATAATCAATAATATTCTTCATTCTAAAAAAATCATTAAGCAGCACGCTCGCATAAATCTACCATATTTAACAATGTGGTGTATATACCGATTCATTAACTTCTTAGTCAAAAGAAAAACAATTAAGAAAAATATGAGGTCTAAGCCCTCAAATTTCATTGAAGTTGATCAAAAGTTACAAAAGGAGAATAATTGAAGACGAAAAGGCAGAAAACAGTATTGACATGTAAGCCTGGAAAAAAGTAAGTTGTAAAAGTTTAGAGAGAAATGCCTGATAAATTATATGATAACTGCATGAATTTTTAAAACTTCAATTATAATTTTGCACAAATCTCCTAACAATCACAGATGAAAAGTGTGAAGAGGGATTCAAATAAAATGACGAGAATGAAGAATCAATTTTTAATCTAATAACAAAAGACTCTTCACGTCATCACGTGGAAAGTCACATATTTAAAATTGAAATGTGAATTCTTTATGAATAATCACAAATTAAGTAATTTAAATTAGTATCTTTACTAAAAAAAATAAATGACGAATTTAGAGACAATTTTTTAAAAATAGAAAATGTAAAAATAATTTCCCGTATTTTAGAACAAACCTTTCATTTTCTTTCATCGAGGTGTGTGTAATCTTTCGTATGGTCAGGGGATGGCCCGAATTAAAAATTCGTATGTATAAGTCTTCGATTAACTTCAAATTTTCTATAATTTAGAATGATGGTATTTCAACATAAATCAATATTCATAATTTTTAAATTAATTTCTTAAAGATATTCATTATCTTAAAAAATAAAAATAATTATGCTTATTTTTTATCATTATTCAAATTATAATTATAACATCAATAAGTTTCTTTAAGAAGATATTTAAAAAATGGAAAAAAAAACAAATGAGGTGGCTCAAATAATCATTGATGTTGAATTTTATAATATAAATAAGATATAAAATAAATTATATTATGATATGATATATATGATAACTTAATATAATTATAAAAAATAAGGATAATTATTTTTCAAAAAATGTCATTAAGAAATTATATAAAAAATTATGAATATTTATTTATGTTGAAATATCATTGTTCGATTAATTGAAAACTTATAAATACTCTCATCTCAAATTAGAGAGACTTTGAAGCATTTTGTCCTAAAAAATGTTCATTATGATTTATTCATTGTGCCATATTTAAAAAATAATTGTGCATTTTCTCGTGACATTCCTTTTAAAAGTTAAGGCTATTTGAAGTTAAAAAAATTAAAAATATTATGGTCTGAATTTTTAATTCGAACCATCCTCAAATCAGATCTTCTGCGGCTAGTTCGATAAAATGGAGTGTACAAGAGATGGTCTGAAAAAAAAATGGTCCACGGTTGTTGGCCCAAAAGAATTCGGACCATGCTAGTGTAAAAAAAATACAATCATGCTAATAGATGCGAAATTAATTTTCTATTTAAAAAAAAATTGCTTAAAAATCGGGAAAATAAAATGTATTTTCTCTGTCCGGAGTAGTGGTTTGCTAAAACCCACCGGGTACAATTTGTACCCGTGTATCCGTTCCCGTACCAGCGGTATCCGCATCTGCACACAATGCCGGGTATAGGCGGTGTAAAAGCGAATGCGGGTTTGAGAAGGGCGGTCAGTTTTTTTTGGAAAAAAACCCGTTTGTACCGTACTCGTTTACCCGACGCCCGTACCCGAGAAAAATGGTTTCTGAACCGTTATAACGGTTTCTGAATCGTTATAACGGTTTGCTGAAACGTTATAACGTTTCATGAATTGTTATAACTGTTCAGTAAATCGTTATAACGTTTCATAAATTTTCAAAAATCCCCCCCGGTTCACATCAAATCAATACCTGTACCCGTACCCGCTGAACCCGCTGGAATTTTTTTTTTTAATAAATTTCAAAATTTATTCTCTCCAATCAAAACTCTATAAATACACCCTCTTCCTCTCATTTCTCAACATTTTCACCTTCTCTCAATCTCTCAATCTTTTATTCATTCAATATAATATTATTCTCAATTTTTAAATTTATTGATTTTTTGAGCCGGAGTACCATCGATGCATTTAATGGTTTGGAAATAGTAAAAGGAGAGCCGAATATCGTCACTCTTTGCTAAGACAATTCACAAATTACTAATTCAATTAGAGGCGGCATCCTCTCGAATCGTCAGATTCTCTGTGCTCTGTGGTACTCTGCACAGAGTGTGTAGTAGACAACGAAATTGATTTGAATTGTCGGATCACTGCTCCTGTTTGTGTTTGGATGGTATAGAATAGTAATTTTTTGAAATAGTAATATTACTTTCGGTTAATAATTATTTAAATATAAAAATAAAATTGAGATAGCAGTAGAACAATATTAATCCGTTGACATACAGAAAACGTTGGGTTAGCGGATTAGTGTCCATAAAGATAGTGAAAATAATAAAAAAATTATATTAGTATGAAATAGTATTAAATAAATATTATTATTAAATAAAATATTAAAAAATAATTAATTATTTTAACTATTCTCTCCACTGTTCTCAATTTTTTTATCCAAATAACATTTTACTAACCCAGAATAGTAAAAATTAATACTCTTCTCACATTTCCCGAGATATCACTAACCTCACACTATTCTCAATTACTAACCCAAATAATATTATTTTTACACTAATTCTTTCACCATCCAAACACACCGTAAAGTACTACAGCCTACAGGTATGAGTTCGCATCCTCCGTGTTACAAAAACAAGGGTTATTTTTATTATAAAAAAAAAAAACCAAAATTAAAATTACAAAAGGAAATATTTAGAAAAATTCAAAAAGGGAAAAACCACAAAAGGGTTATTTTTAATATTAAAAATTAAGAATGAAAATGTTTAAACCTTTTTAATTATTTTAGCTCTAATTATTTATAATAATACAAAAATTAATATAAATATTATAATAATTGAGCTCGGCCAGCTCAAATTCAATTTAGTTCACTTCATTTATAGACCTACTCAGAATTATGATAATCAATTTTAGAGATTTAACCGTAGTATCAAATCAGGGAATTATTTTGACAATCAATTTGAGAAATTTAACAATAATTTCAAATGGAAGGTAAGCAACTCCCAATTGTTTCTCTCCTCTAATGATGAGAAGTTCCGTATATAAAGTTCTTTAATATATCCCAATACCTTCTCTATAAAATTTGCTTGATACCTACAATCCAAATTAACCTTCTTTCCACCACGCACATTATCTAACTTGATTATGTGTCCTAAAGTCCCAATTAACCTTGTTTCTGGCAAATTATTTCGTTTTCTTACTTGATTGTCTATCTCAATAAAAATATATATGGCATGGATAACGATAAATTTCGTCTCACTAGAAAGAATTATGTTTAAATTCCATGACATCATAAAAAATAATGGATGATGTAACACTACCAAAAGCCTTGTCCAAAAAACTAATATACGCCATACTTCCTTATTTTGCTCCAAATTTCTTACAAATTTCTTACAAACGGAAACAAGGTATGATTACTACCAATAGGGAACACCAAAGATACATCAGATTATCTATTTCAAAAATATTTAACGCAATAAATTAAATATTACACATTCTCTAAGTCTCCAATCAAAACCATTCTCCAAAGGATACACACATAAACCTCAGTCCCTAGATGCAGCAACCCCATTTGCATGCAACTGATGACTCCTCCCATTGCTTCAGTCCTTTCATGGACCAGCACAAGCACTCACCATGCCAAAAGGATAGAGCACTCTGTACTGTACCAACCAGAACCCTAAACAAGACAAATGGGTCTCCCAACTGAGACCCATTTCCACAAAATTAAAAAGAAAATTACAAAAATACTTGACACCTTTTTTTTGTTTTTTTTTTAACTTCATAATCAAAAGTACCAATCTTTTTATCATCTTATTCACAGATCTCAAAGAATCTCCACCATCCAATTGCCCATTGTCAGCCTTTGCTTCTTACTTTTCCCCTTTTTACTTCTACCCCAAAACCTCTTTTCTACACTAAGGAAAGACCTCTCAAACCACACTTTCCCATGATTATATTACTCAGAATAGAGAAAAAAAAATGACAAAAAAATAAAACTATGCGATTCAAATAAAAAAATTGTTTACTCATCAGTCATCATTAGGGAATTGAAGCCTTCTTTTTTTAGAGCATGGATTCTCTAAGGTGATACGGCTGGTACCGATTGAACTTATACCAGAGGCAGAAATACTGTCTGAGGAGGAATTAATTTTCTCCTTATTTGCTTCTTGAATCATCATTGAATAGCAGGAGTACACAAGCTCCTGACAAGAGAATAATAGCACTGCATTTACATTTTATTCCCCTTTTGTCCATACATATCCGGAAACAATGATTAGCTAAAGAAAGATAAAAATTCAGTAAAATTGAGACTTACATTGTCTAATAGCCCTAGTGAAGATAAGGAAGAGAGCTTAGATTTGATTAATTGTTGTGATAGTTTCTCATTTGAAGAGGCTAAGATAGACGCACAAGCAATAACTGACGGTCGATGATCTACTGAACTAATCACTGAAATATTAGAACACAATTTTAACATTAAAGTTCAAAGATAATATCTACAATCCAAAACAATCTCAAAGAATATAAAACTCCGACCTCTTATATATGAGAAGATAAACCCAATAGCTCTTTTTATCAACTCATTTGTGCTGTGCTCATGCAATTTCGATGTGAAGTAACGGAGATAAGCAAAAGGGGTGATAACAATCATGCGCCATTGCAATGTAGCTAGAACAAGAAGCTCCATCCGCCGTATTGCCTCGCATTTGAATAGGTAATCCTCAAATTGAAAATCGGTTAAGCTAATGGCTTTGTTTTCCTCCATTTTTGCGGCTAGAGAAAGACATGCAATGCTCAACAGCCGCACAGCCCAAGCTTTGCCTCTCTGTAAAAAAAAAGGAAAAAATATAGCAAAAATATACAACATAGAAAACAAAATAAAAGGAAAAACAAGGAAAAAGATGAAACTTTTTCCTTACATCGATTATTCTGTGAAGGAAAAACCGATCAAGAAAAACAACAGCGATATAAGCAGTCTTGAGACCAAAACCCAAGCGCTTATTAGTCTGCATGCACAAAACCCCAATAAAAAAATTGACCAAAAATTAACACAGAAAATACGAAAATGAGAGAAACCTGATCGGAAACCCACTTTGAGAATCCATACAACAGCATCGGTACGTGCTGGTACGGGCTGGTTCTCAGACGATTTCTCTTGGTTTGTTCTCTCAAAGCTGCTCTCTTTCGATACCAACAAGCCAATATACTCATCATCTGATTCAGATAAGTCAAAAGAATCACCAAACGAGCTTAGATTGTCCATGTCCCATTCCAATCTATCTTCTTCCTCTTCTTCTTCCAAGGAAGCTCCGTCTTCTTGACAAATGAGAGAAGAAGAAGAAAAATGGGCATCCGCCATTAGAGATGGAAGAGAGAGAGAAAGAGGTAAAGAGGTGATTTTTTCTTTGTTGTATTTATATATTTATTTTGGAGCTTAAGTATGGTAGGCGTGCGTAATAGGGGGGAGGAGAAAATCCATTTCCGAGAGGATTAAAATCGCGCCGTACTTGTGTTGTGTTGTGTTGTGTTGTCTTTGTGTGTTGGTCGAGAAAGGATGCGAGGAGGGATTGGGGCGGGGCCGCGGGGGTGTGGTTTTCTTTCTCCTGAGATTTAGCTGATTAATACAGAGCGGTTACACACTAACACAGAAGAAATTGTGAGGGGAGAGGGTTGGTGTTCTGTGTTAATTTTCTTTTAATTGTACAAATATATAATTTGTGTTCCAAGGTCATTGTAGGGGTGGCAAAAAAATTTATGGCTTATGAATTATGGATAGTTCGTGAATTTATTCTGGATCGGCTCAAATTTTGCTCGCTCGTTAATGAATCGAGCCACTAAACTTGTTAAGTTAATGAACTGAGTTTAAATTTGGACCGGCTCTACTCGCTAAACTAATTTGACTTATTAAACAATTGATTTTTTTATTATTCATATTACTCTATTGTGAATTTTTAGTAAATTATATAAATTATAGTATGATATGTATGAAAATATATAAAATATGTGTAAAAATATATTGCTAAATATTATCATTAATATTTTATATATTTTTTATTATGAAATATTTATGTAAAATATTATTTAATTATTAATGAGTCGGCTAGATTCGTTCATTATCTTAATAAATCCAATTACAAGCCATTACTTTTAACTCAAAACTAGAACGGTTAACGAGTCAACTCGGCTTGTTAAGCTAATGACCGAACATAAATTTTACTCAACTCGTTTACAGCTCTAAATCATTGAAATTACATTAATCACCTTAACACACAACACCACACCACAAGAAACTCTTTTTTAGACAATTAAATTAATATTTTATAAAATCATTTAAAAAAATTATTTATTATGATCTTGTGCAACACATGTTAAGTGGTAAAGAAAAAGTTCAACGTTCGGTCATTAGGGGTGTCAATTATTGCTCCAACCCGACGGGTTAAATCGACTTGATCCGAATCTGATCCATAAAGGGGTCGGATATTTTTTTTACCCGAATCAAGTCGGGTCGGGTTTGGGTCAACCGACCCATCCTAATTAATTATTTTTTTGAAATAATTTTATGATTTAGTACTAATTAAATCTTAAATATATATTAAAACTAGTTAAGATTAATTATAAATTAATTAATATTTAGTAACTTAAAATAATTAATAAATATTTAATTATTTTACATGAATTGAGTTGGATCGAGTATAAGTTAGAATTTTTTGACCCGAATGTAATTTGATTGGTTCAGGTCGGAACAAAATGATGACCTGACCCATTGACACCCGTCGTCCATATAAATTTTATAAGGATCTTTTTGAAAGCAATTTGATAAGGAATTAACAATATAATGTTAACTTAGCACGACTTTTAATTATTACAAATTCTAGTGTATGTCAATAAATTATTTTTATAGCATATGTGTTTGTTTTTCATATGATATTAATTATTTTTATAAGATTTGTTCACTCAAATTTTTTTTACAAGTGTGAAACATGATAAAAATAAATAACATATCAATATATCATATAGTAAATGAAGAAACTGAATAATAATTTATCCAATCATAAAAAATGACTTCGATAAAAAAAATTCTATATTCGACATTTATAAGATTATTGCTGGATTCAATATCTGACGACATCATCAATACTATTTTCTTATTTAATGTGTTAAAATAAAATATAAAAGTTCCATATAAATGAAAGGAATACTAACTCTATAATTTACATTATACCTCTAATTTGTACATCCAACTTCATAAAAGTTGGGATAACTTGAAAATGAGTTATTTTGACAATCTTGATAATAGATTCTAGAATAAATATAAAAAAATAAAAAACTTTATGAACTTGTTATTTTATTTATAAATTAATAGTATTTCGAATTTCATACAATTTCATTATCATTTAACAGTACATTAAAAAATTATATAATTTATAATAATTATAATTTAATGGACTATCAAACAATCCTCTGACGCATTGCCAATGCGCTGCGCACCACCCTATTGGTGGTTTGTAGGGGGCCACCTTTTAACACACCACACATCCTAATTTCATCAGAAGACTCCAATTGTGTTGCAACCCTTGACGCGCTGCAAAAAATCATCATCCCTATCAAAGATAATAAAATTGCACAAAATTTGAACACTTTTAAGTTATAAATAAAAGAACATATTTATAAAAAAATAATTTTAAAATTTATTTATATTTATTTCAGAGTTTATTGTTAAAATTATCAAAATAAGTCATTGTGAAGTGATCCCAACCTTCATGAAAGTAGTAAATTTTTACATTGTATACATGTGTCCTGACAACTATAACAGATGATACTCATACAAGAGTTGGGACTTGGGAGAGATAAGTGAGACAAAGGCACCACTAAAGGCTGACCATGTGGGAAATGGTGATGAGCTGTTCTTCTGTACCGCGCTTTATGGAAGGGGTTCTTTTTGTGTTCTCGGTACAAAAAGGCTCACTCCCCAGAAAGAAGAAGAGACCCTCGTTTGATGGATTGATTTGGGTATTTTGCTCTCTACTTGATTCAACCCAAGCCAATCGGGCGGGGCGGGTCGGGGTCGGGTCGGGCGGGCGGGTCGGGGTCGGGTCGGGCGGGCGGGTCGGGTCAGTTTGACTTTCTAGAAGAAATCGGGCCGGGTCGGGCCGGGTCAGGGTCGGGTCGGGTCGGGTCAATTTACATGTTGTGTTTTTTCAGATCGTTGATAGATTTCGATTGGATTGAAGGCCATTTGATCTCGGGTCGGGTCGGGTTCGGATCGGGTCGGGTCAGTTTGATTTTCTTAAAAAATCGGGTCGGATCGGGTTCGGGTCCGGACGGGTCGGGCGGGTTTGTCGGGTCGGGTCGGGTTCTGCCATCTCTACCAATTACCCATTGCTCGTGTTGTATCCTGTGTGTTGTTCGTGTGTTTTGTTAATTTTTAATGTTTTATAATTCCCTCTGTTGATTTTTGCCTTGTATTTTTCTTTCTGAGATTTAGTTTGTAGCATGCAGGTCTAATTGTAAAATATAAGCATTCAGAATTTCTAGACAAGGATTCGCTTTTATATATATATATATATATATATATATATATATATATATTACAATCGTTAGGGGGTGTGTGGATTTGCTCTTTCACTAGATTCGATGATCATAGTATTTCTTGGATATGATCAAAACAAAATTAAGTTGTCAAATTGCAGGGTTCGTAACCCAACATATGAAAAGTACTTGTTTAATTTAATATTCTTAATTAATAGGTGTTCGAGAAACAAATATGTGGAGTTCATCCAGTTCCCAAGTTTCCATGGAGTATTTATTAGATGATACAGTGTATATGTTATATTATAAAGATATTTGTTAAAATGAAAATCATATATTAATTTTAAATAATAATTTATTATAATGAATTTGTATATTATAATGTTTATTAATAAAGTTTTGTATATATCCATAAAAACTAACATATTTTTTTTGTTAAACAACTGCTTTATTTATTGAAATAAAGAAAACATTTGTCATGCCGAATAACATATTGATAAGATAGATAGAAGAAAGAGAAACATCAAAGGAAAAACAAACTCATGATTAGTCGAATTCACATTCTCTAGAGCATTGTGGGTAGTGTATTGCTCACATAAAAAACTGAAAGGAGTCTCGTGAACCTAAAAGTTATATGTTGTACTTAGGGGTGTCAATGGGTCAGGTAGGGTTAAGTATTTTGAATCCGACCTGATTTAGTATTTTGAATCTGATCTGATTAAATTCGGATCAAAATTTTTTAATCCATATCTAACTTAACGGGTCACAGGTCGACCCGACCCGACCTGTCTAAAATAATTAATTATTTTTATATCATTTTAAGTAATAAAATATTAATTAAATTTATAATTAATCTTAATTAGTGTATAATTAGTGTATATTTAAGCTTTAATTAGTACTAAGTCATAAAATTACTTCAAAAAAATAATTAATCGGGTCGGGTCGGGTTGACCCTATTCGGATTAAAAAAATTAAACTTATATCCGACCCATTTATTTTCGGATCATGTCGAATCGGATCGGATCAATAATTGACACCCCTAATTGTACTGTAGTAATGATCGTCTTCTTCCTTCTCTTGTGTTGCCCACTGCTCTCTACGGTATCGTAAAGAATATGCTTCTTGATTAGTCGTGTGACCTGTTTTTCCATAAATAATGCATATTTCTTCAAAATAGTTTTTCTTATGATTACTTAACGTATATTAATTAGACGCAGTTGTTATATATTAACATCCATATATGAGGAGAAATCGCTTGACAAAGACATCTCAAATAAATAGGTTATATTGACAAAGACATCTCACATAATTTAAAAAAAATCTAAAAAAAATCTAAAAAATAGAGAAACATATAGTCACATATTGTTAATAGATTGACCATGCTTTAAATTGCATCCAATTTAAAGTTCTTGATAGTTAATCAAAGACTAATTAAATTTAAACTGTTATAAATTATATAAAAATTTAATGACATTTGACATTCTACTAAATGATACTTAAATTACACGAATTTTAAAATTTGAAACACTATTGATCTATATATTTAAGTATATATAGAAATTTTAAACACTATTGAAACACTATTGTTTAGGTTTATTATTGGGACGTTCTGTCATGAATCAAATCTTTTTTGCGTAAAAATAAATTTCAATTCATCACCGTTGTTCATTCTGAAAAGAACGAAATCATTATTCTCTTTGAACATACGCTATGATACCTCCGCCGTCTGATTTATAAAAAAAGAACGGCTCCTGTTCAATCTAATCCATCGGAGAATTTTCCTTATTTATTTACTCGAGTAAATGCGGTCAATTGACCTCCAATTTTTCTTCAAAAAAAGAACACTAATTTATCAATAATTCATTTTTTTATTCACGATATAAATTAGAGAATGAACTCAAAACTGAACCATATATATTTGCAAAAGGTTTTATATTATTGATCCTCGTACATAATGAAGCAAATGAGGAGAAAAGAATTAAAAAAAAAAAGTATTCACTCTTTTGACGAAGAAACTTGAAATTTTGAGAATTTAATTGAATGTGCGGTGATTATTCCTAAAATACATGTTCTTTTTGTTTAGGAAATGTTAACGGAAGACACTTTTCTTATATATTTTTCCTTTATCATTTTAACAGTAACTTAACTACGTACTTCGTACGAGCAATGGATTGACTGAGGTTAATGCGCTGAGTCAATGAATTGGAGGGAATCCACATTATTTTTTGCAGTCGAGTTGGACTAAATTAAATGCTGAGCAGGAAGACTCTCTGTAATATAGTAGATGTACATGTAAAAAAATTAGAGTTGATCCATTGACAATGGGTTATTTTGATAATTTTGATAATGGATCTCTAAATAAATATAAAAAAATCTTAAAAATGAAAAAAAAAGTTTATAGATGTGTTCTTCTATTTTTAGATTGATGGTCATTCAAATTTCATATAATTTCATTATCGTTTGATAGTTCATCAAAGACCATCAAATTTTCATGCAATTTACAATGGTTTCAATTTAACGGTCTTTGATTAACTACCAAGTGATAATGAAATTGTATGAAATTTCAATGACCATCAATCTAAAGGTAGAATGATACATTTATAAACTTTTTTTTTCATTTTTAAGATTTTTTTATATTTATTTAGAGATCTATTGTCAAGGTTGTCAAAATAAATCATTTTCAACCGATCCCTTGTCAAAAAATTATAAGCAACTTTTATTTTAGAATGTATAAAAGTGGAAGATCTCATTATCACAAACTTGCGATGTTACAATTTGTCCTAGTCCAAACTTTCTACCCATTATCCCGCTAAAATTTGACATTAAACAAAAAAAAAATGAGCAATTTCGTTTATATTCCCAAATAAGGCTTAAGTGCATTTACATAAATGAAGGTACATACTTGCCTTTGATGATAAATTTAATTATACTAATGCATCTATCTCTTACTGTTGCAGATATTTTAATATAAACTTTTGCGATGGAGAATCAGTTTTTTAATTTAGTAATAAAGACGATAGAACTTTACGTTGAAGGTCGTAGGTTCAAATATAGTTGATAATTTTTCTTAAATTTGGATAATTTAGTTTCATATTTATTTTAATATATATATATATATATATATATATATATGAGTGGATATACCGTGAGTTTAACTCAAAAAATATATCAAATCATCTCGAAATTTTAATTTATCATCTTCATTAAATTCTTTATATGAAAATCTCATGGGATGCAAAAATTTGGAGTGTTTTGAGCTTTTTAAGTCATCGTTTTTAATTTTTAAAAATTATGTTCAAATATTAAATATATTATTATTATTTTTAGAGTTGATTTTCAAAAATTAAAAACCATGATTTAAAAAACTCAAAACACTTCAAAATTTTGCATCCCAATAAATTTTCATATAAAGAATTTAATGAGAATGATAAATTAAAATTTTGAGATGATTTGATATATTTTTTGAGTTAAACTCACGGTATCTTTACTCTATATATATACATATATATATATATATATATATAGTAATGCTACGGTTAGTCGCGAAGTACAAAACGTTTTTGTACTTCGCGTCGTATCTTCCATTTCTGATTTCAAAATGATCGATCCAAACGCTCAATGTTCTTCATATTAAAATATATTTGGAAATTAAATTTTACATTTTTTAGAATTTTTTTGCTATTTTTATTGAGGAGATGAAAATACATTGAGTTTATAATTTTTAATAAGAATGATTTTCTAATCCTCAAAAAAATAACAATTTTTTTTTAAAATATAAAATGTGTTTCACTAATAGATTTTATTATGAATATTAGATTGAACGGTTCAGATCAATTTATTTCTAACTTAAAATTAAAAATAGAGCGCAAAGCACAAAAAAAAATTTGTACTTTTGCAAAGCACCATAGTCGGACTCTATATATATATATACTCGTGATTATTATTCTAAGTTGAATATTTCACTGCCTAAGATATTTCTTTTTTTTTATAGAAGATTTCTTGATTCAAAATCCATTATGTAAAGAATTAGTCTTTTATCTAGTAATAAAACAATACTTTCTGTATAGGAGGTCACAAATTTAAAATTCTTTAAAATTCAGATATGATCCTTTATGAACACAAAAAAAGGATAATTTAGACTTTCATCTTTGCTAAGAAAAAAAACCGCTGTGTGCTTTGAGGACTAATTCATAAATTTTATTTTTATCTCTGTTTTATGTTCGAAAATTGATAAATGCTTGTCATTGAATATTGGTTATACATGAACCGCAATCACATCTAAAGATCCTAATTGCTTAATCAAGGATGGTACTTGAACTTACAGAAGATTCTATGAAATACATATTTCAATCATGATTACTTTTACCATTTGGGCCTAGTGAAAAAAAAATATTGATAGAGTTCAACATGTAAATATTATAGAATACTTATAAATATAATTATGAATTTTTAAAATGCAGTTCAAAAGTAGAGTATAATATATATACTTTATAGGATTCAAATGTTGAAATTTATATTTGAAAAGTGAAGTCCTATTTAGAAGCTATCAATTATTTGTAGTAGGTATAATGGATATATCATTAAAATTTCGATCACTGTTTTTTTTTTAAATTACCAGTATTATGGATATATGATATATCATTAAATGAGATATGCTGAAATATATTCACTTTTTCCCGAAACAGAAGGTATATATCATCATCATCATCATCGTCATCATCATTACTATTATTAATTATTATTACTACTGCTGCTGTTTATTATTCTTATTGCAAATGAACCTTCCTTTCAACACATTTTTTAGTGGATACAGGGTTAAACCTTTTAATCCAAAAAACTATCATTTAGTGTTATATTTAATGGATAAAACTCACAAGTTGCTTCATTAATCTTTATGCGGAAGCGGTTCTGATGAATGCAGCAGTATCACTGATTCTGTAAAAAATCACGAGCTAAAATCGGGAATCTTACGTTTTTCACAACCTAAAATTTTCAAACCTCAATAAAGTATCTTTTCTCTCTTTCTCTTTCTCTGATAATTGATAATAGTGATAGATTCTTTTTTTTTCTTTTCTGATAAGTGAGAGAGAGAATAGACTGGTGTATATTTATAAGCTAACGCATCTACTTAATATACATGTTCAATGCACCTTCTAATGCACATATTCAATGCACTCATCCAATGCATCTTTCTGTCTTATAACGAGTTGGGTTTGAATTCGAGATTTTCCATAACGGACGTATTGATAATTAAATCCAACATTTAGTTAGTAGTGATCAACCACAATTTTCTTATATATGTATTGAAGATTCGCAATCCCTTACAAGTTACAATACAAATAAGATATATGGGTGTGACGACTGAGATTTACCAAACAATGTCATACCTACATTTCGCCTTAAACTCTGTTTGCTTAGAGTAGATATATAACTGACAACTGTAGATTAGAATTTAAAAGGCATAATGAATATGGTTAACTGACTGCTTCATGTGCTTAATTTTTGTTAATCCCAAGCCTCATCCCATTAGTACCTACTCTGCTAGCATCTGTTTTCTGTCTCTGTTACATTATTTGAAATCTTATTTAGAACAAAAATATGTCGGTATTTTATTTTTTTGCAACATGGAAGTTTGGACGTTAAAGAGGAAGAAAATACAGAAAGAAATAAGAAAAAAATAAAATGGAGCATAACCCTAAAAAGAAAATATTAAATTAAATTAAATTAAAAAGAAAATTGCGACCTTCATCAGTCCACCGCTTAACTTGTAATTTTGATTTTTTTTTTTTTTTTTGCCTTTTGCACTGCAAAATTCAAAATAAGTAGAGCTCTGCAAATTATAAATGTCATGAAAATTCTACAGGACAAAGTATCACTAATAGTTCATATTACTGAAAAGAGTACCTAGCAGTCTCTTTGACGCCATATCCCTTAGTTAAAAAATAAATAAATAAAGAAAACGAGTCCTAATGATGATATTTCTTTCTGAAGGCATTCATTAATTCAGATTCAAATATGAACATAGAAATTAACAGTATTATTGTGTATTGTTAGAGAGGTGCATTATATATAATGAAAGAGAATGATTCAATTATCATCATTTTCGTGTCATATCGGTGTCATTAAAAGTAATTATCAAATAATTATTATTTAAATAATAAAACTAATTGAAGAAATATTTTATAAATATTATTTTTTATATGTATATAAAAAATTATATCATTTTAATATTATTTATATATACATCAAACATTAATAAAATTAACGGACTAAATTTTATAATTTAGACTCGTTACTTAATGACTATTTAAATGAAGTTACAATTTTAAATAATTTTATATATATATAATTGAGATGATATAGAATACATCCAATGGTATGAATAAATAAATAAGCACCATAAACATGATAATTGAATCCTTCTCATAACGAAATTATATATATGTTTCACTATGCCACATTGTCACACAAGGACAGATGAGGCATTACAAAACGTGTAATTTCTAAATTTGATTCGTCATAACAGAATGTATTACAATTATATACATTGATGCATCATCGATCAACGCAAAAAAATATTCCTATTACAATATTGGCAGTAATTTTTAATTATTTATTATTTGGAGAGTCAGAGACAACAGAACTAGATGTGTCTTTTTCTATTGCAACAGTTGCACTGTGCTCCCGAGTCCTGACAAAAGGAAGACAATGAAATTGAAGAAACAGAGTAAGAAGAAGATTATGCTTTTGGTCTGAGATGCGGGCATAGTGGCGGAGCTTCAAGATAAAATCAGGGGCAGAAAATTATTTTAGTTAAAAAATACAAGAACCATTATATCAAACTGGAGAACCAGAAGTCAATTCAAAATAACATAAAAATATACTTCAAGTTCTATTAAAGAAACATTCATATCATATAATTCAGTATGTAAAACATACATATATCATATAATTCAGTATGTAAAACATACATCTAGAGAACTAGAAGTCCATTCAAAATATCATTTGAATAAAAAATACAATAATATAAACTACAATCTATAAATCTGCTCGTCTTTTTTTTTTAAGTTCTTGAAATCTGTGATTATATCATCATAGCTATACTTCTCAGCAACTTCACTTTCTATGTACACTAGTAAGTTGTTAGCAAGCAAATCGTCTTCCATCTTATTGTGCAATCTTGTCTTGAAGAGTGATGAGCAAATGAAGTAATCTATCAATAAAATTATAGATGGTATGCTTGCTTGTCTTTATAAGACCTTGACATAATTCAGTTGCCATCTTTTTTAAATCTTCATCACTGGAGATGTCTATAGTAAAGTGCTTTAGTTGCTACTCCAATCCCAACCTCTCTTGATGAGTAAAATCTTCAGGGTAGTATTTTTCCACTAGTCGACAGATTTCATTTGCATTGAATGATCTAAAACCATATTTTGAAACTAGTGTGACACTTAGAGAAAAAAGTTTCATAACATTCTCATTAAACCTGTAATTTAGCTCTTGCAGTTGTGTATCAATGGTTATTAGAAAGATCTCTACTCGATAATAGCACTCATTGGTAAAATAATCAAGTTGACACCGAGCACGCCCACCTTAATTTTAGAATGTAGGTATCTCCCATATCTGGAACATTAACTTGATAAGTTTCATAAAATTTTAGAATTTTGGCAAGAAAGCTTTCCCAACCATGCTCTCTCAGTTTTTGTAGAAAATCTTTGGTGGATGATACTAAACGAATAGCATTTATAATATCTTGTGACTTCTTTTGCAAAGCATGACTAAGCATGTGTGCAATTTCTAATACTTCCCTCATCAAGCACATGATAAACACAAACTCAAAAGAGATTAAATGATTGAAACTGGTATCACCATCAGCACGAATCAAACCAGTTGATGCATCAGCACCAATATTATGAAGAACTGATCTTACAGCATTGAACATATCCATAAGATTAGATACAGAACCCAAATGAGACGTTTTAGTAGACGTTTTAGTCCTTGAAGGTCTAAATTTTGTTAAGGGTTCATTATTAATGAATGATATCCTGAAAATGCACCTCATATTCCAGCAAGATGTCTAAACTAAAAGAATTTTAATATATAAATATATCTCATAATGAGATAATACGTGTTGTAAGGAAATTAATGCATACAACTAATTATTAAAAAACACATAATTCAGAACCAAAGAAAGTTATCTAAAAAAAATTACATTATTCACTACAACAAAAATGACTTTAAACAATACCTATTTAACTAAGGTTATATATCAAATCCGTTATTAAAATGGATTAGTGGCATCATTGTAATATTGAGAACTTCTTTAATAACGATTTATAAAAAAAATATTAAAATAGACTCTCAGAATACAAAAAAGCAACAAAATCATTTAACAACGGTTCCTTCAAGGAACCATTGTTAAACACTATCTTTAACAATGATTTTGTACCTAGAACCATTGTTAAATGGTGTGTTTACCTAGAACCATTGCTAGATGATTTTGCTGCTTTGTTTTGAGTTTAACATTTTTTTTTTTGCTCCCACGGATTGCCAATCTCACCGTTCGTTAATCCCAATCTAACATTCCATAAATGAAAATTCAAAAACTAAAATTCCATATATTATCAACCCCTTTTCATTTATTTTCATATATAAAAAGAGAGATGAGAGAGAGAGAGAGAAATAAGAAAGAAAGAAGAGAGACATAAGAAATAAAAACCGAAATTCGACCATCTCAACTTCAAACGGCCATAACTTTTGATAGGAAATTATGATTGAGGTGTTCTATACGGCCATGGAAAGCGTACAACGAGATCTACAAGGTTAATGGTTTATACCATTTCCATCATTTTCAGAGCCAAAAAAACTCATCTTCAAACTCAAAAAATCATTTGAAGTTTTAACTTTTATTTTTTTCATTTTTTTCTTTGATTTTTTTCTTAAAAATTATATAGTTTTTCATATTATTACATGAACATGATGTATGTATATATTATTGAGTAAATATTTTTTATTTGATGCATAATTATATTTTTTATATTAGTTATTAAATGATTGAATAATATATAATAACATTTTTTCTTATCTAATCAATTTAACTCTATTCATTGTTGACTCCATATATCAATCTGTCTTCATATATAAATAACGTTTAGCTAATTTTTTTTTAAATATATATATTTAATAATGGTTTTTAACTAATAACCGTTGCTAAAGAACCCTTTAACAACGGTTATTAGTTAAAAATCATTGCTAAAGGACTTTTAGTAACGGTTATTAGTTAAAAATCATTGTTAAATGTCTTTCAAGAACGATTTTAACAACACGATTTAATAATGATTGTTTATAACATATTCTAACACCTCCTTTAATAACAGTTAGGAACCGTCCTTAAAACCCGTTAAAAACCATTATTAAATCTAAAATCTGTCATAGTGATTCATTACCGACTCCCCTCTCCCAGTAAATCCTTACGAAACATGCATGGTCAACGAATGAACGGATTGCATACCTAATTAAACCTCATGCCCGTTCATTTTGGTGACTAATTTTATTTTAAAAACTGCACAATTTATGCACATAAACTTATGTACTTGCACGCATGGTGCACTATAGATTCATGCCGAGAGTAATTAAACCTCATGCCCGTTCATTTTGGTGACTAAATTTATTTTAAAAACTGCACAATTTATGCACATAAACTTATGTACTTGCACGCATGGTACACTATAGATTCATGCCGAGAGATTCTTCACTAGATTTGCATTCTATTGAGAAGATGGCATGTGCTACTTTTGGTAGTGAGCTAGATAGTGCGTGCTTTATACATGGAGTGAGCCAATGTACGAAGAATCAAGGCTTAATTGAATAAATAAGGTAGGTTTCTTCGTCATTGTTTTGTCCATATGCTATTTAAATTGGGCAATGAAGTGTGGAGACTGGGCTAATATATTTATGAAATATTATTAATTATGAGGGTTACGACCTAACTATTATGATTATAAGATATTATTCTCGCACACCACATTTGTACATAACATTAAGTACAAATATTTTTCAAATATATATGTCATAACTTGATTTTAAAGACTGTATTTTTTAAAAAGTATTTATATTTAACATTGTGTGGAAATATGATATGCAGATAAGGGGTGCAGTTGCTCCTCTATTATAGAAATATTTTTTTTTTTGACTAATTTTTAATCTTAAATACTAGCTAGTTCCTTACCTTCATTTTCTTTCTTTGAGAGAACTTTTTTTTAAGATAACTCACCTTCACTTTGAGGACGTGGTCAGAAAATTTTTAAATACAATGTTATATAAAAAAATTAAATTGTTCTTGGGAAAATGCCTCTATAATATGAAAAATACAATGTACATTTATAACAAAAAAAATGAAGGAAATTGTTGTCTGATATGTTTCCGCTACTTAATCAGATGAGGGGGGAAAAATACAATTTTAGGCCTTCAATTTAAATCGAACGGATCAAATCGGTCTATTTAAAATTTATAAGGCTCATTTCATATGAACGAGATCAATATAATTTAATAGTGCATTATAATTTGGCCTGGTAAAGCTTTTAATTTTCTCTTTGAAAAAAATAGATGGCACCAACTCCACTTTTAGACAAAGATCAGAGAAGAATTGGGATGATCTTCCTATTCACCCTCAAAAAAAAAAGATGATATTCCTATTTTAATTTTTTTTTTCAAAAGAAAAGGATAAGATTCTTTAGGCAACTCTCCTCTCTCCACCATATATTATCCCTCATTTTTATCTGAAAAGATTAAAAGCAAAGCATCTCAGTACACTAATTCCAATTTTTTGATGAACAGTACATGCATAAAGTCAAATATCCTTTACTTGGTAATCTCGTGAATCATTTAAGTAGGGTCGGGTTCAAAAAGTAGGGCATTTAAATCCATAATTTGGCTCAGTTTAGGAATGGACTTGAGTCTGTTTTTGGCATTAATGCCAACTTCTTGCATTTGTTGACAGTGCAGATTGATTGAATAGTGAGGTAACCACAAATAGTGAGTATGTGACATACAAATAGACTGATTTTAGCCTTTGTGACTTGTCTCTTTGCCTATGGCTTCAATCCAATTTAATAGAATCTAAAATTTTAAATTTAAATCGTTTTGCCAGTTTGCTCTTTATTTTATTTCCTCTTTGGAAAAATGTTTTAACCAGGTAAAAATATCAGTTGCAGGAAGTCTTTCGCCCTTTTTTTTGTTCTGAAAATATCAACATTTATTAATTCCTACACAAATTGTTGGATAGAACACAACCTTTTCTTTAAAGTAATTAATATGAACTCATGTGCACCAGTACTGTACTAGGAACATCACTTTTGACGGTGTGTTTGATTCTCGTTTTTACGGGTTCGTAAACAAGCAATATACAATATATTAGTTCTTTTCATGAACTCTCTAAGTCTAAATCAAGTCATTATTATACAAATATGCAACCACATGGTAAATACAAAGCAATCACCATCAATTGGCACCTAATAAAATAGGCCGTATACGCATACAATTTCAGTTTCTAGTTAATAGTGTCAAAGTGTTGAGAACCCATATTTGTTCTAATGGTAAAGACAATACTCTTCGTATAAGAAATCGTAGGTTTGAAATCCGATAGAATCCTTTATACTTAATAAGTAAAAGACGAATAACTTAGATTTTTATCTTTACTAAAAAGAAAAATAATGCCAAGGTGACAAACGATCCTTTAAATGTCTCAGAAAACGCGCACACAAACACAATTAACTAATTAATTAGATGCTCGTACGAAATAAATTATTGAGATGGTTAATCGTACAATAGACAACGATCATAATTTTAAGGGAGTTGTCCCATGTCATTGTGTTTTTGCTCTTTATTGGTCTGTACAACTTGGTTGCTTCAATTCTTTGACTTGGTTTTTTTAAGCATTGCATGATTGGTATTCACGAGGGTACTTAAATTATATAATTTTACTTCACAATAATTGGAATATTAAAAGGAGAGGGTTATCCAATAATTAGAAACTTGTTCCAGAGCTTATGATGTAATTAGTGTGAAAAGATGCCATGCAATGAATGTATATTGACAGAGACTTCTAATAGTATTGACTAATTAAGTTAATGCAAGGGATTAATTTATGCGCAAACTGTTGTTTATAATGGGAGTTAATAAACTATTTGAGGGAAGCATATTTAAGAGATGTACAATTGGTGTGTAATTTAGACAAGTATTTCTCGGAGAAAGGGAACGTAGATGAAAAAAAAATGTTTGAGAAGATCGTGCAACTTGTATGTGCGTGTGCTAATTTAGCATGTAATAATATAATTAAGAGTACGATTCAAAATTGAAATTACATTTAATTTAGTAGTTAAGATATTGTTCTCCTTGTAAAAAAAATGTTCATAACTATTTTTTTAGACAAAGATATGGATCTAGTTCAATCAACTTAAAATATAAGAAGAAGATAAAACATACGACCTCCTACGCGGAAAATATTACATTTTATAATGTGCATCTCATCCTAAAGAAAAAGAATACGGAAGGAAAGAAATAAAAAGAAACAGAAGAAAAATTGCATGACAAATCAGCTCGCTTTTGTTTTTAAAGAAAATTGATCTATTAGAAGCACTTTTTTCCTCCTTTCACGAAAATATTTTAGAAGTTAACTAGTATATTATCTATAAAATTAATGTAAAAGAAACTGCAAAGGAGAGGACTATTGCAGGGATTATAAAATTTACCCTTAGCCAGTAAACATTTTAATTTTATATATTTTATCTTTATATTATGTCTAATCTTTATTGAATATGTAAGTGTTCTAATTTTATAATAGTCAAGATTGATTGAAATTTATTGATTAATTTTTGAAAAGAACATAAATTATTAGATATATTAGTATTTTTTTATGATGTGTGATAGATTGTAACAAAAATATTAAAGTCTTTGTTAAATTCATAACACGTCTACTACATTAAAAGTTATATAATTGATGATATTTTTTTTCTAAATGACTTCATTTTGCTGAAAATTTTATCATATTTGAAATTTAATTATGATTTTTTAGGAAAGTTATGACTACCGAATAAAAGAAATTGATTAATTGTGTTTGCTTCTTATTTTGTTTGTTAGCATATTTTATATCGGAATATGCTGCCATTTTTAGATTTGAATATAGAAAAATTATAATATAAAAATCATCTATAACAAAACACGAATGATATACTAGTTAAATATGATTACCTTTGTACGTAATAGCAAATTCTAAATTTCTACAATTTTCTTATTTGTTTGAAAATTTCATAGTGCATCACATTAACTGAAATTGATTGATTAAATTGAAGTGATTATAATTTTGGGAGCCGTTGTCATAACTCACAATATCTGTCGCATCAATAATTCAACGTCGCAAGTTCAGAGGACAAATGAAAACCTTGGATTAAATTTTTCATCATAAATTCATAGTCCGCATGTGTAAGAGGAAAAAAACAAGAAAAAAATGTCATTTTTAATTATTTGTTTTATACGAGATCAAGATATCGAAACACGGGTAAACTAAAATTTATTTATTTTGTGATATACTTTTTTTAGAATAAAGATAGTGGGCCAATTAATTGCAGTTTTATATATTAAAAAAAAAAGAATATTTATAAGACCTTAAGACTTGCGACCTCCCACTACTGTATTTTATTTTTTCTTTTCTTTTCTTAATCTCACAGTGAACTCAAATTTTGTACCATTCTAGTGTGCAAGCATCACTTATGATGAAGTCCAAATGGGCAATTTAATTAGGCATATGAATTTCATTTTTTTTTTTTAAAGGTAAATTATCCAGTAGTTCAAATATTGGCGGGCTAAGATGGTCTCTTATAGAAAGGTCCTGATTATACCTTCACTAAAAAAAACCTAATGAGAATTAAAATATTTGTAAAATTCCAACGAGATAGCATAATGTGTGGTAGTCATGGATGGATTTATATACAAGTACATATACAACCAAGCCTCCATTTATGTTTGTTAATGGGCCATAGTTCATCCCTAAAACCAGCTTTAATTGTAGATTAAGAGGTGCTGTCAAGGCCATTAAATAGTGGCCCCATTGCCTCAGCTCAGCCCTGTTTTGGTCTCATTAATAGTACCAGCTTTCCTTGTCCTTGTCAACTTTAGAATCAATTTCCTGACAAGGTACGCAGAAATTGAACCCAACTTTTTAAGTCACTATACTGGTATTTGTGATATGTGATGTCTCACTCTCAGCAATGCAGCTCAGCAGAGCTTGGGTTTTGCTCCAATAACCCGTTTGTATTTTGGTTTTTGAACATATATAATATAAGCATCCAGATCTAAAAGTGACTGCAAAGTCTGTGATAGTTAGCCCCATTTTTGTAATTGTAGCAATGTAATTTAATTCAGTCATTAATCTCAAAACATAATAGTAATAATAATGATGATGATGATGATGAAAATAAAGTGCATACCATCATGCACTGATGCACAGTAAATAATCCTAATATAATATTACGTAATCCTGACAAATAAAAAAATAAAAAAAAAATGGCATTTTGAGTTGAACGACCAATAGTCATCACAGTCATGCCAGAAGATACCAGAGTTATTATGGCGAGTAGTTTTGACACCACACCTGTGACAAAAACTGGCTGCTGGGTTTCTGGCAATAGCAGAATTAATTAACAGGGCCATAAGTCTGTCTGAGCAAGTGAGCAACCATACCACGCAAAGTGCAAAAAATAAATTAACTGAAAGAAAGGTGAAAGGTCCAGTGAGTGTTTTTTGAGCTTATTTGTGGACAGTTTGTGTATACCTCTGATCCATCGAATTCTGGGATTAAAGCTGAACAATACATACAAATTAAAGCAAACAATTCTCTTCTGTCTTTTTCTTCTGATCCAGTGATCACATGAAAATCATTTTTTTAGATCTTTCTTTTGCTGTTTTGCTTCCACTGTTCCAATGTTCTATCCAAATCACCAACATAAATAATAAAATTGTATGTTCCTCTGATGAATACGGACAGTCAAATATTCTCTAAGGACCATGTTGATTCCTGCAGTAGCACAAACAGGACTGGATATTCGATTTTATAATTTAGCCCATAAAATAACATTTTTATTTTGAGAAATTATTGTTGCGTTCTAGATTTGTGCCCACTATTTCATTTGCACTTTAAAAGTAAACTTGATATAAAAATTGTAAATATCTGATTTTGGAAGTTTTTATATCGAGCACTTTAAAAACTCGATATTGCCTTTTCCTTTTTGAATATGATATGCAAATTCAAATAAAAGTTATTTTTGAATGTGTAAAGTATAAGCATTTTGTCATAAAATAAAAATACTGTATAAACATACTCCTCTTTCATTTATTTTTATACATATTTTTATTGTACTCAATTTGCCAGAATCGACCTTTCTCCGATTCCTGTTCCAAGTTCCTGTTATTGTTCCTATTCCAATCTCCTCTTCTGCTGCTATAAGAGCGATGGCGCCATGGACAATCTGCACGGTCCAACATAATTTCAACGGTCCACATTTAATTAATATGGAATTTATTTTTATTTTTTATTTAGTGAATTTCACTTGCCATAGATCCAATGACAAAGTGGTGCCATCACATACTATGGCAGTAGATAAAAATTCATATCGAGAGAACTTCCATGAGCTAAGAGTCAGTAGGCCTGATCAAGTCAAGGGGACCTCTCCATGCCATTGGGATTTGAAAAATGAAAGCAAGTGCAAAACCAAAATTCGTACTAATAATTCTTCTACTTATCTAGATCGAACAAGGTCAGAAGAATCCTGATTGTTGTCAATGAGATACCTCTAAAAGCTGTACTACTGCACTGTGATTCTTGGAATTTTCATGTCTGCACCATGAAAATGTCTCTTTAATTAAATGAAGAGTTGATTTATTTCTGAAACTCTGCTAGGAACAATCATTTTGTTTTAAACTCCCTGTTCACCTTGCGAAGAAACTCATCAATATCGCGCTTGATGTTTGACTGAGTCTGAGAGAATGGAATGAGAACTGTACTCAAATCCATTGCAGCACATAAACATTCGCATTCATTTTAATTTTTAGATACAAATACGAATATGAATTACATATTAAACGGAGTGCAATATAAATATATATATTCTTTTAATTTTGTAAAATGCATCAAATTTATTGTATAATTATTTTTCAATACTGCTATCTATAAACAAATGTAAATATTATAAAAATAAAAACTCATATTATATATCTAACTATTCTATAATTATATTCTAATAATAAAAAGTTTTTATTAATCGCATATTTGTATTTTCAAAGAGCATGGATACGAATAATCAAACAACGGATATCGGATATATGCTTTATAAAATTCAACATTATATCTACATCCGATTTGCATATTTACATCTAAATTTGCAGATACGAATTAATTATGAAACAGAAAATATCTTTTCCATTTGCAATATCCTAATTCAAATGTTGAAACTTAATTTGTGTATATATATTTTTTTTTTAAAACCTTGCCTTACAAATTCACTCAGTCCATTTGCAGCACTAGCAGAGATTCAGGAATTAATCAGGATGCTGGGGAACCTGATAAAGATGGATCATGCAGGGATGATAGATAAAACATATAAAACTGTGCACTTGCTGTCTTTTCTGATTAAATTACCAGAATATGTATAATATGCTTGGGCTTACCCCTCACTAAAATCCAGTCCTAGGCCTGTCATGGAAAAGTTCTGTGTGACTCACAAGATGATTGACTACACGTGAGACCAGTTTTTAAACCTCTCTTCACTTTCTGGGCCTAAGGTTAAAATTGATTTCATATTTCTAGGCTGAAATTTGGGTCAATTTTAGGAGGTCAGAAAATCTGATGATCTGACGGCGAAATGAAGCAAGCCGCAGTGAGATTCATATTTGTCGTTCTGAACAGAAAATAAGGTCCTGTTTTTTTTTTCTTTTGTGATCACTATTTAATTTAATAAAAGGTATAGATAAATTTGATGCTTTAGTCCTATTCATCTCTGCTGTCCAAATTTGTTCAGTTGTGAAGAGACTCACAAAGCAGTAACTTGATTCTTTCCCACTGACTTAAACAATAAGAAACAAAGCTTATCCGCCCAGACCATAAAAAATATATTTCGAACCCAAATTCAAAAATCTAATATGAAAAAGTCATTATATATTGTTGAAGATAATTGATATCAGGTTGCAATCATCCTGATCAAAGCAATTAGGGAATATAATTTATCTAATTAATTAACCATTAGGCTTAATTAAAAAACTATATATACTATTATATAAAGCAACTAAGCAATGGAGGCATCCTTTTTTTTATGGTATTCAAACTTTCATAATACTCATTTTATCCTTCATGCAACAGTTGAGATTCAATTTGATTAACTTCGGCGGCAAATATCGTTTTCAGTTTTTCAATTTTCTCTCTATTCGGAAATGATATTTTTTGAAAAGGTAAAAATTTTATTAAAATTTTGATGTCAATTAACCGAAACAATATGATATTGTATCTTTTTTAATAATTGACAGAGATTTTTTGATCATCTTAGTTTTTATAATAATTATTTTCTAAATTGACTTCTCTTATTAAGTGATCTTCTATAATAATTATTTCCTTTTAATTATTCCCTTTTTATTTTATCTTTTATAGGAGTTTTCTCTTATGGTATATCTCACAATTTCAGATTTAGAAGTACCTATAAATATTAAAAATGAAGATGACAATCATGTTACGTGTTTTCAATGGAAATAATAGTTTGCTCATTGATAAATATTTTTTTATTAATGATACGACGTACATAATTTGTATACTAAAAAGATAAGAAAAAAATATGATAAATTGACTATCATAGTTGTATAAAAACTGAGAAGAGAATCAAAAATAAATTTTAATTTTTTTTCTCTTAGAAATATTAATCATGTCTTCCATCAAGATATATTAAAAGATAGAGGCAAACAATTTTTGTTTTTTCTATATATTCAGTTGTCAAAATAATTTATTATCTTTTTTTATGTATCTAAATAAAAATATTCGTCACAATGCGCGAGTATACAGCTAGTCATAGAGAATGTATCAGATTGTAATCAAATATATTTAAAAAAAAATGATGGCTAATAATAGACGTGTAACACCTCTGTACAAGAAATAGAATCAATATACAAGCCTTTACTCAATACAATTCCGCAAATTACAAAAAATAACATGATATCAAAGTCATACTGATATGTGGCCTCAGATTTTTTTTTTAATTCATCAACCACTTAGGTTTGTGATGTTGGATTTTAGATACGTCTAAAATTTAATATATAAAGTTTAGACTACGTGTAATATAATTAAATATATTAATTATTGTCATTATATATTTACTTTAATAATTACTGTCATTACATATTTACTTTAAGTAATATGATTAAGTATATTAATTACTGTTATTATATATTATTTTAAGTAATATCATGACATGCTAAATAAATGTGATTAATAATTTATGACATGATACGTATTTCACTTAGATTTGGATGTGAATACATATAAAACTAAAGTTAAATTAATTATAATTATTGATGGACCGGTTATAATTAATTTAATTAATATAAGTATTAAGTTTGAGCTAATATACAGTTAAGAATATTGTGGATTCAACATAAAGTGAGTATGGATTTTTTTCGGATTTATTCGGGATCATTCGAAGTAAGATGAGATAAAAATACACTTGTTGAAACTGTCTAGCCATGTTTAACTGAATTTTAGACTATGATATGCCCCGAATTTGAAAAAACTTAAAATAAAAAATTAGAGATATTATTCTTAGCTTTTTAAAGTGTTTTGAATCAATTAATTCGATCATCATATAAGAAAGTTATGGCTAAAATAGTTGGTAGTGCGCAGTAGTTTCTGATTGCTATTTTTAATAGATTCGTTTCTCGAATTAGCTCAAAACTTTCAAAAAATGTGTAATTCATCTGTAGCATACTTGAGAACATGGGTGCCGCATTTTTTACTATTTTTAGCACATTAATACAGCAAAATTTATGCTATTTTGAACTATTTACACTTGTATTTAAAGGTTGGGCCTCCAAGGCTTGCAGATCATAACGTGCATTCAGTTTTCGTGCTATACTCCACAATATCATGCTCCATTAAGGTTAGATACTCTCCACTTTTGTTCGTAAGTTGAGAGAAAATAATTGAGAGTGCAAATTTTTTGGAAGGACTCAATTACCACACCTCAATTTAGGAATTCAAAAGTTCAAGTTAAGTCTCGAACGATAAGTTTTTACATCGATTTATTTGATTCTGTTTTTACATCGATTTATTTGATTCTGATTGAGTGTCAGATAGCGTAGAAAATAGAAGATAAATTTACAGCGTTATTATTTATTTTATTGCATAGAAATGGATCTTCAAGGATTTAAAGATATTAAGAAAACTTGTAAAGTAAATTCAACATGTGAAGGTACCGCGACACCAAGAATGAGAGAAGCGAATTACGGCACTACCTCCATGGAGAGGTGCACCAAGCACTGTGGCTCACAACCACACTACTCAATGATCCATCATGGGCCCATTCAATTTCTCTTTCGTTATAAGGGAAGGGTAAATTATCCCATATCACTGATACTGATCAAAGAACCAGCATGCCAGTAAAAACCAGTATTGGTACTGACAAAACAGAACCAATAGGTGAAAATCCAACGCAAAAAACCAATATACTAGCAAAAACAATCACCATCGACCAAACAGATCCACAGTGGGATCAAATGACATAAATGTCATGACTTGGTTGTTAAACTCCATGGAGCCCTAAATTTCCAGATTATTCATGTATCTCGAAACAACAAAACAAATACGGGAAGAAATCAAAGAAATTTTCGGCCAATATAAAAAAAATTCTTACATTTTTCATTTAAAACAAGAGATTGCCCAAATTAAATAAGGATACAAGAAAATCACAGAATACTATGGCGTTCTCAAAACCAAATGGGACGAATTAGCACTGTATACCTATATCATTGACCTGAAAAACCCTAAAATAAGAGCAGATCTTTCAATTTTTCTCAGGTCTTGACTCCAACTATGAACAAGTTCGATCCCAAATACTGTTATCCAAAGAACTACCAAAAATTCGAGCAGTTATAGTCATGCTTCAATGAGAAGAATCTCGTAAAGCATTTATGAACCCTCAATCAGCCCTTGGAACAGACAACCAGGCTTTCTCTGCTTACAATTGAAACCTTAGCTTCAAGGGAGAACATCGAGGAGCCTCAACACCATGCTGTGATAACTGTAAAAAGGAGAGTCGCGTAGATGTGTGCTGCTTAGGGCTGCACAAAAAATCTCGGGCTCGTGGCTCAGCTCGGGCTCGGCTCGGGCTCGAGCTAATCTGGCTCGAGCTAAAATGACTCGAGCTAATCTGGCTCGGTAGTTAAATGAGCCGAGTTTGAGTTGGGGTCGGCTCGGTTCGTGGCTCGACTCAGCTCGAATAAAAAATAGTTTATATATATATTTGTTGCCGAACACTAATCCGATAACTTCTCTCTCACAATCTCACCATGTCAGCGGCTTAAAGACATCTCTTACCCGCTCGTAATTAGATTCGTATATCTGACACGATAATTTTTTGTTGGTCCATCCATTCAAATTAATGCATTGAAGATGTCATTGAAAACATAATTTATTGATATATCAATTTTATACCAATTCTCATACCAATCTTCTAGATGTACCAACCTTATAGTTTATAGATGTATTAAATATAAAAATCAAATTGAGTCAACGCACATGCATTGGCTCGTGAGCCAGCTCGCGAGCTAGCTCGAATAGTAACGAGTCGAGTTTGAGCTAGGTTTTTCAGCTCGAAGCGTTTCACGAGCTCGGCTCGACTCGACTCGAATTTTCATGAGTCGAGCTTGAGTTAAACCCAGCTCGACTCGTTTGCAGCCCTAGTCCTGCTACTACTGAAGAGTGGCGTAGATGTGAAGGGGATAAGACACTCCCTGGCTCGGGCTCGGGTGAAAACAACACAGTAGGCCAAGCCCACTTAAGCCATGCGACACAGGCCCAACTTGGATAATTGGCCTGGCTGCTCTAAAATTTGAATAAAGATACTATTTCAGGTAACCAATCTATTTAGTCATTATATTCCAATTCAAATAAATATTGGGTTATCGAATCAGGAGCCACTAATAATATGACTGGTAATTTAAGTTTGTTGGACAATGAAACTAATGCACCTGAAGCTAATATGTCTGGCTACAAGTATAATAGCTAAATCAAGATGAGACGGGACGAGACGGGATGGACTTTCAGATTCAAGAAGAGTAAGTTATTTAGCGGATGATGTCCTTAACCTTATGCAACTCCAAGAATACTCCTTTAAACTGATATTGTCTTTCTTTCCAGGGCTGCTGCTACCTTCTTGACTAACTCTGAACTGAATAATTACTATTTTCACAACCTTTCTAGGTTTGACGGCCGCCTACAACGAAAGAAATTTTTAGACTCCTCCTCCTCCGGTTGTGCATTCCAAGTAGCGGCGCTTGGATGGGTTTTTATGGAGGTCATAACATTATTAAATAAACCATTATTTATAGGTATCTTCCCTACTTGACCGACCTAGTTCCACCAAGTAATACTAATATATCTAGTTGATAACTGGCCTAAAAGAAACCCATATATTTCTTACAGGCTAAATATGACCCTAGTCAAATATTTTCTGGCTGCTATATAAAATATTTTCATGGTCGAAAATAGATACAGGCCTACGTTGATATCCAATTTTATGTTATCTACTTCTGTGTTCGTCAACCAATCATATTGCTTGATTAACGAAAGATATAAGATCTGTTACCTTTGATTTGACCAATGCAGATCGAGTAAAAGTCTGATCTACCCTTCCAAAGAAATCTGATTAGCAAGCAAGGGACCCACCTCCTAATCGGCTCTTAACTTTTCTACAAGAGGGAAGGCACTAAGAGCCGCTAGAAGGACTCTAAGGGAAGAAAGAAAGTTGTCCTATTGAGGTGCAATGCGGAAACTGTGATCGGTAAACAAACCCTATCTAGTCTGTTTCCTCTTAGCCAGCCCGGAAACCCGTGATTCACTAAAAGGAGGACAAATAGGATAGGTGCATAAGCCAAAAATTAAATGATCTATACGTACAGACGCGGGAATGAATAACTCAAGTGCTAGACTAGAAAGAGGGAAGGGGCATTGATACCCTTTGGTGTACATGGGCCCTCATCATAGTTGTCGCCACGGTCACACGGAAGTAAGCGATTACCTTTTTTTAGTTTTTGTGGACTACGGATATAAATAAGATTTAGGTACTTTGCAACGCTAGTTTCCTGACTGATAGAGGCTCCTACAGGATAAGGTTTCTCTACTCCCTTCTCTTCCAAGCTAAAAGATATTGTGATTGACGCATAAAATATTGTCATAAATAGGTTTGTGCGTGGTACCTCTTCTTCGGCAAAGTTGCCCCAAAATAACTACATGTTATCCTACCAAGGCAAATGCGCCTAGTCGTCTATAGTGATGCCGATTGAGGATGCTTCAAATCTACGTTATCAATACGGAAGAGGGCCACCTCACATGAAGCATGCTCACCTTACGGGAATGGTAGTATCAAATAAAGAAAGAATTTATTGTGAGGCCGAGCGCCGATTGAGCGTTCCGTGAGTTTTAAAAAAAGGAATCCCCTTGATAGGAATCCGCTTTCGAAAAATGAACATAAGCCCGAGACCATTTTGTTCTGAATCGCTTGGCAATACTGCCTTTCCCTGACAGCGGACCGAGCAATGGATTGATGAATCCATCTTTGATCTTTAGTCTTCATGCAAGGTAGAATGGGAGCTCCAAGAAAGGAATTGCACACCGAACCTCATTCTACGTAAGCACCCAAATGGTTAATATGGTACCACATACCCCATAGTATTCCCCTTTTTTCCGTGCGCTCATAAGCTCGCGCTTAAGCAGTTATCGAAGCTTATTCAAATGATGATTTTCCTCATTTCTTTTGGTGAGAATATCGATTCTATTAATTGCAGAATTGGTTTTCTTCATGCCGGAACAAAAAGAGATTTTGCCCCTCAATCCCGAGTATAGGCATTGTTTTCGCTAATTGACTGCCCCGGTACTTCTACTAACTAATAGCAGAAAAATAAGTGAATTCGGCCATGGAAATAGGATTCGAAGAGGTATCCCTGTTGAGCATCAGTTTCAAAAAGGGGAATAGGGTAAGGGGGCACATACCTGAAGTGGAGGCAGTGGTCAAAGGGAGTTGCTCATTTCCTTCAGGCAAGATAAAAGAAAATGAAAAAAGAAAGGGAATTTTACCGGGGTGGTATTTGAAGACGGTTGAAGCCTAGTTCGGTATAGATTTCTATTAACATGTGTATTTTCACCTTGCATTGATGTCAAATCGTGTACATTCTTTCATCTTGTTATTCTGTTGTTGAAGAAATGTCAACACAAATTTGAATTCAATGCCCGGGAATTGAACGAGGAGAAAAAGACTTAAAATGTGTCAACCAGTCACAACAACAAATGGCTCAAAAGTTTTCATTGAGAAAATACACAGAGCTAATATATATCAAAAAATATTTTCTATGTATTTTACCTTCGAGCCTTCACATCTAACTTATTATTTGTAAGTGAAATGACACGGGAACTAAATTACAATGTCATTTTCTCATCAAAAACTATAATCTTTCAAGACATAGTAATGAAGAGGACAACTAATGAAGGTAAATTAAACAATGGCTTATATTATTTAGATTTTTTAAATAAAACTTTGTTTGCTAACAATATAGAGGACAATAAATTGTGGCATTGGAGAATAAGACATGCTTCTGATAATATTTTGAATAAGTTAATGCCTCTCAAAATTTTGAATAATAGTGATTGTGATACTTATCCTTTTTCAAATAAACTATGTTGTCTTTCTCCTATCTAATAGTAAAACCACAAAGATTTTTGAACTTGTGCATTATAATGTTTGGAGACCAACAAATATTACTTCTTATAATAATTTTAGATGTTATGTCATATTTATTGGTGATTTTTTTCGTACTACTTGGGTTTTATCTTATTTCCACTAAAAATAAAGTTTTTCAAAAATTCCTTGAATTTTCTAGTTTTGTTGAAAATCAATATAATGCTCGAATAAAAATATTTCATTATGATAATGACATTGAATATATCAATAAAATATTTTCTAATTTTCTACGACAAAGAGGATTTTATATCAAACTACATGTATTAACACTCCAGAATAAAATAAAATTTCTAAAAGAAAAAATCTCACATCTTAGAAATAATAAGATCACTTTTTTCAAATGAATGTCTCTGAAAGATTTTGGTCCGAAGTAATTTTTACTATTGTCCATCTCATGAATAGGTTGTCAAGTCCCATGCTAAAAAAATAAAAGCTCTATTTAAATCCTATAAAATAGAAAAATCAACTTTGATCATCTTAGGGTATTTGATTGCACATAATTTGTCCACAAAAAAGACATAATAAATTTGATAAACATGCAGTCAAGACTATATTTTCAGGTTATTTATCGAAAAAAATATTATAAATGTTATAATCTGAGCATACAAAAACTGTATATCTCAAGAGATATGTGATTCTTTGAACATGAGTCATTATTTAAGAAAAAAGATATTCTTAATACAAAGGAGTTCCTTAGTATGGTACTCCCTACATTAACCTCTTTTGAAGGTACAAATTCATTGTTTGCTAGCACCTCAACCAAAGAAGAGCTGACTTCAGAGGGGAAGATGAGTATTAACCAATCGAAGAGGAAGTACAGTATAGGAAATCAAGTCGTTCTATATGAACATCATCTAGGTTACAAGACTATGTTACCTGCAATCTAAGTTACCCTATCCAAAATTTTATTTTGCTATGACAAAATATTTCCAAAGTACATGAATTTTTTGGGTTTAATGGATAAAATAGTAGAACCAAACAGTTATAATGAGGCCAAAGACCAACATGTATGGAATGATGTCATGAAAGAGAAAACAAAAGCACTCAAGAAAATGAAAGATGAACACTTATGACATTACCCAACGGCAAAAAAAATCTATAGGATGTAAATGAGTATACAAGATCAAATATCACAATAATGGAACTATAGAAAGACATAAGATAATATTGATAGCAAAACATTTTACTCAAATATATGATCTAGACTACCAAGAGATATTTGCCTCAGTTGTCAAAATAAACATCGTACGAATATTATTATCTATGGCTATCAATTTAGGATGAAATTTATCTCCAATGAATGTTAAAAAAATATTTCTATAAGGTACATTAGAAAAGAAAGGCTATATGAATCTACCTCCAAAGCATGATAATAATTAGAATAAGAATCTCATATGCAAACTAAACAAGTTTATTTATGGCCTCAAGCAGTCACCATGAACATGATATGACAAACTCAATCACTCTCTTTTATTACATAATTTTGTCAAAAGCTCAGCCGATTCATCTATGTTTATGAAACATTCGAATGATACAACTAACATTGTTCTTGTGCATGTAGATGATATTATCATTATAGGAAATAATGAAAAAATTAAAAATATTAAAGACTATCTGAATAACAAGTTTGACATCAAGGACTTAGAAAAACTTAAATACTTTGTGAGAATTGAAATCGCACACAAAAAGAAAAAATATTTGTTTCTATCTTAAAGAAAATATGTTCTTAATCCATTAAAAAAATGACAAACTGGTTGTAAAACTAATAAGTACACCAATGAAATCTAACAAAAAAAAACTATATCTTGAAGAAGGTTAACCATTAAAAGATGTATAATAATAATAATGACTTGTTGGTAAATTAAAATACCATTTGTGAATAGTCAAGATTAATTGACAGATATCTTGAAGAAAACTTTAGACAAAGGACCATTTTCAGAGACTCTTGATTAAGTTGGGATCAATCAACATATATGAGTCAAACTTGAGAAAGAATGTTGAAGATAATTGATCTCAGATAGTAATCATAACTGACTAAATCAATTAGGGACTATAATTTAGCTAACCAACTAGCCGTTAGACGTAATTAAAAAACTATCATAGAGAATGTATCAGATTGTAATCAAATAAATTAAGGAAACTCTTCAACGGCTGATATAGCCCTCTGCCTATTAATAGGCGTGCAACACCTCTGTACAAGAAATAGAATCAATATGCAAGCTTTCAGTCAATACAATTCCGCAAATCGCAAAAACTAACATATATACTTCTCTTTGATACAGTAGTCAAATTGGCCAGCACAAATCACACATTAATGCAACAATAGGAGTTGTGATGATGTAGTAGAGGAGGCTAAGAAATATTAACTTATATATATCGTTGAAGTTGTGCTCAACTGTTGTGTGTTTGTCGTTTTCAAATGTAATTTGAATTTTCAGGCATATAAAGTTACAAATTTATATAGTTATTAGTAGATATGGCAATTTGATGGGTCAGATCGGATCAATTTGACTATTTGGAAGAAACTGGGTTGGATTGAGTCGGTCATTTATATGTTAACTTTTTTAGACCTTTTTAATTAATTTTGATTAGATTATAGGTCATTTTGATCTTGGATCGAGTTAGATCAAGTCGGATCGGAATAATTTGATTTAAAAAAAAAAAATTGAATTTAGACGGATTTCTCAAATTGGGTCGGATCGGATTCTGCCACTTCAAACTATTGGGGTCCAGATACAAGCTAAAGTATTACTAAGAACAAATGGAAGGGTTAAGAATGCAGCATGTAGTTTCCAAATGCAATTTGAATTAGATTTTTTTTTTGCATAAATGGATTATGCACACCAAGTTCTGTTATGAACGCAAAAAGATAAGTTGATTTTGTATCTTTCGATTTATACTCGGTTTAGATCAAGAAGTAGGTTGTATGTATTTGTTTTTTCTTTCTATATATGAAAAAGGCTTCGGACAAGAGCACGGCAAAGGCAGATGCAAGATTTTAGTTAGTGGGATGTTATTACATGTGACAACCAGGTTGTGATGTTGAATTTCATAAAACTTCATATTTTAGTACTTTAATATGGGTATCAGATTGTGATATCATAAACAATATATTTCTCAATAAAATAGATCATTAATTCACTATTTTCAAAAAAAAAAAAAAAAATAGGATACATTAGTTCAAAATGGAGAGGTGTGAACAAAAAGGACTGTGAATTTGAAGAGGCACGACTAAGTAGATAATAAGGCAATTTTTAGACTTGGATATCATATATTTATATATTATTATTCAGAAAGAAAATAATATTTATTGCCATTTGCTAGGGCCTAACCGCCTAGGAAGCTGCAGGCTAGGAGGTACATACATAAGGGGATTTCTTTCTTTGTAGGCTTAATTTTTCCTATATTCTTCAACTTTTTCTTATTTTTTTATTTTCATTTTTCCTCTTTTATTTTTTTTATTTCTCCATCTACTATTTTATCTATTCTCTTATTTACCCATCAAATTAATTATATATATGATTATCTTATTAAAACTCCATAATTTGATCTTAATAGGCCAGAATCATCTATGTTCATGGGTTCTTCCGTCCCCTTTTATTTCCTGACTTTAATCCTGAGCTAAAATGCCTTTCAATTACATGTTTCAAGATCTATGCAAATTTAGATTCTTTAAGATTCATGTTGTTAGTTTTGAATTTGATAAGAGTTTTCGCTCCCATTTACTCGGATGCGGATCTTGTAGTATGTCGGGTTAATGGGTCTCTTGCCTCCCTTCACCGGAGAGCAAGTCCGTCACCTCGGTGAGTATCACCGGAGTAAGGGAATCTCAGCTATGATCTCCTCACACACGCTCATGAAGTGGATCGTTGGTTTGTTTTGGTGTTACTTTTCATTTTACATGTCATGGAGACATTTAAGCTGTGCATATATTTAATTTCAATTATCATCATTCCTTATCACATGCTGGTACAGGAAATCGATACAGTAACTATACCAGTAAATCTGTACAGTAAACTGATACAGTATTCTAAAGAATATAAAATTGATACCGATTTATTGGTACAGTATCAAATTTATTGTATCAATTACTGTAGCAATTATATGGATTGTTTTTAAGGTGAAGGGCACTAATTTAGAATTAACTATGGAGTTTTAATAAGATAATCATAGTTAATTAGATGTGATTAGTCTGATGGATAAATAAGAGAATAGATAGAGGAATAGAGGGAGAAATAAGAAAAATAAAAAAAATAGAGGAGAAATAAAAAAAATAGAAAGAATAAAAGAATATAGAAAAAATTAAGCATTTCTTTGTAGGGAGTCAGAGGGATCTCATTTATGATTTACCAGTCTCACAACTCACAAGGCCTCCAACACTTTCCAGTTTCCACTGTCTTAGGAAGTACTGAGGATTTTGGGTTTGAATTTTCGATTGCTTCTGAAAAGATAAATTGGGCTTCTTTTATGACCCAATAAAATTGTTTGAAGACATCCCATAAGTGGAGCTCGAGGAACAGAGGAAGCTAAGCCCAAATAACAAATCAGTAAAAATTACGAATGTTGGTAGGATTCCTTACGCAAAAATCACCGACAGTATAATATGATGCACATGTTTGTTATTGCTGGTTTCTGCCCTTGTTTTGTGTTCAGAATTACCCTTATGGACAATATTATTGTCATCATGAAGCATGTTTCTTATGACCAAAAATAATTTGATTTGCTTGTGGCTGAGGAAAGCAAGCAGTTTTATTGTAAAAGTAGAATATTTCTGGATTTCTCTTTGAAAATAAAACAATTTTATAAAATTATTTTGAAATTGGTAAATTTTTATACAATTAAATATTTTAAAAAAACATAAAAATGTGCTTGTGAAAAACAAGAGATTTGCAGATAATGTTTTTTAATATATAGAGGCATAGAGAGGAGCATAACTCAACAGGAGCTGGAATTGGATTGCCACTTTATTAGTCAGTTTTTAGTAATAATAAGTTTTATTAAATTAATATTATTAAAAATAAGAGTGAGAAATATAAAATTTCAAATATACTCAACAGGAGCTTCACTTACACGAATTGGATTGCTTATATATACAAAACGCGCAAGTGAGATGGAGGCGTTAGTTTGGAGATTAGTTTCAGAAAATGCAGTGTGTATATTTGAAATTTTACGCACTCTTATTTTTAATAATATTAATTTAATAATAATTAATAATAATAATAACTGTTTATTAGTAGATTAGTAGGCAGTGTGTAGGCCTAGAAGAAGTAGCACCGCCATTACCATTGTCAATTGTCATTTGTCACAATCCCTCTGGATCCTATAATTACCTCATGCTAAGAAAAGAAACAATCATCATCATAACTTGAGCTTTACTATATGAGGTCCCACCTGGATATAAGCGTGCACCCAAGTCATAACCTTCGTTTGCTGTATACTGTTTTTTATTTTGGAGATTTCGATTGTTATTGGATCTGTCATCGATTTTTAATTCGATCAGTGAAACAAATGTCCTACTACAGTAAGCATGCTTGATGCATCACATATTTATTTACAATGCGGAGTCTCAGTAAGTGTTAGTGTGTTACCAGTACCACTTTGGATCTATTTAACTTGATTTATCAATAAATGGGCGGAGATATCTGACAATAATTATTTTGATAATCTTAACGATCTGCTTCAAATAAATTCATAAAAAACTTTATAAAATAGAAAACTTTTACAAACATATTATTAAAGTTATAGATTTATTATGTTTCAAATTTCATACAATTTTAAGTATCATTTGATTTTTCATAAAATTTAAACAGTTAGAATTATTATATGATTTTGATGGTTTTAGATAATAACAATGACACTCAAAATTTTATGGAACTTGAGACCCAATAAATTCATAAGCATAAAAATATTAAATATATATTTGTTTCTCAAAGTTTTTTTTATTTTTTATTTTTTTTATGAATATGTTTCAAATTGATTGACAAAGATATTGTTAATGGGTCCACCTAAGGCTATGGGTGTAAATAAGTCAGATATTATCTGACTTTATCTGCAATCCTAATTTAGATAATAATAAAATTATTTGATTCATATATGTATCTGTATCTGTATCTGTATCTATATCCGAAAAATAAAATATATAAGAATATGATTTAATTATTATTCATATTTATCTGATTATTTATTTATTATTTATCTAATAGGGCTCAATTATATTAGGCCTAATTTTAGGACGAAGTCTCAACATACATTCGTGACAATAAATACAATGGGCTAACCGTCTGGTAAGACTTTTGTCCCAACATATTTGTTTTTTGGTCTCATTAGAGGCATATATATATAGAGGTCCTAGGCCTACAAAAATGATTCACAACATTTTACCCACACTTACACTAGACAATAGACTGTTTAGCTTTCAGTATACTACACATAAATCGGAAATCGCTATCAGCATCCATATCCAATATTATCCGAATGTATCTACATCTGATATTATATGAAGGTATATATATTATCATTATGAATTTTATTGAATTTTTGGTGAAAAATACAAATCTAATTAGTTTTAGATCTAATTTGCTCTCATTTATCATATTTTTTCTAATTCATTTATTATTTGACTATAATTAGTTTTAAATTTTTATAACTAATATTTATTTTTTATAATCAATGACTCTATTAAAAATAATATATAATTATTTTTTTATCTTTAATTATTTTTATTTAATATCCAAAATATATCATATCCGTTTTTTATTCTGATATTCATTTATTAATATTCAATCATGTGATCCGTATCAGCTCACTATGAGACTCTTACTTGGGATTGAGGTAGATAATTTTTTTTATTGCATAGCAGTGTGCAGCATAATATATGAACCATTAATTTTTTTTTTATAATTCTGATCAAACATGAATTTTAAAATTATCTAATTAATCACTTACTGTATTGCGCTCCATAATGCTACACAGAAGAATCAGAATCCCTATATCCGGGACTATCTATAATTCTATATCATTTAGTATCCATACCCCTATTCTATGTGGCATAGAGCTCCTGCTGCATTCCAATTAATGCAAAATGACAAGTGCTTATCGTTTTTCACGCTGCGTGCATTTTACGAAATTTCTGGAGTTCGCGCTTTGCTGATTCATTTAATAATGGGTAGGGATAACTTTACAATGGTTATGTTGACGATCTTGATAATATATTTTTAAATAAATATAAAAAGAATTTTAAATAGAAAAAGTTTAATGAATATATTTTTATATTTATAGATTGATGGTGATTTAAATTTTATATAATTTTATTATCGTTTGGTAGTCCATTAAAGACCGTAAAATTATAACCGTTGTAAATTATATAAAATTTTGATGGTCCTTGATGGAGTATCAGACGATAATGAAATTATATGAAATTTGAATCACCATCAATTTATAATTTGAAAAAGCATATCTATAAGATTTTTCTATTTTTAAATTTTTTTTTCATATTTATTTAAAAATTCATTATCAAAATTATCAAAATGACCCATTGTCAAGTGATCATCACCCTTTAATAATACAGTTTCACCGCAGTAGAGATTGTGATTTAATTTCAGGATTCATGAGGATCTCGACAAATCTAACATTTTATGTAATATATAGTCATAAATATTATAAATTTTTATGGTGTAGAATATATATTGATGTAAATAAAAATATTTATATATAGAGAGAGAGAGGTATCCTTATCTACACAGTCATATGCATACTATTCAATGAGCATGAAATTTTAGAATGCGCTTTTGCTGTGAACCCAATCAATTGAAACGGAGAAAAAGAAACACAGCAGTGTTGTTGTTTTTTTTTTCTACCAGAAAACAATCCTTCAAAAATGTAAAATTGTGCCGGATATGGATCTTAAAATATTTATCCATCTCGTAATGGATTGATCAACAAGTCTAATTACATTTTTATTTTGAAATTTACATTAATTAAGGCTTATTTTTGCAAGGATTAAGATTAAATTGCTCAAAAAAATCAGTTATTAAATGCTTAATCAATTTATTCGTGCCAGTTTGTAAAGTAAGGTACAGGTCTAAAATTTCATCCCAGTCAAAGTCGGATCTCACATAAATTATGAAAACATTTGGCTCAACAAAACTTATCGAATGAAAATTTTGCACAGAACCATTACAAATTACATAAAAATAATTATGAACTGTCAAATAAAATCGTGTGAAATTTGAAACCCATTTTCAGGGATCCCTCCCCTAATAAAAAATCTCAAGAAATTTGGAATACATATATGGTGGTCTACCATAAAAAATGAAAAAAAAAACTTGAAATAAAATCATCTCCGGCCCTACGTTAAATTTAAAAAGAAACCTATTGATTAAAGGTTGATCACCTTTTCGATTGTATGGATTTCATTGCAAAGAAATATGCAGATATAATCATTATTGTCAAATTCCATATTTTAAGCAAACTCTGATAAATCCTAATTCATCCAGAACCTCCTTCCTATTCAATTCCGTGCAAATTGACGCGGAGACTAATTTGTTGTTGTACGAGAATAAATGCACAGGAAATTACCATAGACTGAGAGTCTGAGATCCTCATAAATTCTGGTACGGTCCCAACTCAACAAGGCAACACACACTCTCTCTATATTTTTTAATTGTCGATCCGACTCGAGCCGAGTTAGATCAATTTTATGTCCGACTCACTAACTTTACAAATCGAGCTAAGTTGGCTCAATAATTATTTCTTAGTTAAAAGTTTTGGTTTGAGATCGGCTCGTTGAGTTAATGAACTAATCAAACCGACTCATTAAAACTAATTTAATAGTTAATAATATTTTTTATTCAAATTTATATAAAATTAATAAAATAACTAATAACAAAAAATTTCACACAATTTTATATAATAATTTAAAATATATCATCGGGGCGATGTAAGTGCAACCAGGGGGTCAACTAACTATCTAGATTTTAAAAAATAGTGTTTTGGGCAAATTTTTGATCCTCTGAATTGTCTGATTAATTTTAATTGAGAAAAAAAATTAATATCGTGGATAATGAAATAATTATGCAAAATTTTTAAAATATGAAGTTTTATAAAGAAAATTATTCTTTATCGCTATGATTATTTATTATTTTGACTTTTATTTTTTATTATTTTTAATATATGAAAGATATTATTTTAATATTTTTATTTAATACCCGATTAGTTAAAGAATTTGAACCCGATAAGCTACTGAATCCGATTACTGACCCCCTGACCAAAATCCTGCATCTGCCCCTGCATATAATATTATAAACCATTTATTATACTAAAATTTCATAATAAAAATATATAAATAATAAATGTTAGTAATTTAACGAGCCAAATGAGTCGGTCGGCTCAAGCTCAATTCATTAACTTAACGAGTTTAATGAGCCACATCATTAACAGCTCAGTCCTTTAACGAACAAACTAATAACGAATTAATCCCGAATGAATATACGAACAAGCTACTAACCACAATTTTTTTTTTTTTTTTGCAAACCTTAAACAAAAGCCACCCTTGACCCTCCGTAAAAATACGTAGAAGTGGCGATCGAATCTAGAGCGAACACAAAGGTGATGGATACCTTAATTGCTGATTGAATAATTTGCATAGGCAAAAGTGATGTATGGTACAATGATTTGTGTGATGGGTGTACAGCGGGGACGGTTCGAAACAGTGGCCGCATGCATTATTCACACGACCGCCATTCTCTCTCCATGCAACAACCATCATTTACAAATGTTCCTACCTTCTTTTCTTCAGTTTTTAATAATAATAATTTATTATTAAATTAATATTATAAAAAATAAAAGTAAAAACTATAAAATTTCAAATATATGAATGTCAGCGCACTACTCGCGATGGCGCGTTTGCTTCTTATATATACAAAACGCGCAGCGCCTCTCCATCTCACTTGTGCGGGGTTTGGACGAAACGCGCCACTGGCAGTGGCGCGTTGCCATTCGTATTTTTGAAATTTTACGGTTCTCACTCTTATTTTTAATAATATTAATTAATAATAATTATTAATAATAAAAACTGTTCTTTTCTTTCTCAAAATTAAAATGTAGGAATGCCTTTTTGTATTTTCGAAGGAAATAATTTAATCTACATCTTTTTGGATTATAATTTGATATATCTTTTTAGTTAGAAAATAAAAATTATGTGTGTTCTTCATTTTCTAAAAGATGCTTATATTTATCATTCTATTGAAAAAGACAGAACTTTTATCTGTAACGTTTAATATTTTTATGAAAAATGATCAAATAAATTTCAAGCAAACTCAGATTTGTACCTAAATATTAAGACACGTTTTATTTTTTATTTTGTCATTTGAATACTTTTTTTTTCAAAATATCAAGTGGATATATATAGTGGAGAAAGGATTAATGATAGCTCTTTTTCTTACACATCACCACTTTACATTACAATGATGATTTACATTTCAAATCTTAAAATTAAAAGTTGTATCATGGACGTCGTTTCATATCACATTAAGTATTCCGTTACACAAATCTATAATATTAGAGATCACTTAATACTCGTAAAAAGATAAAAAAAAATATGAATGAATGAATGAAATTAATTTAAACTAGCTGTTGATATTTCCGTGTCACGATCTTTTACTAAAGACATTATTTTCAGTAACATTATTTGGCATATTTTTTTAGAAGGAAAAAGGCCAAGCCCTTAATTATTGATGTTTTGGCGATTGTGTTATTTATAATAATGTCGAACAAGGCCAAAAGTTCACTTGGTGATTTGAAATCACAAAATTGCATTATTGATGCAATAATTAAAAAAAATTGTTTTGACGTGTCATGAAAGAATTTCTTAGTGGTTTCTTCTTCATCTTAAAATTGGAAGTACATCAAGGCCCTATTCGGAAGGCATCCATAATTTGAGAAATAGTGAAATACTGAGATTTTTTTACTCCAACGATAAAAAGTTTCTCATGGGATGTTCAGGTGTCATTTTTTTTCTTAGCATGGGATTGAATCTCTTTCCATCTTTATTGAATCTGGTGGGAAAAAAATAGATCATATCGAATTATTAATAATAACAATTATAATGTTATTATTAATAGGTTTTACATTGGCAACTGTGGACAAGATGTACGTTTATTATATATATACTCAACTGATATTTTTAGTAAAATACTTGATTGATTTTTCATTACAATTTTAACAACATAACCAAATTAACAATCATTTTATTCGTTTTGTAACAATTATCATGAGTCGAGGTTCCCAAAAATCAATGAGAAAAATCTTCTTATCCCCTAAAAAAATATCTTGTATATATTCCGAACAATAAAAACTATAAATCCATCTATGTTCTCAGAGGCTCATTTATCATTAACCCGAATACTTAGCCTTAGAAACTATAATGAGCCCTACGTGTCTTCTTTCACTCATCACATATCTTGAATGGACAACCCTCGAGAGGCTCGGGATCATGTACGGCGAATTTGTCCATGAGCTCAAGATCATCACACTCCGGACTTATCTCTTTTTAGATGCACCCATTAATTAATAATTCGTAAATGAACTTGACTCATAATTATTAGCTTTGTAATAAATATTCTAACACTTTGCTTTGTAACCGTCTACTATTATGAATAGCAATTATATCTAACCTCAATCCAAAATAGCACAGTTAAACAAAACAAGATTACATGGTCAAACATATCGACTTGTCATTACATGCAGTTGCTACTTTTAGGGTTAATTTTTACTAAGATCATGCTATGAACTGACCATGATCCCATACCATTCTTCTCTTATATAAGGTCTCGCCTAGAAAAAAAAAATGATCCATCTTTTACACATGCACAAAGCTTATAGATCATAGTAGCTCTCGTGCACTCTTTATACACACTCTTACACTTACACAATATCTCCTATTTCATTAACACAGTCTGTCAGATGACCCAGGACATATCACCATCATTTTTTAACAAAAAAAAGACTAAAAACCATTCTAATGAATAAAAGAGAGTCCTGACCTTTTTTTTTGGCACATTTAGCACACTTTAAATGTGAAAAATGCATAATTTGAGATATTTGTACCAGTTGATTTTAAGAGAATGATTTTTATTTTGTTTTCTGATTGAGAAATTTATAATTATTATTGTTCTGAGTTTATACTAGTTCGGAAGAATATCACAGATGATTTTTATTGAGAAATCTCATTTCGAAGAATCTCATGATAACTGAACAAGTTTAGAGAGTTGAATAATACTAGTAAAATAAAATGTACAAATTTTTAGGATTTGTCGTGTTTCAATTGGAGTCGATTTAAAATCATCTTAGCATTCACTAAATAGAATTCAAATTTTCAACATATCTTCGAGAAATAAATTATAAACTAAATTGAATTTTTCATATAACTAGATGTTGTTTCGGGCTCCGCCCAAGCCGCTTTATCAATAACTGCAATGGCTTTTTTATTTATTTATTTCTAACTGAGAGCTATATATATATTTAGTATCAATTTTTCATTATTTGAACTATATAAGATTTGTTAGAGACTACCAACTAAATCTGTTATTGACTTATTTCTTTCAATTGTATCTCAAACTAAATTAATTTGTTATGTTAGCCTTTAGAGAGCCTCCCTATAGTTTTAGATATCAACAAAAACATCTAAATTGGAAACAAAAAAATAAAAGAAAAGAAAATGAGGTCCAATAACAGATTGTTCATGTTGAATTGGTACATATATGAAATCAGCATGCCGAGGTGCTGAACATTATTTAAATAGTATATACAGAAGTTCGAAATTTATAACAAAAAAAAATGGTCCAAAATATTATCTTATACATATGAGGCCTTTCAAGAATTTTTGTACAAAGTTTCCAATTGTAACAAACTCCACTAAAAAATATATAGATATTTAATATAGAAATGTCTTCCAAAAAAACTAAATAAATTATTTAAACAATTTACCAATTAATTGAAAACATTAAATACAGTGAACACGCCAAAGCAAAACCGCAAGTCACGTCCTTGTCTCGTGCTTGTTAGCTCGTACCATTTTTCTCGAGAATACATGAACTCAGCTTTAGTACCTGATCCACCGACAGATGAAGTGTCTTTATTTTGTGTTGCGCTCACTCCATAACCTACTGTGTAGCGGGTGTTTTCTTTGTTTGGATACAAGGTCCTCCTAGGATACGAAACATCAACGCACGGCACCCATACATTGTCAGCAACAGCCAACGGGGTTTTGGTGTGAGCCTGATATTTGTTTTGCCCCCACTGGACTACTTACTATATTGATGCAAGCATCAGTGGAATGCGAATAATTATGTCTTGTGTGTCGCCAATTTGAAACGCTATTTTTGGTCCTTGCGAGTAATGACTAATGAGAGCTCCTCTCTTCTCAAGCAATGTAGATACATTGTCTTTTTAGTAAAATATGATAATATTTTTAGTTTTATTATAAATAATTATATTTTTTTATATTATTAAAGTTTGGAGTTGATTTTTTTAATTTATTTTCTGCTTTTATTTAATGTATAATGGTTTAATTAATGAACAATACTTACGGTTTCAATAAAAAAAAAAAGTTAACAGTCAGTACAGTACAGTACTGAGGATGTCGATTCATTAATTATGATATCAGTATCACCTCTCATTCTTTAGCGTCAATATCACGTAACATTCTGTTACTTTCTTTTCTTGTTTGTACTCAATTAATAGACTAATTGATTGTTACTCAATTCCTTCATTAATATATTTGTAATGTACTGGATTCACATTGAACTGCTTAAATAAATAGAAAATTGATTACTTTTGGGTGGGACTAATTGATATCTATTATTTTGATAATTATAATAACCGATTTATTATAAATTCATACAAATTTCCAACAATTTATTATTTTGTAATTTATTATCTCAAACTTGTAGACGGATTGTGTTTTAAATTTGATATAATTTGACTATTTGAGCGTTATATGTTATTCATTAAAGATAATTAAATTTAAATCGTTAACATCATTATAAAATTTGATGGTCTTTGATGAAATATCAAATGATTTTCAAATTGCTCAGATTTGAAACAAAATAAATCCATCAGTTTAATAACATGTGTGCAATTTTTTTAATTTTTAGGATTTTATATGAATTTATGTTAAAGTGGTTGTCAAAATAAATAGTTGTCAAAAAATTCCGACTTTTTTTTAAGTTTTTTTTTTCAATTTGAAACTCATATCTACTTATCAATTCCATTGCATAGATTCCAAACATGGTAATTCTATTATTTTCAATTCCCCGTATTATATATATCACCATTTCATTATATAGTTTGCTTTGCAAAATTTCTGTGAATATAAGACTGGTATGAAATTTATAGGAATAATTTAATTCTTAAAACAGAGCTGATAGAATATATAAGAAATGATATTTTTTAATTCTTATAAAAATATAAATAAAATTACATCACCACTAATTTAAATTATAGGAATTGCCAATAAAAGCATAGAAATAACCTTTCACATAATAGTTTGTATTAAAAAAATAATATTATCATCATATTTCTGTAGATTCGCATCTGGGAAAATTATATGGTCATTACTCAATCTCGTGTGTTGGCGTCGGTGATCCCTGAACCCATCTTATTCCATCCATTTAATATAATTCATTTTTATAACAAATGGAGAGAGCATGACAACGTTAGATGAAACAATTTTGAAAAAGAAGAAGAAAATATAGATAGTGTTGATATCCTCAAAAAAAAAATTGAAAAAAAAACCTACTACTTGTTTATTGAAGTTCTAGGATAACTATTCTACATTTTATTTTTCAATGCGAGTATGTGACTCCAAATTATATCAAGACCTGCCTACATTTATTGTCTTTTCAACGTCCCAATGTTTTTCAAATTGAACCTTTTCATTTTATGAAATGAATATATGCTTCAGGAATAAAATGCTCGTTCATTTCTTTTTTTCAGTTATACACCAGCTTAACATTCTAATGTATTTAATCCCTGAGTTCAAAAATAAAATTTTGACAAAAAAAGAGAAAAATACACACTAATTCATTAATAAAATTATATTCCCTAAAATAATTTGCTGAATAAGATATTCAGATTTGAATGAGCTCTGTAATAAATTTAAGGGAAAATTAGTCTTATGCCACCTCAAAACTTTAAATTTAGCAAAATGCCACTTCAAAACTTTAACTCCCTCTAATGCCACCCTAAAATAAGTTTATTTAGTCTTTTGCCACACTTATATATTTTTTGTTCATTTTTAATTAAGTTCAGTAAAATATCACTGTATTTTTGGATGTATTTTTTTAATTCCAAAAATACCCTCATTTCTGTCTGATATATATTTTTCTACTAATTTCGTCTGTTAAAAATTGTTGATATCTCTGCAAAATGCGTAATGCAGAAAGTAAATTTCAGACTATGAGCATCATGATTCAGAACTTTAAAAGTGAAAATTCTATTCGTAAGCATATATAAATGCATTTTTGTAATTTTCTTTATGGGTCATTTGGATAGAAGATTTTAGTATGATTTATTTGTTGACTGTTTTCTTTATTGTAGAATAAAATAAAAAAAATGTTTGGTTTAACATTTGCTAAAATAATTACGCATTTTGCGTAGATATCAACGATTTTAACGTATCGAAATTAGTTGGAAAATATATATCGACGAAATGAGGGTATTTTTGGAATTAAAAAATACATCCCAAAAATACAAAATGATATTTTACTTGAACTTAATTAAAAATGAACAAAAAATATAAGTGTGGCAAAAGACTAAATAAACTTATTTTTTAAAGTGATATTTTGCTAAATTTAAAATTTTGAGGTGGTATGAGACTAATTTATGTTTAAACTGTTCACAATACAGATTCGATGATCCTAATAAATTCAGACAGTTGCTTTAGCGTAAAGTTTTCTAAAGGACAACACACAAAAGGCGCAATGCGCAATGGAGGAAGGCCTCTTGTGGCAAAACAGTAAAATCTGCGTGTGGTATGTACTATGTTGTATTTCTCAATTCCCACTGTTTCTCTCACGACTTGACAACACGTGATACAGCAAAAAGAGGTGCTTGACGTGCGAAATATAAAATTCGCGCAAGGCTCCAAAAGAGAAGAAACCCGCGAGAAGTAAATTAATTTGAACCTTTAACGCATGTACTTTTGCGCTGCGGGCCTTGCTCAATTTATAATCACAATCAGGGTCCACGATCATGTCTTTATTTTAATCCTTATGATTAAATGTTTTCATAGAAACTATAGTTTTGCTTATAGTTTCCATATAGTTTAGACCATTTGCAGTTCTCTCTCTCTATATATATCAAAATTTATAATAAAGTTTATGAAATTTACATTTGCTATCATATTATTCTATCTAGTAAAGTTCAATATTTTTTTGTGTCATGGTGAACGGAATTCACAAAGAATAACACCCCTTATGTAGGGCTGCATTAAAAAATTCGGGCTCGAGCTAAAATGATTCGAGCTAATTTGGCTCGAGCTAATCTGGTTCGGTAGTTAAATGAGCCGAGTTTGAGTTAGGGTTAGTTCGGCTCATGGCTCGACTAAGCTCGAATAAAAAATAGTTTATATTTTTTTGCCGAATTCTAATTCGATAACTCTTCTCTCATTATCTCTCACCATCTCACCATATCAGCGGCTTAATGATGTCTTTTACTCGCTCGTAATTAGATTCGTATATCTGACTCAATAATTTTTTGTTGATCCATCCATTCAAATCAATGCAGCGAAGATGCCATTGAAAATATAGTTTGTTGATATACTAATTTTGTACTAACTTTCATATCAATTTTCTAGATATACCAACTTTATAGTTTATAGATGTACTAAATCTAAATGTCAAATTGAGTTCAACGCACATGCATTGGCTCGTGAGCCAGCTCACGAGCTAGCTCGAATAGCAACGAGTCGAGTTTAACCTAGGTTTTTCAGCTTGAAACGTTTCATGAGCTCCGTTTGACTCGACTCAAATTTTTATGAACCGAGCTTGAGCTAAGCCCAGCTCGGCTCGACTCGACTCGTTTGCAGCCCTACCCTTATGCTCCAAAATCTGAGCCATACAAATGAAATTATATATTTGAAAAACTATGATATTTTGCTGTCATAACAAAACTATGACAACTGATGGATCCAAAGTTCATGTACTAAATAGTTTGTAGTTTCTGATATGTTTGAATGTGTATGACTATATGCAAACTTATAGGATTGCTTGGCAATTCAGGATTAAGCCTCTTTTAGCTTCTTTAGGGTGCGTTTGCATACATTGGGAATTACAAAATAACTGTTATTCTTAAAACTAAAATAATAGTGACCTATTCAAATAAAAATTTGTTATTTCGAAACAATGAGAATAACTAATATTATGTTATTTCATGTGAGAGATGAAATAGTTATCTTTCTTTCAATCATTCATTATTTTTTTAAATATACAATACATACAATATTTATATCATTCGAAATAACACTTTTTTTACTATCCTCATGTTAACCTAACAATCGCTATTTTTATTTACTATCTTCAATTTTTTTAATTCTTACACTATTCTTTATGGGATCCAAATGCACTTTATGGCCTGTTCGGTGTACATAAGGGAATGGATATGGTTTTAGAATTTGAACTGATTTTATTGTTCATACTGGGAAATAAAATATTGAGTCAGACTCAATTTTTTTCCTAACTTTTTCCCACCGGCCGAACAGGCCCTTAGGGCCTGTTCGGTTCTCTCCCACTCACCACAGTACGAGTGGGAAAAAACAAATTCAATCTCCATTCGCATAGTGACAAGTGAGAGAGAACCGAACAGAGCCTTAGTGTCTTAATCTTACCGATCAAGACTTCCTTAGCATAGATTAGCAGGATCTCCCTTAGTTGCCCAAAACTTAATCATGTCCATTTCCTAAAGGAAGCTACGTCCTTAATTTATTGTCTTCTTAAATCTCTTAAATATCCACCGCCTTAATCCATCATGTGGAACACCACTTTCTTTGATAGATTAAATTTTAATCCATCAAATTTTGCCAAACAACCCAAAATGATTAAGTACATACATTATTAATTTAATTGTTTTTTTCATATAAGACTTTTATTTTGGCAATAAGCTTCAATTTTTTTAAGGAATTTATCACTTGCTAATGGAAGGTAAATGTTATGATGCATTTTTTTTGTTTTGTAAAATTTGGATCGGCAAATAATTACATTAAACAGTTTTTTTGGACTGTGGTTTACTCGAGAGCGCTTAGACGATATTCATGACTGTATTATTGTAAGCATGTTTTTTTTAGTAATTATAGTGTACATCAAATTTTTATGGTACATTCAATTATGATTTAGATAGCATGTGTATTAAATTTTAAATAATTTAAAGTTTGAATGTTCATTCCTAACAAAGTCATTGGATTTTCATCTCCAAATTTTTTAAATTATTAAGATGAAAAACAAAAATTATTTAAAATTGATTGAAAATTGATACACATTATATTTAAGTGATTTGGTTAATATTTATGATTCTAATTTTTTTAAAAGATGTAACATAAGATTTTCATCTACAAATGTTTTATAATTTATTTCGTTTAAAATTTTGATACATTGTATTGGCTATTCAAAATATATAATTATTAAATTTATAGAATTGAACAAAAGACATTCTTCATTTAAATTATATTGCAGTTAATGTTTTTTTTTTGGCAGACGTTGTGAAGAATCTTTATTTAACTAATTTACAGAAGGTCTAATTAGTCGGATAATTAGAGATTTTTCGGGGCTATTACCACAAAAACTGCACTAGTATATTATTTTATCCCACATTGCAGCTATGAAATTGAAAAGAGTTGGATTTCTACCCAAGAGGAGAAGCAAAGTATTTTAGCATCGGATCAGAAGCGAATGACAGGAAAGGGACCAGAAAAGGAACAAATTATTCTGTTTTCACTCGTCAACTTTACAATCATTACTCACAAGTAACGTGGCGTTTTTTAGTTGGCGTGTTTCCACCGCAAACATCCTATGTAATATTTGTAGAAATCGGAGGTGATCAGAAGAACTTTGGAAAAGAAAAAGAAAAAGATATAACAATGTAGAAAAAAGCGGATTCGCTGCCACGTGTAACAGGACCTTGTATAGAAAAAAATAAAAATGGCGGCTCTTTCTCTGACGTCACTTTTCTCAGTAAGCACCTCCCTCCTCTCAGATCTTTCCTCTCTTTCGCTCCCCTCACTCTCTCTCTCTCTCACTGCAACGATGAGAGAACCACCATTCATCAAAAATGGCGATAATCTACTTGCTAAGTATCTCCCATCTCTATCCCTTCTCCTTTTACTACTTTGTTCTCAATCCTTCGCAAAACGAGAGAGGATCCTCCACGAGCCGTTGTTTCCCATCCAGTGGACCCCTCCACCATCCTCGCCAGAGTTCTCCGACCCATCAGTACCCACTTCCCCGGACTTATTCTTCCCTCCTTCGCCTCCTTCCCAAACCGCCACTCTCCCCACCCCCACCACCGCTGCCGATGTATCATCCCAATCCGCAACGCACCCCTCCAGTAGCAAAGGCAATGTCAGTGTTGCCAAAACAGCCGCCATTGTCACCACAGTCTCAGTCGCCGCATTGTTTCTGGTTTCGCTATCATGCTTCGTTGTGTACAAAAAGAAAAATAACAGAGAGGCGGAGTCGAGGAAGCTAATTGGTAGTGAGGGAGGTGGGGTTGGGAGAATGAGGTCGACACACCAGGAAACAGCATCCGATTTTCTGTACTTAGGCACAGTCGAGCCGGGCTCCAACAGGAGAGGTGGGGACCACGGCGAACTGAACGGGTTGAATGGGTCGCCTTATAGGAAGCTAGGAAAGGAGAGAGCAGAGAGGGTTTTGGATGTACACGTGCCTAGCCCTGAATTGCGGCCGCTACCTCCGCTAAGGCGCATCTCAGCAGGTACTCTGCCAAGGGTAAAGTCAAGCACAGCATCCTCTGATGAAGACACGTCATTCTACTACACACCGCATCAACACTCAGTCGAGTCACCTTGGAGTGGCGGCAGCAGCCCGGCTGGTGCTGCCTCTCGCCGCAGCCTTCCTAGTATGGGAGGTGCTGAAAAAGAGGTTGCTATCGACTCCACCCCTGGGCTGGTGGCAGCGGTGCCACTGCCTCCAGCTGCACGTTCCCGGCGGACCCCACCAAGAACTAGATTCTCTACTAGTTCTGTACCAGATGTCAAACAGATGATTGCTCCCCCACCAGCTCCACCTCCACCTCCACCTCCACCTCCACCGCCACCACAAACATTTCCAAAGACGGATAAAACATCCAAAGTTACACCACCCTTGCCACCTCGTCCACCACCTCCACCTCCTCCACCACCTTCTGTATTTAAAAATGTCGAAGAGAGGAAGGAAACAAGTGCTGAAGCCTCCAATTTCACCCCAAGGCGGCGGTTATTAAAGCCTCTGCCTTCTGAAGGAACACGCATAGACATGCCGAGTTCTTTTAATGCAGAGACTAATAATGGGAATGGCAGCTCCTCTGGTACCAGCCCAAATGGAGAGGTTTTGATGGAATTAGGTGAAGAGAAGCCAAAATTGAAGCCACTTCACTGGGACAAGGTCAAGGCAAGCTCCGACCGGGCGATGGTCTGGGATCAGCTGAAATCTAGTTCATTCCAGTAAGTACTTGATTATTCTTAATTTTATTATTGTATATCGAGGTTCTTACCATGTTATGATTAGTTCTGTGGTTCTTATACATATGCAATTTAACAAAATCTATGTTGCATTTGGTTTAGTTTCTTATGCACAGCACGTATTGTAGTTTTCTTAATTTCATCTGCTTGAATTATTTTCTAATTGCATTATTGGTCGATCAAATGTTTCCTCTGACTTTCTTCTCTAATAAACAAATAAATTAATTAACAAAAGAGGAAAGAGTAAACAAATGGCAAAGAAATTGAATGCTGAAATGCAATCCTGATGAAGTATTGGTGGTTCAAGTACGATTTGCACAATCAACCTTGTATAATTAACTATCTTTGTGGTAATTTAATTGCATTCAATTTGATAGGTTAAATGAGGATATGATTGAGGCTCTGTTTGTGAACAACAAAACCATAGCTGCTCCTAAAGAAGCAAGTAAAAGAGCTGCAGTTGCACCATATAAGCAAGAAGAAAGAGTATTAGACCCAAAGAAAGCACAAAATATTGCAATTCTGTTAAGGGCTTTGAATGTGACACTCGAGGAGGTGACGGAAGCTTTATCAGATGGTATGTGTTTTAGTTCAAGTCTTTTATTTTTCCTATTCTTAAATGACATAACTTTTTGGTTAGGGTTTCCATTTCAAGTGCACCTTTTTTTTTTCAAATTGTTTCTTTTTAAGTGATAGAGATAGAATTACGTTTCTCTAGTCAGCATCTGTTCTCACTAGTTAATAAAAGATCTTTGAAGTGGTTTATGGTAGGAGGTTGTTTTCACAAAAAAATAACTTCTGTTCTATGTTCACGATATGATTTTACTTGGCAAATTGCTTCATTCTTATTGGAAGCTAGCAACTCTATGTTAGCAAATTTTATTCAGTAACCATGATTATTTAAAATTGGAGAAACACTAATTAATTAGTTAGTTAGTTAATCAACTAATTAATATTACAGATATATACTAGAAATATTATGATGGATCTCAATTTTCATAAATAATTATAGTAAATGATCTCAAGTGTGAGGGGAAAACATTGATTACATTTAATTTTGTCAATTAGTACCATAAACCTGCAATTTATGTGTGATCATTGATCAACACTATCGAAGTTGTTATAAAAGGACTTGATGCAAGTTATATGGTGCTATGAACTTTGATTTCAAGAAACAAAGTCTAAAAGGGGTTTGAGTACTTGATAGTGGAACCATGTAACATCATAGGCTACCTTTGGAACTGAAATTTTTTTGTTTATGGGAGAGAAGATTTGAAAAGATTTGGAGTGGGATAAATTTGATTCCATAAATTTATGGATATCACTGGCCTACACAAAGAAAAAAAAATACTTCATTTGGTTCCAAAGATTTAGCAAAGTGGGGTAAATTTGATTCTATAAATTTATGGATATCACAGGGTTCTCTTACTAACAGCTGTAATGGAAACATGTAATATACTTATGGATCGAACTGCAGTCAAATTATGTAATCACACCAATGGCTAATTTTAAAACCTGTAATTGAATTTGAGTGTCTTTAACTAAAAAGTTCACAGCTCTCATATACTATCTTGCATGTAACTCCACTTGCAAGATAGCATAAATTCACTAATAGAGAACTTGGAAAAGTAAATTAATCTATCAATCATGGGCAGAATAATCAAGCCATCAAGGGTCTCCTATTTTTCTCCTCTTTTACACTTCTTTTTTCCTATTCTTTTTATTGTTGGAAGAGAGCTTTTAATTTACTAAAAAAATTATGGGATTTTAATTGCGATCTTCAATAAAAAGAATTTGCATAAAAAAGATGATTATAGAAAATTTTATTTTTTCCCTACTTTAAAGTCTCTTGTAAACAGGGAATCCAGAGTGCTTGGGAACAGAGCTTCTGGAAACCCTAGTGAAGATGGCACCTACTAAAGAGGAAGAACTAAAACTGAGGAACTTTTCTGGTGACTTGTCAAAACTTGGTTCAGCGGAGCGCTTTTTGAAGGCTGTGCTTGATATTCCTTTTGCTTTCAAAAGGGTTGACGCGATGCTGTACCGAGCCAATTTTGAAACAGAGATTAATTATCTCAAAAACTCGTTTCAAACTCTTGAGGTAATACATCATTTTTTGTTTTGCAAAAATTTTCTAGTCGGAGTTCCAGTGCATCGAGTGTGAGCCAAGTCCAGCACTGATTGCAAGCTGACCCGAATGCTACTGGTTTCTACCATACTGATCTGTTTATTTCTTTTAATTTTGGGTTTTAACTGTATTCCAGTTGGGGCATAATTTAGGTATCTTGAATTACTATGGTATTGGTAACGGTTAAAAATATTCTAAGTTGATTTTTGCCATGCCTATGATATATTTCCATCATGAAGCTATAGGGCCATTTTGGTTAAATTGAACTCTACGTGCCTCCAATAATTCATAAACTCAACTGTCCCCTATTGGATATGTATCTGGTGCTGGTACCTGGTACTTGTGCAATACTCAGTATGAGTATTGTATCGATGGAATGTCGCTTTAGTAGAAGTCATTTGACTTGTAGATAAAAAAATTTCAAATCATTACTTGCATGTACTATTCATGGATCCTTTACTGTTAATCTTTTTTTGTAGATACTTTTAGCAAAAATAAAAACACGTGCATATTTTTAGTTAATGTATCCTTTTTTTCTTGAAATGGAAAAATGTTTTTGGAAATTTCAAAATTAAATTTAATACACAAAAAGTAATAAAATAAACATACAAAGGATATATTGTATCACTGAAATTTCAAAAAATAAAAAGTATGGCTGTATCCGTGTCCATGCAACATATTTCAACTTTTTGGGGTGCAAAGGGTACCAGTACCATTTCTGTCCAGTAGAGAATTCCAAAATAATATTAGCTTAAGCATTAATCCTTATTAGGCTGCTTGTGAGGATGTGAGAAACAGCAAACTATTTCTGAAAGTTCTAGAAGCAGTTCTTCGTACCGGCAACCGCATGAATGTGGGTACGAATCGAGGAGAAGCCAAGGCTTTCAAACTGGATACCCTCCTAAAACTTGCTGATGTTAAAGGAACAGATGGAAAAACCACACTTCTCCATTTTGTTGTACAAGAGATAATTCGTTCAGAAGAGACGAATGGAGAACAGAATGTGCTGAACAACCCTCGAGAAGAACAATTTCGGAACCAAGGCCTCAGAGTTGTCTCAGGATTAAGTAATGAGCTTAGTAATGTGAGAAAGGCAGCTGGAATGGATTCTGATGTGCTAAGTGGCTACATTTCGAAGTTAGAAACTGGACTGGAAAGGACCAAGTCAGTGATACAAGTAGAGAGGCAGGGGACAGAGGGAAATAATTTTTTTGAATCTTTTAGGAGTTTTGTGAGAGTGGCAGAGGGAGAGATAAAGAGAGTCAGAGAGGAGGAGAGACGGGTCATGCAGCGTGTGAAGGAGACAACAGAGTATTTTCATGGGGACACTGCCAAAGAAGAGGCGCATCCCTTGAGAATTTTCGTGGTGGTAAGGGATTTCCTACTGATACTAGATAATGTGTGCAAGGAGGTTGGGAGGATGCAAGAGAGGACTTTTGTGGGGTCTGCCAGGTCCTTTAGGATTTCAGCAACTGCGGCTCTACCAGCATTGAATGGGTACGGTAGGAGAAGAGAGAATAGTTTTGATGATGATAGTTCTTCCTCTTAGAGAAAGCAATAGGAAGTGTTGAGGATAATTTAGTTTTACTTTTTTTCAGCAAGTAAATAGATTTTTGTAATGATAGTTTGATTGGTCTTGTGGTTCATTTTTTGTACAAAAGAATTAGTGGATTGTTATAATTTACAATTGAGGTATAGAATAATGATGTTTCCTCAGTAGAAATCAAATATATTTACATTGTTTCTCACGGTATGATGGGCTTACATGACAATAATGGTTCCTTACTAACGTTGAAAATTTTCTGCTTGTTGCAATCTGCTTGAGATCGCCATAATTTGGAGAATATACATAATATATTAGATATATATTATGGTGTTTCACGAAATACAAAATTTTTCGTGTTTTATGTTTGTATTTTAAATTTGAAAGTTCAAACAGTCAATTTAACCGTTGAACATGATTTTCATATTAAAATATTATTATTAGAGATTAAATTTTAATATGAAGATCATATTTAATGAGTTTGAATCAATCATTTAAACTTTTAAAGTTGAGATATAGATACAAAATACGAAAAATTTTATACTTTATGAAACTCCATAGCCTTAATCTCTCTATATAAATCTATATATATGAAGGTGAAGATTACGTCATCAAGTTCTAAACATTCATTAAAAAAAATCATGTTTGGACTGAACCTTGACATCAAATACCAAGTGTTTATTTAGTCACTATTAAAAACTAGGTTACAAATGGAGCATATGTTTATTTGTATTCCCAATTTTTTTTTGATATAAAGTATTCCCAAAATTAACACTATACTTGAGAACTTCTTCCTAGTTATAGGAGCTAAATCCCTTTTATGTATGTTTCTTATGCGATTTTCTCATAAAAAGCAGTGTGTATGGAACCGATGTATGTTTCCAAAGTAATTATGAGATATGTAGCCGTGTAGGAAACGAGAAAAGCCGAGGATCCATTGGATCTATAAAACGAAATCAGGTTGTGGGCTGTTCTCCTCGAGCCTAGCAGATATTGGGCCGGGCCGGGCCTGGGCATTAGATGTTGGTCTTCTTCGCAGATGGATCTGAAAGAATTGGTGAGTTCAGATTTGTAATTGACCGATTCCGATTTAAATCCGTTCAAAAGCAAATTAAAACCGAGTAAAAAAAAAAACAAAAGTAGCATATAAACTAATCATAAAGCTCCCATGGACTTGCTTAAAAGTCTTTGAACCTAATATTAAGTTACTGAGTGAAGCTCTTGTGTCCGTACAATATACAGCCTTTAATTTCTATGAAGGTGTATTACCCTGATCTATATGTAAATTTCAATTAAACATTATTTTACTTCTGCTTTCTCTTTCCCATAATTTCATTTAGTACAATGACCCCTCAAAATGTAGGAACCTAATTTCACGAATATGTTAATACCGGCTATACTATAAATGAGTTGAGATGATAAAGAAGCCGAATGTTTTGCAAACATGAAATCAGATACTGCATTACTGTTTTTCACTCACGTTTAGCAAGCTACCTTACAGGTTTTATTGGGAAACAAATGTTTCAAATGTTTCTTGGGTAGAGCATTCGACTCAGATTTACATGCACTAATCACTATAAATAATAAAACGAAGTTGCTAAAATAAATTACATTAATTTTGCGCTATACTTTTAATAACCACTAGTTCTCTTAAAACAGCAGCATGGTATGAACTAATCACAATGTACTGTTGTAAATTTTCATTATCAAGCCCCAAGAAGAAAACATCCCTCTTGCAGCACATTCCATCTCAGCCTCCCATTCAAACCTCTCATCACATACAATTTACTGAAGCACTCTTCAACAGCCTACAATACTCACAATTTTGATAGCACCAACTGCAAAAATCCAAAATTGCAGAGTGTATATGTAGATGGAAAACCCGGAGAAATATTCGAACTCCTGCAAAAAGATGGAAAATTCCGGAGTATAGCTTCAAAGAGAAGCCCGGAGAAAACAAGTAAAGTCCAATTATTGACCGCCCAACCCTGCAAAATGCTTCTTCATTGCCCGATCCTTCCTATAATGGTTTCTACCCCCTCTTCGTCCCCCGCTTCCCCTTCCCCTTCCTCTCCCAAAACCATCTGCAGTATCCGTCCCCAAATCATCACCCTCCACTTGGCTGGAAGCCAATTCCCTTACTGCTCCAAGTGGTAAATTACCACCTCGCCCCAGACCATGTATTGTTTCTCTTTGTGCCTGGTTCACAATAGCAGCTTCTTTCACATTACCTACTGCCACAGAACCAGATACTTTATAACTGTAGTTTTTCCCGTCCTTGACATAAAACTGTGGTTTCTTATGGGAGCTCCATTTAGCGGATGAGCTAGAACCAGAAGCATTATCAGAACTTGCCACACTGTCAATTTTTTCCGTCTCCTCATAGCTCGACTCTACTATGCTCAACCCCAATTCATCAAATGAATCATCATATTCATCTTCATATTCTTTTTCATTTTCAGCAGCTAATACAGCTGATTTTATTTGCATTTTATCTTTTTCCAAATCAAGGACCGCCGCATCAGGGACTACATCATCAGATTTCCTGGTGAACCTTCCCTGCACAGGTGTTCTACTCATTGAACTAGATGAAGAAGAGGAGCTATTTTCAACTATCATGCCCTTCATCTTTAAATCTGATTTAGCTGGGACATTGCCTCGAGATTCAGACTCTTGTACCAACACCGCCTTTCCTTTGTCTTTTCTGTTGGTGCTGGGGTTAGGATTTCTTGGGTGAATCTCTTCTAGAGAGGTATCCATGACTGAGAGATCCTGGTGTAGAGTGCCTTCTAAAATATGTTGAATAACTTGCTCTGGGTTATAATCATAGATTTCAAGACAAGCAGCGAGAAAACCCTTGCCATAGTCAGGGAACAAATCTTTTATCTGGGTGATCTTAGATTCCAGCATGACAGCTTCTTCAGCCTTTTCTGGCTCGATGCTGTGGGAAGAGATGGAGGATGCTTTTGGAAGAACTTCTGTTTGAGGAATGAAAGTGTGTGATGATCCAGTCAGTTGGGATAAATATTGCAAATGAGCTGCCTCCAAGTAAATCCAACCTGTAACAGCAAAGTCAGATTGTTTATTTAAATATTGTGCTTACTGAGTGATGTCAATTATAAAAGAGCACATGCATACTTAAAAATGACATTATTAACAACCACCAAACACTAAAACCGCACTCTTCCTGTAGGTTCCTTATAAAATCTCAAATTATCTATCCTCAATTCCTGATGCAATCATCTGTGTAATGGGAATGGCAGGGCAGACATAAAAGATTCGAAATCTTTCCAAGAAAAATGAAAGGCTAGACATTAGATAAAACCAAGCTCTTTAGGTGGATAGACTAGCCCTGATTTTTGTAGTATATTCAAGAAATTAGCATTAAAAAACCAACTACGTTAATTGTCTAAAATAAGTGCAACAAATTATATATACTTACCATTACTATAAAGACTATTGACTCGAGTCAACAAATTAAAATCTTTCTGAAGGCTCTGAAGAAATGTCTTGTTATTAAGGTTCTCATGAAAAACATAACTAGTCTCTCCATGTATTTCTTTCAGCTTTTGCAAAAGTATCTCCCCTCTTATTAATGGGTCATCAACCTTGGCCGGTAACATAGCTGCAGTTAAATGCAACTCATCTTGTGGTAGAAGGTCGTTCAAGTAGCCGTAGTCTAGCAAAATCCAACCGAACTTCACAATTCGTTTAGATAAGATTTTGATGCTCAAAAGGAAGTCTTCACTGGAAGTAGAACTGGAGATGAGTTTGAAACTTTGGAGCATAGATGGTAGCAAAGAGTCGTGTAATCTTGGAAGTGTGTTCAGCAACTCATCCACTCCATAACTGAAAAGCATATATAAACAATTCAATAGACAAAGCTAGTCCAACGCACAGAATTTATTTTCAACTGTTCTGTCTTTTTCTTTTCTATATATTCATGTTTCAGATATCTGGGTATCCTTTTATGTTCAGCCTTAATACTCCACCATTATCCATTCTAGATCATGCTTAGTTACAACATTGCACATTAATCCACAGATTATTTGTTCACAAGGAAAATTATAAAATAATGAAGTGAATTGAACTTTTCCCAGCATACCTCATTTCAAAAGAAGCACAGATTGATAATGAAGCAGGTCTATATGCCTCCACAAAAGCATCCAGAGTTACAACCGCGTCATTAATAAAATCAAGTACCTGATGATAAAATGTGTTCGATTAGACAACCGTAAAGGTGGCGATGTAATAAGAACATCCTTAACTAAACAAGCAACACTTGCCTCTAAGAAATCCTTATGAAGTTGGTTGAATCCATTAATTTCATGCTTCTTCGAAGACGAGAGCATCTGAACAGAACAAGCCATATGTTCATGATATTATTAAACATAATACAAGGTCTTCTGGACAAAATATGAGAGAAACTTTAGGGAAAGCATATAAATGAGATGAAAAACCAACCTCTAATGATGACATGCATCGATCATGCATTGTGTGAACAATGCTCAGAAATTGAGAGGCAATGGAACTAATGTCACCAGAAGGTATTTTCTGGGCCTTAATAGCATTCATCACCTAAAAGTCACCATAAGAAATCATACTTGCATAGTCACCATTTGTCCAATGACAGCATCTTGTGTGTATAATTTACAAGCAAAAGTGGAAGCTCAAGTAAATCACAATCGATAAAGATTTATTTTATTTAGAAGCCCCAAATGAGACCAAACAAATGATGAGCAGATGTTAAAAAAAAGCATTCTGGCTTATGAAAGAGAAGGAAACAAATATGCATACCAGAGAACTAGTCAACTCAGCATTATCATGGCCATAAATTGCACATATATCTAAAAGCTTAGGCAAGTCAAGTAACTTCTTTTCCTGTAATAAGGCTATAAACAGGAAATGTTACATCTCTGCTATGAGTGTGGCAACGCCACACCAGTCTGAACACATTATGCACAAAACAAAATAGCCATTGGTACCCATATTACCTGTGTGATCCTTCATGCTAAGAGAGGCACTGGAAGCTACACCAGGATCCTTGTTTGAAGATCTATACCAAAAAAAGAACAAGAAATGAGGCAGAAATCTCCAAATGATTCCTCTTTTCTTCATTGATAATATATGTTAGTGCAAAGAGCAAGTGCAAATTCCCATAACTTTATAGTAAAAATGCAAAAGGAGGATGCTTTTACTGGTGTATGAAATACTCCCCCCCCCTTTTTTTTCTCAGGAGCATTCTTAATGTTTTACCTTTAAAGTGTAACTTGGCCCATCTACCTAAATGAACAAAATAGTTCAATGTTTAACAACAAGTAAATTACATTCGATAGAGAATCATAAAGACACGCCGACACAAATTTGTTTCTCCAACTACCACACCAGCAACTGCTTGTTTCAGACCCCGATGTGGCAGATCATACCACCTGTATCGAGATTTTAGGTAACTGTCCAGAAATGCATGCAATGATGAATTCCTTGCCACTGTATAAAGAAAGCAGAAAATAATAAATGAAGAGAGGATAACATATATATTACACGAGGTTTTATTTAAGTTTTGTCAATCTTTATTCATAATCTTATAAAATTCAGAAATTTAAATATCTCACTTACAGTGGTATATATTTCATTGCCTGAACAATTTCTAAAAATAGGCTTATTCACCAAGCACTAAGCTGACAGTACAAGTGAAAGGGCAATGCAATTGTTTCATTTGGATCAGTTACTGTTAGGAAAAACAAATGGCCTTACTGTTATGTTTTTACTCCCCAAGAATAGGGAAAACCACAAGAACTATGAAAAGAAGATTCATAGTTTTGGTGTGTTTTACAACCTCATTTTCTATCTTTACTCGAAGTAATGAACACTTAAACATCCCATTTATAATCTATAAGTACTCAATTGACAATTGCCATTCCATTTCATCAAAGCGTCCCATCACTTCAGTCACCACGACTTGAGGTACAAAAGAAAGTATTCAGCCATTAATGAATAAAATAACTTACCTTCCTTCCAGAAGTCCCTTGGTTTCATCTTGAGCAATCTCGCAAGCTCATCGTTAAGCAAATCAACGACTGCTTGCGACTCCACGACATCCAATCCACCCGCCTCGGGTCCAAGCCCTGAAGCAACGGCCTCGTCGTGGGGAAGATATTCCACGAAGTTATCGTCCGATGCATTCGCATCCGAATGCGACGAAGAGGTAGAAGAAGAGGCGGCGGGGGCGGCTGATCGGAGAGCGGTGGTGAGAGGCGGCTGAGGATTGGCAGGTGAGGAGGTTTTGGGAACGTAGCGCATCTGGTTGCGATGTGAGGGGGAGGGGCGCGCTTGGCGAGAGGAGTAAGACATGGCGATCCGTGGGGAGATTTATCCTTTTTGCTTGGGAGAAGGGTTGGAACCTGGAATTGAGAAGTGAGGCAGGTCACAGGACAGGTGCGAGAGATGAAGTGCGAATGGTCGCGGTCGCGGGTATACGATCGGACGACCCCTTGTGCCCTCATCCAAACCGTTTGCTTGCTTTAATATACGTGCACGTTAGATGCTTAAATATTCGCGGTATACGAGTTAAAACGATTTTTTAATTTTGATTTAACTTTAATAATATTTTTTGTTATTTTAATTTTATAATTAGAAAAATAATAATGTTACAATAAACAGAATAAGGGGCAAATAAAATAACATGAACATAATCGAGCGTTAATAAATGGTCAAAAAACAAATAATTCTTATCTAGTTGATAAAATAATAATTCCAAAATAACATAATATTAAAGATAAAGTAATGAAAAACATCATTCATAAAGAAGGAACAATAAACTATTTTTTTTACACTGATTTAAATTTAAAGTCTCTTTTATCAAACAACAATCAAATCTTTAATCTCAAATAAATTGAATAGATTAGAAATGAAATCCTATCCAAAAGCACAGATATCATATATCTCAAATGTAAAAAAATGATAATGACGGTAATGATGTTGATAATAATAATAGTATTAATAATAATACATATATCCATAATAATAATATAAATATTCATATAATAATAGTAATGTTAATAATAATAGTAGTAGTTACATACTCCGCTGTTACACTAACTTTTAGGTTATACTCTAAAACTTTAGATTTTAAAAATAAAAATAAAAATCTAAGAACCTAAAGTCTATATTCTATTGCTAGACTCTAACTCCTAAATCATGGTTCTAATACATCATCTTCTAGATATTTTTTATCTAAAGCAAACTCTTTAGATATACTTAATTTTTTTAAATCTTTTTATTATTATTTCCTCCTATGTCATTTTTGGTCGACTTTTATCTCTTCTTGTGTTTTCAGGAAGACTTAGAATATCATTGTGTACCAGTGTCTTAGGAGATTTTCATTGGATATGACAAACCATCACAAATGGTGTTGAACCAGCTTATCTTGAATTAGTGTTACCCAAGTTTGTCCCGTACATCATCATTTCTGATTCAATCTTTCCTTGCATGGCCACATATCGAAATAACCAACATTTATATTTCAGCTACACTCATCTTCTGGATGTGTTATCATTTTATAGTGTAGTATTTTACACCATACATCATCACAGATAATGTCAGATTTTTGTCGCCATTTCATCTATCCCACTCTTATTCTATGGCTTATATCTTCATTGATCCCTCCATCACTCTACAATATCGATCTCAAATATCCAGATATTTCTTTCATGGGTACTATTTGTTCATCTAAATTAACATCTTCATCATCTGAGTTGTCACCGTTGAACTATCACCTCATATATTTGGTTTTAATTCTTTCGATTCTAAAGTTCGTCTCCATAATTTTAGTTTCTATCGACTTTGATCATGCTTTTGTCAATTAGCACAACATCATCAGCAACTCTTTATATGTCATTCGTGATCTCATTCATCACTAAAGTGAAAAATATATGGACTGAATGCTCATCCTTAATGAAATTATATCTTAAAAGAAAATGTATGAGACTTGTCATTAAATATTATGACGTTAGTCATAACATTTGTGTACATAACCTTGATAAGAGTAATATACTATGTTAGAGCTCTTTTCTTTTCAAGCGCCTATCACATAATAATTCTTGATATTTTATTATATGTGTTGTTGTAAATAATTCTCAAAATTATATTCAATTTGTAAAATAACCATATAAGAATTTAATGGTTTCTTTGAGTATATGAATTGCAGATATAAAGCATCAGCAAAAGAACGTGCATGAAGATCTCAAGAAAGAGTTAGGTTAGATTTGTAAGAAACAAAGGTAACCAAAATAATCTTGAGATTAAACTAAGTATAATGGAGGCAATATGCTCTAACTGTTGTAACAAATTAAATCGATTTTAATATAAATCTGAGCCAAAAGTTTTCAGAGCCTGATCAGTTCACAACCGTTACAACGGATCCGTAACTGTTGTAATAGATTATTTCGAGACTAATTCTATTGTGTACAAACTTTGTCCAAAAAGTTATCAGAGCACACTCTTCTTTTATTCGTTGTAACAGATCTTTCATCCATTACAACGATTAATCTCGCTAGGGTTAGCACTGGCTAACTGTTGCAACAATTGGCTAATTATTGTAATGGATAGCACCGATTTCCTGCCTATTTTGATGCACAACTATATAAGCCAAGCTACTTCCTCTCCAAATTAGTGATTTTGATTGTCAAGTCTTTTCTAACCCTAGCCGTCTTTGTTCCAGACCTGTAAAAACTTCATCTATTGAAATTGGTCTGAAGATTGATTTGATATACCTTCATAAAGTGAGATCGAGTGATTTGTTATTTATTTATTTCTCCTTCGTGAATTTTAGAGGTATTATTCTCGTTTTTTATTTGGCCGATGGCTGTTCGATTACTTGGTGTAATGGACCGAAGGTTCACAGTTGTATGAAGATTATATTTTAGTGATTCAACGCAATCCGACAGTTGATGATTGCGGGTCCCGGAGATATAGGCTCGTTATAGCAGAACTCCGTTAATTTCTATGTTCTTTCTCTCTCTCTCTCTATCACTATTATTTTAATTCTTGGTATTGAACTGCAGAACTAGCCTAAGGTTTTTCTATTCCGCATTATCAGTATCGTTTGGGACATCAAAGTGGTATCAGAGCAGAAAAATCAAATTAAGCCACACTTAATTTGATCATTTTAGATCTATAATGACACCTATTAGACATATAAAAGGACCTCAATATTTGGCCAAATAACCAAGAATTTTAGCCATTGAAAAAAAAATAATGATAAATTATCTAAATATACTCGATATTTGAGATATTATTGAAAAGCGTGGTGGAGCCGACTTACAGTAGAAGGCTAGTGGAATGTTCCTCTTTACATTGTCTTGAATTAACTATGTACCAAAATTTTATGCAACTACTAAGGTTATGACCAATGAGTCCAAGTTGGCCAAAAGAGATAATGATAATACAGTTAATTCTATACCCAACTCAGTTAGTGAGTCGCTTGTCGTACTATTTAGAAAGAATGATAACTATAAATGAAATATGGAATATCTTATTCACTCGTATGAAGAAAATTCCCAAATCAAAAGGACTAAATTGACAGGCCTAGAACTAAAATTTGAGAACTTTAGGATAGAGGATGGTGAAACCTTAGAGGACATATATACTAGGCTCATGCATATATAAAATAAATTTATTGAGTTGGGAGAACCGTTATCTAATGATAAGCTTGCAGAAAAATTATTGCATGTTTTGTTAAGAAAACCCATGTGGGAAGACTATGTGAGTGCTTTGGATGCCATGCAAGGTGTAAATGTAACATTCACAATGGATGAACTTTATGCACTCCTCCATAGTTTTGAAGAGAAACTCAAACAAGCCGGTGATTGTCAATAAAATACCAAACTTGTAGCCTATCCCGCGTAAGACTTCGCAACAAATACCTCTCCAACCTTCTCAAATTGTCATCTCTCAAATGAGTCTTTTATTCAAATCTTTGACCATGAATGGTCAAATAATGTCATGCTCCTATCTAACATATTTCATGGGATGTTAAAATTTGAGAGGAATTTTAATAAGGAACGTGAAAGAGAAAATGAGAAGGTGGTGTGTTTTGCATATAATAGAGAAGGGCATATCATCCGAAATTGCTTTAAACTTTTTCCACACTTGGAGAATAAAGGAGGACAAGACCAAAATCATAAGCAATCCAAAGGCTTCAGGCATAAAAAGAAGGCTCGTGCTATGCATGCCATGCGGAGTGCAGACTCAGATGAAAGTGAAGCAGAAAAATCAGAATCAGAATCGGGAGAGGAACAAATACTTAACCTTTCCCTAATGATCATTGTAGATGAGAAGTATTCTTCAATAGACATCGATGTAATTATAGCAAGTAAAAATATCACCGATCCGATCACAATAGAAGCCTTAAGGAGTGTTGCACTCATGAAAAATAAAGAGATGCAATCAGAGAAGCACTCTGAGGATAAGACAATCTACATCAAGGTTCACTACCAAGGTAAATTTAAATTTCGATGATGATAATGATTATAAATCTGAGCATGAGATAATAAGTAATTTTGATAATATAAGTATTTTCTTGAGAGATAATTTAATAATAGAGAATAAATCTAAGTTGAAAATTCATGTAGATGAGCAAGCTTGGCCATATCTGACAAGAGAGGTTGAGGTGGTGTATGGCTCCGGTGAAAGAAGGGCCTTCTTTACTCAATGTAGAACGAGGTAACAGAGGTGAGGTGATACGAGGCTAGGTGTAGGGCGGAGCGACCATGACAATGGAGGTGTGTCCAGTGACGGTACTAAGATAGGTGCTAGCCGACGCTCAGATACCTCCTTGGCTCGCTGAAAAATAAAGTTTGTACAGTAAAAAATAAAGTTTCTTTTGACCCATATATTTTATTTTCTTAATCCGGACATCCTTACCGATCGTTTTTGATTCCGCTCTTGAGTGTTCCCTTCACCGATCGTCTTTGTTGGTGCCACAATAGAAGATGGAGAGGAGAAAGTAGGAGGGAAGAGATGATTGGTTCAGGGAAAAGAAAACGAAGACAAGAATCGAGGGGGAAAAGAAGAAAAGAAAGATAGAGGGAGAGGAGTTCCATCGGGTGGGGGGGGGGAGGAGAAGATGCGAGGAAATTCATGGGAGATAGAAAAGTCAAAGATAGAGAGGAAATCACGGGGAGGAAAAAATGGAGGAAAAGAAAGGAAAAAAGAAAGAAAAGAAGGGGGGAACTATTAATTTTTGCTCAGTCAGATTTTCTGTAATCAAAATTTGTATAAATGATTGTGTGACAATTTGATTCTCGAATTATGTTGATCAAAAAACTTATTATTATTATTTTAATTTAGTTATTAACTCTTATTAAATCTTATTATATTCAATAGCTTCTTATTCAGTAATTAAATTCGTAAATTTAGATTTTCATAATCCGATGTTTCTTTAACTAATTAATTATCGCTATTATTATTAATATTATTAATTTTTTCATTAACTTCAATTGATCGAGAAATTTGTTTTATCTATTTATTTTGGAATTAAACAAACTAAATCTTTCATAAATTTTAATTTAATTTTTGACTTTTATTTTTAAGATTTAAATTATATCTTCTCAATATTATTTCTCTTTGTATATATATATATATATATATTTTATTTAATTAAATTTTTTTATATTTTATTTTTTAGAATTATGGAGTTCCATAATATACTATCCTCATCTTCATTTACGTTCCACAACCCTTCTGCAGTAAGTCTATCCTTGAACATCTGAGAAATGTCCTCTTTGAGCTTTCAACACTTCATTGTCATGATTTTCATGGCTCTATCTCGTCAGATATGTATCTAAAAATGAAAGATCAGGCAATACAAACTTATGTTATGGGATGACATACTTGTCAGATATAACCTTACAATCTATGCACTTTGGTATCTGCTCTTTTCTAGTAAAGATAAAATCGATCTGGCTCGAGTATTGACCACTGTTGAAAGTAACTAAATAAAATTTCTTCTTTTTAGAGAAGGTGTTACTACCATGAGGTCATAATCTACAATGAAGTTTAAGATTTCTTCTCTTTTTTGGTTCTGATCGCCATATCCCAAATTTTCATATACCCTCTCAAACCCCTATCTAGTTGTACCAATATCAGTATTAAGATCTCCTCTTATGAAGAGTTTTTCACTGTAAGGTACATCTGTAACCATATCCTCTAAGTATTCTCAGAATTATCTTTTGATCTCATTGCTCAAGCCTATTTGTGAGGCATACACACTAATGTCGTTCAAGATCAAATCTCCAACAATCAATTTGAACATGATGATCATGTCCTCTTATCTCCTAATAATGACTGCTCTATTCTGAAGACTATTGTAATTAAGATATCTACACTATTACTACTTTGTTCTTTTCTCGTGTACCATATTTTGAACCCTGTGTTCTCCACCTCTCTGGCCTTTGTCCCATCCATTTAGACTTCTGAACGCATAAAATATTCATGTCTCTTAATCGTAGTATGGACTAACTCTCTTAACTTACCTGTTAAGGACCCTAAATTTCAGCTATCTAAACGAATCATATTTTTCTCGACTAGTTTCATTGCCTCTCGCACTTGTCGAATGAAGTGCGAAGACCCTTGTTCATTTGGCACTATATTTGAGCATCGATGCAGGGCGTCACTAAGGCGGTGATGAGGTTGCTTCCCAAAGTGGACCGAGTCAGCTATTTACTCAGGGTGTGTTTGGATGGTGTAGAATAGATCTGTTCTGGGAATAAAAATACTGTTCTCGGGTTAGCAACTATCCAAACACAAAATTAAAATAAAAAATAATAGCAGAACAATGTTAATCCGCAAACCCATAGAAAATATTAGGTTAGCGGATTAACATCCATGAGGATAGTGAAAATAATAATAAATTATTTTTTTCTTTTATATTAGTATGAAATAGTATTAAATAATAATTATTATTAAATAAAATACTAAAATATAATTAATTATGTTAACTATTCTCTCCACTGTTCTCAAGTTTCTATCCAAATAATATTTTACTAACCCGAAATAGTAAAAAATAACACTGTTATCATATTTCTCGAGATATCACTAACCTCACACTATTCTCAACTACTAACCCGAACAGTACTATTCTTTCACTAATCCCTTCACCATCCAAACACTCCCTCAGTTTAGTATTAGATATGTTATTTATAATATAGTGAAGTGCATTGTCAGCATATTGATAAGTAAATTCTATAAATCCCCGACCCTCGCTCACCTATATCATATTCGGATTCTGATATGGTACGTCATTAAGATGGTGACGACCTGACCCTTATTTTTTTATCATTATATTCAGATTCTGACATGATACGTCGCTAAGAGGGTAACGCTCCAATAAAGTTTGATTGAGTTTTATTTCCATAAAGACCGACTATTTTAGTAAGTCTTGCCATACTCAATGTAATTCTTTTTCTTTATTCTGATTTAGACAGACTATGTGAAAATTAGTGTACACATCGAATTTCAAAATCCCTTTTATAAAAAGAAATCAATATCCCACTCTATTATTTATCTCAAATAATCTCTTTTAAATCGCTTCTAGAGTGCGATATATTATCTATAAAATTGCAGACCGATAGGGTATTAATAACCATGTTATTCATACAAAAAAAAATAAATAAACAATGTTCGTCATTTTATTAGTCTGGCCAATAAATAAAAATAAAATATTTTAAAATATGGTATAGTATTTGAAATTGATGTTTTGGTTTGGTAAGATTTTTTTTTTTAATTTAAATCTTATCCGATTCAAACTAACAAATCACTGAATCAGTAAAAACTTCAATCCATGTGACTAGTTCACATCTAACCTTCTTTTTAACTTGTCTACACAAAGGCATTGACCAGTGACCGTCTTCTTTACTATAAATAAGGATAAATATTTTAACTGTTGTACTAAATATTTTTTGATTTGTCAATTTATAAAATAATAAACTTAAATTTTATAATAATTTTATAAGATCATTTGGAGACTTATACATATCAAGATGGATGCTAAGAAAAAAACTAGAAGAAACTTAGGATAACTTAGAACTACAAAATGTATAACTTAAAAAGGTAAATTTGAATTTTATCAGGAAAACAATAAGGAAAATCAGTTATGCGACCTAAAATGTTATAACGGTTCAGGAACCATTGTAATGACTTAGAATGATATAAAATAATAAAGAAATCACAGAAACTTAAAAAGTTAACATAGTGAATCATTGTGCATCTGCCTTAGAAGCATTATAAGAACGACTCAAGTAGCATCACAACGGTTTTGAAGAAGACTTTCACTTTAAAATTGAAATCTGAAAGAAAATCAAGAAAGTTATCAAAGTCAATCATTGTGTAACGGCTCAAGACTTTTTGTGAGCCGTTACAAAGTCTCATCATAAAGAACCTTTCTTGAATTAGTTAAGGATATGTTTAGAAAAACAATGACTATATTTACTCAAGCTATTACAATGGCTCAGAAGTCGTTGATAACAGCTCAGGTCGAAAGTTTGCCAGCGACCACCTTTCTAGTTTTGAGCTCTATTTAAAAGAGTTGCTCCCCACTTCTCTATCTGTCGAAATTTCATAGCAATATACTCACTTGAGCGATCTCATTTTTAATAGAGAAACAAAATCTTTCCTTGCAAGATCAATTAAAAACTCAAATTCATCTTAGCCAAATTTTTAGATTGAAGAATTCAACCTTGCATTTTCATTAGTCTCGAATGCTCATTGTTTTGTATTGTTTTTTGGTTCTAGTTTTCTATTTGTTTGTATTATAAAGGAGATAAGTTCGAACGGTGTGAGGTTCAGAGATACAGGCTGTTCCTAAACTCTGTTAAAATTGATTTGCTCTCTCTCTTTATCTAATTTACGTTGTTATTTTATTTAGTGATAATTGTTCTTCTCCTTGTCTTAGACTCATAATTGTAATTATTATGTTCTTCATTTTATCTAGCCTCTAATTACATCATTAACGAATAAAATAAAAGAAGAGATATTTCGATAAGAAAAATGTTGTGAAGATACTATTATTATTATTATTATATTAATATTTAATTAAATTATTTAAATTATAAAAATAATATATACAAAATGAGTTATATAATAAAATAATATGAATAATAAGAGTTGAGTTATGATACTATATGTAGCACGACTGACCTGTGTGTTATGGACCGTTTATTCATTTTTAAAATTTAAATGGATGATCTGACTGCTCAAAATAATTTTCATATATAAATATAATTATAGACTGGATTTATATAATTTTCAATTAATTTACTATTTTTTTAGATTGTTAGAAAATCACTTCTTTTGAATGACTCATAATAATTAAATCAAGTGATTTTTCAACAATCTAAAAAAAATAATAAAAAAATCCAAAAGTATAATATTTAGTCTACAATTAGATTTTCATATGAAAAATATTTTAAACAATTAGATTGATCATTTGAATTTTGAAAATAGAACGGTTCCTAGCATATGGACAATCTGTGTTGCACATATAGAGCTGTAAACGAGTCGAGCTGAGCTGGCTCGTTAAATGCTTTGAGCCATTAGTGTTGGCTCGTGATCAACTCATTATGGTAATGAACGAGTTGAGCTGACTCATTAACGACTCATAATATTTAACATAAAAAATATACATATATTTTATATAATTTCTTCATATATATCATAATATAACTTATATAATGTACTACAAAATACAATAAAATAACAAATAATAAAAATAATAGTTTAACGAATTAAATGAACCAAACAAGCTTAGTGAGTCGAGTTAGACTAAACTCGAGCTCAGCTCGTTAGCTTAGTGAGCTATCTCATTAGTGGCTTAGTTCACTTATAAGAGAGCTAAATTTGAACCAATCCCGAGAGCTAAATTTGAACCAATCCCGAATAAATTACGAACGATTCATGAACCACAAAATTTTTGCCAGCCATACACACAGGCCATAGCAGCACCCAAAATTTATTTATGCACAATGCACAGTGAATCCCCACACTTTCCCCTACAGTGTCAGTGTGGAAAATGTTTATTATTTTCCTTTTCTTGGTGATAATTTTTTATTGTTCTCGCCTTCTCGGTCGATGAGAATGAGTCTGAAGTCAATACCTTCACGACCACGAGAAATGGAAAACAAATAAAAAGATTCCCACCTCGCACGACAAATCGTTGAATCTTCAGAATTAAACAATTTAACATTAAATACCAAAAAAAACCGTTAAAAATCTACTCTCTGATATTTCGCTCTCACTCTCATCTTCTCCGGTCGATCTAGACCTTAACCGATCTCCGCGAATTATCCTGCCAATTAATCTGCTGAGGTTTAAATGGGGAGATCGTGGTTTTTCAACCTAGGGTTTCTGATCCTTCTTCTCCGTCTCTCAGCTGAGGCGAGGTTCGTAGTCGAGAAGAACAGTTTAATGGTGATCGCGCCACAAAATATGAGGGGCAAGCACGACTGCGCCATTGGTAACTTTGGGATACCACAGTATGGAGGTAGCATGGCTGGTACAGTTGTGTATCCCAAGAGTAACTCGCACGGTTGCGACGAGTTTAGTGAGTCATTTCGTTCCAAGGCCGGTGCGCTTCCCAATTTCCTCCTGATCGATCGTGGTGGTAAGCATTTGTTGATTTTTATCTTTGGATTTGTTTGCTTATTTTCTTAACTTTAGTGTACCATCTTATTCCTGTAGGTTGTTAGTAAATCACAACCTGAATCAGTAGTATCAATCGCTTTGGTCTATGGTATTGCATGACAGGCTGGTATGCCATTGCCTCACACGAAATAAATAAGGGAACAACAGTTGTTCTATCTATATTGTAAACCAAAGTAGTGTCAATGCCATGACAGGCCATTGTGTATCATTTCATTCAATAATTCCTAACAGAACGAGCTTTTGAAGAAGTGGTATCAATGTTTTAGTCTGAACTCCAGGAAAAGCTCAAACCCAGAATGATACTGGTACTCTTCTGGTGATTCCGCAATAGATGGGTTCAGAAGCAACCTGATTGGTTCTATGCATTTGGACTCTAAGCACTAATTCTTCCTTTTCATTAACAGAATGCCTCTTTGCGAAAAAGGTGTGGAATGCTCAAGTTTCTGGTGCCTCAGCTGTTCTAGTAGCTGATGATAAGGATGAGCCCTTGATCACCATGGATCTCCCAAGAGAAGACGATGAGGCAGCCAAATACATCCAGAACATTACCATCCCCTCAGCTCTGATCACCCAGAAATTTGGTGAGATGTTGAAGAAGGCGGTGAAGGATGGGGAGATGGTGAATGTTAATCTCGATTGGCGTGAATCTGTCCCACATCCTGATGATCGGGTGGAGTATGAGTTATGGACAAATAGTAATGATGAGTGTGGTGCCAAGTGTGATGCGTTGATGAGCTTTTTGAAGAACTTCAAGGGTTCTGCTCAGCTGCTTGAACAGGTAATGCTACGCAATTTGGTCTGTGTTGGGGCCTTGGGGGAGTTATTACTTGCTTCTGGCTCAGGATTATGCAGTTAATTTTTAGTAGCAATTGGCTTATCTGTAGGCAATATTGCTAGTGCTTCAGTTTGAAAGTTGGTTCTCAATTTTTTGGCTTACTAATAGGTGGTATAATTAGTTGTGCAAAAGTGGTCCTTAATTTTTTTCCTTACAGTGCTTAATAATATAGTTGTGGAGATGTGCTATATCTGAGCACAGTATAGACTGTTGGAACAGGACTGCTCATGAGGTGTATTTATACTGACTAATACTCCACAATTCATATAATCGTAAAGAGCACTTTCTCATGGTACTATTTGCAGTTAAAAATATTGAAAAAAATAGTAAAATATTAGATCTGAGATTTTCTTCTTTCTGACTGGGTTTCACTTCTAGCCTACCCCAATTTATTTGGGATTAAAGGCTTTATTGTTGTTGTTGTTGCTGAGATTTTCTTCTTCTCTTAAATAGGGAGGGTACAGTCAGTTCACACCACACTACATAACCTGGTACTGTCCGAAGGCATTTGTTCTCAGTAAACAATGCAAGAGTCAATGTATAAACCATGGGAGGTACTGTGCGCCGGATCCAGAACAAGACTTCAGCACAGGTTATGAAGGGAAGGATGTGGTGGTTGAGAATCTGAGACAGTTGTGTGTTTTTAAAGTTGCAAAAGAGAGTAAGCGGCCATGGGTATGGTGGGACTATGTCACTGATTTCCACATTAGATGCCCCATGAAGGAGAAGAAGTATAACAAACAGTGTGCTGATGAAGTTATCAAATCTCTAGGTTGGTTTCTGGACTTTTGTTTTTTTGGCTGGGGGGGGGGCATGATACTTAATAAACCTTCCACTTCGTTCCCATGCCCGTCCTGCAAAATGGCATGTGTACCCTTGCAAATGAGATATCTTTGCATGTTACCACAGAGTAACCTCTGCTCCTACTTTATTGATGTACTCTTTATTTCATTATTTTTCCCCTCCTTTATATGAGATGGTGAGATGATTTGGGCAATTTACAAAGCAGAAAGACAAGGGAGGTGTTCAGGGAATACTTTTATTTGTCATATATCTTTTGTTAGTTTTGGATGGTATTATTCCTTTGTGGAGTGTATGTGCCAATTTTGAAGTTTTGTAGATATGCATATAAACATTCTCCTATTTCAAATGGTTCACATATACATATTCAGGGTTAGATTTGAGGAAAATTGAGAAGTGCATGGGAGATCCTGATGCTGACACTGACAATCCAGTTTTGAAGATGGAGCAAAATGCTCAGGTTTAAATAATATTTCTTAAGTGCTAATTTACTTGTACTTAGATCTAGTATTGCTAATTTTTAATTTTTATTTCAATAGATTGGGACAGGGTCAAGGGGAGATGTCACCATATTACCTACACTTGTGGTTAATAACAGACAGTACCGAGGTAACTTGCAATTAGAGATAATAACTGCAACTAGCAGATTTGTTATCTTGTTTATGTCCTGACTGTTTTGAGAATAATTGCAGGGAAGCTAGAAAGAAAAGCTGTACTGAAGGCTATTTGTTCTGGTTTTGAAGAAACCACTGAACCTGCTGTTTGCTTGGATGATGGTACTCATTCTCATGTTTTCTAATTTAGTAGTTTATTAATTTATCCACAAGCTTCAATCAAATGTTGACACTGCTTCAATTTCTTTACTTTTATTATAGATATCGAGACCAATGAATGCTTAAAAGATAATGGTGGTTGCTGGCAAGATAAAGCTGCTAATGTCACAGCATGCAAGGTATTGTTGTCAAAATAACAAGCAAGTATAAAACATAAAACCTATGTACATGTGAGTCATGGTATTATTTCATAGGATACTTTCCGAGGTAGAGTCTGTGAATGCCCTGTATTTGATGGTATACAATTCAAAGGGGATGGCTATAGCTCTTGCCAAGGTACTTCCTTTTTCTCAATTATTGTTGTCTGTTCTTGTACACAGACCTGACTGGCATGCTTTGAAATAAAAGCAAATATATGTTTATGAGTGAACCTGTTGAATGCTCAACTATTTTATGCTTGTATTCTGTCATTGTTTTTATTAATTTTTTTGTAGCTACCGGACCAGGAAGGTGTAAGATAAACAATGGAGGTTGTTGGTACCATAGCCGTGATGGCAAATTCTTCTCTGCCTGTCAGGTTAGTTATACAGCCTTGACTTTTGCTTTCAGTCCCAGTCCTCTTCTGAAAGCTTGTTACTTGATTTGGTGCTTTGGCCCTTTAAGAACGCATCTTTACCCCTTTCTCTAATTTCAAGGAAACTTGAACCTCTTCATGGAGCATATTTCTAGAAATTCTAGTTTTTTCATGGAACTCCCTTCCTTCTAAAATGTGTATGAGTGTGCAAGCACACATAGGAGTTCCAACTTCAGTCCTTGAGAGGTCTGTTGCCTAGACAAGCCACTTATTTTGAACATGATATTATAGAAATGACTTGTAAGAATGCATGTGGAAACTGCATATATTTAAAATTAGTAAGTTTCACATTCATTGTTTGCGAACCATTTTTTTTTTGGTTCGCATTCATTGTTTGCGAACTGGTTTTTATTCACATCTCTTGTCAGCAAATTGATCAGATTCAATACATAGGCTCAATCACAGACAATGTCCGTGAACAAAAGTGCGATTTGCTGACATTGTCCACAATACTTCCCATTTTTATAAAATTCTCAATTTTGGTTCCTGTTCATGTTGATTCACCTTTTCAGTTTCCTTTTTTAAGAAAAAAAAATGTAGACGAGGAGACTTTTGAGGATATGACTGCAAGTATCATCATGTCAAGAAATTATTATAAGCATCCATCTATAAGTTATTGGCTTATAAAACTTTGTTTTTTCAGGAGCTTGGAGATAACAAATGCCAGTGTCCATCTGGATTCAAAGGGAATGGAACTGAGACATGTGAAGGTAACATATTTATGTCTATTTATTTATTAGGTCCTTTTGCATTGTTTTCTAATTCTATAATTTCATAATTGCAGATATTGATGAATGCAAGGAGAAGAAAGCATGTCAATGCCCAGAATGTAACTGCAAAAACACTTTTGGTAGCTATGACTGCACATGTAACGGCAAACTCTTGTACATGAGAGAGCAAGATGCTTGCATAAGTGAGTTTTTCTTCCAAGGGATGCCTTTTATTGCTACTTTTGTTTGTAAAGTACAGATGATCTGCACTTTCCTTTTCTGCGTTTCCATTTTTCATCTTCAAAGACTATTTATGACTCATACCTGCAAAATTTGATTATTGCTTTATTGTTATAATTGTAGGCAAGAGTGATAGCCAGGTAAGAGGTGCATGGTTTGCAATTGTTGTGGTGCTTGCTGTATTAGCTGTTGTTGCTGTTGGTGGTTACGTTATTTACAAGTACCGACTAAGGGTATGTTAATCTATTTTTTTATTGCATGGGAATGATTTCTCTCAATGCTACTGGTCGTCAATGACTGTTACCCTTCTTTTTACATGCAATGCTTTTCTGTGTTTTGAATGTTCCCCCAATTTTTTTTAGGATTTTTGGATTTAGAATTTAGAAATAGATTTCAGAAATAGAGGTTTAAAATGATTTTAGGATTTAGAATTAGGTTTTAAAATAGGATTTTAGGATTTAGAAATAGATTTTATAATAGAGGTTTATTATACTATTATTATTATTGTTATTATTGCTATTATTATTAGCATATTATCATTATCATCTTTATTTATATATTATTATTATTGTTATTTTATTTATTTATTTTCTTTTTCTTCCATCATATTCATTATTATCACTGATATTTGAGATCTTTGATTTTATGTTTTCCGATTGGGTTTCATTTCTAGCCTATCCCAATTTATTTGGGATTAAAGGCTTTGTTGTTGTTGCTGTTGTTATTGTTGACGTACTCTTCTTGTGCCTGTCCATCTGATCTCCTATACTCATTAACTCTGGATACAGTTTTTAACTGAGCACTCAAGTAGATTGATATGTTTCAAGAAACAGCAAAATCTAGTTATTTATGATACTAGTACTGCTTGACTGGTGTTTATGACCTTGTTTAAAGCCCATTCCAAAATGGGACCACTACTGATGACCCAGAAAACTGGAAATATTCCTGAACACGAGGATTTGATATTAATAGTTACCAGACATGGTACATATTCAAGGCCGTTGTAAATTTCATATATGAGCTGTTTTCTTTTGTAATGGCCTATTATAATGTGATTATCAAAGTCTTAATAGTTCAGATACTTTGATTTTGCTCCAGTCGTACATGGACTCAGAGATAAGAGCTATCATGGCGCAATACATGCCCCTTGACAACCAAGCCGAGGTCCAGAACCACTCGCAAGATGAGGATCATGCTTAGAAGAAGTTCAACTAGGTTCAGATCCCCAACTACAAATTTCAAATTTGAATTTATTTCAGCTCTGGGTACATGGCCAATAATGTGGTATATCAATCTATGCAAAAAGAAGGAATTTATTGTAGAGGTTTTTTGGAGCTATATGGTGAGTTGGTGATAAATGACACACAGAGGAGGGGTTCTAACTTGAAATGTGAAGGCTCCATTTGTGTAATTGTACAGTGCTTTAGATTATTTAACATTTTTGGATGAAAACTTGTTAGCGGAATGAGAACCTTTATTTTGAAAACATCCAAGATGGTTCATATATGTGCCCAGTAGTTTCACATTTGAGGAGATAACTTTAAGGAAAGACTGAAAATAGGAGAATAATTTTCGGTGTGGCTAGTGGATATTTTAACCCTACATGGCTACGTGACTTTTAATTTTTAAATTTAGTCATTTATCTATTACTATTATTGTTTATGCAACAATTGCTTAATAGTCATAGCCTCATAGTCTTTTGGTTCTCTTGAAGCGCTGAGACATTTCTGGGCCGGGCCAACTATTTGTGTTAGGCTTAACTATCTCTGTAAGTCTGGACTAATAATTCATGCGTGTTTCTGTCTTTCTGAGCAGTTAAATGTTGTCCGACACAGATTATTACAGAAGAGAAGGGATCGGTTGATAATGGATGTTTAAATAAATATAAAAAAAAAATTAAAATGGAATTTTTTTTATAGATATGTTCTTTTACCTATAGATTGATGGTCATTTAAATTTTATGTAATTTTATTATCGTTTGATAGTCCATCAAAGACTTAAATTTTTATATAATTTGTAATTATTTCAATTTAATAGTCTTTGATGGATTATTAAACGATAATAAAATTACATGAAATTTAAATGACCATTAATCTATAGGTAGAAGAATATATATAATTTTTTTATTTGTTTGAACATCCATTGTTAAGATTATCAAAATAACTCCTCGTTAATCCCCACCCATTACAGAAATATAAGAACAAAATTTGAGATAACTTCAGAAGATAAGATAACAATCTGAATTCGAGCAAATGAGTCTCAGCAAGCTGGATAAACCTGGTATGTTGCAATTAGATATAAAATTTGAGGAACTTCAAATCCATATAACTTTAATCTGTACCTAGGGCACCTGGTAATTAAGATAAACTGTTTGAACGTATGTAATTATGTATTTATGTGGTATGTCCAGTATCAGAGATACATGGAGCTGTGTGATCCCTCATCTAACAAAATCATCGGTTCAAATATGTCATCCGACTAAAATTCAGTCTAAGAGCATTATCATTTGCAATTTCGCGTAATAACAAAATTTGAAAATTTATGTTATATTTGAAATTAATAATATTATTCGCACTAAGTTCATGATGTTTTCTTTTCTATAATCTAATCTCAAAATTCAAATAAACACACCGAGACACAGACATTAATTTTTAGAATGAGCAAAGAGATTTTTTTTTTATTTACAATAGCAAGAATGAAGATGCTCATACCATCATGCAACTTACAAAATAATTACAAACTCATGTAAAATTAAGTTAATTTTTTAATATAGCAATCTAAATTAATAAATGTACGATATTCATATAATAAAAAATATCAGTTGTCACATCAATATTTACATTGTTTTTGCGAAGAGAACGAAGATGCTCTAATATCTAATAATTAGTCCTGTTATTAAGATCCGTAACCATCGTAAACTCAGCGGGATAAATGCCACACTAAATTCATTTTAATTTGCTAGCATAAAGGATTTTAATCTCAATTATGAGAAACTATATACAAGGTAAAATATGTATAATAAGTATGACATTTCTTTACATTACTGTTTGTCTCATTTACAAAAATAAGTTGAGGCTCTGACAGTATAGAACTCAATAAATATAGGAACATTACAAGGATTACAAAATTTCTATTTCAGTAAGCAAGTGCTAGGTATAATTCTTTTCTTTAGGAAAAAAATATACTTTACTTCTAACTAGGCATAACGCATAAAACTCGGCTTTGAACTTGACCTGGCCAGGCCTTCAAAATGACCCGGCTCTCACATATCTGTCCCGGTCTTTTTTAATGATAGGGCTGAGTTTCTCAAGACCCGAACTCAATTTAAAAAAAAAACAGACCATTTTGACTCGGCCCTTTTCGGCTCTTACATGGTCTTTCTCAAACTTTTTTTTTACATTTTGTATATTAATTACACTTAAAAAAAATCTAAAAAATCAAAAACTTAAAATAAAATTTCAAAATAAAAAAATATAATTTAAGATTTTTATAAAAATATATAATTAGGAAAAAAAATATATATCAAGCCCTTACTCACTGATCCTTATCTAGCCCTTACCCGATCCTTACACAGCCTTTAGAGTCCGGAGAGCTTGGTAAGGACCAGACTTCTCAAGAGTCGGGCTCATCCCTTACAGATCAAGCCATTTAAACCCGGCTCTCTAAAATCCTTATAAAACACAGCCCTAACCCAGGGCTGACGAAAAAACTTGTGGCTCGTGGATCGCTCGTGACTCATTTGGGATCTACTCGTTATTGGCTCGCTCGTTATTGGATCGAGCCGTTAACGAGCCGTCTTGTTAAGTTAATGAGCCGAACTTGAGCTTTGGCTAGCTCGACTCGTTAGACTTAGTAAATTATTAATATTTATTATTTATATCATTTTTATTATGAATTTTAGTACAATAAGTAGTTTATAGTATGACATGTAATTAATTTATTATATTGAATTTATGTGAAATATATTGTCATTAATTATTTTATTAATTTTTATATAAATATTGATGTAAAATATTATAAAATATTATTAACTATTAAATAAATCTTAACGAGTCAGTTCAGTTAGCTCGTTAACTTAATGAGTCAATCTCAAGCCAAAGCTTTTGGTTTAGAAGTATTTAACGAGTCTAGTCAGCTCGTTAAGCTAATAAGTCGAGCATGAGCTTGACCCAGCTTAGCTCGACTCAGTTCGTTGCCAACATTATTCTTACCTAGCCATTTCGTAGACTTACTAGGCCCGACCCGATTCTTGAGGACGATGCCTACCCAACCTAATATTTTCCATGTTCCTTAACTGTTATTGATGAATGGGCCCTCTAAAAAATATTATTTTGCGGAGCCCACGTGTCAGTTAACGTAAGTGAAATGAGAGGACAAGACAAAAGACAGTATATCATGGGGCACTATATCATTGCCCATTCTTTTATTAGGATATACTTTTTGTTTATGTAATGGAAAAAAAATAAAAATTGGTAAAGGAAAGAAAAAAAAAATGAAGCTATGAATAACAATAATACAGACGGAGTCGGTGGGTGTCCTAAGGGCTTGAGATCAAAATTAATTTCAAACCTTGTCTTAACCATTCAATCGCCATCTAAATTAAAATAAAATATTTGAATGAAAATAAGTCTCAAGATTGATGAAATAAAGCTAATTGGATGGTTGAGACAAGATCCATGATCAATTTTGATCCCAAATCTTTGGAACACCTATCTGCTCCAATACAGACAGCCGCGTAGTTCTCTTAGTTCAATACAACTCTCCTATTATACTCCAAAATTTTACTGTTGTGGAGGCGAGATTTTGAGATCAAGCCCAATGTTGATTCCATTATAAGCAATTGGTGCATACATCCATAGGTCTTCTGAGCTCAAGAGCTGTAATTTTAAATATTTAACAAAAAGATCAATAAAAGGTTCAATGATTCCACCATTTCTTTTTTCTTGAAGGCAACGTGTTCATTCATTAATTGTGTGAACAAATATTATTAACGCTTCATTATTTCTTTTTCCCAGATGGCACCATAGTTAAGAAATCAAATATTAATTGTATTGTGGCATGCTTGCATTGAGAAATGATAATAAATCTCTTAGTATTTCCAGTTCCACTGTGGAAAACTTTCCGTTCTAATTCAGAAATTTATTTTTGAGGAATTTAGAAAAGGACCTACCTTAATTTGGAGCTGCAAGAACTTGACATAATGAACAGCTTCCTCGAGCATAGTGCTAATGTCAACCTGAGATACATTTGTTGATTTCCCCAAGCATTAGCATTAATCAAATTAAAATATCTAAGAAAAAAATCATGAAGTAAATGAGAAAACATAGGCAAATTAACAGGAAAAACTCACCTTAGTCCCGTTTGGAACCAAATTTTGCAGTATCTTCAACCTCTCATTGATCCTTTCTCTTCTTTTCTGTTGAAAAATAATCCAAGCAAAAAAAAAAAACTCAGAATCTGACCAAGAAAGAGGCAAGAACATGGCCTAAGAAAATAACTACTTATCAGTTTAGTTTCAGAGCAATTGTGTTCCACAATTTAAAAAAAAAAGGTTTGAACAGTATTTCAACATACCCTTGCGTAAAGGCTCTGAGGATCCGTAGCCGAACCCCGGCCTGCTCTGGACTTTCCATTCTGACTAGTCGAAGTGGATTTCTTCGAATTCGATGCTCTGTTGCCTCCATTAAACTCTGGTGATTCATTTGAGTCATCATCTGAGCTATAAGTGCTTGAGCTATTAGCGTTTAATTCACCGTCACCTTCCTCGTCATTGTTGTTGTTCCCTTTCTTTTGGGCCTTCTTTGATTGTGAGTTCTTAGCTCTCTTTGATGTCTGAGAAAGGAAACAAAAATTTAAATTAACACATGGAGTTGAACTTCAAATGGCAAGATTAATGTCTTTGATTATTTATTGGGTTGTACACTTTTGGAATTACGTGCTTGTTCATGGTGGTTTAAAAAGTACAACTTTTAAATCTAACTATACCTTTTCTTTTTATTTTATGGTTCATCTGTAATTATTTAGCATAAATAGTGTACAAAATTTTCCTTCTATTGAGGCCATGAATACAAATTGGACTCTTTTGCGTACCAGCAGAGAAGAGCGAGCTCTCTTCTTGGAAAAAACAGTAGAAGTCTCATCCTTGTCGTATTCACCCGAGCTATGCTTCTCTTCAGTGCTTGGCTCCTCATTCAAAGAAATCATTTGTTTCTCGAAGTTATTACCTAAACCGATATTGAGGGAGGAGTTTGCAATTGCATCGTCATTAATCAATGGCGTTGCATTCGGATCATTCAAGTAGTACCCATCATAACTAGAACTTGAATAGAAAAAGCTACTTGCACTAGCGCTAAAACTTGACCCGGCACCAACACTTGGCTGAGGCCAATAGTTTGAGCTATAGTTATTGTTCAAGTTGGATGAATCATAATTGGAGTTAGAGTCGTTGCTTGGCCAAAACATTGTCGTTCTTTGTTCCGCTTCACTCGAGAAATATTGAGGCCCGAGCAATTGAGCCATTACTTCAGAATCCTCTACCGAGACTGTTGGATCGAACGCCCCCCAGGTTGCCTCAGAGATCATGGCCTCATTCTCCATTTTGGCCTTGAGCTCTTTAAAGGAGATCAAGTGTCTAGGTTATGGATTCTTGTATGAGTAGTTTTTTCTTTGAATGGCTTATGTGAGCAGTGCTAAGGAAGGAGTATATATACGGAGTAACATACAATACCGAGGTTTACAAGAAGGATATTGGGTATATTATTTGATTTTTGACTAGCATTTTATTAAATTTTTTAATGGTTGGTGGGAAATTAAACTGCTATAAATCCAGTTGTGGAATAGTACAACTCAGCACAAGAATAAAATTGGACAATCATGCAATTAAATAATTATTAAAAATGAGAAACCGGATTCATTTCGCAAGAAAGAATTAATTATATAATTTTTGGATGATTTTGTCTGGTGCTTTTTTTCCTTATGTGACGCAATTACTGAAAGTCTAAGAGTCCAAAGCACATTAATGGATTATTGAAGTTCATAAGCTATCATTGAGAAATTGATATGGTAAATATAAAAGGGTAGATAATGGAGTGTTTAGTAAGAGGAGAGAGGTGCATATGTCAATTGGTAGAACGTGGGAGTGGTGAAGTCGTTACATTATTTGAATCCTGGTTTGATATATAATCATGTCAGATTGGAATAAAGTACATGTCAGTTAGAGGAAAAATAATACTTTAATAAGCGGACGAGTGTCCTCCAAATTTATAATTGTTTATGGTTTGGCCCCTTATTGGATTTTTGTCAAAATGTCCTAAATTTAATAATCTCATCTTTTAAAGTTGAATCATTTAATGAAAGTAGTCCAATTAGCTAACTATATTATATATATATATATATTCAAGATACCGTGAGCTTAAGCTTACGGAGACCTTCCGTGAACTTAACTCAAAAAATATATCAAATTATCTCCAAATTTTAATTTATCATTCTCATTAAATTCTTTATATTAAAATCTTATGAGATGAAAAAATTTGGAGTGTTTTGAGTTTTTTAAGTTATGGTTTTTAATTTTTGAAAATTAGCTCTAAAAAAATAATAATATATTCAATACTTGAATATCATTTTAAAAAATTAAAAACGATGACTTAAAAAATCTCAAAACACTCAAATTTTTGCATCCCACAAAATTTTCATATAAAGAATTTAATGAGAATGATAAATTAAAATTTGGAGATGATTTAATATATTTTTTGAGTTAAGATCACGGAAGACTTCCGTGAGCTTAAGCTCACGGTATCTTTACTATATATATACTAAATTAAATACGAGCCTATTGAAGTGTTTAAACCGAATTTCTGCCAAAACTATTCTCTTCCTTACGCCAAAGTCCATATATATCTCCAGGACACTTGAGTGCCTTAATTAATGTGTTTTTCATGTCACCAAGTCTGTATAAATTAAGCAAAATAGTATATATGAACTTGTTTGGCAGATCGAAAGTACTAAAATATTTCTCTTCCCAATAGTGAACTAATTAGAGATGGGAAATCACTATTTTTTGTACATCTCTTTTTATGTGAATTCCAATTTCGTAAATTCTTTATTTAGTTTATGAAAATTAGTATACTTTTCACATGCTACTTAAAAAAAAGATAACATATCGTAAGCAACTATTTTTTTTTTGTATTTCATATCACTTCTCATCTAAATTCCTATCTGTAACTTTTTTTATTTGGTTCATAAACAATTAGTAGGTTTTTTGCCCACTATTTAGAAAAAAAGAAATATTTGTTCATTTCTCTTCTCATGCAAATTCCTATATATGTTGTACTTTTATTTGTTAAATTAATGAAGAATTAGTATGTTTTTCGTCCACTACATTAAAAAGATAGCATACATCTACTCTTTATATTTTTTCATAACTTGACATTTTGAAAAATGTCGTTCAATTTAAAAGTATCAAAATTGTATATGCATTATTTAAAGAATAATTTAGTTTAAAATTTAATTGGTTTTCATCATAAAGTCATTGAAACGTTATCAATTAAAAAAATTGTATGGTTGGATGGAAAACTTATTTTCAATAAGTCGAAGATATATCCGCTATTTAAGAAATGTAATAATGCATTTATTTTTTTAGTTTTGTAATTGGAAAATACTTGAATAGATGTAGATAGATGTTGAATATACGCCAAAGTTACCCTATACATGATTAGGAGCTACAAATTACTATATTAATAATAAGATTAGGTGTGGCATTGAAAAAATATGCTTGAATAAAATAATCACATATTGAACATTATGTAAGAATTCAAGCGATCTTAATTTTTTTGGAATCAAACGCGGTTAATTGTATTAAATTACGAACCTCATATCCACATAATGTCCAAATAAAAAGAATTACGGATATAAAAAAGGTTGTTGGTTACGATCGTGGGGAGGGGTTCTAATCATACTTATATGTAAGAAAGAAAATGAGAAATTAATGACGACATGGAATCTGATTCTTTGCCTCCCTTTGTCAGTGCACACCAAAACCAATGTTTCTTCGGCTACCAATTATTGAGATTTCTCAGAATCCATGTCAGAAACAAACCAGTCCTCTTTAATGCGCTCATCTTATATATAATTAATTAGCTCCGAACTAATCTTACTCATTGTATGCATGCACAAGTACAAATTTTAGTAAACAACCATGCCGAATTTTGCTAAATTAGAATTATTTTTTTAGGATTTTAGGATTTAGAATTTGGAAATAAATTTCAGAAATAGAGGTTTAGATAGGATTTTAGGATTTAAAATTTAGAATTAGGTTTTAAAATAAGATTTTAGAAATTAAAATAAATTTTATAATAAAGATTTATTGTACTATTATTATTATTGTTATTATTATTACTACTATTATTAGCATATTATCATTATTATCATTATCATCTTTATTTGTATATAATATTATTATTATTTTATTTTATTTTTTTTTCTATCATATTCATTTTTATCACTGATATTTGAGATCTTTGATTTTATGTTTTTCGATTGAGTTTCATTTTTAGCCTACCTCAATTTATTTGAGATTAAAGCTTTGTTGTTGTTTGTAGTGATTGATTCATGTGATCTCGATCGGGTACATGCATGTAGTATAAAATGGATTTGGTTTAATAGCAGCAGAAGACAAATATACACGGAAGTTTGCACGTTGTTTCAGATTATACTGATAAATTTTAGGATGCCAGTACCGACTCAAAATCCCTTATCAAGTTATATATTATGACTTGGATGTGCATCCGCTGCTGTACATTTACGATGACATAGAAGCGTGCGTACTTAAAAAAAAATGAATCCTTTGGTTTTTCTGATGGGTGTATTAATTAGATAGGATCCTCGCTTAATTAGTTTAAGAACTATTGATATGCTGATTTTACAAACAAAACACATACTAGATAATTACTGCTTAATAGTTGTGTAGTTTAACTGCTGATTTGGGTTAATTTTGTTCGTTGATCTTTTTTTACCTCACGGCTCATGATTTCTAATTTATATTTTAGAAAGAAATGTTCTGTATGATATTACACTTGTTCCAAATTTTTAACCTGCATTATAAGATTTAAATTAGGGTTGGGATCACTTGACAATGGGTTATTTTGATAATTTTGACAACGGACTCTAGAATAAATATTAAAAAAAAAGTTAAAAATAGAAAATAAACTTTATAGATATTTTGTTTTACTTATAGATTAAAAGTGATTCAAATTTCATATAATTTCATTATTGTTTGATGGTCCATCAAGGACCATTAAAATTTATATAATTTATAATGATTATAATTTAACGGTCTTTGATGGATTATCAAACAATAATGAAATTGTATGAAATTTGAATCTCTATCAATCTATAAATAAAAAAAATATATCTATAAAGTTTTTTCTATTTTTAAAATTTGTTTGATATTTATTCTAGAGTCCATTGTGAAGTTTATCAAAATAACTCATTCTCAAGTGATCCCCACCCTTTAAATTAAATTACCAAGCCATAATATAAAGTGAGATGTTAAAATTTTTTTTGGCTAATAATAAGAATATTCAATAAACAATTGAAGACCAAGTCAATATAATATCACAATATTGACATTTTTTCCTAAAAAAGGATATACAAGTATATTACTGCCAATATTCTTAAAAAAATTGAGGTCAATTTACATTCACTCCTCGTGTACGCAAGCATCTCTAGGGAATTCATGAAACATTGAACTTAATTTTTTCTATTAAGTTTTGGATTGGTCGGACTTGAATAGTTGAGGCAAAAAAAGAAATCATGACCACATCTGAAAATAAAGTAATTTATTGATACTGTCATGCCCTTTGAAAAGAACAATATGTAATTATTAAATGATAATATTATAACAATAACTAAATATGCCCCTGACTTGCAGTCTCTGTTTCTTTGGGCCCTGAGTGCCAGATCGCCCCAGGTTTTGGCCCATTCTATGGCTCTGACTTGGTCCTGTCTCAAAACGAAAATAGTAACAATAAAATCAAGCTCATCTGATTCTTTTAGGAAGTCGAAATTAATTTAAGGAAATTCTGCTATAGAGTAATCAATGATTAAGATATTTTTTTTATATTTGATGTAATTAGAGAAGGGAGATTTAATGAGTGAAAATTATTGTCATTGATTTATATTAAATGATATTTCTTTCGGTTCATAATAGATTATCTCTTTATTTAAATCTTATTCAATCCAAATTTAAAAAAAAAAAACAATTTGAAACTAGGGAAGATTTAAAGTTGGACGATCTAAAATCTGATCCAATTCACCTACACGATCCTGACTGTCAACTACAGACTGGTTAAAATTGAAACCAAACTTGAGATGACCCAAAGACCCAACTCAATTCAAGCTTGAGAAAATTCAAATATTATTTGACTAGAATTTGACAAACATATTTCAAAAAAAAAAAATCTAAAGTTTGATATCTCAAAATCAGATTTGACCTAAGCTGGATCTGACTTGATCCAATCTGAAATCAAATGATCTAAGATCCGAAACAACTCAAAAGTTACTGAAATTGAATGAGCCGAAATCTGACCAGACAACCAAATGGACCCGAGACCCCAAAAAGGATGATACCACACAACTCAAAATCTGATCATCACTCAACAATCTTTTCAGATCAAATGAACTCGACCCAAACCGAATTTGACACATCCTATTCAAAATGATAAGATAAAAATAGCTTGGATGCACATCAACGTTTTATCCATCTTGGGGTTTGGCTCTCGACCCTTTTAGTTGGGCTATCTTTTTGATTAATTTCGAAATTAATATTAATTAAAACTTATTTGTATACTAATTAAGATTAATTATATATTAATTGAGAATTGCTTCTGCACACCTGTCATCCTTAAGATTGCATCATTAGTAAGACAATAACAGAAGGGAAAAAAAAAGGTTTGAGTTTACATTTGAAGAGCGATCACTTAACAAATATTATATATTGATTATATTTGAATATAGATGTATATTTGAATATATACAATTATATATTGATTATATTTCAAGTTTTACATAATTTAATTTTCATTTGATATTTCATTCAAGATATTATCGTATACGAAATTTATAATGGTCAAAGTTCAATGACACACATGAATATCATAATTACTTTATTAAGATTAAATATTTTTACGGGTACCATAGCGCGAATGAATCCTCCTAAAATGTCTTTTTTTTTATTAATTTTTTTGTGTGCTTTTAACCACAGGGGCATCACTTCTCACTCTTCCAAACTGGTTTATGTAACAATAGTTTTTTTTTTGAAAAGTTATGTAACAATAGTTAAGGAGATCTGACTAATAAGTATAAAGCTTATGGTCTAAACAATAAAGGTTAACTTCACCGGAAAATTAGCCGAGCAAGACTCCCCCCATTACAATTAATATTTTTAATCCTTGAATAAAAATGATTTACATAGTTCTTATATATTGGAGTTAACCTAAGTCAATAAGTATAACATACTATTCATGTTATATTAAACGAAGCAATAAGCTGCTTTACAATTTTTAAGCAAGGTAACTTGATCAGACATCTCCACCTTAGTTAGAAATGAAGCCACTGAAGTCTGACCGACATCTCATGAGCTGCTTTGTGCTCGGGCGGATGTAGGATTTTAGTCAGGGGGAGCAAATATCGGATTGTAATAGCTTATCGGGTTTAAATCCATTAACTAATCGGATACTAAATAAAAAAATAATAATTTAATATATATTCTTACCTAATAAAAAATTTATTAGAATAATAATATTTTATATATTAAAAATAACAATAAAATAAAGCTCAAAGTAATAGATAATCAAGTTGATGAAGAAAATTTTCATCTATAAAACTTTATATTTTGATATCTTTGCATAATTATTTCATTATATATGATATTAAGTATTTTTTTCTCAATAAAATTAATCAGACAATCCAGGAGGGGGGGGGGGGCAAACTACCGAAAGTATTACCGAAAAACACTGTTTTTTAAAATCCAGGGGGGGCCGCTGCCCCCCCGGTACACTGTGCATCCGCCCCTGTTTGTGCTGGAATGAAAATTGTCTTTTTCTGGAAAGTCAATGAGGAACACAACTTAAATTAGCTATCCACACATTAATGGTCAAGTTCAATGAATAACTCTTTATGTTAAGTTATATCTCCATATATTTCTTTCCAAAAGTTGTAAGTATGTGACACGCATTAAAGGATTTCTTCTCCGAAATTCCCTTGCTCTTTGGACGATGTCATATTTAGTTCAAATGTTGCTGAAAATCCAAGTAGTGTTTGAATTGCCAGCGTTGTTTTAATTTAGCTTCCTAATCTGGTGTTGTTTTTAAATTAAGTAACTAATAATTGGTATAGTTATATATAAACATAGCAATTTTTTTATTATAACCAATAATGAGAATTCATAGATTAAAATTAGAATAAATATATTTTATAATATTTAAGATTGAGTGATTTGACTCTTCATTAAAAAAAAAGACAATTAAGCACATTGGATAAGGGGCCGTAATTATAAAGAAAAATATCCTTTAAAAAGAAATTAAAATAAATGTATATATGACAAGCTGTGGTGCATTCACCTAAGGGACTCGCCAACATTGCCCGTTTACATTTAATCATATCAATGATGGAATTTTTTTCTATGAGACTTAAAATTTTAAAATATTTATATAATTACTTCATTATTTTATAATATTAAATATTTTTTCAATCAAAAGAATCAGATAATTCAGGAGATGTCAAAAATTAAATTCAAACTAGGTCAAATTAATAAAATAAATAAATCTAAAAACACTATTTTTGAAAATCCGGGAGGAACTGACCCCTCGGCTGTTACTGGATCGGCCCCTGTGCATGTTGTGCTGCATTACTGAGAGGGCAGGACAGCAACATAATGTGTGCCAAGTTTGTTCGAAATGGTGAATGCGAGCTGCGCCACCAAATGCTCAGGCCGTCGACTGGTACATCCCTAAAGAGTGTTAATTTGTCAATTTGATTAATTTCTGAAATCTACGTTACTTAAACTGATAAGAGTAATTAACCCATCCCTGTGTCATGTCTTTCATTGATGGGCTGGATCCATATATGCATATATATTGAAACAATCTTCACTGATTGAAAATCGATTATGATTGTCTGATATGGTATGGTGCTTCTGATTGTCTTAATTTTGGGTGATTTGTTGCTACCATTAATGATCGTCTCGTTGAATCAGGGAATTCAAGAGGAGAATTGTATCATACGTTAAAAGAATGTGAACTAGCTAGCTAGTTGCATGTCCATGTGCTACATTAATTCATCAAGTAAACTAAAGCACCCACTTGGTAATAGTCTAGTAACCTTACTAATTGCCAGTAATTGAGATGATTTACTATAAATAGAAGGATTTTCATTCGTCCATGAGACATGACCATACCAACCATCACATATCCATAGCACAATAGTTGCAACAAGGTCCAAATTAAACCACAATGGTACAGTCGCACTGGCCTCTGCTGCTCTTTGCTTTTCTTTCTAGCGCTGCTCTAGTAGCCGATGCACAGCAAGGACCGTCTCCACCACCTCCACCTGGGAGCAGCCCACCACCCCCACCCTCTTTTCAGAGCCCACCACCTCCATCCTCTTTTCAGAGCCCACCACCACCTCCATCCCCTTTTCAGAGCCCACCACCGCCGCCCAGGACAAAGCCAGTGGGATGCTCAAATGGGCAAAATGTAAACCCCATCTGCAGAGGTATCCGAACCAACTGTCCATTGAGATGCCCTCAATCATGCACCATGGACTGCGACGTCACTTGCTTGCCTGTCTGCGGTTAGTTCATCTATGAATACCAGATTAGTTGTCACAAAATTAAAAAAGAAGAAGAAGAATGACCATGTGTAACAATTGTTATCCATTGTCTACTATCAACTAATGTGTTACCTGTCAATTCTATCGGTGTAAATTAACCTCTGATCTGCAGCTAGACGTGAGCAAATGTAATATAATTTGTAGTTCAGCACATTGATATATACATTGGTAAATGCATACGGGAAAAATATTTTTTAATGATAACATGTCTTTGAATTTGTAATTATTAACTGCATAACTGAGCATTAATTTACGCTAGCCAATGATCTCATAATTATTTTTATACGCAATTGCACACAGTGTGTGACAAAGCCGGTGCATGTGGTGACCCACGATTCATTGGTGGTGACGGCAATGCTTTCTACTTTCATGGCCGCAAGGACCATGATTTCTGCATTGTTACAGACTCTGATCTACACATCAACGCACACTTTATTGGCAAGAGAAGTCCCTCCATGACCCGTGACTTCACTTGGATCCAAGCGATCGGTGTCCTCTTTGGTGAACACCGTCTCTATGTTGGGGCAAAGAGGACTGCCACATGGGATGATGATAGCGACCACTTTGAGATCTCCTTTGATGGCGAGAACATACACTTGCCTGAAACTGATGATGCTGAGTGGAAATCTCTATTCGTGTCTGGACTAAAAATCTCACGGACATCAGCTGTTAACACTGTAAAGATTGAACTTAAAGGCAGGTTTAAGATCATTGCAAATGTGGTACCCATCACAGAGGAGGATTCTAGAATTCACAAATATGGTGTTACATCAGACGACTGCCTCGCGCACCTCGATCTCCAATTCAAGTTCGATGTGCTCACTAGTGATGTTCATGGTGTGGTCGGCCAAACCTACAAGACGGATTACATTAATAAATTTGATGTACGCAAAAAGATGCCGGTGCTAGGTGGTGCAAACAACTTCTTTTCATCCAGTTTGTTTGCCACAGACTGTACTGTTGCACGATTCAGGCGCGGTGCAGGGGAAGCTGAGTTGATCTCTGATCTGGCAGATGTCAAGTGTGCCAGTGGCATGATGGCCCCGGAGTCGTATGCAAGAAGTGACTGATCTCAAAGCAATTAATGTTTTCGATTCATTAAGTTCTATTATTAAATAATCACGTTATTAAATAATCACGTCACTAACAGTATTTATATTAATCGAAGTAAAATTATTATGTATCTGCGCCATGTAAGAGATCAGTTATTTTAATATCAAATTAATTAGTATTATTATTAGAAACTTTTAATTAGCGACGAGCAGCAGGTGGACCCGTGCAAATTGATGCAGGCGCTTTCAGAACAAAAACTTCAATGAATTGAAGTTTCTACACAATCTCAAAAACATTGTAATATCCCAAAAAAATAATATGTTTATTTATTTTAGACTATTTCACAAATGTTTATAAATTATGGGTTAAGTTGCAAAATTAAAAAATAATACAAAAGATCCACGCGTTACCTGTTGCATGGATGGCGCGTGGCATGCGTGTAATTGGTTGGCCCAAACCCTTAATTCTACTCTTTGGCAACGATAATCAAGGAAAAATAGGACAGAAAATAAAAAGGAAAAGAAACAAAGAATGAAATAAAGAATGGAATCGACAAGGGAGAAAAAAAAGTGAAAGAGCGAGAGAAATAAAGAGAGAAAATAGAGGAACTTAAATTGACTATTATTATTGTTACTCGAATTGGTGTTGCAGTTCGGGATCAGGATTTTCATCGAAGATCGACTCTGTAAATCTGAATCATTATTCGTTGACTGAGTAAATCTGAATCATTCTTATTTTAATTAAATTTCTCTATAATTTATATTTAATTATTATTCATTGTTGTGGATTGATAAATCATAACTTGAGATATGAGTCAATGTTCTGAATTATCTAAATTGATTGAATTGATAACTGAAATCATAATCCATGTTGATACTTAATTTGAATGCATATATATAATTATAAAATGTTAATTAAGTAATTGAATGTTATAAATAGAATTGGACAAATTATACATAATTGTACATGTTGTAAGTGATTTTTTCATTAATCTGAAATAGGTGGTCCACAAAACTGTTTGCAGTTCATTTACAGTTGTAAGTAGAAGAAGATTATGTGAATTCTTTCTTTTTAGCGGATGTATGGGGTATCCACACTTATCACGGTGGACACGATGTGTGATCTTCTTGTATATATGCATAATTTCTTAAATCATAAATAATAATGAATTATTTTTATTTAAAATGTTTTATTTATTAATATGTTATAAAGAAGCTTCATTATTAAGTAACCGTTAATGTTCTTCATAGATAACTCTGTTTTGTTTATTTTTTATTGGTGATGTAGGTTACTGGCCATCAAATGAATATAGAAAATATTATTTATGTATATATATATATATAATTAGGCTATGGTGCTTTTCAAACTACAAGAGCGTTGTGTGCTTTACGTTTTATTTTTAATTTTAAATAAAAAATGATCGATCCAATCTGCTAAATCTAATCTCCATATCAAAATCTATTAGTAAACCAAATTTTATATTTTTTAAAATTTATTTGCTATTTTTTTGGATAGAGGAAAAACTTCTATTTTTGGATGAACCAGAATTCTCAGATCAAGTCATTTTCTCCTCATCAGAAAAAATAGCAAAATAATTCTAAAAAATATAAAATTTTGTTTACTAATAGATTTTTATATGAGAATTAAATTGAACGGTTCAGATTGATTATTTCTGACTTGAAATTAAAAATAGAGCGCAAAACACACAACACCTCTGTGCTTTGCAAAGCACTATAGTCGGACTATATAAATATTCAAGTTATAATGTTATGAGTTTATAACACTATTTTTGTCATTTAGCAATTAAAAATGGAGTATTATATGGCCACTTAGTTGTTGGAGAGTAGTTTGTTACATATTTGAGAGTTTAGAGGTGTTTATCAAAATTAAAAGTTAGATGATCAATTTATCATAAGTGAAAAGTTAGAGGTGTGTGTGGAGAAAGAGCGGATCAATTAACTCAGTGTATGTAAAGTGGAAAAGCTATTTAATTTGCCCTTATTTGTTTTCTTGATTCACATTTACAACGATAAGCAATTGGGAAAAATAATGGCGATTTTTAGTGACATGTGACTATAACAAAAATGATCTTAGACAACATCATTTTAATAATGGTTGTAGATCAAATTCGTTATTAAAATAACTCAGTAGTATTATTGAAATATTGATAACTTCTTTAACAATGATATTTAATAAAGAAATATTGTTAAAATAGAGCCAAAAAATACCAAAAAGCTGCACACTCACAACATCTTTGCCTCCTACGGCCCCAAAATGTGTGCACTGATTTTTCTTTTTTTTTACTATATTTGGCAATTGTTCCTTGACCGTTGTTAAATGGGTGCACTGATTTTTCATATATATATTTTACTCTATTTAGTAATAATTTTGATCAATAACTGTTGTTAAATATTTATTTCACTTTTTGGCTCTGACATATCTATCTTTACCAATGACATTCGCTTCCTACAGATTGTCAAATTTTTTCATCTCACCGTTCGTTCATTTCCAATCCAACGATCGAAAAATCTAAATTCAAAAATTAAAATATCACAAATTACCAACTCTTTTTCATCTGTTTTCATATATAAAGAGAGAAATGAGACACAAAGAGAGAAAGAAGAAGAGAAACAATAAAAATAAAAATCGAAATCCGTCCATCTCAACTTCAAATGACTATAACTTTTGATAGAAAACTCCGGTTGAGGCGTGCTACGCGATCACAAAAAATTTACGACGAGATCTACAGGGCGGCTTACGCAGTTATCGCCATTTTTTGTATTTCTTAGAAATTATATAGGTTTTTATATTATTGAGTAAGAAAGATGTATTTTCACTAAATATACTTTTTTTATTATATGAATAATTATATTTCTTTTATAATATTTATTAAATGAATAATATGATGTATATCGCAATGCTTATCTTTTGTCACTTGTTCTTATATTATTTACTATTCTAAGTTGTTTTGTTAATATAGAAAGTTAAATTTGCAAAAAAAATTATGGACTTTTAACAATGGTTTTGTGTCAGAATCATTGTTAAAGGTGTATTTAATGAACAACGGTTTTGGACTCATAATCATTGTGAAATATTCCTTTAACAACGGTTCTGACACAAAATCGTTGCTAAAATTAATTTAAAAGTAATTCCGAATATGTAATTTGATAACGGTTACTTAGACTTTTCCTAACACCTTTTAAATAATGGTTCAATAACCGTTATTAAATTTGATCAATAACCATTGTCAAATCATTTTTTCTTATAGTGTGTGAACTGCATATATATACAGGTTTGAATGATATGTATTCAATACTGTGTAAACTGATCGGTTTGAATGATATTTATATAAATGCACTAAAAACTGATCGGAATATTTTATATAAATGCACTAAAAACAATAATATAAATAGCGTTCGTAAATGACAAATATTATGATAAAATTCTCTATTTAAAAAAAATATAAGCAAAGATTTCTAAGATTTACATTATTATATCTAGAAAGATATTAATCTTATTAATATACTAAAACTATACTTCTAAAAAATAAAATTAAATAATACAAAACATATTACAAATTAGAATGAAAAACTCTTAGTTCAATTACCCAATTCTCAAGAGACGTGAAATATATCACATATTCTCGGGATGACATTATAGGTCAGAGATATAACTATTTTATCAGCAAAATTTAATATATGAAATGAAAAAAAACTATATACGTTATCAAAGTTAATTATAATTATTTTCATGGTAGAAATATATGAAGAGAAAATAATTGCCTACATTTTACATATTATATTATCAAAAATTAAACTTTTATTCTAGAAATTTTCATTTTTTTATGAAATGTCATTACATTAGGTTCAAATTAAAAAAAAATATAAAAATATAATATGATGAAAATTTTCTTACAAGAAAATTTTAGTGTGTAAATGAATTAAAATAAATGAAAAAAACAAAAGTTCTTTTATTGACCATTTTAAAGAGAAGGTAAAAGAGAAATAATATGTATGAAGGGAAGAGAGAAGGAAAAAGCTCAGTAGAATATTTGAATATTTTGTTGAACCATTCGAATGAGAGATCATTTTGTTTCATTTTTTTAAAAAAAGAAGGGCAAATTGCCCTATTTTTTCATCAAATAAAGAAGGTAGTCAACGTTCCTATTTCCTACCATTATGTTGTTGTGTTATGAAAGGTTCAGCTCATATCGTCTACACTGACAGTCATCCTATTGTCAAATAAGTAGACTAATCACTTCTTTTCATTTTTTTCTTAAAAAACTAATGTTATTATCTTTTCTCCATCGTATAAATTCTACATTAAAATTAATTAAAATGGGAATTTTTTAGCTCAATTATCAAAAGGTCAACAGTCAAGACACATTGAAATATATTTTTTCTTCTCGGGATGGCATATATTTTAGTTAAGAGGTATAACTATTTCAGTTACCAAACCCCATGCCCCGTAAAATTCAAAATTGGGAGGGATCCTGACAATGATTATTTTGACAATTTTAACAATGAACTAATAAATAAAATATAAAAATTCAAAATAAAAAATATAGATATATTTCTTTACTCATATATTCAATAGTGTTTCAAATTTTATTACCGCTTGATAGTCCATCAAAGACTAACAAAATTTTATACAGTTTGTAATGGTTCTAATTTAGCGGTCTTTGATAAATTATCAAACGATAATGACATTACATAAAATTTAAAATACTATTAATCTATAAATAAAAAAAACATATATATAATATTTTTCTATTTTTAAAATTTTCTTGATATTTATTTAAAAGTATGTTGTCAATTATCAAAATAACCCATCCTCCCCTTCAAAATTTTACTATGACAACAACAACATGTACATTTTTGCAGAGCAAATTAATTAAACATGGTAATTATGATATGTACCACTGTTATGTGAATATAATTTGAGGCATTGATTTTCTTTTAATAATGATGTAGGAGCATCAGTTAGCAGTTATAAACATTAGACGTAATCATATCAGACGGTATCTTCTGTCAAATTATTATTTTACCTTATTATATTGCATCCCCGCTTAAACTTCTAATTTCATTTTACTCCTTTCGCCGACTATTCTTATATGTACAAGTGAAGTAGATGATTAATTAATTAATTAATTAACTACTCCTCGCAATATTAATTGTCCATATAAATTAAGCGCATTATGTAGAGGATGCATGCAACATGCGATTGGAAGCGTGAAGGAGCGAAAGGGGCAAATCACGTACGTGCAAATTAATCCTTAGTTCAATCAAGCTTTGGCTGGTCATAAAATACCAATGCACGAGACTTTGAACTGCAAGAAAGTAAACAAGTACATGAGAATGTTACGCTCACTAAGTCAACTAAACTGCATGTCTCTACTATAAATAGAGCACTCCGATGGACGATCAAACCATCCAACAAACGAAAACCCTATATATAAACGAACTCCAGTCCTCGGACATAAACCAAAATGGCACGGTCACACTTGATCATCTTGGTCGCTGCGCTCCTCCTTGCAGAAGCCGTAACTACTTTTGCGCAACCGAAGGACCCGAACGGCCCTAAGGACCCTAAGGAGCCTAAGGACCCTAAGGACCATAACGACCCTAAGGACCATAACGACCCTAAGGACTCAAATGATCCTAAGGACCCAAAGGTGGTGAAGTGCCCGAATGGCGGGCCGGATGTCAACATATATTGCAGAGGTGTTCGAGGAACCTGCCCAAGCAGATGTCCTCAATCATGTACCATGGATTGCAAGGACACTTGCAGACCAGTTTGTGGTGAGTGTGGATATACATGCATGTACTTGTTTATTCAAATGAGATGGACCAAATAATGAAATTAATATTTGATACATGTTGTTCTCATTTTTCATTATTTTTTTTATAAATTATAGTGTGCGACAAGCCCGGTGCATGTGGTGATCCGCATTTCATCGGTGGTGATGGCAACTCTTTCTATTTCCATGGCCGCAAGGATCGTGATTTCTGCATTGTTTCAGACTCTGATCTTCACATCAACGCCCACTTCATTGGCAAGCGAAATCCCTCCATGACCCGTGACTTCACTTGGATCCAGGCGATCGCTGTCCTCTTTGGCGAACACCGTCTCTATGTCGGAGCAAGGAAGACTGCCACATGGGATGATGAAAGCGACCACCTTGAGATCTCCTTTAACGGCGAGAATGTAGAGTTGCTAGAAGCTGACGGTGCTGTGTGGAAGTCTCTTTATGTTCCCACACTGAAAATCATTCGCATGAAAGCCATTAACACCGTGATAGTGGAGCTCAAGGGAAGGTTCAAGATCATCGCAAATGTTGTACCTATCAGCAAAGAGGATTCTAGGATCCACAAGTACGGCTTGGCATCAGACAACTGCCTGGCCCACCTGGACCTGGCATTCAAGTTTGATGCGCTCACCAGCGACGTGCACGGTGTGGTTGGCCAAACCTACAGACCAGACTATGTGAACAGATTTGATGTCCGGACAAAAATGCCAGTTTTGGGTGGTGAAAGCAAGTACTCCACCTCAGGTTTGTTCTCCACCGACTGTGCCGTTGCACGATTCCGTCGTGGCGGAGAGGCAGAACTGATTTCCGATCTTGCTTATGTCAAGTGCGCCAGTGGTATGGATGGCCCCGGAGTTGTATGCAAGAAGTGATCGACCGGTCCATGTCTTGCTGTTTTAATTAACATATTTTATATAAGAATTAATGGTGAATTAAAATTTAAATAAATGACGAGATAAGCTCGATTCGGAGTTTCTTTTGTACTGGTAAGTAGCTGATGATCTTGTACGTTACGGATCAAGCATTAGTAATTGGTTGAGACTTGAAAACGTTGCAATTTTTTTTGATGAACTGCCTTTTATTCGGAGAACTTACGCTAAGAAAATTATCAATTTAAAAAAAAAACTAAATTTCTTTATTTTTTTTTCTTTCACTTGAGTTTTATATAAACAGAGCGAGTATTTACTCGAAGAGTTGTCAAAAATGACCCGTTTTATTTATTCAAATACTTAATGTTTTTAGTTTTACTTGCTCTTTTTTCTCCAAATGTTGATTATCTGGAGCAAAACTTTTACAAATAAAATCGTTCCAAACCTAATTGAAAATTTGTAATTTTAGGGACCAAAGTGGAAATTTGTATTAGATAGAGGATCATTGATTTCTCTGTTTTCAACTTTTAATTCATTATTTCTTGAAAATTTGTTTCTGTACATTTTCATGTATATGGTTTTGGAATTCTTATAATTAATATAGAGCAGATATTATTTATTATAGGAAGATGTTGCCAAAATGACCTGTTTACCTTTACGCATCGATTGCTTAATTCTTTTAATTCTTTTAGTTTTACTCTTTTTTTTTCCATTGATTTAAATGCCTTATGCAGTCCACTTATGTTTATATGATATCATGTCACATGCATAAGAGTATTTATCTATATATTCAATAGTGCATAATATTTTATAAAATTTTATTATATCAAGTCTATAAAATTAATCATATGATATATATATTTTATGTAAAAAAAACTAAAATTATATTATTATCTTGTTATCTTTTATATTAAATTCTTTAAAACTAATTGATCGATTTAAATATAATTTATGAATTTTTAGAATATATATCCGCGTATTGAACTTCATATATCCGTATATCACACATGCATTATGCAGTGACCAACTACTTATATTCAAATCCATATTTTAGAACCTTATTTTTTTCTACAAATGTTGATTATCAGGACCAAAAGTATTACAAAAGAAATCAAAATGCAACATTATAATTTTAGGGACCAAAATGTAAATAGATATTACATAGGGGACCATTGTGTGATTTTTCTGTTTTCGATATAATTTCATTATTTTATCTGTACAATTTCGTGCACATGGTTTTATTATTATTTTTTTTACTGAAATGTAATGTTAATTGTATTTTGTATTTTGTAATGGAAAAGTAAATTAAACGTCACTAACTGGGTAGTCAAATTAAAGAACGAAGTCACATACTCACATTGCAATTTAACCATCTAATGCCGTTGAAAGTTGCAGTTCAAGACACATTGATTTCTTCTTCTTCTTTCTTTTTTTGAACCATCTGGGTTTTAGATGGTTTTATAAAAGAGAAGAGATCGGTTGACAATGAGTTATTTTGACAACTTTGACAATGAACCTCTAAATAAATAAAAAAATCTTAAAAATAGAAAAAAAAATTATATATATGTTATTCTAATTTTAGATTGATGGTCATTCAAATTTCATGTAATTTCATTATTGTTTGATAATCTATCAAAGATCATCAAATTTTCATATAATTTACAACGGTTCCAAATTAAATGTCTTTGATGGACTATCAAACGATAATGAAATTGCATAAAATTTGAATGATCATCAATCTAAAAGTAGAAGAACACATCTATAAACTTGTTTTCATTTTAATTTTTTTTTGTATTTATTTAGTATCCAAGGTTATTAAATATCGTATGGTAAAAAATAAAATTTCTTTTGATCTGAATATTCTATTTATTTGAACCGGGCACCCCCTATCGATCGTTTCTGGCTCCGCCCCTGTTTAGAGATCCATTGTCAATGGATCCCACTCTTTATTAACTTTCTAACAGTTATATATACTTATGTTATTAAATGTTTAATAACACTATGTCTATTTTCAGAATATACCTATCAAATTTTTTATAACACTTTTGCTAAGAAAATTGTTAATTAAAAAAGACAACATTTTTTCTTTCACTTGCATTTCAAACTCGGCATCAACAAGGTGCAATGTAAATTGATTTATGTATGCGGAAAGCAACATAATAAAATATATAGGCCTTTCTTTCTCCTCGAAAGGTGTGTTATATATTTTAATTGATGGTCATGGAGACTTTAATGTGTGATATTTTTTGAGATTATTATAGTCAGCTTAATTTATAAGGTCATTTATAGGACGAGCATTTATTCGAAGATGCTTTCAAAAGGACACCCTTTACTTGTATGTAAAAAAACGCTTGAATTATTTTTGAAAAGTTAAATTAAGTTTTTAGTTTTTACTAAAATTGTTGGTAATCTGGAAAACTTCTGCGAATAAAAATCGTTCAAAACCAAAATGCAATAATGTAATTTTAGGGGCCAAAGTTGAAAGTGGGGATTAGATTAGAGTGCCGTTGTGCGATGTCTCTGTTTCCAACTTATTTTATTTTGGGTATATTTTCGATTATACCGATTATTATTTTTTTCTGTACATTTTCGTATTTTAGGCACCAACGTGTAATGTGAATGTGAGGTTATTCATATACTAGCAAATGTATACACACTCACATACGGACTCTTATATTTTATAATATATATATTTTTTAGCAACAATCAATATTTAAAAAATATAAATGTGCATAAGTAATATAGATACAGTTGATTTTTATTTTATGCCATTTTTAGAAGGCTTAAAAGAAGTAATTTTTTTAATATGCATCACATTTAATAGAAATAGATTTTATGATATTTATGTATTTATAAAAAAAAAGGTATTATCTATATATATTTCTCTAGACTTTAGATATATCTATTTAAATATTTAAATAAATGAAGAAAAGAAAATTGTGAAAAAAATTGTAAATATTATTTTTTATTGTAGTTTTTAATCTCAACAGTACAGATAAGTAGAAAATATTTTGATCAATAAAATTTTGGAGTCTCTATTACTTAGCTATTAAACCTTTAATATGGTAAGATATTTGGAATGAAAAATAAAAATTAGGCACCAATGGGTCGGGTAGTGGAGCCAACCTGTCAAAGAGTAGAAATTCTGATTATCGGTCAATGTAAACGTGTAGCATTCGTTCAAATACTAAAATTATGGTACATTAATTTATTCTACATACGAACTATTTATTAACCTATAGAAAAAATGCAAAACAAATAATACTGTGGTCAAAGTTACATTGCAAATCTATCATCTAATACAGTTGCTGTCACTGTTCAACATAACATATATATGTTAATCTAAGAAGATCCCAACTAATTGCTTCAACGTTAATGAGGCAATAATCACCTTTAGTTGTATGCCACTTTCTTAATTTCCGCATTAGAATCATGAACAACATTGAGCTTATAGACCTCATTTTTATCAAATTGAACCTTGAGAAATTTATATTAGGAATCTGAACCAATTAGGTGAAAGTTTAAAACTTGTTATCTATAGAAATCAGCATACATTAGTTGGGTTTGACATTTTAGTCGTATTTTTGTCAGACCTTAATTAAAAAAATTGCCTTATAGACTGATAATTATGATTGATGACACGTCTCTCACTTTAATTTGAAGATCCGCTTCAAATTTCATCAGGTGATATTGGCGTTGAAAATAAAAAATTAAAGGTACCATGTAGTGCCAAAATTTTGTAACAATAAACATGTCAGTATTAGCTGGCAGTCTAAAATTTAACAAATGTTTGGAAAAATATTGCTCGATCATTATTCACTAATAACAGATCGCTGACTATTACGATTAAATTTTTTTTAACCAGTGTTTGGAAAAATATTGCCTGCTCTATATATCAATATTCAAATATGATGTTATATATATTGTAGCCGGCTCTATAATTTATTGTTTCTGCTTAGACCTCCAAAAAGGTCCAATAATGATACGCAAATGTTAAATAATCAGTGTAAATTTAATAATACAAACCATAATCATTAAAACGGTCGATGTATTATTAGTCAACTAATATTGTTTTATCATTGCATCGACGAATAAAATATCATTTCTTATTATTCGATGCAACTTAATAGTTTTATCAAATCATTTCAACTCTGGAGAAAATATAATGGATTGTCTACGTGAAATTAATGAGGTGGTTGAAACTGAACTGAAAATTTATTGTTGAAAGTAGCGAGAGATGTTTTTTTTAATAAAAAAAATATAGGAGTTAAAGTACTCAAATTTTATAAATATTCACAAAGAATTTTATCTGAATTTCGAACGTCTGATCTCTTATACAGAAAATATTATCTTTTATTACTAGATCAAAAACTGATTCTATAAAAATTCCTAAAAATTCAAGTATGATGAGCTTGTCCGGAATTTTAATATTTGATGGGTTAAAATATGATGTTTTCATGTTGTCTACTTTTTAATAATGATGGTATGTGTTAAAACCTTTCAAACATCACCAGATAAAGAGAAAACAAAAGAAGAAAAATGGACGCATCCTGGAAGCATAATATAAAAGAGAAAAAAATCTCTTTTATGCGGAGCAAAATTTTCTCTGAGGATTTTTGTAATACAGAGCAGCAGAAACAATTAACTACTTTGTACCAGTATCATAATATAAAAGAGAAAAAAAATCTCGCATCCAAAATTTTGTTTCTCCTGTTCTGTATTACATAAATTCTCAGAAAACTTAAAATGTAGCAGCTGAAACTTTAGGTTTTTCGCTGAATTTTTAATTACTGAACACATATAAACTAAATTGGCACTTGGTCTCATTGATCAATATATAGCTAAAATTTTCATAAACAGCTCCTCAACTTTGAATTTTCTCAATTGAAAAGTATCGTATTTGTCACTAGATTAAAACTTAATTCTCATTTCTTAAGAGAGGTTGATTAAAATAAGATCTCTCAATTATATTTCATTTCAATTTGATAGATTTATTATTAAAAAAATAAAAATGAACACATCTTTAATGCCAATATTACTCTTCATTCGTCAGGTTAGTTCTTAATACATAAATAGTGTTAAGTTTCCAATATTTTTAGGTATGTCATATCATCACTTTTCTCTATTATTGATTTTGTTTAAAATTTTCATCTTCTTGAATCCAAGAGTTCATATAAAATAGTTTTTCTCTTCTCATTTAAAATAATATATGTAATATACTTAAGGTGAAACTTAACTCTTAAAATTATCCAACTTTTTATTTGATAATTTATAGATTATTATATATTTATTATATATTATTTATTATTATAATAATTATTATTATTATCATTATTACTTAGCATTTAAAAATATTAAGTTTAAATTTTCTTCAATATAAAATTTATTAAATATATTTAAAAATATATATTATTAATTATTTATTTAAGGACTATATTATCGGACGAAACCCGAATTATAACCCTAATTATCATAATCATTCAAATTTTTGCTCAAACAAGAGTGGTGCACAGGAACAAGATCCAATCATTATAGGATTCAAGAAGCAGCTGAAAATTGGAATATTCCCTGCATTTCTATAATAATTTAAAATAAAATGGGAAAAAATAAAAATTCAAGTCCAAAACAGTTAGATTTTGGGACCACAATATGGATCGTGCGCAGAAATTATTTATTTGATTGCATTTTTCACATCAACAAGACGACGGTGGAAGTACATTTTTTATACCTTCCATAAATAATTAGTTCAATATATTTTTTCATGAGCTGTTAGTGCACCCCAATAAAAGAAGCTCATTTAAATTAAAGAGAGCTAATGACACATTAAAAAGTGGGTACTATATTTTGTCCCATCAGTTATTATTTTTCAATAACAAATATGTTTGAAAAGCACAGGCAATTATTTTAAAAACCTTTTCAGATGCGTGAGTTTGTTTGCACTATTGTATAACTAGAGTTGTTCATCATATTTTGAAAAATATAACATATACAAATAATTAGATATTTAAAATAAAAACTTTTCTATAAAATAATTTTCTTTAGAAAATTTTTAATTTTTTTAAAATATTAAAAATATATTGAATGATACATATTATAATTAGCTACATAATAATTTAGAAAGAATACATAGAGTTATATTTCTTTAATATTTGAATTGTGCCATAGAGACATTATATCATCTCTTTAAATGAAGAAAGAGAAAAATAATATGAGCTATTTGATTAGGACAAATGTAGAAAGATAAACCAATTCAATTGTGAAAATCATAGATGACGTGATATAGCTAAAAAACTTAAAAGTATGAATATAGATTTATAAATATAGAATTATGAGGCGATAAAAATTAAAAGCATTCAAATCACTCTAGTGTTCCATTAAATCCAACATACAACAAGGAGGCAATGCATACAACTGTACCTTTTGTATCCAATATTTAGAATCTAGGCTTGAGATGAAGTATATATTTAAACTTTAGAGTTGTGTTATAATACTTGTAAGGCAGGGGTCATTATTTTAAACTCAAATCTCATAAATCGAAGTGAGAATAACTAGTCCAACTACTCACCAACACAATCTACGTATACAAATATGACAAATATTAGCTTTGAAAACTTTTTATTATTTTTTCAGAATTTTGAAAGATTGTTGTAAAATAATAATGAAACAATACTATTTGCAACTTAATTATGGTCATTTTTCCAAAATTTTCAAAAACATATATATCTGATATTTCAAAAGATTTTAATATGTAATTGTGCAACTTGAGTTGGTCGTTTAGACATCAGTTACTGATATTTGAATCCAAAATAATAACCCGTGCATTTTTACTTTGCAAAACACCGTAACATATTTTTTAAACTTTATATGTAAAAACTATAATCATCATATATTGGGCTAAATGTCACTATAATCTACATGATAATTAACATAACTTGAATATTACAAATGTTGTGATTCAAGCAAGGAAATCAAATCTCATGCATCACAACGCTGAATTTGTGATTTTATCCAATTTTAGTTTATTAAAGGGGTGGATCACTTGATATTTTGACAATCTTGATAATGGACTCTTAAATAAATAGAAAAAATCTTAAAAATATATTTTTTATAGATATGTTCTTCTAACCTATAGATTGATGGTCATTCAAATTTCATGCAATATCATTATCTTTTCATACTTCATCAAAAACCATTAAATTGAAACCGTTACAAATTGTATAAAATTTTGATAGTCTTTGATGAAGTATTAAACAATAATGAAATTGTATGAAATTTGAAGAATACATCTACAAACTTTTTTTCTATTTTTTCTATTTTTTTCTATTTATTTAAGAGACCATTGTCAAGATTGTCAAAATAACCCATTGTCTAGTGATCCCCACCCTTATTAAAGATACTGTCAACCAAACTGTAGAATAATTATATTTTTGCAATTTATCCAAAACTTAATGTAAGTTTATTGACAGCATTGACTAAAAGGCCGTCTTAACTCTCTGTGGGAGGAGCTACATAACATTTCTATTTAATTATTTGAAAGTTGAATCTTTATAAAGACGACTGTGAGATGTATTACTTACTTTAATTTGTATAACGGTAATCATTGAATGATCATGCCAGACGACCCACTTAAATAACTCAATAAACCAATTATTTTCTATATTAATTTTTTAATAAGCCATTTTTTCACTAATTTCTCAACTGTTTTCTATTAAGAAATTATAATTTGTAACAACTTGATGTTTAAATCTGGAAATTGACGTCACTTTGGAGCCAACTGACAGCTGAATTTATTTATCTTTGATGTATACAATATTTCACGCATCTTGTTTTGTCGGGAATTTTATAATGAGTTGAATAAACAAAGGTTTTTTTAATTATAAAAGAATTATATATCTAAAAAAGTGAATGTTTAATAGACCCACTTTTTATAGCCATACAGACACACTAATTAACGCCCTCGACACTCCAAATAAAACTACTTTTTTTTGTTAATTAATAGGCGGTTCAATTATTTAAATTTATATAATAGAATCAATAGAAAATGAAAGCTAATGTTTGAGTACGATTCTCATTCTAATGTTATTCGATAAAAAGTGTGAAGAATTCAAAAGTTTTAAAACCGGAAATGCAAAGAAGAAACAAAGAAAGAAAATCAGTCAATTCATCATTTGTATATATATTTAGTTACATAAAGAAAAAGGATGTAACCGTATTTCTTGTCAGTTTCAACAATATATAGCAATTCCCGTATTCCAACTCAATTGGTTTCATCAATACAAAATTTGATAAAGATACTATTGTAATTTCAAAATTCAAATCTGGTCTAAATAGAGAATTTCTTATACAAGAAAATGAATGTATAAATATTAAAATTGAAAGGTCAATACACATCAATTCTGCGGAATGATTCAAAGATATGTCAACAAAATAAATATCATTTGACAAAATTCGCAAACTAGTTTCTTCCCTCCTCGGAAAATTAATATGTTGAATGGCGACCTTTTTTTTTGACGATAATGAAACTTTAATTATAAAAATATAGTACTGAATATATTTGTGAATCCTTGAATTAGGAAATAATTACCAATTGAAGTGTTTATGCAAAAATATAAAATAAATAAGAATAGTTCAGTCTCTCACCTTTTTAAAAGAAAAAAAGAAAAAAAACGCATAAAAATAATCAAATCAATGATACTATTAATATCAAATTGTAGTAACATAAATAGGAATATACCAAAAAAAAAAACCCTTGGGGATGTATTATAAAATATAAACAAACTATATACAGTCGCTGTCGTAGAACATTCCTATTTTGATATTTTCTATGCTTCCACTTCCACATCACCAGCAAGTTAGCAACTGTTAAGAAGATATTTGGCGAAAAATTATTTTAGCTTGATGCAAATAAGTATTGATTTTGACGTTTTTCTATCATACATCTTTGGTATCAATTTGACCTATGGAAATAATGGACGAATAATCCCGGAACAAAAGGGTCTGTGTCTCTGTGATTATTAAAAGTTTAATTTGAACCCATTATATAATTTCGTATAAAATAACAAACTATACATGTAAACTTCCAGATTGCAACGTACGCGTATAAGCCATTTAAATAATGAAGTGCATTTCCAACGAAAACAAAGAGATAATATCATTTAATAATATATATAGAATCGAACTAAATATCAAACCAACGTGATACAGGAGCTTGTTGTAATAATTGTCCAAAATCTTCCCGTTTCAGGATTCACCATGTATTAAGTCTCAATCATTTTTCTTAAAATATTTCTATTTTTCTTAAAATATTAATGCTGAACTATTTGAGTTCGAGGTGAAAGCATTTCTCCCTAAAGGGAAGTCACCTCAAGTTAGGGTGTCGATTATCGATTCGACCCGATCTGATTTGAACCCGCTCTGATCCGATATGATCTGAAAATAAATGGGACGGATATGGGTTTAAATTTTTTATCCGAATCGGATCGGGTCGGGTTCGGGTTAATCCGACCCGACCCGATTAATTATGATTTTTGAAGTAAATTTATGATTTAGTACTAATTAAAGCTTAAATCTACACTAATTATATACTAATTAAGATTAATTATAAATTAATTAATATTTAATTGCTTAAAATTATATAAAAATAATTAATAAATATTTAATTATTTTACACGAGTCGGGTCGTGTCGACCCGTGACCCGATCAGTTCGGGTATGGATTAAGATTTCTTGATCTGAATTTAATCGTGTCAGGTTCGGATCAGATCAAAAATAATAATAAAATAATATGACCCGACCCGACCCGACCCATTAACACCCCTACCTCAAGTACTACTTGAAAACTGATTTTCTTTGCTCTATCCTAGTTTCTTTCTCAATATTCAATTATTCTCCCTTCTTCTTAATTTCTAATTTCGTCCAAATTTGCCATGTTTCTGTGGGATTTTTCATACTTGTAAATATCCCTTTATTCTATACTTGTATTTTATCTGGGACGAGAATAAGAATCAAACTTGGCCAAATTTCTAAGTTGTTCTTGATATGATTATCCGGACGGCGTACGTAAAAGGTTTCCTTGTGCTAAATTCAAATTGGTTGGATGGGTAAGGATTAATTTGTACAACGATAGTGCAATTTGAGTCGTTAAATAAAAATTCAGCAAAATAGTAATTTTTTAGTTACTTAATTATTAATTTATACTATTCCAGTTGGTCTAATTTAGTTATACAATTCGGTATAAATTGTTATTTGGATTGTACATTTAAAATAGAGTAATTTTTAATTGGACGCGGCATAAATTTTGTTCTTGTTTATGTCTGCAATGCTCGCAGTTTGTTTCTAGAAACATACAAGTTCTGAGATCATCCTCATCTTTTTTTTTCTCAAAAAATAAAAATAAAAGTAAGTTCAAAATTTTCCAAATGTCAAATATTTTTGTAAAATATAAGTTGCGTTTTTTTATTGTGGTAAATAACACTTCGTTCGATTAATATTTCTTTTTTCTCCCGGAGCGAAGTACAGAAAGGAATTAAAATGGGGATTTTAATTTCTTTCAAATAACATGATGAGTTCAATATTTTCTTATATAATATTATTATTTTAACACGAATCAATCATGGAATTAAAATTTGCTCAACTTATTTTGTCTGTTTTCAAAGAGACTTATAAGGGAATTAAATATTAATTAACTGAGCTGGCCCGGCACAAAACACGGCCTCACATCCGTTGATATATCATATATGATGAGATTTTTTAGCAATATGAGAAGAAGGCTTTTTAGTGTTCTAATCGTACCAAAGAGTACTTTCTTATGATTAATTCTAAAACAATTTTTCTTTTCTTGTGCGCAATGTCTTTACAAGGCTTAGGAATTATAGACTTATTAGCACAGACCGAAAATGTATTTTGTTCTCTATGGAAAGACCCATGTTTAAATTCCATAATAAGCATATCTCTACTCGTTATTAAACTTGTAAATATTCTAATTTTACATCGGTCAGGATTAATTAAAATTTATTAATTAATTTTTAGAGAGAATATGAATCGTTAGATATATTTGTGATTTTTTTGCCATGTGATAGATTGTAATGAAAATATTGAAATTTTTGTTAAATTCATAACACATCCGCTATATTAAAAGTAATACAATTGAGGATATCTCTTTTCTAAAGATATCATTAGCTATTTTGCTGAAGAATTTATCAAATTTAAAATTTAATTATATATATATTTTTAGAAAAACTATGATTAAATCATAAAATAATTAATTAATTGTATTTATTTTTTACTTTATTTGTTATCATATTTTATATTAAAATTAAATGATATATCTAAATTTTGATGTAAAATTATTATAATATATATAGAAATCACCCTTAGCAAAGCACTAACAATATATTAATAAAAAATAATATATATCAGAATTTTATAAGAGATATTTTTTATTATCTTTACAATGATCGAAATAATAGTATTCATGTTAATAATAAAAAAAGTACTTCCATTACCGTTAGTTAAACGGATTCATTTGCATGACACATCCGATAGAAAAAAACTCGAGCTCAGAAGTCAGAAGCAAGGGAGTTGTTTATGACTTTATATGAGTCCATATACTTTGTATGTAGTGGGCTGCAGAATTGAAATCATCAGATGTTCATGATTACGGGCAAGACAGTTATTACGATGAAGGTTTAGATTTACAGAGCTGCTAACTACACCTGTAAAGCACAATTAAAGGATGTGAGTTTGTCGTTTATAAGGGTTTTTCTTTCTTTTGGGAAGTTGTGCACTGTCCGGACGAATGAATTTGCATCACTTATTGCGTGGCACTGTGCAGCGTATTATGAGAGCCATTCGATTTGTGCTTCATCAATCTCAAAAAGACTTCATAAATTTAATGGTTCGCAGACATGTATGTGAATTCCAGACGAATGATTTATGGGGAGGGTTTTGAGACTCGTTTTACACTAATCTTGATGCAATGATGCACTGCATAGTGCTATATAGCATAAAATAACAACTTCGAGACAAATTATTCTGATTGTTAGGAAACATTCTAAAGGCTACAAGAACATATTTCAAAAAAAAAATTTAAGGTCTTTTATAGATGTATCATGTAAACATTCATTTAAGCAATTCAACAAACACTTTGTGAGAGGATTCAATAGTGTATATTTTTATCTACAATCCACAAAACTCTAATAGAACTCAAATTTAGTTTTGATGGTCACAAAATTTAAACACACAAGTTCTCCACTCAATTCATCCAAAAACAAAAAACTTAATTCAAACAAAAATTGCTAGACTTTTGAGGTTTAAGTTCTTGATTTATTCTCCAAATCAATTATCTAATACTTAGATTGGTGAATTCAAAAGCTCAACACATGAACTAATAGGTAGAAAGGGGTGGTGGTCAGTCCTAAGTGGTGCATGACCCTTCATGGCTCGAGTTAGAAGTTGGTGGCCAAAGAGGTAGAGGGAGAGGAATAAAAGACTAGGAGAGCGATAATTTTGGTCTAATCAAATATGGTTCTAAGTAAGATTTAAATAAGAATGAATTAGATCTTATGTGTACACACTTTAGATCAAATGACATCCAATACATAAAGCCTCATCTTTATCTTCTCAAGTGGGCCATACTACTCCATATCCTCTCTTGATCCCATCCTCTTCTCTAACCTTGGAGCTAAAAATTTTAGCACCCACTTGGGTTTAGGCCAAGTGTTGCTCCCTCACATACAATAATAATTTATTAATTATTTAAATATATTAATTCTAACTCATTTATATTGTAAATAATATTATTCCATTATGAAATAATATTATTCTAGATTAAGTAGGATTATTATAATATTTAATTAATATCATATGCAGTTAAATTTTAACTACACTTGGCACGCTGAATATCTTATAACTGAATATGTATACTATATTTGTGTTTATTCTTTTAGGTTGTGATCTTATGAGATTCATGTCATATTGGCTATAAATTATCAAAAAAAACATTATAGAATCGGTCATATAAAAGTTTTAAAACCAATTTGAAAGAAAATATTTTAAATACTTTCAGAAAATATTTAATTCATAATACAATATCTGCTGAACCATCTAGTCATGGGGTTCATAAGGTTCAATGAAATTAGTTCATCTTTCTGAGAATGCATATATTAATCCTTCTGCTTATTCATCTCCTTAAGCTTCTCAATTTTATTGAGAAATTCAACTTTTATTTGTGATATCATACCTAGGACAATTAACGCATAATCTTAAATTAATCCTTCACCGAACTTAAACCTGAAGTTCATATTTGGTTGTATTTTACTAAATCAAATTACTTCTCAATTAATTATTTTATAAGATGATTTGGTGCAATCTATAATAATCCTCTAAGCAATTAATCTCTCTTTTTAGTTTTGATTACTATATAGATTTTTTTTATCGGTGTTCAAGTCTTCAATTCTACAATCTTAAACAAAATCTTAAATAATAATGAAAATAGAAAGAAATTATAGCAACAAATAATTAATTTAACATATTCTAATATAAGAAAATAAATTTTGTGCTACAATTATAATCCTAGAGAGGTGTTTAGCCTCTCCCGATAAAAATAAACATATGATAAATCAGTAAATACAAATAATAAGAGAATATAGAGGAATTAAAAAAATTAAGATTCATATGAGAACTCTCTCTCATTTCTTCTCTCTTTAGCCACTGTCTCATTTTCTCTATCTAAAAAGACTTAAAATTACTCAGTTCTACGTACTAAAGAAAAGACTACTCATCCCCTATCTAATTCCGTCTATAATCTAAAATAACTATCATACTAAATTTAATATTTTTATTTTCGGATCAAATCTTTACGGTCCACAAACCCATGTAGAAAAAGATTTCTTTAGGGCACTAGAGCATTTGGCTTCAACTCTTGTTCCTTGCAACCAACAAGAATTCCTTGTGGTTCGCAATCCTTCAGAACTTATTCTTCTAGGAATTTCGGCCTCTGGATAGCTCTTTGCGACTCGCAAGAAAATCTTTGTGGTCGCAAACATGTGAAAATTGCTCTATTCAGCTTGGCTTGAAGTTTCAGACTTCAATTCGGGATTAGTTTGGTTTGATTCTTCTTGTTCTTGTAATGAAAATACACAAATAAGGCAGTACTATGAGCTTACATATTTTAATCCTAATTAAACTCAAATACTACTAATTTTGGTCAAATTTGTGTCCTTAATTCTATGTTTTTAAATATGACAATTCAGTTCATTAGTTGGGGGCATAAGTGATGAGATGACAATATAATGATGTTTTACATATTTTAAATATCGGATTGCCAAATTTTTCCTTTGATTTAGGATTTAGGGTTGATTTTAGATTTTGAATCAAGTTTAACATAAGATTTTAAGTTAACCGACTATCCTAAGTCATTTTTTAAATATGTTGTCTCATTAGTGAATGTACACTAGATAATTTGGTATTTGAGAAAAAATTATAGCATTTTTTCTAAGCTCTCCGAGTACTTCAATGTATATTTTTATATACATACGTACTTGTAGGAATAATAGAAGAAATTAAGTACCAATTCTTCTTAAATATCAAATTAGAGCTAGTGTATGCTTATTATTCTAAATGAAATGAAGTATTCAAGAAATAATCCCAAACTAGAGAGTACTTGAGCTTAATCCTTATTAAATTAATCCCGAACGAATATCAATTTAAATTAATATTAATTCTAACAATTTGATCTTATATGACAATACTAATAATTATATATATTTTTAATTAATATATATATGTATTAGTTTATACAACTAATGCAAATTAATGAGTATTTTAATTAACAACATATAACTAGAAGAAATAAAAATTAACTTTAAATAATATGGAGAAGAACCTTAATGAGAAAATAGGAGGAGACCACAAGAATGATGGCGTTATTTAGAGCTAGTTATTATCTAAAAAAATAATTGTAAAGAGAGACCTTTAGAGCCGATTTTTCTAAATAATCGGTTTTAGAGGTGACCTTTAGAAATGTTTTTTTTTTTTTTTTTAAAAAAAAATTGTTTCTGAAATCTTCCGGGATATTTTTTGGGAACCACTTAAAAAGGTTAACCTTTAGATCAATTTTTTTTATATAAAAATTGATCCTAAAGGTTTTACCATTTTCATCAATGCCATCAGAACCTTTTTACTAAATGAGTATTTCTAAAGTCATTTTTTGGTCGGGATAGAATATTATTAATTATTTAATACTATAAACTACATCTAGAATTATACATTATAGTTTCACCAATGAACACATATAATACTTGGTATTACATACCATAATATTATTATTTATAGCTATACATATAGCTTTATCAATAGACACATATAGTACTTGTAAAGCCCTTTTTCTGGTAGGAAAAAAATATTATTAATTATATAATACTATAAACAACACCTAACACTACACATTATAATATTATCAATAAATACATATAATACTTGTATTGCATATCAAAGTCCAAACAATACTAGTTGTTTTGGGTTAATTCTCAGACAACACGATTTTATGAATAAACTAAAGGTTGGAATGTGTCATTTTTATTTTGTTTATTATTTTCTTGGCACCATTGATCTAATATATATTAACTCAATAATCATAATTATACATATTATATTGTACAATACTATCAAGGAGCGCAATTGATATCATTACTCATAGTATTATGAGAGACATATATTTTTTTATAATTATTCTTTTCTCCGCACAAATTATATATACGCACTATCTTTAACAACCTATCAAGAACTGTGCTAGATAAAATTCACAATATACTTATCACTTAGGAAAACTAATTCTTTCATATCAAAGAATTTCATATGCACAAATGAAATAAAAATGACACCAACACAATCCATAAAATATTTTATTTTTGTCATGCTCTTTAACAATATTTTCATCATTTATATTTATATAATTAAATTGATAAGTCATTATCATATAGTTTCTAGAACTTAATCATCATTTTGTTCACATATTAATCTCATATATAATTAGTGTTCATGCTAATTATCTTGATTATAGATCTTTAGAGTATTTATTATTGACAAATGGATGCATAGTGCTCCGCAATATTCAGATCCTATATTTGAATATTTTTATTTCTCAAGACAGTAGATGATATTATTATCCAATTCATGAAATATTTCTTTAGATTAGATCCTATGATTAACTTCTATATCATAATATCGTCATTACATCAAAAAAAGATATTTGGCAATGATTCTTGAATCATTATTAAAGAGGTGTTAAAAAAGCCTCTAAATAATCATTGTCAAATAACAGTCATTCGTAATTTTTTAAATGACTTTTAACAATGATTTTATATCAGAATCATTGTTAAATGGATATTTAATAATGATTTTGGGCTGAAAATCATTGTTAAATACCCCTTTAACAACGGTTCTGACACATAACCACCGCTAAAGGTCCTTATTTTTTTTCAAATTTTAAAATTTAACATTCTTTTACTAAGAATAGATGACAAAAGATAAGTATTTTGACATACATATTCTTCTCAATATTTAATATAAAAGAAATATAATTATTCATCAAATGAAAAGAATATAAAAATACATCTTTCTCATACAATACTATAAGAATATATATAATTTCTAAGAAAAATTAAAACTGAAAAAAATAGAACTTGAAACCTTCAAATATGTTTTTTAGGGTCAAGATGAACTTTCTTTGGTCTCAAAAATGATTGTAACAGCATAAGTATTTAACCATGTTGATCTCGTCGTAAACTTTTCATGCCGCGTAGAACACCACAATTGTCAAAAGTTATGATCGTTTGAAGTTGATATGGTCAATTTTATTTTTTATTTATTTTGTCTCTCATCTCTCTTTTATATATGAAATATAAAACAAAGGAAATATAATTTGTGAGATTTACTTTTGATTTTTGATTTTTTGATCGTTAGATTTTGATGAATGAACGATGAGATAAAAAAATAGCAATCCATATAAGCAATCATTGATGGAGATAGATTGTCAAAGCCAATAAACAACACACCCATTTAGGGAAACAATGGTATAATTTATTCATATTTACTCTCCCTGAAATTTGGTGTTGCCAAAGGAATTTTGCTAAAAAAAGTTTCCTTCGAATTAAAATATATCACGCATCTAGCTATCAACAATGCCAATTAGAGGAATTAACAATAATTGTGTTAGGCGGTTTGATAAACCAAAAATTCAAACTAACGGCCTAAACTAGATGCGCTTATAATAATTAGCTTCAGAAATATACAAAATGCAAGATGGTGAATGAGATGCAGAGGTTTATTTGTAGTGTGAATTAATAATTAACATCAAAAGAAAAATAAATTGAATTTCGGTGCATAACGGAAATAAATTTATATATTTTTAAAACCGTTATACATATTTATAAAATATGTATAACGGTTTACTGTATATACGTTTTACTTTAATTTATTTTTCAAAATCCTACTCTGTAGTAGATGCTTATCATCATGATTCTTACTTTAGACTTTAAACGGTAATTGATTGGACATTATTTATAAGAATGGATATATTTATATAATTCACTTGATTCTTTACAATTAAATTCTATGCAATCTTATATTTTACAATTAAATCCTATGCAATCTGATATTTATAGATGGTGATGGCATCTTTCCGGTTCCTTTTCAGTCTAATCTTTTTATTACTGATTAGATCTTGAAGGTTTATTAATCATGACTTTGACATTGTCTAAAATTCTAAGTTTTTTTTTAAATTAAAATATTTATGTAGTTAGTCATAGGAAAAAGTTTCTCAGTAAAGATCAGCTTCTTAAACGGGGATTGACAAGGTAATTCTTCTTGCATTTTTATGGACAAGAAGAAATCATTCATCATCTTTTAGTTACTTATATTTTGGCTCAGGTTTTATGATATTGGATGACATCCTATAATAATTTTGATTTTCAATGTCAAAATTTAGCAGACTTGTGGCTTATTGATTGTTGTATCCCATTAAAAGATAACTTACTAGTTGAACTGGTCAGAAGTATTGTATGCTAAGTATTGTGGTTAATAAGGAATAAATGTATCTTTGAACAAGCCCATCTAACATCCTTTAGATCTTTAGGACTTAGAATAATTAATTTATCATCTTTTGATATATTGCTAAATGCTTCTCAATTATTAAAATTAATCTTGATATTACTTTACGGGGTAGAAAACTTTTCATTGCAGGTCGGAGAAGTTGTTACGATAGAGGAAGACACATTTGAGGATGAAGGACATCTTCTCTTACTTGGATGCGACCAAATTAATGCATTGGTTTAGATGCTGATTTTCGCAAAGATAGTTATATTTTGTATGTTTGATTTTTTTGTGGGGCTGTTATTATGCTTTTGGTCTGTAATACTTTAGCTTGTGAGTTTTCTATTTCTTAGTCTTTGTATCTTGGTCTGTCCTAATTGAATGACAGTAGATGCATTTAGTTAAATTTGTCTTGTTATAGGTTTTTCAGATAAACTCATGAGAAATCATTGTACCAGTGGCTTGGTACCTTATTTTTCTCCCGACAATATTCTTTTGCTATGAATTGAAGTAAACCGGTGGTCTATGCCACTTTTCTCCAAAAAAAAAAGACCGTTATACATAATGCATATTCGAGGATTCATTTCAAAATTTAAAAGGAAATATTAGGGAGATATCATATTATTATTCAAGGTAAATAAGTTATTATCAACAATTACTACTTAATTTATTCAATTTTTTGTATAGTATTTTATTTTTGAATTCAAATGCCATAGTTCTAAATAATAACTCATTTAATTTGATTAACAAAATAAGTTAAATATATTAAGTCATTATTGTGATAGCTCTTTTAACTTGCATATGGCATCAACTGTGATATCTCCATATCAGCTTCCAATTTAAAATCATCGTGAATTATGATGAACTTGTTAAATTATAAGACCCATTCAATTGCAATAAGTTAACGGTATTTAAATCTAATGTAAATTATATTTGTTTGAAATTTTAGAAACATTTCACAAATCAGTTCTTTCCAATTCAGAAATAGTTGACATCACATATAACACAAGGGAAATTTTGCTTCACGCTACCTGATTTTTTTAGGGACAACTTATTTCTTCTAAAAGAAGGGAAAACTTATTTCACAAACCAACTTTAACGTTCCAAACTTCACAAAAATTTCTCTGACAAGGACAGCTGCAAGTTGAGTGATCAAGCTAAAAAATGCAGTATAATATATTGATTTAATGTAAATTATGTCTTTTAGACAAATCAGTGATGGATAGAATCTTAGAGAGGATCAATCATATGGTACTAACCTTGCCATAATAATCTAAACAGACAAGTTGACAATGAGTATTTTTTTTAATTAATATTGAGTTTATTATTAAGAATAAAGGAGCTTATTATTCAGATTAATCCTTTTATTCTCCAACATATAAATTAAGATTAAAGTAGCTTATTTTTTTTAATTAGATACACAATTGTGCGCTATTCCAAAAAGACGAAGAAAATTTCTAGGAACCAGCTTGAGTATTCTACACAATTGTGGTCTCATTAGTTGGGCCTGATAGTCCAAAACGCAGATGAGTGTATATGAAGTGTGATTGAAAATCTCTTGGGCTTCCTTGATCCATCTCTTCCCATCGCCACAAAAAGAAAAGAAAATTATGAGAACAATGAAAAACGCTCTCTCATCGCTTCTCTCCCCCCAAGTCCGAAACGAGCTCTGGATCTTTCCGAATCTTTGTTGAGGGAGCGCGCTCTCTCTCATCGAAGGTCAGCTCTTCTTCCTCTCCCCTTAAAGGTATTATTAGTAGGAACGATACTAGCTACCAAATATTTCGATTTTCCCTCAATACAATCAATTGCAACCAATTTGTACAACTTCCATTGCAATACGCAGCGTCAAACCATTGCCTGCCAGCATATGTCTGTCTATCTGTGTTTTAGTTTAAATTATTTAATTTTCTTTTACTTTAAGGTTTTTTTTTCATCACAATTGGCATAGTACAGTTTTATCCTTTTTTATTTTGGGTCCCCTATTAATATAAAGGAACTTTCTTTATTAAATTTTGTTTTCTTATTTTATTCAGGATATTGGTCTTTGGATCATCACTCTTTTGAGGAATGGAAGCAAACCACTCCAGTGAAACTCTACTGTAATTTATTCTGAAAATTATGTCACCTCAAATGTTTCTTGATTCATTATATTGTTGTGAATATTGTGCTGAAACTCATGTGTCATTATGTAGGCATCTCGAGAAACAAAATGAGTGTTTGATGGATACATACCGTGCAATGTCACATGAGCTACATCGACTCCAGGTTCAACTTTGCACTCGATTTGTAGATGATGTTGGCTAATTTTGATTTATACAAAGTGTGAGAACTAGTACCATGTGCCTGGTACTGATTAAATCAGTTCTGAAGCCTTTTAGTATTTTCTTGGTTAGAAATTAGTATAGTGGAGGGATCCCTTAAAACTGGGTTATGTTGACAATCTTGACAATGACACTTTGAAATGATCTTAAAAATAGAAAAAAAATTTATAGATATATTCTTCAACTTATAGATCGATAGTGTTTCAAATTTCAGGCAATTTAGATATCATTTGATAGTTCATCAACGGTCATCGAAATTTTATATGATTTGCAACAGTTGTAATTTAACTGTTTTTAATGGACCATCAAACAATAACTAAATCACATGAAATTTAAAAAGTTATCAATCTATAAGTTAAAAGAATATATCTATAAATGTTTTTTCTATTTTTTTAGAATGCCACTGTCAAGATTGTCAAAATAACCCATTGTCAAGGGATCCCTCCCCATTAGTATAATGCTTTGTCAGGCCTTAAAATTATACAGAAAACACTGAGCAAGCCAAGAAAACCAATCAACACTGAGCACTCATTTTTGTTCTTAGATTTTTAAATAAAGGTATTTTTCTGGTTCCTTGATTGTAATTCTATAGGGAAGTTGATTGTTGTTTGTAATTCAATGAGTGCTGAGCAGTTAGTTGCAGCTTATTGTGCCACTCAATATGTGAGACAATTGAACAGTAAGGAACACATATGCCCAATGTTCCGATTCAGAAAATAACCATTGGCACAGTTCAGCTGGTCCTATAGATTGATTGCACAAAGCCTACATTGATGAAAGCAATTTCCAGAATTGGAATGTCTCCTTTTTTTGAATTTTCATGTGAACCTCTTCATAGTCGTCTCTTTGTTATCTCCTTTAATTCTCTCTTGTTCTATTAACTTCCTCCAAGGTCCTATTTGCTTCAATTTAGGTTCGGCACTTGGTCAAATCAGTTTCAGCCTTTTTGGGTCTCTTTCTTCTGATTACTTGGCACCCATGTTTTAGATTATTTCATGTTTTTAGTGAGGTACCTTTATAGGTACAGTTCATAGGTCAGAACTTTTATGCTTTCAAGTGATCTTAGGTCATCTTATCTTGTATATTTGATCTGCCCTGTGTTTTCATCTTAGAGTTGGGTTTCGGCTAGGTCAAGTTGGTGATTCATGTCATTTCAGGTTAGGTGTCATATATGTCAACTTGGCAGTTCTGCATTAAGGTTGGATCACTCTAGGTTAAAGTCATGTCCTGTCAGTTATTCTATTTTTTGGTTCTTTTAGCCTAAATGAGGATGGTTTATTCACAGTTAATTTGTTATAGTTATTGACTTTGAAAAGTGAAGAAAAAAGAAAGAAATATGGAAGTTTGATTATACCAGATATGCTTGTTTGGTTTCTGCACTTGTATTGTTTCATTAGACCAGATCAGTTTGCTTAGTGTTTGCACTTGTATGTTTTATCATACAAGGGAATGTGGTGTTGTAACATTCGGGATTCAGAATATTAATCTTCTTAGTTTGTGGCCAGTTAAGATATCATATTTCACTCGGCTTTCTTATCATATGAAGGTTGAGGAACAAATGCTGATGCGCAAGTTATATGAGGTCATGTGTGCAGAGGGTTTGCTTGGAAAGGTATTTTCAAATTTTTAATTATCATTAGGAAATGAATATCTGTACCATACCATACTGACATGCACATCAGACTTGTTTTTGTTAGTTATGGGTATGGGCTCCTTATTAACTGTTGAAATAGCAGTTTATCACTGCTTGTTACATGGTATTGGTATAGGTACATGTGAGACTCAGCTCAGTAATCTTTTAGTTGAAAGCCTTTGTTCATTGTGCAACCGCTCTTATTTCGTTGGTGATTTGTTTCATGGTATAGCTTGCTGTGTTTCTCTTTGGAGGCAAAACCTAATGGTCAAATGCTTGTAAAACTATACTTGTATTTTTACAGTTTGCTTAAAAATAAATTAAACTTCATTTTGGAGATCATTTCATGTATTGCGCCAGAATATCTAAAAATGTTGTTTCATTTTTTTTTTAACCTTTTTCATATAGGAGAAGTGCAAGGTGCAGCTATCAAAAGAAAACACACCTCGCAATATTGAATCATCAGGGAACCACAACTTATGAATACAGTACCAACATAGTTAAAGCAATCTAAACCTGTAGTTTCTGAGGATGATCTGTTATAACTGAGCTATGATCATAAATTAGTCCAGTGAAGTGTCGCAAAGAACTGATGAGTAAGGACAGGCAGTTGTTGCAACTAGATGTACATATCAAGTGTTTAACTGTTGAGAATCAAGAATGTAGTACCCAATTATGAGCATCATCATAAATGTATGTTCCTAAGGTTAAGTTTATCGTCTTGTAATTTCTAGGAAATGGAAAATTTTATACTGAGATGACTTTTTTTGTTTAGGTTATGTTGTGAACTTTTTATACATATTTTCTAAATTTGGTTGATGACTTTTTTTTGTTAGTATTTTTTTAATTAATAGAGGATAAGTTGTTCTGATTTTATGCTTAGATAAAAAGAACAAAACTTGTCCTAGATTATGCGTCGCTCGTATTTCCCTACTGTTGTATAAGATGATCTTCAGACGACCTCCGTGCTAAAACCTCTCTGGTCGTGGATATATTAAAAAACTGTTGTATTAGTTGTACACAGTGAGCTGTTTTGGTTCAAAATGGAGGCCTCGCCCTATTTTGGTCATTATTCGATCTGGCAACCCATGTTCCAGATTATTCCCCCTGGTGAGGAAACTTACTTGCAATTCGGCGGCTAAAACTTTTCCAATGTTGACAAAATTTCTAAGTCCGATGCGGTGATTTGATGTCTGTTCACTTGTGTTTTTGCGTCTTGGGAGGTAGCAGTCAGACGGATTCGATTGGATCGGGTTGGATAATTCGGCCTTGGAAGATTGTTGGGTTTGGGTTACAAGTTGGTTTGGTTTTCAATTTGATTTTTATTTTATTTTCCAGTTCTCGGACCTTTGAGAAGGTGTGAGGCTGGGTCAGAATTTAGTGAACCAACAACCCGCTCCTCTAGTTTAAGTCTCGTGTCTAAGGGTCTAGGATCATTCGGGTTGAAGTTGGATCGTGACGTGTCATAATTTAAAATAATTATATTTATGAGATATTACAAGAGACTAGTTAAGGTATCCGCATGAACTTGTATATTTATAATAATTATTTTTAACAACAACCAACATTCATTAATAAAATAATTAATGAAATTTCAGAAAATCACAAAAGTAAAAAAAAAAAAAATCAACTGATGCTTCTGTCAAAATCTGCGAAACACAGTGTGATTTCAACATCCTTATATGTTTGATAATACCAGCTAATATAATACATATATCCACAACCATCCAAGTTAGTATCTGCACATTATTGACGTACATTTGAATTTTAAAAAATTAATAATAATTAATTTTACCTCAAACCAAGCACTTGACTTTATTCTGCAACAGAGACAACGGTCAACAAAAAAATAGTTCTAAAATTTTATCTAAATGACCCATAAAGAAAACAAAATTACATAGATGCATTTCTATATATTGTAATGATAAATATTACATTTTGTACCCTATATTTCACTTCAACCCTTCTCCTTTTTCTTTTGAATTTTCTCACTTATTGACATCTTTCTTACATTGTTTTTCTAATTCTCTTTCACATTTTTTTTAATTCTCTCTTTCTTACATTCTCCTAATTCTCAGTTATTAACCGACTTATCAAATATGATGCCGATAAGTGTTTAGACAAGATCGATCACCAACTACAACTTTCCTTCTTGGCAGGTTATTTAAATTTTCTATGCGGTGGCGGTTATTTAAGCCATTTTACTTTCACGAGCACCACTAATTCGTTGCTCCTCTTTACTAGCAGCTTTCTATCTAGAATCTCCTCTAGCTCCGTTCTTCTCCATCGGGTCCTTCGATTGAAATCTCAGGGCAGTAAATAATACCACGCATTATGATTGGGAAGTATATACATTTGTAAATTTCAAACTAATTTATGTTTTTATTCAAATGGGAACTAAGTCCCAATTAATTACATAATATTAACGTGACACATCATTTCCTTTCTTATAAGAAAAATTTCTGATGAAAACAAGGATTATCAAGATTGTATTTCTTTCATCTCACATCGCAGCCAAATATTTGGTATTTAATATTTCACCACCAAACAACCAATCAAAGAAAGAATTTGCAATTTATTTTTTTCCTAGTCAAGCATAATTTGAGCCTACAAAAGGAAATTTGATAGGTCAAATATTGTTTGTGCAAATTCAAGTTTAATTGAAGCTAGCAGTTACCTGTACAACGATGATAGTCTTGCATGCAACTGCACTTTCATGTGACCAAACTTCTTATTTTATATTATGATGTTTGTTAACAACTGTCATTTACCAAATTTTGAGAGCAGAATTGATTTCATATAAAAAAAGAAAGCGCAGAATTGAAAGCTTCATCCTTCCCTGATCAAACTTACACTCAACACATTTACAAAAGTATTTATTAATTACAAGTGAAAGAAATTTTACATTTTACAACAATTTTCTCTATTTCCACTTTCAGTGAAATGAATATGTGAAGTATAACAAAAACCACAAGCTAATATACACTTACATCAAAATGAATTTTTATTTTTCCTTTTTCCCGCCATTGTGAAGACTCATCTTTCACAATGCTCATGCTCACACTGTTCTCTGTATCTGAAAATATCATATTAAACACGCATACAGATAAGAAATATGCAAATAAACTACATTAATTCCTTAAAGTAGTATAATTTGATAAATGTAAGGGCTTAGGGGCATTATCTTGTTTTCATTTAAAGCTTTCAAAATGGAACACGGATGATTTAACAGAGAACACAAAATGTAGCTACAACTTTCATATCTATTTCACTCTGTGATGTCAAAAATACCCCAAAACACCCCTCTGAGAGTTACCTCCACAAGTCCTTCCAAAAAGATGGTATATGTAAATCCAGATTAAAAGAATTAGAAGGGCCATAAAAAAAAGTTTAGTATGCAAATGATAGGGTGTATCATATAACTCTTAACTTGACAATTGATAGAAATTTACTGTTATGGCCATGATCCTCTAGTGAACTCTAAATATAAATTAAGTTACCTTGATTCATGCTGTCAGTCTTCCAGAGAGACACAACCCCGTTGATCACCAGACTCCTTTAGCCTTCCAGCGATCTTCCTCTAATCCGATGGAGTGATTGAGAGGACCGGCGTCGACAGTTTCTTCTCTTCTGGAACAGTGTTAAGAGAGAGAGATCTGAATATGTTGGAAATGAAAGGGTGGCAGAAAGTGAAGAAATGAGTGTTGTCCAAAACCAACAGTATCCCTGCATATATATGAACGTCCATATAACAGAGTGCAGTTATACCTTAACGGGTCCATATCGGATTCATATTCTCTCTTAACGGGTTCGCTGCTTAATCAGAAAGCTGTCTATGATTGTGTTCTCCAGGGATCAATAGCATAATTGTATTATTATCAGACTTTATATAATTCAGACCATCACTAAATCTTAAAGTCATTAATACACATTCTACACATTAAAGGGCCCACTTCTCATGACATATAATAAACCCGATACAGAATTTGATCACTTCATTATGGGTATAATTTGACAGTCCATTATATAATATATATTCATTACATATAAGTCTATACATGTTGTAATTAATAATAATTAATTCCAACAACAACAACACGGAGAATATTACGAGGTTTTGTAGAGTAGAAAATAAAGTTAAAAACAATTTTGCTAAAGAAAACATTTAGCTCACCTGAATACTTTGAAGGAGAAATATCATGACATGAATGTAATTTCTTTTGCAAAGCCTAGAACAAAAAATATCAGTCAAAATCTAAATTTTCATTGTTTTTCCTTTTCCTCTTGTTTTCTTTTTTCTTCCATTTGAATTTTTTGTGTAAAGAATTTATATTTTTTTCAACCTTTCAATATATATTAAAAAATTAAGGCTAGATCTATAGTTTTACTCAGCAAAAAAGAACTCAATTATTTTAGAAATTAGAAGAGGCAAGTGAGCCTGCTTTGTCCTCTATGAACTTCCTAATTGCATATGGGCTTGATCCAGTTCTCTCTTTCAGATATGTGATTGCCTCAGTAATCATCTAAAATTAAGCAAAATTTAAATCAATTATAACAGATGTACATATCAATTATGAGTGACTGTTAGAGATGTAATTTTGATGGTAAAATTATGAAAACATACTATAAATTCACTGATAAAGAGATCAGAATTATGTGTTTTCTTTTAAATCATGTGAGACTAATAAAGAGATTGTGGAAATCCATCGGAAATTAATTGTTTCAGAGATCCGAACAATGTTTTATCTGTCAATTTACTGTTTTGTTGATGCCCACTCTGTTGAATAGATGGTGAAGGTGAAGTTGCAAAAAACTGTCATTCGAGTCTAGAGATGACAAACAGTACCGAGGACAATGACAAGGCTGCTAGGGTTGTCAATAGATATCCATAATCTAAAAATTCAATTCGAATCCACACAAATAGATCCTTAAAATATGTTCGTTAATTTATTGGATCCGCATATGAATTCTAGAAAATGATCCATCTAATATACTGGATCCGCATTTTGATCTTGTAAGATTCGAATTCGAATCCGCTATGAATTTGATAAATAAATAAAATTATATCATATGCCAATTAATAAAATAGACATATCCAATTTAGTTTAAATTGAAGAGTAATGTTTATGTTTCATTCTGTGTTGATTCATAAAATTGAATAGTTGTTATTGTATTAATTTGATAGATTTTATTATGTTATTTGATGTTTATTATATATTTTGAAAGTTATTACAAATAGTTATGATTGTTGTTACATTTATGATTGGAACAAATAATTTTAACATTGCTATAATAGTAAATGTGAATTATGATTGTTGTTACATTTGAAATAATTTTAAGATAACATAATAATTTTTCTCTTGTCATATATTAATTATGTTATTTTTAATATTATTATAATATAAGATCTGAAATATGATCTGAATTCGATCCGAAATCTACTATAATAGTAAATATGAATTCACATTTGGATTCTCAAAATTTTATTGAATACGAACTCGCATATAGATCTTATAATATTTTAATGGATTCACATTTAGATCCTCTAGTATCCGATTCGAATCTGATCCATTGACAGCCCTAACGGCTGCTCCGCCACCTAGTCAGCCTCGTGTCGCTAAAGTCTAGAGATTTCAGCTCATTCGAGTTGTTTTTCAAATTGTTAGGTTTTAATCATGAACTTTTTGATGCATCAGTGCTATACTGGCACGTCTATGGCAACATGAACTCTTTTGATGTAGACAACTTTTTTAAAGACATCTTGGTTGTATGAAATAGTATCGAAGTTTATCATTCATCCGATAATATTAAATTTATAATAATTTGTATATTTAGCGAAATTTGATTAAACATCAAAGATATTCAAATTGTATGATACATGTTACGCATTCATCTTCGAGGAAAAAATATTTATAAGATTTCATATCTTTATTGTTTTTAACATTAACTATAGCATTAGGGTTCATACATGTATAAACCTATTAAATGTATTTATATTTAAAATATAAGAAAATTCAAATGACATCACTTTTTGTACCTCCATCTAGAGACTTGAAGACGGTCCGGGATGGTCCGGTTCAAACTCATCCGGGCCATGGGTAAGGACGGTCACGGGTCAAGGGTGAGCACGGGTGGGGTAGTTCGGGTTAGAGAGGTTCAAAATAAGAAAATTCTAACCAAACTCGTGTTGGACCCCCACGGATAGGACCCTCACAGGAAGGAATAGGTGGGACAATGGACAGTTCAGGTCAATCAAAGGGGTGGACACAGGTCTTTTTTTTTTGCACTTTCACAAAAAAACCAAAAAAATCATCAACCCAGCGGCGCCTCCACCCATCGGCACCATCATCGCCATGCAACGGCGCCTCTACACAGTGGCACCGCCGCCAGCAATGCAACGACGCCTCCACCCAGCGGCATCACCGCTGCCATGCAGTACAACCAACAATGCAGTGTTGCCTCCACCCAGCGACGCTGCCGCTGTCATGCAGCTCCGCGAACAATGTTGCCTCCACTCAGCGGCGTTGCCAACAATGCAGCGGACCTCCACCCAATGACACCGCCGCCATGCTCGGGTAGCACGGGTAAAGAGGGGTGTGCATTCGGGTCAGCGCAAGTAAGCACAGACGGGTACGAATAGGCGCGGGATGGGTTTAGACAGGTCATGGTTAGGCGCGGAATGAGTTTAGACGAGTCACCGATAGGTACAGGACGAGTTAGAAAGGGTCAATATGAGAAATTTCATACGGACCCTTACTAGGATCGTATTTTCCTGGATCCTGATCACCCATGTGTCTCATACGGTCCAGGACGGGACATATCACGATCATGGATTTTCACGAGACGAGTTGACCCGTTCAGATATTTTAAATACTCTACTTCCATGGCACCTTCACTTTCTAAATTTTTTATAAGGTTTGATAAGTAAAGACACCTAAATGGAGCATCAATATTGGTTTGACCCGTTACTTAATGTAAGCTTGGAGAAATTTAAGCTCTAAAAAAGAATTGCATAATTTCTTCGAAGAATAGACCCGCTACATTAATTATCGGTTTGCTATCCCAAAAGTGCACACGTTTGTGATTCTGCAATTAATTATGCTTCTCACAAAGCATTCTACTTTTCTCCTTTAATAAAAGCACACACTAATATATACCGGCAGAAACATAATATTTTAATTTAAACTTTAAAGCTGATTAATTATTTCATTGTATAAAGTGAATAGTGAATGCATAATAATTTATAAATATGAACTACATGAATGTTATGATAGAATTTACTTAAGGAAAATAATATATATATCTGATATATAATAATAATATTAATGTAGTACGAGAGATAAAAACTCCAAACACATATACATATGACTTAGAAGGAGGTGAAGTTTTAAAGAATTTTTTTCAAAACGGAATGCGTAGATTCGCTTTTAAAACAATTTTTTATTTTGATCCCGCTTGGTCCCTACCAAAAATTATAATAAAAAATTAAATAAAAATCCAACTTGCTATATGTTTAACAATCGGAAAAACTGAGTACCCATATAATAGAATAATAAACCCGGGATACCTCATGAGTAGTGCTCGGCTCGCCGCCCCATACCGAGAATTGATGAAGATGTTAACAGGATTAGCTGGCGAACTCCTTGATCATAAAAGAATGACACCCTCACGACACAGCCAAGCTTAATCAACCATTCATAAAAAAAAATATATATATATATACAAAAGAAATAGAGGAAGATAGAAAAAAATATTAAAACACTAGACCCCGGACATAATAAAAAAGTAATTCAACCAGTTTCATGGAATATATATCACTTGCAAAATTAATACATAAATAGAGGTGGATATTAGCTGGGCGGAGCCATATATTGGTAAAGGGCCAATTGATTTTCTATTTTTTTTTTTAAATATATATACTTGTGATTCAAAAGATTTTTTTAAAATATGCTTAATTCTTAAAAAAAATGTGAAAATATGTTCTATTTTAAAAAATATCTTAAAAAATACATATCTAATATTATACTTTCATTATAAAAAATTATAAAAATATACTTAACTTTTAAAATAATTATTACATTATACCTATCCAAAAAATTTGAGCCCCTATTTACAAGCCGGCTCCACCCCTAAATATTAGTAGTATAGTGTACTTTGTTTCATTTTAGCAAAAATATATACATTATTACATGAGAAATATCTGACTATTATCTACATGAAAAGCTTAACATATTTGAAATATATACTAAATCATTATCAGTTTGATCCTAACTTCACAATATTTCAAGTTATAAAATAGGTTTTACAAACTTAAACTGGGATACTATATGTTAATCCCGTATAAAATTTAATTTAAATTTCTAAATTCTTCTCGACGTTCTCGTAAAATTGCTTTATGGCTTATCACTTTTCTTATATAAGGCTAATAATATTATAGAACAGACCTTTGTATGTTTACGAAATAATGTTTCGTAAACATTATTTATCTAGTTCTTTTGCTGATTTGCAGTTACTAAATATCATAATATGTAACATTTATGTTGACAACTGAGAATGACTTTCATAAATTTAAGTGATCGGTGTCAATTGTGGGAATAATTTGTTGCAGATCGAAAATTGTTAAGACTAAATTAAGTAAGAACAGTTAGCGTATTTTACTAATACTCACCGAAACTTTAAAAATCAAAATAATAATAAATAATATATTTGATGTATTTTGAAATGTAAAGAGCAAAATAATAAATAACTAATAGTCTTAAAGAGTTAGATTGTAGTGTTATGGATAGTTAATGATGAAATTTGCTACTTCACTAAAAAAAATATAGCTAAATCATCTCAAAATCTTGATTTATGGGTCTAAGTAAATTCTTTATATCAAAATATTAAGGGATATAAAAATATTTTATGATTGGAATTTTCAACTATTAGTTTTTAAATTTTTAAAAATGATCTAGAAAATATTATTATTTTATTATTTTTATTGAGTCATTTTAAAAAACTAAAAAATGCTTTAAAATTTTCAAATGCAGAAAAATTTTATATCATACAAGATTTGATTTTAATATGAAAAATATAATGAGATTCATAAATTAAATTTTAAAAATAATTTAAATATATTTTATAATAAATTTAATTATTAACAACGTGTAGCATCACAACCTAAGTATCCGTGCACTTAGCCGACTTTGAATTTCTGAGGGGATAAGTGTTGATTATTTTTGGAAATAATTTGTTTTGATGTACGCAAAAAAGTAAATGGATGTTTTTGACAAAAAAAAAGAGACACTGCCAATACCCATTGGTCAAACGGAGGCTCCAAAAATACATCGAGAAGTGCATTTGGCTCGATCCTTTTTTGTTCATTTCACAATCAGAACTCATAAATGATGTCTGATACAGTGAGACCGTTCACAGTCACACCCCCACACTCAGGATAAAATTCATAACAAGTGACCAAATAAGGAAAAGCCACGTGGGTTCTGTGCAAGGAAAGGACAGTGACAGGTATGAAGTGGATTGTAGCTTGCGCCATTCCTACCACACTGCATATATCTAAATAGATAGCGTTAATTTCATTGGACTGCTCACTGGCACTGCTCACTGCTTTCTGGAGTTTGGACAAACATTTCCATATTGCAATTTGATGTAATGATACTTGCATTAGTTGCATACCAGTGGCAGGCCTTGATCCTCCTTGAGCCGTACACATCTGATATACATAGTCACTGCTTCACTGAATTCACTGGTCAGTGCTTTTGAGCTGTTTTCCACAGTGTATCATACAGCTTAATTACTGGATCAGGAAAGAACCTACAGCCACATATTTACTGACAAGCGTTTGGCAAAATAAAACCAACGACTCGCCACATATTTACTGACAAGCGTTTGGCAAAATAAAACCAACGACTCGGAAACTAGCTTTCACCTTAGGATTTTAACATATATATTCGTGTGTGTATTTTCAATTTCGCTTCTCTCTGTGTTCACTGTTCACCTTTGTTATCTGAATAAGTATAGAGGATACTTCTGTTTTAGGCTTGCATTTGATTTTTCCGTGGTATGGACGAATATTAAGTTACTAACATGGCAATTGTATGTTCAAAAAATAAGAAAAAGAATTGCATCTAAATGATTAATTATTATATTTCGCTCAAAGTGAAACGGAAAATCAAGATATATCAAAATTCAAAGGCATCTCTGACTGAAGTAACAATATGCTGGACCAATAGTTAATTTGGGCAAAAGAAGTTACTTTGTTCTCAATTCTACATTTATATTACATTAATTATGCATTTATAATTGAAAATTACATTAATTATGAAATTATTTTCATTTTTTTTTCTTTTCACATGAAGATATAAATTTTTATATTTTTAAAAGACATCACCGTAGTAACGCAGAGATAAGATACTAATATATAATGAAGTTAATAACTCGATTGAAAGATGATCTTTGGACTAGAAATTTAAAGATGCATTTGAAGATGACTGTTCTAAATTATTAATAATATCCATATTATGTTATATATTATAAAGAGTGTATGTATTAAATTTGTTTATTAATGTTCAACTTTACAAGTTTTCTTAATAATGAAAACTCCTTAAATCGAATGGTGTGATCAATATTTTCAATAAATTACTGTTCAATTTTTTTATCGATGTCATTTTTTCTCCATTTTATTTTTTATTTTTTTTATCATCCATTAATGAGAAGTCTAAAAAATTATTCTCAAAGAAATTAATAATTCACTATTTTTAATTAAAAATATCTACTATACAATTTTATTTAAAAAAACAAATTATTATGTTTTATTAAATAGTTGATTTATTTATTTATAAATTTAAAGATCTTTATAATTGTTTTAGACATAAGTTATATCTAAGTAAAATATTTTATTTATAATAAAATTAGTACTAGATATAAATATTTTTAAAATTAAGATTATCGGTATAAGAACGGATTGTAATTGTATTTAAATAAGCGCTTTTTATGATGACACTATGATCTGGTACAAATATTTTTTTTTATGACTACTATGATCTGGTATAGATATAATTTTTTGTAATGACTACTGCGATCTGGTATAAACACAAATTATTTTTAAGCACTTTTAATTGACATTTTTGCAAATTAGCCCGTGATCTTTTAAGTTTATTTTATTAGGAGTGGAGCTAGCTGCTAGCCAGCGTAAATTAAAAGGAGAACAATTTTTGAAAAAAAAAAAAAATATATATATATATATATATAGTGGAGATACCGTGAGTTTAACTCAAAAAATATATCAAATCATTTTGAAATTTTAATTTATCATTCTCATTAAATTCTTTATATGAAAATCTCATAGAATGCAAAAATTTGAAGCGTTTTGAACTTTTTAAGTTGTGGTTTTTAATTTTTGAAAATCAACTCTAAAAAAAAAATAATAATATATTCAATACTTGAACATCATTTTAAAAAAATAAAAACGGTGACTTAAAAAGCTCAAAACACTTCAAATTTTTGCATCCCACAAGATTTTTATATAAAGAATTTAATGAGAATAATAAATTAAAATTTTAAAATGATTTAATATATTTTTTGAGTTAAGTTCACGGAAGACCTCCGAGCTTAAGTTCACAGTATCTCCACTATATATATATATATATATAGTAAATCTACCGTGAGCTTAAAAGCACATGGAAGGCCTCCGTGAGCTTAGCTCAAAAATTATATCAAATGATCTTCAAATTTTGATTTTTCACTCTCATTAAATTCTTCATATTGAAATCTCATGGAGTACCAAAATTTGGAATGTTTTGAGTTTTTTAAGTCATTTTTTTCAATTTTTAAAAATAATGTACAAATATTAAATATATTATTATTATTTTTAAAGCTGATTTTTAAAAATTGAAAAGAGTGACTTAGAAAACTCGAAATATCCCAAATTTTGGTATTCCATGAGATTTCAATATGAAAAATTTAATGAGAGTAAAAAATTAAAATTTGAAGATCATTTAATATAATTTTTGAGCTAAGCTCACGGAGATCTTCCGTAAGCTTAACTCACAGTAAATTTACTATATATATATATATATATATATATATATAGTGGAGATAGCGTGAGCTTAAGCTCACGGAGGCCTTCCGTGAGCTTAACTCAAAAAACATATTAAATTATCTCGAAATTTTAATTTATCATTCTCATTAAATTATTTATATGAAAATCTCATGGGATGCAAAAATTTGAAGCGTTTTGAGCTTTTTAAGTCATCATTTTTAATTTTTGAAAATCAGCTCTAAAAATAATAATAATGTATTCAATACTTGAACATTATTTTAAAAAATTAAAAACGGTGACTTAAAAAGCTCAAAACGCTCCAAATTTTTGCATCCAATGAGATTTTCATATAAAGAATTTAATGAGAATGATAAATTAAAATTTCAAGATAATTTAATATATTTTTTGAATTAAATTCATAAAAAATCTCCGTGAGTTTAAGCTCACGCTATCTTCATTCTATATATATATATATATCATTTGGGCCCAAAAAGCCTGAATCCCACCATGTCGAAACAAACATTGATATCCTTTCTCTTGGTTTGGTGGGCCTCTTTCATGTCAGTTACTAGCTCCCCATTGGCTGAAATATTGAAAAAAGGACATTATCCAATGACCCATTGAAAAAGTGTGACATGACGGCTCCTGTGTTATGTACTTATTCCTTTTATTTTTCTTTCTTTGTTTCTGAGGAAGTGAGTGCGACCCCAATTAATGCCGAGTATTGCCGACTGTTTCTCTCTCGCTCTATCTTATGCTTGTGTGTGATTTCTGAAGTGAGAGAGAGAAAAACAGAGTTAGCTAGTAAAAAAATACTATGATTGTTTTATTTAAAATTTGAGATTTTAATATTCGTTTATGATTTTACAGTCTTTATAAATATTTCAAAAAAATAAAAAGAAAAACAGAGACAATACAAGGACATACCCTAATTAAGCTAAAGACAATTTTCACTGTTGTCTATTCTTCCCTTTGTTTGATATCTAAACATTGTCTCTTAATTTCTCCCTCCTCTGCCATGCCATCCTCTCATAAAATATGCATTATCCCTTTCCTCACGTTCAATAAAGAGTTGCAAAAGTGGTATGACCGTATGATAAAATTGATCTCTTGCTCCTCTAAATTTGCAATTTGGTTTCACTGTTTTTTTCCCTTTTTTGGGGGGAATTAGCAGTTAAAATGGCAATTCGCTTTCACATTGTGAAATTGAAAAGAACAAGCCCTATATATCCTCAGCAAAAAAAAAAAAAAAACGAACAAGCCCCAATATGGAAAGCACAAAGAAAGAGACCAGTAAAACAGTAAAAAGAATTGTCAGAAAAAAAGGCAAAATAGTAAAAAGAGAGACAAAACTGTAACAGCGATTAATGGGTTGATGAGACAACAAATCAGAGGTTCCCTGGCGCCAACTGTCAAGCGCCGGCGCAATCTTTGTCCCAGGAGATAATAATATTTGCTCTATCTTTTGACTGTTTGACTGAAGTTTTTTGTTATTTTGGGATCTCTTTCCGATAGCAAAACAAGTTTCATGAATTATGTGTGATTTCATCTGTGAAGCATATTTGATATTTTCCAATTTTGCCAGCATATTGAGTAAAACTAGTATGCTTCTAGGAGTACGAAGCTCCTTTATTATTCTATCTCAAAAAATATATTAAATAATTTTTAAATTTTGATTTATCACTCTCATTAAATTCTTCATATTGAAATCTTGTGAAATACAAAAATTTGGGGTGTTTCGAATTTTCTAAGTTGCTCTTTTTAATTTTTGAAAATAATGTACAAATATTAAATATATTATTATTATTTTTAGAGTTAATTTTCAAAAATTAAATAGAGTGACTTAGAAAATTTAAAACACCACAAATTTTTGTACCCCATAAAATTTCAATATGAAAAATTTAATGAGAGTGATAAATCAAAATTTGGAGATTATTTGATATATTTTTTGAGCTAGTATCACGGAGGGGCTTCGTACTCCTAGGAGCACGCTAGCTTTACTCAGCATATATTATATATAGGTAGAGGTGGCAGAACCCGACCCGACCCGACAAACCCGCCCGACCCGTTCGGATCCGAACCCGACCCAACCCGATTTTTTAAGAAAGTCAAACTGACCCGACCCGACCCGAACCCGACCTAACCCGACCCGACCCGAGATCAAATGGCCTTCAATCCAATCGAAATCTATCAACGATCTGAAAAAACACAACATGTAAATTGACCCGACCCGACCCGACCCGACCCGACCCGCCCGACCCGATTTCTTCCGGAAAGTCAAACCGACCCGACCCGCCCGACCCGAACCCGAACCCGACCCGACCCGCTCGATTGCCACCTCTATATATAGGGGCGTGCAAATGAGGGATCAGGTTAATTAATTTTGAACAGAATTGTTAAATTTTGAACTATTTATTTCGATTTTTCGGTTAAAAAATTTTGGTCCGATTGAAAATTTTAGTTAGTTCAGTTTTTGTTTTTCTAAATTGGATAAACTGAATAAACCGAATAGTTTAAAAAAATTTCAAACAAATTTATTTTACTTGATACAAATATGAAATACATCAAAGATAATTCAAATATATTTATTTTCTATAAATTTTAATTAGTTATATATTTATTTTTCAAATTATTTTTTCTTCTATTAATTTTTATAACTTTCAATATTTTGTTTTTCTTTAACTAATATAATTTTGGTTTAACTGAATAAAATTTTAATTTATTCAGTTTTTGATTTATTCAATTGATATTCTTAAATTTTTGATTTAGTTTATAATTTGATAAAAAAATTTGAGTATATATATTAATTTCAGTTTGAATCGGGCCGACTGTTTGCACACCTCTAATTATATAGTAAAATTTGAGGAGCATGTCACTGATGGGACTGTAGGCCCAAGGCTGAACTAGAGTTGGATTTTCTGTCAATTAAAAATTCATTTAAAAAAAAAGACCTCAAATTATCATGACACTACAAGACTCTTCTGAGATGCAAAATTAATTTCGGAGTGTATATGTTTAGAGTACTTCCAAGATATTTCAAAGTAGGCCACCATTTTGGGTCACTATTGCTTATTTTCCCAAAAAAGGCTGTTAATAGACTTAGGCTTACGATAATACGGCCGTAATATGTAATTATAAGTGTATCACGAGCACATTAGACTTTCATTAATCTACAGTTCAACATATAAGCTGCCAATTATCATAGAAATAACATGCACCATGCTAAAGGCCTTGAGCCCATGATGAATGCATTATGCACAAGATAAGTTTCTCGTTTCCACTATTAGGCTCCACTTTCATCCAGCACATCAATTGGTACAGTCACTGACACTACCAGGTTCAAACCATTACTTTCTACTGTACCAGTCAGTTTTATCATAATTATTTTCCAAAGCAATATTTGGAATAATACAGTCCATATGTTTCACTTTTTTTTTAATAATTTCTTACGTCAGCATTTCCTGCGACACTCTCTCCTTAAATAAGCACAAAGTTTCTAACGACGAATTATCGTTTTCGAAATTTATTACATATATTAAATATCAACTTGTATTTTTCTTAGTACAAAGTACAAACCCATATGCAACCACCTGTAGTTTTGTTCAACTATTATATATTTCTTTTTGTAAAGAAATCCTGTACAGCTATGGTGACAATTTCGAAATAAACTGCTAATAAGTATTAAATATTTTTGTGATATTTAATTGTCACACGGGACTCGCGTTTTACTGTTCTGCATATGAGAACTCAAATTAAATCCAGTCTGGTATTTTCTGTAGCTTTTTTTTTATTCTGTTTTCCGAGTGAAAATTAAATTCTAAATATAATGCTTGCTTGCCAAGAAAATAAATCCTTCTATAGGGTTTAATTTTTTTTTAGAGAAAAAAATGAGAATCAAACTCTCGAATTTTATCTTTGCTTAGAGGCTATCTCTTAGAAATAATTTTAACTAGCTTCTGCTTGAGCTAGTATGTCATTTGTGAGTCAATTTCTTTTTCAAGAAAGCTAATCCTTCTAACTTTTTTTCTTAATAATTAAGCAATAGACAAATATACTCTTCTAGAAGGTTAATGGTTCCAGTACTTGTTTTCTTTTTCTTCAATTATAACTTTCATTTTTAATGTAAACCATGAGTGCAATTTGCAAGTTTCCCCAAGTTTTTGTGGGAGTGCACATGCAATTCAAGTATAACATACGACTCATGATATATTAAACTCCACTTTCGAGTTTGAGCACCAAGTCAAGAATTACTTGTGATGTGGAAGGCAACCTGTCCACTATTAGAATAAGATAATAGAAAAAGCTAAAGATAAAATCTATCTTGGATTGCTCTCTGCATACAGCCCGAAAAAATATTATTTGTTAATCAATTCCACGCGCTGTTAGCGCTTAAGAAGATCCTTGTTATATTTTGAGTCAATTCCAAAACATAGCTAGTATAGAGTATGTGGAAAATATTGCCACAAATTCAATGCTAGATCAGACAAACATGCTACATTGAATTTAAGATTAGTTGAAATAGTTGAATAAGGTTTAAGTACTGGTACAGTGGTACACTTCACTATGCATATTAATGAACCTACAAATTCATTTAATTGTTAACTAACTAAGTCACGTTCTTAACCTATTTAAGCAAAGAAATGATGCCTGGTCAATTCATGGTTTCGATGGTGCTAATTGCCAGTAAAAATAAAATTTTGTTGTAGACCCCAGTTGACAGGATCTTAATTACTCCAAAGTCCGCACGAATTAATGGTCTAAGCATTCTACATTTTCAATTATACAAAATAATTGACGCGTTTTAGTTGATGGAAATATAAAATAAGTATGTATCATCTTTCTTTTATTTTCTTATTGGCACACCAATCTGTTAGGTACTTTAACATAAACAGTAATAGTGATATTAATAATAACAACAATAATAACAATTAACATGCGCATTAACAAATAACAACAACAATAACGCTCTAAACTTATATTCGCGAAATTAGTCTTCTAATTTAACTAACTCTTATTGGTAATTATTCCTCAAATTTTCAATAAATTTCGACAATTAATTACATCACAAATTTCCAACGTATGCCGATAGCTCTATGTAAGTCATCAATATATGCTTGTATGGTAAATTAATTAACTGTTTATGTTACATCTTTTAGACTTATTGTATTTCTTCATAAAGAAGTATTTTGCAAATGAATACTTGTTTATGATTTTGAAAAAAAATTCATAGTACTTAACTACGGAAAACTTTTAAATGAATACTTGTTTATGATTTTGAAAAAAATAGATTTAAATTGATAAAATAACTTCAATTAGCATTAAAACACAAAATAATTTTAAAAATAAAATTAAACGAGTTGGGTCGACTGATCCAGACAGATTAAAAAATCTTGATTCATATCTAACCGGATCGGATTTGTGTCGGATTTAGTTTTGACACCTTTTGGTTAAAATTAAGAAAATTAAAAAGGACGATTGTCATAGTTTCCTGGAAGAGAGAATATATCGAGATAGGCTAACGTGATTTATGAAAAAAACAATTGTCATGTTAAGAAAATAAACTTCTGGTATTTTTTTTTCAATTATTTGCGGGGGTGTTTCAGGCGAAAATATAGTTTTTATTTTTGAGAATAATTGCTGTAGTTTCTGAAAGAACGTAACATCAAGACGTAGTGCAACAACCAAGTCCATAGTCTGAGCCGTAAGTTTTAGCCCCATGTTGCATTTTTTCTCCTCCAAATGGATAAGAGTAATAGCTTAACTCATCCACGTTTTAAGGTTAATATCATATTTATTCTCTAATTTTTCTTTTCTTTTATATTTATCCATCAAATCAATCTTTAGAATATCATATTTACCGATTAACTTTTTAAATTGTTTCATATTTATTCATATATTCTTTAATATATCTACTATAACTTTAAACACTTTTTATTTTCTCATATTTATTCATGAGCTCTCAAATATACCACTAAATTTATATATTTATAACCATCATAAAATAATTATATATATATATATATATATATCCAATAATTATTTATGATAACTTATACAACTTTAACATTTTATAATTATTCATAAAATTAAATTGATTTAAAATGATTTGGGTAGATATTATTTAATTATTTTCTTGATCTAATTTGATGTGACCTGTTCGGTATTATTTCGGGATAAATTGAGAAAATTAAATAATGGCTATCGAATAAGATTTAAAAAAATATTTTATGAATAAATATAAGAATATTTATAGAGTTAAATAGTAAATAAGATATTCTAAATAATTATTGAATATATATATATATATATATATATATATATATATGAATATATTTCATAAGATATATTTGAATTCATAGATAAATATGAAAGAATTTAAAGTATTTAAGATATATTAAAGAGTGTTTGGTTAATATGAAAGTATCTAAAGAGTTGATGGATAAATATGATATATTAAAGAGTTGATGGAAAAATATGAATGAATGAAGAATTGAAGGGTACATATGATACTAACCCAAAGTTTTATTAATTTAGTGATCATTTATGTTTTGGTACCATTAGCAATGGTAACAGTATTGTTCGAATATTTTGCTATTTCGTGTTGAAAAAAAGTACAAAAAGAAAACAAGAAAGAAATAATTGCTGTGATAGGTTTGGCCTGCAATACTGAAAGAGACAATGCCGACGTATTATATAACTTTTTGAAGGGCCGGAGCAAATATTGTGATATCACAATGGATACCATTAATTGTTTTATGTGCAATTCCTTGTGTTATTTTTTTTATCACTAATGCATGTAATTTGAGTAATAAAATATATAACATGAATAATGCATGATATGACATTACTAATTATTAATATGAAATAAAACCATGTTGAATGATAATTCAATCAACTTGCAAATTAACTACATGCATGATCAATAACAAAAAGATGAATGGAAGAGTTTCACGTGATACTCCATACATTTTCAATAATAATGTACTTAACTTGAACAATAAAACAAATAACATGAAAACGACGTCATAGCATGAATAATTGTATGAGTATTTAAAGCCATTAATATAAGTAATAAAGCCAACATGTTAAATAATAAATCAATTAATTTAAACCATTAACTGCATGTTGAATAATTATTAATATGAACAATAAAGTCAGCTAGCGTACTGAATAGTAATGCCAACAAAATATATTTTATCAGTAAAGAAATCGAGGATCTAGTATAAAATTGTATTTTCTATACTGCATAGTTAACTTGAACCATGTAAAATTTGAAATATCAAATCTTGATATAAATTGAAACTTGTAACATCTCGTGAGAAACTCAGAGACGGATCCAAGAGGAGGGGGGTTGCCCCCATAATTTTTTTACAAATATTTTGTAATTATATATATTTAAAAATATATATATATATATGTTTATGTTGAAGAATTTTTTTAATTTTGATCAATTTCGTCCTCCGTTGAATCAAAATCAGAATCCATACCTCCTCTGGAATAATTAATAACGATCATGATTATGTACTATGTACAATAATAAATCCCTTATTTATCCTGCCCCTAATCCTATCCGAAGATACATATATAATTTAATGTCATATCGTCATTGGGCAACGTGATGAGGCAGTAACTTATCATTCATTCTGGCCCGTCAATGGCGGTTTTGTATTTCGTGTCAGTTACGGCTAGGTGGCGTGAATAATATCCCAAAAAACTTATTTAGACTAGCTTACTTTGGTTGATAAGGGATGGATTTCTTCAAATTCTTCCGCTATCAAATTATCTAAACTTCTTAATTTAATTTGCTCACTTGTTTAATTAATTGATACCTGATCTAAACGACATGCAAGATTTTTTTTGTTTAAAAAAGTGCGCACTAAGAGCCGCCAACTAGTTAACGGATTAGATAACTACCATCAATTATTATTTTTATATAAAGTTCTAATTTGTGTATTTTAGAAAGCACGTATGACTGCATCACAACTTATAATTGACTATATTAAAATGTGCACTTGGTAATTGATCAAAATGAATGCATCTTTCTTAAGAGAACTTCTAATAATATCTATATTAGTTTGGTTGGTTCTTAAAGAACAAGTGGGAATTTATAACCCCTACCATTTATTAAACTGATTATAGACGATGTCTTTATATAATTTTATCTGATATCTCCTAGTGCAACCGGAAAGACATTGCACTTTTCTTCGAAAAGATAAATATATATATAATAGCTGCCTCTAGTTTTGAAATGATCATTTTAATATGACAAATAAAATTATATCTAATTAAGATGACCATGCTAGTGCAGTGCAATGGAAAGTAAATATCAAATTTCAAAGAATGTGATAAATAGTTGCTGATATCATACACGAGGAACACGACCATTCTTTCTTAGTGCTAAAAAAGTACGTTTTGCTTCAAACAAACAAGTAAATATATCAACTTACCTAAAAAAATGGCCTCTAGAACCCAGTTGTTTATGTTGTTTTTTTAATGTATTCATCTCGATTGTCGAATCTAGCAACCTCCTATTGCACCGGAGAGGTAGGATGTGCTGTTTAATTTAATAAGTTCGAATTAGCATTCTTGGTAGCTGGAATCAGATGTGCAGTAATTCAACTGTTCGCCAAGTAACGATGCTGCTGCCTGCTTGTAGATTCGGTTCCTACAGGATTTACTCTGATAAAAGCAATTAATGCTTCGAGATAAGAAAAAAGAAGGTAACATGCTTTCTTCTGAAGATGATTCAGTAATAAAATACATTTTGACAGTGACATCACGTACTGATATTTCGACAGAACTTATGAAAGGTACTCGAGAAAGTTAAGGTAAAACAATTTTCACTTTTTGGTTAGTACAAAATGTAGACTTATAAGGTACAACAGTAATGTGATAAAATACAGCATGAGCCTGATACCTCGAGTGTGGCAACTAAGATGACCTAGATTACGAATTTGTGTAACATTAATTAAAATTTAAGAACTAAATTCTCAGTTTTCCATCCAAAAATTCATAATAATTGTACTTAATATATATATTAAGGTTATGGTGCTTCGCGAAATACAAAATATATGTATTGTGTATTCGTATCTCTAATTAAAAAGTCCAATTGGCAAATCCAAACAATTAAATATGATCTCCATATCGAAATTTGAATATAAAGACGTTTCTTTAACACATAACATAAAGAAAAGCCACTAATTTAATACAAATGGTAATAAATTTCATTTCATTACACAATGCTGCGGATTCAAATATTGAAAATGAAAAATGAAAATGAATATATGTTAAAGTTAATTAATGTGAGATTTATTTTTAATATATATATATAAGCAAAAAACCGTTATTGCTTCGGGGTGAGATTTCATATTCCGAGATCTCGAATGGTTAATCTAAGTTTCTCAATAATTTTTTCATGTTAAAATATTATAGGATATTAAATTTCATAATTTTTTGAGCTTTCTAACTATTTTTTAAATTATTTTAAAAAATAACCCTGTTTAACATAAGAAAATAGCCTATTTCAGAGCTGTTTTTAAAAATAATTTAAAAAATAGTTAGAAAGCTCAAAAAATCATGAAATTTCATATCCTATAAGATTTTTCATATCCTATAAGATTTTGACATAAATAAATTATTGAGAAACTTATATTGACCATTTGAGATCTCAGGATAAGAAATCTCACTCCGAAACAATAACAGTTTTTTACTTTGCAAAGAATCATAAGCTCTTTCTCTCTCTCTATATATATATATAAAGAAAACTTCTAATATATATATTAAGAAAACTTCTAATTGCCTAGCCGCATTAAAAGAATTCAGATGAGGCAACTTGGAGAAAGAATCATCTACTTTTTTAACCGACTAATCCATGAAATTCGATATGGTTATTAACATAAAAGAAGAAAGTGCATTTTTGGAGGGGTGGAGCTAATTAAATATTTCCTACTCTATTTCGTTAATATTATCAACTTTTTTATAGAATGTCTAAAAGATGGATTTGAAATTATCATGGACTCTGATCCTTCAGATGAAAATGGGATGAAATATTCGAACTTTTGAGTATCGATAAAAAGATCTTTCCACCGGATAGTTTTTTAAAGACTGGATTTGACTCAGTCAAAATAAAATTATACTACTACTGGGATCAAATACTGGTTAATTAGTTTGGATCACAATAATATAGCTTCACTAAATAAATAGTTGTGCAAATACAATGATGAAAGTTATAGTGGAACAAGAAAAAAAATGAATTTTTACAAATGAAGTAGGGAAACTTCCAAGTTTGAGGCAATATTTGCAAATTACTTCCAGTAATGAGATCAGTGCACAAAAATTGTGGGAGAAAACTCTGTTTTGGATAGGCGTAGCGTTGAAATTACTGTTTGGAATTTTCTGTTTACTTTTTAAAAATAATCGACACAATTAAAAAATTTACATTCAAGTTGTGAATTTCATACTTGTGTTTCCATTCCATACACAATTATCAATAGTCTCGTGTTTATTATTTTATTTTTTTTGCAGCTGACAACAGTTATTTTAAATTTCTTTTGATATTTTTGGAATATATATTTGACTATTACATAACATAAATGTTTCTATAATTGCACATTATATTGTAAATCTAGGATAACACATCCAAGTTCATTCCTATTCGAAATTAAAGCTTAGGGAAAAGAATTTGCTGGGATCAATTTTATTTTCTACGAGATTTTGATTGTATATATGCTTTGGAAATGTACTTAAGGAACTGGTGTGTCTTGAATTTATTTATAGTTTTAACTGGTATCTTTTCAATTTCTTTTATCATTCTTTGAGGAAATATTATATAAATAATTTTGAGCATGTTGCTTGGATGTTTTCAAACACATACCTTAGTCTTGTATAAAAAAGTACAGGGAAGTTGGAACGTTATGAGCAGTACGTGTTGGATGTTCCTAACTATATATATAGAGAGATATTATATATATATATATATATATATATATATACGGAATGTGTTGATTTTTATATAACTACGATGATTTTTGATTATTTTTTTTTATCGTCTTCAAAATTAAAATGGTTGATTTGATCGGTCAAAATATTTTTTATATTAAAATATAGTTGGAGATCAAATTTTATATTTATAAAAAAATTATTGTTTTTAAAATAGCTAGAAAATCACTTCTTCTGAAAGGCTCATAATAATTAAATTAAGTGATTTTTCAACTATCTTAAAGAATAATAACAAATACTAAAAAATATAAATTTGATCTACAACTAGATTTTCATATGAAAATTATTTTGATATCCGTCGGATCAATTATTTAAACTTTAAAAACAGAGATTTAATCCATAACACACAAATCATCCATACTATTTGTGTAACACCATAGCTAAACTATATATATATATATATATATTTTCCCCCATTCTCCTCTCATTTTCTTTGGTCTCTCCTTACTTCTTGCTCTCCATTTCTCTTCAATATACTCCTCGAACTTCTATCTATCTTCTCTGTTTACATTGTTTTGCATATATGAACTATGAAATCAATATTTTAGTGTAGTTTTAAATCTTTTATAATTTGATATAAATTATTTTGGCATAATTTAGATGTTAGTATGAATATATTTACAGTTAATATAAATATTTTATTGTGTGTAAATAGAATTAAACATTAGTATAAACATTATCATGTATATAAATAAATATGATTATTGGTATAAAAATAATTAAATGTTAGTATAATGACATTTGAAATTTCAATCACTTTCAACGAGTGAGTTTCTTTAGATATTGTATTATGTATGATTTTAACTGAATTTTGAAATTATTAATTAAGTTGTTAGTATAAACACTTTTATCTGTATTATAAACACATTTCAATAACATTATAAACACTTTTACTATGTGTGAATGCTAGTAACAGTGTGCAGTTATCACACCCCAATTAAAATATAAAAAATATTAAAAGCCGCGTAGCATCGGAAAATAATTGTCGTGGATTCAAAAGTTTCATTTTCAAACATTCTTGGCGGTTTTCATGTTCATGGGATTTTGCAAACCGGTTTATAAATTATGTTTATGTAAATTCCCATCTTATGCAAACCTATAACAATTGAAAATGTCCTCGATGATTTAATTAAAATTTAAAAGTTTAACCAATCAAATCTCATGAATTTCTTGAATCACTGCATCAGTTACCTGATTTATTCTCTCAAAATAAAGCATGACATTCATGCGGATTAGAGTACGGTCGATATATAGAATATGAGGACTCAAATGCTACAATTTTGTGTGGCTCAACTCTTAATTATGTCTTACCTTTAAAAATTTAAAACGAAAATATCAAAATACATTTTGATACTTTTATTTTAAATTTTGAATTATTAAAAATTTTAAAATTATAGCATGATTGAGACATAAAAAATTAAGATATTTGAGCATTTCTCATTATATATATATATATATATATATATATATATATATATATATATAGATAAAGATAGATAGATAGACATAGTATTGTGAAAACATTTACTTTTCGGCTGATATATAAACGCGTCAAAAAATATATTTTAAAGTCTCAAAAATTTTAATTTATAATTTCCATTAATTTCATCATATGAAAACCTTGTGGTATATAAAAATTTGGAGAGTTTTAAATTTTTTAATCCACTCTTTTGAATTTTTGAAAAATCAGCTCTAAAAAAATAATAAATATTCAATGTTTGTGTTATTTTTTTAAAAATTCAAAAGAGTGACTGAATCTGAAAATACTCTAAATTTTTGTATCTCACAAGATTTTTATATAAAGAATTTAATGTAAATCATAAATTAAATTTTTTGATATTTTAAAATATATATTATTTTATCCGTTTATGTATCGACTGAAATGCAAAAGTTTTCACAATAATCTCTATATATATATATATGTATATATAAAGGTTTTGTTTGATTATTTTATTTTATAACTTAAACGCTATCTCTGATAACCCTACTTTTACCCCGTTTTCCCGTGATTACTGTATGTTTTATATACTATTTTTGTTTCAACGAGTCGAAGCTCGTGACCTTCTTTTTATTTGCTTTCATCTTATTTAAATTCCGATTACACCATCTAAAATCGGATAAGTCGATTCCAATTGTACAGCTAATAATAAACGGTTACTTTTGGTAACGGTTAAATAAAATATCCTTTCTAGCGTTTTGGTAATAATTGTTTTATTAAAATAGTCACTGAACATCACTTTTAGTAATTGTTTTTTAATTAAAAATTGTTAATGAATGTTGTTCTAATTCTCCAAAATGTTCCAAAATGTTCAAAATTAATGATAAGCCTTCAGACAATTATTATAATTTTTTTTTGTGACTGTGCTCTGGGGTGGAGTTACAGTAGAGTAAGTCTTAACCGGTATCCGGATTTAATTTTTGAAAGTATATGTAAAGTAATAAAATTTTCTTTTAAAACTAAAAAATATAAAAAAACATTACATAAATGTCTAGATTTAATTAAAAAAATCAATTTTATCATAAAAATATTTAAAAATGTAAAATGTACCTACTAATTATATCCGGACATACGAAATAGACTGAATTCGTCACTGACTGTACCATTATTAATGGTTGCACAATAGTTATTGATATCTTATAAAGACCATTATTAATTATTTAATTTATTTTTTAGTTAGGGTAGGAATCGTCATAGTAATCAAATCCACAGCTCATATTACCAGACTATTCTGTCATCACTTATTAATTCATCAAATCGTATCATCAAGAACGGTGCTACTAGACAGCAATTCGTGCAACTTTGTACATCTGTCCAACACTAGAAATGTTATATTTCTTCTTCAAAAAAGTATACAATGCGAGTTTTTTAAGAAAATGGAGATTTAACTTTATTTTTGATCGTTAAAATGGTTTTGAAATTCTTTAACATTAAGTATTTATGAAAATCTGATTTGAACAGGTTATTTATGATTTAGCGCTTTTATTAAAATTAATTCTTTATGAAATCCTGTAAATTTTATATTTGGGGACGTTTAAACATTACTAAAATGATGTTTAAATGTCATTAAAATTTTCTACCTTCTGTTACCAAATTAGTCTGCATAAAGAGTAGCTTAATTTTACAATAAAATAGGATTTAAATTATGTACAAGAATAAAAATGATGTGACATATATACATATTCCTTTACTGCAATTAATTTCGTTTTCCATTTCTTGTATTATTTCAAAATAAGAGTTATATATATATATATAGAGAGAGAGAGAGAGTTCGACTATGGTGCTTTTGCAAAGCACAGAGACGTTGTGTGCTTTGCGTTCTATTTTTAATTTCAAGTCAGAAATAATTGATCTGAACCGTTCAATCTAATCTTCATATAAAAATCTATTAGTAAACCAAATTTTATATTTTTTTTAGAATTTTTTTGCTATTTTTTCTGATGAGGAGAAAAATGACTTGATCTGAGAATTTTGGTTCATCCAAAAATGATGATTTTCCTCATATCCAAAAAATAGCAAATAAATTCCAAAAAATATAAAATTTAGTTTACTAATAGATTTTGATATGGATATTAGATTGAGTGATTTGGATCAATTATTTTGACTTAAAATTAAAAAATAGAGCGCAAAGCACACAACACTTTTATACTTTGCAAAGCACCATAGCCTAATAAAATTTGAACATGCTTAATGATTTTTGAAAGATAGCCCTAAAATAATAGAAAAATAATAATTTTTTATGTCAAAAAATTATTTTTTAAAAATTATTAAGTATAGCAAACTAATTTCAAACATGATAAAAATTAATATTCTATAAGATTATTATATAAATATTTTATTGAGCTATTTAAATTAAAATTTTGATTATAAATATTTTATTGAGCTATTTAAATTATTTATTTGAATTTCTAAAAGAAAGACCAGAAACAATGGGCAATTTGGCGTATTGTTGCATAAAATGGCTCTTTGTATCTGCTGCATTGCACTCATACTAATTCCATTTTCATTTTAATAATTTATATATCTCCGACTAATTTGTATATGGGACTATATACAACCTTGAATGGCCAGCTAAAACTTAGCTGCTAAATTACGAAGAGCACTACACCATATTTAATTTGGATATTTTGAAAATGATAGTTCGGATGGAAAGTGCAATTCCTTCAAATCAAATTTATTAAGGTTAAATAATTAGCTTCGGTTCGTGGGCTTGGCGTAGCCGCGTAGGTACAGTTGTTTCAGGTTTATAAACATCGTTAATACCACTCTGGCCAGGATATCTCAACATCATCAAAGGACTAAACAACAATTCAAAATTAAATTTCTTAGTGTTTTTTTTTATATTTTTTCTTTTATTTTGAACAGGTGGATGGAAAAGAAGTAAACCTCCTCCGTTCCTAAGCTGCTCGTCTCTGATCAAATGCTGTATTGAAGGTTAAAAAGAAAAGCACGGAGAGAAGTGAAAATAAAAATATTACAGCTCACCAAATTTCACAAATTTCTCACCCTATGAATTTTCTCCGCTGGGAGAAATGGTCATCTCCAGTAAGGCATAAATGGAGATGATAATTACGAAAAAAAAGGTTTTACAGGCACAAGAAATTGTAAGCGACGAAAATGGCACGGCAAAAATATGGCGAGGACTAAGGAGGCACAGCCACCCAGCCAGAGTGATATGGGCGTGACACGTGTCCGGTATCCATATTGGATGGGGCTCGATGCTGCGTCGCTGGCAGTGGCCAATAGTGCTATGCTACCAAACTTCAAACGGCGGAGGGAGGCGGTGGTTGTAGACTCCTCCCTTCCAAGTCACATCACGCATTCACACCGGCGCGCTGCGCACTTCACACATTCATCATTCACTAATAATCAATCCTCCCGTCCCCTCCTTGTCACATCGTCACATGTGGGTTTGGAGATTAATTTGGATTTTTTACTTAAAAGTCTAATAATCAACGTTATCTACATAATCCGGTCTTAGAGAAAATTATTTCCACAAATCTAAATAAGAGCGTGAGTTCAACTCACGCCTTAAACCTTCATTTTATCTGCCCCGAACACTGCCCAAAGACACAAAGGACGTGAGTTGAACTCACGCCTTTTAGACGTTGATGTGTTTTGGTTGTTATCTTTCAAAAACAATGAAAATGAAAAAAATGATATAAATGCGATATGTGGACTTAAAGGGCGTCCTTTGAGTTATTTTGCTCTCTTTTATTTGGGCAGCGAGCAAGCAGAAAAAATAGCGTTTTAAGGGCGTGAGTTGAATTTACGCTCTTTGTTAGACCGTTTGAGAAAATAAATTTGCTCTTGTCTCTGCAGTTAAGATGTTTTTTTGAGCCGTTTAATTAAAAAAATCCATTAGTTTTTTTGAGCCTTTAAAAAGTCAGTCTTCGAAGATGTGAATTATTCTCTGTAGGGACGAAATTTAGATGTAATAAATAAATTGAAATAATTAATTCAGTCTTCTAAAATTTGTATGAATAAATAAATTGATATTTATAAGCATATATTTATAAGAGAGTGACACGTTGGATAGATGCGTGTTTTCCTCTTCTACAATTTCGTCCCTACAGAGGATAATTCACATCTTTGAACAAGCAGTCTTCTATGCTTCTATATCTCAATTTATTTCTTACATATAAATTTTACTAAAATATTTCGTGCGTTTATCACATTATAAAATTTATTTAAAAACACTTTTTTTGGATAAATTCAAATGTTCTTAAAAATTGGTTGATTTAGCCCTTCAATTTAATTTTATCTCAAAAGAAAAAAAAACTTAGTTGTTCTTATAATGTTAAGGCATTTTCGTGAAAATATTTCATATAAAGCTGAAAATTAATTTTTCGTTATGTAGTAGGTGAAAAATCTACTATTAATTTTCATTAAATCAAATAAAAAAGAGTTACATATTGAAAGGAAGAAAAGAAAAAAAAACTAGAAGTACAAGCCCATCTCCTTAAGCAAAGAAATTAAATGAAAAATAAAAAAAATGTGAGTTTCATTCTTGTACCAACTGCATATTAATTTCATAAATTTTCTTATTGATTTTCACAAAATTACGTTCAAATCGCGTTCAGACCAACACTAGTTAAGATTTTTTTTTTAAGAGAGATGAGAATCTAATTCATAAAATTTATCTTATGTCTATGAAACTTGAATTCATAATTTTTTGAAAGTCATTCTAATTAGCTATCACTTAATCTACTAGACCACCTGTACCAACACTAGTTAGTAATTGTCACATGTCGAATTTAGGAAAACCATTTTTAGATCGTCAAGGAAAACTACTAAGATAAAAAAATTCAAAGCACGCCATCTAGAAAAATAAAAACAGCATCATCTTTCATACTACTACTACTGCCGTTATGTTTGATTATTCGAATGCCTCTCAATCATTATCACACAATGTTTTAACTAGCATTCCTATCATCTAGCGACCAAAAAAGTTTTGGCATCAATCATCGAAAAATCAGGTTGCTAGTTATACTTATATCCTTAGGATATTTGGTGGATTTCTCTATCCATTTACTGGCATAAATGAAATCAGTAGGGCTTATGCAAACTATCTTCTAGAAAGACCTGTGCATTTTTCTGTACCTAGAAACAAAAGACTTTCAAATTAATGTATAACTTAAGCAAGGTTTGTTATTTGAACTTTGTACGTACTAAACTGTGTCACATGCATATTAAGTCAAACATACGTGGTATCACAACATAGTGCTAGTGTACCGAACACGCGCCCAACGAGCTTTGCTTTCTTTTAGATGGATCCACATTGCTTGTATTTGAAAAAAGAAAAAAAAATGTAAGTACTTGCTTTTGCATATCATACTTCTACAATGACATTCTTGTAAAGGGGCAAAGCATAAAATTAAGTAGGATATATCGTGATGTTTTTATTTGATTATTGTTCTCCAAAAAATTCTTGACGTGCCATACATAATGCTAGAATTGTTCAAAGAAGGTATTTACTTCTAAAAATGGTTATGTCATAATTGTCGTCTTCTGGATTTAAAAAAAATATGGTGTTAGTTAATTACATATAGAAAATTATTCCTTTGAATATTGCAAAATTTTGGGAAGTAAATTATTTGGAGAACATTATCATTAAGGAAAAAAAAGAAAGTTACATACGTCTATGACAATTCTGGCATCCACATAGGAAGAGTGATATCATTTAAATTTTCATTGGGTTTTCCTTCAATGTTCTTTTGTATAATAAACTTTGGGCACATTTCCCTTCTCCTCTTTGCACAAAAAAAGGAAACATTAAATTTTCTGGATGCATATTCCATAAAAGCAGAATTTAGAAGGACATATATATAAGAAATAGGCGCAGCACGTACAGCCGCCAGGTCATGCCCCTTCCCTTCTCTCCTCAATTTTACCTCTCCAGTGCTTTCACCTGCAAATATATTTCCACAAGAAGCGCGCAATGAATGGAATAATTACTCTTCTAGTTCACTGGAGATGTTTGTTGCTTATATCTAACGGTTACCCTCCTCACTAGCTACGTCTACTAATTGGCTCTTCGCCTCTTTCTGAAATTTTATAAAAAACCCTTTCTCCTTCTAATGTATTAGACTGTTCAGAGGGTCCCATATCTCCCAAGGGCAGTGATAATTGCGTTGTATCCCTATAAATAGCCCTCTCCTTGTTCTTCCCCCACAAACCTTCTTTAAACCCAAATACCCAATCATCATCCCTTTCATTTTACTCGCTGTCTCTCCTTCTCTCCCCTCTCTTTTTGTGCTCTTTTCTATCCAACCCTGACATCGTCTCTTTGTTCAAACTTGCTGTTATAAAACATAAATAGAAAAGAGAGGAGCATTAAGCTCACATATTGAAGAGAATATGTCTGTAGTTATAAGAGAATATGACCCATCAACCGACCGGCTCGGCGCCGAAGAGGTTGACCGTGTCTGTGAAGTGGGGCCCAGTGGTACCATGTCCCTGTACACTGATCACCTCGGCGACCCATTGGCCCGTATCCGCAATTCTCCTGTGTATCACATGCTGGTATATGCTTGTGCCATCATTTTCTTTATGCCATTCGTAATTTTACTTACCTTTATTTCAAGCAATTTATAACCAAATGCATATACTTTCTTTTATTTGTAATATAGGTTGCCGAGACTACTGGTCCCTTGAAGCATATTGTCGGGCTGGTACGCGGTACGGTCAAAATTGTCACTTGTGGTCAGAAGACTCACCGTGGGAATAAAATGAGTAGCCCTATCTATGCAAAGGTCGGTTACATTCTCGGTTTGCGCATCTGCCCTTCCCACCGGTAAGTTGAACCGCCTACAACTTCACTTGCTTCCTTGACATTTCAAGTAGCAATTCGGTTTCCAACCAAAAAAATAATAAGGAACTAATTCGCTTCTTTGTGTATCAGGAGGTTGGGTATTGGCCTGCTGCTGGTACAGCAAATGGAGGAATGGTTCAAGGAAAAAGGTGTCGAGTATTCTTACATGGCAACCGAAAAGGACAATGAGGCATCGGTACGCCTCTTTACCAGCCGGTGTGGCTATTCCATGTTTCGCACTCCTTCAATCCTGGTACACCCAGTATATGCACATCGTCGCCGCACATCACATCACACATCGATCATCCAACTCTCCATCTCTGATGCTGAGGCTCTGTACAGAGCCCGCTTTGCTCTGACTGAATTCTTCCCTCGTGACATTGACAAGGTCCTCACAAACCCTCTTTCTTTCGGTACATTTCTTGCAGTATCAGAGGTGGATTACAAGTGGCCTGGTATCCAGGCGTTTCTAAAGAACCCACCAGAGAGTTGGGCTATCGTCAGTGTCTGGGACCTCGACAGCGTGTTTCGCTTGGAGCTGCGTGGCGCACCTGCTCTCTGGAGAGGTGTTGCAGCTCTGAGTAGAAAAGTTGATCGGCTGGCACCATGGTTGAATGTACCGGCTGTACCGAACATATTTAGATCATTTGGTGCGTGGTTCATGTATGGTTTGGGAGGAGAAGGAAGCCAGAAGGGGAGAATGGTACGGACTCTTTGTGCCTATGTGCACAACAAAGCGAGAGGAAGGGCTTCGGTGCTCGCAACCGAGGTTGCAGCTAGTGACCCAGTCCGGGAGGCCGTACCGAAATGGAGGAGACTATCTTGCGACGAGGACTTGTGGTGTGTCAAGAGGCTTGGGGAGGAATACAGTGATGGAGAGGTAGGGGACTGGACCAAGTCAACGCCAGGGTCCACCATTTTTGTTGACCCAAGAGAGGTATGACCGTATGAGAAGTTCAGAGTAGTCCTGGTTTATTGTTGTTTATTGTGTTCAAGACCTGCTCTGAATGCTTTCTTTGGGAAATTTCTGGGCCTTTAGTTAGGTGTATAATGCTTTCTGGCCCAGGAAGTTCTCACTCTTATATTAGTTACATATGGAAGGAAGTTACAGAAATCATGGCACCACCGTACCAGTAACAATGCTCTGTTATTGAATTCATAAATTCGGCCATGTGTAACTCTCTATATCGTTCAGTATTCTGATCACAATAAACCAGGTCTATCTTTGAACTTTCTCTGTACATATTTGGCATGGTTAAAATTTCTTTAATGATGTATAAAAGTATGGCGCCACCAGAAGAATATGCGAGAGAAGGAAGGCGACGCGGCGGCAAGTTAATTGGGTTTTGGTTCATGGAAGGGGAAATGACGTGTTTTTTCCTATTTTGGGTTTTTGTGTGTATTTTGGGTTGACAAATTTTGTGAAGATTATATAGAAGATTACATATGGGGTGTGTGGATGTTAACCCTCAAGAAAAAGTGTAACGGAGAGCTAACTATTAATTTCTGGCAACATTAGTACTGCAACTTTCTTCTGATTATTCTGATTTCCTTTATGATGTGTTTTTTCTTTTGTCAATTAATTATCCACTTGGAAAAATGCCATCCTAGGGTGATACAAATGTGGTCGGCTTGTTTTTTTTTCTAATCGATTTTTTTAACCTTCCAAACAAAAGTTAATTATCCTTAATAACAAAAAAAAAATGAATGATGAATATATTTGTGGTTGGATATTTCCTAAAAAAAGAAGCTATGGTTGAACAATGAGAAATTTCATTTGATAAATCCAGATTCCACTGATTTTTTGACCTAAGTCTAAAAGTATAGCTGCCCAACATTCTGCCAAATAAAAGTCTCTGAAATTTATATTCACGAGTTCTGTCATGGGATAAGGATTATGGCTCGATTTGATTTAAATAGTAAAAATTTAGATGATAAGGATAAATTTTTATTTTTTTATTTTGTGAGTCTCACTTAGTAGCAGAATCCTGCCATCAACTGATATGACAGCAGATGTGATGAATATCCAAGTTCCATATTGGTTGCAATAGTTCCGACAACCAAATAACATTTTGAACAGTGTGGTACAAATTAGCTGTCACTATTCTTTTGGGGTTAATAAAACTGGTTGTCGCTTGTCTGAGAGGATCTTTCCCAAATCAAACAAGTGTGATTGTGTGACAGTCAGTCAAGCCGCTATGGCCAGTGAAGCTGATAGCAACGGTTGTACACAAAACATTTTCCAGGTTATGGGGAAAAGATTCTACACATTTTTTTTAATTCACTGTATCATTCTAATGCAATTATTTTATCCAGAAACCCATCTGTTTATTCTGAACTGCTGCTTTCTGCATTAATACTATTTATTGTAACCTAACCAAAATCCTATTTAGAGATGCACGTGGTGATCAAGCATTGTTCTTGTTCCTTTTGAGTCACTTGGGGAAAAAAATATTATAAGCGGACACTATATTGGGTGAAGCATTTAATTGAATCCCTACGTACGGAATACTATTTAATCCAGTTATCTAAGTATTTTAATTGAATGCGAAAATTGCAAGTTTAACAACCATAAAAACCAGTGCTTTACTATCGTAGGTGACAATAACTATCAAATATAAGTAATTATGCAAAAATGCAGTAACAAAATTGAACGATTCAAATAAATAAAATTGGATGGTTATAATTTAATTAGTGAAGTTGCTATTCTCATTATGGATTAGAGACCATATTGTAGTATAGAGAACCTAAACTTACACATATATGTTCATCTTAAAAAAATACACTATATAAATATCTTGGCAATGGATACAACAAATGTTCAAAATAGAAAAACATTTGTAGACATGTTATTTTCCTTGTAGTATTGACATTTTAAAATGTAATCAAATAATATAGAACAACAATTATACATTAGTTTCAACAATCTTCATCTATTATGTATTATAACTATAATCATTAGAATAGTATTTCAAACCTACTTCAAAAAGAAAAAAAAAGGAGATGAATTGGGAAAAATCGTGAGATTTACCTTACGAATTTCAAACTAAATTATCTAAGCATGTTGACCGAATGGCTTATATAGCTAGATTCCACAAGATTTAACAAAAGAAAGTTGATACACAGATACCAAAATCAATAGACTTTATTATTTATATTAAATGAGTTATTATTAACAATATTTAAATTGAATACCAGAAGTAAAATAATAACTCATTTAACATAAATAGTAAATTTTATATCAATAATTTTAGTATCACAGTGATATTTTCCATATCGGAAGACATCGAAACAAAATATATTTCAAATAAATTTCTATAACATTGTGGAATCACCGCCTTGTATAATAAAAATTCATTTAATATGAAACTAGATTAAATTTAGTGTTTTGAAAATTATACTGAACAAGCACAACTATTATTAAAAATGTTAAAGCAGTCTACTTTTTATTGATACAATTTAGGTCATTAAGTCAGTTGTAGGGGTTCAAAAAGAAATGTAAACGCAAGTCATGTACGTTAAACTGCTTTTTCTAAATTATGCATTGTTGTTTTATTTTACCCTTGTTTGTTCGCTTCCATTAAGCCTCGAACTAAACAGACGCGTTATTAAATTGATAAACGTGCATATGACGTGTCAACGGTTATGTATTTGTCTTGATATTTTGATATTTATGTTTATATGTTAATGTGTGATGTGTTCATGTATTTGACATATCATATTTTTGAATGTTTATGACTAGATTTAAATATGCACGTCTAGTATTTTCAACATACACAAACACGTGTTGCATGTGAAACACACATGTCAAATAAAGATTTTTTTCTGGTTTTAGTCATTTTCCCCCAACTTTTAAGTTTTTTATGAATTCTTTTTGAAATTTACATGAGCGTTGATATGTATAAATATGAACATATTTTGCATAGTATGTTAGATTTATTATGTGTGTTCAAATTTTTCAAAATTTTAATATGTTAAAATATACATGTCTAAATATATGAATATGTATTGACATATAACATGTAGGCACATATTTAGCAATTCATTGCATACATCATGAAAAGAAAGTAGTATTGGTTGTGAAATTGATAAACGTACGTCTAATATGTGGACGGTTATTTGTTTGTCTCTTGACATATTAATGTGTGACGTGCTCATGTGTTTATATGTCATATTCTTTAATGTGTATGACTAGATTATGTATAATTTTGATAAGTTTAAATATGAACGTCTAGTGTTAGACGTATTGCATGCATTAAATCTGCGTGTTTAAATTTTTAAAATTTTAATATGTTAAATATATATATATATATGAATATATATTGACATGATATATCGCACGGCATATATTTAGCAACTCACTGCATATAACAAGGAAAAAACAAGAAGAAAATTTTTCCATTCATTGACCGGAAGCATCGCCAAACCTAGACTTGAGCTTCGCAATTTGAAGATGACACGGATCGATGCGTTATTTATTATATATATTATTTAGTTGGTTATGCAACGTCTTGGTAAATTCTTAACGGAGTAAACAATAACATTTACTATGGGAAATTGTTGTTGCATATATATGGATACTTTTATTTAGATGCACATACGTTAGCCGTGTGCGTATCTGTAAAATTTCTTTCCCTTACCAAAATATTCTGCAGCATCCAAGTAGAAAATATAAAAATCTCAATAATTATATCAAATGGCATTTTTTTTTCCAATAACTATTTATACATCACGCGACATCCATTGTATGTCATGCAATAAGTTTGTTTAAAAAGATCGGTCGACAGTTAGTGTGAAAGTTCTAAAAAAAAAGAAGGAAACAAAATGCAATTTTGACATGATAAAATTGCTGGGGATAGCTGTAAAAAAATGTTTTTTATGGCAAATGTGTTTTGTCTATTGTTTACTAGATTCGATGGCATTAATTTTCATCACTTGATGCAGCATAAAATAAATTTTAAAAACCGTAAAATATTACAAGCATATATCTTTTCATGAAAATGGACGAAATCAATACGTTTTAATTTCAAATTTTGAAGTACAAGAAAAATGAGTTTGATTTTCTGTTACCAAAACTAAACACATTTTGTCAATTCATTTAGGGTCCGTTTGGCAAATCAAGGAATAGTTTTGGAAGAGTGGTAATTTTGGAAGAGTGGTAGAATAGTGTTTTTTTGGAAGAGTGGTAGAAGAGTGGTATTCTTGACTATTCGGAAGAGTGAAAATATCATTTGGCAGTTGTTACTCAGAATAGTTAAAATATGAATAATTATGATACTAATAATGATGATGATAATAATAATAATAGTAAAATAATTATCATAATAGTAAGATAATAATAATAATAAAGTAATAAAAAATAATCATAATAAATAATAATATTATAATAGTAATATAATAAAAATATAAATATTATCATAATATAGTAATATAATAATAAAAAATTATGATTACAATCATAATTATATAACCATAACCATAATCATAATAATATAATAATAAAAATATAATCATAATCATAAAAATAATTATAAATAATTATAATTATAATAATATAATAATAAATTAATCATAACTATAATCAATATATAATTATATAATACAACCTAATAAAATAATAATAAAGTAATAAAAAATAATCATAATAAATAATAATATTATAATAGTAATATAATAAAAATATAAACATAATCATAATATAGTAATATAATAATAAAAATTATAATTACAATCATAATTATAATAATATAATAATAATAAGTGATCATAATTTTAATAATATAATAATCATAATCATAATCATGATAATAATAATTATAGTCATAATCATAATAATATAACCATAATCATAATCATAATAATATAATAATAAAAATATAATCATAATCATAAAAATATTTATAAATAATTATAATTATAATAATATAATAATAAATTAATCATCACTATAATCAACATATAATAATATAATACAACATAATAAAATAATAATAAGTATTAATAATCATAATCATAATCATAATCATCATAATATAATAATATAATAATAAATAATCTTGATCATAATAATATAATAATAAAATAATTATATTCATATTCATAATATAATAATATAATATTAAATTATATTTATAATAATAATAAATAATATAATAATGCTAATGGTAACGATAATATAATAACAATAATGATAATAATAATTTAATAATAATAATATAATGATAATAATAATAATAAATAATAATAATCATAATATTAATATAATAATAAATTATAATCATAAATATAATATAATAATATAATAATACTAAATCTTAATCATAATCATAATATAATAATATAATATAATATAATCAAACAATAATCGCTATTCCGACGAGAGCTAATCCGGTATTCCACCTATAAGTTGGTATACCGGATTAGCATTATTCTGCACTCTTCTACTTAGTCTAAAATTCATTTGGCAAATTAATTCGTCGGAATAGCTATTCTATTCCAACTTTTTACTATTTCATTGAGTGTCAAACACTCCCTTAATTAGTTGATTGGCCTGTTTTCTTTTTGTTTAGCTAAATGCTTTTTCCCGTTATAGAATAAGGTACCCTAATTAGTGATTATCTCTGAAGTCATTATATTTGGAGGATTTTCTCATATTGCCTAATTAACAAAGTTATCTACATATTAATTTCTTAAGCATAACCGTAGGTTTAGTACATATGGTATTGGATCTTATCTCTCTGCAGAGTGACGCAGATTCAAATTCCGAAATTGACATATAGAAAATAGAATATTCCGAGATTATTGAATGCTCTATTTAAAAAGGAATAATTGCTTAAGCACTCTAACTTATTTATACAGATAGTTCAATGCAGGGTGTGACCCGACTTACATTCCAAAAATTGATTTTTTTTTTTTTTTTTTTGCATTGCTACTGAGTACTGACCGTCTGGCCGACAACTCAAGTTTGAGGAGCTGAGCTCACGTCCCACATTCATTTAGCTGAAATTTTTAGACATGAGCTCTCTGATAATAAATTCATCTATCTATAAAGGAGAAAAGAACTACAAAATTTAAGGACAGGAGCCCCTCTCACGTCCTTTGACTTGAATTGTCAGGTAGACGATAAGTAGTAATACAGAAAATGAGTTGTTTTCATGGCGGGAGTCAGGATCAGCCATAGAAACGGGGGACGAGCAGAGGTCCGGCCCCTCTAATTTCCGTAAAAATTAGTTAAATTGACTAGTTATTGAATAATTTTAATGATAAAATATAAGGTTTTTAATATTTTGGTCGCCCTCAATCTTCCGACAACCTTATCAATCATCTTCGGGCTCTCTCTATTTGAAAATTCTAGTTTGATCATTCTTAGCCGAGATCATGACTGGGTTAGATCATATGTGTAAATAAATTAGTTATAAGTATTAATTAATTATATCATTGAAAGCAAATCCTCCTTTTATTTCTTAGCAAGACGGCTGTCAGTACTTACAATAGTTAAAATATTTTTTGAGGCTATGAATGATCAAGTGATGTTTTGCAACTTTGCAACCGGAGAAATCAAGTGATTCAATAGGGGACAGGAAAAATATATAAATATTTTTTTTTGGAAGGGAGTGCAATTTCATGCCTAATTCTGCCAAAGCAAGCGGACATTTCATGTTTGCATCTAAACGCGCTTGTTTATAAAGTTATTAGAGTGTCTTGTGATGATTAAACCCTTTTAGTTTTCTTATTATCTTATGTAACTATGAAAAGGCGAATGGCATGCTTTGACTCTGGATCTTTACCTAATACTAATAGCCCTAGTATCCATAAAATATTAATATGTAACTTTCGTACGCGCAGGCATCTGCTTTAATTTTTTGGCAGTGAACCTATCTGTCTGAATTTTTCATTCCCGTAATTAGCCTGACAGGATGCGATTGTAATAATTTATCAGATTTAAATTTATCAACTAATTAAATATTAAATAAAAATAATAATAATTTAGCATACATTCTTATCTAATAAAAATCTATCAAAAATATCTTTTTATATATTAAAAATAATAAAAATAATAAAACTCAAAATAATAGATAATTATGTTGACAAGGAAAAAATTTCTTTACGAAACTTCATATTTTGAAACTTTTTATATAATTCTTTCATTATCAATGATATTAAATATTTTTTCTCAATAAAAATAATTAGATAATTAATGAGGGGTCAGAATTTTCAATTAACAAAAATATAATCTAAAAATATTATTTTTTAAAATATCAACATACCCCTCCTCGACCTTAATGGATCCCCCTGGACCTTTATAATATATATTTTTTTTGTTTGAAAAAATGAGAGTCAATCTCTCAAATTTCATAATTGTCCATAAAAATCTTTCATCCGGATTTCGAACCCACAACCTTCCACATAGAGAGTGGTGCCTTTTGACACTAGATCAAAAACTGGTTTTTGACCTTTATAATATATAATCTAACATCCAAGTCAAATGTGAATCTGTGATTGGTGAGGAAGGCGCGTGGTAGTGTTTTCCATGAAATTGGTTTGGAACATTCCATATAAACTCTATTGTATCTAGAATTAAGGGAAAACAAATTATAACATCAAAGAGACCATTTTGCTGCCGATAATTTATATTTTTAATGAACTATCATTTTCCTAGAAGTAATTAATTACTTTCTGTTGTGTATCATCATACTATTGATATAAAATTGTGAGTCTGAATCCTCTAGAACACTGCATAACGTGCAGGGAACAAGAATTTTAATTCAGATCCTCAAATCTTCATCACAAACTGAACAGTTAATTAAGGACGGTGTGTAATTTAGATTCATGAGATTGCCTAATAAAGTATTACGGGGATGTGAATTCCAAAATTGTCTAGAATTTGAATTAATCTATCTTATCACAACATCAAAGGAGTATTAATTTAAATTCATAATTCATATAAATGAAAATTGACTGCTTCAGTAATCTTAATACACCTGTCAAGAAGATTTTCTCTTCTTGTAACTTCTTTCAAAATATAAAAAATCTCGGCCCGAATCACGCTAACACATTTTTAACATAAACAAGTATCCTAGGATTGCAAGTTTGCAACATGGAGATACCTAGGTTAATTGACGGCCAATTACACAGTGATGTGATTTTTTTTTGGGACAATTGATGTGACTGATTAATTATTAACTACTTGGGGTTTTGCAAGCTGGAACCTATCTTATAAGTCGGTTACTTTACCAAGAATCAAAGATTTTCTTTAGCTAGAAAGAAGTTTCTACAAGACATCTTTTTTATGTTGTAAAGTTTCTTCCAGATAATTATTTTTATTTAAATAAGAATCCCTAACTCTCATTACATATTTCCTTTTAAATATATTTTTTATGAAATTTGAATTCGCATTCATAGTTCATTGAGAGTCAAAATTCACCATCATCTGCCAGACAATTAGAATCAATTCTTTATCCAAGTCTCCTCCTTATCATTCTTTTCTTTGCACCACTGGAATTATATTATCAGAAAATAGAGAACATTATATCTTTTTTTCTATCTCCAGTTACTCTTATAACTTGAAAAAGTTGTCTTTTTTCTTTAAATGTAATTAAGAAGCTTCTTCGTGCTAAGTTTAATTTTATGTAAACCATAAAAGATTTGATGACCCAAAAGAACATATTTACAGTTCGAAACGAGATCGGCTGTCAAATTTTCATAAATTCATAAATAAATGTGTTACCTATGTCTTGAATATGCAAATTTCTAACCATAAAAAAAAATCTCAATTACCTTCTGAGAAACAGATTCTTCATAATTAATTACTCATTTTCGTCCTTAAATTTTACCAGAATAGTCTAATCATCCAATAATATTGGCTTCACCAATCAGTTATTCTACTAATCATTTTCCTTTGATAACAAAAGTATCCTCTTACCAGAACTTTGAAGAACAATTTTAGGGTGTTATCCACAAAAAGGGCTTGCTGGAATGGACAATGGGAAAAAGATATTAAAAATGAGTTTACCTCTTCTGCACTTTAATTTGAAAAAGACAACCAATTTATTTGAAGGGTGCACAAGGTAACATCTTTTTCTATCTCTTCTTTTAAAAATATTTAAGCAACCGGCCGGAGCACAGTCTTAGAATATTGAAATAAATCAAATGAAGTACTTGAGCCGGATATAAAGTTCAGAAGAAGAATTTTACTTTTACCAGTCACTTCGTTCCCATTTTATTTTATCTTCTTCACTTTTATCTTTGAGATCTGAATTACAAAGAAAAAGCTTCTGTTTGATTTTAATTTCGATTTAACGTTTGACTTCAGTGACTTGGTGCAACTATACAGGTCTCCTGGATGCATGGGTTGAAATTTAAAAAAATGAAAAAAAAAAGACTTCTGGTAACACGTTGTCTAGCTTTTTTGCGTCCCAACGTGAGAATTATGACGTACTTTTGCATACCGTTCTTTGGAAATTATGTTGGACTTTGAATAATTGATGGAGATATTTGTCGCAGAATGTATGCCTTTTGGTGGTCGGATCAAACACCGTCCATTAATTAATTATTACGTGATAGATTAATTCAATTTTTATAAATAATTGTGTTGATATTATACGAATATTCGCAATTCAAATAAAATTAATTTATTAAGCTAAACGAGAAGATATTATTTACCCTTCACTATGTAATTATGGGAAAAATCAATTAATCAAAATTAGACAGTTCAAACTTACAAAAGAGGTACTAGGGTCCGAAATAGAATAGAACGACATGATTTTTGTTTAATAAATCGTAATTGATAATCATATTCAATTGAAAAGAGAACAAATTTATAGGCAAAAACCAGGAAAAAGGATTTTTTTAATTCAATTGTCGTCGTAATTCAATGTTTTATCCTTCTGTTAAGTTGTCTATTCTTATTTTTTTTTCTAATTGATTTCGTCAAAAAGCGCGCACACACACACACACACACATTTGTACATTTAACATGCAAGTATTTATGATAACGACTTTTGAAGTCAATTGACGTCGTAATTCAATGCCTTGTACTTCTGTTAACTTGTCTATTCTTATATCTTTTTTTTCTAATTGATTTCTTTAAAATAGAATTGTTCATTTAACATAAAAGTATTTTTATTTATTAAAAATAAAAAATCTTTAAAAAATATTTTCATACTACAGACGGTTCTAAGTCTAATTGAAAATATTTTATAAATATTTAAGGTTGGGAAATTTGATCATATTTTAATCTCAAGAATATAAGAAACAATAGAAAAATTGAGAGACTATATTTTCTAGTTACAGAAACAATCACGAAAGAGACCATTTTTTCGTTACAACAATTGATATATAAAATAAATTATTTTGCTACATAGGGAATAACGTGTTCGATTAAATAAGTTTTGGAGACTGAACAACTCTTGTATTGGTTTTTAGCAAATAAAAATTGTTTAAGGGTGACAAGAACACTGTTTTTATTTTTTTTATTTTATAGGATGTACTTCAAGCTAGCTGACACGACATTCTTACTAAAAACAATTATTTAAAATTCTATTTACAAACAGGTTAGTTTCCAAACTAATCCTCAAATTCTTGCACACCCATTTCTTTAAACATCTCTTTACCAACCGCTGGTTTCATGCTTCACACCTGAAGTACTAGACATGTAGGCCATCTTGTACTAGCAAAGAACAATCTCTTTTATTTTATACATCTCCTTCCAAACAACATTTAAACCTCACTTTCTCTATTTTTGAACTTTTTGTTCACTGGTTATGAAAAGGAAAGAACAAGCAGGCCCACACATAATTCAAAAATCAAAATGGACCCCAACTCAGAAGTCAGCAAAACCCTATTAAACCCTTTTTAAACTATTGGAATTGGACCCTTGAATCTGGATCTTACACAACTCCATTATATATTTATATTTAATTATTCATTTCATACGTGGCGGTGGCATTCGCCGTTTGCATACATCAATTTCATTCCTCTCTATTGGAACAGTATATTGTGAAACTTGTAATATGTTCATGAGATCTAGTGAAGATATTTCACACATGCTATTGAGGATTAAAAATCGAGCTATTTGGACCACCTTAGCGCTTCTGGATTAGACCTAAGACATTCTTCATTTTCTCTTCCAATAACTTGCCTTCTAAACTTGGATAAAGTAACTTGCACATTTATGAATATCTTATTCTTCTCATTCTAATTTTTTTATATGATTAGTCCTCTTGACTTTTGTTCTACCCTATTTCTGCTACATATTCAAATATTGTTAATAACAAAATGACGAGCCATTTATCTCGAAAAATCAGACTAATCATATCAATGTCTCCTTTGAAATAGTTGTATATTTACAAGTAATAATATTGTTAATGATTTATGGTATATGGATGCTGGTTTTTCCTTTTCAAAATAGAGAAATTTGTGAAATAATTAGAGGTGTTTTACTATGATATAGAGTTATATAAAAAAAGGAATAGTTTAATTTTTCAGAGGGGAATTACAAAAGTTTATGAATATTAGGCAGTTCTACAATTTCTCTAGCTAAGCATTGGTGTCAGCTGAAGGCTGATGATTTTCAAAAATTTATGATTTTGCCTCAAGATATTACATATTTACCAGTGTAGATGTTAGGGAGAGACTTATGTCTTAATTCCAGCCAAGGAAGGGAACTAGTTTGGAGTAGTATCTAACATTAGTACATTAGTTTATAAGGATATTGATATATTTTAGCTTTTTGTTAGTATTTCAGGATATTAATTGGATTAGCATTTCTGTTCAGATCTATCCAATTCCAAAGCTTATTTCAAGAGGATTATTAGGAGAAATTGCCGTAAGGACAAGGCAGGAGAGTTGCCATTTGGAGGAACAAGTATCAAATGATTTGAATTACTTTGTTAATATTTGTGTATGCGTGATTTTTGGAGTATGATACTGTTAACTGCCATTTGTGGTAATTTTTGTTGTGCTATGTTGGATGCTAAAATTTAGTTGTTAGAGGACTTAGTTTTAGTGATAATCCCTGCCCGGTATTGGAGTGTGGTACCCAATTAAGTACTCGTTTCTTAAATGAAATTGTAGCATATCCACTATTTTTCAGAAGAAAAAAAAAATCTCCTTTAAGATTCAACCAAGAAGCTGTATAAACTCTATGCGAGCAAAAAGATCTAGTTATTGTTTGTTTTTTTCTGGTTCCGCATTATTCACAATAATTTAACCCCATATAAAAACAATACACATCAAGAAATGCCCCCCATAAACAGTTAAGCACTATTGAATGCTGTTTTTTTTTTCAATGGGAGCAACTTTAATTTGATCCTTTATAAAGAATATTATCAAACAAAAGTCTATAGTCCATACACAACCAGGACATTTCATATTACTGTATGACACATCATCTCACATTTTGTCTAATTAAGGGTACAACTTTGGAGTCCCTGAAAAATTCTTCCAGACAAGGACGCAAGCCGGCCAGACCATTGGGGCCCACTATGCAGAACCCAAATCGAAATGGGCCCCAGATATGTCGGTTATCCGGTGGTCAGAGCTATTTCAAAGACACAAGTGGGCCCATAGATGGGCCCGTGTAAAAATGCACTTGAACTTGATGCTCCTCACCTCACCTACGCTCACTGCTGCAGCTGCTGCTCTATGATATCTAGCTGTTTGACCTACATGCCAAATATAGGTCACCACCAATTGTTGGGCTTTGCAAATTGCAAATGTTCTCAGTCTTCACTTCAGTCTTCGTTTCTTTGAGAGCAACCCGCCGCGTATTTTTGTACAGTATTTGCATGCATGGTTAGGGCTGTCAACGCATCCCGTTTCACCGTTTTGCCGTTCCGTTTCGTGACAAACGAAACGAAACAGTTAAAAAATTTCGTTGCGTTTCGTTAACGAAACAGTTAACGGTACTCTATTCTATTCCGTTTGTGGAACGAAACGGATAACGAAAGTTATCAATTCCGTTTTGTCATTTTCGTTCGTTTCGTAAATAATTCTACACGGCTGCTATATATGAATTGCAGCCGCGAATTTTGATTACAACTAGCTAGGGTTATAGTCTTATAGACATAATCGATGCGCGGCGCCGAATATCGATCGTATCGTATCTCTCTCTCTCTCTCTCTCTCGTCTTGTCCGTCTGCGCGGCGCTCTCATTTCTTTCGCTCCTCTCCTCTCTGGGAGAAAACCCTAACCCTAAATCTCTTACCGCTGTCTCGCTCAGCCGATCTGGCGATTTCCTCTCTGATCTCTATCGCCTCTCCATCGTCACACTTTTTTACCACTCTCTCTTGTCTCGCTCACTCGTAACTTGTTAGTGGGTTTTTAAGTAAGAAGTGCTAGATGATGATCCATCGTGGCCGTAAATCTTGTCCATGGTGTGCGCGTGCGCTGTCGTCGCCGATCCGTCCCTCGTTTCCGCACGGCGCCAAGGGCTAAGAGAAAGGTGAAATATCACTAACCGAGAGACAGGTGACAGTGGTAGTTGATGCAGGCCTCGTCATCGCCTGCAAGTAGGCACCAGGTGATGAAATCTTTGTTTATATATTATTTTGTTCAAGTTCTGAGATTTATCTTACTGTCTTGCTCTTACTGACCGTTCTTATTGTTCTTACTGTCTTGCTCTTACTATAAGAGAGAGAGAAGGAAAAGAACTAAGAGAGAAGGCGAAAAAAACTAAGAGGTTGGTCTTACTGTCTTGCTCTTCTTGTCGTTTTTCTTTCTCGTTTCTTATCGTTTTACTTTTTGTCTTTTGTCTTTATCGTTTGTTTTGATCTTACTTGTCTTTGCTTCTTACTGTCTTCTTCGTCTTGTTTCTTATCGTCTTACTTGTTTTGCTTTCTTACTCGTCTTGCTTTCTTACTATCTTGTCTTGCTTTCTTCGTCTTTTACTGTTTTCTTCTCGTTCTTGTTTTATCGTTTTTACTGTCTTGCTTTATCGTTTTACTGTTTTGTTTTTACTGCTTTTCTTATCTGTTTTGTCTTCTTGTTTCTTATCGTTTTTCTTGTCTTTTCTTACTGTTTTACTGTTTTACTGTTTTGCTCTTATCGTCTTGCGTGATTTGAGAGGAATATTGTCGTTTTTCTTCTTACCGCCTTTATCGTTTTGCTCTTACCGTCCTTATTGTGTGAATATGGTATCGTTGATCGAATCCGAGCCTCGATATTTCCTCCGATGAGTATGTCTCCTCACTCTAATCGTGTTACCGTCTTACCGTCTTGCTTGTTGGCTTTTTGTTGGCTTATTGGCATGTTGCTTGCCGGCTTGTTAGTTGTTGCCTTAATAGTTTGTCGGGTTTGTTGCCTTTGCTCCCTAGATCTCAAGCAAATTCAATGATGTTAGAGACTTTAATTATTTACATACTTAGTCATTGGTCGAGATTGGTATATGTTAATATGGTCGAGATTGGTATATGTTAATATGGTCGAGATTGGTATATTGCGAGAAACCCGCTTTGAGATCCGAGTTGAGACCAAGAGTATTATCTTATAAATTAGAATGCTAATATGGTTGAGATTGGTATTTTGTTGTAATTTAGCATGGGTCCAGTGGTCAATCTTGAAACCCCAGATGACATCAAAGCTCCAATTGAAACTCAAAACCCTAATGCCCCCGAAGAACCCACAAAAAAGAGGAAATATCGCCAAACATATTCTCGATGTTTGGAAACATTTCAAAAGAGGAGAAATGGGAGATGATGGTAGTTATGAGGCAAAGATGTAATTATTGTGGGAAATGTTATAAACAAGGAAATCAAAGGAGCACTAGTTCTTTGAAACATCACATTATGAAAGGTTGTAAGAAAATTCCATGGGCAAAGAGACATAATAAAGTCGATGCCTCGCGAAAATGTCATAGTCGGCAATACAATAGTGAAATTCAAATTATAATTTCAACTTATTAATTCAAATTATAACATATGAAGCCCCATTTAACATTGATATTTTATTTGAACTTGTTATTAGGTGGGTCAAATCCTCATTGCTTGGGTGTTTGATCCTCGAAAAGCAGTAAAACTTTGCAAAGATGATAATAGCACATGAGTATCCCTTTAATTGTGCAAGTCATCATTTTTTCAAAGTATTTGTAAGTGATCTTCACCTTGTTTTAAGATGTTATCAAGAAACACAGCTAGACTTGATCGCATCAATATTTATGAAGAGGAAAGGGCTAATTTGTATGAGTTATTTGGCAAGTTAGATTGTAGATTTAGTTTTACAAGTGATCTATGGACTAATAAGGGTAAGGATAGAGGTTTCATGGCCCTTACATGCCACTATATTGATGACAAATTGGAACTTGAGAAAAGAATTATCAACTTCACACTATTACCATCTCCACACACTCGGTTTGAACATAGCTCAAGCCATTCATGATAAGTTGGTATTGTGGAATTTGGATAAAAAGTCTTTTGTCTTGTACTTGATAACTCATCCGCCAATGATGCTTCCATTAAAGCATTACTCAATACACCTCTAAAAATGAACTCCCACCAATGGTTGCATCTTTCATCAAAGGTGTGGTTGTCATATATTGAATTTAATTGTTCAAGATGGGCTGAATGTATTATGTGAGGAGATAAATAATATTCGTGAAACGATGAAGTACATTCGTCATTCACAGCCAAGGATGGAGAAATTTAGCTTTGTCGTTGCATTTAATTTGTAATTTAATTTAATTATTTATTTTATTTTAATTTAATTTCAATTTAATTATTTATTTTATTTTGTTTCACTCACTGCACATCTGTTTATTTTTGTTTATTTCAGGTTAATGCTTCAAGCAAAAAACCTGCTTGGGATGTCCAAACACGTTGGAATTCCACATACTTAATGCCGACTTAGCCTTGCAAATTTCAAAGAGGCAATTAATCGATATGCTCAACTAGATAAGAGGTACACTTTCAATCCATCCGAACAAGAATGGGAGAGAATCAATGAACTTGTAGTGTATTTGAAAGTGTTCTATGATGCTACATCGAAGTTGAGTGGTACCAAGTATCCAACATTGAATTTATTCTTCCCTGAGTTCTGTGAAGTTTATTTGAGTATTAAGAAAATGTGTTCTAGTCCATATCCCTTTATTGTCAATATGGGTACAGAAATGTTTGCTAAGTGGGAATACTCTATTGGCAATTGCTTGTGTTCTTGATCCTAGATGCAAGTTAGCTGTTGTTGAATACTATATTGAAAAGATATATGCTGATGAATGTCCTTGGTTTGTTGCCAATTTGAAAACTTACATGAATGAGTTGTTTAAAGAGTATGCAGAAGCACACTCAAGGTTGTTGCAGAACCAACCCGGCAGCTCAGGGCAACACTTGAGGTATAATTACCACATCTGTTTGTTTAATACTTGGCACATTTGTTTGTTTAATAGTAAGGGATCTAGTGCCAAAGAGATTGTCGTGATACAAGGGTCGGTTTGAAAGATTTCATACGTGTTAAGAAAATATCTGAACCCATAAAGTCAGAGATAGATGATTATCTGGCTGATGCACTTGATGAGGCTAGTTTGGATGATGATTTTGATATTCTGGCATGGTGGAAACTAAAGGGAATAAAATATCCTGTTCTTGCTCGATTAACCCGGGATATACTAGCTGTCCCAATTTCCACAGTGGCATCTGAATCTACATTCAGTACCAGTGGTAGGATACTAAACCCAGTTAGGAACTCTCTAAGTAATGAAAGTATTGAGGCTCTTGTATGTGGTCAGGATTGGTTGCGCGTGTCGGTTATTGGTATGTGCTGTCTGTTATATGTTATCTGATATACTGTTGTCTATTATATATACTGTTGTCTATTATTTGTTATCTGCTAATTATCTTGCTTGTTGTCTGTTATCTGTTGTGGCAGAAAATGGTTTGGAATTTGGTGATAAATTATGGCCTAGTGATGATGAGGTGGCACCCAATGATGGTGTATATGGCAGTGGAATATGAACCTGTATCTGTATCAGTATCGATGTCAGTTGTAACTCTTTCTATACTTTGTTGGCTGTTGCCTGTTGGCCTGTTTGTTTGTTGCCTTGCTGGCTTGTTTGTTTGTTGCATTGTTGGCTTGTTGCCTTGTAGTATTAGTTTTGTAGTTGTAGCCTGGAGTTTGTGTACTCTTTGGCTCCTCGGATCTCAAGCTGTGATTTTCAATGATGCTAGAGACTAGTTGGTTGAGATTGGTATTTAGCCATTGGTTGAGATTGGTATTTAGCCATTGGTCGAGATTGGTAAATTGCTGAGAAATGAGCTCGAGATCCGGGTTGAGCTTGGTATTTTGATGTAATATTTGGTTTGATGTAATATCTGGTTTGCTGGTTTGTTGTAGTTTTTGTAATATTTGATTTGAGATTGGTATTTAGCCATTGGTCGAGATTGGTAAATTGCTTTGAGAAATGAGCTCGAGATCCGGTTGAACTTGGTATTTTGATGTAATATTTGGTTTGATATAATATCTCGGTTTCTTTGGTTTGTTGTAGTTTTTGTAATATTTGGTTTGATGTAATATCCGGGTTTCTTTGGTTTGTTGTATTTTTTGTAATATTTAGTTTCTTTGGTTTGTTGCATTCGGGTAAAGAGTTTGTGGTAAAATCATTCTTAACGCAATATTTTTTAACCGTTTATTTCGTTCAACTCGTTTCATAAAACGAAACGATCAGCGCAAAAAATTTTCCTTTCGTTAATTTCAAATAACGGTTAACGCAAAAAAAATGTTAACCGTTTATTAAACGCAACAGTTAACGCAAATTAAATTTGCGTGACTGTTTTGCACGTTAGACACCCATATGCATGGTTCTTCTCCGCGTTTCTTGAAAAGAATGATATCCTTGCTCACCTTGTTCTCTCAAAATTTAACTGTAGCTTTCATCATCACTAGGGTTCAATTCTTACTAGCCGTAAAAGAATACCAAACAAGTGTGAAAGGTTGCATAGCAACATGGTTGACTATTCAACAACTAGATGTCATAGGTGGAGGTGGAGGTCCCGTTATATATACTATATACATATATATCGGCTGTTATATGTTTCATTGAAACTTCCAGTGAAAGGGATCTTGCTTCCATAAAAGACTTGATGGAAATTTTAACTTATGTCTGAGTCATTTTTTTCCCACGTACTTGCTGATGAAATTTTTAAAACTTACGTGTCAGTTTCATGCTATTAATTATTTGTGATGTTATTTCTGCAATGGAAACCACAATAGCATATAGTACTATTTTTCATAGCATGTTTCTGATAGTTTAGTTTGAAGTTAATAACACAGATGATCTAGAATTTTAGTAGAAATAGATGCATGAAAATTTTACTGTATTAGCATATCCTATTGAATTAATGACGACAAAATTTTAAATTGAACAGACTGATTTTTAAGACTCGTTTTTAAATTGTTACAAATTTCTCTCCTATGTCTATACATGCATTCCAAAATAAAAAACTACTTAATTTTGTAGAGTTGATTTAATTTTAATCCAATTGCTTTTGTACCGATTGAACTTTTTTTATTTTATATTAGGTTTTAAATTATTGTTTTTATGAAATAAAAAAAAACTAGCATTTCTCTACAATATGATAGCTTGATCAAATTGTATAAATCCGAACAAGGCTCTGTAAATACTAGGGTTTCACCCCCAAAAAGCAAGTTATTGAATAAATAGTTAGAAATATAAAATTTCAATATATTTTTAATTAAAATTCTATAATAGGCAAAATTTGAACACAAATTCTTTGAAAATGTTGAAGATGTATACTAATAGTAACAACAACAACAACAACAACAATAACAATAGTAATAGTAAATAATATAAAATAGTGAAATAAATGATAATTTGTACTGAATAACATAAAAAAGTTGAACATTTTAAGTATTAAATTATATTAGATATGTTACACTCAATCAATTTAAATAAGGAGAGAGAATAAATATACATTAGTTATTGGATTAAGGTAGATGAAGAAATTTGAGCAAAAATCAATAGTAGAGAATATTGATATATGATATAGTTAGAAGACTTAAAAAAGTTAACCACCTCTTTTAAGTAATTTATGAGTTTTTGTGTCATGGAGTCCGGCAAAAGCAAAATAGTATCATAGGATCCATGACGATAAAATCTCATGCTTTCACCAAACAGACTCTAAAGTAGGAGGAAAAAAAACCCAAATAATAGTTTCCCAGTGGGCCAGTTATCACTTATACTCTTTGATTCTATCAATTTGGGCCTCATGCGCAATCATGACTTTTCCTAATAAGAGGCCAGAGGAGCTGATATAGTGTTATAGAATTCAATTTTCTGGCCCATTTAACCATTGAATTTTATAAGTGCATTTCGTTCAAAAAAAACAGAGAGGCATCAGGCATGCAATGCTCGTTTTGCATTTCCGATAACTGCCTCAACAGAGATAGAAAGATAAAGCCAGAGCGATTAGAGATTGATCTTCTGCTTTGGAAGCATCAGTACGTAAGTTTCTTATCATCTTTTTTATTTTATTTTTATTTATTTTTACTATGCTATCAATGAACCGAATGTTCATTGGATTGCTTAAAAGATATTTGCATAAACAAAGACATGGAACCAAATTGTCAGTGACTAAATATAGTTTTAACTGTTGAGTACTACAATTTACTGTCGGGTTGACATTTGCCAACTATAATGACCTTGAAGATTTTCCTGGGGAGAACCATGTATTAGATGAACTATAATGGCCAGTGGTACCAGCTTATGGCCAGACCACAAGGACAAAAACTATTTAGAACCAACATTTTTTCCCCTTCAAAAAGACATAAGATTTTAAGGATAGTTTGAAAACAGATTATTTAATTTTAACAAGCTAACAAGCAAGGTAAACTACCACAAGGACCTTTTAAAGCTGTAACAGTTCCTTAATTCCATCCTGCCTGCTGTCTAACCATCTTTAAGAAACACAAAAGAAAAACAAAAAGAAGGATAATCAATTACAACACTAGCACTAGCCCTAAACCTCAAAACTGGTAACCTTCACTAGGAAATCAATTACCGGGCATGCCTTGCTGGTGTGGCCTTTGCAAAGGGCATGCCTTGCTGGTGTGTTCCCAACCCATGACTCCCTGATGAATCAGACCCACTACTCACCAGCATGCTGTTCCCATTACCTTTCATCGGCAAAATCGTTCCCTGTACTTTCTTAGGTGTTGCATTTCCCTTCACCCTGACAGTACTTACACCACCATTGGCAGCATGGTGCTCGTTTCCATCTTCAATAGATGGAATTGAACCATCCCAACTGGCATCCTCAGTGGTGGTGGTGGTGGTGGTTAGAGTGGTGGCAGCAGACCGGGAACTTCCATAGGAGGTCACAGCACTGGAGTTGTCGACTCTGTTGCTGCCACTAGACACAGAGGCAGAGGCAGAAGCACGAGATTGCTCATGGAAAAGAACTTGAACAACGAGGCGGAGAGGAAGCCGGTCATTTTGAACAGCATGTGCACATGCATCAGCAGAGAGCCTCCTGTAGTTGAGCAGTGAGCAAAGCTTCTTTTTCTCACCTTTACTTATGTTTGGGTGCTCCTGTTTGAATTTCAAATTGTTAGCAATTATTTATAGTAAACAGCTGCAGCCAAAAGTTGTGTTTCTTATTCAATTTCAGATTTGATTGGTTGTGCTTAACATATCATACACCTTTATTTTATAAAATAGTTTGTTACTTATTTATACAATAATCTGACATATGGTTGGTAATATACTGGTATTTTGTGAAATATACTCAGACCTTCATCACAGAAAGAAACTATTATTGTAAGTTTGTAACAATCATTTAATTAAGAATATCAGTACCTTCAGATATGTATCAACAGCACGGTAGAACCCGTCATGCACCGGTCTTGATTTGCTTGGAATCATCTCAGCCAGATCTAGAAACTTTGAGAGAGGCATATTTGGATCTTTTGCCACTTCAGCAAGATATCCATCAATCAACTTTATCACTGCGCCTTTTGCATTGCAGAAAATCACGCTTGACCTCTCCATTTCCTTGCCACCACCATTGTCAGTATCTTGCATCAAGAATTCTTCTACTATGTTAAGAACCGCATCTATGTCATATATGGTTCTCTCTCCTTCTGTGGTAGGAATTAGGAGATCATTTACTGAAGCCTCTTCCAACTGCTTGCCAACTCTCTTCACCAGTTCATTTTTGCATGCTTTTCCACAACTTAACATGCATGCAGCTCTTAGAAGCTTTAGAAGGAAGCTACAAGAAACTGAACCTTTTTCACTTGGCAACAACCATGTAACAGTTTCTACAAGAGATTTTACTTTTGCATCTCCTTGTATAACTGATACCTTGCTCAAACCAGGGACTCGCTTGTATGTGTAGGTCTTTACCGCCTCACCTATCACTTGGTACGAAACCCTTCCCTTGGTTTTAATTGTATCAATTATCTGTTTTAACTGATCCAACTCAATTTCAGACAGATCTTCAACCCACCAATCTTTTGGTACCACAGCTGGAGCTAGCTTCTTTCGGTTGTACGTGTATGACCACTCAACCTTTGACACATCAACAGAGGCCTTACTTGCAATACACTCCATGCAGTGAGCCACAAGTTTCAAATCTTCGCACCATGATTTGAGGGTTTTCATGGTCTGAAGGGCAATAATAGAATCTTTCCAGCTGCGAAAAATACTGGTAGATAGAAAAAGATCAATTTTGTAGACCAGGTTACCATTTACAATAGATTCATGCATTTCAAGGTATTCAGCCGCACAGATAGTAGAGATCACATTATGAGGGTTGAGAGTCACAATCATGCCATAACAGAACTTTGCACAAATCTCAAAAGAGGTGGCCCCTCCAGGAACATCATTGAGATGGATGTCATTGGCCGAGTTCGTGGCGGATGCAAGGAGGTTTTGGATTCGCCCACTTTTTGAGAGTAGTGGAAACTGCATTAAGAGGCATTGAATTGTGTGAGAGCACGACTAGCAATAATAGATGCCCACATCTTATTGGCTTAGTATGGCATTTGTGACTACATAGAAGGGGAAAAAATTCAACAACAGATTGATGGGTGTTGTTTGGCAAAAGAATAGAAAAATTCAATAAATGATAGTACTTATGGGTACAAGATTTGACAGTAACAAAGACAATTACCAGTCTCAAATTTTTTGAGAGAGAAAAGAGTACCTTGTGTAGATGAAACTTGACATCTCCTACATGAATTGTGATGTCAGTAGCCAACTCAGTCCCCACTATCCTGCAATTGGTTGAAAATAAACTGCACTATCATCTTTTGGCTTTGAAAGTTCAGTAGCCCCACAATCTATCCAAAAAATAATTTCAGAATTTTGAGTGAAATTAATTGCAACAGAACTGAGGAATATAGATCAACCAAAGTCGTGTTAGTTTTATCACAGATTCTGTAGCAATCCAGGTATTGTAATACACTGGCAAACACCAAAGATCCGAACACGAGTGAACATCAGTTTCTCATGTACAAATCCGTGACAGTAAGACCCAGATAGTAAAGAAATCCCAAGTACAAAAAGAAAAAGAAAAAGAAAACAAATGCTCTAATATTTGAACCATATCACATCATGATGAAATGATACTAAAAAAGGTAAAAATAAATCAAATCACCTAACATCACTCCCATCTGTCTGAAACGAGTCAGGTTTTGATCCAAGCTTCATAAACTTCATTTTGGACCTTTAAAAGCTCCCAATTTCAAATTGCAACTCTTACAAACCCAGTGTTTCTTGATATACAGAAGTACAACAGCCAACAGAGCAGATTGACAACTATTAACCAAGGTTTCTGTCAATGAGAAAATTAGCAACTTATATTAGGTCCTTAATTTATGTCTCCTCCTGCTTAGACAAAAGGACAGTATAAAATAACACCCTTCTCCTCGTTGTTTCATCCACTGGTACAACGCCCTATGGACTCACAAAGCACTGAACTGACATTATATGACGCCCTCCTCCTCGATTTATTTTATTATTTGTTTTATTCTTCCTTCTGGCAAAGCTTCACAGGACATGTTAAGATATAGCGCAAGTTGTTGCAGTGAAATAACTATCCCTGAAATTACATAAGTGAAGGAATTAATGAATGCTAGAGATATACGCATTAGAGAGAGATAATAGTAATTTCCAGTTTACTCAGAGAGTCTGGATTCTGCAGAAAGCATAAAAAAATGCATTGAGAGAATATGGAAAAACTAACAAATGTGAGGTATGCTGAGAGAAACATTAATTATATAATCAATACTAGAGACAATTTACAACAGAGGAAACATGTGATTCTGTTACATATTGTAGTGTCCTATGAGAACATAAGTTGAAAAGAAGTACCAACTTGGAGAAATCAAAAGAAATGGAGATATCAAGAACTTTTGCTTTACTTATTAAGTGTACAGAAATTAAAAAAAAAAGGCATTCTATGAACTGTTATTTTAAGATTACCTCTGGCATCATATAAAAATTAGGGTAGACAGAAGAGCTTACTAATGGAGTGTACAATGAGAACACCAGTATGAAAGAACTCAGCTGTTGGAGAAAAACTACAAAAGTAAATGGGGGAAATATGAAGAAAATATTCCTTTAATTGTTTCCGACTAACAAATTGCATTCTCTGACTTGCTATTGAATTACTGATATACCACTAATGTATGCATAAGTGATTAGATGAGGAAAGAAAAAAGACAACAGAAGTGATAATGACGCTAATAATAGATTGGCCCAATACGGAGGACCTACCACACACATTAGGAAATGCATTACAAATTCATATAAACGAAAAATGAAGTAAAAGAGCAATGACAAGCTTACTTGATTTGTGGTAACTAAACTATATATGAATGCCAAGCGAAGAGATTCCAGATTCTTTTGAGAGTGTCTGTATGTGTTTTTGAGGGAGAGAGAAAGCAAGAAGGAAGAAAATAAAGTGATATGAATTGTGAAGTAAATTAAAACAAAAGAAAGAGAAAAATAAAGAAGAAACACAGTTTTTATTAATAATAATTATTATTAAATTAATATTATTAAAAATAAGAGTGAGAACTGTAAATTTTCAAATATACGAATGGCGGCGCACACATTGCGCCGGTGGCGCGGACGAAACGCGTCACGCGGGCGCGTTTCATTATTTTTATGAAACGCGCCACTGGCGGTGGTGCGTTTCGTCCAAACCCCGCGCAAGTGAGATGGAGAGGCGCTGCACGTTTTGTATATATAAGAAGCAAACGCGCCACTGTCAGTGGCGCGTTTCGTAAAAATAATGAAACACGCCACTGTCAGTGGCGCGTTTCGTAAAAATAATGAAACGCGCCACTGACAGTGACGCGCTGCCATTCATATATTTAAAATTTTACATTTCTCACTCTTATTTTTAATAATATTAATTTAATAAAACTTATTATTACTGAAAGAAACACAATAGACATGTCAGATGTCCTATAATAAGCCACTACATAGCAACAGTAGAGGCCCATCATAGCAACAGTAGAGGCCCATCATGCCACCTCACATGCCCAACATCTTTCCTCTTTCTCTTCCCTTTCTTTTTTCTTTTCTTTTTGGTGAATCTCCCATTCTCTATTTTCTCCGTATATGTTGCCGTCGTTCAATTGTCAGTCTCAACCAAAACACACTCAAAGGGGAAAAAAAAAAGAGAGAGGTGGGAAGCATGTAGAGTTTACCTCTGTCACTGGGAAGAATCCAAACTTAATACTCTACTCATCAAAGGTACCACCTCTCTCTTTATCTTAAACGGAGCAGGATTCTCCAGTATAAGAGTGCTCTGCTTTTCTTCTTCCTTTCTCTCCTTTTTTTATTTAGAATTTGTTTGACACACTATGAAATAGCAAAAAGTAGGAATAAAATTACTATTCCGATAAAATAATTTATCAAATAAATTTTAGACTAAATAGAAGAGTGCGGAATAGTGTTAATTTGGTATACCAATTTATAGGTGGAATACCGGATTAGCTCTCGTCGGAATAGCGATTATTATTTGATTATATTATATTATATTATATTATTATGATTATGATTTAGTATTATTATATTATTATATTATATTTATAATTATAATTTATTATTATATTAATATTATGATTATTATTATTTATTATTATTATTATCATTATATTATTATTATTAAATTATTATTATCATTATTGTTATTATATTATCGTTACCATTAGTATTATTATATTATTTATTATTATTATAAATATAATTTTAATATTATATTATGAATATAAATATAATTATTTTATTATTATATTATTATGATCAAGATTATTTATTATTATATTATTATATTATGATGATTATGATTATGATTATTATACTTATTATTATTTTATTATGTTGTATTATATCATTATATGTTGATTATAGTTATGATTAATTTATTATTATATTATTATAATTATAATTATTTATAATTATTTTTATGATTATGATTATATTTTTATAATTATATTATTATGATTATGATTAAGGTTATATTATTATGATTATGACTAAAATTATTATTATTATCATGATTATGATTATGATTATTATATTATGATTATATTATTAAAATTATGATTACTTATTATTATTATATTATTATAATTATGATTGTAATTATAATTTTTTATTATTATATTACTATATTATGATTATGTTTATATTTTTGTTATATTATTATTATAATATTATTATTTATTATAATTATTTTTATTACTTTATTATTATTTTATTATGTTGTATTATATTATTATATGTTGATTATAGTTATGATTAATTTATTATTATATTATTATAATTATTTGTAATTATTTTTATGACTATGATTATATTTTTATTATTATATTATTATGATTATGACTATAATTATTATTATCATGATTATGATTATTATATTATGATTATATTATTAAAATTATGATTACTTATTATTATTATATTATTATAATTATGATTGTAATTATAAAATTTTATTATTATATTACTATATTATGATTATATTTATATTTTTATTATATTACTATTATAATATTATTATTTATTATGATTATTTTTTATTACTTTATTATTATTATGATCTTACTATTATGATTATTATTTTACTATTATTATTATCATCATCATCATTATTAGTATCATAATTATTCGTATTTTAATTATTCTGAGTAACAACTGTCAAACGATATTTTCGCTCTTCCGAATAGTCAAGAATACCACTCTTCTACCACTCTTCTAAAAAAACATTATTCTATCATTTTTCCAAAATTACCACTCTTCTAAAGCTATTTCTTGATTTGCCAAATGGACCCTTAGGGAATATGTCCCAACGCCTCCGGAACTATTAAGTTTTGATAAATTGACTTCCAAATTTTTAATTTGAACAAATAGCTCTAAAACTACTCAATTAGTGATAAATACCCTCCTGACAATAAATTAACTAGTTAATACTCCATTATGAGATAAAATGACTAATTTGTTCTTGTGTGTTTATAGAATAATATTTCATACATAATATTTCAAACATTTATACTTTGTGAATTTTTAATTTGCAAAAAAAAATCCTTAAATATAGACACTTAACTAAATATTTTTAGTACAAAATATATTTGCTACTACACTTTTATTTCGATTTTTTCATTTTATCTTTACAAAAAAATATATATTTAAGTAAATAATTATAATCGTTAAACTATTTTTAGAGAGTTAAGGATTAATTTATGCAAATAATTATAATTAAGTGTCACATATTTGTTAGAGAGTTAAGGATTTTTTTTTAAATTAAAAGTTCACAAAATATAAAATTTTGAAATATTATTCTATAAACATGCAAAGGTAAAATAGTCATTTTTCACCTCATAATGAAGCATTAAGTAGTTATTTTATTGCGAAGATGGTATTTATCACTAATTAAGTAGTTTGAGAGGTTATTTATTCAAATTAAAAATTCAGGAGTTAACTTGTCAAAACCCAATAATCGGTGTTGGAACATATTCCTTTTATTAATTACCATCACAATTTTTAATTAGACATTAGTTAGTGGTATTTACTATCTCACTCGCTTTTTCTTTCTAGGGTTCGGAGAGTTTCGGGTAAAGAGAAATGTTTTTTTAGCAACAAAGAGAACTTTCTCTTTGTCTGCTCTGCTCAATTGTGAGATTAAGAGGTAAAGTTACTTTAAAGGCCTGTTATTCCTGGAATATTCCCAAAAGAACCCCTTTACCAATGTTGCCTTGAGAAGAACAAATAAATTAAATACGAGATAAACCAAACAATGGGTTTCTATTCTTCTCTTTCTTGTAGAAAGACAAATTCTACGTCAAAAATCCTCATTGGATTAAGAGAGGAAGGTACTCTCTTATTTGAAGGAACAAAATAAATTGGTATTTACTCTCCTAACAAAAATAAAAATTATGACAAGTTTTGGATACAAAATGAAATTTATGAGCTAAGACTCTCTCAAAAAATAAAAATTATTACAAATGTCAAATTATGAAATATCAACTGTTCATAGAATATTCTATATATGTCCGATCCACTTGGGACCTGATTTTTTTCCTGTTTAACAAAAGCCAAATCTTGATTTATTGACGGATCTTACAACTTCTAACTTAAAAAAAATAAAAAAAAAACAGTAGAAATCATATTTCCAATTTGTATGAAGAGAAACCAAGGTCACATTCAACTGGTCTGTCAAATTGTTATTAGATCGTTTTCACTCAAAAAAAAATGATGTATATCTTTTCGAAACCAAAAAATCAGAAACAAATATATTTTATAGGGGCTTTCTAAAATTCTGTTCATGGGTAAAAGTTAAAACCCCGAAAGGGCGACATTTTAAGATTAAATTAGCAGCAGGCGCACCCTCCTCAATCTCAAGACTATCATTCATTTTTTACGCTCAATTGCATTGTTAGAGCATCCAAGTCCTTAGTAATTGTGAATTAGAATTTATAATTTGACAAGTTATTTTAATTAGACAACAATTTTTGAATAAAGAATGAAGAAATTATTGAAATTTTGAAAGTTGTCCAATTTTAAAAATTGATTAGACAATAACTCTACGTTGCCGACATATTTTGTCAAAGTGATTGTTAAATTTTAGAAGTTGTCTAATTTCACGTACTCTTTACATCGTTAAAACTAAAATGATAATTGCCAAATACAATTTGATAATCAATTTGACATAGCGACGCGAATGCTCTTATTTTCATGTTATTTTTTTCTAAATTAGACTTATTATGTTTTATTTAAGAGGGAGTGATAACAACATTTCTCAACTATACTCTATCTTACTCCATATATGTTTGTATTTTTTTAGCCAAAATATTTATATTTTATGTTATCCATATTAAAAGTTAATTCTCCGAGTCTCTTTTTTTTTACTCTTGGAACAAAGCTTTTGACTTAGAAATTTTCTATATTATTTAGAAAAGACAAAGGTGATAAACATTTTCTATGCTAGAAAAAAAATTATAAGAAAATATGAGGATCAATAAATTTGGATAGCCGAACGCGAAGTGCAAGAATAACCACTTTTTAATATGGTTAAATTTTCATATTGAATGATTTCAATTTGAACATTAGATTAAAAACATGTAGTCATTTGCTCAAAAAATAATACTTTTTATCTCGTGACATGATTCTGAAAAATGCTATATTGTTTTCATTTTGGAATATAATTTTATATCAAGTATTATTGTCAAAACCTGATAATATTATGATCTCGCCTACTATATGGATCCATATTAGATTCATCTCCACTTCATTGTTACACAATGACACTTTTGTTTGTCACTTTGTCTAAACTACTTTTATTTGGATTTTGGACTAGTGATTTTTCCAATGATCATTATTTTTTGCAATTTAACGAAAGATATTTTCTCATATCTTTAAATTGTATAGATACTATTGGTATTACTCGAATTTATTTGTATAAATATAAAGACTGTTGTTAGTTTTTTTTAAGTAATATGGGGCCTCTTTTTAGAAAGAAAAAAAAGGTTGAAAAAAAAACGGACTCTTCTGCAAAAAAAAGGTCCTAAACGCACAACATTCAAAAACCTACAAATATCAGACAGCTTTAATTAATTGATCTAAATTAACAATTTAAGAGTTTCATCTTTTTGACTTTTGGGTCAATCAACAACAATAAATTGAACAGCAACTACCTAGTAAAGCTGCTTTTACATTGAGAACCAATTATAGCTTGACAAGTGGCTAGCAGTACTACGACCTAAAACTAAAAGAGACCTAATTAGAGTGAGTGAGTTCAATTGGGAGAGACTTAAAACAATCCATTCAAGTCAAGTGCCGTGTCAGAGGCTGACCTTCTTATCATAGCATTAGCATCCTCTTCTTTTAAGATCTACCTATGCTTCGGAAATATAAACTTCATCATACTTAGCGCACTACTCTTATCTCCTTCACAAAAAAAAATAGATGAAAGATAAATAAAAGAAATAAAAATAATGAAGTAATAAAATAATAAATAGCCTTAAGCCCGTAAGAATACTTTTTTTTTCCTTGCGGTCATGTCTATGAAAAATTGTCACGAGACAGGAATAGTTCAATCTTCAAAACCATTCTTTTAAAATTTGGGATTAATTCATGACAAATTAATTTGACAAGTATACCATTCGTAAAAAGTAGTTTATATGGGTAAAATGTAATTATAAGTTAACATTGTATACATAGAAATGATGAAACTTTTGTGCAAATATTAACTTTCATTGAATAACATGACATTTGCAAGACTAATGACATTAATTGAATATCAAATTATTTTAGAGTTTATGAAAATTAAAATACAACCAATTTAACCATAAGGAAAATTACGTGTCTGTAAAATTAATAGCATTTTCTTATTTTTGACATATTTGAGAAAGCATTGTTAATCCATTGTTTTAATTTAGCCGACTAAACTATTAAAATAACTGAAAATTTTATTTAGAAGTAATCTTGCTGCAGACCAAAAATAAATTATTTGAAAATGCTAGTTTTTCAATTACCATATTCAAAAGAAATCAAAAACCACAAAATACGATATTTTGTTATTTTATGAAAGCGGGCTAAAGTTTTTTGGTTATTAAGATTCATAATAAAGTAATAGTAATAGTAGTAGTAATAATGATAATAAAAATATCAATAATTATTATTATTAATATTATTATCAATAACACAAAAATATGTGATGAAGAATTTAAACCCTCAAATAAATATGTAAATAAGCATGATCGGTGTAGAATATGTAAGAAATCCGTAAAGATAATTATACTCGATCCACAGGGAAGAATATACAATATTTTTTCTACATGTCAATTTGATGTCAGTGCAAAAGACTACTCCAGTAATCTAGTGATGCAAAATCCATTAGCCCGACTTCTGGAAAATCATAGTCTTGAACTAAAAAATCAGTTTGATTTCAATTGATGAATGAAATTAAAACATTGATCATAAATTATTTGGTACGTTCATGCCTCTAAATTTATTAATTAGTCTAAAGTGTCTTTCAATCTCCAGCTGATTCTTCAAATAAAGCGAGATTAAAAGTCGATGATTCACTCAATCCTTTCTTGCACCAAGGAACTTGTATCACTTTTGTTTGTGATTTCAGGGACCCTCGTGTGATCTTTCAAGCACTGTACATGCACTATTTTTTAAGCGGATTCTAAATTGATTTCATTATATTCAACCACTGTTCACAGGGGGTGGCACTCAATCGCTCATCGCTTTCCATCAAAACATTTTGCCATAATTCATTGGCATGACGAGGAATTTCATAACTAAAAGCATCCATGATTAGTAATCTCGCATCGGACAGTCGAAATTACATCAATAAGCGCAATTACGCAAATAATAAATGGACGGTTCCAGGAGCTATGCAATTTTTTTAGGCAGGCAATACCTACTAAAATTTCAATTAACACATAATTTTTTTGATCGGAAAGATAAGGATCACGCCCTTAAATTTCATTACCATAATAGTTTAATTACATACTGCACTTCGGTGCAGGTTATATCATAAATACATTAAAATATGTAAGAGAGAATAAGCAAAAAAAAAAAAAAGCGGAATAGTGTAGACTAGAACCAATTTCTCATTTCTGTTATGATTTCTCGGAGCAGTTGTGTATCGTTTTTAATATCTTCTGAGAATATTTTAGCGCAATGTTGCCTCCAAATGACAAAAGTGGTTATCATAATTAACAGATGAAATTATTTGCATTGTTGTAAAATAGGAAATTTTGCCCTACTACTTACGTACTTCAAAAAAAAGTAGGCAATTTAATAGCGTTATTCTATAATCTAATTGCTTAAATCTTTAATTAAAATTATTTAACTGAATTCCTTCGATTAATAGTAGTGAGTATGGGTGCGTGAAGTGTCAACGGATTGGGTCGGTATTATCTTATTATTTTTTTCTGATCCAATGTGATTGAATTCAAGTAAACGTTGGTGATTAATTGCTGAATCAATTTATCCAGATCGGACTCATCACTTCCGATTCATTCATGTCGGGTTCGGATCTTAAAATATCAATCGAAATAATTAAATCACAACGGATTAAAAAAATGATAAAAGTAAGAAAAATGTCCGGAGATATCATAGTTGATGTCAAATATCATATTATTATTTAAATTAAACGAGTTATTATTCACAACAACTTAATTTATTCAACTTATTTCATGTAATATTATGTTTTTGAATCCAAATGTCATAATTTTAAATATATAATAACTCATTTAAGTTGAATAATAAAATGCTATATAAAATAAATTAAATTTATTTTATAACAGTTTGGTTTATCTCGTATTTAATTTATTTGTTCTTCTCAAGGCAACATTGGTAAAGGGGTTCTTTTGGGAATATTCCAGGAATAACAGGCCTTTAAAGTAACTTTACCTCTTAATCTCACAATTGAGCAGAGCAGACAAAGAGAAAGTTCTCTTTGTTGCTAAAAAAACATTTCTCTTTACCCGACACTCTCCGAACCCTAGAAAGAAAAAGCGAGTGAGATAGTAAATACCACTAACTAATGTCTAATTACAAATTGTGATGGTAATTAATAAAAGGAATATGTTCCAACACCGATTATTGGGTTTTGACAAGTTAACTCCTGAATTTTTAATTTGAATAAATAACCTCTCAAACTACTTAATTAGTGATAAATACCATCTTCGCAATAAAATAACTACTTAATGCTTCATTATGAGGTGAAAAATTACTATTTTACCTTTGCATGTTTATAGAATAATATTTCAAAATTTTATATTTTGTGAACTTTTAATTTAAAAAAAATCCTTAACTCTCTAACAAATATGTGACACTTAATTAAAATTATTTGCATAAATTAATCCTTAATCTAAAAATAGTTTAACGATTATAATTATTTACTTAAATATATATATATTTTGTAAAGATAAAATGAAAAAAATCGAAATAAAAGTGTAGTAGCAAATATATTTTGTACTAAAAATATTTAGTTAAGTGTCTATATTTAAGGATTTTTTTTTTTGCAAATTAAAAATTCACAAAGTATAAATGTTTGAAATATTATGTATGAAATATTACTCTATAAACACACAAGAACAAATTAGTCATTTTATCTCATAATGGAGTATTAACTAGTTAATTTATTGTCAGGAGGGTATTTATCACTAATTGAGTAGTTTTAGAGCTATTTGTTCAAATTAAAAATTTGGAAGTCAATTTATCAAAACCTAATAGTTCCGGAGGCGTTGGGACGGAACTAGATCTGCTGTCGCGCGGCACGGTGCGGCGCAGCACGTGGTCCGTTCGATCACTTTGAGATTCGTGCTAACTCGAATCTCGAAGTGATTGAACGGACTACGTGTTGCGCCGCACCGTGCCACGCGACAATGGATCCGGTCCGCGTTGGGACATATTCCCTAAGGGAGTGTTTGGCACTCAATGGAATAGCAAAAGTTGGAATATAATAGCTATTCCGATGAATTAATTTGCCAAACGAATTTTAGACTAAGTAGAAGAGTGCGAGAATAGTGTTAATCCCAGGTATACCAACTTATAGGTGGAATACGGATTAGCTTAGCTCGTCGAATAGCGATTATTGTTTGATTATATTATGATTATGATTAAGATTTAGTATTATTATATTATTATATTATATTTATGATTATAATTTATTATTATATTAATATTATGATTATTATTTATTATTATTATTATCATTATATTATTATTATTAAATTATTATTATCATTATTGTTATTATATTATCGTTACCATTAGTATTATTATATTAATAATTATTATTATATTATTATATGTTGATTATAATTATGATTAATTTATTATTATATTATTATAATTATAATTATTTTTATGATTATGATTATATTTTTATTATTATATTATTATGATTATGATTATGGTTATATTATTATGATTATGACTATAATTATTATTCATAATCATGATTATATTATGATTATATTATTAAAATTATGATTATTTATTATTATTATATTATTATAATTATGATTGTAATTATAATTTTTTATTATTATATTACTATATTATGATTATGTTTATATTTTTATTATATTACTATTATAATATTATTATTTATTATGATTATTTTTTATTACTTTATTATTATTTTATTATGTTGTATTATATTATTATATGTTGATTATATTTATGATTAATTTATTATTATAACGTGTGAATGAATTCTGCTCATTTTACTTTTTAGAATGACGGCTTTGACAAATTCATATTAGAATTAGCGTACTGATTTTTTTTCTTTTTCTTGATGCATATATTATTTCATTCGTATTTGAAGTAGCATACTATTTTTTTTTCTTGATGCATATATTATTTCTTATGTTTTCTTTTGACCAGTTCGCCTCGAATCTCGATGCATATTAGCATTGGCAATCTTCTCATAACAATTAACAAGCAACGAAGAGAAGACATTAAAGCGTGCCTCTTGGCTCTTAGGCAGCGGCGGAAGTGGGTAGGTTTAAAGTACTTTGAACTAAAAAAATAATTTAAAGTTTTTTAGAATCGTTGATTTTATATTGAGATTCGTAATGATTATTGAAAGTATGAATTTTAAACTTAAATTTTATTAAAAATACGAATCTCGATGCAAAATCAACAGTTCTAGAAGGCTTTAAACCAATTTTTTTGTTCAAAGTGCTTTGAACCTCCCCACTTTCGGCAACGGTGGAGCCATACCTTGCAGGGGTTCACTCTTTTTGGTCGGAATTTTTTAAAAATTATCTCTGTAATTTTATACATAAAAAAAATAAAAATATATTTATATTGAACAAAATTCAAATTTTATGTCCCATTAAAAATTTTAATTTTGTCACTCAAGATTGAATATCCGACTCAAGAACCAGCTTTTGGTCTAGTGGCCAAAGACAACACCCTCTGAGTGGGAGGTCGTGGGTTCGAAACTCAGATGGAGGGTCCTTATGAACAATTATGAAATTTAAGAGCTTGACTCTCATCTTTCCGATCAAAAAAAATATATATATATATATATCCGACTCCATCCCTACCTTCGGAAGTGCAAGGGCTGGTGATCGGCGCATTCCACTTCCACATGCATGCTTTGAAGGACAAGAACACAAATCCCTCCCTCACGCACCTCAGCATCCGCGGCACCTCTCTTATCTAAAAGCAAAATGAAAAATAAAATAAACAAAAACATGAGAGGGAGGTGAAAGCGCTTGAATTTCTTTGTTCACAACACAAAAACATTTACATCCTTTCCATTATTTGATCTATAAAAGAGTTCTAAAATGCGGAGTCAGACTTTTGAGTGAACGGATGCGCGCAAATGCTGATTTTTTTACTGAGGGGTGGGAGACAAAATTAAAAAAAAAATCAACAAAAATATATTTTTAATTATTTTCTGAAAATATACACAATTATGAGATGATATAAAAAAAATATTTAACAGAGGGTCAATGCCCTCCTTTGCCATATTATTGGCTCCGCCGCTCACTATAATCGACATCCACAACATATTAAGATCATTTGAAACTATGATTCTTTATTTTGTGTTAAAAAAATTATAAATGGATATTCAAGAGAGTGCTTGTGCAAATAAAAAAAATGTTAAATACACGCACATATGCATGTACCTGAAATTATATTATCTTATGCCAGGGTAGGTTAATTTCTTTTTCTTTTTATTCGTCGACTAGTCGGAGGTGAATACGTAGAATTGATGCGTTAATTTACCACACTTTTAATAAAAAAAATGAATAATTACAATATGATTTTAAAACTATAATACTAATATAAAGATATAAAAATCAGTTTAGCTTTGTAATCATTATAAAATCATGTCATGTCCTGAAATTTTTTGCTCATTGGCTTCGCCGCTAGTTCTTCTTGTCTAGTTAAAAAAAAAATTGGGTGAGTCGATAATTCTACATTACAAATATTTTTCAAAGAAAAAAATGTTTGAAGCGATTTGCACCGCATGATGAAAAAAAATAGTATGAAAATGAGCGAATACACATATTTGGAAAAGTAATCTATGATTCATAATTAAATGATTGGTTAAATCTTTCATTTTAAGTTTCACATGATCTAACTAACTAAATTTCGAGCATTTAATCAAAATTATTTTGACTGTTTAATTATTTATGATGTATTTGACAAATTCTCTAATTTTTTTATTAAAAATATGTGTATCATAAAAATCAGATGTAATCTAAACTTGTCCGTAAGAAAAAGGTAAAAAAAAATACTCAAGTGAGATGTTACAAAATGGAAAATGGAATATATTTTTCTTTGATTTTTGTTGTTATCCACTTCAAAGAAACATAAATTATAACTGCTACACATTTATCTCCAAAAGAGTTCGGAACGAAAACTAAGATAATTAACTTGTAGAAAGAAAAAACCAAATATATCATTCCAGACTCCCGAGTTGTATGAAAATCACTTATTTTATGTGGCAACTTTAAAATTTGTTAAGTGATATTGGTGAACTAAAAATATATCAAGATTAGGTGAGATTAACATTTATTGTCAGTGGTTTTTTTTATTTTAACTTTCAGAATCAATCAAGTTCACCTATTTCTCTCATGCCTTTGGAATTTTTTATTTTGACATGCGCAAAATCATAAGCATGGCAGTTCTCTTTTACCAGTTGATTCTTTCTTCTTCTTTTTATTAACAATGCTCGTAGGCACAAACACTCACACCCCTTTTGTCGGCCCCACCTCTCACTTGGAGGTTTATGTCATTATCATATGCGCTACGAAATGGTGGCTTTACCAGTTGATTCAACAAACAATCAAACATCATCCCATACGTAAATGCATTAGGTCATTCAAAGGTCCCGATTGAGTTTTGGCTCAGATGCTTGACCCCACTCAACTCGCCGTTCACCAAATAAAGTAGCATGCTTTTGAGACAAAACCAACAAATAGCAAAGAAAAATAACAATACATATACTGATTTTTTTATTTTGATAAATAAAAAAAATAGAAAACTCATAAAAGCACCCAGAATTTGTGCTCAAATAGTCCGGACTGAATTTGAAGTTCGATCTCAGGGTTTTATTTTTTACGTTTGTATGTTATATTAAAAACAAAACACGATAGTAGATTATTTTAAAATATTATAGTAAAAATTAAAATAAAGTTTTATAAAGTCAAATATAAGCACAATAATACATTGTTCTAAAATAGTGTCAAAAAAATTAAAATATTACAACAACAATTAAAATCCAATTGTTCTAATAATTATAATAATAATAAAACATACACACAACATCTTCTAATCTAAATCATATTTTGCTAGAATGAGCTCGGTCTCGAGTTAGTAGTATGTTGATACAACCCTTCATTTCATTCATAACCATGAGAATAGAGTGGTAAATACGGATCGGCTCTGTAAATGTTGAAAAATACACTTTCAGATGAAATTTCTTACAACAGTAATAATAATGATTTTGAAGAAATGACTGGATGAAGAAAGATAAAAGATAAAAGTGTTGGATGTATGACACTATATAATAGCAGGAAGCTGTGTAGTTTAAAATTCGGTCTCAAATGTCTAGACTAAGTTTTAAATTTGATCTCAGTTTTCTGCTACTTTTAAATACATAGAAATATAAAAAATAACTTGAGACCGAGTTTTAAACTCAGTCAAGACTATTTGAGCATAAACTCGAAGTAATTTTATCAGTCCCTATTTTTGTATTTATCAAAATAAAAAATCTGATACAGATATCTTGGACAATTGATCTGTCAAGTTGACACGTGTTGTGAGATAAAAGAGGGCGTAAAAATGAGCGCAGCATATCGGGACCTGATGGCTCGTGCCGCGTGCATGCTCCCTTATCCTGTCGGTTTGACTCCGTGCCAACTCCATCATGCTCATGTGAAATTTTGCATCTCGTCCTGGTATCCAATGAACGCAACTCCACGAAAGAAAGAGTTGAAATCCCAGGTGGCCATTGTACTCTGCGGGGCGGATCCAACCACTTAGATAAGCTCAGTCACACACAAATCTAGACACGATGATGGTCAGTAGAGTGAGTTATGTTTATATATAAAAAAGTTAAAATTATAAAAAATATATGTTTATAAAGAATTTGCAAAAAAAAAAAGTTGGGTCATTGAATGTGGCCTAGTAATAAGGGCCAGCGTCAATTTTTTGACATTTATAATTTTTTAATTATTTATTAGAATTCAATATTATATATTTTTTCTAAACTCACGAAATGTTCTACGACGTATTAAAATTTTATAAATTTTGAAGCAGTCAATAGAGAGAAAATCGCTCTCTAATACATAAATGCTACCGAAAACACGATAGACAAACTCTCTCTCTATATATATAGAGAGATGCGTTATGATATTTTGCAAAGTAAAAACTCATATTATTTTGGGGTGAGATTTTATATTTTGAGATTTCAAATGGTCAATCTAAGTTTCTCAATAATTTCTTCATGTCAAAATTTTGTGGGATATTAAATTTCATGATTTTTTTAGTTTTCAAACTATTTTTTAAATTATTTTTAAAATCAACCTTGTTTAATATAAAAAAATAGTTTATTTTAGGGCTAATTTTAAAAATAATTTAAAATATCTAGAAAGCAACTTAAATTGACTATTTGAAATCATAAAATATTAAATCTCACCCTAAAGCAATATGAGTCTTTTGCTTTGCAAAGCACCATAACATATATATATATATATATATATATATATATATATATATATATATAGAGTGGAGATAGCGTGAGCTTAAGCTCACGGAGGCTTTCGTGAGTTTAACTCAAAAAAACATATTAAATGATCTTAAAATTTTAATTTATCATTCTCATTAAATTCTTTATATGAAAATCTCATGGGATGCAAAAATTTGGAGCGTTTTGAGCTTTTTAAGTCGCCGTTTTTAATTTTTGAAAATGATGTTCAAGTATTGAATATATTATTATTATTTTTAGAGCTGATTTTCAAAATTAAAAACGGCGACTTAAAAAGCTCAAAACGCTCCAAATTTTTGCATCCCATGAGATTTTCATATAAAGAATTTAATGAGAATGATAAATTAAAATTTTAAGATCATTTAATATGTTTTTTGAGTTAAGCTCACATGTAAGCCTCCGTGAGCTTAAGCTCACGCTCTCTCCACTCTATATATATATATATATATATATCAAGTTATACTAACTTTTGGTGACACTAAAGTTACAACGGATATCTTTAAATTTTTTAAAGTCTAAACAATCAATCTAAACCATTCAACATGATGTATATATTAAAATGTACACCGATCAAATTGGATATTTTTTTGAATTTTTTTTTACTATTTATAAAGATGGATATAAATTTTTGTGGTATGAAAATAATAAAATTTATACCCATCTTAATAAATAGTAAAAAAATCCAAAAAAATATCCAATTTAATTTGCAAGCACATTTTAAGATATCTATCATACTGGAAACAGTTTGGATCAACTATTTAGACTTTGAAAATGTTTACTATAACTAGTATCATCAACTTAACTTGATTACATATTAAATTGGACTCCTCCGATCACTCTTAAAATTACTCCAGCTGGGAACAAGAAATTCCCTGATTAAATGAACTAAATAAACGATTAAAATCCACCATCAAATAAAAGATCCAATACAATGTAGGCTGTGGCAATTAAATCACATTAATTGACCGTGTTGGTTGCCAATTTTTTAAGATAAAAAATAAAATATATATTTCGTATATTCTAGTATGATTGTACCGGCTTTTTACATGAAGTATCATGATCTGATTTTTTCTTTTTTGGCTCGCTCCCTGATCTGAAAAAAAAAATCGATCATATTATACCATAGAAAAATCAGCGCAATCATGTTATATGATGTTAAATTTTTTAAAAGAAATTCTATTGTTTTTTAAAAGAAAATAGTGTTGGTTGCGCACTTGCGTGATGAATCAGTTAAAATTACAAGCTGGTCCCACGGACACAATAAAAAAATTATTACTTTTACAAAGTAAGTTTTTTTAATACAAATTTTATTATTTTTATTATTTTAGGACTATTTTTTAAAATTCATTAACCATAGTATATTAACTCCAATCACAATAAAAATTTATATTTTATAAAATTATGATATAATTTTTTTATTGAACTATTTAAATTAAAATTTCAAATATGAAAAATTAAAATTTGAACTAGTATCGTTTCAGTCGAAGTGTTATCAAAAACACAATAGACAAACTCTCTCTCTCTCTCTATATATATATATATATAAAAGTTACACTAACTTTTGGTGACACTAAAGTTACAACGTATATTTTAAAAAAAAATGAAGTCCAAACAGTCGATCCAAATCATTCAACATGATGTATATATTAAGATGTACTGTACACACTAATCAAATTGGATATTTTTTGAATTTTTTTACTATTTATTAAGATGGATATAAAATTCAGCAGTATAAAAATAGCGAATTTTATACCCATCTTAATAAATAGTAAAAGAATTCAAAAAAATGTCCAATTTAATCTACAAACACATTTTAATATATCTATCATATTGAACTGTTAGGACTTTTAAAATGTCCATTATAACTAATGTCATCTACTTAACTTAATTACATATTAAATTGGACTCCTCCGATCACTCTTAAAATTACTCCAGCTGGGAACAAGAAAATACCTGATTAAGCGAACTAAATAAACGATTAAAATCCACCATCAATTAAAAGATCCAATGCAATGTAGGTTGTGGCAATTAATTCGCATTAATTGACCATGTTGTTTGTCAATTTTGAAAATAGAAAAATATTTTGTATATTCTAGCATAATTGTACCAGCTTTTACATGAAGTAGAATGATCTGATTTTTTTTTTTTGGCTCACTCCCCTGATCCGAAAAAAAATTCAGATCATATTATACCATAGAAAAATCAGCACAATCATGTTATATGATGTGAATTTTTTTAAAAAAGAAATTGTATTGTTTAAAAAAAATGGTGTTGGTTGCGCACTTGCATGATGAATCAGGCAAAATTACAAGATGGTCCCACGAACTCTTACTTCAGACAGCATATGCAAAGGGCAAAGGCAGTGCAGTGGGGCCGCTTATGTTAGAAGTCAAGTTAATTCTTGATGTTCTCAGCCAATTCGTAACAGAGACATCATTCAGATCCTCTATCTAGAGAGTTTATGTTCAGAGTAATTGACCTGTACAATGAAAATCAGAGAAATCTGATCAGAAAATATATATACCATCAAATCAATCAGCCTTTTATTTAATTTATTTAATTTTACTTCAGTGATCTCACTTCATACAATCAAACTTATCAAATAAAACGGCAATTGCCTGGTCCACCTGTGTTGATCTGAAGCAAGGATATTATCAGAAGTTCAGAACTGCAAGAGATCTTAACGATCGACAGCTACAATATTTCAATTAGCCCCTTCATGATCTTAAGATAACATGATATATGTTAATATGTGCTTCAATTCTTCCCTCGTTTTGTATTTACCCATGAAATTATATAAATGTATTGTTGCATATGTATTCATAAAATTATATAAATATATTGGCTGTAGTTGTTGTTCCGGGAAAATATGCATCAAAATCATTGTTATGAGTGATTTAAAATAAAAGTTGATACCAGCATTCCTCTTTCTTAAGCTAATTCATTTTAATTTATCCCTTAGATATGAATAATGAATTAAAAATTAAATATTTATTTATAAAATAAGTATAAATAATAATTAATATTAAAAGAAAGTAATATATAACATCAAATACTAAAAAATATAAAAAAACTACATGGTAATAGAATATTTCAACTCTTAAGTGAATCTACTAATTATATATATAACCTTTGAAATATATATGATATATGATAATACGACCGTGTCTGAATTGGATTTTGGAAAAACTCATAACCCAATCAATATCGTAGTTGATCAAAATCACAATCTACATCTAACCTAAAAACTTCTGAACCCGTAAAAATTGAGTCAGATTAGATGAATTAAACGGATTAGAGATATTGACGAATTTATTATACATCCTGTCTATGCTCGTAGGCCGAGCTATTGGGGTCAGAATCTACTGCTCCTAAAAGAAATGAACAACACCCTATTTATAAATCCGTCGATCAAAAACACCTCGAAAAACGCGTTCACAAATCTTGAGAGATCAAATTAACTTGAACCATCTGATCTCGATGAGCAGAGTCCTGCTCATTTCTTTTACGAGCAGCAGATCTGGACGTGAGTTATTGTACGACACTTGATTTTGGCTTGGGGTTTGTTGGGAGGTACAAGTAAGATGAGAGCGGCAAGACAATTCTTCCAATAACCTCGAATAATAATACATCTTTATTTTGTAACCCAATCTGCTCTCACTTAGTGAGGAAACAAAATATACTGCAAAGCTCATTGTAGCCCATTAAGCCCAACAACTCCTCCAATTTAAATTGTGGTAGTTCTACTTCAAATAGAATAAAATAAAATGTAATGTAATAAGCGTAATGGCCCAGCTTTACTTGAGATTAATCCGCCTCATATACTGGAATTAGTTTGAGCCCACTGTTTCAGTATTTTGTGCCATTGGCAAGATTAGCCCAATAATTGTAGTTAAATCAGAATTACTGCAGGATATCCCTTCCCTAACAGCATATATTATTCAATCAGAGCCGTCCATATAGATCTGATTGGAATACTTTGATTTCGATGAAACTAAATTTCCTCTCCTCTGCAACGGTTGTTGCTACCCACCTCAACACCATTTCGAGTTGTTCACCACAATCTCCTCCATTCTTTACATGTCACGGGTTCTTCATGCTCCCTCCACCTTGCAGTTCTCTCTCTGTCATATGCTGATGTACGCACACACACGACAAGATTTTACATGTGATGTATCATTGCTCTTACCAGAAAGAATTTAATGACGCTATGGGAAGTAATGGCACATCTTGTATTTTACTACAGATCAGGAGTGGTCGTGGGAAACATGCTTCAAGAATTAAAGCATATCGCTTTGAAACTTGCAATTGTAAAAGCCTATTAAATACTAGGGTCCAATCATCGTTAAAACTCGACAAATAAAGTGAAATTGTGGGATGATCTTATTGTATACTGGATTTGAAGCGTATGATCGCGCGCTTAGCATTTTCTTAAATCTTTTGCCCACTGACAAAATTATGTAAACCAAACTCAGAAGCTGCTTGAACCGGAGAGTATCTAGCACAGAATCAGATACGAACGAAGTGGAATTTTTACAAAACAAATTTGTGTCAAGACTTGATTAGAACATGGTCCGAATGACAATTTTTCTGATTTACTAACTGATCAACATATTTACAACTTTATCTCAACCATGTATTACTATCTACAGTAACTGCTACAACAGCAGCTCAAACCCAAATCCATCTCTGAAATTCACGCCAAAAGATAAAAACAACAAAAGAAGCACAAATTAGCTCCCCTTTAGTAAGATGAATTGAGGAGGATTGATTATACAGGACCCATACACTCGGAACACGCACAAAACCAATTTTATTTCCGTGTGGAACAGCCTCCAGTTAGAGAAAATCTTAATCAAAGCTTGTATGATGTTAGTAGTAAATCATGATAAGCTGTGCAGGTGAAAATTTGGGAAACTGCTCTAACAATGAATCTGGCCTTGCTTGCGTTTCCTCTGTATTACATGCCCTTGAAGACTACATTTTTTGACCTGTATTGTTGACAGCATATCAGCACATGGATGCAAAAAGTGACACAAAACAAAAGCATAAAGCCAACTAGCATGGGGTTATACTGAGAATCATGCCCAGCTTAACTGACTAAAGGCAAACACTCTCCGTGTTAGACACAAATTTGAAAACTGGCTAGGAGATTTTGCTGGGATTGAAATGAGGGGCCTAAGCCCTTCATTAATTCCAAAAAAACAAGAAAATAATAATGATGGGAACAAAAACAGATTGGCGGGCACACTTGGGTACTGATTGATCCAAAAAGTGGTGTGCTAAGTTACTTACATGCAATGCTGCAACGGTAGACAATAGATCTCTTGATTGATCTAGAAGTGATTTTTCTTGTGCAGCTACTTCTGCAAGATCTGACACCAACAAACCAGCTCCTTCTACCTGTTAGGAGATGATGTTTTAGAACAATTCTGGGTGAGTATATGTGTTTGTCTTTGAGAGAGAAATATGCACCTTTGATAGTAAAGAGCAAATTGAGGTTGCCATAGAATTCATCACATCAACAGCCGTACCGACTGCTTCTTTCACTTCTTGTATGTCTGCCTGTTTTTCAGAAAGCACTTATTACCACTCATATCTTGACTATAAATGGATGTATCATTGTATGAAGTCTGACTGATATATTATATTAAAAAATAAATTTTCAACATAAGTTAGAAGGGTACCTTTGCACCACCTACGACAGGAAGGCGGAGAGTGCTTGCTTTTAGTGCTTCAGTTGCATCAGATAGGGAATGTGAGTGATCCTTGTCAATTAGTGACCACTCCTCCAAATAGGTTATCTGAATATATAGGAAGGTCGTGTCACACATAGGAATTTGAAAAATGGCTATAAACTTCTTTTCAGTTCTGTTTTAAGATATATACAGTTCCTATCTACACAAATCGATTCACACCAACAACTACTCAACACATATCTATGTCTTAATCTGTTCACATCATATAATGTTGGCAGCTATAATTTATGTATCAACCAATAATTATAGAAGACTATGTATTTCTAATAATAAAGAGTAAATATGATAACTAATTTTACTAAATAAATTGCCAAAAACTATAGAAGGTAAGGCATACTTGTCCTCTAAGAATGGAAGTTAGCTTAAGCCTTTGAGTCAGAAGTTGGAGCTTGATCCTTTTTATTGCCACAGCATCTCTTAGTTCAGACATACATCTCCATGCATTATACAAATTTTTCTGAATTCAAAGTAAATAAATAGCATTAGTTGTGAGGAGTTGTATCATCAAAATATGTAAAACAAAGCAATCTAATATGAGGATTTGTTCATAAATTATCATAAATATTATTTAAATCAGCCAATAAACCAAAACCAAGAAAAAAAAATCAAAACATAGTTTTATGCATGACTTGAAACTAATGGGCAAAATCACATTGGTGGGCAGTGGCTATTTTGTAAAAGAGCTGTGGAGTAGATGGGTAGAAAAAATCTTCCTGCCCAGTACCCCTTGTTATGTAAAAACCTAAATTATGCATAGAAGTGATAGGACATACAGAACGACTATATAATACCATTTTCCTCAATATTGAAATTGGTATGTAATATGAAAAACAGTGGAAATCTAAAGAACACCAGACTCCCCAAAATCTCCCTCCCTCCCAAATTTTATTGATTATGAAAGAGTTTGATACAAAAAAACCTAGAGGTGCGCAGCCACTTATTCAGATCTGTCAGCCTTGCTGGTACAAGTAGAAATAGCAATAAATCACAAAATATGGAAATCTATTAATATCCTATACATAGAAGTCTATCCTAGGAATATTGTTATCTCCTATTCAATATTTCTACAGCTATTGCAAATAGATACACAAACGTGACAGTCTGTATATGGCATGATACAATGATTTTATTTGACACGCCCCCTCAAGTTGATCCGTATAGTTCATCTGAGGTCAACTTGCCCTTCAATTCTTCAAATATCTTCTTTCCCAATGGTTTTGTAAAGATGTCCGCAATTTGGCTTGAGCTTCGTATGTGATCTGTTTGAATGGTTTTGTCCAATAACTTTTCTCTCACAAAATGACAGTCTACCTCAATGTGTTTTGTCCTTTCGTGGAAGACTGGATTAGATGCTATGTGCATTGCTGCCTGACTGTCACAGAACAAAACAGAGGGTTTATCATCTACGCAATGTCCCAATTCTTTGAGCAGTAATCTTAGCCAAGTTATTTCACTAGCTGCTGCAGACATAGCTCTGTATTCCGCTTCTGCACTAGATTTAGCTACAACGGCTTGCTTTTTGCTCCTCCAAGTTACTGCATTTCCACCTACAAACATACGAAACCGCAGAGTGGACCTCCGTCCATATGGACATCCAAATTTACCAAGATCGTAGATACCCAACTATATTGACATGACCATATTTTCGCATGATAATTCCTCTTCCAGTGCGATTTCAAATACCTTAAAATTTGATTCACAATTTCTAAATGCCCTTCCATGGGTTCATGCATAAATCGACTTACATAACTCACTCGCATAAGCTATGTCGCCCGGGTTATAGTAAGGTATATTAATTTTCCCACAAGTCTTTGAAACATTCCAATATCTTTTACTGGTTTATTCTCAACAACAATTTTTTGACTAATATCCATGGGAATATGAGCTGGTTTTACCGCTAACTTACCTGTTTCTTTAAGCAAATCCAAGACATATTTTCTTTGAGATAGAAACAAACCTTTGTTAGATCGAGCAATTTCAATACCCGTAAAGTATTTCAAGTTTCCCAAGTCTTTAATATCAAACTTGCGGTTCGTGTGTTGTTTCGCTTCTTCTATGCCTTTCATATCACTCCTCGTAATTACTAAGTCATCCACATATATCAAAATAACTATAATACCTTTATTTGATCGTTTGACAAACAATGATGAATCTCGCCATGCATTTCTCATAGCCAATTTTAATTAATGTGGAACTTAGCTTACCATACCAAGCCCTCGGTGATTGTTTTAAGCCATAAATCGCTTTCTTCACTTACAAACCATACCACTTTCTTTTTGTATCCCAGGAGGCAAATCCATATAAACTTCTTCTTCTAGATCACCTTGAAGAAAGGCATTTCGTACATCCATTTGAAATAGAGGCCACTCATAATTAGTGGCAATATAACAGGTGCGAACCGTGTTCATCTTTGCTACAGTGCAAAAGTTTCGCTATAATCTAGCCCATAAGTTTGGGTATACCCTTTGGCAACCAATCTGCCTTATAACGTTCCAGTGTACCATCACTCTTATATTTGACCTTGTAAATCCAACGACATCCAACAGCTTCTTTTTCCATTTGGTAACCTAACTAAGTCCCAGTGTTTGATTTCTCTTTAGGCGTTAAGTTCCTCGTTCATAGCATTGATCCAATTTGGATCTTGTTTTGCTTCCTCGAAGTCATTGGTTCAATCGCCTTATCAATTTGAGTCGAAAGGTATAAAATTGTGATGAAACTTTGTCGTACTCTTCGTTTCTTGAATCGATATGATGTAGTGTGATAAATCTCAAAATCCCGTAGCCTTCTTTGGTAATTTGATCGTGCGAGTTGGTCTTCCAAGAGTTGGCATCTCTTGTTCTCTTTTTCACCGCAGTGCAATTTCCCGATTTTCTCGATGTTTCATTTTCTTCATGCGCCGAAACATCGAGAGAGGCGCTAGATTCCTCTCGTACTTCCGCATTCGGATTCACTCCTTCAAGATTGCTTGAGTAATCCTCCATCTCTTCTCAAAACTATGATCAATGGTTGTGTTGTCCACTCGGTTTCAGTGCTTCATTTCCTGGTAGACTAGGTGCGATCGTATAGCAATCGAAAATCTTTGTAAACCATTTCATTTCCTTGAGTATTAGTTTTATAAAACATTTCATTCTCAATAAAACGGACATCTCTGGAAACAAACATGCGTTTAGTCTGAGGATTGTAACACTTATAACCCTTTTGTGATGATGAGTATCCCATGAAAACACATTTTTGTGCGTGATGTTCCAATTTACCAGCATTTTGGGTGTGCACATAGCATATGCAGCCAAATGTGCGCAAATAAGATAAATTAAATTTTCGATTATACAGAATCTCTACTGGGCTTTGAAAACCAAGTGCACTACTCTAAGTCTATTAATCAAGTAACATCCCGTAAGTATGGCATCCGCCCAATAGTAATTAGGTAAGTGTGCCGAAAAAGTAAAGTACGTGTTACTTCTAAGAAATGCCGATTTTTTCGTTCGAGATTCCGTTTTGTTGAGGAGTGCCTACACAAGAAGTTTGATGCGTAGTTCCATTTTCTAGTAAAAAATTCTGAAATGTGTGGTTCAAGTATTCGGGCCCATTGTCGGTTCTCGAATTTTGATTTTTTTACCGAATTGTGTTTCCACCATTTTAAAAAAGGATTGGAACTTTTCAAACACCTCTTTTTTGGATTTAAGTAAATATAACCAAGTTGCACGAGATTTATCATCAATAAAGGTCACAAAGTATTTAAAACCTTCCCTAGACATAACCGGAGCATTTCCCCAAACGTCGAATGAACAAGATCAAATATATCATCGATTTACCGAGTGTTCAGAAATGGTAATCTATGCATTTTTGCAAATTGGCAAGGTTCACAATTATTAAAATCATGAGCAAAAGGCGCAGATTTAAATTTTTTAAAACCAAACTTGACGGATGGCCTAATCTCTTGTGCCATAGTTCAAAGATTGAGAGTATCCTTAGCAGATAATGCTAGTCGCCCGATTCTAGCACATACAATCCTTCTTTCAAGCTACCTTCACCAATCTTCCTCCCCGTGGTTCTCGTCCCGAAAGACTACTTTCGGGTGTAAAAATAACATCGTGCATCCAATCGATTAGTACATTTGCTAATAGACAACAAGTTTGCTTTCAACTCAAACCACGGTAACCTCAATATCCTTTGAAAAATGCGAGCAATTCCCGAACCTTTAGTGGGAATTGTTACACCATTTGCAACAATGACATGTGAGTAAATGGTTTTCGGTTGCAATTTTGTCAACAATTTATTAGAACTAAACATATTGTCGGTTGCTCCGTAATCTACCACAATTTTCGAACCGAACCAAGACAATTTGTAACGACGCCGACAAGATCGATCCTTACCAAAGACATGACGAGGTCGAGTGAGCTTCAAATGTTACAAGAACCTTGTTTCACTTCCTGCACACAATTCTTCATGCGAGCACATTCATCTGCTTTGTCACCGTTCCAGCGTTTTCAAGACTCCATCATTTCCACCAACTGACTGATGTGCCTCACCATTTCGGTTGCGAGTCAAGCTTCAGTGCTGACGTGATGCAAGACTCAAGATTCTGTCCTTGCGTGCCATTTTTATTACGATCACAATAGAATTTTTTCTTGTCTTTTCCTTTGTAACCTTGGTTCTTTGTCATGAGATTTAGAATTTGAATAATGAGCAAAATTGTCTACGCTTTGGGATGAATTGTTTACCTTTGCTCCCATTACTCGTTTACGGGTTTCTTCCCGTTGAATGGTGGCACACACAACATTAAGGGACGGCAATTCTGAGCGCATAAGAATGTCTCTTTTCACTTCTTCGTATTCTGCAGTGAGGCTTGCCAAGTAGATAAAAGATTTGATCTTCTTGTTGCGCGAATATATTCAAATATGGTGGTTGCAGGTGGGCCTATATTAGCGCAGCTTCTTCCCGCTTTGCTTAAACATACCGAAGTGTTCTAAAAATGGTCCGTCCTCGTTTTAAGAGAGGATATAGTTTGTTGTATCTCAAAAATGCGAGAGGAATTGTTAGATCACCATACATGTCATAAATAGTATCCCATAATTCTTTAGAAGTATTAGCATAGGCAAATATACCGTACACTTTGGTTCAATGGAATTCGGATCCGAGACATCACTGAGATCGCTTGCTTCCCACTCTTCATCTTTCTTCTTTTCTCTCGCTTGCGCCTTGGTCTTTTCTTCCTCAGTCGCCGTTTCTGACAATTCCTCTACAATCTCGGATCTGCCCTTGATGTGCTGGACTTTCTTTTGTCCTCCAAGTGCCACCTTCATGGCCCGAGCCCACGTGAGGTAATTGTCGCCATTTAGCAGGAAATTAACCAGAGATTTGTTGGATCTTTCTTCACTCATTTTGCAAAAAAATAAAAAACTATATATTTTTTTTTTAAAATAAAAGAACAGGGAGAACAGGGAGAACACGAACAGAGTTTCTAAATCACCTTCGGCATGGCCATCAGCGATTAGAACTCGTAACCTCGCTCTCGATACCATAATATGAAAAACAAGGAAATCTAAAGAACACCGGACTCCCCAAAATCTCCTCCCTCCCAAATTTTATTGATTATGAAAGAGTTTGATACAAAAAAACCTAGAGGTGCGCGTACCACTTATTCGAGATCTGTCACCTTGCTTTGTTGTACAAGTAGAAATAGCAATAAATCACAAAATATGGAACAGAATCTATTAATATCCTATACATAGAAGTCTATCCTAGGAATATTGTTATCTCCTATTCAATATTTCTACAAACTATTGCAAATAGATACACAAACGTGACACTCTGTATATGGCATGATACAATGATTTTATTTGACAGTATGTCATACCGCAATATTGACAACTACCAAACTATTTTTTAATAAACCCAACATAAATCATAAGTGTATCTATCTCATGTCATTGAAATGATCTATGGAAGCACTACACTATTTTCAGTTATTCGTTTTAACAAGCACTTCCTTGTTCTAGTGTTTAACTGCTTTAGCTACTATAAAACATTAGGACATTTTTGTGAACCAATTTTACTCTTGTAGCTCTCACAGTAAATTAAGCAGGAAACTATGTCAATAGAAAGTCCGAATTTTCTAAATCCATTTAGAGATATTATCTATATTTGATCTGTGTTACCTCTATATATATATATATATAATTTGTCTAGCATGCTTCCGTTAGCATTTCAACCTAACGAGTCAAATTTTAATTTTTCATGTGCATAATTTTAATTTAAGTATCTCAATAAAATATTTATATCATAATCTTGTAGAATACTAATTTTCATCGTGTTTGGAGTTAGTTTAATATACTTAATGGTCCATAAATTAAATGGCTAAACATTACCTCTGCAGCTGATCTCTGAGCCGAGAGTGCAGTTCTGCCACGCGCATTCACACAGCGCCACTGTAGATGTCTATTATCCAACAGCCTCAGCTTGTGTGCCTCCTCAATTCTGTTCTCCCCTTTCTTAGCCCTCCTAACCTCAGCTGCAAAATTGATGATTGAAGGCGCATTTGCAGGTGCAGATCTTGTACCCAAACCCATAGTTGTAACAGACCCTGTTCTAGTTTTAAGAGGGCTAGGCGAACCTCTTGTCAACCTATGTGGGGATGAGGTTGGGCTGTCTGATAGAGATTTTCTTATAGGTGGTGAACCAGATCCTAGCATCCGCGAATTGGGTTCTGTGAACCGGCGAAGCCGGCTGTTTGTTTCTTGCCAGAATCTAGCAGGCACGCTTATCCCTAAGCAATTAACAAGTAAATTTGCTTTCTGAGATCTCAAAATCATTCAGTATTCTGTTTAATCCTAAAACACCGGGTTATAACTTATAACATACATACCCAAAGAATTTACCTCATGTAATTATATGTAAACCCTACAGATTCCAACAATAACAAAGACTTTAGTCCCAAATAAATTGGGGTAGGCTAGAAGTGAAACCCAATCAAAGTAATCATAAAGAACAAAAGACTATATCTAGCTTTGTCATTGAAAATTAAGGCAAACTAATACTAATCAACTAAATATCATGCCTGGAAAATTTTACAATTAAGAAGGTACGGGTAGTGATTATGGGTATCAACATATTGGTGTAGCACCTAAAAGCTCTTTAATATGCTGGGTTTTTTTTAACCTGTACAGAAAAGATAACTAATCCCCATAAACCCCACATTGGCAAAAACATAACTTTGAGACTCTGTTACTGGCCTACCTGGTACAGTAGTATTAAGTGCTTATAACATATTGGACAGGTAATTGGGATGAGAGTTACCGGGTCTAAAGAAACTATGTCACCAAACCTACCTCTGGAAGTAGCCTTAGCTCTTGGCGGCAAGCTAAACTCATGAACCCCTGAATTACTCCCAGAAGAAACACTATCTGTATCTGATGAAACCGAGAGATCTCCGCCATCAAATGAGGCCCTCCTCGTCAGATCATCAGATAATACCATCGATTGCTGCAACAAATGCACTGTAGCCAAAATCGAATCTTTCTTCTCAAGAGAACAATCAAGGCTCTTGGCTAGTGGGTTGGGTTGCCGACCTGACCGAGCCATGGATGCAGGCCACCTGTCGACCGGCCGTGAGTTTTCAGAGTGAGCTGCCTGGCGTCGCTTCTCCGGCGTGGGCTTTCTAGCTGAGCCTGTGGCCCCACCAGGCGAGGAGGATTTGGTGCGGAGTGTCTGAATGAAGAAAGACTCACCTTGGAAGGAGACTGAGAGGCTTCGAGTGGTGGTACATAGACTAGCACTCGCAGTGGTAGGAGGTACTATTGTGGGACCACTGGAGGGGCGGGACCGATCTACTGAGCGGGAGCGAGATTGGGGCAATGTAGGAGGGGTGGAGGGGCGAGAAGCGTTCAAAAGTGGAGAAGGATAGCGGCGGGAGGTAGAACTGGAGGTGGAGCTGGAGCTGGAGGAGTAGGAGGTGGAGCTGGAGGTGGAAGTGGAATTGGAGCGGCGGTGGTGGCGATGATGGGACAGAGGTGCATTGCCCTTTTCGGATGGGATGAGAGGGGAGCGAGGTCGGGTGGGAAGATCCGAGGTGGATTTGGCACCGGAGGGATGGGACACGGCGGCCGTGGTAGCGGCCACCATGGATGGTGGAAGGAGATCCGGAGAAAGTTTGAGGCAACTCTCAGTGGAGAAAATAACAACGACGGAGACAGTGGTGGTGGTGGTGAGTCTCTTTCCGCTGCGCTGGGCTTGTTGGGGAAGACGGGGGATTGTCTTCCTGGGGAAGAGCAGAGAGGGAGACAGAGAGAGAGAGAGAGAGAAACAGAGTGAGAGAGAGAGTGAGTAGAAAAATAAAGAAAAAAATTAAAGTTGTATCACTTGTGTGACTCTGTCTGTCTGTCTTCTTTTTTTCATAGCTTTTAGTTTTTTTTTTCTTTTTATTTGGAAATTCCTATACGGCCCCTGTAAATTTTCTATTTGGCCAATGCAAGTGCATGTCAAAGTTGTCTACCAGTACGGTATGATCAGGTAGATGTCTTTTCATGTCTATTTTATTAAAAAATATTTTTTTTCAAGTATTCTAAATATAAATTCCATAAACATTGACTTTGTTCGGATATCTCTCACTGCCCATTAGCACCGTCAATGATATCTTTTACTCATTTTACTCATTTAGCTGGTATTGCATTTAACTTGGTATAATTAAAGACGTTTTTTTATTAATTTATTTAATTTGAATATGAATATTTTTTTAAATGAATATAAATATGGATAAAGATAATTTCATATCTATTAATTCAATTAAGTAAATTGTTTAAAAAAATCGTTTCTACTATTTTAAATTTAATTATGTTATGTACTAAATATTTTCTCTTTCTTCAATACAAATTTAGTTGCTTTGCATTATGTGAATTAATTCGTTTTTCCTTTTTCAATACAAAAAGTTAAAACTACTTAGTTATAATTATTCCTTCTTCTCTTTTCAATAAAAAATAGTTACTTTAAGAACTTTCTTTCAAGAATAAAAAATTACAGTATACCACTCTATTTGTTTGGACCAATTATGATTGATATGTTTCAACAAGGTTTATACATTTATGAAAAAGTTAATTAATTAATTATTTTTAAATTATTATATATAGAATATCACTAGAAATGAATGGGGAGCCAAGAAAGTAAGTAGAAAAAATATAAAATAATGTTGTTTTTTTTTAACTTAGTTATTTTAAAATAACTGAAATTGGAATAGATTGCATATTTATATCTTAATTTTATATTAGTAAAATAGAGGTGCATTTGTATGTTATAAATGATTCATATTTTTTTATATATAATGATAAAATTAATTAATATATTAGTATTATTCATTAGCACTCATTATTTTATTATCTAATTATTTTAATGAGTAATGATATAGTTTGGATAAATTTAGTTTTAATAGATAAAGATAAGATATAGATAAGAATAATTTCAAATGGAGTACTATAATGAAAATACGTCTATCTAATCTATACCGTACCTTGACAGCCCTCCTGCCCATTAGGCTACAAATAAAGTATAATTATGTATAAGAAAAACATTATATAATATAGTCCGGATCAATGAGGAGCAAGCAAAAAAATTGCTAATAAACTACAATATATGTGTAATGACAAATTTGATTTGTTTGGGTTCGTCTTTTTTTTTTTAAGTTGTGCATATCGCAGAAAACTTGAAATTTGTAGTTCCATTAATATAGATTTTAGAACATTAAAAAAGACTAACGTCTGATTGTGTAGTTAGGTTGTAAGTTCTGATTTTTTTTTCATCTTGATTTTGGTGAATAACTATTGCACATAACATAAAGGAAACAAATCATTGGTTAAAAATTGTAATAAAAAAAATTCAAAATTTGAATAATCTACATGAAGGACATTTGCTATGCAACATAAGTTGGTCCAAAAGCTCTCATCAATCTTTGCTATTATGCTGAGAACTCTGTTTTGTGGTAACATTTTTAGTTGTTTTCCTATCCTAAAAGGAGAAAAGAGGGATGAGGGGTTGGGAAGTTGGTTGCAAAAAATTCTGAAATAATATCTTCTTTTAAGAATACAATTTAATGACGTGCTAGACAGCTAGAGAAGTAGCTTGGAAAAATACAGGATCTATGGTACGTATCTCTGGTTTGGACTTTGGAGGTTCATTTTATGATCTTATCTTTGTTGCTTTTGAGATAACGGAGATGTTACTATTTGCTGCTTGCTCATACAGTAATAAATTCAGAATTTGAAAAATATTTGGTGAGATTAAAAATTATGATTTTGATATAATTCAGAAATAATTTGTTTCATATGATATAAATAAAATATATATCATAATGTTAAAATTTTAAAAATATATAAATTTTAATTTAAAATAATATATAATATATTTATTTGTGAATAAAATATTTTTGAACAGAAAACACATTAAATCGATAAATTATTCATAAAACATCTAACTATAGATAAAAATAAATTATTAATGAATAATAATTCACAAATTATGTTATTATTTACTAATCTTTCTAGGATACCTGTACCGTACGGTAATACCTATTAATGAATAATTCGTACCACTCATTACAGAAGGAATGTCACATCCAATCCACATCAATGTAATTGTGGAAGCACAAGATGGATTGTTGCATTGAATATTGATAGCTAAATTGAGGTTTGAGATTGATGGTTTCGTTTCATGCCACACAGACATAAGAAATGAAATCGGGACGGTTTCTTATATACGCAACATTATTGAAAAAAATTGCTTTACAAAAGTAGTGTCATGGAGAAGCAATATACTTAGACTGCAGAGATTGAATCTAAATTTGATGTTTGAATACAAGGTCCTTTTTATTTGTCAAGGCGGTGGAGCAACCAATCGTCTATCACAAAAAAATTTAAATCCTTTGAGACAGGACTTGCTAAAATTATAATTAAAAAATGATATGAAATGAAAATAGACAGATAGTTGTCTGTTTTATCTAAAAAAAAATAAAAATGATATATGTGAGTTTAATTTATTTATTGCCAAAAAAAAGTAAACAAAAAAAAACCAACTTCTTTCTAAGAAGGGTCTTTTAAATAACATACAAACTGAGGACTAAAGTACAAATTAGTCAAATACTCTTATATACATACACAGTTAAGAACCCAAGACCCGGAGTAGATGACTAGATGGGGTTTTAATTACGCTACTAATAAGTTCTAGATGTTAGACTTGCAAGAGAATGCGTACATTTTAATTTCATAGAATAATTAATTATCATTCCCATAAATCATAGTAAATTAATGAATAAATTATGAAAACCGAGGCATGTTATGAAGGAATTTTTTTTTTTTTTTTTTTTTTGCAGAGAGGTGGGTTTGTCAGATTAGAACGTCCGAATTGATAGAAACAAAAAGAGCAGCTAACAATCGTCAACTTTCAGAATTGTAATTGCAAATTCCAATACCCATTTTTGTATTACAGTAACACTAATTATTAACTAAGCAATTACTGGACTAGATTAAACAAGGGGCATTTTTCTCATATAACCCTGTAAGTTGTTTTATTGTGTATGTTTGGAAAATTCAGAGAGCTGCACAATAACAGAGAATAGGAAAATTGTCATATACTCATTGAAAGTTCTCGCTTAATAAATTCAGTGGTGAATCTAGTTTAAAATAGTTAAATTGACAACTCAACTAGTTTGGTAAACTCAAGAAAAATGACACGCAAAAAACGACTGCTTAATTTATAGGCTCGTGAGTCGTGAATGATTTTGCTAGCAGGAAATAGACTGCCACTCTTATATATGAATAGTTCATGAGTGAAAACAAAATAATTAAACCAAATTATGAACGAATGTTAATTTTTTACAGTTGCTAATTGACGTCTAGGTCGTACCCTATACATGATCAGAGTGTGGGAACATAACCTAATTCAGATTTGGACATGATTCATATTTAATAGAAAGCTGTGGTGAGTTGGCACTTGAATTGGTATTTAACAAAATGAAATTGATAAGTGATAACTGCTGCTCTTTTATTAATGGATAACCAAGAGGTGACAAATTTTGGGACAAAAGTCTTTTTCATTTATTCGGTTTACTCATATTTGTTACACTTCTTATACATCATATACTTTTTTTTTTATTTTGCATACTTGAAAACTTAAAATGCAGTGAAAATGATTTAAGAATACTCTCTCATCTTATTTGTGCTAACTCATCATATCTATGCTAACAAAAAGATAATATGAACGTAGTATTCAGCGTAAATAGACAATAACACCGTCGTTATCACTAATGGCTGTGAGTTCAAACACCAGCAAACACTGAAAGGAGATATTAATACTTTCAAAAAAATTAAATGTTAGACCCAACCTTTAAATATTTAAAGATGACCTACAATAATAATATATATATATATATATCTTTTCCTAATTTTAGTGGGACCCGTGCAATTTGTGTTGTTTCCCTGTATAATTGTTTTTGAACCATTATCGAACATTTAATTAATTAAAAATTTTCTTGTTCCCAAACATCCACGATCAATTGATCACACAAACTTTTTTTTGATGAAGAAGCAAAACTTGAAGAAAAAAAATTCCCAATTATATCTCTATCAAATTGCTAATCAAATCCTCTGCGTTTATTGCAACTGGCTAAAGCGAAAATTCCAGCTATGAAGTCTCAATCAAATGCTACCTAAATAATTTATTTTCTCTCTTTAATACTTGGTTGCTTACCATCTAAACTAAAAAGCATGACATGCTGATCAAGTGCAATCAAATTTTCTTCCTATCAAATAACACCCCGTTGATGTAGCATGAAAAATACAGCCAACCAAACCGTTTTGGGTTGTTGGCCTATACTTTTAATTCGTATTGACATAGGGAGGAAATGAGTAGTTATATATGTTATGACTTATGACAAATCGTGACCTACTTAATTGCAACGTTAACCCTCTTAGGATCGAGAGAATCAGCCTTTGATCTAATGATAAAAGACAACATCATCTATGTAGGAGATCGTGATTTCAAATTTCGGATGAAGATTCTTATAGATAATTATAAAATTTAAGAGCTTGATTCTCATCTTTTCAATAATAAAAAAACTCTTAGGATCGATGGCGATGTATGTAGCTATGTATTACGGTAATAATAGAGAGCGTAGCTTCTTATATTTTGTAATAGAGTAGTTTAATGGGTAGATATTTATTATAATAGAGGATAGACCATTTGATAACGATTATCTCTTGACAATGAAATTTGATAATAATTTGAATGTGTTGATAATTATAAATGATTTTAATTTATATATATGTGTGTTTTGGACGTATGGATAACCATAATGTGATGATTAACATAATTTAATATTGTTTGTTGATGTATTAAAACCATTAATTTAGGGACCGTTGATTTTTCAAGTTAATTTATGCAAGACGTATGCTAAAGCTCACCATAATTAAAAGACATCAAAACTTATGACATAAATTTAAGTTAATTAAATTTGACGTCAGGCATTTATAAAATCATCAAAATTCCACAATTAGAAATTTTAAATTGTTTGCTAAATATCTTCAAAATCACTCCAATTTCATACACGACTTATAAAAATGAAAAAAAAATACTCTTAAATTTTAATTTTCTAAATAAAATATTTTACAAAATATCAAATTATATACATAAAGTTTGAAAGTACGCTAGAACTTGTATTTCTGTCATGCGTTCAATATACGGTTGAAGATCTTTTTATAAATATTTAAAGTTCTTCAACTTAATTAATCTCATTTTTATCTGGAAATATATGAGTAGGGAATAAGCGACTCGTAACACGATTACTGTGAACACCGCAAATTTAATTAATGGAATTGTGAAAGGGGTCAATAACAATTTGTTTGGATTGGCACGTGTGATAGAGTTGGCGTTATATGGATGAATTAGGTCGCCTAAACGACTGGCCAAATTTAGAAAGATCCAAGATAATGTAGACGACGAAATATATATTTATTGGTCCTGTCAGAACAAATAATGGTCTAACCAAATTAACGATCGACATTTTTGGAAGATTTCTCGTGCGTTGGCAGTGGAGTTAAGGAAATGTACTTGAAAAAAAAGCAAGCGTACCTATTATGATTTTTAGAATAAGGCACAATCTATATTTATCTTTATTTCAAATCTATATTATTTGTTTTAAAATTTAAGCATAGTTTTATACTTTTAAATAAATAAATTGAGTTGGACTAGGGTGTTACGAATAACACATATAACTCGTGTGCTATGGATTATTTCTCTATTTTTTTTAATTTTAATGGTTAATCCAACTCTTAAAATGATTTTCATATGAAAATATAGTTGTAGAATAAATTTTATATTTTTTTTCTATTTTTTAGATAGTTAAAAAGTCAGCTGATTTAATTATTTTGAGTCATTAAAAAAAGTGATTTTCTAACTATCTAAAAAATAATAAAAGATGTGGTCTACAACTAAATTTGTATATGAAAATAATTTTAAACAGTCAAATCCATCATTTAAATTTTAAAAAAAATTGAGAAATAATCCGTGAGTTATACATGCTACATTATTGCTACAGGTAGCAGTGTAACTCAACTATAAATATATTATATATAAATGAAAAAAAATAATTGTTTTCCTGAGTTAAACAAGACTATGGCTATGAGCCTACTCCCATGATTACCACATAAAAACACAAGTAAAGAATAAAGAATGAAGTGACTGATAAGGCAATCAAAAGAGCTTGTACTTAAATTCTACCACTAAGAGCTGAATTGTGCGGTTTATGTGAGTTCATTTGTAATGACGAAAAAGAACAATGAATTCTTATTCCATGGGTGTATAACAAAAAAACAGCTTCCTAATTAATTGTCTGCACTTTTTAATTTGAAAAAAAAAGGATAAGAAGGAAAAAGACTCAATTTCTTTGAGAAAATAAGCATATTGGAATTTGTAAATGGCAAAAAAAAATCAACGTCGGAATTTGTTAAAATTCAAATTTAAAACACTGTAGATTTTATTTTCCAAATTAATGTCACATTTGATGTAATTTGGGAAATCTTTTAATATTTTTAGTTAATTATGGATAAAAATAAATCTTTAAATAACTTTCTCAAATATTCATATTCAGACTGCATCAATATACGGTGTAGCCAAACTACAAAATCATATATAAACAATTTTCACTTCTAATTTTGATAAGCTCTATTCTAGTTGTCTCAACTGTCAAAAAATATTGGTGCGACTATTATTTTATACTAGCATAGAATTCACCCGTTATGCAAATCCTTTTAATTTTAAAAATATTTATATCTAGTACTAATTTATTATAATTAAATGATATATTTTACTTAAATATAGTTAATAAATATAGTTAATGACTAAATCAATCATAAACTCTTAATTTTTTTATAAAAAAAATTATTATTTAATAAAAGATTATGTACAACATATAATAATTTTCGTTACTTAGTAAGGTCATATGTGTATTTTTTTATAATAAAACTTAATAATAATTGATATTAGTTATATTTAACATTAATTTTATTATAAAAATAATAAATTTTACTTAGATATAATTTATATCTAAATTAATTATAAAGGATCTTAAAATTTTATTATTTAATAAAAAGATAATGTACAAAATATAATATTTTTTCTCAGTAAGGTTATATAATGTGTAGTTTTCTTTTTATAATAAAATTTAATAATAGTTGATGTTTATTTTATTTGATATATAATTTTTTTAGACCTCTTATAAATACATGATAAAAATAGCACATAGAACAGAGAGAAAAAATGAGTTTGACTAAAATTTAAACGGTTGATTTTATAAAGTCAATCAATCTTGATCATAAATTGAATATGAGTATATCAGTCATTATACATTATCTGATAACATTAATGAATGTCTCTCATGCATATGCTTTTTATAATATAATATCGATTAGTTCACAATTTAAAAACATTTTTTCTCAAATAAAATAAAATAAAATGAAAAAGAAAAAGAACCAAGGACGTTGTCAGTCTTGTGGATGCTGGATTGTTGGTGTACAAGTGAATAATCAAGGACTCCATTTATATTCCGCCAAATGATGTTAAATACAAAACTTCACAAACTACGACTAATTTTATAAATGATAAAACTACATCAAATTATATTATGCGTATAGATTCTATTTCAGTTGCCAGATTTATAAATTTAGGAATTATGTATTCTTTACTGTTATCGGAATGCGACTTAATTCGCTCCCCAAAAAAAAAAACTCAATTCATAAGATATAACCGTTCAATAAACCTTAAATTAATTCCATTCTAATCTAGTCTCCAATACAAGCATTAAGCCAATTAATCAGGAGCGGATGCATGATTTTGGCTAGAGGGTAATTATTGGATTATAATAACTTATCGGGTTTAAATTCATTAACTAATCGGGTACTAAATAAAAATAATAATAATTTAATATATATTATTACCTAATAAAAAACTATCAAAATAATATTTTTTTTATATTAAAAATAATAACAAAATAAAACTTAAAGTAATAAATAATCAAGTTGGCGATGAAAGTTTTTCACTACGAAACTTCGTATTTTAAATTTTTTACATAATTATTTTATTATGCACGATATTAAATATTTTTTCTCAATTAAATAATTAAACAATCCAGTGGCAAAAAAAAATCTGAGAAGTATAAATTATCAAAAATATTATCTAAAATTATTATTTTTCAAAATCCAAAAGGACAGCTGGCTCTTAGATCCATCTAAATCCGCCCCTGAAATTAATCCTATCGCTTAATATAGTAAACATGCAGCTAGTGCTCTGTCACTAAATATATTGGACTCCCCTAAACATACCCACAGAGCATTTGTTGTTTCTCAGATGTAGCAAGCAACCGAGCATATTAATTTAGTAAGTAGTTTGTTTGTTCTTAATCAACCAATTACAGGAGCTGATTAATTCCAGTGGCCCGCTGAACTGGTGTAAAGAGACAGCATCAAGATCAAAGGAGATTCTACAACGAAGGGGAAGGAAAGCTGGGGGACCAATTACCAAACGAATCGACAGTGCACATGCTCCTATCATTTATTCATTTGTAATTGTACATGAATCAAGCATGGATTTAGCTCTGGAAGACGCTGCGCCTCCCAGCCTCAGTGCACCTCTTTTTTTCCATTTTTTTTTTCTAATTTTCTCTCTGGTTCACGCTTCACAGAACAAAAGTCAGCGCTGGTTTGCCAATTCAGTATGGCTTGGACTCATTTTTTTGTTTTAGGCTTCAATTTTCTTTTTTATTATATAAAAATGGAATTTGTGGGCTCTTTATTAATTACTCTGCATTCATAAAATGCAGTGATATACATATTGTGAATATGTATATGCGTATTCTGAAAAGAGTTTCAAAACTTAATAACTAATTAAACAAAATCATTGAGAAGAAGACAATAAGAAACAATAAGTAATGTACATTAAATTATTGTACTACCAAATAATATCTGTTGTGTTGTATCATCTTTATATATTCAATAAGAAATTAATATTTTTTTAAAGTAATATATATCAACTAAATAAGCGACTCTAAACAGTAGCTTACTCGTATGTATACAGTCTTCTATTATATAATATATTATATATACAGCCCATAAAACCACATTTCAAAGCACTAATCTACAAGTGCATTGATGAATGCGGAGCACAATGCTTGCCATAAATCAGGATCCTATTTCTCCCATTTCGAATGAATTGCGCTTTGAGGAATCGCATTTATCTTACCAAGTAATTAATTACCAGTATGCAAAATCAAGATATCATTTCATAATTTGCTAAATGCAAAACCCGAATGAAACTTCATAACAAGCATTGTAAGAAGTTAGAAGACATTCTAACACCATGCTTGACATAAACAAATAAGCAGAAAATAAAGCTAAATGATATCGTACCTCAAATTAAGCAGCCATGAAAGATGAAACTATAAATTGAACTCAATCATGAGCTCTGTTTTGTGGCAATGGCATGCTCTTGCTTCTTCTTGCCCGAACCTTGCATTGCTAAGCGCAGTCTTACACTCAAAAAAGACACTGAAACCAACCGATTTTAGCGTCAAGTAACACTATTATTTTTTAGTGAAGCGGCTTGAAGTCACTATAATTTGCGATTTAAGCTTTGTGGGTGTTGGGAATTTCTTTTTGAGGGTCCCTTCCCTTCTCTTATTTTCTCTTTTGCTTAGGAGTTGGTTCTGCTCGCCTTTTTAGTTTTTACAAATTTACAAGAAGGAAATATTGATTCGACGGCACTTGTATATAAATTAATTGCTCAGAGCAATATGCATGGCATTATATATTATATATTGGGAAGGGATCACTTGACAATAGTTATTTTGACGATGAGTTTTTAAATAAATATGAAAAATCTAAAAAAAAAATTATGCATATGTTCTTCTATTTATAGATTGATGGTGATTTAAATTTCATTTAATTTTATTATCGTTTGATAGTTCATCAAAGACCGTCAAATTATAACCGTTGCAAATTGTATAAAATTGTGATGGAGTACAAACGATAATGAAATTGTATGAAATTTGAATTAGCGTCAATATATAAGTAGAAGAACATATCCATAAAATTATTCTATTTTTAAGATTTTTTTCGGATTTATTTAAAAATTCATTGTCAAAATTGTCAAAATAACCCATTATCAAGTAATCCCTACCCTTATATATTAAGTTTTTTTTGCTGGGAGTAAAAGGGAACATAACCGATGTAGCTATCAATTGTGTCAACATACTAACATATACAGCAATTTTAGATAATTTTAGCCCACATCCAGTTATTACAGTACATTTATTCCATATCATATTCTTTTTTGAATTAGGATAAATATCAAATGCTTAGCGTCCCCTCAAATAATTTAAAAAATTTTATTGTTGAAATTAAATGATTCAAATTTAATGTGCTCTATTCCAAATAATGGAGAACAAGACAGTCACTCTTATGGGTGGTCTTATGGGGTGGTTTTTTGTGTTCGCTGGAATGAACGGAATAGATGATTTTTTCTAATCATACTGTTATTTCATTTAATGTTTTTGTTCTTAAAGTGATAAATTATTTAAATATTTGGACATGTACTAATAGTGCCTTGGATCAGATATATCGAGAGGAGTCGGTTATTACTATTACTGCTGACTAGTTTTGTTTCAGTTTTATCGATTGTTATGGTTTAATTTGGGATGTCATTAGTGGTGGTTGTATCTTTTGGTCTGTTTGTTTTTTTACTTTGTGTACTAAACTATTTCATTTTGTATGATTTTCCGAAAAAATGGAAAATGGCAGATAATTTGCCTGCTTTTATCAAAAAAAAAGACAGTCACTTTATGATCTTCAATCTTTTAATTTAAACAATACTTTTTTAGTTATCAAATGAATGTAATACAAAGGTTGAATGTATGCACAAATTACGCATAATTTATTTGTTTCACCTTGATTTAGCAGCAATTTTAGACAAAAATCTGTCATTTTTTATGACTGGCATGAACAATATTACTATTATAACAATATTACTATCGTCATCATCATTACTTTAAAATTTAAATAGCAATGTGAAACCAGCTTAAAGATAAAATTGTGTGTTATTGGCTTATTGCAAAGCAAACATGATAAGTGATAATAGTTGCTCACTTTCTATTTCTGGATATCTCTTTACAGATAGGTACCGCCGGACAATTCTTTGATCTCCTTTCCACATTTAGTTGGGCTAAAATTATACAAATTGCCATGTGATTATATGGCTTATCAGAGAAAGATTGAGGGGCCCATTTTGCGTCTCAGATCTGAGAGGTTCTTGTTAGTTGCGAAACAAATGAGAGAGAAAAAGGAAAAGAGAGATACTTCACTTTTTAGTTTATCAAGAAAAGACTCCGATTTTTAATTGATCATGGCAGTTTACTAAAATTATCCCTGAACTCTAGCATGATTACATTTCTCATCATTTCGTGATAACCTATAAATGACAATTATTTTATGGGTCAATTTGTATCTCTCGACTAATTAATGGAAAATTGCTTCGTGCGCAAGTTATGAGCAGTAGCACAATTAAGGATTAAAATTTCATCAATGACAATCATAACTAGTAGCCCTTTCACCAGTATTTAAAAAAGAAGCATAAATCAAATATGGGACTTGAGTCTTTTTCTACTATTCTGGAAAGGGAAATAAAAGTAAAATTGATTTGATTTGAAATTTTGATATTGACTCCATTTTGTCTGTATTAATAATGAATCAAAGAATGCATGACTCAGCCTAAGCTATTTTTCTCAGAGTAGCGTGGTACTGGTACAGTCGGTGGAGATGGTAATGAGTTAGCTTAGGCAATGGGACTACAATGTAAAGCTATGTAGCTTTCAAGTACTTTTCTCCACCCATTGTTTTCTCAGTTCGCCCCCTACAATTCAGCAAATTGTTTTGTTTACATTTTCTAATCGACGTTTCATAATTTTGCAATTGCCACATCACCTTTTGCAATTTCTTTTGTAAATGTAACGGAGATGCTTATATGCATTCAGTATTATGGTGCAGAAGTCTCTAATTTCTAAGATACAAGTATACAACATAGGTTTTACTATTTGCAGTGCCAGATTTTTTGTAATGTTGTACTGGTAGAAATGCTCAATGTTCAGGGGATCATTTTATTAAAATATCAATGAAGCAGGTCATATCTTTTTGCATGTGATGTGATAATTTACTCGAATCGGATGTCTCTAGTGTCTAATTAGCATTTCACCAAAAGTGCTAGAATCAAATACATTATCTTTTTCTTCTTTGATAATTCATCATTAGACTAGAGAAGTAAAATAATAGATAAAGCTGCAGAGACTTGTTGACAGTAGTTATCCCATATTTGATTAGATTATCTTTTAAAGCTGATAACAGTAGGTTTCTCAAAAGTTACAGAGAATCCACCATGTGACTGTTATGATTATATTATACCACATAATCATTAAAATAATAGACTAGCAAAATGGCAAGATTAAGAAAATTGGTACACACCGTTTGGATGTGCTAGCTAGAATATACATGATACTTTATAGGTAATTTTGTACATATATAGACTTTCAGATATCATCCAAATCATGGATGTGACAGTGGATAGTTATATATCACTTGATGAGGCTGCAATCACTATGAAACTTAGTACTCAATCAAGTTATGTCATGTTCCACTAATTAAGAAAGTTTGTTAGCGTTATTAACAATATAGGTGCCCCATCAGTGAAATTTAGTGCCACCTAAATAGTATTGAGTGAAGAAGAAAACATTAGGATAAGTCCATGACAGAATTTTGTTAGCTGGTTCTAATCACCTGTAAGCAAAATTCAAATAATTGACCAAACATTATAATAAACTAGGATTTATCGATGGGTGGGTATCCGTTGACAACTACTTATGTTGACAACCTTGACGATCAATCTCAAATAAATTCATAAAAAAATTAAAAATAAAATAACATATACAAACATATTCTTAATCTATATTTATGAAAGTTTTCCATTTTTATGAATTTTTTTGAAGTTTGTCATCCTGGTTGTTTATGACTTTTATGTTACATTTCTATGAACGTAATAATCTCTTTTGAATAACATTAGTTGTCTATAGGTTTTTAATGTTCAAAAGCAATAATAATAATAATAACAATAATAATAATAATAATAATAATAATAATAATAATAATAATAATAATAATAATAATAATTGCACAACAACATATTGCTAAAATTGATTGCAACTCCTGTTTGGTAACTATAGACCCCAATTATTGCTACTTGCTAGTAATTGTAAATCAAAACTATCATTAAATCAAGAGGGGAAAAATAATGGAAAGCACCTTAATAATAAATAAGAAAGATAATGATGTAACGAAGAAACACAAGCAGGAGGGGAGAAAAGGATGTGTGATTAGAAATTAAAGAAAATCATGTACTGATGTCAATTCACTAACTAATCACTACCCAGGCCTGTTGAAATGTTCCCCCCATCTAATTAAAGACCTGTTGATTATGTTTCCTCCTAAATCTAAATGCTACTGTGATACTTCTATTGATATCATTCTTGATGTAAATAACAAAGCAAACAAGATTAATAATAAAACACTCAACATTAATTATATAATGAAAAAAATCAAAGTGAATGATAAAATCATTTAGTATGAATAATAAATATCAAATATCATGTTTAGTATTAAGTGTTTTTTTATTACTCATCTCGAGTTTTATTATATATTAATATTAATGTTGATTGTTTTTTATTACTTTTGTTGAGTATTATTATTCAATTTGTATGATATAACTATTACTATCATTGATTTTTTTTTAATATTTGAGATCTCTATGATTTTGGATTGGGTTTCATTTCTAGCCTACCTCAATTTATTTGAGATTAAAGATTTTATTGTTGTTGTTTTATTATTCACACAGTAACAATAAATGCCTCTGTCCTCTATTAAATATTTATTAATTTTAAGTTCTTTAATTGTTGTACACTTTAATTGTCATGTTTTATTAACCATATTGAATATCCAGATGGGAGCCTTTTTGAACATTTAAAGTTGGACAATTAGACCCCACCTTCATCTAAAGAAAAAAAGATAAATAAAATACCATATCAGTTACTTCATTATTCACTTTTTATATTCACATTAATGTACCGTCATAAGTTCATCAAAGTTCTACTAGATCATATTAAAAGTTTTCAATGCCCGTCCGAAATTAGGGGACTTGCTTGTCAATTATATTCGAAATATGGAATGGGACATTGAATTGAAGACCTGTTATATATATTTTTTTCATTAAATATATTATCAAATCTGATCTTTTTCTGAATTTAAAGAAAATAATCCAATACTAGTTTTGTTCGAGCTCATGATACGATACAAAATACTGCAGAGGTGTAGTTGATATTTTTTTTGTACTAGTCCAAAATAATAAATTAGTGTTGGGCTTTTGGGATTTTTATTGTCGGATTTTTTATCCGACACTAATTATAATGCTAACATAACAGCAAAAAATCCGACACTAGTTAAAATAATCAGTATAAGATTTTTAGGGAAAATTTGATACAAGATGTTTTAATTAGTGTCGGATTTAAAATAAATTAGTATCAGATTTTATTTAAAAAATCAACACTAAAATTATCATGTTAAGTGCTGAATTTTTATTAAAAAAACCGACACTATTTATCATATTTAGTGCCGAATTTTGAATAAAAAAACTAACACTAATTATATATTTAGTGGTGAATTTTTAAGAAAAGCCGACATTAATTATATGTTTAGTACTGGATTTTAATAAAAATTGGCACTATTTATTAAATATATATTTTTTGGGAAAATGAATGAGTTGTGTAGTTAAAATTTTAATAATATTGTGTATTCAATAATAATATGTAGTTAAACAATCACAAGTAAAATAATATATATATATATATAGAGATAGACTATTGTGAATACGTTTACATTTTAGCCGATATGCGAACGCGTTAAAAATATATTTTAAAATTTTAAAATTTTCAATTTATAATTTTCATTAAAATTTTCATATGAAAACCTTGTGGGATACAAAAATTTAGAGTGTTTTGAGTTTTTTAAGTCACTCTTTTGAATTTTTGAAAAAACAACACAAACATTGAATATTTATTATTATTTTTAGAGTTATTTTTTCAAAAATTCAAAAGAGTTGCTTAAAAAACTTAAAACACTTTAAATTTTTATATCCCATAAGTTTTTCATATGTTGAATTTAATGGGAATCATAAATTAAAATTTTTGAGACTTTAAAAAATATTTTTTTGATGTATTTATATATCGGCTGAAATATAAATGTTTTCACCATTATTTTAAAATGTGGTCGCATATAAATGTTTGTATAAGAGTATGCATCCACATATTCAATAATAAGTATTATTTATTTAAATATTTATCATATTAATTCTATAAAATTAATTATATTATATTTTTATGCAAAATATTCAAAATTATATTAATATCTTATTATATTTTCTTATTTTATATTAAAATTCTTCAAAAATAAATTATCGATTCAAATATTATAAAAAAAAATTAGAATATATATCCGCATACTGAACCGCATATGCACCCGCATTTCGCATATACGCTATGCTGTGGTCAACCGCACACATATTGAAATCTACATTTTAAAACCTTAGTTTTCAGAATAGTCTATATATATAGTGAGGCTATGATACTTCGCAAAGTACAAAATATCCCATATTTCGCATCCGTACATCGAATTTGAAAGTTCAAATGATCGATCCAAACGTTAAACATGATCTTCACATTGAAATATCTTTGTAGATAAAATTTTATATGTTTTTTTAAATTTATTGCTATTTTTAGATGGGTGAAAATCACTAGTATTCGATGGTGCAAAATCCGTTTGATTAACAAACTTCGCACCCATCTAAAAAATAGAAAAACATTCAAAAAATGTAAAATTTGATGTCCAAAGATATTTCAATATGAAGATCATATTCAACGTTTGGATCGATCATTTGGACTTTCAAGTTTGAGATACAAACGCGAAACACAAGAGATTTTGTACATCATGAAGCATAGGAGATAGATTATTGTGAAAACATTTGCATTTTCGACTGATATGTAAATGTATCAAAAAATATATTTTAAAGTCTCCAAATTTTTAATTTATGATTTACATTAAATTTTTCATATGAAAACCTTGTGGAATACAAAATTTAGAGTGTTTTGAGTTTTTTAAGTTAATCTTTTAAATTTTTGAAAAAAACAACACAAACATGGAATATTTATTATTATTTTTAGAGCTATTTTTTTAAAAAAAAAAAAATCAATAGTCTCTATATATATAACAACTATTTGATTATGAAGAAATTAATTAACTGATCAAAGAAAATTGTTGATATGTTAAATTGGCCATATCCATTTAAACAAATTGTGGTACCAACAACAAGGCTATCTGTGTAACAGGTCCTGTTATTATAATATTTGCTACGTATTCCGTACGGATTACTGACCATATATACCAAACACCACGCATAAAAATACACATGCGCTAAAAAAAATGCAAGAAAGTAGGTGGAGTCAAATTAAGCTTAGGTTATAGGAGTACTTCTGAAGCAATAAGAGTAAACTTATACGCATGCTAAGAAAGCTTCGTCACTGATTACTAAAAGGACAGTGTCCTCAAACTCACCAAAATTGACAGACGGACCCACGTCGTAGTTTTTTTGGATTTATTTTTCAGTTATGATAAGAAAATTGATGGAGACTAATTAGGGTTCTCGATGGTTAAGGTAGGGTGAAGATATTTTTATATTTATATTCATTAAAAAAAATTATTCATATTTTATTTATATTCTTTAAAAATAAATTTATTCATATTTTAATTTTATCCATTAAAAATTTTGGATAACGAATGAATAACGTAGATAACAGATAAAAATAAAAATAAAAATTCAAAGAAAAATTTATATGATTTAGATAAATAAATATACTAATAAAATATAATAATAATTAACATTTTAGATATAACAAAAATCATACAGGTCAGATAAATGACTAAAAAATGTCATTGACAGCCTAAGAGTAATTGAAGTCATTTCATATTTTTCTTTACTACTTGCTAATATAAACAAGTTTATTTGCAAATACCATACTATACCATGCAAGCTAACCCTGATAGATGAGAGATAATTTAATGTCAGATAACTTGTTGCTTATGGTTAGATATAATTAAGTACAAAATTCAGTGGCAATAATCCCATCGTCTGATATTATTTCCATCATAAACCAAAATAAACAATATAATTATCCGAGTCATTGTTTGGACATTGGCACATTGCAATTGAAGTAAATTAGTATGTAAGTAGCCTCTTTTTACTGGAGTTTAGACAGCGGATACATAGATATCCCTATGAGTTCAAAATAAAATAATGATTTTAAAAATACAGAAGAACTATATATTAGAAGCAACAATAAGCAAAAGTGAAATACCAATCATGCAAAGCTAATTACCAGATGCAAACAAAAGCCGTTTCGATCCATTGCATTTTTAAGCAACCTTTAAGTACAAAATATAGTACATCTAAGATCTTACAAGCGCACATAATCTAGAGAGGAAAAAGAGAAAAAATACAACCTGGACCCGAACCGTTTTCGAATTCATAGCTAGAATATAATATGCTACATATGGGGAGGTGGAGAGAAATCTAGTGGATCCTGGGGCCCAGGTGCAGACCCAGAAGTATGCCCGGGGCTTGAAGCAGGTGGGGTCGGTCGAGGTATATATGGAATTAGAGGAGTCCCGTGCTCAATCGGCCCATTCCTAATGCTAGCCTTTGAATTTGGAGTCGGATCAAAGTGAGGGTAATCTTCTGCATTGAAAGTTCTGGGGTCGATTTCGGTTTTGGACCTTGCATTGGTAGTGCTGTTAGTTTCCTGAGAAATTTTTAGCACAAATCAGGATACTGAATTTTAAATTGAAATCAGAATACAAGTTTGTTGGGGTTTCTGAAGCTATCAGTAAATATGAGCATCTGTTACTGATACTTTGTACCAGAACTTTGATAATATCTCCTCATTTCATTGGGAAATCATTTGATCATTTGAGAATTTTTCTTTGGAAACACTTTAATTTCAGAATAAATTAATGTTGTATTTTTATCAAAGTTATCTCAGTATAGAATAGAAAAAAAATATTTCAGATGAATCATGGTCAAAACAATTACCTTCAGTATTCGTCTTGTAGTAGTGATCACTTCACTAATCCCTCTGTGGCTGAGTTTCAAATTATCATTGTTCAATTGGTTCAAACCTGCAATTTTTCTGGTATCAGGCACACCAATGTAACCATAACAAAATTCTGATATAATAGAAATAAAATGAAATTTCCAAAGGAAAATATTACGATGACCATAGTCAAGGCGGGCTACATGTAACAAATTTACAGAAGTCAATGCAGAATCATCTTCAAATCAAATGCTTCCATAAATTAAATCAATCTTAAAACATTTTTGGTCCTGATTTTCTTTCCTTTCTCTTTGTTCAGGCTGGAAACTATTTGTCTGGGACTCTATACAGTTTCGGGGACGAATGCTGGAAATTAATTAATATATGGGGGTCAATTGAGCCCTCAAACAGCAGAAAAGGTACCACAGTGGCTGAGAAATCGCCTCGTATCTAATAGAAATAGAATAGACCATATGTCTGTAATAGATTGTGGTGGCCGTGGTACACAAACAGCAGACAAATAGGGAGAGGTGCATGCAATCAACAACGACAAACTAGAGTGCTAGACTAAATACTAACCTAGACATTTGACTTGGTCTGTATAATTAATCATTTATGAGAAAAAAACTAACACCTAGCCTAAATAAATACCACTACTCGTAAAACAACTTGATTAATCGAAAATTAAACTTATGAGTTTATATTTTAGCACTATTTCTAGACTTCTAGAGGACATCCTGAAACATAAATGGTAACAAATATTTAAGCAAAAAAAAAATCATTTACTGACGGATTAGAAAGCAAAAACAAATAACTACTCGCCTGTTTTGATAGTGCTCTCCTGGTTTGACAAGAACCACACAATGGTTGATCCTGTGACAAGGACCAAAATCCAAAGTCCCAGTTTCCTCATTTTTCCTATTACTACCTTATCTATGGTTAGGTTTTAGCCTTTTAGGTTATGGAGGAAGAAGAACTATAATAAAAATTTACAAAACAAAGATAAATAAGAATGAAAGATGAATTGAAGTACACTGCCATTCGGCCCATTCCCACACATCTCCCCTTCTATTTTACTATTTTCTCACACCAGAAAGAGTGGGAAAGGGGTTATGGGGCGCAGAGGAGGATTAAATGCAGAGGCTGCTATGGAAATCGAGCCAACAGGAAGAAACAGAGAGATTTAATGATAACAGTAAAAAGAAACACAGAGATTAATGACATCGCCATGACTATGAGTAGTGGCCCTGTTCCTACTTTTTAGTATCAAAATAAATATTGCGTCCTCTGCTTACGCTTTTATCGTACTTGGTAAATCGTAAAAAAATATTTGAAATTAGGAATTAATCTTTTGTTTTGTTATTCTTATTAATACTTTTTCTTATTTTAGTCTTATTTGTTGAACTTTATAAATAACGTATGGACAATGAATAGCTGATAATTATCAAATAAAATAATAATTTATATAATTTAGTTGAAATGAATAGTAATACTTTAAAAATATGTAAGGAGAACCAACTATAGTTTAGCAACAAATACATTGTCCTGAGTTTGAAAGTCAAAGCTTCAAAAATCTAACACCATGTTCCAAAAAAAAAAGACATTATCACATGATATAAATAAAAAAATTGTATATTTATTAGTCTCGATATTTAAAATTAAAATTAACTATAACTACGCATAGATCAATCTTTTCATCATTGTATACAATACATGATTAAATGAATTTTATTACGAAAATATCGTATAACATTTTATTTATTTTTTATCTTCTATGGAATTGGAATAGTGAGAATGAAAAAGTTGTAATCCACGTGTAACGGAAGAATTTTACCATTGTAATACACACAACTATTTTAGAAAACCACTTAATTATATAACTTCTTCCCATTCGTAAAATAAAAAAAATATCTTATTTATTATCAAATACTTTATACATTATACATTGAATAAACATATAAACAAATTTCATCAGCATCCCTAATTTAGTAGCATGCCTTTTCTTTCATCAAGATCGTCTCACACGTATCTATACTTATTTAATACATAGATTCACTAGATTAGTTAGGGTTTCATGGCATATAAATATTAAAATATTGGCAGATGAATCAGTCTTAATTCCACATTTATGGAAAATAAGTTGGTATCACATATTTTTTAAACAAAAGTACAACCCAGTCATCCTACTAGGCTACTATTTCGAATTAGATCATCCAATTAAATTATGGTTTATTCCGTGCAGTGCATTCGTCGTACTCGTGCATTGCACGTTCCGAAATAGAATAATGATTTTAATAATCTTATTTATCGTTTTCTTTTAATTGTTCTTTTACTTTGAAGAATAGTTAAAACAGCACATCTGACAAAGGCCCAAAGTGTAGGCAACTGGGGTTATTAGATTAAAAATATTATTTTTGATATTATTTCGTACATCTAGGCGAGCACACGTCCAGCACAAAAAAAGTGCTATAAGATTTCCATCAAAGAGATGATCATTAATCAAGAACCTATGACACGTCCAAACGTAATAGAGATTCAGAATTCATTTCTTTCCAAGTAAATTGATCAAAAAGGGTTGGCGACAAGGTTCAACTTGGCTCAAAAAAAGAAGGAAAAAAGAATCACATAATCATTCACCACCACAAAACAAGGTGTACTCAAATTCTAAGAGACAGAATACAAAGTGCTGCAATTTGCATAAAATTACAAGTAACAGGTCAGTTTCCCTTTGCTCCTCAAGTTCCAGTTCATTTATCCCATCTGATTCAGTGGTACAGCATATTCAGCGGTACTGCATATAAAAAACAAACAAAATGAGTCAAATACATAAATATTGCCTAACATTTATATTTATCAGAGATCCAACAAACAGATTAATCAAACAAAATGACACTTCAAAAAAGAGGTTCAGAGACTGAATACATATTGATTTCTGTCCAGCACATTGTAATGGAAGATATACACTACATTGTCTAGTTATCTGTCATCTTTAACTACATTAGGGTTCTCTATCATATATCACAACTCTATCACAAAGCATAATCTTCAAAATCAAAATGGCCATCAAGCCCATTACATAACCAATCAGAAAAATCAAATCTTTAACCGACAACAAGCTTTGCACAATACAAGTTTGTAACAAAAACACAAATTTAGCAGGAAAATGCACTTCTCTCGATTGTTTATTCACATTTACTTCATTAAATGTACAAAAATCACATTAATATTTAAAGTATTAACAAAAATACCTTAATGAAGCCAATCTGCTTGGCATTGCTACGGAAGCACTGACGGCAGCACATCAGACCATACTTCCTGATTATGGCATGTGGGTTGCCACATACACGGCTACATGCATAAAAAGAATTCAGAACAAGGGACTTGCATGATTACAACATATGTTAATTGAATTTCCCTATAAAACATGTTACAATTTGTAAATTCTAATATTCTAATAACACAATTATTAATGTAATGCTACAATGTCATAAAGCAGATCAAAGACTGCACTGTCATTTATTAGAGAGATTTATGACACCCTAGCAGTACTCCTTACATGATGATATCAGAATTAATTAGTCATAGTTCATTGCATAGAATTTTGAGTTCATCTTCCAAATAAAGTAGATTAAAGACTATTGCTTCATCAAATAAGATAAAACATACAACAAAAATTTACATCAAAATACATGTGGATGCTGACAAACTAACATATAAGACCAGAAGTTAATACAGAATTACAGACATGTAAGGGATAAACTATAATGATATGAAGACTAAATTTGATCTGTATATCTCAAAACAAATCCCATGCCAAACGAACAAACGTAACAGTATCTGGTCTCATATAACTAGCACACTGTATCAACCTTATATACCGCTGACAGGATTAATAAACCACATCTATTGAATTTAACCGAGACTACAACCGATCTACCTAACACAGATGATTCGATTCTATCAACAAAATAAAGAAACAAATGTATAAGGAGAGAGAAATCGACATACCAAGTGCGAGATCCAGGTCCATAGTTCTTCGGATGCGAGTTCCACACATTAGAGTGTCCCATTTCTGTTTCTTGCTCTCTCCTCTCTCTCTGTCCCCCGACTTGAAATCTACTTCTCGGAAGAATAGAGGCGAGGCGGCGTGCTGCGCTGAACTGGACGATATGATTTTATACTGCACTCTAAAACCCTAGACTCGGAATTATTTCTAATGGGCCGGGCTTCAATGAATTTAAACGAAAACAAGTCGGCCCAACTCTTGAATTAAGGCCTGAAGGGTTGGTGCTTCGGATTAGCTCCTCTCCAACTAGCATGGGTATTCATATTGCTCTGGTTATATGCAAGTCCACCTTTCATTTTTTACTGTACGATATAGTCCAACGAAATTTTCTATATGATTCAAATTACATGGCGTTAATTGCGAATCCTACTTTTATTTACAAAAAAAAAAAATCGCGTTTTTATTTCTCTAAGACATTTTTTAAAAACTAAATGGTATCCCCACTCATCTTAGTAGAAACAAAATGTTCAGACCCGGATACAACAGAAGTTTAACCTACTTCTACATTTCTATTTAGATCATACTCCAGATTTGTACCACAGGTCAATAGCTCGATACAATATAGGCTTTTTAACGCAACATCATACACATCCAAAACATTGAACCTTACCATCGGTACCACAAGTCCATAACAGTACCATTTTTTCTCTTAAGATATTGCATACCGTCAATTTCTCTAGCGCCAACAGAAACAGAATAAAACTAGATAGGATAAACACTCCAATTCGCATAAGCCCAGCTACAGTTCCTTTAGATTGTACACAATAAATACAGAGTTTTAATTTCTTTGCCCACTTCACAAAGCCGCCGTTCCACAACAAATACAAATTCGTCAGTCGGTCCTCTCAGGTTGTATGTAATCTATGGCCAGTTTATCAATTCAGCCTACACAATCATAAACTCACTGTTGCAATTGTATTGAGCAGTTTTGCATTTATGAAGATTCCTAGTCAAGGGAAAACAGAAAGTATATAAATTTCAAAATTCAATATACACTTCTACAGTGCTTGCAAATCACCACATAAGCTCTTATCCAGAAATGAAAACATGCACCAGTATCTTATTTAATGTCGACCTCTGAAGAGTCGTCAAGGTCGCACAAACGGTCCTCGCAATCTAACTTTCCCCACCGTGCATTCACTCTCTTACAAGGAAAAGATGGTTTTCCAAGGCTGCATAAAGATAATATTATTATTAACAAAAAGAGAAATTAAATAACAACAACATGTACAAACAGTCCCCCCCCCACCCACAATATATAACAAGTGTCTATCTACATTATATATTTTTAACGTTGCATATTCAATTGTGCAAGTATCTTTTATGAGTTTTATTTATTAATAATGCCATTTCTATTTTTAAACATTAATTACATTATTCAAACATATACCATCTTGATCCCTCCCCCCATGATCCCAGTCTAGCTCCGCCCCTGTGTATTCATACACACCCCTACAAAGAATCAAATATAAGACCTACACTTCTGAGGACAAAGTACAACATCACTTGTAGGTTATACATTCCCTCCTCTCCTAGTTAATTATAATAAAAAAAAAAAGACAAAGGAGGAACAAATGCACCCTTTTTTTCCCTACTGTGTGATATACTAAGTCTTTATGGGTCGTGCTCACTGCTCACTGATTCATAAAACCAAGCCTTTCTTTTTCTCTTTCTAATTGAGAAAAGTGCTCTGTGGTTGACTAGATTGAGATGTTATGAAAAAGGTCCTACCACAACAAAAAAAATTGTATTGTACCTTCGATTAACCACATTATGGATATGACATAACCACTGTGAGAACTCCTCTTGTGACCCGGCCTGCACAGGATACGCTCTGCCAAATAAAAATAATAATTAAAACGATATAAATGGGTACAAAGTACAAACTACTTCACCAATACAAAACTATATAAATGTATAAGAATACAAAATGGCATCTGACTTTACTACATTGGTAGATTAAGCACTTCGGTTGTTTATTGTTCATGTCACAGCTTGTTGATAATGAGGTTTTATCTTCGACCCGCAAAAAGAAAAAGAATCAGTTTGCAACATTCTTCAAGTGAATCTGGGACAGGAAATAAAGCATCCCTTATTTTTTTAATATTATAACATAAAATATACACTACATTCTAGTATTAATTTACTTCTATTTTGCAAGACATTTTTTCTCTTCAAAAAAGGTAACTAAAAAACAATACAAATCATCATACTGAAAGAATACAGTCTTCTGGTTCCATATTCCTCATTTTTCAATATGGTTAGATTGATGATACAGCTTCCATAAAAATCAATTAATGAGAATTCAGGGGCATCTAGTTCCTGTCCATCAGTTAGGTGTATCAATTGAAAATAACACGAAATTCATGACACCACACACAAAAAAGATATGGCTGTTAAATATAATTACTTTCCAGTTTCCATTTAAAAGAAACATACAGCATCGGAAGACCTAAATGAAAAGAGTGCAATTTCAAAAGTATTTAACACAAATGAAAACTCTAATATGAAATTGACCACGTAATTTTCTAGAATCGAGGTAGGATTTACAAGGACTCACTTCAAAATTCCCTTAAAATGATGTTGGCATTCTTTGCAGGGGTACATCCGAGATAAGATAGCCATCTGCAAGTGAATACACAATTTTTTTATTCTATCGAATACAATGACACAAAATAATTATATTGAGTAGTGGCTTTAATATTTAAAATACCACTTCAGTTGCCCTCTCAATGGAGAAACAACCAAGAACAACCCCTGACCTCTCTAACACATATATATTGTTGAAAACAAATAAATACAAAGGAAGAAACTCAGACAAAAAGAAAATGAAGATAGAACATGACCACAACAAAGTTGGTCATCAGGAGGTCCAGTGTACACTGGTATACGCCATGCAAGATCCACCTGTCACTGGTTGATGCTTTAGCAAATGCCATTCTGAACCCGAAAATTTCTAAACCAAAAGTTTTAGAAAGAGAAAAAGTTTAAAGAATGATCACAAATACCAATTCTTTGGCATCTCGTCTCTGTTGCCTGGTTGGCTTGTCTGGATACTGAATAGGTAAAAAGAAGTGTGTTAGAAGGAAGCTGAAAACAATTTCAGCATTATACAGATAATTGAGAAATAGGAATGGCACAGAAATCAATTATAACAGAATACTTGCTAGGAATACTAATCTTTTTATTTATTTATTTGCTTTCCATTTGGTTATAACTCAATTCAGCAGATGATGCCATATGCTGTATTTGGTATAATGCTCCGATGCAGTTTCCTGATTGACATTAGATAAATAGCACCACTGTAGCTAAGTCATAAAATAAAGAAAACATTCAATTCTGTTCCTATTGCTCAGAAATTCTTACAGCAAACTAAACAAACTGTTTTGAGTCAATAAATAATGATTCCTGTAAATTTTAATAGAGAGAACAAAAATAGCCATATGGACATAACATCAAACACCTGAGCTGCAATGCTGTGAAGCAAAGTCCATGTAACTCGGCCCACCTCCTCTTTTGTTGCCGGTTTCTCTTCTTTCTCCTGCGTATTTTCTCAATCACATAAACGACCTAAAAAAAACATCTATTTAAATATCAATTGCAAGTAAAGCACCTTTATTGGTGGCGCAGCTATTCTGGTACCAGCACCAAGCGAAAAAGACGAGAAGAGGCGAAGCGGGTCGGGGGTGAGAGAGTTAATGGTCAAGTCGTTGGTGGCACCGTGAGGTGCAATGAGAAATCGAGAAAAGTGGGTTTGGACTGAGCGCGAGACTGAATGTAACGCGTTTATTACAGGTTTTAGCGGATCTTCCGACATCGCACGATCGTGTGAAGCCGCGATGGCAACTGTAGAAGATTGTAAGGGGAGAGCGAATTTGAAGGGGTTTTGCAGGTATAAAGGATATTGATATATGAGAGCATCCGAATTCGCTGTCCAATTGCCATAGCTTTACCAATTTGTTTTTTCTAAAGAACTTCAAGGACAAATTTAATATTTTTTAAAAAGTTCATAGACCAACTTGTAATTAAAAGTTTAATGACTAATATGAGTTTTTTTATGAAAGTTCAGGACTAAAAAAAGTGAATTATTCCTATTAAAATAGTATCAGTGTGAAGAAAATATTAAATTAGTCAGTATTCACTATTTTACAAATAAATTATACACATTATATAAATCAAAGTAATTTTGTAAATATTTGTATTCTTCAAAACTTATCGTAAATGATTTGAGATATCGAAATTTCAAGTATAAATCAGGTAAATTTGTCTTAAAATTAGGGTCCGTTTGTAAATTTTTCAGATAATTAGACAAGTTGCATATTACTATTTTAGATGATTTTGCAAAAAGAAAAATATCATATTTTCAACACGAATTTGTACGATTCATACTGAAATTTTTGACATCTCAAATGATTTTTACCATTTTTTTCATTTATACAAACATTTACGAAATTATTTTGATTTATACAAAAAAAAACGCCTTCTAACTTTTTAAAAAAATAATAATTATGATACATGAAAAAAGTGTGACTAATATCTAAGGACATAAATTAATAGTTTAATATAAACGTGTAATTTTATATAAAGAATTTATTGAATTATATAAATTATAATTTTTAATACGTTAATTATATTTTGAGACGTGTAAAATGTTCCACATTATTCTATCTCAAAATTCATTATCAAAATGGTCCTTTCAAAAAGTTGAAATTATGGACTATGAAGTTCATTAAAGAAAAAAAAAAGGTAAAAAAATGTTCAACCTTGTGGCGCTTCCATGAAATACAATCATAATTCGAGTTAAACCTACATAAATATCACATGCACAAAACTCTAAAAAATTATGTTGTCAAGGCCACATGCGACCCTGTGCTATATCTGCACAGCCCGGTTCAGGGATGCTTTTGTTGATTTATACCGCATGCTACTTTATATAGTCCGCATGCTAGTAATTTGGATAGGTGTTGAATTTTATCTTTTGACCGTTTCTTGTCTATTTTTGTTCCATTTTGTGTCCAACTTCTTCTAAATCTTCATTCCTACATATAAGCATCAAACTTTTGGGACAATAACTTGGTCTTAAACCTTAATTGAGTGAAATTAACACTTTTTTATGTCATTTTCTATGTTCAACCCTACAAAACCCTAAATAAATGTACGATAATTTGACACTTATGACATTATAAAAAAATAAGTATAAATATTGGCAAAAAATAAGTTATATATTAGTATAAAATAAATTAATTATAACACTAAAATTATTAAAAAATATTATTTACGAAGTCACATGACTAATCACATGATCTATTTTTCTCATTCTTTTAGTCTTTAATTTGTCGATTTACTATGATAAATATTTGTTTCATTCAACAAATGAAATTTATGTCTAACAAAAAAAAATAGTTTGTACACACAAAAAACTAAATTCTTATCAATAAAATATGCTCCAAAAATAATAAAATCTTGAGTAGCAGATGAATGGATTTGATTTTGACAATTGATATAATATCATCCTACATATTTTTATGAAATGCGACCATTATATTTTTTGTATACCATTTTTTTATTTTAAAATTAGGAATTGGTTAGTTTATGTCTAACAATGAGTTGAACTGAATCGTTGTTCGTAAAATATCTCCTGTGAACTATGTTAATTAATAAAAATATCAAAATAAAAAAGAATAAAAATAAATGATCTAGTTCAAACAGTAGCTAATTAAAATAATTTTAAAAAAATTAAAAAATTATAAATTCAAATTTTTATAAATATAAAATAAAATTTATAAGCTAAATTATCATTTTTCTCTAAAAAAAATAGAGAATTGTTGCGTGAGGTATTTTTTTTGTGCATAATGGCAGTTTTGTCATTTGAATAAGTTAAGAGGTGTTCCAGGCGTTTTGAACGCTGCTCAAAGCATCGGTCCCGAATCTGCTGAGATTGAAATCTGATCTCAGGATTCTGAGATTCATCCCGAACCGTCGGATTTAATTTTAAAATCTGAGATCGAGATTCAGGATTGATCTCGGCCGTCTGATCCCGATCTCAGATGTCAAAACCTGAGATTGAAATCGGATCTTAGCAGGACCCCAAAGAAGTAAAGAACCACCCCTCTTGTTCTCCGACCTCCACCGTACTCCACTAGTTCGCACCCTGTGAACTTGGTGCGCAGTTCGCCGCCTCGCCCCTCTCTTCTCTCAGTGGCGTCCGATTCTCATCGCTCTCCCTCCTCTGTTCGCCGTCGTTTTCCATTCGCTCTCCAGAAAACACTATGTTTTATGGCTTATGACTTGGGTTTTGAATCGTGCAGTTTTTCCAATCAAGAAAGAGAAACAATGTCGCCGAATCACATGGAGAGCACGCGTCCGAGAAGGATGAGAAACCCAAATCCATGGGGCTTGGAAGCTCCATCACGCAGTTCCAAACTGAAGCAATTTGCAATTGATTCTCTCTATACTACAGGTTTCAAGAGAGCGTTTACTGCAATTCATTGTTCTTATTTTTTATTTTGTTTTTCCAGTTATGGTATGTTTTAACTCACATTTTCAAAGACAAGAAAAAAAATAGCGGTTAATCCCATACCCCAATTCATATCCATTTGGCCATTTATGCCGAGTTATTGAACTTTAAAAATCTTCTATGCAATTACAATTTATTGGTGTCCTTATATTTCTAGTATTGTTTAAAGATTATAATTTATGCGTTCTATGATACATTTTGATGTTTTAGAATATGTAAAATTGTGAAAATTTCTGATCTAACTTTTCTGAATTCAGTGGCGTGCCTTCTGATGTCAATCCACCTGAACTTCAATCAAAGAAAAAGAAAAGGAAGGGAACTTCTGCATCGACTTTGTCCGATTAAATCTCAAATAAAAGTGATGAGAAGGTGGTTGAGGTCAGTACTTTATAATCCCTCCCAAATAATAATAACAATGATGATGTGATTTTAATGATGCTAATTATGAGTATAATTGTGATAACTAACAATTAGGATGGTGATATTCATAATTTAAAAAAATAGAAGGGAAACATATACCTGGACTCAAAGTGACAAATTAAATAGAAGTGTGTTTGGACAAACTGAGTGCTTAAAATTAAAAAACGGAATGCTTTTTGTATCTTCTCTAATTATTTCTTTTACATTCTATGTTCTTTCCAAACAAAGTAGGTTATATTATAATAGTGTTGTTGCGTTATGCAGGATCTAACTATTGATGGATCAGAAAATCTACCTGGTAACAAGTTCACGTGCTTGAGAAAATGCAACAAAACCCCCAACTTCAACCTTACAAAGATGTGTTTATTCAATCCGAACGACTGAGCCGAGGAGACTCCAAGATAAAAAAATTTAAATATTTCCCCAGGCGAGGATTTTTGGAATGCAGCAATCCAGGTTGCTGATGGTATGTTTGCTCCAATTGTAAGGACTGGAGCAGCTGGTGACAATCTATTTGATGATATGTTTTGTGTTCCAGGTGGTAGCACCAAAGGCAGTGTTTCTTTTGTTGGTTTGGCAAATGGAGATATGGTGGCCGGTAACAATGTAAAAATAAGACAGGAGCATAAAGGGGTGGCTAGTGAGGCATCTCCATTTCCAGTTAAGCACTTAGATTTTGCGCATGAAGAGAGAAAAGACGAAGTTACTGGCTTGATTGCTGAAGCAGAACCCAATTTATCTGTAATTAGAGAAAATGGGATTAAGACAAGCCCAACTAGCTTGATGAATATAAAGGATCATTTGAAACTTAGTAATTGGTTGCCATCAGAGCTTTGTTGGGTGTATAAGAAAAAGGGGATTTTACAATTCACTTGTGCATTCAACCATTGAAACTTGAGAACCTAAAAGTTGATATTGTATTTGCCACATCAGAGAATTCAGCCTCATTGTTCTCAGCTTTAGAATGCCAGATAGGGCCCGATGATCCAAATATGATTATTGTTTTTGTATATTTTAATATTCGAGAATCAATTTTCCTATTTCCTTTATCAGATATTGAGGCACTGGCCTTTTTGTCAATGAAACCATTATATGTTTCCCTGTTAATTCGTTTTCTTTTTCATTTCTTTTTCCCTATACTGGAAAACTGGATGATAATAGCAGCTGACTACTCTCAAATAGGGCTACGATGATATTTTTACCATGATAATAGCAGCTGACGGTGATATTTTTACCATGATCACCTCAAAATGGACTGGTAAATCTGAATTAGCAGTGACCTGAAAGGAGGATTATTTATGGCATCTTCTATGGGATGGGTCCTGCATCTTTGTCAGAGGATTATTTATGGCATCTTCTATGGGATGGGTCCTGCATCTTTGTCAGAGGATTATTTATGGCATCTTCTATGGGATGGGTCCTGCATCTTTGTCAGAGAATTTAGAGTGTAGCACCGACAAGGCATTAGAGAAAATTAGGAGCTTTGAGAGTTCATTTCCTGGATTCTCCTCTTGGTTTTGTGAGGCAGTTGCAATATGCTGGCAGAAAGGGTATTATTTTTTCTTAAGAAACTTCAAACTTATATTTTTTTGTGTCATCTCTAAATGTCAAATTCGATTTTTAAATAGGTATGTAGAAACATTGATGTGTAGTAAGCGGTTTGGGAAAAAATAAACAGTGGAAGTGGCAATGAGAAGGCTAAAGCTCAGAGGCAAGCTGTCAACTCTATGTCAGGTATATTGATGAACTTCCGTCTTTGTTGGTACTTTATTTGACTATTACTGCTTTTAGTTGTAAACTTATCTTAATATTGTTATATTATACGTTCTTTCTTTATCCGGGTTCCTTTTAGTCAGAACATGTAAAGTTAACCTTTTTTTATAAATAACTTTATAAATTTTTGCATCTTCTTTTTCCTATAGTACTTGGTTAAATTTTCAATCTTAGTCGACAAGAAAGCAGCTGTCCAATTTTAATATCAGAAATTTACATGTGTAAGAAGCATTTTAAGGAATTTTCAAAATTGAGGAATACTAAAGTAACAAAGTAATCAAAAAACTAAATTGCATAGTATACAAAATAAAAATAAATTGAGAAGTATTTGGAGTTGGTTACATTTTTCATATTCAAGCATCAACCTTAGTCAACATTACTAATTTATCATACAGCTGAAGCATTTGTTTCTGTGGCAACATCATAATTGAGGTTGTGTCCGTATAATGCAAGATGACGAAGTGCAAATCACAATTTATTTCAATCTTTGATGATCTTATACAATAGTAGAAAATCAATAAGCTGTAGCACTCAAATTTCATCAATCTTTTATATATTTTGGCAAGATCTCGCTAAAATCAAGTGCAAATAATTATATCTGAAAAGAAACATTTGTCACAGAATTTACACATGAATCAAAGCACAAATTTGAAATGCTCGTCTCCTCTCATGTCAGACAAGCAAGATTCACTTCTCCAGTTCTCTGAGTCAGCAAAAAAAAAAAAAAAAAAAAAACAAAAGGTGTGCTCAATTTGCATGCCGGCAATGATCTAGACTATTATGCATTACAAGGACTAAAATGTAAGAGCAATTGTAAAAAGAAAAAAATATGAAAGATAATTTTAAACATTTCAAGGCTTTTACCTTTTCTCTTTTTCTTTCTTCACGAACAATAAATCATAGTGTTTAAATTAATCCGCATGATCCAGCGTTGGTCTTTCGCTCATACCATACTTTTCATTTTAACCCTTTGTCAATAACATCATTTCACATTTGTCCATAGACCAATGAGCAAATGAGTACTGCTAAAGCAATCCTAAAATTTAGAAACATATCGCAAATTAAATTAGAATCTTATCAAAGATCATGTTTCCTAAAAGAGTAAGGGAATAAATTAAAAAAATACAAAAATACAGCAAGAAGTAAAGCATTCATATGATGCTTCAAATGAGAAGTTGTCTCAATCCAAATGGAGCAATAAAACAAATGTTAAATCAAACCAAGTAATATAAAAAAAACAACTGCATCAGACAGAACAAGATCATTCCCTCATGGCCTTCCTTTTATACTCTTTAACCAACAACAATTATTAATGATAACAATAAAGTTATCAGGTGAAAAGACCAAATATTTTTGGAAAAATCTCAGTAGTAGTGCGTTCAAACTGCCGCAACAAAAATATGGCTCAAACAATTTTTATTGGTATTAGGTAATACCTCATCAAAACCCAATATGACACCATATTTGTTTTTTGTTAGCTTTTCCATATAAAGATGCTAAAGTAGAAAACCAACCTAGATGGTATTTTATAAATTATACATTTGATAAACTAATGACACCAAAATTTTCAAAAAAGGAACTGGCAAAAGGTTAAAAGAATATAAATTGTACATTTGATAAACTAATGACACCGAAAATTAAAAAAAAAAAAGAAAAAAAAAAAGAAACTGGCAAAAGGTTAAAAGAAATTTGGTGGACAAAATAAACCCGCCTTTCAATTTTTCAATAGTAAACATAAATCAAAGACAAAATAAGTATGTATATAAACATCAAAAAGTGGAGTGTAACATTGTCAAATCTCAATGCCAATTAACCTCCTGAACACCATTTTTAGTCCTAAAAGTTTGATAAACCAACCTTTGTGAAGGAAACCCCATCAAGGATCATGTCCCTCAAAATGAAAATCTCAAGGTATAAGAGCAACGAATGGAGATGAATTTGAGCATCGATCGAGTTCTATCTGGGTGGTAAAGCAACCGAGAGAATTAATTATAAAAATTTTGAATCGAGGGAGAATAATTTGGATGAGAGATTGAGGGGTTAAGCGCGACCATCTACTACCAGCTGGTTTCTTCTTTTGATGCATGCGTTGAGACAGTGGTCGACTCGAGAGATTCATAGGAGAACTTTTTTTTTCTTGAAAATGTAGGGGAGAAAGGACTGAGTTAAACTTTTAATGTTATTATTAATGATGAGACCAACTGCTATGAATTGTTAAAAAAATTAATTTTAAATGTGCGAACATGATTCTTTTGGACTTTCAGATTTATGATCCAAGGGCCCAAATTTATTTTGAGGGATACAGAGAGTGAAGCAGTTGATTGGGTGCAGAAAGTGGCGTCAGGGCGTTTCTTTTCATGTCAATTGGTAATGAGAACCATCAGTGAAAAATTCTCATTAATCCAACGATTTATATTAATTCAATTGATAGATAGATAGATGTTTCCATCTGTTTTTCTAAGATCTTTTATAAGGAGCAAGGATTGTCAATGGGCCTATTTACCTTGAGAAGTACTCTGAAATTGTTTTAGTTTGGTCAACCACATAAAGTGTGGCAAAAGCTACTGTATAAAATGGAGTAAACTAATGTCAAATTTAGGCTCAGCTCTGCTGCTGATATAATCAATCAAAATCAATCTAAGATATGAAAAAAAATATATAAATTGACTGACCCGGTCCGATCCAATTTTTTCCATTAAGTCAAACCGAATCTAAATTCCGACCCAACACGCCCGATTGTCTCCTCTACTTCTCGTATGAATGCAATTTTTGTTAAAAAATAATAAAAAATAATAAAAATTAATCATCTTAGCGCAATGTTATGACGACCCCTCTTATATTCCTGTGCACAGTGCCTTTATGTGTCAAATTGATGGTAGGCAGCACTTGGGGTTCTCTCGAGTCATATCGGCCTCAAATTTGAAGAGGTTGGCTTCTATTTTTTTTTTAATTATTTTCTTCATTTTTTTAATTGTGATATTATTTAACAGTCCGACTCTAGTTTTTTTTTTTAGTTTGAGAGGATGTAGAGCACCATAATATGCCAATAGAACAGTTAAAATTGTGATGTAATTTTGTATAGAAAGTACAGGAATTGTGATTCTCTTGCGTAGTTTTATTTATGTTGTACCAACCCTCCATATCCTGTGATGTATATAATTCTTCATCATCTAAGAGATTCTCTCTATTGAGTCGGGAAGAACTAATTGAGGAGTCTTTGAGTGCAATGCTTGCAACTTGCAACATCATTCTTTGTAAATGGAAGATGGGTCCGATAAAAATGTTGACAACATAAAATATTAGAACCACAGAAAAATCTTAAAGTTGTCAGTGGTACGTCTTATTATAAAAGGGTGAATGCAACATTTGTTTTTATTTCTGCGTCTGATATTTGACGTGTCATGTATACATTATCATTTGTGTAACTATTTACTACAGGATTGGTTTGACAAATTAAAGAATAAATTTAGAAGAGTGGTAATTTTGAAAGAGTGATAAAATAGTGTCTTTTTAGAGGAGTGCTTGGAAGAGTAACTTTAGAGAAGTGCTTGAGATGGCGGTTTATTTATCTGAATTATGATTTAGGAGTTAGAGTCTAATAGTATAGTTATAAACTTTATATTCTTACATTTTTAGAATTTTAAGATTTAAATTTAGATATAGTTTTTAGAAATATATGTTTAGAAATAGAATTTTAGGATTTAGACTTAGGTTTTAAAATATGATTTTATAATTTATAAATAGGTTTTATAATATAAGTTTATTGTACTATTATTATTATTATTGGTATTACTATTAGCATATTATCATTATCATTATCATCTTTATTTATTTATTATTATTATTATTATTATTATTTCTTTCTTTCATCATATTCATTATTATCACAATTTGAGATCTTTGATCTTATACTTTCCGATTGGGTTTCATTTCTAGCCTACCCCAATTTATTTGGGATTAAAGACTTTGTTGTTGTTGTTGTTGTTAGAATAGTGTCTTTTTGGAAGAATGATAGAAAAGTGGTATCTTTGACTATTCGGAAGAGCAAAATATCGTTGAACAGTTGTTAATCAGAATAGTTAAAATATGAATAATTATGATACTAACAATGATGATGATAATAAAATAATAGTAATATAATAATAATAATAATAAAATAATAAAATAATCATAATAAATAATAAATAATAATATTCATAGTTATAATCTTAATAATATAATAAAAATATAAATATAATAATAATATAATAATAAATAATATAATCATAATCATAATCATAATAATAATAAATAATTTTAATTTTAATAATATAATCATAATATAATAATATAATATAAAATAATTAAATAATAATCATAATCATAGTCGTAATCAAAATAATAATATAATAATAATAAATAATTATAATCATTATAATATAATAATAATAATAATAATAATAATAATAATCATATTAATAAATAATCATAATAATAATAATAATATCATAATAATAAATAATTATAATTATAATAATATAATAATAAAATAATCATAATAATAAATAATCATAATTATAATAATATAATAATAAAGTAATCATATTTATATTCATAATATAATAATATAATACTAAAATTATATTATTATAATATAATGATAATAAATAATAGTAAAATAAATAATATTATAATAATAAAAGTGATGATAAAAAAATAATAATCATAATATTAATATAATAAAAATCATAATATAATATAATATAATAATATAATACTAATAAATCATAACCATAATCATAATCATAATATAATAATATAATACAACATAATCAAATAATAATCGCTATTCCTACGAGAGCTAATCTGATTACCATCTATAACTTCATATACCGGATTAGCATTTTTCCGCACTCTTCTACTTAGTTTAAAATTTATTTAGTAAATTAATTCATCAAAATAACAATTCTATTTTAACTTTTTACTATTTCATTGAGTGACAAATGTATCCTCCGTGTAGTTTAATAATTGGGAAATTTTTTTAAATGCCACTCTAAAACTTGAAAATTAGGAATTTGCCATTCAAAAACTGAAAATTAATTATTTGCCACTCTAAACTCATATAATTAAGTAAATTGCCACACTTATACCCTTAATCCATTTATTTAATTAAAAAGTGTTTAAAATATACTGTATAATGAACGGTATTTTGGTATTTCCACATCTGCCCACAACCCCCGCAAGAATATTCCCTATTTCCTTCGACATATCATTCTGTTCCATTTTCTTTCATTCGGCAAAAACCATTTTGAACCAATCGCAAAACCTGAATCGCCTAGCCGGTAGCCTTCCTCCCTTTCACCCGCCTTCCACCTCTGAATAGCCACCATGAGTCGCCACCGGCCACAATCGGAGAACACCAGCTCATCCTCTGGGATCTCCTGCCTTCCGCCTCTGGTGCATTCTGTTGCCGCCAAGCCAAGGAGTCCTCTAGATATATTGGTTTGCTTGGTTTTCAAATTGGTTGGTAAATTGAACTGTTAATTTCTGAATTGGTTTTATTCTTTCTTAAATTGATTGGTTTTTTCGAACCGGTACAGGTTAGAAATTAGTTTAGTAGATTAGGTTCGAATTGATTTCCGAACTGGTAAATAGAACTACTAATTTCTTCTTTCTGAATCAGTTTAGTAGATCAGAAAGAAGCTAACAAAGGCAACACTGGAGTCTAAATGCCTTAAAAAGGGGTAAATTTGTTGTAATCTCACAATAATTTGTTATATATTGGTCTCAATAAAATATTAAATATACTTCTGTTCTCATCAATTTATTTTTAATTTTCTCATCATAGTTTTTTGGCCAAGATATTTGCACCAGAAAGTTCTAAGGATGTTCTTGTTGGATAACCTATTGCTATTATGGTACATACTTACCTTTCTTGTACCATTCTCAAATATTTTTTAAATACCCTCCTGGAACTATATGTAGTGTATAATTTTTCAAGGTTGAAGATCCAGAGGATATTGGAAAAGTTCCTGCTGATAGTATTGATATTTTGGATGTTAAGAGTTTTAGAAATGATGATAATGTTTAGGGTTAAGTCAGAATTTTTGTCAAACCATGAAATTTAATTTGAGCAATAATAATAATTTGACGTAACTTAACAAATAACCTAAACAAAAAAATAAGATAAATAATAATAATAATAATAATAATAATAACAACATAACATGATTAAATAAATTGGTAAATAAAAATAACACAAATTGGACAATTAAGAAAGTCAATAAGTTAATAAATATTAATAACGATTAAAGTAGTGACCACAAATCTTAATTTCAGTTATGAAATAACGTAACCCAATAATTAATAAAACTTTAACATAATAAGTAACATACCTTAAATATAATAATCTAATTTAATTATTTTATGATTTATAAATAAATAAAGATAAAGTATATTTTACGACCTTATCTAATGATCAAATGAATAATCAAATAAAAAGACATAAATAATACAATGCGAATTATAATACTGAGTAAATATGAATAACAATCCCAGAGATCATTAAGTTATTAATTAATTTGAACGTCATTAAGTTGAGTTAATCAATTAAGAAATTAGAAAATTAACTTGTTTGCAAGATTTTTCGCCTAGCTTTTGCCACATAAAATCGAATCCTAAACCAAATATTTCGATCCCATCTCCTCTTCTTTCCTTCCCGAGAGAACACCGCTTCTCGACTAAGCGGTCATTTTTGTTTCCTTCTTCTCTTACCGTAAAGTCACCACCTCAATCACTTCTCTTTTGAGACCCATGCCTCACACCCTCTCCGGGATTTTTGCTCTCTCCGTTTCTTTCTTTTCCGCTCACACTCTCACTCCCTGAACGAAACCCTTCTGCTCCCTCTCGACTTCTTGCCGCGGGACACAGAGAGAGACCCATATTCCCTCACGCCCCCTTACTCCCTCCTCCACTCTCCCACTCGCCAAAACCCTCTATCTGACTCTCTCGCGCAAGCCTCACAAGAGCCCTTCCCCCCATTTCCCTTCCCTCTCGGCGCAGCTCACCCCACGCCACTCCGCCTCAGCCATGCCTTCCCTAAATCGGTGCCCCCTTTCACCCGTGGCACATCTTCTCAGATCCATGGCCACACGACCACCCCTCTCCAGTATCGCGCCTATTTGATCACCCAATCGATCAGGCGAGCTGTGTGCTGGGACCGCCTCTTTCCCCCTTCCTCTTTTCTCTGCCGCGCAGACCATCCCCATTTCCCTTCTCCAGGCGACGCGCCTTCCTCTTCATCCTTTTTCGGATCCGCTCCCTCAGCAACCCTAGGTCCGGCACAACCGGTCGGATCCGCCACACCTCCTACCGCCTCACTGTCACCACTGTGCACGACTCCACCTCCTCCTTGAGAGTCACACCTCCCCGCACCCTTGCGCTTTGTCAAACTGGTAACCTCCTTCCACTCTTTATCCGGCCGTGTGGGCCCCGAAACGCGGTGGGCCGAGCCCCGAGCTTTGTGTTGTCAGGCCGATCCGTCAAGTGATTTCCGCTGGGTTGATTAGAGCCTTATGCAATTTGTTTTGTGTGCTTTGGTACACTGGTACCATTCGGTACCAGTGAAGCGAAGCTTTGTGCCGAGCTGAGCTCGTGCTTTTCATTTACTTGTGCGGTTGTCTGTTTGCTGCCTGGTGGCTTGAGAGATTGTTGCTAATTGTTTCCTGATGTTTGATTTGTGTTGGCTGATACTGGCAAATGACTTGTTGCTGCCCCTTTTACTTGCTGTTAGGATGGTGTGTTGTTTGTTGGTTTTGAAATGTGATATTTGTACACTCTCGACCCTTGTTGCTCGTTGTTGGTTCAAGAACCCTTATATGAGTTCTTGACTTCGGGTTGCGCTAATCCTCGTTACTCCTATGCTTTGGTTCTTGTCACCGATTCATTTCTCGGTTATGTTGTCTTGTGTTGCTTTAATTTAAGCCATATATCGCTTGATTGTTGCTTCTAGTTTTAAGTGCAAGTTTAGTGTCATTTGCGCTAGTATGGCTTGTACCTTATCCTGCTTCCCTTGTTCCACCGGCATATGAATCCCCGAATCGGCAATGCTTATGTCCAAATTTACCGTAAGGGCCGATGTGTAAACCCAATATAAATTAAGGACAAGTCCTGAAATCTAACAAGAAAAGGGGGCTTAACTGAATTTTTGTGGTAATGACTCTTTTTAAGGGTTATATGCGCAAAACTCAACCCTTATGTACAATTGAACCTATAAGAATAGTCGGAAAATAAATTGATCTTAATTAAGTGGGCCGAAAGGTTAATTTGGATAATAGTGTAATTAATTAGTTAGCGAGTGCCGTAGACTAAAACGTGCGCAACTAATAATTAATTAATACTTAAAGATAAAAATGGGAGATGATTACATGATCTGCCTCAATAATGAAAATCCGAATGATACATAAGGGTTTCGAGGAGGCGACTATGATCCCAAACACATTAAAACACCAACACGTTTAATTAAATAAAAACATTAATTAAATTTAAGTTTAATTAAATTAATTACTTTTTTTTCATTTTTTTTATTATTTTTAATTCTAGATTATATATATATATTTTCTAATTAATAAAATAATATTAGGATATAAATGAGATATAATTAAAGAATGTAAAATAAATAATTAGGAATTTTAAAAATAAATAAAGTATAAAAATGATTTATCTATAAAATATATATTAATCAATTTCTTTATCTTAATAATTAAATAACATTAATTAATATATATATATATATATATATTAATCGATTTCTCTATTTTTTTTATTTGATAAGAATAATAATATTATATTATATATATATATATATATATATTAATCAATTTCTCTATTTTTAGATTTAAAAGAATATTAATAAAGATATATAAATAAAACAATATATATTAATTAAATCTTTATTTTTTGAATAAACAAAAGAATATTAGAATTAAAGATTATATATAAGATATAATATATATAAATCAATTTCTCTACTTTTAAAATAAATAAATGAATATTAAAATATAATATTATCTATGTATAATATATATTAATTAATTCCTCTATTTTTTAATATAAATAAAATATTATTAAAATATAATATTATATATGTATAAAATATATATTAATCAAATTCTCTATTTTAATAATTGAATAACATTAATTAATATATATAAATAACTATTAATCAATTTCTCTATTTAATAATAGAATAATATAAATAAATATATAAATACATAAATATATATTAATCAATTTCTCTATTTTTAATAAGAACAATATTAATTATATAATATTATATATTAATCAATTTCTCTATTTTTAATTAATTAATTATCCTAATTAAAATTTAATTAAATAAGGGATAACATTAAGTTAACTTATTTAATTTAAATAAATTAAATTAATTATATTAATCAAAATAAATATAATCTTAAAACACGAACATAAATAATAATGCATTTCAATTGAGAGTCCCAGTATACCATGACCTAACTGACCCAACGCGAATAGAATACTCGCCAATTTAATTTATTTTGACTTCATAGGTTTTCGAAAATATCTCGACGACCGACAATCAAGTACACTCAAGATGAGACGATTGACGACGATCGTGGGCCCCACCGGAGATCGATCATTCATACGCTATCGCCTTGCTAAAATATTCAAAGTGATTGGATTGCACCGAGATTTACGATTTCTTAGGATATGACTTTAAATTATATTTTCTTTTCTTTTGATTTTGAAACTTGATCATATCATCCGCATTTTATTTTATATGCATTCAGTTTTGATTATTAATTAGATTAATAATTAAGTTAATTAGTTGTAGGATAGATTATCCTAGATAGATGTAAGTAGTATTTAGTAATTTACTATAGTTAGTTACATGATAGATTATCTAGGATATATTAGCTTAGTTAGAGTAATTAGTATTTAATAATTTAATATAATTAGTTACATGATAGATTATCTAGGATAGATTATCTTAGATAGATTAATTAGTATTTAATAATTTATATTGGTATTAATTAAGTATCTTGAAATTTTTATTGTACAAATAATGTGATTTTTAGATTATAATTAATCAGATTGTTATATTGATCAAATTAAGCGAGACAAAACTAAATTGAATCAAGATTTGAATTTGCATATTATCCATTTTCTATAATTTGCATGATGTTATGAAACTCAAGGAAAATTTTAAGTTAAAAATGAATATCCAAATTTGGGTTTGGGAAGAGTGTCGACATCGACTCGATTTCATAGTTAAATACACTTTAAATTTATTATTGAGGAGCTATTCCGTGGTTACAAGTGATTATTTTATCACTTTATATTTAGCAAGTTGACTATTTTGTCACTTTATATTCGTTCGTGATTGATTCACTTCATTTTATATTATTTTCGATAGTCTCCTTCAATTTGACTTATATATTGATAGAAATCGAGTTGTTGTTCGTTTCATTATAGTAAGGGACCGAGCGGAATAAATTAGGGATGGTTTTGATAGTGAATGACGCTCTCTTCTATAGAGCGGCTCTCTTCTATGTAGAGCAATCGGTTGAGGCTCGGTTCTTTCGAAAAGAATTTATCCCGCAAAGTCATTCGTGTGATATGGCAGTTTGAACCCGTACCTTTTATATTATAATATCTCAGAATGATTCATTTTGGGTTTATCCTTGATTTAAAATGTTCATGATTTCAAGTAGTGCATTTTATTAAACTCTTTTGGATTCTTTTATACTCTACTCAGAACAAAAATTAATCAATTCAATTATTTAAACATCAAATTTTATGTAACTGTAATATTTATTATAAAAATAAATTTGTAATGGTTTTAAGTCTAAGCCTAGAGATTTATAATATCTCGGTCTTGGACCTAAAACCGCACCGAGTGATTTATCACTCACGTTTCCACGCGTTGTGGGGTCCAGGTTTTACAGAGCGGGATCGAGTTTTTGGATGAGAGTGCTAGGTGCAAATCTCGCATGATGACAGAGATGCTTCGCCGCTTCCGCATGTGAGCGAGTGGTAGTGGATTAGGATCTATCGGGTTTCGAGTTTTATTTCTTTCTTTTGGGTTTTTTTTTTGAGAAATTTTGTTTGCCCATTCCGATGGAGCTAGCTCCGCCGATGTCGCGTTGTATTTCTCTTTGTTCATTCTCGGACTCGTATAGTCATGTATATTATATTATTATTGTTTTGTTTATTCTGTGATTTTCTTATTTTATTCATTAAGCCTTTCGTACGCACGTCTCGTCGTGCGTACGTGGCGGGATTTAGCACCCTAACCCGTTCAATTTATTTCTGGGGTGTGACAATTTTAGGGTTATATTAGAATTCTAGTTTTTTTTTGAATTTATTTTGTAAGGATGATGATGTTGAATTTGAGAATTTTAAATATATAAATTTTTTTAATTGGTTTGTTCAATAATTTCACTATATGTTAGTATCAAAGGATTGTTAATTTTATTTTAAAATCTTGACAAAATTATGTTGGTATCATTTCTTAAATGCACTGAACTAGTGTCAGATTTTGAGAAAAGGTACTAATTGAGCTACATTTCGCATAATATACTGATGCAGTATATTATGTTGAGGATAATTGGAGTGGATAACCAGCCCAAAGTTTTTAGAATGGTATACCTACACCAATTCCTTTCATTTTTATCCAAAACCCTCTACATATGTACTACTTTGAAACAAAAAATTCCAACAATCACCGAAACCCAACTAGAAATGCGATCATCGCAAAAAACACAACTAGAATGAAGCATCAATGTGATTAAAAAATATGGCGGGCTTTTGGCCTTCCCTTTAAAAAAGAAACATCAATGTGATGATCAAATGGAAAGATGTTAATAATTACATGATTTTCTATTCCCCTTATGACTTATGTCAACATCGGCCATCTTATTCTATTTCTCCATAAAGGCAGTAGTTTGTTTTCTTTTTCCTTGTTGGGTTTGTCTATTTTTCTGCTCAAACGGGCAGGACTTTGAAAATGTGAGATTAACCGGTGTCTTGAAGACTTGAACCAAATAAGAAACATTCACAAAATACAAATGATACTTGATATATTCCACTGAATATATTTTAAATTTCACCCTCATAAATTGACACATGACCATGACTTTGCACTGGCCGAATATTACGACAAATTATTCGAGACCTTGTCTAAGCTATGGACCTCAGCAGTTGGCACTCTGATTGAAAATAAATCTCAACCGACCAATTTAAGTTTGAATTTAATTATTCTCACCAAAACAAGTTCTTTTCGCATTTCGCTTCAAACTTGTATCAAAATTTTCTGACCGAATTATTATGTGTATCATATAGTTAACCAATAATTACGATCTTTTGAAGTTAATACCCCAAGGAACAAGTGCATAAAAAAGTAAAGTATCCAAACAAAAAATATCTAAAATAATCTTCTTGTGAAAAAAAAAAAGCGTTGCAACCGCAAAAGAAAAAAAAAAGCGCACACAATTATAGGAGGTTGACATTCAAAGAGCCACACTAAAGAAAAGAGAGTAGTAATAACAATAACATAATGCCAGAGATAGCTTTGATAATATTTACTAATACACCACAAACCAGAGATTAGGAAAAAAAGAAGAAGAAGAAACTCTCTCAACTCTTCCACACCAGCCAAATTATATACACGAGAGGCTGGTAATAGAGATGCAAATCCAAATTTCCAAAGTTGTTTCTCGGAGCAATTCATAGCAAGCTCACGCACAAAAATTCATCACATCAGCTCTAATTAAACGCTCATATATTTACCTGAATCCTCAATTCGTTTCATCTGATTAAAGGAGCAATGGAGTAAGTTCTGTGCTAACGACTTGCTATTTGTGGGGAGAAATCAACTTAGGAAAAATTTAGACTACAGAGAAACGCACGCACACAAAACAACTCAATTGTGGCTTCTGAGAATGGGAGCGGGGCAGTGAGCTTCTAGAAGCTTCGACAGAAACTGAAGTGGGGCCAGTCGCGTGGGGGCCACGCACGGCGCCTCCCGGCAGTTCTACTCGGCAGAGCAATCGGCGTGTGGGTCCGGCTGAGCATCTCCCACATCACGTGCACGTCCTCGTACTCACACGTGATCACCTCCTGCCTCAACCTCCTCAATCCTGCTCATAAATCAGAAACAATTATAAATATAGAACAAATAAGTACAAATCGAGCAAAGAAAGTCGAGAAAGGAACGAAGAAACTGGTTTGAGCTAGCTGGTGTGTGTATATGTACCAGTTTTGCGGATGCCGAGACGGGTGGCGACACCAGTCCATACCCGCCGGAGAGGGAAGACGACGTGGTCCCACCACCCCATCGGCGAAGAGAGGAGGAGATGAAATATCGCCACCGACACCGGAACGTATTGTTAGAAGGTAAGTGGAGGTAGATGAGATTAGGAGAAGATGCTCTCTCTCTCTCTCTCTCTCTGAGAGGACCACGAGATCCGAAATGGGGTTTTCTAAAGTGTCAACTTTAAAGGGTATGTTTCTTCTGTTCACCGGCTGGTAACCGGTAAGAAACCGGTACGTGCTAGTCTTCAAAGTAGCGGCAGGAAATAACGGGCAACCATCCTCTGTAAAAGACTTTTCAAAAATTAATCTGAACCGCTCATTTTAATCATAATAGGTGTGGACTGACTTTTGAATTTTAAAAAATAATATTTTTAGATTAAAATTTTGTTAATCTAACACTCTGATTGTTTGATTATTTTTCATTGAAAAAATATATTTAACATCGTGGATAATAAAAAAATTAAAAAAAATTAAAATATAGTCTCATAGAGAAAAATTTTCTTTATCGTTATAATTAATTATTATTTGGACTTTTATTTTTTATTATTTTTAATATATAAAAGATATTATTTTAAAATTTTTATTTAATATCTGATTAGTTAATGAGTTTAAACTCGATAAGCTACTGAATCCGATTACTGACCCTCCATGATCAAAATCCTGCATCGTCACTGGTTATGGGGAAGTATAAACACGAATTTTGATGTACGGAGGGTTTACTGTTAATAAATCAAAACTGTTGATTTCAAATCGAACGGATCAGATCAAAAATACTCCATGAAAAGCTTTTTGTTGATGTAGTTTCGGAAATAACACAGTTTCCCAGGATGTACACTGCAAAATGAGTTGGTACAATCCTAGCCGTTTGATCTTCTAGATATTTTTCAGTGGATGCGTGTGCGGTAGAGCTAACATAGAGAAATGGATTGTATCTGATTTGGTGCGAGGAAAATCTCAGAATAATTTTGAGGGAACAGAGGCGGAAACAACAAACTGAGCAGTCATTGGGTGTGGGATGTGGGGCTCTCTTTAGATCTCACTCTTAACAACAACTTGGGAAATATTAGTACAAGCACTTTAAAACTAATTATGAATCTTGATATTTGTTTGTAGAATTATGTTTTATTTTTTCAAAAGCTATATTATAGGAATAATCTTTCATATATAAGAACGGAAGTTCCTTCCGAATTAAATTTTTAATCGACGGACTGGGAAAATTCACCTTGACTTTTTCTTTTTGTCTTTTAGAAATGCAATCAAAATTTGTCTGCTGCTTTTTATTTGAAGCACGTGCAGAAAAAAACTGTTATTTCTCTTGAGTTTCGCTAGAACTTTGTTTTCTTTAACTAGATGAATGTTTTAAGTTTTAACCACGATTTAGAAAACAGGATAGGTAATAGCCTGATAAGGGTATAGGAGGATTAACTTATTTGACAATCAAATAGTTATAGAAGAAAATACAGATATATTTATTTTATAGTTTGGATATGTTGTATATCTAATCTTATGTAATTTGAGAATTGACTGGTCATTAATCCAGCAACTTAAAAATATCAAAAATTTAATTTAATTCAAAGAATCAATAATGTTGACTACATTTTTTTTTTCAAACCTGCACCAAATCCAAACATGATAGATATGAATTATGGGAATACATTTACAATTATTTATTTATTTTGACAATGATATTTGTTCATTGCAGCGGTTGTCATGTATGATCAGGGGTGGATGTCGGATTTCGGTCAAGGAGGTAATTATTACATTGTAATAGCTTATTGGGTTCAAATTCATTAACTAATCGGGTTTTGAATAAAAATAATAATAATTTAATATATATTTTTATCTAATAAAAAATCATCAAAATAATATCCTTTTACATATTAAAAATAACAACAAAATAAAACTCAAAGTGATAAATAATCAAGTTGATGATGAAAGTCTTCCTCTACGAAACTTCATATTTTTAAATCTTTATATAATTATTTCATTATACACAATATTAAATATTTTTTCTCAATAAACGTAATCAAATAATTCAGAGGGACAATTTTTTTTTCACAAGGAGCAGATTACCAAAAGTATTATCTAAAAGTACTATTTTTCAAAATTCAGGGGACATATACCCCTAAATTATACTAGATCCGCCCCTGTGTATAATCGACAATGTATTCATCCAATTTTAAGTAAAAATAATGAATGAGACAAGACATTCATTACCAAAAGCTTTATTTACATGTATGTCTTAGTGTAATAAGATATTTGGAGTATAAATATATAAGGTCAGATGCTGAAATATATTATAGTTGTATTCTATCTTCCAAATTACGGAATGGTCTTTTGGATTCTTTAGGTGTACTCTATTTTGTGGAAGCGTACAAAGTAATATATAGAATGTGAAAATAGAAAAATATAATTGAGCGAGCTCATAGTCCGTACTCAATTACATTGCGGACGGAGAGCCAGTAGAGATCTCTTGAGATGGCATAATTCGATTTGATCTGAAAAATTCGTCCGATTTATTCGAATCTAAATTCGATCCGATTTAATTTTTTTAAATAGTTAAATTGATCCGATTTGATTTGATTTTTTTTAAAAGTCAGATTGATCTGATTTGATTTGATTTTTTAAAAAAAAATCAATTTGATCCGATCCGATTTGATTTTTTAAAAAAGTGAAACTGATCAAAACTCAGTCCGATTCGAGATCAAATAATCCGCAATCCAATAGACCCAACTCGACCCGATCCGACCCAACCATGATCCAACCCGGCCCGACCCGATTTATTTTAAAAGGTCAAATTGACCCGACTTGCCCAATCTAAATCCAAACCCCCAAACCCGCCCAATTGCCGCCTCTAAACAACTATGTGCAGTGGCAGTGGTTTAATCCGAACTGTTCGTCACATTGGTAAACGTCTTCAATTTTTTTATTTTTTAGAAATTAATTACTTTTTTATTGATTCTTGCATGATGCTTTTTGATGTACTAGAAGAGATCGAAATAAAAATTTAATCCCCTATCAGCCTCCTCAATGGACCAAGTTTTTATCTCGACTTCATCTATTATTCAATTTTTCAATGGACCGATATAAAAATTCAGTCCCTTTTGAGTTTACGCAAAAATGATATGAGACTCAATCAGGAAAGGGTGACCAGCAACACCACACTGTCTGCTAAGTAATCTCAATCAAACGGAGCACGGTATGGACAGTTTGGAAAAGAAAAAAAAAATGCGTGCATGATGCATCTTCAGAGGGACGATGAGAACAGTCCATGCAGTACAAAGTGACATTACAAGCCTCAAACGCCAATTTGAGCAATATTGCTAAAAGTGAGAATATAAAATGCAGATTTGAATATGCGTACGGAAGGACTTCGTATAAGACATATGCGGGATGCGGCCATATATATATGAATTTTGATGCGGTAATATATATACGATTTTGCTCATTAAATTTAGAATAAATTCATACATTTGAAGTGTACATAATTGATATTCACGTTCTCTCTATATGAAAAGTCATGTGACCCAGTGTAAAGGCGTTGGGCCTCTAGCGATGGGGTCAAGTTCGAACCTCTAGCTCCGAAAATTCTGATTTTTCAGCATTTTTTTCACTGATTTCACTTAAATTTTCTATGCATATTTACATGCGGCCGCCTATATAAACTCTATGCGAATTAGCTGTGCATACGTCCATGCGGCCGCACAGATCGTATTTTTTAAAACCCTGACTAAAAGAGAGAAGATCATAGTCTCTGATAGGGAAAATAGTTAATTAATAGCAGATGATGTACTCTTCTATTCTATCAAGTTATTTACTCTTTTTACACTTTGATTAATGAAATATAAAATAGTAGATTTTTTAGTTGCTACTTCAAAATGATATGAGACTCGGTGAAAGTCCATTCTTCTAAAGGCAAAACACTAGCATCATTGTGTTTTATATAGTGTATTAAATTCACGATGGGGGACGGGTCGGTCTAAATCCGGATAGGTTAGATGGGTTAAGTCGGGATGGGTTAAATGTGACAAATTAGTTTTGAAAGAGTACAACCGTGATCCGTTTTAGGATCATGAGTCGGACGGGGCGGAGCGGGTCATGTCTGATTTTTTTGTTAAACGATTATATTTTGGACGGATTTTTTAGGGTTTTTCTGGTTTGAATTAGATGGGTCGGGTCGGTTCTAGGATGGAAAACTTTTGATATTTTCAACTTGTTATTTAAATTTTTTGAGATTAACATCAAATTATTTTGAATTGACCGCAACCCGTGGTTAAACTATGGATTGATGTGTCTTCGGATTAGTCGGATTTTAACTTCGGATCGGAGCGATTCAAGATATGGACATGAATTTCTCATATTAAATTTAACCCATCCGGATTATTTTAAAACACTAATTTTATACCACCGTAGATGTGCCCATTGTTTCACTGGCCCCACAGGGCTCTCCTGAAATCCAAGTTTATGATATATTAAATAATGAATGAACTCACACCATTTTCGCGTAAACTCGGAAGGGACCGAAGCTTTATATCAGTTCTTTAAAAAATCGGAAAAAGGATGGAATCGAGATCAAAATTGAGTCCGAAATCATATTTTCATCCTGATCTCTTTTAATGCATTGAAAAAAACTCATCATACCAAAAATCAATAAAAAATTTAATTAATTTCTAAAAAAATCGAACGTCATAGATTTATGGGGCTTGTCCACTACTCAAGTGTAGTACTATAGACGATTTAATTTCTGTACCAGATATTATTCATTTAATACATGTGAATAAAATTTATAAATTTCGGGAGTACATTGTATGCTAGATAAAGTGGTTACAAGGATGAACGAATCTATTCGGCCAATTTATTTTAATACATTTATTTTGATGTATGAACCAGTAAAAAGAATAACTTTAAAATCATAAAATTTTATGTACATGCATTATGCATGAAATGAAAAAGAACGATCGAGATTAGATTTAAATATAGATCAAAACCTAAACAAAAAATAAATTTGTGATATATTTTTTTAAAAATCTCAAAAATCTGTGATATTTTGTTCATCAGAACCCCTCTAATCAAACATAACTAGGAATAAAATACCATTTTTTTTTCCTAAAATTCTGTTGGCAAATGTTGATAAATATATATTATTAGTTACGTGGAATGTGGTCCCTAAGGGGGGTTGAATTAACATCTAACAGTAACGTTTATGCCAAAAAAATAATAATTAATAAACATAAACGATTATGCCAAACAAATAATAATTAATAAACAGCAACGTCTGAGCTCACTATATTATTAAATAATATTGTGTTAAATAATGCTGCATTATTGACGTTGAAAAATCTTCCAACACGTGGAGCTGGATTGAAGAAGAAAATTATTTAGAAAACACAGACCCCCACGTTTGAGTGGACCCTGACTGGGTGCATTTGATTTTACGCTTATGCAGTATTTAACTATTACAAGTTACATAGAATTCCCAGATGAGAGAGAGTGCACTTGGGATTACGCTTACGCAGTATTTAACTATTATAAGTTACATAGAATTCACGTCATTTAAAATGCTTTACTAAATAAAGTGTTCAGATTTTAATAGGTCATATAAATTTAAAGATGGAAATGAAGTATGCGCAATCTATTTTTTAAATTCTATGACTATAGTGATTTTAAATAGTTATTTTATGATAGAGTACTTTAGAGTATCAGAGGCAGACCTAGAAGTAGCGAGGGTAGCTATTTTTTTTTTATTTTAAAAAATAGTGTTTTTAGATAATATTTTTGGTAATTTATCTCTTCTAAAAAAATGTTTTCCCTTCTAAATTATTTGATTAAAAAAATATTTAATATCGTGTATAATAAAATAATTATGCAAAGATTTTCAAATACCGTATTAGAAAACTTTCGTCATCAACTTGATTATTTATTACTTTTAATTTTATTTTTATTGTTATTTTTAATATATAAAAGAATATTATTTTGATAGTTTTTTGTTAGATAATAATATATATTAAATTATTATTATTTTTAATTAGTACTCAATTTTCTATGAAAATGGAGTACTCCACCAGTTGCATAAAAACTGAAAAACAGAGTTTTGTACAAGTTCTTATTTTTTACCAAACCATTGGTACATAGCAAGATAAGAGAGTTTTATATCTCTCTGTCCTAAAACTAACAAAACCAGCTAATAGACTAATCAAATAGAAACATTGCTCTGTTGATACCAAAACAATAAAAAAAATGCAACACCACCTACTAAATTATTACAGTTAATGTATTAAGCATGCGTACCTAACAAGATACTAAGGAATCAACTATAAAAGTGATTAATCTCTAGTCCACACATAGAATGATCCATCATATTCACTCTGTCCTTGGCTAGAGGAGGGAACACGACTGATATCTCGCCCTCTGCAATCAAATCTACCTCGGCCTCTGACATTTCCTCTAGTGACCTCTGAATCATCAGTATAGAAAGATTTGTTACGTCATGTGATAAAATAATAGATAGTTTAAGTAGGTCAATTAGGCCTAATTTACTATGTACTCTAATATCTAGCTATACTAATAATTTTCATTCCCAACATCTCTATAGGTTTGGTTTTATGGGTAGTGAAGCATAATTTCTTTCTTTCAAGTCATACTGTCCACAACACAGCACCTCAAATTAATTCAACTACATATTTGTTTTTAAGAGGGGTGCAAAAGTTCATATATCATAAGTTAGTTAATGAATTCGAATCCGATAAATCATTATAATATAATAATCCCTTATTTATTGCTTAATTAATTTCTTTATTTATTCATGTGTCGTTTAAGTAAAGCTGAGGTCTTCGATAATCCATAGAAAAGTTGATTGGTAGTAGGTGCAAGTGTTCATATTGTACGTGGTTTTTGAAAAGAAATGTGCATGCTTCGAGTAATCGTGTTTCTTCTTTTTGTTATTTGAAAAGTGTAAAAAAACGACCGTTAAGAAGAAACATCATGAACCTAAGATGATTCATGATTCATGAAATGTATTTTATAGAGGGCGCGCAATATGGACCGTTCTAAAAAGTCCACAACTTTTTTTAATTAATCGTGCACATAAATATTAAATATTCATGTATATTTGTCGTGACTTGACAATATATACCACAAGTAAATGGTTGTTTTCTTCGAAAATATCTCGAGTCGGCAGGTTATGACAACATATAATTTGTATTAAATAGAAAGGTACCTTTTTCACTTCTTAAAAGCACATGACACCCAATTTGTGTTTTTATGCCTTTCGTTCGGGTATCTTTTTAATTTTTCGAAATTCCTTTTGACCGTCATTTTGTGGTTGTGAACGGCTCTGTAGCTAGGAGCATCATTCTATATTATTATATCAGTATAGAGTCCGCACAAGGTCTCTTTAAAATTATAAAATAATAATAATCAAATAAAATTTTAATATCTAATTTTTTAAAATAGTTCATAATTTAATTTTTTTTAAAGATCAATCAGTAATGTTTCATAAAGAAAAAAATTAATTAAAATATTAACTACTATAAAGTGTTACATGAGATAATTTAACTAAGTACAATTAGGCATCACTAAAATATATGATCCTTCTATTGTGAAATATTAAAAAAATATATCTTTAAGATGTTTGCAATTATTATTAATTTAGTTTTATATAAATGTGCTAACAAACTTAAGAGGATAAAAAAAATCAAAAAAAGATTAGGAAAGTATGACTATTACAACAACAACTTAAAAAAGTGGGATCAAAAGCCAATGGTATTTTATTTCGCGACGAAACTACTATCTTTTTCTTTGTTCGGACTCTTCTTTTCGTTTGACACTCATGGAATAGCAAAAAATAAGAATAACATTGCTATTTCGATGAATTAATTTGCAAATGAATTTTAGACTAAATAAAAGAGTGCGAAAGAGTGCTAATTCAATATACAAAGTTATAGATGATATATCAGATTAGCCCTCGTCAGAATAGCGATTATTATTTGATTATATTATTTATGATTATATAATGATTATTATATTATTATTATGGTAATGATTTATTATTATATTATTATATTATATGATTATAATTATATATTATTATCATGATTATATGAGTATTATGATTACAACTAAAAACATATTAAATTATAAAATTATTTATTATTATTATTATCATATGAATTGAATATATTATTATTATTTTTAGAGCTGATTTTCAAAAATAAAAAACGGTGACTTAAAAAGCTCAAAACGCTCCAAATTTTTGCATCCCATGAGATTTTCATATAAAAAATTTAATGAGAATGATAAATTAAAATTTTAAGATAATTTAATATGTTTTTTGAGTTAAGCTCACGGAAGGCCTCCGTGAGCTTAAGCTCACGCTATCTCCACTCGATTATGATTATATTATTATATTATTATAATTACAACTATTATTATTATTATTTTGATTTTATTATGTTGTACTATATTATTATATTAATATGAATTATAATTATTTATTTATTATCATTATATTATAATGATTAAGATTATAATTATAAGTTTTATTATTATATTATTATATAATGATTATGGTTATATTTTTATTATATTATTATGATTATGACTATGATTATTATTATTATTATTTATTATGATTATAATAATAATATATTAATATTATTATATCATAATAATAATAATAATTATTATTATTTTACTATTATTATTATTAGTATCATAATTATTCATATTTTAACTATTCTAATTAACAACTGTCAAACTATATTTTTGCTTTTTCAAATAATCAAGAATATCACTCTTCTACCACTCTTCCAAAATAATACTATTCTATCACTCTTCCAAAATTATCACTCTCTTCAAGGCTTTTCCTTGATTTGCCAAACAAACCTGTACTTTGGACCTTCGTTGATTTCACCAATTGATTTATGCTATGAACCTTATGATAGGCAGCGCCAGTAACATATTTTCAATTTGCTGTAAAATATTTTTTGGATCTATATGCCAAATTAGTTCCTGTAAAATATGGTGTATATTCTCTGTAGTACTATAAATTTTACGATGAGCATCCCCTCTCATATGAACGATATTACGATCAGAGGAATAATATTATGGACGGTGTTTAAATTCAGGAGGAACATTTACTGTTCAAATCTAAACAACTACAAAATTTACACTACCGTAAAGGATGTGAACTCCTGCAAAAACCATCTATACCTCAAACGGATAGCCCAAACACAATACACCTACATGGACATAACAAAATTTAGTGTAAATATGGTCTGCCCCAGAATTGAATACCTAAGAGGACAAGGACTCTTAAGTCTTAACCTATAAAATAGATCTCAAAGGTTGACAATCAACAAGTTTATTATGAAATATATGAAATAACCAATAGAGTCCAGATAATAGGAAAAACAATGATCATTTCTGTTTTGGAATAGAGAAAAGTCATTGAACCGTAAAGACCTTCGATTAAGAGATTAAAATAAAAAAGAGCAAATTATATATGCAGCATTAATTCTAACAATTTATTCAAGCAATAGTTAAGAGGCACAACTTTCAGGAATTCTCTTTTCAATAATCATCCTACAACGGAAAATATTGAGAAAACAATTAATTGTGATGTCATAAATTAATGAGTCTAATTGGAATAGATCCGCGTGCATCTGGCTAGCCATGAACCTATCTTCATCCACACACACACACACACACACTGAAAATTTTCAACATTAGTACATCATACAGACAAATAGTATTGCAGAAGAGGAACTGATATATCTGGAGATTAATAGATTTAAGCATCATCAAAAGCACAAAATTCTAAATCACACCAAGGCATACAGATCGATCCTACATGTTCAACAACTCATCTGCTTCTTCTCCACATTTCTTCTACATCAAGGCCTATGTCAGCTCGGTCGACTTGCCCATTCGACTTTTCCTTCGCCAACTCATCCCAAATCAAATCCTCACTGACATCTTCAATTCCTCAAAAATCCTCCTCAGCCTCTATACTACCCAACAACAACAACAACAACAACTCTATATTTTTGCAGATTGTTTTGTCTGGCAGTTTTCGTTTCTTCATATCAGTCGTTGTTGTTTTTCTCTGTCACAATGTGCTGCCAATTGTTGCACAAACTCAGGATTCTTTTAGTGCATGTGCTAGGAACAACATAGTAGGCTTGTGTTGCTTCTCTATTTCCTGTATACTGATAGCTAGTCCTTAGAAATCGATCTTACTGAGAACTTGGGTGGATTTATGTCGGACATACAAACATAAATAGCCAGTGCCAATCTACTAGGAAATTTCTTCAAAAAACTCGACCAGATGGAACCACATCTTAAATGCTAGCTAGTTCTATGCACTGATGTACAATAGATTGCAACGGAAGCTCGACCAAATGCATTTCCTTCTCATCCTTCACAACGGAAGATTTCACTGAATTTCTTCAATTATACTTTGCTGTTTGGAAAGATAAACTAAAATAATCTACGTTTGACGAGCTTACATGATAAGCAGAATAGGAACGATAGAAGGGGCACGCCACAGAGCTCAGTGAATCACTATATGATCCCCGATATCTATCAGCAAAGTCAAATATCTGTAAAAATAATAAAAAAATTATACATAGAAAGTAAATGGTATTGCGGAATCTGAAAATCCAAAAATTAAAACGGAAATTATTTATCGAACCCTAAATTTAGAGAATCTACAACATTGCTCAGTTCTTGTATAATCTACAGACGATTTATTTATACGGAAGAAAAGATAATGATTCAATTGAGACGAGTTTGTAATACCTTTGAAGAATGAATTCTTATAGACAATTTTGAAATTTGAAAATGTATTGGCATGAAGGTTTTGGCGGAAAAGAGACATATTTGATTTTTTGGTTGTCAGTATCGATCTGTTCCATCTTCCGAGGCATAGCCACAGGCAAAAAGCACACATCAGGAAGGGAGGAGACCTAGGACAGAGACTGACATACCGGGAGGAGAAGCGTCGCTGGCCGCTGGGGTGGTGCGCGTGTGTGATGAGAAAAGTTACTGATATTGGAGAGTGAGAGCTGAGAGAGAGAAATCTATACGGAGCTGTCAGAAGAAAATGCCTCTGATAACAAACGAGAATCACATGCATACAGCCAAGTTCAGCTTTTATAAGAATCTACAACCAATCATCTCACATATATTTTCCTCAAATACAAGATTCATCAAATATTATGTTTAAAGACTAGCTAAGAATATCTGTAGAGCACTGCCAGCAAATATGCCTCCTATGGCGCATCCTTTCTTCCATATTTGAACTCGTCAGATCTTCTATGGCTCACGCTAACACTCCCCCTCAAGTTGGCATGTAGATATCTTTCATGCCCAACTTGACTAGTGAGTCATGAAAAGTTGTGCTTGACACTCCTTTGGTTAAGATATCAGCGAGTTGATCACCACTTCGTACAAATGGAAGTGAGATCACATTCTCTTCGAGATGATGTCTGATGAAATGTCTGCTAACCTCAATGTGTTTAGTGCGGTCATGTTGTATTGGGTTTTGAGATATAGCGATTGCTGCTTTGTTATCACACATGAGTCTCATTCCTTCACTTGAATCAAACCCGAGTTCCAACATTATTTTCCTTAACCATATTAGTTCTTGCACTCCTTTTGCAATTCCGATGAATTCTGCCTCAGCACTAGAGAGAGCTACTACCTTTTGCTTTTTGCTTCTCCAGGTTACTAAATTACCGCCAACAAATGTAAAGTAACCAGATGTGGATTTACGATCAATGATATTTCCTGCCCAGTCTGAGTCTGTGTATCCTTCTATTCTTAAATGCCCGTTCTTTTTGAAGAATATGCCTCTACCAGTGTGCTCCTTTCGGTACCTAAGAATTCGAAACACAAATTTTCCATGTGCTGCTCACTAGGAGCATGCATGAATTGACTTACGACACTCACAGCATAAGCAATATCTGGCCTTGTATGGGACAAGTAAATAAGCTTACCAACTAATCTTTGGTATTTCTCCTTATTAGTTGGAACTTGATCTTGTAACTCTCCTAGCTTAAGGTTTTGCACCACCGGTGTATCTACTGGTTTACAGTCTAACATTCCGGTTTCGGATAATAGATCTAACACATACTTTCTTTGAGATAGAGATATACCTTCCTTTGATCTCGCAACTTCAATGCCAAGAAAATATTTTAATCGCCCTAAATTCTTCATTTCAAATTCCTTGCACAGTCGTCCTTGTAATTTCTTAATCTCATCTTGGTCATCGCCTGTAATTATTATGTCATCTACATAAATAATTAGTATAGTTATTTTTCCACATCTCTTTCTGTAAAATAAAGTATGGTCAGATTCACTTTGAGAATATTCATATTTTTTCATTGCACTGCAAAATCTCTCAAACCATGCTCTAGGAGACTGTTTCAAACCATATAATGCCTTTTTTAGTTTACACACTTGCGGTGATGAACCTGAGCAACTGTATCCAGGTGGGATCTCCATGTATATCTCTTCCTCCAAATCGCCATGAAGGAAAGCATTCTTTACATCAAACTGATGCAATGACCAGGCAAGGTTAGCTGCAAGAGACAATAAAATTCTAACAGTGTTTAATTTAGCAACTGGAGAGAAAGTCTCTTGAAAATCAATGCCATAGGTTTGTGTGAATCCTTTGGCAACTAGTCTAGCCTTATACCGGTCTATCAAACCAGTTGGACCATATTTAACGGTGAAGACCCATTTGCACCCTACAGTCTTTCGTCCCTCTGGCAGACTTACTAACTGCCAAGTATTATTCTTTTCCAACGCCTCCATTTCTACCTTCATTGCTTCAAGCCATTTCGGATCACTCATGGCTTCGTCCAGTTTCTGGGAATCCTAATGACGCGAGAACGTTGTCAAAGTTTTTCATTTGATCCGGTAAATGTTTTGTAGAGGTGAAGTTGCAGATAGCATAGTTCCCTTCACCATCTTCATCTGGTCTGTATCTCTTAGGAGGTACACCCCGATTGTACTGTAAGGTAGTCTAAAGTCATTGTTAATTTCAAAGTTTTGAACTTGTACCTCGTTTTCGGAAGATTGGTCTTCTTGTGGTTGAGGGGACTGTATCATTTGCTCTTGTTCATTTTCTGCACTGTCTTCTGAAGTTGGATGAACCACACTTTGAACAGGGTTCTGACCAACTATTGGGCTTGAGTCGACTGTTGGGCTTGAGTCGAACTCATCATCGTTAGATTGTGTGTTAGATGGGCTTTGCAAAGGTTGCAACGATATGGTGCTCGGCTGAGCTATTGGAACAGAGAAATACTTATCACCAGTAGTTATTGGGTTCAAGTTAGTGGTTGCGCTATTAAACCAAGATTCTTCCTCCCTTACATTCTCCCCCTGAGGAGGAATCTTCTCCTTTTTAAAAAAACTTTCACTTTCAAGAAATGTTACATCCATTGTAACATAAACTTTCTTAGAATTAGGATTAATACATTTATACCCCTTTTGATTTTGACCATACCCTACAAAAACACATTTCTCAGCACAGGGTTCCAATTTGGACCGTTGGTGTTTTTGTATATGGACATAGGCAACACATCCGAATATTTTTGGTGGAAGGTTCAGAATAGACGGGATTTGAAAATATGAGGAGAGGACCTGAAGTGGTGTTTGAAAATTTAATACCACAGAAGGCATACGATTAATTAAATAAACTGCCGTTGCGACAGCATGATCCCAAAATATTTGTGGTACTTCGTACTCGAGTAACATTGATCTAGCCGTTTCTAAGACATGCCTATTTTTACGTTCCGCCACCCCATTTTGTTGTGGAGTGCTTATGCAACTTGTTTCATGAATAATCCCTTGACTGTCAAAAAATTCTCGAAGTACTTTGTTTACAAACTCTCCCCCATTGTCACTCCTCAAATATTTAATCATTCTACCAAATTGAGTTTTCACCATCTCAAAAAAGGTTTTGAAAATATGTGGTACTTCATCCTTTGTTTTAAGTACGTATAACCAAGTCATTCTAGTACAATTATCAATAAACAAAACAAACCATCTATTTCCAGAGGAAGAATTTACCGGGGAAGGGCCCCACACATCTGAATGAATTAAGTCAAAAGGATTTGTTTGTTTATTCAAACTACTAGAAAAGTGAGCACGATGACTCTTTGCTTTAATACATGTTTCACAACTGAATGTTTCATTCTCATAACCAAAAAATAGACTTGGGTATAGTTTTCTTAAATAACCAAAAGACGGATGCCCTAACCGCTTATGCCACATCCAAATGTGAGATTTCCGATTCAACGATGATCCTGTAGATAGATGTGCTCCTCCAGTAGTCATGTCATCCAAATGATACAGTCTCCCCCTTCTAGAACCACGACCAATAACTTCCTTCGTCAAAAGATCCTGAAAGATACAAAACTGAGGATACATGAGAACCGCACAATTTAACTCTTCACAAATTTGACCAACAGATAACAATCTAGTGGATAAAGAAGGGACTAGTAGGGTGTTTGACAGAGTAAGAGAGGGCGAAATTTCAACATCTCCTGCGCCGGTCACAGGATGGGGCTCTCCATTAGCATTCACAATCCCATTTCTTCTTGGTTTTGAAGTCCTCACGAGATCCTTTGCTAAATAGGTCATATGATCCGTTGCCCCTGAATCAATTATCCAGTCAAGTTTATTAGTATTAGAAATAAAGCCAGTGTTACCTTCTTTGTTCTCAACTGGTGCCAGAACAGAAAACTTGTTCTTGAATATTATGGTTGCGGCTTGTGCTGCATTCTGATCATCTGTTGAGTTGTTCATCTTGATCATGGACGCATCAGGTCCATTTGAAGCCATCTCCTTTTGATCCGAAGCAGCCATGTGTGCTTCTCCTCTCTGTTGTCGCTTTTTCTTACGATCTTTCCACCCTTCTGGATAGCCAACCAATTTATAACACCTGTCTCGTGTATGATTTGTATAACCGCAGTGGGTGCACCCTTCTACTGAACCAGTTCTAGACTTAGAGTTGAAGTTTGATTTGTTCATGGCCAGGTTTGAACTTTTTGCAAGCATTATCATAGAGTTCTCTGTTCTATTTTCTCGGTTCAACATTACACCTTGACGATTTTCTTCTCTATTGACCAAAGCAAATGCTTGTTCTAAGGTGGGAAATGGTCTCAGTTGCAAGATAGTTGCCCGTACATTATCCAAACAATCATCAAGACCGTCCAAGAAGGTTACAACTCGGTCTTCTCTAACAAGCTTATTGTATTTTTCAATATCTACCGGACATGTCATGGGATTTGGTCTACGAGCATCTAACTCTTTCCATAGACCTTGTAAATGACTATAATATGTTTCAACGGTACTACTTGCTTGTTTAACCCGGTTAATCTTTCTTACCAAGTCTAGGTATTGAGTTAAGTCATCTCCATCAAAGTAGGTTGCGCTAATCGAGTCCCACACTTCTTTAGCAGTCGAGAAAGGAAGATAGTTACCTATTAACGATGGATGCATGGAGTTGATCATGTAGTCCTTAACCATAGAGTCCTCCATCCTCCATTTGCGGTATGCTTCATCTCTTTCGTCGGGCTTTGGTTTAGAGCCGTTGATGTAGCCAAGTTTGTCTCTGCTAGACAGCTTCATCTCCAACATTTGGGACCAGAGATTGAAATTTTTCTTGCCCTCAAGTGTGATGGTCATGGCCGAAGGCAGTCCATCCTGACTGGAGTTGCCCGGCTTGTTTTGTTGTATAAGCAGAGAGAGACGAAAGAGTAGCAGTCAAATTTTCCATCAGGATGGTAGATTCAGATTTTTCTGACATGTTGTTTTCTTTTAGATTGTTGAATGGCAGCAAGATCACTGAAAAAACTTAACTGGTATCAACCAAATCGCTGGAAACAGAAAAAACTGAAAGCAGCAGTCTTGATCCAATAGAAAACGCTGAACCAACAAATAAAAAACGCTGGAAACTGCTGAACCAACAGAAAACGCTGGAAACAGCAAGTTACTGGGAAGAAAAAAAAAACAGAGTAGGAGAGAAAGATGAGTAAACACAGCGAGGCAGAGATTCAGACCACCTTCGGCATAACCATCAGCAGTCTTGATCCCTTCAACCCGCGCTCTGATACCATGATAACAAACGAGAATCTAAAGAACACAAGACTCCCAAAATCTCCCTCCCACCCTTGTTTTTATTTATTTCGAATTTTTTCAATTACATGCATACAGCCAAGTTCAGCTTTTATAAGAATCTACAACCAATCATCTCAAATATATTTTCCTCAAATACAAGATTCATCAAATATTATGTTTAAAGACTAGCTAAGAATATCTGTAGAGCACTGCCAGCAAATATGCCTCCTATGGCGCATCCTTTCTTCCATATTTGAACTCGTCAGATCTTCTATGGCTCACGCTAACAGCCTCCACTCCAATTCAATGCTGAGCACTGACAGCGCTAGGGATCAAGAGGTACCGTAAAAGTGGACTACCAGTACTTTAGTTATAGCTAGCTACTGTTTTTTGAATCATTGCTTTGCTTTGCTTGCATCTTATTTTTTTGGTTCCAATTTAGTTTAAAATGTATCACGTCACAATCTTTCTCTTTTGTTTTAGAATGTTAGAGGTGTGAGAGATGTCAGAAAATATTCTCTGGTAAAAGATACAATCAGAAATTCTAATGCAGGATTACTTTGTTTGCAAGAAGCAAAATGGGATGGTTGTGATTCTTTCAAAATTAGGTCCATAGCAACTAATTGTTATCATGATTATGTGATTCTAAATGCTATTGAATTAAAAGGGGGGTTTTAACAATATGATCATCAGATTACACAAAGGGCACTCAATTTCGTACAGCTAACACTCTCTGTGTGGTACTGACAACACAATATGGCTACTCTTTTTTACTAACAAATGTGTACGGGCCCTCCAACCCCTCACTCAAATTAGTTCTTCTAAACGAACTTAGGCATGTCAAATATAGGTTTGATATACCTTGGCTACTTGTAGGTGATTTCAACATTATTAGAAAGCATTCAGACACTAACAACACAAACATTAACAGGGGGCATATGCTAGAATTTAATCACGTAATCTCAAAAATTGACATCACTAAAATGCCTCTGAGTGGTAGGCAATTCACTTATAGCAATGTGATATTAATACCCGCATTATCTAAATTAGATAGAATTTTCTGGTCATGCCACTGGGTTAGTACCACACTTTTACCCAAGCTAATAGACATGTCAGCCAATACTTCTGACCATGCTCCTTTATTATTGTGTATTACAAAAGAACGCCTCAAAAGAACATTTAAATTTGAAAAAAATTGGAGACAATATGAAAAAGTACATGGATTAGTAGAGGAAGAATGGAGCTCGGTACAACCCTCAAACAATATTTCATCAACGGTAACTAACAAATTGGGACGGATAAGAAATACTCTTAGAAATTGGACGGGAAACAAGTTCAGGAACCAAAATAATTGCCTACAAAAGAGCAAATTATATGTGCAATTGCTTGATAAAGCACAAAAATACTGACTACCATCTTCTCAGGAGATTCAATTATGTATACGTCTTAAGAAAAATATCCACAGATTAACCATAATACAAGAGAAGAAGTGGCAGCAACGCTCATCAGTTAAGTGGTTAAAATTAGGTGACAAGAACACACGCTACTTTCATATGGTGGCATCCTCTAAAAAGAAAAACAACTATATTCACCAAGTTTCTACACAAACTGATATTATTCAGTCAACAGGGGACATACTAACAGCTTTCATTGAATATTACAAAAACATAATTAGATCGATATCAAGCTCACGCCAACACATAAACATCCAATCAATGGACTTACTAATATAGAATCCTCACTTTTTGATTGAACAGTTCACAACAGAGGAGATCAAAAGCGCAGTATTCTCATTTCTCACTATCCACAGGAAAAGCGGTCGATCTTGAAGGCTAGCCCGCTGAGTTCTTCCAAAGTTATTGGTCAATAATTAAGGACGACATTGTTGAATTAATAGAGAAGTGATTACATTAATACCAAAGAAAAAAGGGACCATTAACCTTGAGGACTTCCGATCAATTAGTATCATTTCGGTCGCTGTCAAAATTATCTCTAAGCTTATGGAAAACAAATTACAAAGCCTAATGCTGGATCTCATTGATAGCAATCAAATGACTTTTATACAGGGAAGATCTTTTATTGAAACATTTCTTATAGCCAGGGAAGCAATACATTTCAGGGGAAAGCACAAAGTACCCTCAATAGCTTTTAAGATCGACTTTAGGAAAGCCTTCAATATAGTATCGTGAGATTATCTCTATGAGCTCATGAGATTGCAGGGGTTCCCAGAATAATGGGTCTGTTAGGTCAAGAATTTGCTTATGTCATCCTCTTCAGTTATTAAAATCAATAGTGTCACGGGCAAACAGTTCTTTCATCATAGACGACTCCGGCAGGGTTATCCATTGTCACCCCTGCTATTTATACTGGCAACTGACACGTTCCAAGCAATGTTCAATATGGTAAATAACAACATCACCTCAATACCAACGGTAAGGAACAAGATTCTGCAATACACGGATGACACGTTGATAATTATAGATGCACACCTAGTAACATTACGAGCTACTACTACTATGCTGCAATTATATGCTCAGCTCACTGGACTACAAATCAATATAGAGTTATAGACAAATACAAATTTGTACCAATTGTTGTACCGGCTAATCTACACAGCACAATTGGCACAGTTTTTGGTTGCTCAAAAGGTTTCTTCCCAATATACCTCGGCTTGCCACTATCCACAAAAAGAACTGAGGAAAATTCACTTCATGCCAGTTCTAGACATCATTCAAAGTAGAATGAGAGGGGGCACGAATAGGCATCTCTCACTAGCGGGTAGAATAGTTCTTCTCAACTCAGTCTGCAATGCGTTGCCAATGTACTTATGCAAGCTTTTATGCTGCCCAAATGGTTGGCAAGCATATAGAAAAACGAATTTTTTTTCTGGAAAGGAAAAATAATGTGCGGGGCCACTATATTGTTAATTGAAAAAAGGTTTGCCTACCAAAGCAGCTGCCCCCCTGAACATAGCTGGTTCGCCCCTGATGATTAGTATTATTATATTATTATAATTATGATTTTATTGATTATATTATAATTATGATTATTTATTATTAGTATATTATTATTATTATGATTATGATTATCATTATTATTTGATTATTATTATAATAATAATTATTATTATTTGATTATGTTGTATTATATTATTATATTATGATTATATTATATTATATTATTATATTATGATTATTATGATTATTTTATTATTTTTAAATTATTGTTGTATTATTATTATTATTAGCATTATCATCATTGTTAGTTTTGCCAAACGAACCCATAGTGATTAAAACTTAAATTAATAGAAAATACCATTCAAAATTATTTTGTGTATTTTAATGAGTTTGTATGTTGAAATAAAGAAATAAATGATACAAAACTCAAATACACTAACAGAATACTACTATTTTAATCCAGTTGTGCACTTCTTTTTGCTCGATTATTGTGATAAAAGAGTTGATCTCATAGTGATTATGACTTTAAATCAATAGATGACATTATTTAAAATAACTTTGTATATTTTCACGAATTTATGTGTTGATATGAGACAATAAATGATACAAAACTCAAATGCTCTAATAGAGGAGCACTATTTTTTTGGTGCAGTGGTGCACATCTTTTTTGCACAATTATTGTGATAAAAGTGTTGACCTCACAGTAATTATAACTTAAATTACTAAAAAAAATATCAATTAAAATAATTTCATATATTTTTATGAATTTATGTGTGGAAATGAAATAAAAAATAATACAAAACTGAAGAGACATTTTTGCACATCTTTATCTACAAAGTAGTGTACTTATATCTTTTAAATTGGTGTATATTTACCCAGTAATTTTATAAACTAATACTCATTTCTCTTCTAAATTAATTAACATTCCATTATTTTTTTAAACCTTCTCATAAAAAATACATATTCTAAAAATAAATCCAAATAATTATACAATAAGAGTTTCTAGAATAACTAAATTTACATCAATACTATTATCTTAATTTGCATCATTTATTGGAGAAAATATATTTTAGACAATAAACATATATCAGAATCAGATACAAAAAATAATGGACATGTCCATTCCTTATATACTTTATAATATAACATGGAGAGTAAATAAAATATCCAAAGCATATAATCCTTGCTCCAACACAAAAATATATCTAATCATGTCCGAATTTTGATTTATGTATCTCTATAAAATTTTATATTAAAATTTTATGGGATGTAAAAAAAATAATTTTTGAATTTTTTAAGTACTCATTTGTATTTTTTTAAGTGATTATTTTTATATGCAAATATTAATTATTTTAGCTTCATCTTAAAAAAAATACATTTTTTATATCTCATAAAATTTTGATATAAAGAATTTATTTAGAGAGAAATTTAAATTTAAAAATAATTAGATAATATTTCTAAGTTAAAAATATGAATGAGCTTGATGCTCCTGAATAATATAGATATCATTATTTTTGTTTGGATTTCAAGTTAATTTCGTGATTTGTGTAATGCTTAATTCCATAATTAAAGAATGATTTATTTAGTTTAATTCTGTTGACCGTTTCAAAAATACAAAATACCATCCATATTAAAAAGTTTATTACATTAACAAAGCCACATAATAAGACATTTTCAGACAGAATATCAGCAGATAATATCAAACAAATTGGACACGGACAGCTCAAATAATCTCATCCCTAAAAGCACACAAAACTAGCCAAGCACCTCTCTCTCTCTCTCTCTCTCTCGCCTCGTATGATTTATTCCCCATCTCTGTCTCGAAACCTAATTAACAAATAGGAACACAAGAGAATCCGATCAAACAGAGTTGCCTATCAAAGGGATTCTCGAGCTCGTAAAAGGCGCGATCTTGTCGGAGTTAGCTCGACACACGTCGGAGGTCATGTCTAAAGCTAGGGTTTACGCCGATATCAACGTGCACCGCCCCAGAGATTACTGGGATTATGAAGCTCTAACGGTTCAATGGGGGTGAGTTCTATTATCTCGTTAAATTGTAAATCGTCAGTTGATCCTGATTTTTGGTTGATCACCGCCAAAAGTGAATGTCAGCTGAGAGAGGTATCCTGTGATCTACAAATAATAAACTGTTCAGCCTCAGAGGGTGACCTCGGGTTATATATGGTTTTGTTGTAATCGGTTGTGAATAAATCAGTTTGTTGGAAATCTTTAATGCATGATCAATTTTAGTCATTAACTTTATTCTTTCTGGGAGAAATTAAAAAAAAATAAGAATGATACCATTCCTCTCTTTTGGAGGAGAAACTTCACCGCTTTATATTTTTGTAATGCTTTATAATTATTTTTGTACATTATGTTTGTCTCAAGTTAACTAGAAAAGAGGCAATATGATATGGCTTTTCTTTCATTCTCCTTTATTGTTCAAGTTGGATCTGCAGCATGTTTTTGATATTATATTAATGTTAATTTTCTTTCAAGCCAGGGATCAGGATGATTATGAAGTTGTGCGCAAAGTGGGAAGGGGCAAATACAGTGAGGTCTTTGAAGGGGTCAATGTGCACACTAATGAAAAATGTGTTATTAAGATCCTGAAACCAGTAAAGAAGAAGAAGGTACCTTGCTTTTCCCCCCTCTTTCAGTCATAGCCTGCAGAACCTGCATTTTTGTGTGGTATTTCCATACTGGTCTTGTCTTGTACTGAATTGCTTCCATTTCATTATCTTTTGTTTTCTCTTTTTGCTCTTTTTTATAAATGGATTTTGATATGGCCTTACATTCCAAATATACCAAATAGAAGCAAATCCTATAGAGTTTTTATCACCTCATTGGTGTACTGATGTGCACAATTGCACATAATTTATGGATCCATTACTGGCTACGAGTTGGCTGGGACTGAGGCAGTGTGTCCATTATAAACTTGCAACACACCTTTTTTTCGTTAGTTCTTTTATCTTGATTTTTGTTTGCTCCCTTGCTGATGCAAAGAGATTAAAACATTCAACCAATTGTGCATTATTGTTCTCACTAAAAATCACTTGTTGATAACAATTTTTTATTTTCTTTACAGATAAAAAGAGAGATTAAAATTCTTCAGAACCTCTGTGGCGGGCCAAATATTGTAAAACTCCTTGATATTGTGAGAGACCAGCATTCAAAAACACCGAGCTTGATTTTTGAATATGTTAACAGCACAGATTTTAAGATTCTTTACCCTACTCTGACTGATTATGACATCCGTTACTACATCTATGAGCTTCTCAAGGTATTAGCTTTTTTTTTCTACCAGATGTTTTGCTGTTTCTGCAGTTGTTTCCTGACATAGTTCAAAATACCTTTGGGAAGACCAATGCAATTACAAGCTTGAAATATTGAAGTTCCTTTTTAGTTAAAATATCTCGACATTCCGTGGTCAAAATATAATATAACTCAATATCCTGTATGCAAGCATCAATGTCCATATTCATTTTAAAAAGAGGACAAACATGCAGAATTGGAAAAAATTCTGAATGCATTTTTTTCCAAAATGAATAAGATTTTTTTTTTGGGAAAATCGTTAATAGGCATTGGATTATTGCCACTCACAAGGGATAATGCACCGTGATGTGAAGCCACACAATGTGATGATAGATCATGAGCTGAGGAAGCTTCGTCTCATCGACTGGGGACTTGCCGAGTTCTATCACCCTGGCAAAGAATACAATGTTCGTGTTGCTTCAAGGCAAGTGTGTTATTGTTTTGCTAAATCATGCCTGTAATTTACTGTATTTGGCTATTTGCAAATGAGTGATATGAACAATAATAGATAGCTCAAGTATACTGTATTTGTGTTCCATCATACCTAATTGTGAAAAATGTTAGGTTCTGCAATTTGTGTTTTATGTGTAAGACTTTAAAGTAATATGGCCGCATGGTGGGGCAAACAGTAGTATTAATTACTTTTATTTATAAACGGCATTTATACTTGAGGGAACTCATGATGGAATTACCTTTCTAATTATACATAGGTACTTCAAGGGGCCTGAGCTGCTTGTTGACTTGCAGGATTATGACTACTCCTTGGACATGTGGAGCCTTGGTTGCATGTTTGCTGGAATGGTATTGCCTCACTGCTGCTTTTTAACCATTCAGAACTGGGAATCATGTATAGCTATGTTGCACGGGTGCGGGTGCGAGTATCGTATCTGATACGATGCGGGTGCGAGTATCGTATCCGATACGGTGCGGGTGCGAGTATCGTATCCGATACGGTGCGGGTGCGGGGATACGGAAATTTTCAAAATACTAGGATACGGTTATAGTATTATATAATAAATTTATTTATAAAATAAATATAAAAAATAAAAACAGTATAATAAAAAATTAAAAGCAAAGGTATTTAGAAGTATAATATATATAACCCAAAATGAACTATAACACAAACCACACGTTGGTGTAGTGGTAGAGCCTCTCCATGGGATTGCAATGGTCCTGGGATCGAATCCCACTCCGGCCTCTTCAATTTTGAAATATTTATTCCGAATTAATGGGATATTCTATGGCATCTCTTGGGCGGCTATACGTGTGGCAACCTATACCCAATCAAAAACCTACTGAAAATGGGTATAAAACGCACCGAAACGGGTCTGAAACCGTATCGAGAAGTATCGAAACGAATCTTTCAAGTATCCTTGACCGAATCCATGAGTCAAACGCGCTGATACGCACCGATACGCCAGCTGGAGTATCCGGTGCGAATCGCACGCGAATCCGTATCGATACGTATCCGATACGGGGTGCGGCGGCTTTGGGCCGAATCTGGGCTACATAGATGTATAGTATTGTGAAATGTTGAGGTTTGGTATATACTCTTTAAAAAAGGATATACAAACACAACAACCTATAGTCCTATACCCAATCATGTTTGGTTTTTTCACTGATGAGATAAAATGTGTAATACTAGTATATCATATTGACAAGCAAATGAACTATTATACTACATATAGAACAAAGTCTAATCTAACAAAAATCAGGAATAGCATTCCAAAGCCAATAAAAGCCTTGCAAGTAAACATTCTAATAAGGAACACTTATGCTGCCTGGTACACTATTTTTCCTTGTTTTACTCAATTTCTTGTTGATATGAACTACATCTGTCAGATGCTACTTTGCAGTGCTTATCTTCTGGCTTTAGAAGTCCAGTTGTACATGGAATGCAGAATGCTGTTGTAGTTTCTTAGTAGCATCAATACTACTTTGCAATCACAAAATTAAGGAGCAACATAAAATTATCCTTCCATAGGATGATAAATTATAGAGTTGGGCAATGGTGCTATGCATAGCACGGATTGCCTCCGTACTATGGATCATATTTTCATTCTTAAAGTCTAAATGGTCGATCCAAACCGCTCAAAATGATTTTCATATGAAAATCTCATTAGAGATCAAATTTTATATTTTTTAGAATTTTTTTACTATTTTTTAGCTAGTTAGAAAATTCTTCTTTTGAACGGCTCATAATAATTAAATCAAATGATTTTCAAACTATCTTAAAAAATAGTAAAAAAAATTCAAAAAATATAAAATTTGGTCTTCAACTAGCTTGTCATATGTAAATTATTTTGAACGATTTGTTTCGATCATTTAGACTTTGAGAATAAAAATATGATCCATAGCACGGAGACGATCTGTGTTATGCATAGTACCATAGCCCAACTCATAAATTATATTCTTCTACATGAGTATTACATATAAATTACTGTAAATAAACTCTATAGAGGAGTGATATGTGTTACTAATTATGGTGCTTATAGACTTTGGAGGAAATATGATATATTTCATATGTGATAGAGTTTATTCGTAGTATTTTTAACCTTGAGGGCTCACATGCAATTACTCGAATTTATTGCTCAGAAAATTTAAAAGCGCTTTCAAGAGATGGCTATATTTCTAACACGATGCACATTTGTTATAGATATTTCGTAAAGAGCCTTTCTTCTACGGCCATGACAACCATGACCAGCTTGTAAAGATAGCCAAGGTATTGCTAACTGGCATTATAAATTTTATAATTTTTTTATATGTTGGGTAATATAGGTAAAAGCGTGTTATTTGGAATAATATTCTACAATTTGTTTCAATAACAGGTGCTTGGCACAGATGACCTCAACACTTACTTAAACAAGTACAGGATTGAACTTGATCCACAGCTTGAAGCTCTTGTCGGAAGGTAATGCTCACTAGCTACTCTTTTGAGATACTATGTACGATTCTATTTCCGTCATTCAAATTTTATTTTGCTGATAGAAAACCAGAAACACATTTTGTTAGAAAAGGCATTACTGTTCCCTTCACCATTCACATGGAGAGCCCATGGTATAAACAGAAAGTTGGAACATTTTTACTGAAAATATTCCTTCTATCCCTGCCCTTGCTCGTTATTTCATTTGACCACTGCTCAATAACCTTTACTAAATTTTCACCTTTTGAAAGTTTCTTGGCAATAGTTCCTCAAGGACACAATTAGTTGTAAGAAGTTCAAAATAAAAGATGGTAAAACTTCAGTTCTAGAGGACAACTGCTCCCGCACTGGAGCTTCCTTTCTAATATTCAGGTCATAGAACTTCATCTTTTCTAAATAAATAAGAAGAATCCTCATGTCTTTCTTGTTGGTTCCTATGCAGGCATAGCAGAAAGCCGTGGTCTAGGTTTATCAATGCTGATAATCAGCATCTTATATCTCCAGAGGTATTCTTTTATACTTTTTAGAAACATAAATAAACTTGTAGTTGTTTTTTTTATCTAGAATTCATAATCGCATCCTTTTTAACATACTGATGGAACACATGTAATTTGAGTCCAGGCAATAGATTTTCTTGATAAGCTTCTTCGCTATGATCACCAGGACAGACTGACAGCAAAGGAAGCCATGGTACTTCTTTTTCTATATATTCATATAATATGCTTGTATACATCCCTACACAATTAATAAACTTACGTGAGATGGGAAAAAGGATCTCCCTCTGCTTATAAGTTACCTTTTGTGTTGCTTTCCGAAAAAGTGTCCCCATCTTGAGAAGCTATTACAATTTTACATATGTTAAGTTTATTGTTTATTTTTGTTACTTAGTGGCTGCAGTTCTATTATATTTTCCAGGCACCCAAATTTTATATTTTGAACATTAATGTCTTTGGTTTTAATTCCGCAGGCACATCCATACTTCCATCAGGTGAGGGCAGCTGAAAACAGCAGAATGCGAGTACAATAGAGTAGTTTTCAAATAAATAACATTGATATAATCATTATTATTGTTGTATTTGTGTGTATTGTTGATGAACAGAGTGGTGCTAAGTCGAGTCAAATTGTATCGCTTTGTATGAAATGTGGCGTTACTCCGGCTAACATGTCATGGGTTAAAATACTTGTGTACTTGCAGTACCGTTTATTCTAGATTTTTATGTATTGCCATTGTAGTGAGAATGTAACAACTTTTAGCTTGGGTACATTTTGTGTTCTTAAGATTTTCCTTGAATATACTTCCAACTTGACAGTATTTTTTTTAAAAAAAAAAGGAAGGGCATCCATAAAACATACAACATTCAGTGTAATATATTGGGTATTTTACATTATTGGACAGAACACGAGCGTACCATAGAAATACAAATACCGTCTTAGGCACTATCACTGAGGAAGTATACGGCATGCTACGGACCTCTTTACCTTTTGTGTATCAGTGAAAAATAAAACACGGGCAATCAACGGCACTCGTATGGGCAGTTACTTGCAGACAACAGCCTCAAAGAAACTTCTGTTTTTTACACAAATAAACCTCATATTTTCCCTATATTATGGTCTATTAAGTCTTGTAAACATACAGCTTAGATAGCATAATTTTTGACTTAATTTCTATAATCTTTTGCAAATTTTCTCAGCAAGAATTGCACAGAAAAATGCTTGGACTGATTTAGCACCCAAAGTCGTATGATGCACCTCCTAGAAGTTCAGGTCCATTCAGCCTCTTGTTGTTTTCAAAGCTGAAAATTTTCAAAGAGAAATGTGAATCAGAAATCATAAAGATAATATGTTAAAAGTGTTGATTATCGAAATTGTTATGAGTGCAGACCTCTGGGGTGGGAAAGTAGCAAAAGGACCATCAACTGGAATTGTTCCACACAAATCATTGTTTGAAAAATCACTGCCAAAATAAAATAAAAAATCAGAATATTCAGATGTATGAAGTAGAATATTAAATGAATTAAAGAGTACAAATTTAATCATGGATAACCATGAGGATGTGTTTCATGCTCCAATCTCCATCTGGCTTTTCACCAGATGACAGAGATTGGATAACATGAAAAGCACAATGGTTTATTTACGAACCAATGGAATGGCATCCACGAGTTGGTGTTTTTCTAAACCTGAAAACGGACTACTACTACTGACATATTTTCAGGCAGATAAAATTTACATCCTGGTCTCTCTTTCATATAGATAAAAGTTAAGTTCTTTCAAAAGATGCTGATGTCAATCACAAGTACATTTTGGAAATGGAAACCAACAATGATTGAAGTCCCTTTGTACAAGTACTTACAGCACTTTAAGGCTAGAGAGTGTTGCTAGCTCCCTTGGAATCAATCCTGTAAGTTTATTGTTATTCAAGCGCCTATAAGACCAAAAAAAAGGGAAAAATAGATAATCAAAATTAGCAAGCAATACATGCTTGGGATTTTTAATACCTCATTTAAGGTTAATGATAAAATACAATTTCAGAAGGAACTTACATGAACCGAAGGGATTTCAACTTAGAAAGAGACTTTGGTATTTCCCCTTCAAGCTGATTGTCATACAAATCCATGCTTACTAAGTTATTCAAATCTCCCAGCTCTTCTGGGATTTTCCCCACAAAGTTGTTTCTATACAGCTCCCTACAAAATAGTTTCCAGCCAGTTAGAGAGCACCTCAGTAGTTTGTTCAATTTAATGATTTTATCTAGGAAAAATCAATGTGAACTTAAAATGGATTACAAACTTACAAGTATTGAAGATGCTTAAGTCGGCCAAGCTCAGGGCCTAGCGTGCCAGTAATATTCGAATTGCCTAGATCCCTGCATGAGAATAAGATATTTAAAACAATAACAATAATAGCATAAGAAAAAAAATAAAAGCAGGATTTGCCAATAATATGAACTTTAAATAAGATTAAATCTGCAATTAAATAGTACTAATATGCTTAAATTGAAATTTTATCTGACAATATCTATAAAGTTGTAGTTGTGCTTTCCAATTCATTTCAGAGTTTCTTTTACAAATTGACTGACACTTCATGTTCTTTCCACTGTCCTTTCTACTCTGATTAGAAAATTTAGACGGAACAAGTTTAAGTTATTTTCTAATTGATGCCAAATATCATAACATATGATTAGATCTCATTCAAGATAACAAAACTTACAGACGTATGACACGGTTCTGAGAGTCGCATGTGATATGGAACCAGGTGCAAGGATTTACAAGACTCTGATCCCAGCTCTGTAATACATTATTTGGATCTGACAGCCTCGACTTGAAGGCACATAATGCCTCGCCTGTCAAAAGCATATATCATGTCAGCCAAAGAGTCATTGAAAAATGAATATACATTTCAGCTCAGGTCAGTATTAATTGTAAATCCAAGAGCAATACAGGTAAATTTCCATATTCTTTTTTGCCTTATTAATCTAAAACAATTAATTCTCAATTTCATAATCAAAGGATTTAGTCAACTGCAGTCCAGAAAGTAGTTATGCCATTAGGAGCTATCTTTAATTAGTTCTATACCTGCTCCGTTATGGTGCTGAGTGCTGACCTGTTGACCATGGCTAATACATGATTAAAGATAAAGTAGCCTTTTTTGGTGGATTAAAGCTTGGAATTAGTTGCTTTGGAAAAAAAAGTGACTTTATTTAGTGCGCCATCTTAGAACGGACAGAAAGTAGGAATAAGGTCGATTCCAAAAATCTTACCTTATCACAAATTCTTTGAAATTGTTTCGTAAAATAAAAACAAAACAAAACCAAGGCATCTGCCTAAACTAGTAAACGCTGTATAAATTAAATCTTGCTGATCGATAATCTGCAATATCTTTTTGCTTCTTAAAAAACAGCTATTTTTTTAATTATTTATTAGAATAATCCTATTTTTAATAATAATATAAGAGTGATTAAATTGAAATATTAAAAATATGAATGGCAGCGTGTCGACATGCTTTGCAAACGCGTCAGTGCATGCCAGTCGAATTGGCGCGTTACCGCAAAGACATCACTCCCGCGTGACATTCATATTTTTAAAATTTCAATTTCATCACTCTTACTATTAAAAATATAAATATGATTATTCTAATAATTAATTAAAAAATGCTTACAAAAACATGTTTTCTGTCTGCAAGAATGCATATTTCACTAAAAGAAGTTTAATTAAACCTAACTCTGAATTGGTAAAAATTGGTGAAAGCAAATATAATTTTCTTCTCGTAAATTTTCCGCAGTGATACCTGGAAAAGAATTGAAGGGATATATTGGTACCTTCTAAGTTGGAGGAGAAAGCTGGGGAAGCAACGAGGAGAAGGAAGCATGAGGCCCAGGGAACGAAAAGAGAGAGGCGCGCCATGGAGTCTTAGGGGGAGGGAGGGAGGGAGGGAGGGAGAGAGAGAGAGACGAGAGGGTCGTTGGGGTTTGGGGAAGAAGGATCAAAGCTTTGCTTTTTCAAACGGGGAAACTGGGGAACTTCTGGAATCACGCGCACTAGGAAGACTGTTCTTCCAACGAGTCCCAATGGATCTCTATTATTTTACAATAATTGCAGAGAACCCAAATAAATTGCCTTGCAAATATTTAAAAGGTGAATTTTACAAATCTTTTGAAATTATCAGAGTAACTAAATGATATTCTTGATACGTTAAAGATTGATATAGTTAAAAAAAGTGTTAATTAAATGTTATATTTTATTATGTATCCAGTAACATCACATATATACATTTTAAATCTTGTTATGTACAGATATTAAATCTTTGTTATATTAATGAAAAAAGTATATTATTACCCTCCTGTTTGATAGCTGTAGTAAAATTAATTTAAACTCTTAATCATTTTACTCCATGACTAATTTATGTAATGAAAAACTTGACTATCCAGTTCTTTAATGTTGTTCTTTCTCAGTATAATTGTAACTACTTTCTATTTCTTATTAAAATACACATCTTAAGAATCGAATACATCAATTATGAGTGTTAGTTTTTTTTTTACTAAAACCTAATTTTATTATCTTAGACGCTATTTGGTAGTCAACTATTTCTATTTTTCAAACACAACAAGCAACTAATGTTCCATCTCATAATACAATATAACATATAAAGACAATTTTGGTATTTAATTATAATTGTAATATTTAATATGAGTTATACTATTGTAAAAACGACCATATTTGGACTAAAATATAAATAGTTCATGATATATCTTATGATGTTCATAATGTCAATTCAAGATACTAAATATATTTTTTATATATTGTTAGCAAATTTAAATATATTTAAGATTCACAAATACTTTTTTTTTCAGATTTTTGAAACATGAACAAAAAATAAGAAAATAAAAAATATTTGTTTATCTTTAATTCTGAGAAATGATTACAAAATATATCTGAGAAATAATAACTTTTGGTATTAAGCAATCCAGGTCTAAATATAAACATATTAAATTATAATTTGATTAATTTATATTCCGATCAAAATACGAATATTTTTACATTTGCTGATTTGCCTTATTCTATTTTTTATCTATCAATTATCAAATTAGTATACTAAATCTTATTGCACAACTACCGAACAGTAACTTTCTTAAAATTATAGTCAGTGATCTAAATTTTATATTTCATTTTACTTTTTTTTTCACTGTCAAACAGGGTTGGGTGACTTCACTGACTTGCCTAAGTTCAGATTTGCATTTGTTTCATATGAAATGAAAATTGTAGGGTGACAAACGAACATAATTCATTGAATATTGAATCAGTCAAAAAAGACTTCTCCACTCACACACTGTAGCACTGTAGCAGTTTAGTGGAAAGACAGGAAAGTCAACAGTCAAATTCATGGAAAAATGAGGAGCACAATGGGTGATGACTGATGTACTGATGTGGGAGCAACATTTAGTTCTTAAGCTGCGCAATCCGAAATATTTCCATAGAATGGTTAATTTAGGCGTCAATATTGACCCCAGTGATGGGTTCCAACCGATGCGATATCAGGTACGGATCGGATTCAAAATGGTATGAGTATGATCAAGAGTTTTTATCTGTCACGGATCGGTCATTGACCCAATCTATTTAAATATATATATAAGTTTACGGAATTTTTTGTGAGCTTAATTCAAAAAATATATCAAATCATCTTCAAATTTTAATTTTTCATTTTTATTAAATTTTTCACATTGAAATCTTGAGGGGTACAAAATTTTAAGATATTTTAAATTTTCTAAGTCGCTCTTTTTAATTTTCAAAAATGATATAAAAATATTAAATATTTTATTATTATTTTTAGAGCCGATTTTCAAAAATTAAAAATAGTGACTTAGAAAACTCAAAACATCCCAAAATTTAGCACCCCATAAGATTTAAATATGAAGAATCTAATGAGAGTGAAGAATTTAAATTTGGAGATGATTTGATATACTTTTTGAGTTAAGCTCATATAAGGCCTCTGTGAGCTTAAGCTCACGGTATATCCACTATATATATATTATGATTTAACACTAATTGAAATTAAATGTGTATATTAATTAATCATTAAATTACTTAAAAATATATAAATAATTAATATATACTTAATTATTTTATTCAGATCGGGTAATGTTAACCAATCCACTCGATCTGAATGAAAAAAATTTGACTCAATTTTAAATGAATCGAATTAAATTTCATTAAATAATAATAAAATAATGATAACTCAATCCCCCATCTAGAATCCTAAATTCATTATTACAATGAACTATAACTGCCATATCATTCATTTAACAATTGATTAGAAATTTTACAGAGCATACTCCATTGTAGAAATAAAAGACAAATTATTTAATGACATTTTCGTAGTTCTCGTACCAAATTGGCAGCATCATATTTTTTTCTATTGCTACTTTTGTTTTAAAATTTTCTTTTCCATTATTGAAACAAATGAGTTTCTAAATGACATGACATTTAGAAATGAGTTTCTATTTTATCAACTCTCTTCTATAGTTTCTAAATTAAAAACCTCATCTAACTCAGAAATTCAGATAGCAACTAACACTTAAGAATTTAGTAACTCATTAAAAACTCACATTGGAGATGCTCTAATATTAAGAGCATTTTTAATGAAAGTTTCTATTGAGTTTCTATTCCTACTTGTCATTATTAATTTTTTAATTTTTGGATTGGAAAGATAATTTCTAATTTAGAAATTTTAATCATAGTTTCTAAATTTAGCAACTCATTTCTAATTGCCATATCATATTAGCAACTCATTTAATTTAGCATTGAAAATTATTTTTATTAAATCTATTTATTTTTTTTATTTTTATTAAATGACTTGGCATAAATAAAATTTAAAGATAATTTCTACATTAAAGAGTGCTAATTTTAATTAGTAATTTTATGATATGATAGTAATAAAAGTTTTAGAAAGATTCTAAGCACCCCGCGTTAGTCCTTCGTCGTACCGCTACTGAGAATTTGCTTCCTTGGCCAATATTTTGAGAAGTCGTTGGTGGAAAATAATTGCTAGGATTTGGGGTCATACGAGAATCTGAAGTACAGTTTCAAAGTCTTAAAAGCTCACTTGAATCCCGCGTATTTGATTTAAAACAAAATGTATTAGGTTATGCGCTATCTCTATGTTTGCTCTTTGTTAAGCGTTTAAATATTCTGATCTTTTAAATGGGTCTAGATTTATTTATTAATTGATTTTTATTTACCATTGAATTTTTATCTTTAAGATTTATAATCTTTGAGCTTTTGAATTGAATTTATATTTAGTCTATCATAATTTATATTTATTTGAGACTAATTCGTCGTTGTTCTAAATATCAGATGCAAAACGGAGGCAATACGGAATTTATTGCGGCTCTGTTTTTTACATGAACTAAAGAAACTGATAATCAATATTATCCACAGATGAATACATTTATCAGAGTTAAAAGAAAGAGAGAATTTATCAGAGGAGGCAAAAGAAGTTAAATTTTTCATGTATTCAAAACCCCTTAATTAGTCATACTTCTTTCTTGAAACAAATAATAATACTAGTTATCAAAAAAGAAAAATTTTAAAATCACGCACAACTCCTAATTTATTTTTCAACCATCTTAGTTAAAGATTTTAGAAGCTATTACTATTCAAATATAACATTTCTATTTAGAAAAACTTCTCAGAACTTGCTGGCTCAGATGCCAGCTCGGCTGCTTTTACATGTTCATAGGCTACTCCACCATAACTGCCACCTTTCGGAGCATAACCGCCACTGGATCCTGTACTATCACCTCCAACTGTCCCACTGCCCGATCCAGCCACGCTACTTGCTCCTCCTTTAACATAACCATTGCCACTGGTACTGCTTCCATAACCGCTTTCTACATTGCCACTACCATTGTTGGTGTTACCAGTGCCACTACTACTGCTTGTACCACCTCCAACTCCGTATCCAGAACCAGTACCACTACCACTACCATAGTGGTTTCCATAACCACCGCCTATTCCTGGACCTCCACCAAATCTGTACCCGCCCCGGTTGCCGTATGTAGGAGGGAAACCTCCCCGTCGGTAAAAAAAATTTGGGTGCACGATACCATCTATAGAATGGGGATGGATTGTTTTCTCATGATTCTCATTTTCTAACACTCTAACCAACCTTGCTTCAGTTAATAAAGAGCTGAGAGACAAGAAACAGAATATGAGAACAGAGAAGGAAGCAATTTTATGTGGTGCCATTTTAACAATTAATCTGAGTTCTTCTTAGAAAGGTAGTGTGAATTTACTATAATGAAAATGAAAGGACATATGGAGCTCCTATTTATGGCTTAAATTTTAGAGAGGATAAGTTACAGATAGACAGTCATGGGATTTGTATGAACATTTTTTGTTGCTGTGAGTTTTCATGAACTAGTTGCACGAACTAATTGCATGAAGCAACTGTATTAGTTGCAACACTCCAAAAGAATGATAATGTTACACAAATATAAACAGATTGTGTAGTGCCTCAGGTGATCCAATTTATTTAGACTATTCGGATCTACTTAGGCATGAAGATGTAAACTCCATAAATAGTTCAGGAGTTACAAATTAATGTGGTTGGATTTGTAACTCAGCTCCCTCTTTTCTTGATCAATTATATTGTTGCTTATAGGAATATCAGGGAAGCTTAGAAGATAACAATAATAGATTCAGTGACAAAAATATTAAAAAGTTTTATATAATTAGTAAAATTTTCTAATATAAAGGAAATAAGATATTCAATGTTTAGACTACAGGATAACTAGGTTCCATTCTAATTTTAAACTAGAATATGTTCCCTACATGTGACATTAGAATTCTTTAGCTCCTGAATTATTTTGTAATACAAGTTCCAAACTGATTGAGAAGTCAATCATATGATCCTAATTTTATTAATATACCAATCTGCCTCTATTCCCTTCAAATCGATACCCTTATTAAATAATATTCAATGCCTCTTGTGCCATTGATAACATTCCTAGATTTAAATTTACAACCAACTCCTACCGTTTATTCTAGTTTTGCATTTCCTTATCTACATTGAATCAAAATTACAAATCTATATGATATCCTAATACATTTTATGTGAACATAATTTCACACTGTTCGTTTCTGACATAAGCTCTGTAATGGAGTTAAGACCAGTACAAGTGCGTCCGCTGAAAACTTCTAACCCCTGTATACTCTGAAAATTGTGATAAAATTTTCAGTTTTTTCTTTATTTACACTTCTCTTTTTAATACTCTCAAAGTGCTGATTCAATGAATCTCTCTCTTCAGGTACCAGGCCTTCTAGCCCTTCTCATGCACCATGAACATATACTTCTAATATGCAGGTACGTAGCACCATCAGAGCGTACCAGTATTTACCCCCTGAACCACTTTATTCTGGTAGTTCAGTACTATCAAGTATCTACACTCTAGTTACTGCAGCCTTTTGCTCCTCGAGAAATCATGTGTCAAGGAAGAAATTAGTTCAAAATTTTGCTCCTTAATACATACATAATGGACACAAGGATAACAGCCAAAACTATTGTTAGGTAGTATATAGTATAAGTATTGCACAATGTCCTTTGAAATCGTACTTTACGAAATATGCTAACATCATATGATAATCTTCATGACTGTACACCGGCATCTTACAATAAGTCAAAATTTTATTTTATACCATACACATGCATCTTACGCAAGAAAAGAATATCATTTCAGTTCATAAAGTACAAGGATTTGCTGGTTTCATAATCGTTGAACATAATAAGTACATGCATGTTGCGTATACAAATTCTAAAACAAAAAATCAAAAAAATCTTGTGAAATTGATGTCGGCTTTGTACATATGGACGTGTTGCAGGAATATATGCCAGGAATCTCAAAACTTATAAGATTTTAATTAAAATCATTCTTAATGTAGTAAATATCTCAGAAGACAATATATAAATTGTCATAACAACAAAGGTGGAAAATTTGACTACTGCATTCGCACCAATCAAATCGGGAAATTCAACCCTTTTACTTAAGTTCAGTGATTTCAATGACTTCAGGTTAACCATCTTAAATGTTTAATCAACAAAATTTGAGTACAGAGGAGCTCCTTTCTTCAACTGCTTTATTCATACACCATTGAGAATGGATAGAGAATATGGAACATTCGCTCTAATTATGCACAGAATTGGGTTCTCCTCCTAATATTAACTAAAGACAAATGGCCTCAGCTCTCTCTAGTGCCACACAGAACTGGTGGACCTGTTGGAGGCATCTCTACCGTCCGATTTAAATGGTGAGCTTCTAGATGAAACAGTGAAAACTATATAAGTAGATGGAGGTCCTGACAAGAGAGAACCTTACTAGCACTTTGCAGTACTACTTGGGAGTATTCAAGTGCCACTTCTCATACTAGGAATCAAACCAAAGTAGTTATTCGCGGACTGAATGCGGAGACCCCTTCTTAAGAATTCAACTCTGTTGCTTCAGTATAATTACTTTTTTTTTCTTTTCCTTTTATTGTTCTTTTTAGGAGTATCTTTTGATTTTTTTTACATAAAGTTGCCACGCTACAGATTTTCATTATATGCTAGAAACCAAGTACAAGAGCAATAAAATGGTAACAGTACAACTTACCAAATGAGAATCGTTTTATAAATAACATCTTAGTACTTGAATAATTAATACTTACATCTCGGTACCAGTTTACCAGCAAAATAAATATTTGTTTTTTCTAAAAATAAACTTTAGCTGTTATTCAATGATATCAAATTACTTAATAACTATCTCAATGATTGAACAGTGAAGCTAAAGTACGGGCTCAGAATCTGAACAAGATATATGAAGAGACGAACATAATCTATCCTAACGGTCAGCCAAAGGGAGATTGCAGCGGTGTTGCTCATTCCGTCTTATGGGTCCCGCATCCTAGAACCGGCATTTACTATCCCGAGGGGCATGAATGGGTGATGGAAGATGTGCCGAATGGGGCCTCTTCTTTTTCCGTGAATTACTGGCTTAGAAGCTCAGAGGTGGAGCATGTTTAAACTTACTGCTCCAAATTGTGCTAGAGATGATGAAGCCATTGATTATCCATTATTAGATTTCTAGATACATATGTCTAGTTAGTTCCTACATCCAAATTATATATCCTAGGGAGTATTTAAGTGGCCTAATATTGTGGGGGTAAACAATAAAATTTGATCCAATTGCATTTCCTTGCATCATGCTTTAAAATTGCTTTAAGTTAACATGTAATAATACAATTGATCGGATTGGTGTTAATTGCTTAATAGATATGCATGCCCTTTTCCATTTGTTCTTTTCTTATAATATTTCATATTAATTTGGTGGTATCTAGTTGGACTGAAAAAAGCTCATCCACCATAAGACAGATTGAATCGTTGATTATGTAAGTTGACTGATTCTGATTAGATGTGAATCTCCGAGTGATCCAATTTAACGGGTTACATTCAACTCGATTAATAATATATAATAACCTGAAAATTAGTTATATTGCATGCTCAAGTTCATTTTTATTAATTAGGGAGGAACTAAATTCAAAGCCAATCAACTATGCGCTAATCAATTTTAACTCCATTTTATGAGCGGAGAGAATTCACTTTTTGTGCTTAACTAAAAAAAAATCAAATTGGTCTATAAATTTTCATTAACATCAAATTGATTCCTTAAATTTTAAACAAATACTAAATTCATGTTAAAATTCTTCATCAAAATCATATTGGTGCCTGTACTATAAACCACATCAAATAAATCCTTAAACTTTCGACATAAAAACTAATTTGTTCTCTAAAATTAAAAATAAAATAAATTGGTTCTTGAAATTTTTATTACAAGGATGCTTTCTTTTTTTTTTTCTTAAGTTTAAATAAAATAGACATCAAAAGTATGTTACTAAGATAAAAAATTTACTAACATTCACCTGTTGGTGAATGTAATCAACTATCTAAAATTCATTAATCATTACAAATAAAAACACATCATGACTAAATTACTTTTTATAAAAAAAAACTTAAAAGGCGTATTTTATATAGTTTAAAATTTAAGAATTAACTTGATTTTTTTAGTAAGTTCGAGGAACAACACGAATAAAATTTAAAGACCAATTTATTATAATTTATTTTTATAAGTTCAGGAACATTCACAAAGTGAATTCTCCATTTAACAAACCGGCTGTGTCATGATATCAGACACTTGAGCAGTATTTTTTTTTTGATAGAATACTTGAGCAGTAAATTAATCATACTCAAAAGAGGTTCAAATGACCTGTTTATGTTAATTTTAAGGCAAAATTAGTCATGTGCCACTTCAAAACTTGTAAATTAGCAAAATGCCATTTTAAAATTTTAACTTCTCTAAATGCCACTCCAAAATCAATTTATTTTGTTATTTGCCACATTTATATAATTCTTATACAACTTTAATTTAAAAAAAAAAGAAAATATAATATATTTTAAGATGTATTTCTGTAATCACAAAAATACCCCTTCCTTTTCCTCTCGGTTCCTCTTACTCTCTCCATAAAATATCTATTCTTCCAAATCATCCGACCACTGGCTCTCTGAACTCTCTCAAGGCTATTTCCTTTCCAACTCTACCGCTTAGCTTTCTCTTCTAAATCCACTTAACAATCACCACATCCCCATCCTTCCATGTAATTATTATCCTTACTAGTTTGAGCAGCGCCAAAACTAAATAGGGGATTATGGGATTTATTGCGCACTTTCTTGTCAGAATTCTAATCATAAATTGGTGTCTTGTCATCTCATCAAGATAGTTGGTGTGATCTTAAATTCGATTGTACTGGAGTATGCTTTTTACTGTAGACAAAGACACTGAAGTTATCAAGGCTACACACATTACTACTGGTGCTCTTGCCTGTGTTATGCCACCAGTTCAACGTCACTTAAGAAGGGGGTGTTTCCATTTACTCGAGATTTTTGGGGATATTCTGGGGGGTTTTGTACACTATAATGAACCTGCAAATTTGTTGTATCATGAGTTCCGTTACCTGAATGTAAATGAGAGTGGTTTCCTATATCATGAGCTCCATCGCTTGGATGTAAATGAGAGTGGTTCCCTATAGTGTTACTTATCTGGGAGTGCTTATACAGAGTCAGTTTCTTTGCTTGACATTTTCATTTAAGAGTTCCTGGATTGAAGATAAAAACTACTGAAGAAAATCCATGATTCCTCAATTAGGGGCATTCAGGAGTGCTTGTTACATACAAAAGGGCTTGACAAATATTGGTGCAAAGCCATGAAAGAGTATGTGCATGAAGGGGTATAGGGCTTTGAAATGTGTCACACTCATAAATCGAAGTAGTTGTTCCTGCAAAGCAAATTCATGATTTCTCAAGTATCAATATCTCCTGTACATGTACCAGTACTTGAGGGAGAACTATTGAAGGGAGTAATGAGGGTATTTTTGGGTAGAATAGATAATATTTATAAATTTATTTAATAATTTAATATTTATACTCTATGAGTGGTAAATCACTAATTAAATCGATTTTGGAGTGACATTTAGAGAAGTTTAAACTTTAGAGTGGCATTTTGCTAATTTTAAGATTTTGAGGTGGCATGAAATTAATTCTCCCTAATTTTAAATATAAAGGAAGAGATTTGATACCAATCAGGTTCTCTATATTGCAAAACCAATGCATTGAACCGTCCTCGGTTCGTGCATGTATCAGATTTGGAATAATATGTGTGTTGTGTGACGACCAAAGAGTTACATCAACCTTATATTAGAATTATTTGCGGGGATCAAACGTCTAAATTTTTTGCGCATCAATCATGTGCCTAATTTTTAAATTTTCACTAACTCAAAAATTAAAATTAAAATATCAAAATAATATCATTAAATTTATTCTAAGTTATTTTTATTTATATATAAATTAAAAAAAATTATGTTTGAATATTATTTTATGTGTCATTAAGAGCTTGTAAAAAATGCATATTAACTTTGGGACATTGATTTTATAAGTTGATGATTTACATAAAATAAAAGTTAAAAACAAATAATTTTTATGTGTAAGAAGAATAATATAATATAGATTAAATTTAACGATTTTATTTTGATAATTTAATTTTAAATTTTAAGTTACTAAAAATTTAAAAAGTAAAAATATGATTGAGACATAAAAATTGAAACATTTGAACTCTCCTCTGAAAATATTATGAAAACTAATTAATTAAGGCAACTCTCACTCCTTTCACGAGTTGAGAACTTGAGATCACCTCTCATGAGTCATGTAGGATACTTCGTGCGTATATTTGCTTCGTTTGTCTGCTTTAAGATTCGTGCCGACTCAATTTCAACCCCCTCTCCTTCTATAATAAGGTAGATCCATACAGCGTTACATATTGCTTACAAATATCTTAAATAAATTGAACCTTGTTTTTGGGTCCAAGGTCTAATTTGAGAAGGGTTCTAGTGTCATATGTTTGGTATGTCACAAAATATCACTAATTAATTTTATATTTTAAAATTTAAAATTTAAATTTTAAATCCAAATTGATCTTATTAACTTTATGGTAGATGTATCCCTATGAAATTTCATGATTTTTGGAGTTCATTTGATATTAGATCAAATAAGAATAAAATGAATGTAGAAAATTTAATCAATCATAATTAATTAGATTCATCATGTTGTTCTCATTTGATTTAGTATCAAATAAACTTAAAAAATTATGAATTTTTAGGAGCATATATCTACCATAAAAATTAACAAGATAAATGTTTGGATTTAAAATTTGAGTTTTAAATTTTAAAATATAAATTAAAAAATGAGTTGGTGACATCTTGTGACACACAAAACTTATGACATTAAAATTCTCCTCCTAATTTGAATACAAGACTATAGGGTCTAATTTGAATACAAGACTATAGGGTCTAATTTGAATACAAGACTACTTGTTATCATGAAATTTTACGAGAATACTTCTACCATGAAAAATAATGATATCAATAGTTTGGGAATTAGGGTTTAATATGTTAGAATATTTAATGTGTGGCCTACTGCTAATAATTATGAGCCAAATTCATTTATGAATAATTAATTAATGGGTGCATCTAAAAAATACATCAGGAGGGTGTATCTGAAGAATGCATCTACGTACATCTGTATTTTTGATGGAAAAATTCAGTTGTCCAAATTCGCTGTACATGATCTCAGAAGTTGCCTCAGTGTTTATATATACTCAATTCTGTTCATTTGGTCGAATTGAATTCTCTTAATATCTCCTTAATTCGTCCATTAAGAAAAGAACAAAAAATAGAGACTGAGTGGAAAAATGCCATAATTCGTCATCATTAGGACTGAGGAAAACTTTTGAAGATCAGTATTCTTGCATCGCTTCCGCTTAAAGATGTCTGCAATTCAAAATTATAAGTTTTTCAATTATTATTTATTATTTTATATGGATTACGTTATTTTATGGGTTGTGATTTTTAACAAAATATATTACGAATAAAACATATTTTCTATCATAATATTCTTGACTTCTTATAAGATGCATGAACAATTGAACAACAGAGAAACTTGGCATGACATCCAGATGGTGTTATCCTTTTGGAAGCAAAGCTATGGTGCACATGTAAGCAGAGAAAACAGATCTTAGTACAAGCTTATAATTATCTTACAAGAAAAGGTAAGATGTCAAAGGGGGGCAAGGGAATGTTTTGTCTTGCCCATGGTTTATCTTTCAAACAAAATCTAAATACCTTACTTGCAAATTTCGGTGTTGCTATTTTCTTTTTTAAGGAGATAAATCAACGTCAGATTCTTATTTGTTTCAATTTCAGCAGGAAGAAAACCATGAGGAAAATTCAATTATTTTAGTATTTATGTTTTCAGCATATCTTCATTTCTTGTTCTTAATATTAAAAATTCTAGCATAAAACAAAACTGTAAGACATGATCTTTGTGATCATAAAATAAATATTTAGTTATTGATTTAATAAGAATTAATATTTAAAAATTAAGCTCAGAAATTATCTATTGGTGAACTTTTTTGACATACTCTTGATGTCTATCAAATCGAAGTTCTATAATTTTATGTTTAGATAAAATAATCTAAATGATACATGATGAAAATTTGAAATTTAATTAAGTTATTGATTTTAAATAATAAAACACAAGACAAGGAAAACCAATCAAAACTTGCGTATTAAAAATTGATTCAATCATATCATCAATATCTATAAAGTAATTAAGTATAGGATTGTTATCAATATCATGAAACTGCCAACAAAAAAGAAATAAAATATCAGCACGTAATCGGAATGAATAATTTATAAAGATTCCTTAAGAAAATAATACCCAACTGGACATCACAGCAACAAAACTGCAACCTTTAATGCTAGTAATGAATTAGTATGTTACCATGGCGTATATAAGATGTAACGCGTTTCCTCATAAGTTGCATTGCACCGTGTCCCAAGTTCGACTTGTCCCCTTCCTGTTGTAATAATATACCGTGTTTAATTTCCACACAATCAAAATTAGGGCCACAAAAGAGTTGAATTGAATCGAGTTGGGCAGTTCAATCTCGGCTCATAAAAATTTGAGTCGAGTCGAGCTGAGTTCATAAGACATTTCGAGCTAAAAAATCTAGATCAAACTTGGTTTGTTATTATTCGAGCTAGCTCACGAGCCAATGTATGTGCGTTGACTCAATTTGACATTTAAATTTAGTGCATTTATAAACTATAAAATTGATATATCTAGAATATTGATATGAGAGTTGATACAAAATTAGTATATCAACAAACTATATTTTCAATAATATCTTCACTGCATTAATTTAAATAGATGAATCAACAAAAAACTATCGAGTCAGATATACAAATCTAATTACGAGCAAATAAAAAACATCATTTAAGCCGCTGATATGGTGAGATGGTGATAGATAATGAGAAAAGAGTTGTCGGATTAGAGTTCAGCCAAAAAAAATATAAAGTATTTTTTATTCGAAATTTGAGTCAATGACATTAATCACGAAAATGATCAACCCTAATTCAAACTCGGCTCATTTAATTATCGAACCAGATTAGCTCAAATCATTTTAGATCAAACTAGATTAGTTCAAACCTAATCTGAACCCAAACTGAGACAAGAGCCCTAATTTTTTTTGTGGGAGCCCTAATCAAAATGCCAGCGAAAAATGGCGTGTTGACAAGTCAGACACGCAGCTGCGTACACCTTTCATGAATTCGTCACTAGGGGACAAAAACGATTTGTGCGAAATGACAGCGATTGCACTGCTGCAGAATTTGGGCCCCACTGAAACCACACTAATGTGGGTGTGGTGTGGGGAACCGGATCCGCTGTCGCGTAGCACTGTGTAGCGTAACATATGATTTATTCGATCACTTCGAAATACGAGTTAATATTTTAAGATTCGAGTTAGCATAAATCTGAAAATAATCAAACGAACCACATTCTGCACAACAACGATTTGATTCTCGTGAAATGAAAGCAATAAATAAACAGCCGAATTTATTCTATTTGGTGAAGTTTCACATCTCCCACTGCGCCATTGTTTTTTTTATTCTCAACCATCTGTGTATAAGTGTGTTATCTTTTGATGTTATTTATTTTATTATTGGTATTTATGTCACTAAATACAATGTTGAGACAACATGATCATTTTGTTCAATAATAGTTATTTCTCATAAATAAATGGAAAATTTTAATGTTTCTTTTAGTTTCAAGTCTTAGAAGTGAAACTAAACCCTTCATTAAATTAATGGAAAAGACACGTTTTTGTTCTAGAACATTCATTATTGACTATCTAATTAGATAAAAATGATTATGTATATGATTCTCTGTTTTAATTTTATTAAACGATTTCAGGAGAATAAAAACATAAACTTAATGTAACAATAGATAATCTACAAGTACATCATTAATAAATGTGTATAGATAACTTTAAGTTATATAAATGCTCTTTATTTATCTAGAGAAATATAGAATATCTACAATTTTATCCATAAAAAACTTATGAGGTAAATATATTAAGAAATAGAAGCAGAGTTCTTAAGGGATGAAACTAGACTGTAGACTCCTTGCTAATTTGAAAATAAAATAAAATAGGTAATAGAAATAGTAATTATTCTATTAGACCTTTGACTATCTCATCTATCTCATGAATTTATTTCTCATTTTTAACTGGTCACTCATTTTTTTCCTTTCCAATTTAATAATTAGATCTTTCCATCAACTTAGACCGCACTCCTCCCTTTTCATCGACTTCTCTTTCTTCTCGTCTCCAATGATTCAATAATAAAGATACTGCGATTTAATCTTGTACAATCTTGAAGTATATTTTTATGTTATTGTATTTTTAATTGGCTCAATTATCCAATTTGATATAATAATTTTTATATATTTTTTTGACTAAAATAATTTTCTAACCCCCTAATTTTCCCTTGAAACTCCGCCAATGTCATGAAAATATTAATGATTTTAAATTTAATGAATGAATATGTGATGAAGAAATAAACTAATAAAATCTATGTAAATATATGTGCGTATGCCAACAAAATATTATATTAATATTCGTCATTAAAAACAATACCTTTATTTTTTCAATAAAGTTATAAATCTGTTTTCTACAAATTTGTGTGCACTTATCTGTTTTCTACCAATTTGAAGTCCCTTCTTAAGTCTATAGATCGCATTTCGGGAGAGCGTTAACACCACCATATAATAACTAAATAAGTTATTGTATTGAAATGAGGCATTATGGGAGAGCCTTAAAATCTCCCTCACTGATAAATGATAATGATAGAAGGATCCTGTTCGAACCTCTGTTTTTTTACATTCCATTATACGGTAAACTTCTTACTTGCTTGAGAATTTCTAGCTGCTGCTACTTTTTTTTTCAGATCGGTATTTTTCGTGCAGAGATGTCCGAAGAAATTAAACGGTTTAAGAAAATTTTTATGGTAAAATTTAAAATTTATATATGAAATTATTTATTATTATTAAATCAGAACCGTTAATACATAATTAAACCGCATAAATCAAAAAAATCACACCAACAACTTTTTTGAGCTCCGTAATTTGGTTCCCTATCCAACCACCACCAGAGACAGAGAGAGTAATTTGATTAATTAAGTTAACAAAAAAGATCACAAAAAGGAACCACTAAAATTAGGCGAACGAAAAGGAGGAAGGCAAGGGCGGAGAGAGAGACGCATCGCCATATCGCCGTTTCGTACCAATCACCCGAGGTCGAATTTGTCGCATTTGAGTTAGGGTTTGTTCTCGGAATCTCGGATCTAATGGCGACAAGCTTTGATAGGTGGGAGAAAGACCCCTTCTTCGCCGCCGCCGAGGAGGTACAAGAATCGTCCGACAGGTTGCGATTCTATCTCTTCTTTTTTTCTCAATTTGTTAATTTTGTTTTGTAATTGAAATTTTCGGGACTTGATTTTGAGCTTTTTGTTGATCTTCCTATTGTAGGATGGAATCGGTTTATAGGAGATGGATTCAAGAGAAAGATATCCGCGATAATAAGAAAGGGAGTTCTGATCCGAATATTGGGTTTGTTGATATGAGTAGAGAGCTCCATACGGCGTTAGGCACTGCGAAATGGCAGGTGATTTCTAGTTCCGATTGTAAATTCCAATCTAGGATCGTTTATTGATTAATTAGCGTTGAAATTGCAAAAATTTAACTCCCGTGACCTTCCAGTGCTATAATGTTTGCTATTTCTAAAGTGCTGTTCAATTGCATCTTACTAATGTGCATCTCTAATGCTATTGGTCTGTCCTCATTTTTTTTGCTAATTTCTTCCTTCTCTTTGTCTTTTTTATATTTCTTTGTCTCCACTCTCCAGAGTCCAGAAAATTGATGTTCCACTCAACTTGTTCCTGTGTATATATAATTTTTTATATTGTTCAATTTGACAATCCATTCCGTAAATAATTTTTTTTTCTTAACTCGACTAGTCTTTTCAATTTGTATAACAGAGATGTTACTAGTACTGAATTCAATCATATATTTGTAGCTTGAAGAATTGGAAAGAGCCATAGCATCAACTGATGATGCTTACTCAGCTGGTGATAATACCAGAACCCGTCACTCTCAATTTATTTCAGCAATTAGAAGTCGCATAGATATTGTAGAAAATTCATTGAAAGAAGCCAGCTCAGAAAAAGGAGAAAATAATATCACCTGGGTTAATTTAGACAAGCAGGAGAGAGATGAGCTTGCACTTTTCCTTTCCAAGCCGCTAGAAGCACCCAGTGAGAAACCAAAGCCTTCATCCAACAATGTCAGAATGGACTTTTTAAAGGATTTGTCAGAATCAAGTTCGTCAGAAGCGAGAGATGGAAGAAATGAGAGTAAACACAAAAGATTTCGTAGTGCAGATGCAAATATTGGTTCATGGAAAATTAATATGCTGAGTGAAGGTGAGGATACCTCAGAAAAGTCATCTGATGACCATGAAAGGTCAAATTTGCAAATGCCAAAGATACTCAGTTTCTCTGGTCTGAATGCCCTTGAGATGAAATCTCGGGCTAAGTGGTACAAAAGTGGGGGCAGAAAGGGCAAAGGTGGTGGCCGCATAGAGGATTTGGAAGCATTTATTCCTTTCAGAAATAATCAGGTCAATGAGGTTAGTTATTACGTATAACAGTTTCCATTTTATTTCAGAAATATCAAAAATTTCTGAAGTAATTAAGAACTGCTAAATGCCTTCCCTCTTGGTGTTATTCGAAAAATAAGCACTCTGATGGAAATTATAATCAGGACATTACTTTTAGTTCAAATTCTGTCCATTAAACTGTTAGAAGTGAATGAATTTTGTTGTCTGAAATGACTAAAATAACCTTTTAAGTTTTAACTACTGGTGCAATAGTGTTGCAAGAAAAGTTGTCATTAGTCATGCAATGAGTATTTTTCACTATCTAAATTGGTAGAGGATACATGTTTGTTTAATTGGTTTTAGATGAATGAAGAAACATTCTGTGAGAGAAGCAGAAGTTGTTTGAGTACATGTGGGGAAGAGAATTGCGAAAAAGAAATAAATGGTTGGGTTGCTGCTTTCCATAGACAGATTCAGAGGTCCCAGTACCAAATTCAATATGGTCGACCATTTCAAGTAGTTGCTTCAGTGGTTCTTGTATTGCTGTTTATTTGTGAGTTCTTTGCCCATTTGTTACATTTTTGTTTTTGGCTTTCATAAATGGTTTAGTAATGTTCCTTCTTTTTCTACGCAGTTGTGTTCATGTGGAGTACAAGTTCATGATTACTTGTTTCACAGCAGATTATAAGGTAACATTTGATGGTCAATCTGTTAAACTTAAAACAATAGTTCCAAATGCTAATTTGTAAGCCAATAACTTGAGTAAAAATTTCATTGCAGAAGTAAATATGCTGACCTGGAATTGGATGAAATTGGACACTGATGATTTTCTAAATGCTTCTCCCTGTATGGAGATGTCTTATCCAGATATCTTCTAGCAACACACATCTCATTTCGGACGACGCTAAAGGATTGTCTTATTTGAGGTGGTGTTTTTCAGGCCATGGAACTGGAATAGTCAAGCATCTGATGAAATGGGACAACATGAACTGCTTCATCCAGAAAGGAGGTTATATACTTGTATTCAGTGACCATGAACGCGGAATATCACTATCTTGAATTCTATAGAAACAATGGGACAGTTTGACAACTTGGACCCTTTGGTTGAATATGATCGGTCCATTTGCCATGGCTGGCAACTGTATAAAATTACCAGTTTCTTCAGTCACTGAATTGTTCAATCCAGTTCTAAATGGTACATAATTTGCTTTAGATGACGCTTACTTTCTTCTGTATGATTTATTGCAAAGAAGACGGGCAATGAATTCTAGGTGGAAACAAGATTTAATTTTGAGCTCCATAGAAGGCTATTACAAGAACCATTTCTTCACTGGTAGCTTCTTTGATAAATACCAGCTCTTATTGTGAGCATACAATTCTCTACGATTGTGTTTGGATGGTGGAGAATAACACAGTTTTGATAATAGCTGTGTTATTTTCGATTATCATCCTTCCAAACGCAAAAGAAAAATTGAGAATAACACTATTACGCTAAAGGAAATATTGATTTAGCGGATTAATGCTGCATGAGAATAGTGAAAATAATAAAAGAATCATTTTTTTATATTAACTTTTGATATTAATATAAAGTATTAATAAGTAACCATTGATACTAAATAAAATAAAAAATAATTATTTTAGTTATTCTCAAGTTATCATTAAATAATATTTTATTAACTCAAATAAAACTTTTATAAAAATAACTTTATTTTCATATTTGTGAGATGTCATACGAACTACTGTGGTTGGTTGATGTTAGATACTTAGAAGGTGCTCCAGAACGAGGTAGAGGGGAGTGGGTGATCGGCCTGCCTGAGTAGCTACTTGTTCCAAAACGGAGGAGAATGAACGGGAAGAGAAGGGAGACGAAGTTAATAAGAAACAAAATTTGTATTGATTTTATCTCTGTTCGTTATCCCCAATTTGGAGAGTAAAATCTGGGTCTACTTCCCTGTCTCTCCCTTAGCGAGAATAAAGTCTGAGCACGGTGTTAGATGTGCACGAAGTGCTGCGCGAGAAGCGGAGGTTTAAAGTATTTTGAACCAAAATTGAGTTCAAAATTTTTAATAACTGTTGATTTTATATTGAGATTCGTATTTTTAATAAAATTTAAATTTAAAATTTGTACTTTCAATAATTATTATGAATCTCAATGTAAAATCAATAACTCTCAAACATTTTAAATTCAATTTTTAATTCAAAGAATTTTGAATCTCCCCACCTTAGTGCTGTGGTTGGTCGATGGTAGATGTGGGAATAAATGGACGTTGTTAGGTGGGGATGGGGAGGCAGTGTGTTTTGTTAGTAGCTTTGTTAGACCAATTGAAATTGTCCTTTTCCCTGGTTCCTGCGTAGAGCGTGCACCGACTAAAATCAGTGGGACTTTGGCGGTGGAGCTACGTATTTGCCAGAGCGGATACTGGTTCCACGTAGACCTGGCCGTGAGATACAGGGGCATTGTATCACTGATAATGTGTTTTTATTAAAACGGCATTTAAGTATGTCAGATGGGTGGGTGGGATTGGGGAGTCATAATTTTATTATTTTTTATCTGATCTAATTGATCACGGCTCAATATGATCCGACTTAAATAAAATGATTAATATTATATAGAGATAAATTATTATGAAAATATTTGCATTTTCAGCCGATATATAAATAGATCAAAAATTATATTTTAAAATCAAAGAATTTAATTTATGGTTTCTATTAAATTTTTCATATGAAAACTTTGTAGGATATAAAAATTTGGAGTGTTTTGAATTTTTCAATGTGATTGGACAAAAAAATGACACCCCGGTTGTAATAGAAGTCATATTAAGCCTTTGATGATCTTTTATAAAAAAAAACAAATAATTTAAATCATTTCAATGTCGGATGAGTACATGCCATACATCAAACTCCCAACCACATTAAGGGTGATGAGAAAAAATAATTTGTACTACTTGATAAAAAAATGGTATTTTTTTTTTCAAATAATTTGAATTGAACCATATGATGAAATAAAGACATTGTAGGAAATGGAACATAATTTGTTGTGTTTATACTTCTATTGATAACAAACCCACTAGGGGTGTCAATAGTACAGTATTGACAAGATATAACAAAATTGTAATTCTCGGTCGCATTTATTAAAGAATATAATTACCGATTACATAAAATCACATCAAATGTAGAATAATCGTTTTCGCCATATATTGTCGATTAAGTAAAATCACATAAATGGTCTTATATACACATCTTATATAAATGAAATAATGTATAATTAAAAACACTAATAAAAAAATTTTCATATATAATTTTCTAGAATATACATTATGCAGAATCGCATGTTTGGTTGAGCCGTGACAAAAATTGCGAAAACACTGCATTTTAATAATGTTTTCAGATTCATTAATTTATGCTTGAATTTCAAGTATCCTTAAGATCATACGTACTTGAATATTACACACATGTTAGATGACAATCATGACATAAGCGCAATTCATTTTAAAATTTATATCAATACAATTTAAATCTATACGAAAATTATGGGATTAAAAATTAAATTATATCATGCAGTTGGATCAGGTTTCAAACTCTATTTGCCTTTTCCAATTAATTCATAATCAATATGTATTCAACGGATTAACCAAAATTCAATCCGGTTCATATCTAATTACACAATCTTAGTAATGAAATGTATGCCCAACTAGTGGCGAAACAAAAAAACAATCGGTAGGAAGTATTCGATTTAAAAAAAATAAAATATTTAGATGAATTTTTTTTTATCATATAATTTTTATTTTTCAGTAAAGTGACAAGATATTAGAATACCGACTGACATCTTGATGCCGCCTCTGTGCTCAACAGTCTAACACAATAATGGAGAAAACCTATACTATTTAATACGCTTTGGAGCTCGGACTTGAGAACAAACGACAGGCCGAATTTCATTTCAATTATGGGATTGTTCTGTAGGCGCTAGCTGTGGGCCTCCTATTTTAGATGAGGCCAGAACTAATTTGCCGCCATCACCAGTCATACTGTAACACTATTGTATGTAGTTAGGGGTGTCAATTATTGATCCGATTCGAACTCGATCTGACCCGATATGATTCGAAAATAAATGGATTAGATATGGATTTAATTTTTTTGATCTGAATCGGGTCGGGTCGGGTTCGGGTCAACCTGACTCGACTCGATTAATTATGTTTTTTGAAGTAATTTTATGATTTACTACTAATTAAATCTTAAATATACACTAATTATACACTAATTAAGATTAATTATACATTAATTAATATTTTATTGCTTAAAATTATATAAAATAATTAATAAATATTTATTTATTTTATACGGATCAGGTCGGGTCGGGTTGGAATCGGATTAAAAAAAATAAAATAATGTGACACAACCCGAATCTGACCTGACACGACCCATTGACACCCCTATATGTACTTGCGATCATAGTCACTAAATGTGCGGAATAATTTATTATTTTATTTATGACTAAATATTTTATTAATAATTTATCAGATTAATATATAATATATTTTTATAAAAAAACTATTTTATTTGTGAATTACTCGAAAAAACACATTAAATATATTATATATTATTTTAATTAAAAATACACAATTTTCAATATATTTTTAAAATTTTATCAATATAATATATATTTTTATTTTTATTTTATAAAATCAAATTATATTTTATTATATTCAAATCACAAATTTTTAACGCCGAATAATTTCTAATTCTGAAATTTTTACCGTTCTTGCGATGGCCTCTGGCAAAAAATCAACTTAGAGTTATCCGATTAGTTCTTTATTTCAGGTTCATGAGTAGGGCAGTTAGAGTTGTAAATCGGGCGGATCGGGTCAGGTTCAGGTTTGGATGGGTCGAATTGGGTAAGTTTGATAAAAAAAAATTTCGGATCACGGGTCGGGTTCTAGTCGAGTTTCGGGTTGAACACTATCAGTTTTTTTTCGGGTCACGGGTCATTTCAGTTCGGGCCGGGTCAGGTTTCAGGTTCTTATTAACTCAGGTTATCTCAGATTTCGGGTCATTCAGATTTGGGTCGGGTTGGGTTTTCAGGTCATCTGATATCGGATAATCTCGGATTTCGAGTTGTCTCGAGTCGGGTTGAGCCAGGTTAGATTCTTTTTTGTCATGTTTTATTTCGGGTCGTCAGACTTTAAAATATTTTTTTCAATAATGCATTTTAGCCAATATAAAGTATAGATTTTTAATTATGTTTTGATCAATTTAACTTTTAAATAATATGAATATGATTAATTAGTTTGAGCCTATTCATGTCGTCATATTTTATTCATTTTATTAACAAACTTAAGATATGCTAATTCTAATTAATAGACATTGATTCTTCTTATCTATAAAAAAGGGGAAACAAATATTATTGCACATGTGATAATGATATCATATAGATATAGGCATATAACATATATGAAATAGTCATTAGAGAGTATCAACTATCAACCATCTACATTCTGCAGTTTCTATTTTAGAGCAAAATCAAAATTTGTCCCATCAATATTTTTTTGATTAATTGATGTTGGAGTCAAGGATCTTATTCAAAGGGTTAGAATTGTCAAAACTCTTCAAAATCTAAACAAAAAGAATCATGATAAAGTGAGCTTGTCTGTGCACCGAACTATCATTATCAAGGTTTTTTCATTAGTATTAACCCGCAGTACGATTTTTTATGACACCAAAATAAGATTTTCCGCATAATGATTTATAACACAATGATGTCATAAAAACTATAATAGGATCCACATATTTTTTTTCTTATTTTAAATTCTAATTATAGTATAGATTTTTAATTATGTTTTGATCAATTTAACTTTTAAATAATATGAATATGATTAATTAGTTTGAGCCTATTAATGTCGTCATACTTTATTCATTTTATTAACAAACTTAAGATATGCTAATTCTAATTAATAGACATTGATTCTTCTTATCTATAAAAAAGGGGAAACAAATATTATTGCACATGTGATAATGATATCATATAGATATAGGCATATAACATATATGAAATAGTCATTAGAGAGTATCAACTATCAACCATCTACATTCTGCAGTTTCTATTTTAGAGCAAAATCAAAATTTGTCCCATCAATATTTTTTTGATTAATTGATGTTGGAGTCAAGGATCTTATTCAAAGGGTTAGAATTGTCAAAACTCTTCAAAATCTAAACAAAAAGAATCATGATAAAGTGAGCTTGTCTGTGCAACGAACTATCATTATCAAGGTTTTTTCATTAGTATTAACCCACAGTACGATTTTTTATGACACCAAAACAAGATTTTCCGCATAATGATTTATAACACAATGATGTCATAAAAACTATAATAGGATCCACATATTTTTTTTCTTATTTTAAATTCTAATTATAGTATAGATTTTTAATTATGTTTTGATCAATTTAACTTTTAAATAATATGAATATGATTAATTAGTTTGAGCCTATTAATGTCGTCATACTTTATTCATTTTATTAACAAACTTAAGATATGCTAATTCTAATTAATAGACATTGATTCTTCTTATCTATAAAAAAGGGGAAAAAATATTATTGCACATGTGATAATGATATCATATAGATATAAGCATATAACATATATGAAATAGTCATTAGAGAGTATCAACTATCAACCATCTACATTCTGCAGTTTCTATTTTAGAGCAAAAACAAAATTTGTCCCATCAATATTTTTTTGATTAATTGATGTTGGAGTCAAGGATCTTATTCAAAGGGTTAGAATTGTCAAAACTCTTCAAAATCTAAACAAAAAGAATCATGATAAAGTGAGCTTGTCTGTGCACCGAACTATCATTATCAAGATTTTTTCTTTAGTATTAACCTGCAGTACGATTTTTTATGACACCAAAACAAGATTTTCCGCATAATGATTTATAACACAATGATGTCATAAAAACTATAATACGATCCACATGTTTTTTTTTCTTATTTTAAATTCTAATTATAGTTCAATCGTATTTAAATATTTCAAAATTGGGTCGGGTCGGGTTCCGGGTCATCTCGATTTCAGGTCATTCGGGTTTGAATCGGGTTGAGTTTTAGGTCTTTTGATATCAGATCATCTCGGGTTTCAGGTTGTCTCGGGTTCGGTCGGGTCGAGTTTCTAATCATCGATCTCGGGTCATATTTCGGTAGGGTCGGGTCGAGTTCGGGTCAGTTTAACTTTCTGATAAAATCGGATCAGATCGGATTTGGATCCGGACGGGTCGGACAGGTTTTCGGATCAGGTAAGATTTTGCCACATCTAAGGGCAACCATCCGTTTCCATGCAAAAAACTGGTTTACACCAGTTACACCTTTAAATGCTTGCAGCGTCTTATGTTTAGACCTTAAGGCAGAAAGTTAAAGCACCTTTTAAATAATACCGCCGGTTTTCAGTAGTGTACTATTAATGTACCAGGTCCAGCGAAGGTCTGTGACTCTGTGAGACTTGCGATTTAATCTTCAAACTACAACCGACCTGTAATTCATCCTTTTTTGTGGGGAAACTGGATAGAAAATTTCACCAAAGTCTCAATAAAAATTCTCCGTCTCTCCATTTACCATTCGGATACTATCGAGGAGGGGAAGGGGTATGACAAGCGCTTCGGAGCTGTTCTCGAATTGGAGATCTCGAGCTGGACGGGTCTCGGGTCCGGATTTTGATTCGGATCCAAACGCCTCGCACCCGTTCGTCTCGGATCGCGACCTTCTGCCAGTTCGACGCCGCCGGAGGGGTAGTTCTCGTCGCCGGAACGATGCTGGCGTGTCGAGTCGGTTCCATTCGGTGAGGGTTGGTATCCATTCCTATTCCCTGACTAAATGACTAAACTATTTGATTAGGAGATATGTGAAGAAAAAATTGCCACCAGTTATGTAATGAACCATTTCCTTTTCCTCCTTTTTTCTCCTATCCATGGTAACTGTTCAGGTTGATGTCAATTTCTGATGCTTTTTAGTCGATTTATTGGAGGATCAAAGGCTATATTTCAGCATTGCTTTTATTAATGAGCCAGATAATGAATATTTGTGCTGTTATGTTGCTTGTTGGTTTTAGTAGGATGCTAGGATGTACTACCAACATGTGAGCCTTGCCAAATGGTCAAGGTGCTTGATTTGCTAAATTCAATATTGATGCATATGAAAAATGTTGTGGGCATCCTTATGCATACACATTTTTTACATCATGTATCATGAGAATACTTGATTTACTGTATTACTGTGTGTGTCTCAGGAGATGGATTTACTAGTTAAAAATTTATAATTATATATGTAGCACTTTATACTTATGACCATTATGTATTGATCTCATCAATTACTTACTTTAATTTGATGAAATATTCTGGTAATGTTTCTACTTTATCTATTCCCAGGACAATGTTTCTGGTTCTGAAGTAGATGGAAGTACCATTGGTAATGCCAACAATTCTAGCAGGCATGATAGAATGAGGTTTACACGGACTGAGCGCCTGCCAAGTACCGTCCTCCAGGCTCGGGAACGGGTTTCAGAGCGACTGAGAGGTATCTCTCTTGTTGGCGGCAGGTATGTATATATAGAGACCAAAAGTGCTGAATATGTACTATTTCTTTTTAACTCTTGTACATAGTTTAAATAAGAACAGCTTTACATCAGCACCATGAATTGTACACCAAAGAATGTCTTGTTTCTAGGGAACTACAAACTGGTCCCAAGTCCCCCACCAATACCAGTGAGTGTCACCAGTGCATAAGTGAAAATTAAAATTAGAACAGCTTTACATCAGCACCATGAAGTATACACCAAAGAATGTCCTGTTGTTAGGGAACTAGGAACTGGTCCCAAGTCTCCCACCAGTACCAATGAGTGTCATCAGTACATAAGTGAAAATTTGACAGGTCAATGAAGTTCATTCAACCAGAAATGTAAATATATATTAAAAAAATACATTTTTTTCAAACAATTTTTCAAACCTACAAAGTTGTGTTGAGCAAGAAAAAGTTAATGCAGTGTCAGACAAACATGTTTTTTTTTAAAGCAAACATATGTTACAAGACAGGTCTTTTATTTGGTTCTGTGATAAAACTCTTGTTTGTTTCCATACATAGGGCATCTCTGTCATGGGATGAAACAGGAGATAATGTATTTCGAGTTATCGACTTCAGAAACCATGGATCACCCAGAGATGAAAACAGGCTAATCTCAAATTACATTGACATAAATCTTGAACATTATGAACCCTCCTATTTTCCTGATATTACCTATACTAACAAGAGGCCTCCTGGTCTGACCAAGGAGGAGTTCCAGCATTTAGAATTGGAAACCTTTAAAAGTGAAGGAGATCAAGATGATGCATCAGCATCCATTGATTGTTCCATATGCCTTGAAAAATATTCTGTTGGAATTGAGGTGGTGGTGTTACACTGTAGCCATCGATTCCATCCCAGTTGTCTTGAGCCATGGGTTAGAAAATGTGGCGATTGCCCTTATTGTAGAACGACCATTTTATATTAATGATTCTTTAGTTGCATTTATTTTGGGAGGAGTAAACCAGAAACCCTTTTGGATAGAGTTGATTTGATTCATGTAGAATAGTACAAGTAATGAGGGAGCGTGTATGCGGAAGACCAGAGGTTTGTTAAAATATGGCTTGTAAATTAAGATAGTTACTTTTTGTAAGGTTCAAAAACTGTTATACTTCTCCCTTGTGTATATTTCTACATTTCCCCTTGTATATTGACTACATTGTCCTTGAAAAGCAATGAAGTCTGGTGATAAATTGTTATAAAATTATATATATTTGAATTATTTTTGTAGGTTGTATTGAATGTACTGAAAATCGGATGTTAATTTTATGATAAATATTTTAGCTTATATATTATATTATTTTGGAACTATGTTATATATGTAATTATTTGGTTGTTACGTATTTTGGGACTTATTCAGTTATCCTGATAGTATGTCATGTAAGAATTACTTTGAAACTACGTGGAATTTCATGTCATTTTGATTCTATCTGATGCAAGAGTTAGACTGGAACCTTTAAAAATTGAACTATCTGATATTTTATGTTGTATAGAGATAAATTATTGTAAAAATGTTTGCATTTTGATCGATATAAAAACATATAAATATATTCTAAAGTCTTCAAATTAGAAGAGCCCAAATCTGAAGAACACCTAACAGAAAACGAGCGCCACCTTTTCATTCGTACGTCCAACTGTCTGCGACCCATTGAAATTTTCCAAGGTAAACATTTGTGGCCTGTTAATTAAACAAGAACACACAAAGCACATGTCCAATAAAAAAAGTTCGCCCCAGTTGGGATTTGGGAGCTGCTAAGTCCAAATTTCGGCCCAGTTACGAATGCATTGCCTATTTCTGATGGGATGGATGACTGTCTGACATGACATTTCTTAATCCGATAAGGATTTTAGGATGACGCAACTAATGTCAAAATTCCGGAAAAAAAAGCAAATATTGGAAAAATAAGGATGCTGCTGACTTGGACTTGAAGCTGTCCGTTTTTTTAGGTGACTTGGTCGAAAGCTTGAAGTTTCGTTCAAGAAGAAATTAAGGTGCAGGAAGTTTGTTTATTCGAGTTCTCATTGCAGACTTACGGTTTATTTTTACAATAAAAAAATAAAAAATAGAAGAATAATGTAAAAATTAAAAATTATAAAAATAGAAGGATCACACATCTGACCTGCAGCCTAAATACGGCATACATGATCTGCAGCCTAAATATGGGCCGCATACCTGATCTATAACTTCAATCTTAGACCGCAAATCAGATATGTAGCTTAAATCTTGGGTCGCAGATCAGATATGCGGCCTACATACAAAATTTATAGATTTTCTTATTGGCTGCCAGATGTCTACTGAATCATGCCTATATAAATGATGACTGCAGCGTCCATCAAACTGAGATGAGAAATCTATTTGTGCCTCCAACTGATGAACAGCTAGATCTCGCTTATTTTAAAATTGAATTGTGATGTGAGTGGTGAGTTCCTCTTGAGAAGACATTGTTCAAGCGAGGGTCATCATAAATTAAATTATAAATAATTATTATTTTGTCTGACGAGATGGTGGTACTATTTGTGGTCTATATTGGTGGTTTTATATATATTGGAATGGGTGTTTGCTATTGACAACCTTCAAAATTTATTTTTTAATTATATGTGAATATATCATTCGATCATTTACAGAGATTAATATTGCAGCGCTTAGGATTATTAAAAAATCAGTGTAAATTATGCATCTAAGCCAAAATGAAAATAAAAAATCATAATAATATTTATTTTAGTCCAATTCTAATATTTAATGATCACATATTCTAAAAACTCACGGAACGCTCAATCAGTGCTCAGGCTTGCAACAGATTCTACTTACATGTCGCTCAATCGACGCTGGTCTCGCTCGGGTTTTTATTTAATATATACAACTTTGTCAGGGCATTCACAAGAAATGATAAATACGTTGAGGGGAAGTTGAAGCGCTCCATCTGAAACATACCCCGTCCCTCCCAAACTATAATCGTGTTTCACTCAAGGCTAGGAATTGGTCTAAGTGTTTCACTTAAGAGAGGCTACCCGGTATAAAAATCATTATATTTTTTTCTAGCAACATATATGTCCTAACAAGTGATAATTTATCAAGTACTAGCAATGAATATAAGAGGGGACATATAGGGAAGGGAAAAAGAAAAGAAGAATAATAGAAGAGGCGCCTTGACCAAAAGAATCTGATTGGGGTCGCAGACGCGAGGTCTGTGGTTTTTTTTTTTTTTTTTTTTGTAATTTTTTGTTTTTTTTATAATTTATAATTTATATTTTTACTATAGAAAAATAATCCTGGACTAACAGACACATAATGAAATTTGATATTAAATAGGGCCATTTCCAAAAACAAATAAGATAAGACCATTTTTATATTAGACAAGATCATTTAAAAAAAATTAACTAGAAAGATAAACAAATAATGAAATTTAATATCCGATAAGATTTTTACATAAAGATATTATTGAGTAATTTAGATCGACCATTTAAATTATTGGTATGTGATATTTGATGTCGAATTCAAACATTCATTTTACTTCCAAAACACCATAATCCATCTCTATGTAAATATATTTAATTGAATTTGCTTAGCAATTCCACCTTGAGACTGCGCGCCAATATAAAATGAAGGTGTCTTTGTCTTGAAATTATTTTTATTGAATCAGTCAAGCTGCTAGCTTGATTAAAACAAGTTCTACACTTATTTGTACAGGGGTTGTCAATTCATTATTTTAGCGCTCATTTATTAATGATCAAATATTTTTTATTAAAGTAAATAAATGAAAATCTTGATATAATATTTGTGAGAGACTAGAAAATTTAACTATTTATGGACCATTATTATAATGGGCATTTGCAATATATTAGATAAACACACACTTTATTGATTCAGCCGTAATAAACGTATAATTCCCCTTGTTTGACCTCTTACTGGAGAAAAAAAACTAAGGAATTTAATAAACGGTTGGCCCAACTTGTTCATTGGATTACTTTTAGCTCACTCCATGCTTGACCAAGTCAAATTCCACCTCGCTATTGTACCAGAAATTTCATGATTAAAGACAATTTTGAGGAGACCCAGTTCGACCCAAATCCAAACGAAGGCTCGCAATCGCAAAATCGGAATCATTCCCAATAGAAAACTTGTTCCCGGGGGGGGGGGGGGTGGGGACCATTCTATTTGTTTTAAAAGATAAAGAAACCAAAGATTTGGGGACTAATTTCATTTCTTTGTGTTGAGAAGACTATCAATATGTTATTTTGTCAAATTACAAACCTTTGCAATGTAAAAAGTAAAAATGAGATTCCATGGACCATGGGTCATGTGTGTGCTTGGATGGTGGAAGAATTAGTTCACTATAATATTTTTTGAATTAGTGATTGAAAATAGTGTGAGTATGATGACATCTCGAAAAATATAAGAATGAAATTATTTTTTTTACTGTTTGAGTTAGTAAAATATAGGATGTTAACTTAAAAATAGTAAAGAAAATAATTAATTAACTAAAGATATGGACTGTTTATTATTTTATTAACTAAATTAATTAATTATTATTGTTATTTTATTAAATATTAATGTTTACTTTATATTATTTTATACTAATATTAAAAAAATTAAAAATATATTATTTTCACTATCTTCATAGAAGAGTCCAAATCTACTACCATAATAGCTATGGCAGGGTTCTACAATGAACAAGGACTACGACTCGATTTAATTTAAACAATCCACATTTAAATAATAGGAGTCGAGTTATTTTTTATTTTATGGGCCTCACATGTCATAGACTCAATGACAAAACCCTGCCATTACTAACAGGGGCAGATGTAGGATTTTGATCAGATGGGACAATTATCAGATTGTAATAGCTAATCGGGTTCAAACCCATTAACTAATTAGATACTTTATAAAAAATAATAATTTAATATATATTTTTATCTAATAAAAAACTATTAAAATAATAACATTTTATGTATTAAAAATAACAATAAAATAAAGCTCAAAGTAATAGATAATCAAGTTGATGAAGAAAGTTTCCCTCTATGGAACTTTATATTTTGACATCTTTACAAAATTATTTCATTATGCACAATATTAAATATTTTTTCTTAATGAAAATAATTAGATAATTTAAGGAGACAAAAAAAAATTCAATGGGAAGCAGATTATCAAAAGTTTTATCTAAAAATATTATTTTTTAAATTTCAGAGGAGAAGGGGGTGGAGGGGGGGGGAGGACAACTATCTCCCAGACCTCACATGGATCTGTCTCTGATCACTTATATGACAGCGGATGTGAATTTTTCATATAGCACTAATCGCTAAACTAATATTTTTATGATTTAGCATATTAACATTGTTTTCGTGCTATTCCAAACCGTTACTTTGTGTTTGAACGTCGATATTGCTCCATGTAGCGAGCTGCTCCGAATTAACCACTCTCTCAGTGTAAACACACACTATAAGCATATGAAGTTGAGAAATTTTAATTATTTATTGACGTTGGAGCTCAATTTATCAGTCAGTCTTCGGCTATAGCGACTGCTCATCTGTTTTCATTCCCAAATCGGTGATGGCACCCATTAACCCATAGGGAAAATAAGAAAGACAAATTAGAATTTGTATGGGCCTAAATTTCAATAAAATTTATTAATCACCAAAAAAAATATTATAGAATTATTTGGATACACCTGCGGAATTTCAAATTATTTTACAATGTTTGCGCTGTTTATATGAACAACTCAAGTGAATTTTCAAGTAACTTTCTGCCATACCAACAATATTTTGATATATTTTTAGATCGATTCTAAACAATTGAAAAAGAATATAAGAAAAATAGAAAGTGCTTAAAAAATGAAAACTAAATTCAACCTTCCTCCATTTGTATATTTACCTCACAATTTTGAAACGTTGGTGATCTTCTTGAATGATATGTATTGGAATTGGATAAGGAAAATGTTTGGTGATATCAAAATTGATTTTTGATACCGATTTTATTATTCACGTACCAGTATTCAAGCTAATTACTTTATTATTCATTTATTTTATATAGTATTATTGTTATTTAAGTTAACATGAGTTAGTACTCAAGTTAATAAAATAAATTAAATAACAAAATGGTTAACTTAAATAAATAACTCATTTAATGTCATACTAAAGTTTTGGTATCGATTTTGTTATCTATGCATTCCCATGGGATAAATTGTTTGATAAATGGAAGGGGAAAAAAAGGAATATGATCAGCTCACTTGACTCAATGGAAACACACCAAAGATTTGAAGGATGAAAACCGTTTTCCTGTCATATCAGAGACCAGAAGCATTGAAACTCTCCATTTTAATCTCAGCTGAAGGTTTCCATTACTTTCTTTATTTCTTTTCTTTCTTTCCATTTTTTTGAATAACCAAATAGAAGAATTTGTGTAAATATTGGAGATTATCCCTATATCACAAAACAAATAAGACAATTCTTGAACATTTATTGGATTAGAGGAGTACAAAATAATGGACATCTCCATTTTCCGAACTTGAGTAAACTGAGGTGAGCAGCATGTGAAAGCAAGTCACAAACAAGGTCACACGCGTTTTCCATCACCACTTCCTTTTTTTTTTTCTCAATTCTGAATCTCTGCTAACACGCGTTTCCATCTCTAAATATCTTTACTACACTAACGCTACCAAAAAAAAAAAAAAAATCCAACATTACCAATAGTTCACCGATCATCATTAATATTCCCTAATCCCTACTGAAATAACCACACAAGACTAGCTTTAAATGGTATGGTCCAATGCCTAGTCAAAATTCAAATAATGCAATTAATTATTTCCACTCTTTTCTTTTAATATTCATTTATTCTTCTTGACCCATCATTTATCCTCTTCCACATCACCTCCGCGTGCATAAAGATATTGTGAACCAGGTCCACAATATAATGCTCCCTGCGCTCCGACTTGTGGGACCACCAAGATTCATCGCCCTCAGCGCCTTAAATACACCGCGTGCACGTAACAACCTTGCGTCACAATCCAACGGGTTATAACAGCGTGGCGCGCCCATTCCTTCCCCATAGAGGAAAGAAAAAAAGAAAAGAAAAAGGACCAAAACCCCAAGAGCAACATACGAGTAACAAAAAGGACTGAAAAAAAGGAAAAGAAAGAGATTGTGCGAGAGGTGTCAGTACCATTGGAAGTAGATAATGAAGATGAAGTGGAGCATATTTGACAAGTGGTGTTGGTGTTGCGGCGGCGGTGGCGGTTCGGGAGCACGGGATGATGGATTAGTGTGGGAGATGGGGTTGAAGGAGCATGCAACTGGCAATTTCTCGATAGCTGTCGCACAAGCGAACAAGGCACTTGAGGATCAAGGCCGGGTCGTGACGATGCCTTCGGCTACTTATATCGGTGTCTTTGATGGACACGGTGGGCCCGAGGCTTCCCGATTCGTCAACCATCGGCTTTTCTCATTAATTCATGGTGAGCCAAGGTTCTAATTGAGCTTATTATTATTTTTTTCTTTTATCACTGAAATTTTAAATTTGGTGTTAATTTTTTCATCCTATTCTTTTAAGATCATGGTTTTTCTATTTCTTTTAAGGGAAGGGATCTCTTGAAAATAGATCTTCAAATAAATATGAAAAAAATCTTAAAAATAAAAACTTATAGATATATTTTTTTTTCTATTTTTATGATTTTTTCATATTTATTTAAAAATCCATTGTGTGAGACGATCCTTAGATAACTATCTAGCTGAAAAATGGAGAAATCATAGCCGTTGTTTTTTAAAGCCTAAATATTTGTTGGATTTGAAAATCTTGAGTGAAGGGATTTTCATGATTGAAGAGGGGCGACAAGTGTCGCATGGATATAAGCAACTCATATATTTTTTTTCTTCTGAAGTAGCAAGCAACTCATATAATATTCACTTCTTTAGTTAAATTAAACCTGTCGCCCCAAATTTGTCCCAGGCCAAAAGTTGTATGAACACAGAGAGAAATATAATTTCTTAATACAAAGTGACAGCACAGTCAAAGGGTCAACGAATAAGAAAGCTTCCTTTTGGAAATATATACTTTTCCGAACGTTGACTGTCCTCTTCTTATCTCTGTTTTAATATTTGCGTGGTCTTGGTATACTGGTTTGCATTCCAATTTTGTTCCGGTTTGAGCTTTAGATCTGATTTATTGTACAATTTGTATAGGATGGCTTGCCACAACAGAGTTGGTGAAAATTTGATCTAACTTGAGAAGGCCATCCAATTTTAATTTTAGAAAAGGAACAACTAGTTGCCCAATTGCACTCGTACTGCTGATCTATTTTTCAGAAGTTCAATTCTAGAAACATGGAAATACTTAATACGATCTATAAGAAACTTGTAATGACACTGATAGCGGCTTTCTGTATCATTCATTATAAGTTTATAACGCTGAAATAAAATAATTACAGCACAAAGCTGAGTTCTTTTTGTTCAAATTGAGTTTGATAACCTGAGTTAAATCAGAACTTGCATTCTTAATTATTTGAACTAATCTCGAAACTTACTATAAGACCATAAAGAGCTGAAAATTTGATTGATCCGAGTCCCAGACAGACCTACGGGAACAATTTGGCCCAAATTCAGACATGATCTGAATTTCAAATTTATTAATCTTAGGTTAATTTTCATATTTTTGACAGAACTATCAAAAGAAAATGGAGGCCTATCAACAGAAGTACTCTGCAAGGCTTTTGATACAATAGAGAAGGAATTCACTGGTATAGTGCAGCAATCTGGTGCTACTCAGCCAAGAATAGCATCAGTGGGGTCATGCTGTCTTGTTGGTGCCATTGAAGCCGGTGTTTTGTACGTTGCGAACCTCGGTGACTCACGTGCAGTGCTAGGATTGAAGAATGTGGCAGGAGTGGCAGTGGCAGAGCGGCTGTCAAGAGATCATAATGTGGCCGAGGATGAGGTTCGAGCAGAGGTGGTGCGTGACCACCCTGATGATTCTAGAATTGTGATGCGAACACAAGGTGTTTGGAGGATCAAAGGGATCATTCAGGTATGAATTTCTGTTTTGATTCTCTTTGTCAAATTAATAAATCTTTCCTGGTAAATGCTGACAGGTATATTGCCTTGGGCCCCCATAAAACTTGGTATGGTTGAATGCAACAGTATTAATAAATTATTACATTTACAGTACCAATGCTGTACTAAAACAAGAAAGTTCACCTTGTGTAATCTCATGGAACTTAATGTCCATGAAAACCATTTTGTCTTTGTTGATTTGGTTAAATGACTTTTTGCTGATAATACATGAAGGTAGAGTAACTGTAACCAAAGAAATATGTCACGGTAGAATCTCTTAGTAACAGAACTTGAATAAGTCCAATAGCTTTCCCTTAAGCTAATCTTCTCATCAGATTTGAAATTTTCTTAATGAACTTTTAAACCATAGGTATCAAGGTCTATTGGAGATGTCTACTTGAAGAAACCAGAGATTTGCCGGGACCCACAATTCCAATTTTCCCTTCCTCCTGTTCCATTGAAACGGGCTGTCATGACTTCTGTGCCTTCAATTCGTGTCCGCAAATTGCAACCACAAGATACATTTGTCATATTTGCATCTGATGGTCTCTGGGAACAACTGAGTGATGAAAAGGCTGTAGATATTGTTTTCAGTAACCCCAGAAAAGTAAGTTTGCTTAGGATATAAATTGACATATTCTTTTTTTATATAATTTAGCTTCCAAATTAGAAGAGTTATATATTCAGATAAATTTAGCTCGTAGCACACAGGATCCTCTAAACAATTAAATTTTATTCTGAAAGTACCTCTCTGGTAGCAGATTTTGCAGTAGCATATCTACGAAAAATATTCAATATTTTCTTTTGTGATATTACCATAATTTACATCTAAACAATTTTCAGAGTATTCTATCAGCATTAGCCTTTCCTTTCTATGATTTCCTTCCAATTAAGAGACATACTACAAATTTTAAACTCTGCAATCTCTACTCGCCTAATAAGTTGGTTTTCAAACCTTTGTAGGGAATAGCAAAGAGGCTAGTGAAAGCAGCCTTGAATGAGGCCGCGAAGAAAAGGGAGATGAGGTATGAAGACATGACCAGAATAGAGAAAGGCGTTAGACGCTACTTCCATGACGACATAACCGTGATAGTAATATTTCTTGATGATCCAAAAAGGTGTCAGGAGAAATTTAGAGGCAGTAAAATTGATAGCACCTCGGCTCCAGTTGATGTATACTCTCTTAAAGCCGAAGAATTAGATGACCCTTGTCAACCTGTGCTGAGGTGAAAAGGATAAATTCAAAGTTTCATCTATGTTATATGAAAAAGATAGTAGAGATTACAGGGACATTACAATTTCAATTACAACCTTTTTGTCAAGATGGTGATTGTTGAAATTATTTTGTCCAGGTTCTAAGAATTAGTTAGTGGTTTTCTATGTGGATATGTTGGCTGAATTAGACAGAAGTTCCTGTAACAGCATTGTGCATATAAATGGTGTCAGTGCATGCTTATTTGAAGCTGTGGGTGATTTTATGAGTTTTCTCTCTGTTTTTTTCTAATTAGTTACAGAATCTCTCAATAATTAATATCATTGTGGATGATTTCATTTAGAAAGAACAATTTTCTGATTGCGGTACTCCGTTTCAATTTAACATTCAATTTTCAAGCTTAACAAATAACCATATTCTTGATTTTTTTTTTTGTAATCATCATGCTTGTCGCTCTTATTCTCTCTGAAAACTTCGCGTGAGAATAGAAGAATAGTTGTTGCCGTTGCCGTTGATTTTCAATTTTTTTTGTTTATTTTGTTTTTCAGTCCTGGTTTGTGCTCTTCTCAGATCCGTTGAAAGTAAAAATTCAGTCTCGCACATCCCATCCAGGCAAAGTAGTCTTGCCAAATGTTCTAATTGTGGAATTATTGCTTGTAAATATGTATTTCCTTTAGTTCCACTCATTGAAGATTTCCTTCGTTAGAGTAACTGATGGTCCAGGTCAAGAAGGAGGTCAACAAGTATGTGCTCAAACTCCAGTTCAACTACCAATTTAGGGACAGTATCAGTTATCTCTATAACTAGACAGTGTCAGTGAATGACTAACAGTTTAAGACAAAATCAATCAGTATTTGGATGCATTTTTTTTTTTATACAGTGACATTTAAGACACAAATTCAGATAAAAAACAGTGATAGTTTATGCAACACCATTTGGTACAATGAAAATTTAAGACAACAATTCAGATAAGAACATTATCAATTCTTTTTTTTTTTGGGTACAGTAACAGTTTATGCAATATCATTTGGTACAGTGACGATTTGAGACAAATTCAGATCAGAATATATTGTTAACGCTTGTTGATTCTGGAACAGATTAAGAATCTAAGATTGTTGGGTGCAGCGAAGAAGAAGATGAGTCATATTAGCAATAGTGGGTACTATAAATTGGTGTCGGGTGCAGCGAATAGCTATCATCATTGTCAAACTTGCAATGAACCTGCGGTTGTTATAATGATCAAGCAAATGATTGTAACTTAGAGCAATGTTATTTGTATTAATCTCAGAAGAATTGTTAGTTTGATGTAGTTGTATGACAATTTGGTAGTTGATGCAGTTACTAGTTTATGTATCGCCTTATATTAATCTGACTCTCTACTGTTATTAATTTGCTAGTTTGATTTAGTTTTTGCTGATTTGTATCAATGAAAACTCTGGTGCATAGTTTTGGCAAAGCACATCATCTTCATAGTAGCATTAGATTTTTCTCTCCTTATTTTTGTTTGCTATTTGTCCAGTCGTATATAATTTGTTATTTGATGTTTCAATTGAATTACAATCACCGAAAGTGTCAAAAGCGTTATATAAAGTTTTGTATGAAAATTTGGCAAGGTTTGGCATCTTCTTCAGTCTGATGGATAAAATTAAAGCCAACTGATCATAATCTGATACATTAATTAAAATGCTCCAAATAACAAGAACAAGTTAAATCACATCCGGATGTAAGTTAAGTTTTCAATTAAATATTTAGGAGTTTCTTTACATTGAAAGAAATTAAGAATTAATGATTGAAAATTTCTAATTAATAAGATAGAAAATAAATTAGAAGGATGTAAAAGAACTTTCTATTTGAGGTAGATTAACATTAATTAGAGTTGTACTTAGTGCAATTCTTATCTATTGGATGTCATTTTTTAGAATTTCAGTTAATATTAGAAACATATATAGAAAAGCTTTGTAAAAGATTTTTGTGGTATGGAAGCAATACATTTAGAAAAAAAGTATTGTCTAGTAGCATGAAAAAATATATGTACTTCATTAGTTCAGGGAGGTTTAGATGTAATGAATTTAAAAATAATGAACAAAGCATTACTTTGTAAATGGTTTTGGAGATACAATAACTGTGAAGTTGAGGGTTTATGAAAATTTATAATACAAAGCAAATATCAACATAGAAAAACTTTAGTTAATGCATCCACATTTTGGAAAAAGTCAATAAAAAAATATTAATTTTTAATACAAGCATTGATAAATCCTTATAAAATAGAACAACAATAAAATTTTGAAATGATAGATGGTTATCATAATGTTCTTTACAATCATGTTATCCTTTACTGTATGACATTGCATCTAATAAAGAGATCTCAGTTAATCGGGTAATAGGATAAAATAGATTTTACTTTCACTAGACCTTTAAATAATGTACTACATCAATCATTAGAGTCTCTGTATACTCTACTAGCTCAAATTACATTGACAAATAATAATGATATTATAAAATGGAGATGGACAAATAATGAAATTTTTAGTACTAGCTCATGTTACAACTAGTTAGACTTTGGAGGAGTTAAAGCATGTAGATTTAATAGCACATGGAAAGTAATATTACCTTTAAAAATTAAAGTCTTTTTATAGTTAGTGCAACAAAATAAAATCGTGATAAAAATAATTTAATTAAGAGAGGTTGACAAGAAAATAATTACTATATTCTCTGTAGCAACTTATTTATGGTCATGGTTTATCAATTATAATAACTTTAGTTTTCATATTAATACAATTTTGAAATTATGACAATTAAATCATTGCATACCATATAAGGATAACAATTTATGTGAAATTGTCAGGAATATTTTTTGTGTGGATTATTTGGAATGAAAGGAACATGATAATGTTTCAAGATAAAACACATAAAAGTATAAGTTCTTTGGGCAGTAAAATAATAACTTTGGCTAAACATTGGTGTAAATTAAAAGGTGAAGGCTATATAGAACTCTTACAGTTGATAATGTCAACTAATGTTGAATTATTACAAGTGCAGATTACAGAGTTAAACAATAAACCTATGCCCCTAGAGGAAGGGGCCTTGTCTGGAAGAGGTCTTGATCTGCTTAGTTCATATCTTCTCTAATGATACTTATGCATCAGAATTAACTAGCTAGATAACTCTCTAAATTCTAAATAATAAGGGCATATTCGCATAATGTTAAGGTGTTACACTTTTGGATCATTAGTTCTATCATCCAGATATATTTGTGGAATATTGAGCAGTAGGTATTGAGAAAATTATTGTGAAGAGAAGATGTCGTTTAGGAATGAAGAGGCATATGAAGGTCATGTGTGATAGAAGCTTTGATTGACTAATTGTGATTTGTTGTGATGTTTTCAATATTTGATTGCGAGACTTTTATTACTTTGAAGAGTAAACTAGCTTTTTAGGAAAGATTTGACTTGTTATTTTAAAAATTTCTCATGGTAGCCGGGATGTGGTTATCATTTTACTCTATCTAGTTCCTTAATGTAGTTCAAGTTAGCTACGAACAATTAATATTAATAGGCTCAAGCTCAGGTACCGAGCTGTGGTATCAGAACATGTTTCTTCATGAAATAGATGAAATATTACCATTTTCAAAACAAAACAAAACAAAAAAAGTTAAATCACATCCAGATGTTACAAAACATTGGTTGAATGATACTCATATGTAGCCAAATTAGACCTACAACAGAGAGATAAAAAAAGACTCAAGATATACCCATTTAATACCCAGATAACTTCAACCAGAAAAATTAAATTATAGCATACTAGACTAAGAAAGAGGAAAATTATGCTTCGAAGAGCAACTGCAGACCTATTGAAATAAGTTTAAAATATCTCTAAATTACATCAGTCTTTGAGAGTATTAGAAAATCCTTGGCTCAGACCTAAGCAACTGCAATCTGACATAACAAAATAGTATTCACTACCACAAAAAAAAATATTTTAGAACCGGTTATATAAAGAATTTAGCACCGGTTATACAACCGGTTCTAAAACTATGTGGTGCTAAATGTTTAAAAATCGGTGCTAAGAGGAGGTGCTAAATGAGACATTTAAAACCGATTATTTCAAATAACCAATTCTAAATTCTAACTTTTAGAACCGGTTATTTCAAAATAGCCGGTTCTAAACTCTCGGTTATTTCAAATAACCGGTTCTAAACTCTCGGTTATTTCAAATAACCGGTTCTAAACTCCTTCGACAGTGAATTTGCCCAGTGAGTTGAAGGGTCCTTAGTTTCTTAATATTTTATGATGGTACTATTTACTAGAAAATAGTATTTTTTTCTTAATACTCTCTAGTTCTGATTCTTTAAATTTTGATTAAATAATTTAATTTCACCATTAACTAATAAAGTATATTTCATTAATAAAATAATTATATATAATTTACATATTAAAGAAAATCTGAGAAATTTTCTATCTTTACAATTTTTAAAGAAAAAATAAAAAAACTAAACTAAAAACTTCAAATAAATATTAAATCAATTTTTGTGTTTCAAGACGAGCTTCAAATCTTTTTTTCTCTTTCCCTTTCTTTTTTCTTTCTTCAAGATGATCTTTGCTCTTTCTCTTTCTTTGTCTCTTAATATCTCTTTTATATATGAAATAGGAGGATGACGAGTGATAATCTGTAGGATTTAGATTTTTGAAATTTAGTTTTTAGATCGTCGGATAAGCATGAACCAACGGTTAGATTGAAAAACATAGCAATCCGTGAGAGCAAAAGCCTGAAATTCTATTGGTTGATGCAAATAATTCATATTAATTAGAACCGGTTTTTATTAAAAAACGGTTCTAATTCATAAAATTGAATTAGAACCGATTTTTACAATGTGGCACAAATAACCAAAATACCCTTTTACATACTCTTCACAGTGATTACTCATATTCTTCGCTACTTGAACCTTCACCCGATATATCTGGAATCTTCTTTTATTTGTTTCGTGCATTCTATAAAAATAAAAAGAAAAAAGAAAATGATACATCAATATATGCTAATTGAACGTTTATGGGTATGTTGTTGTGGGTGTTAAAACCAGAACAATAAATTAATATAATTTACTTGAGATAGGAGTCGGACAAGACAAAAAGAACAAGAAATTCATATATATGAGTTGCTTTAACTTATTTATTTCACTGAGGCGCGAGAAGGATGAACAAGGAGGCGTGAGAAAGGATGAAGTTAGAGCAATGTTGTATTAATATCAGTATTTAAATTATTCATCAAATAATATTACTATATCTATGACCATTTGTATTGAAGCTATAATTTTCTCTCAATTTTAATTGTTACACAAAATATTATATAATTTAGGAGTACAATTGCTTTACTTTATTTTATTTTTTAGATTGCTATCGATTATGAATTTTATTTTTTCTTAAATTTTGATTGTCAATTTTTCTCTCAATTTTATATTTATTTTATATTAATTATATATTCATGATTGAAATTTATATTAATTACTAAATTATCTTTATTTTTAATTTCTTTCTTTTCAAATGAAGATATGAATTTTTATATTTTTAAAAGACATCACAGTAGTAAACGCACAAATAAAATGCTAATTAATTTAGAAATGAAAATCCGCTTATCTTTTTTTCCTAAGTGCCTGTTAACATAAATTTCAACGACTGATATTAGTTTATCTCACATATAAAGTCTTGCATGTTATATGGGGATGTTACAAAGGTATATTTTATCTCACATATAAAGTTTTCTCTTTATTCTCGGCCTTACAGATGGAGCGCCTAGCTTTAGGTTTCTATTCTGCTTCTTTTTTGACAGTTGATAAGAAATTAACAACTAATGTTCAGAGAATGACATTTGGATTATTGGATAAGACCTGAATCTCATTATGACCAACACATGATGACTAATAAAAATGAATGCGAGCTATTTAACTTTAAATATTTAGAAGGTTTCTTCTCTTTTCCTAAAAAAAAAAAAAAAAAGTTTCTGACTTGCTGTCCACCGAAGTTTAAGTAGGAACGAATTCTACATGGAAATTATTTTTTGACCAATTGCATTATCGCAAATTGCAAATAACAAACATTATTTTTTTATCAATCCGTTTTATATTGGAGTAATTGGCTAATGCACAACTTAATTATCTTTCAATCCTCCTATAATTTTGTGGCAGATTATATTTGATGTCGATTTCATGTCTATAAAATATATTAAAAAAACGTTTTGGTAAATGGGGCATGAAGTGAGCATATTAACAATCTTAGCAATAGCTTCATTAAATTGTGCCAGTGTGCCCTCTTTATATATAGTCGTATCACATTTCAGAAAATTTAATATCATGCGAATTCTTGGGACGGGACATTCGAACTGTAAACTGAAGTCTTTTTTGTTTTTAAATGGGCTGGATATCGATCTCATAGATCTTAATGTCCTCAATTCGATTTTTTTTATATAGTTAAAAATGATATTTTTTAACTTCTAACTAATCAATTAAAATAAAATTCTGTCCGGTGGTTACAGACTTAAGTTCAACGGGCGAACTTTTACTAATAGATTTTTAATTAAAAACTTTAAATTAACAAAAAATATTTTATCTAAAATATACTATTACAGCTAGGGGCCGATCCAAGATTTTGGTTAGGGGGGCAATTATCGGATTGTAATGATTTATCGGGTTCAAACCCATTAACTAATCGGGTACTAAATAAAAAATAATAATAATTTAATATCTATACTTAACTAATATTTTTTATTAAAATAATAATAAAATAAATCTCAAAGTAATAGATAATCAAGTTGATGAAGAAAGTTTTCGTCTAACTTTATATTTTTGATATCTTTGCATAATTATTTCATTATGCACGGTATTAAATATATTTTTTTCAATAAAAATAACCAGACAATTCAGAGGGGGAAAATTACCGAAAAACACTATTTTTGAAAATCCAGAGGGGTACGTGCCCCCTGGAGACATTTGGATTCGCCCCTGATTATAGCTATATGTTATTTTTTAAAAATAAATAATGAATGACAGACGTGCTGGAGTCTACTTATTATTATTTTTTTATAAAACTCATATTCAAACTTATTTATCAGGTTAATGAAATTCATTTGACACGTAATAAATCATACTCAAAATTGACAATTTGTAGTTTAATTGGTCCGATTAATCAGATTATGCTTATACCCCATATAGTCGGTTTTATGAAATATAAAAAACTTGAAATGAATACATAGAAACTCTCAAACTAGATTTTTTTTTGTATCCCGTAATATTTTATTGTAAATAATTATTGAGTAATATTAATAAAAATTTAAAGATGATTAAGTATATGTTTTAAGCATCATTGCACCAAGTTGCTAGGTACTCTCAGAAGGACTCTAACTTCGCTCACTATTTAACCAAGAAACACTAGCTAAGAATATCCTATTCATTTAGGTTCTTTTTTAAAACAAAATATTAGTATTTAGGCTTCTATAGGGGGGTAGAGTAATTAGAAACGTTTTGTCAACATATTAGTAACATATGAAATTTGGGGGAAATCTAAATTTATTGAATTTATGCACTATTCTTTTCTGTTTAATTTTTAGTGAAAAAATACTAGTCGTGCTAGGGTATAAAACAATCAATCCGAGTCAACTAAATATGTCTACATATTGAAACTATGTCTACATATTGAAACTGTGATGAACAAATTTTTATATATTTTGGTTTATTATTTTTTCTGTAGAGAAAATGATTGATCTAAAAGATTTATTGATAGTCCAACAAAAATTCAAACTCATTTTTATCCTGTTAATTAGAAATTTCTAAAGTTAAATATTTAAAAGACGTAGCTTCTTTTAAACAAGACTACAATTACTGAACCCACATTTTGCAACTTAAATAAGCTACTTGATTAATTATCGACATCAAGATTTGGAACCCAACGACATAAATTTATTTTGCAAACAAATTTAACACAATTCACAAATCTACATCAAACTATAACGTAACTCGACATATAAAAATTGAGTTCCTTTATGCTATATTGTTGGAGTTATGTCCTAGAAGTCAATCATTTTCATGATTTATTTTGTTTACATTACTGATGATATTTTATATCATTTATTTCTTGTATTTATTATTGATAGATCATTTAAATTGAGAATTTAAATTATAGATCTTTGTGTATTATTTATTTAAGTAACAATAATAACTCTAAAAGTCTCTAATCTTAATAATTAAAAAATATTAATTATTCATAAAAAAATAGTATTCAAGTTAAGTGATGAATAAGTTCTATAAATCATGGATATATGGTACCAACTTAATTGCATAAGTTTATGTTAGATGAACATAACACCGGACTTGATCCAATAAAATAATTATATGAATTGTGTTATGTATCATTAATTATTTTATTAATGTTTGATTTTATAGTTTGAGATTATTCACCTTTTTCACATGAGAATTATTTATTATGAATAGTTTCTAACATTATCGGTAATTGACTGCTATAAGGATTCTATTTTGATATTCATGGATATGCGGGAAAATATAAAAAAAAAACTCTATGTATCTCATAATATAAATATTAATGAGTTATGATATCAATTGGATCCTTGATGGAGTTAGATTGTTTGCATGCAAATTATATATTATCAATTCTAGATTAAAAAATGAATAATTTTCAATGATGATATTTTTCTACCTTAGATTATTTCATGATATCATGTGATATAAGAATTAAATACTGAAAAATTATATTTTCTTATGTGTGATTGAAATGCTATATGTGTATAGTATTTATTTATGTTAATTGAGAATCATAATATATTGCTAAATATCATTTGTGATTATTAGAATTAAACATGTTGATTAATTTCTATTACCAATATGACATAATCCACCAAAGTCGTACTAAACAAGCTTTTAATCAATAATGCATTGGATTTTAGTTTATTATATTCAAGATATGAATATGATATGTTAAATGATTAATTATAAATATCATTATAAGTTATTATTTTAAATGATCATATGAAACTAAATAATGCTATGACTAATTAAAAAATAATTTTATCATAAAAATTATTTAATCTCAATATGTTAACATAATTATAAAATTATGTTAAAATAATATATAATTTAATTGTATATTTAGTTGGACTAATAATGCGATGGATAAAATGATTTATTGGACAAATTAAGTGGGTCAAAAGCTCATTTTATGGGTTAAAAATTCTGCCAATGAGATCCTCCATTTGAAGAAGATGTTTCTACATAAGAGCATAATTTGGATGAGACAAAATAGAGTAAACTCTAGCCTTCATTCTCTTATCCTCTTCTCCTCTTGGTCACCATCTCTATTCATTAGCTCACATGTTGATCATAATATTTCACATAATTAATTTATTAATTAAAGAGTAGAATAGGTTGATTAGTCTCATCCTCTTTAAACAACTAGTATTGTCATTGGAGCACCATCTTAATTTGGTTACTTGGAGAAGAAGAAGGAGAGCTCATAACAACCTAATCAAGGAGAGTTTCACTTCTTGTTACTACATAATAGGAGGTATGAAACTGTCAATCATCTAAATAGGCACATAACCTAGGTCTTATTTTGCTAAATGATAATTAAAAATTTTGAAATTCGTATTCATAAGCAAACCTAAAATTATTAAGATATACCATTGCAGGGATAACTTTTGTTCTATTAACTGAGTTTAACTAATTAGTCTATAAAATTTTGAAAAATACTTATATTATTATATTTCGTTGAAAAAAACTGAATTTTAATTTACAATAAAAAATAATTATATAATATACATCATCGCCGCATTTTATTCCCCCATGTACAATTTTTTTTAAGATCATCAACAAATAATTTTATGATTATGGAATTTATTCTTATGAAAGCATATCTATACCAAATGTACAATGTTTGGGTTCTCTGGCCCATTATATATATCTTGGTAAATTTCTGGTATGGGTCGCTTATATATGTCAGCTGTGACTCATTACACAATATTAGCAAAGATATATACAATGGGAACACCGCAAAAGCATTTGCCAATTTCCATGCGTACAGGCGCCATTGGCTGTATTTTTTTCTCTATTTATTTACTAGAAATGCTTAAAGTATATCCTTAAAATAGAAAAAAGTGTCACCTATGAGCTTCGACCAAAAAGAAAAAAAAATAGCAAAAGCGCCACTTGTTACTATTTAGAGATGAGTACTGGAAGTGGTAAGGGCGTGGGGTTCTCATCTAGACACCAACCCCCCCTCTTCTTTTATGTAGATTTTGTTAATCCAGCCTTCTACTTGGTGCAAAGCGCTCCATTATAGAAAATTGGGTCCAGGCTCAATGTAGAACTAGCTTTAAATTTTTTTTTTTAAAAAGCAGATGTACACGTACAGTCCGTACATCAATACCGACAATGGCATCGTTCAGTTTAAATAGAGAGAGAGAGTAAATTCTTTTATGTAGATTTTGTTAATCCTGCCTTCTACTTGGTGCAAAGCGCTCCATTATAGAAAATTGGCTCCAGGCTCAATGTAGAACTAGCTTTAATTTTTTTTTTTTTAAAAATATCAAATTATCTTCAAATTTTGATTTTCAATCTCATTAAATTCTTCATATTGAAATCTTATGGGGTACAAAAATTTGGGATGTTTTGAGTTTTCTAAGTCGCTCTTTTCAAAATTTTAAAATAATTTACAAACATTAAATATTTTATTATTATTATTTTTGGAGCTGATTTTCAAAAATTGAAAAGAGTAACTTAGAAAATTCGAAACATTCCAAATTTTTATACCACATAAGATTTCAATATGAAGAATTTAATGAGATTGAAAAATCAAAATTTGAAAATCATTTGATATATTTTTTGAGCTAAGCTCACGGTAGATTTACTCTATATATATATATATATATATATTTATATTATGTATGCTGAATAAATAAAGTGTCATATAAAATAAATAATAAAACCATTAATCTAAAAAAAAATTGACTTAATATAATTATATAATACGTTTTTCTCAATATCGATATCAATATTAGATTTTAATTTATTAGTTTGCAATTTTAGAAATCAACGTATATACACCAAAATTGTCCTCCTCCAACTAGGGAAATTAGATTTTAAAACTAAAGAAACTATTGAACAATCATCAGATAACTATACACTAAAATCAGATATCTATTTGTTTAAACATCAATAATACAAAATGATTAGTGCTAACTAATTAACAGCCGCAACTTTAGACTAATAACCCATACCATCATACTAAATTATTAGACTGGTTATAGGCCATCTAGATTATGTACCAGCTGCGTGGATTAATGGAAATGCTCAATCTCCTTTGCGATTTAATTATTAAACCTAATCTTATAGGTATATATAGCACGGTAAGCGGCATTAATTCCATTTTCTTTTAGTAATATTAAGTAGAAATTCACGAGCATAAATTGGTAGCTAGGGTTAATATTAAGAATTTATTCATTGTTTTCATTAAAAAAAATACCAATTGTTTTGTTTTATATATGTAGATTGACCGAACAATTTAACTGAAAGTGCAGTTCGCCTAATATTTATTTATTTATTTATTTTTAATTTTTTGAAAACTACACAAAACTTTTTACTTAGGAAAGGTAAATTCCGAGAAGTGAACTTAACCTAATCAAGTATTCATGTAGCTGTAGGTTTTAGCTCCCCTCATGTATCCATATAACACCACCAACTCGAGTCAACAAAAGTTACGCTTTTCCATGAAAAGTTTCAAACCCATATCAATGAAGCCCTCATGCGCCGCTAGGTGTCAGCTTCCTCTTCATTTATATATATATTACTTCTATCCTATTTCATATTTATAAACATATCAGCTATGTTATAATTAATATTTATAGATTTATATTGAGTCGGGCTAAGATGATTTTATAAACATTTTGAGCAGAAACACTTATGGTTCAAATTTTTAAATTTTATGTCTAAAATTTTAATTTAAATAGCTTAAAAAATTTCATATTATAATCTTGTAAATTATTAATTTTCATTATGTTTGGAGTTAGTTTATTATGTTTAATATTTTTTTAGAGATGACTTTAAAAAATTAAAAATATTAATTTGTAAAGGTCAAATGTTATCATATTTTAAAAATCATTAAAGTATAGTAAGTTAACTTCAAACATGATGAAAACTAATAATCTATAAAATTATGATATAAAAAAATTAAAGTTATTTAAATTAAAATTTCACACACGTAATTTTAAATTTGAGCCGTAAATATTTATTCGAAATGCTGATCGAATCACCGTTGAAATGGGAGAGGTAATGAATATAATTAATTACCTCTCACAATTCCAAACAGAAATACCCATAACCTGATCATGATCACACCGTACATATATACCTGCCCCCATTCGATCATGGAACAGGTGAGAGTCCTAAGTTCATGGGATCATATTTGATTGCAAGACATGTTTCAACTTTGAGATCAACATCAAGATTAAAATAAAATGAAAATAAACTACATTGAGACTGATGATTGAATGTTAATCAGATGATTGAAATATGTCTTGGAATCAAATTTGGTTCGAGGGCTTGAGAATCTCATCCGATTCTTCGATCATCAAGGACACAATTTCACTTCACCTACAACATTCTCCACCATCTGTAGTGTAAACCGATCTCCAGTCAAAGTATCATTAATTCCTTCTGTCCCTAATTTATTCCATCAAAACAAAACCAATGGATTCTAGCACCAGCACAAGGACAAAAACCACCAAAATCCTCAGCAAGCCAACCTACTGCTGCTTCTTCTGTGCATTGAAAGAAACTGACACCAACAGACGGCAAGCCTCCTTGAATGCTTTCTTTCATGACATGTCAGACCATGACAATGAATCACATGTGCTTGTGGCAAGCTACATTTGGAGCATTGCCATGGCTGATCCGACGGATGTAGAGCTCCCTTCACTTGGTGCGCTTGAATGCATGTCCCGTCTGATATCTAAATCGCTGTCCGATCCTTCTTGGCTTAAACTTAACCAGAATATTTACATACCTTACTATGCGGCACATATCATAGGCTCATACACCATACGCGTGCCTTCCCTCGCAACCGTGGCTGTTGAGTCTGGTGCAGTGGGTCCACTTGTCAGTCTTTTGCAGGGGAGAATTTCATGGGTTGAACAGCGTGTGGCGGTCCGTGCACTTGGCCATCTGGCAAGTTATGATTCGACATTCCCTACCATTGCTCAACATGGAAAGGAACTCATACCACTAGCCATGTCCACAGCCTCCACTTGCATATACACGGTGTTCAAACAATTTGTATGTATCAAGCTGCATAATCGAGAAAAGTACCACAGAGATTTGCTGACCAGAGGTCTCGGTGGGGCTGAGTTGGAGGATAGAAAGGCTGAAGAGTGGGCCAGCCAAATTCAGTGCTGGTCTCTCTATCTCTTGAGTTGCTTTGCTTCAAAAGATGTTCACTCTCATGCTTTAATGGTGGAGAATATTGAATTTTTGAAAGAACTTTGCCACATGTGGGGAGGATTAGTGAACGGTGATTCACCGGCTGGAATTGGGTTGATGCGATTATTATGTACAAGCAGTACTGGTCGTGAGGGTATTGCACACTGCCGAGAAGTGATCGAAAGCCTTTGCCATCTAGCTAGAACATGCGATGATTGGCAATATATGGGCATAGATTGCCTCTTACTTCTTCTAGATGATCCTAAAACAAGACCTCATATTTTGGAGCTTGTTGCGCCTTCACTACAGGAAAGCGTCGCACTACCATCTGAGATATCAGATGCAATAAATCCTATTTACATCAGTAAGCTTATACTAAAAGTCTTTAACATCCGAAAGCTGATGCAAACGGCAGATGTAAATACGCTTGATGGTGATAATCCATTGCATCCGATTTTTTATTTGCATCGGCATTGGATTACATCAGGAAAGACCGATGTAAGATTTACTGTCATTTGCATTTGTTCCCCGAAGCAAATATTAGTTTTTTGCAGGCACATTACTGATGAAACTGTGTGCATTAGCATTCGCTTTCCTAATCCTAATGTGTTTGATACCTAATTGCTGATGTATTTATTGATATTAGCATCTATTAATATGATGATAATTTATTTTGTTGCATCTGTTAATATTTTGATACCAATATTTTTCAAAATACCAACATTCATATCACAATTTAAACCCAATACATTCATACCAAGATTTCTCAAAATATTCATAAATTCAACATACATACATACCAACATTCATAAATTCATCACAACATCCCAAAATTTCTCAAAATATTACACCCATAACCAAAGTTCTCCAAAATAATTTTCTTCAGTAAAAATGGTTTTCCAAATTAAGGATATTTAATTTACTGTGATTAATTTTTGGCACCTTCTTCTGGGCATTTCAACAAATATCTTCCGTGCAATACCCAATCACCCTTCTCAAGTGGCAGCGTGTTTGCCATCTGACGAAAGTACATTTGTCGTCACCTGATGACAGTACACAATCATGGATATATTAAACAATAGTGTATTTCTTAAATTTATCAAATAACCCCCACTGAAAGGAAACCTATTGAACCAGCTCAAATAAACCTTCTCTCCTCATGTAGGTTGTTGGGATCACGCCTTGTGCATATTGCTTTTCTTGATAATCCACCTTAACAGATTTGAAATTTCCTTGAATCAGTTTAAAGACAACAAAATAGCTTGAAGTCTAAATAGAATGCTTGAGATCAAAATTCAACCCGGAGCTTTTTCTCTTTTCTCCTACTTAAAGAACTGGGTGAAATGAAATTAACAAAACCTGGAATTTAGCATTATGCCCTTAAACATTATAATTGGGCATATCATAAAACATAATCTGGAGATCTAATGGAAAACAATTACTTCTTTTTAGTTCAACTATTGTTCACAATGAGAAACTAACTAGTATAATTGGGCACATTATTCTAAATTTCAAGTAGAGCTTGCCAACTTGTCAGGAGGTTGTCTGATGATAAGAATTAAGTCTTCCGCTATCTTTTACCAGAAGAAAGATAAGACATATCTAACAGGAAAAAAATGAAATTTAATGAGAAGAGTAGATATAGTGAGAGGAAGAAAATCACGAGCGCCTTCACCACTCTTAGCGCGACGACGAGTGAGAAGAACATGTGTATCGTCCATGGAGATAACAACTGCGCCATTTGCAAACCGTGCAATCTTTCCCGTCTCAAATGAGATAGAACGAGACCCAATCTCAAACTCCTCTTTGTAAAAATACAAAATTTTAACACCAAGTGGAGGTGAAGAGCTCGAAGAAGCGGTGTCGGATTCCAATGCCGGAGCAGGTTCCTGTACGCATTCAGACATCTCAGAGGAGAAGCGCAAGGGGGAGCTAGAGATGGAGCGGAGAAGTGAGAGGCGAAGTGAGGAGAGGAGGGACGGACCCGCCGTCATTAGAGGGTGTATATTCTTTCTCAGTACAGAGGTCGCCATGGCTTGTGCGCACGTTGGAAGAGGATTTTGGGTGGAGTCAGCAAGCGAGGAGAAGAGTTGAGAGAGAGCGGCGGGGAAGAGGATTTAGGGTTAGGTTTGGGTCTGTTTGCGAGTCGCGGAGAAAAATATGAATGGAAAATTTTGCGAGCGACGGGAAAAAAATACTCATTTATAAATATTTATTTTGGTTGTTCAGAAATAAAATTAGTATATTTATTTGCATCTGCTAAGCTGATGTGTATCAGCATAAAAAATATCATATTTATTTGCATCTACGTGTACTGATGTGCATCAACATTCATTTTTAGAAAAAAAATAACTACACTTACTTGCATCAGCAAAATAAATACAAATTTATACTTGCATCAGCTTTCCTAATGCGATATGTTCAAATTAAAATTTTAAGGTCGGAAATTTTTTTTGCTGATGCTAATAAAAAAGTGCAGATGCAATTGGCTCTTTCCGGATGCAAATGCGACATCCTCCTATAGTGCTTATCTCGTAGACTTGGCAGAGATTGGCCATCTTGGTGCAAGAAAAAATATTGGAGAATCTATTACAAAAACATTACTGAATGATTATAAAAACCATGATTTCGTACCAGATGGAGAAGCTGAAAGGGCATTGGAAGGCTTATGGAACAGTAAGATAGAGAGAAAGAAGAACGAGGCAACAATGTCTGCAGAGGAAATAACCAAGAGAGAAGAATTAGCATCCCAAAAGAAGAAAGAGGGAAAACAAAGGTATTCCAAAGGTAATGTCGAGGGTGCCATAATTGCTTATACTGAAGCACTGAATATATGTCCTATAAGAAAAAAGAAAGAGAGAATGGTACTGTATAGCAACCGGGCACAATGCCATTTGCTATTACGTGAACCCGACCTAGCAATTAGTGATGCAACACGTGCGTTGGCACTGGCGAGTCCGGTGAACTTTCACGGGAAGAGTTTATGGCACCGATCTCAGGCATATGACATGAAGGGGATGGCAAAGGAGAGCTTGATGGATTGTCTCATGTTTGCTACCATTTGCTTTGAAAATAAGCAGGGGAGGAGGAGAGATAAGGTGCCGTATTATGTAGCAAGGATGATCAGCAAGCAAATGCGTGCTGCTAACTTGTTTGTGAATACAAAGCTACAACATAAAGCCAGAGAAGATGAAGATGGTTATAATGGCGATGGCTATGATGATGACAGTGATAGCTACACAGATGGAGGTGCACATTAATTATGATGTCGATTGAGAATTGTTTGTTTATCAAGTGGATGAAATGTATTAAAGTCTATTAAAAATAAGAAGCTGGTAAATGAATTATTTATTTCCGCCTATTTCTTTGTAACTGAAATGATCATAATCGTGAATCTTTTATGGTTTTGCAAGACATTCAAAAAATGAGTGAACCATTTCTTCATCCAGCAGGTTTCTCTTCTCTTAAATTATGTTACTTAATTATGTTCATACAAAGTACTGTGTTCATTTTTTTATCATGAAAAAAGAAAAAAGAGACCGGACTAAAGATTCAAGTTAGCCATTATGTTTACAGTTGTTCAAATGAGAGTAGTCTAACTAGCGAAGATTGGCTCAATTAATTAAGCTCAAATATATGCGTAGATTTTTGGATAAAAAATAACCACATTTCAGTAATTAACCTGTACCAACTTACGGAGGTTGAATTTTTAACATATATATGCTGGCTCTTTTTTTTTTCACTTCCAAATTAGATGAATTCAGTTTACAGGGGGAAGCACTGGACGATGAAAAACGCTTGAAGTTTGTATCGTAATTCATATATAATTGACTTGAATTTTTCTTCTATGCATGCATAAAAACCTATAGAAGAGATCTGGAATGTTTTCCTGTTATCTTTCTTGCAAGTTTCTCGTCTATTGTATTTTCTTTTTGTGGCTTTTTCCTCTTCTATGTCTTGCTAATGGCTTTTAAAAATTGTTAGCTGTGCTGGAGTGAAAAGAGAAACAAGTATATGTAGCTTGATTTGGTTTCAATTTTCAAGATAATTTTATCTCAAGAAATAAATATTTTTAATAGCGCTAGAAGAGCAGGGGAGTGTAAGTAGCAATACAGTCTCTCCTAATAATTAGTTAAATCATTTCATTAAAAATAAAAAAATTGAAATTTTATATCAGAAATAACGGTTCGCCACTAAAAATAACACTTAAAAATACACTACTTCTAGTGACATTTTTTTTAATTTACAAAAAAAAACATATGCACCAGTGAGAGTGACGTACTTCCACTTGATGCTATAGTAACCACGAAAATAAAAGTTATTTAGTGCTTACATCGCAAAGCATAAAAAAAAAAGACGTCACTTTCAGCGACGTCTTCTTTAAATGCGTCAGTCCCAATGACGCACCCATGGGAAGACACCATTGGAAGTGATGTATTTCTTTGATGTCAATGACAGTGACGCACTGTCATTCTTAATGTTAAATTTTAAAAATTTTCATTATTATTTTTAATGAAATGATTTAACTAATTATTAAAATATTATAAAATCTGTGCAGTCTCTCTTATGCCCTTTTATTTCACCTACCTCTATTTATACATGAGCCTCATGATTTTTGCTTTTTAAGAGCTCGTCACTGTCTTCTTTAAATATGTCAGTCCCAATGTCGCACTCATGGGAAGACATCATTGGAAGTAACGCATTTCTTTGATGCCAATGTAGGGGTGTCAATGGGTACGGTACGGATCGGGTGGAGACATTTTCATTATCATACCCATGTTAAATTACTCTTACCCATACCCTACCCTTACCCATTAAAATTAGACTTACCCATACCCTACCCTTACCCGTTAAAATAAACGGTTAACGAAACGGTAATGGGTGCTAACGAATAATATTAATGTATTACATAATTTATTATTATTTATAAAAAATATATATGAACTCATTCTGTTCATACAAATACGTATCTATTTTACTAGTATAAAATAAAAATATAATTATGCAAATAATTCTAACTTGAGTCATTTCAAAATAAATAAAAAAAAATAAGCATCTCTTGTCAAACTTTTTAAGTAAAAAAATAAAATATATTAAAAGCAAAAATAAAATTTTGTCTAAAATAAAATCTAATATTGTCCATTTAATCATTTTAAGAAGTACTCTACTAAATATTATTCAAACATTATAACTTACTAGCTATATACCCGTGTTGCAAAGAGAATTTTTTATTTAAACATTAAAATATTATAAGATAAAAAAATTCACATTTATCTAATATTAAATTATAAATTCACCAAATTATAGAGAAAATCTATAATAAAGACTATATTTAATCTTGGATGAGATTTTTGCACAATATGAGTTAATGATTCATGATTTTTATGACAAGAAAAGTAAATTATTCTAACATATATTATCATCATTAATTTCTTATCAAATATGCACAAGGTTGCTAAATAAAAAAACAAAAATTATGGAAATAATATTATATAAGGGAAAGAAATGGAGAGAAAGAGGGGATCAATGGACGCGATCACATACGTTCGATCAACCAACAATAAATATTATCCGTCTAATTGAGGGATAAAATGGTATAATAAAAAAATACCATGATAAAAAATGAACCCTCCAATTCTTAGATGCTTTATATAATAGTATAGATAAGATGGTTAAACTTGAAAAAGATGATAACTATAATTCCTAGTAAGTAACTCATAAAAATCGGGGCAACTAAGAATACTCCGAAGTTGTGCGTTAATGGTCCGACCGAGTTTGAAACTACTAACCATTAACAACTTCAGTTGTTCTTACCAATTCCTTATTTTTTATTTTATTTACCAAAAAAATTATTACACGAGATAATTATATTGAAAATAATATAAGTTATTTTTTTAATAATTTACCCTATAGGGCAAACGGTTACGAAATGATTTTTACCCATACCCTTACCCATTTACTTAACGAAATAAATTTTTTACCCTTACCTATATCAAATAAGTTAACGGAATTTTTTTTTTACCCATACCCATCTTATCGAATACGGTACGAATCGGGTAAATGGGCAAAAGGGTATCATTGACACCCCTATGCCAATGACAGTGACGCACTATCATTCTTAGTGTTAAATTTAAAAAGATTCATTATTATTTTTAATAAAATGATTTAACTAATTATTAAAATATTATAAAATCTGTGCAGTCTCTCTTATGCCATTTTATTTCACCTACCTCTATTTATACACGAGCCTCATGATTTTTACTTTTTAGGAGCTCATTTGTCATAAGTGGTTGGGATATATGAGGGTGCTATATTGGAGACATTTAATATTTTTTTTCATATTGTAATTAAGATCAATCTAAAGTTGAGAATGACGACCGGCCCAAAAATATCTGATTCATTGGCATCCCTAAATTCTTATGTCAGTAATATTTTTGTTATTGCCTCAGTGAAGATATATAAGCCCTATAAATGATTCCCCAAAATTAAAAAAGTGTATCAATAAATAAAACTTTTCACGACATTTAAAGTCAACAATACATATAAATTATGTGTACTAGTTAATTTAAATTAATTAGACTCTGCTTTCAAGAAGATAGAAATATATTATATATGCATACAAAAACTGGCCGACATTACTATATTCTTTATCATGTGTACCAGTTATACTCAGTTGAAACATGCCACGTTGAATTGACATAGCATATTTATTTCCTTTCCTGAATGTTCGCAATGAAATATAGGCTGCATTTAATTAGGATATTTTTAGCAATTGCTAGAATTTCTTCGTATGCTAGGCTAGGACCAAAGGTTAATTTCTTATTAAAAGCGAAATAAAGTAATTCAAGAAAAAAGACATTAAATGGTGGCTAAAGTTGATTAATTCATTTAGTTGTACGATTGCTAGATGCTACTAGATGTCAAGCTTGTGTAATTTTGTCGTATTTATCACTTTACACCCACAAATATGGCCTTTAGACGCTAGTAATGTTTTAAGATGAACTCTCGCATTATCTGTTTTAGAGGGCGGTTTAAATGTACGCGCAAAAGCGCATTGCAAATTTTAAAAAGCAAATTTAAATATACATACAAGAGGGATCGCGTGCACGATCTATTACATAGTAAATAGCGAATATTTTTCCCATACAAGAGCGCGTGCACGATCTATTACATAGTAAATAGCGAATATTTTCTTCTCCCCTCCCCAGCGTCCCATCCACGTCCCCTTGTTTTATTTGGTCCACAGATGGTTTTCTCTCGGCTCACGTGCACAATTTCCTTCCTTAACAATTCTCGTCTCTGCATTTATTTCGATTTTCAAATTGCATTTATTTTCATTTCTTTTGGTGTTTCTCTTGCAAGGACAACTGTCGAGAGATAATTTTTCTGTGAGTTTTCAAAGATTAATTTGGATTGCTCATTTTAATCACAACGAATTTGAGAAGTCTAAATACGTGAATTTTAATGCACGAAGAATTTATTATTGTTAAATCAGAACCGTTGATCTCTGACCGAACAGATCAGATCAAAAATATTTCACCTAAAGAGATTTTTTTATTCTCCAGAACATGTCGTTCGGTTCCTCTTCGAATTCGGCTCTACAACAGAGTAATCGTACAGATTAATTTCAATTATTAGGTTTAGATAATGATCGAGACAAATAAAAATGTTGTGATTCAGATACACGATACAGTACTTTACAGACAATAAAGTACTATTGATGATATATAATTTTTTATTATTATATTATTATATTATAATTATATTTATATTTTTATTATATTACTATTATAATATTTTATTTTTTATTATTTTATTATTATTATTATCTTACTATTATGATTATTATTATCATCATCATTATTATATCATTTATTCATATTTTAACTATTCTCGAGTAACAACCGCCAAACGATATTTTTGCTCTTCCGAATAGTCAAGAATACCACTCTTCTACTCTTCCAAAAAAATACTATTATATCACTCTTCCAAAATTATCACTCTTCCAAAGTTATTCCTTAATTTGCCAAACGGATCCTTAGTGATACCAACTACTAAGTAATAAAAAATGAGAAGTAAGAAGCATTGTTACCAACTACCAACTTTGTTACTGATTCTTTTGTATTTCCTTCTTTAATTTTTGTATACATTGAGAAATGAAAACCATTTGATACATAAAAAAAATTGAAAGGTAAACCTAATATTTCATGTAGGCAAATGAGTACACACAACAATTTTTTTCCAATGAAAATAACGCAAAAATAGTATTTCTCATCTTTCCTCCAACTCCTGGATACACTGTGGATGTGCGCAAGCAATTTAGCGCAGTAAAAAAATAAACACAAATACCCTCTTTTGAATTTCAAAACTATTCTAGATCAAAACACAGGGGTCAGGAAGGAATCACTTTACAAAGATGGAGAAGCTAGGAGACATTGTCAAGAATTTCAACAACGGGGAGACAGGAGCTTGGAGTTCCGGTCACTGGTCGACTGGTCTGTCTGGAGCCTGGAGGAGACTGGAGACCTAAGTCGCATAGGAGCCTCGGAGGAGACGCAAGTCGTCGGAGGAGATGCGAGTACGCGAGTCGGAGGAGCTGAGGAGATGCGAGAAGAGTCGGACGCGAGTACGCGAGGGGCCAAACGCTGGGTGATGGCCTAATGGGTCCCTATAATTTTCTCAGTGGGGTCTTGTGATTTTTTCATTAGGGGTCCTAAGTTTTTTTGAAATTTTAATGCGGTCTTAAGACCTCAAAACTACACAGTAGCTCTGCACATGATTAATGTGATTTTTGTGCCCGAAATAAATTTTAGCGCGTGATTAATTCGAGAGGGGAACCATATAGGCCGTAGGCGTTCCATGAAAGGTTTAGGGCGATGGTGTTCTTAAGAATGACTCGTTCGTTATTTGTACTCATAATGATTATTATGGGTTTCATACACTAATTTTGAGGTCTTCCTACTATCTTTATGGAGGATAAAATGTTAAGGGTTTTTTTATAGAGGGACAGTTAGCATGCTGGAGGATAAATGTCGAGGGATTTTTATAGAGGGACAGTTATCATTCCTGGCTTATTATTGGTGGAGGATAAAATGGTCTTTATCATAAACTTTTATAATTAACGATTTTATCAAAAATAGTATATAATTATTTTTTAATAATATATATAATATTTTTATTTAATATCCAAAATATATTCATATTCGTATTTCTATCTCTCCGATATTCCAATCCGTATTCGATATCCGTCGAATATTTGACATATATCTGCATCCCGACTATCCATATCTGAATATGTATTTAAAAAATTATAACAAATACGAATAATAATACGATAAAACCATATCCATCTTTATCCGATCCATTTACACCCCTACCTGTAAAACTCTTTTAAATTCACGAAATGGTCCGTACTTCTGTGAAGTGATCTGTAGAATGCAAACTCCTCCTTTGAGAGTAATATTCTGGGATATTCATCGATCGAACAGTTGCAGCCTTACAGGTACTGAGGTACCTTACCCATCTAGTCATCTACTGACAAGATTACAGGAGAAAAGAAATGATTAATTTGTTGGGTCTGGGCCTAATTGGGCTGATTGGACGGATTGAGAAGTTCCTAGTTAATGCTGTTGCAGTTCAGCATTTCCCTACTAACCTGTGGGTCCAATTTTGCACAGTGTTCCCTGTTGGGTCCCCTCTAGTAGGCCCATGGGTCATGTAGGTAGCTTAGAATGCTACTTCAATGAACAATTTTGCTCCGAATTGTGTTTCAAGTTTCAAACCCCTCATCTTTTACTGTTGCAAAGAACTGATGATTGTGGTGCAGTGCAGTTGGTTCATCCAATTATCCCTAGGTAATCTGATCAAATTTCGGTCTAATTGGTAAACTAATTGAATGATGTCAAAATTCACCGAGAAGTTAAGCTCGGACACTTTAATAACTGTGTGAATATTAATAGATTTGGAGATCTGATAGTAAGGATATTGATCCTTTCCAACTTCCCACCTCTAGAAACCTCACATATCCATTGTTTTACGTACATAATTGATATTGCTGTATAAATATTCTACATTGAAGTCTCATTTTTATGCAATTTGGACCCCATTATATTTTGGGCCTGATGGAGTCAAAATTGATTGCTCATAATTTCATATATACCAAATTGTCAATAGCACGCAGTTTGAGCAATAAACAATTAATAAATAAATAGAAAGCAGAAATAGTAATATATATTATTTTGTATATCCAAGTAGTGTGACTGCATCATCTCTCAACCAAAAAGGATGAAGAGTGGACCCAGTTCAAGCAATAGAAATTGAAAAATGATACCACTCAACAACAAAAGGAGAGAGAGGGGGATGGAAGTTGGGGTGTTCTTACTAAATTAGCTGGTGATCTCATCATTGTCATAGTGGAAGGTGGTTTGTTTGATTTATACACCTCAACTAAGCCCATGAAGATAGAAAGAGACTTCATGCATATCATACCACGCTACGCATTTTCTTATTACAATCCTTTAGTGGTCAATCGAGATATATTTCTATGTAAATATTTAGATTTTGTTAAAGAAAAAGACCATACATTTATGGGTAAATTTACTTATGCGATTTAAATAAAGGCTATAAAATAAACTTAGTTAAGGCCAGTTTCCTAATAATTGTTTGATATTACTTTTATCGTTAGCAAAGAGTGATATAATACAGTCAAGATAATGACTTAAAAGCTGAATGTCCTACCTACAAGTGGATTGCCAAGTCTCAATAATTAGCCTTTATTGTACAAAATGTTAAAACCCTCAATACCATTTTTCATGTAATTATTCTGAAATTACTTTTTGGAAAAAAGGAGGCAGGGGCTTTCCATTAGTAGACTGCATGTAAAGTACATGAGCAGCAGTTCAACATGGGAAAAGCTGGAAGAACTGCATGATGTGTTTCTACATTGCTGTAAAGAGGAAAACAGGAACTCAGATCTAAAGTAACAATCAAACAATACTATGAACTATTACAATTTTCACACTATCTTATTTACAGTTCTTACCCACACATTAAACACCTAAATCTCACACATCAAGTCAATTGACTACAAAATTAAAAAAAAATCCCAACATAATAGACTAATTAATAACATAACAATTAACTTCAAATATGGTATCAGACTTTATCAACTATGACTCAGACCTCCAGCAGATTCTGTCAACAGCATGATGTTGATCATAGGAACTCTCTAGAGCCGCCACTTTCGCACAGCCACTGGTCAAACTGTTAGTTGGTTTGCCCCTTTCGCTTGGCTTGTAATAGGCACACTTCAGGATAAGCATCAGTTTTTATATCGGCCGGAGGGATGAAGCAATCCTGAGAGAGTCCATGAACATTGAATGCTACCTCGTCAATGGTCCACGCCTCCTCCATGCGGGTCCGAGTGTGGCTCATGGCTGTCTCACCGAACCGATACAAGGTCACAACTGAGCGGCCTGAGTGCGCTATCATGACACCATCAACTGATCGGTAATCTTCCAGGGATGAAATGATGTTTGTCTCCCAGAAAATGGATTCATCATGACAGTTTGCTTCAATTCGTGTCAGCTGAGAGTCTTCAATTTGTACCAGTAGACCAGTACGCTGGCTGAAATAGCCTAGCAAATTGTGGCGTATGAGTTCTGAGGGGCCATGACTTCTTGAATTTAGGTTTTCATCACTGGCACAAAACTTCAAGATGAAGCAATCCTCACCGTTGATATTCCTCTCTGCAATGCATCTGGCTTTTGTGAACATAGCTGCCGTAATCAATGGATCAAGACCCTGGTCAAAAGGGATATATCTTAAATTTTTTGTATGCTTATCTTAGGATGAAAGGAACTGTCCAGTTCCATATAATATTCTGTGAAGCAATAATGCTGCTGTTGGTCGGTACATTGTAGCATTTAATGGGTAACTACTAAATTTATCAAAAGTGAGTCAAGTCAATACTATATATCTTTATAGTTTATATACTATATACAAGTATAAAGAAAACTACACTGTAATTGAGTATTTAAATTCTAATTAACTGTACCTGAAAGACACGACGAAGGGGTCTAACAGAGCCCCTGGCGGCATGGGCCCCGAGCCAAGGAGTTTGACGCCATACGATCTTGCCATCAGATCCGGCACGTATTTTGCTGCTGCCTAAGGCGAGCTCAATGCACCACATTTTAGGTTTCATCTGCCACAAAACAAAACCTCCAGTCTCTGACACTGACACCGATGACCCACCACCCTGATTCTTCCTGGTCTTTGTAGCGGCTTCGAATTCTGAGGCTGTCATTCTAACCTTCCCCAAAACATATGTATTGTTGATTGAATTTAGATACTTTAGACCTCCCACGGCAGCTATGTACTGTTGTATTATGTATTTTGCTGAAGAATCTTGCTGTTAAGAAAGGAAAAAATATAGCAAGCTAAAGTGAATGCAGTTGTTTAATAGATTCCAAAAGTCATACATATTGAAAATACATGACATATTCATATAATTAGTACATACAATGGGGGCAATTTTAAGGGAGAGTTGGGGGAACAGTTCGCCAGTGCTGACGGGGAATGGTGCAAGTGGGGCCCCCATGACACTTAGCAGTAAACGGAGATCAGAACTACTAGGAGAGGCTGATGGGTTGGACCAGGGTAGTCTGGATCTCATCCACTTGGACCATCGCTCCTTTCGGCTATCCGGGACATCTGATGCTGCACACATGGCGTCATTTGGGCACTCCATTAGAGGTGTAAGAGCTTCTCCTAGCACTGTTAGTCCCCCAACAGGGCTCCTTGAGCTGAGAGAATGAAGTGGGTTGTATCTCTTCTTCTCCATTTTTTGGGAGAAAGAGGAAGAGGAAAGATGTGAAACAGGAGTTAGTTCGAAGAAAGAACTCTTTGTATATACTGGAAGATAAAAGTATTAGCGCGTAATATTTGTTAAGGGAATATTTAAATTATGTCCAGTAATAGAATGTCAGAAATTGTCCTTACGTTTTTGTTGCCAATTATTTCCTGTCCTGGATACAGGGCACCCAGTCAGGTTAGCATATTCTAATTTCATAGGAGTACCCATTTGATCAAGAGCTATGAAAGATTAGGAGGGTTAAAATATTTTTTATATTTGTGTTTTTTTATATCAATCATGAAAGATTAGGAGGGTTAAAATATTTTTTATATTAATAGTTTAAAATTTACAACTAAAATATTAAAATAAAATCATTAAGTTTGATCTAGATAATTTTATTTATCTATGAAATAAAAATTATAATATTTTATTATTATTTTATGTGATAACGAGAGCTTGTAAAAAAATACTAATATAATTATTTTCTGGATATTTATTTTATAACTTGTTGATTTATATAAAATGGAAGTGAAAAAATAAATATTTTTATATGTAAAAAAAAATGCAATATAGATCAAATCTAACAGATTTATTTTTATATTTCAATTTTAAATTTTCAGTTATTATAAATTTAAAAGTGGAGGCTGGAGCCAAAATAGTGAGGAATTTGAACCCTTTCATGGAATATTTGGCCTTCAAATAAAACAAAAAGAAAAGAACAAAAAAATACCAGAAAAATGATGTATTTCTAGTTTTCTACGGTTAATACGTCATTGAAGACTTTAATAACAAGATCGCAGCCTGCATTCAATATCCTATTATGTAAGTATCATAATTTCATGTTTAATTATTGTATTAACAACGCAATTGTTCTTTTATAATGAATTGACTTAACAATGTTGATAGCATTTTCTCAAATTAAGTTACAGAACATTTAAAAAAGAAGAATTTAGACACATGTCGGTATATATCCTTATGAATTGTTCATAGATTACATATTATCTTAAACTTCTTCAAGTTATATATTTAATAAAGACGGAATTTATACTTTGATTCCACGACCTTCAAAAGAATCAAATTAGTCCTGACAATTTTATTTACAACAGGTTGGTATTTAAAAGTTCAATAGAATATCTATTCAGCCATTGAACTTTGAAAAGATGGCAAATTTAATTTTTAATTTTCTACTGGTACCAAATTGGTCCTTCAAGTTTCCAAAAAGAACCAACTTAGAAGGATCAATTTGATTAATTTCACCAAAGCTCAAATACCAACTTTTTTTAAAATTAAAGGGCTAATTTATTACTATTGAAATTTAGAGAACGACTTGACTTTTCCAAAAATGTTCAATGTGTAAATGAAACTCTAGAAACCAATAAAATAATATATCCATATAATTGAATTATTTTCCATATATATTTTTATTTTCGTAGTTTAGTTCAATTTTAAAATATTGAATTTTAAGTTTAATTTCAACATCGAAATATTTCTCCAAATTATTGTGAATAGATAAAATTAATTTATTTTCAACAAATCTCTCATCCTATTAATTAAAAAATATAGAAAGAGATTACAAACTTAGAACCCATAATTTAAAAGGACGCAACTTTATAATAATTATGAAATAAATTATAGTTTTAATAATAAGTATTAATTAATTAAATTTTAATAATAGATATGACAAGATGCGGATGAGATTGTGCATTTAAAATACATCACTTTCACAGACGCCTTTCTACAAATACACCGGTCGCACGGATGCCTTTCATAAAAGAATTAGAAAAAAATATCCTCAATGATCGAAAATTAAGAAAAAAATCCCTTGATGATCAAGACGCTAATCCCACTAGCGCCTTTCATAAAATTCAAAATCAATATCTTACAGATGATCGAAAATTGAGAAAAAAAATCCCCGATGATGGTGTCAATCCCACTGGTGTGTTTTAAATGTGTACACAACCTATGTGTTATAATATATATTATTAAAATTTTAATTAATTAATATTTATTATTAAAATTATAGTTAATTTCATAATTATTAAAAAAAAGCACGGATTAAAAGGTAAGGGACCATCACTTTTCTTCTTTTCTTCCTCAGATGACTGGACGGTGCCGAGTACCTAAGATAAAAACCGTGTACGCTAATGGACTGTGTGGGTGCTGGATACCACTACTGGCCGTCTAGGCCATGTTGCAGCACAATAAAAAGACCTCTCTCAAGTCTAGACACAATAATGTAACAACTTACCAAGTGTCCAAGTGATATGGGTCGGAGAGCAAATTGCAATTTTCTTAGTTGAGTGAAGGCAGCAAACAAACAAATGAATAGCAAAAAATAAAATTTATCTCTCGTAATCCCATGATTCTATTCGTGAATTTTAAAAGACGAAATAGCTGCTGAGCTCAACAAAGCAGGTTGCTGATAAAAAATAATAAAAATAAAGGACGTAATATTTAATAACAACTAACAAACATTTCAGTACTAAGATGAGGATCCACGCTACATATTTTTTAACAATGTTTCATGTACAATTTTAATGGTTAACCGTATTGCCGACAGAAATTGGAAATTTTCTTATGCATCTCTGGAAGCGATCGAGTATACTTCAATGCATTTTTTTATTATTTAGTTGTCTGATGCTGGCTGATGCATGTTAGCTTTTCTATACAAAATTTATTAGCTTCTGTTATTTATTATATTTTGAGGGGATAGAGGCTAGAAGCAGTAATCGGGTGGGTCGGTACGGTCGGGTTTAGGTTCATGTGGGTTAAGTCAGTTTGATTTTTTGGAAAAAATTGGGTTGAGTCGGATTATGACGAGATCGGACCGGATCAGATTAATTTATATCTTATTTTTTTATATATTTTAGATTGATTTCGATTGAATTACAGAATATTTAATTTTGAATCAGATCAAATAAATTTTATTTTTCTAAAAAATCGACACAAATCAAGTTTAAATCCGAGCAAATCGAACGATTTTCTTAGATCAAAACAAATTTTGCCACCACTAGTTAGGGCTACTAGTGGGAGGTTAGGGAAGCATTGCTCCTCTTGCTCCATTCTAAGAAAAGTATATTAAATTATTAATGTATACCCACTACTATTTCCTAATTAAATATTTCTCTTACTGTTAATTAGCTCCATGAAATAAAACTTACCTGCCTAGTCTCTGATAACACAAACAATATATATAGCGAATACTGTTTAGTTACCACTAAGATTTGCTATTTTTGCTAGCTGTTAGATAGAAATGCGAAGGTTAAGTGAATTTGCATAATGCCTGACAATTATCTAGTCAAAACAAGATTAGATACAACAAGTGTTTGGATATACAAAAAAAAAAGGGTCTAGTTAATAGTTTCATCTTCTTAACCTATTTCAAAATATAAAAATATTAAAAATTTAGATATTTAAGAAATGAAAAATGACGATTTATAAACCATGGCCAGAATCATTGATGGAAGTTACAGTGAGGCGTGAGCAACCAACCAGGGACAGTGAAATTGATGGTCCAAAAGTTGGACGTAGGTTGCATATAATCATTAATTAACAAAATTAAATTAATTGTTAGTGAGTAGCTATCTAGGGACGGAGCACAACCAGGGGACAAAAATCATGGTTCTATTTCATGCCGTTGTACCATGTCACATTATTGACACTTTATTCTTTCAAGCTTGGTAATGATAATAATTAAGATAGGAATATTGATGTGAAAAGACGTAAATAGAATAAACAAATCAATTAACAACTTAATTCTCTTTTTTCCTTTCAAGCAACTAATGATCTACTAAATTTGAAAAGGATATTGATGTGAAATGACGTACAATATATATAGTAAAGGAAATCGACTTGAATATTAATCAGTTCTCTTTATTCTTTCGAGCTCCAGTAAGCATGATAAATAAATTAGCAAGATCTCGATGTGAAATTCTAACTCCTTTTTTTATACCCATATCTTTTTGCAATCTAAATTTTGAGGAAACGATATGCATTAGGCATGTTGTTTTTGTTTTTGTTACAACTCTTCGAGAACAGTTAAATTGTCATTTCTTAGCAAAAAATCAACAAAGGGAAAAAGTACTCTTATTCTTTTTCAAAAAATAAAAAATATTGTTACGTATAAATTTCTTTTTTTTTGGGGTACTTGGAAGCCTCTGTAATTGTTACTTATAGATTTGATGGTGTACCCGTGTAAGCAATAAATTGTTATTTAATGAGAAAAATAACAAAAAGATGTTGTCCTTGTTGCACTTCATCTTCGTGCAATATAACTATAGAAAAATATTGTTCAATAAAACAATATTTTTTTTACCTGCGAACATATGTTTATTGTTCGAAATGGTCACCGTGCAAGTTGCCACATATATATAAAATGTTTGTGGTTGAGTATACAGTTCATATGTAAAATTAATTAATTATATATATTTGATGTTAGGCTGGTATTTCGATTAGGAAGTTTTTCATTCAATGAAGTAGACACATATGTCCTACATATAATATATTTTTTTAATTGTCTATGGAGTTTACGTACATTAATGATATCAGGATTCGCCCACCCACCCCCCAAAATAAATAAATAAATAATTTACTAAAGAAATGTGGAATATCAAACCAAGTAATATTGTACAAAAAAATGAGTTTAAAGGTATGCAATCAACTCATCTAATCAGAGTTCCCGATAGGAGGGGCAAAAATAAAAATAGGAGGGACCAAAATTTAAAGATTTTCTTCAATTAAATATTTTTTTTATTTTTTCTAAAAATATACATAAATACAAAGGTTTTTTAAAAAAAATGGCAGGGGAGTCGACTACCTCCCCTACCATTGAATGCCTCCGCCCTTGCATCTAACCCAACAAATCCATCTGACATGAGACCTGACCAATTCAATTCACAAAAAAAAAAATTAAAATTTTATTTGATTAGATATGGATTAAATTTTACTTATCCGCCAATTGCACATTAGTTATGAATTTTGAAAATTGTATCGGTTAAAACTTGACCTACCAACGTAAAAATTTGTTTTCAATAAAAATTATATGGGAAATTAATTATGCACTAAGTTTGCTTATCTTTTGTTTGCTAAATTATTTTTAGTATTTTTATTAGTATTTCTAATCAATGAGGAAATTGTTTGTAATTAAAATATATTATATTATATCATTGAATACCTTTTAAGATCTTAGTTGAGGTATTTTTGTTATTATTTTAATTTTTAGTAATAATTACTTTTGTATTTTAATTAGTATGATTTTTTTTTATAATGCAACTCTCCAAACCCACAAATTGATTGCCTGGAAGTTATCGATTCGATAGATTTTGAGTTATAATATACCCGGTTGGACTTTTTATTTAAACATTAAAATATTATAAGATAAAAAAAATTCACATTTATCTAATATTAAATTATAAATTCACCAAATTATAGACTATATTTATTCTTGGATGAGATTTTGCACAATATGAGTTAATGATTCATGATTTTTATGGCAAGTAAATTATTCTAACATATATTATCACCATTAATTTCTTATCAAATATGCACAAGGTTGTTAAATAAAAAAATAATATTATGGAAATAATATATATATGAAAGAAATGGAGAGAAAGAGGAGATCAATGGATGATCAACCAAAAATAAATCTGGATAAAATGGGTATAATAAAAAATTATCATGACAAAAAATAGACCCTCCAATTCTTAGATGTTACTGGATTATTGATATATTGAAAGTAACAAAACTCGACTATTATAGGTGGGAGTTTCAAGTTTGGACTATAGAGAAAACATGACCAATCTGATCGATTTACTGCAATATGAGAAACTCGGAAACATGTAAAATTTGTTGAGTAATAATTCAAAAACAAAAACAAAAAGACAGACTGGTGAAACCTAAATTCAAGATATATAGTTTTGAACTTTTGATATCCTTTGGTCATCCTTTTCTGGCTTTAATGCTTTTCCGTTGAGTCATTTTCAATTCTTAGCTAGTCGCCTTGCAATTTGAAATAAAATAAAAATAAAAGTTGTTAATATTGTCCATAAGATTTATTGCCAAACTAAGCAATATATAATCTAAAACATATATAAAAGAAGAGTCCCCAACCGTCGGCAAACAATTAATAACAGCATGTTGAATAAAGCGTATCTAATATAAGACAGTACGACACCAAACGATATTATGGAGCAAAATAAATGAAATAAATAATATCGAACGAAATGACAACTGTTTTGTTTTGTTTTTTAGGCCATAATTCTATCGACCCAATGCCTCAATTCATATCACATGTTAGAGGGCCATGCTAATTTCGGCACCAATTGCGGGCAATGCTCCTTTTTCAATCCATTCACACCATGTTTCAACGACAAAAAGAAAAAATAATAATAATTCATTCCCAATTCGGTAAGAAAGTGTCAAACGATTTCAATTTCTTCGCAAGTTCAGTCAAGCAAATGATTGGTAGTTTGGTACTAATGTTATAATGAACAGCATTGAAAATAGTAATACACGTGTATGACTTTCAGTGCCAACCCTTGAGTCAAATACATAACAAATTAACAAGCAACATTCCTAAGATGGGTTTATTACTTTATTTAATAGTAGCAGGTGAAGAAATTCTCCAGTCAAATAGAATCCTTAACCAGTGCCCGCATTAGTCCACCAGTTCTCTTTAATAGCTTAGACTCAAGATAAATGGTTCAGCTCCATTCAGACATGGAGACCCACAACATGATATAATAGATTAGAGTACAATGTAGTAAATGTGCAAAATGTCTTTGTGCACTTTCGCAAATATGCCAAATGGGGGGTTCAAGTTACAACAATAGGAAAAACGACACTACAGCTAACTTCATTCTCAGTTGTACAACTACCAATTTTTCAGTTCTAGGTATAGATTGAAATCAGAACAACACACATTAACCATGTCACCGTGTCTAATGGGAGATGGAAAGGGCTGAGCAGCTCCAGGAAAAAGGTCCGTCTACTGGAAGGTTAAAAATATATCGGTGTGCCATCGTTATGCTTTGATACCATTTCCCTGAAAATTAATTTATAAGGTCAAAATACAAAGAAAATCTCTAAAGAGACTTAAATTAATAAGAAATACAGATTCTGAAACTAAGAATCCAATTTGGGATCATTATAAAGAATAGCAATCAGCCAAAAGCACAAGGCCCTCACCACAGAGTGCCAGAATAAATTCTGCATAACACACCACCTACAACTAAAAGAACCCAAGAGATAAAACTAAAAGACAAATCCATCTGTGAAGTCATCATCTTGATCTGAGTCAAACTCGCACTTGGTTCTTGGCCTGGAGATTTTATTTGAGGACGAAGACTTTGGGTTCTTTGTTACTGGTTTCCTATCTTTCTCAGCTTGCATTTCCATCCCCTTCACTGATGGTTTTCTCTTTCGCTTGAAGCTTGTGCTACCGTCATCATCTGCTAAAGAGTATTCACCAGCTGCAAGAAGAAATCATACAACAGACAAATTATTGTTAGAAGAAAAAGGAAAGAAAAAAAAAATCATTGGCTGAATGAAATGATTTGTTCATCCCAAAGAATATCAAGGGTAAATAGACAAATTTAATTATAAAAACAGTCTATATCAATGTCCTTAAAAACACAATAAAAGATACAATAAAACTCTTAACTATAAACCCCAAAATAACATGAAAACTGAATCTACCTCTTTGACAGTAAATGCCAACAGCATTGCAAATTACATAAATAAAAAAGCACCTTTCTCCCTAAAAGAAAAACAGAAGGCCATGCCGTCGCCAACCCCCTCCCACCCAAAATTGAACCAAGGATAAAAAAATTGAACCAATGAAATCCAGACACAAGTACAACCATTAAGCACTGCTCCATGAAACCAATCAGAACAAGAACATGACCGCATAAAAAGGTAAAAAACCAAACAAAAAAGAAAGCCCAAAAATCTAGCTCCAAACCCAATGATCCAGAAAGATGCAACAACTCAAACCTAGAACCTGACTACCAAAACTGCAAAGACCATAATATACGTATACAGAACAGAGGACACAATCAGGATGAAGATTAGCCCTATATAAGCAACCTATCAAAATCGAGCTCCAAAATCCCACAATACAAGCATGCACTATTCAAACAAAGATGCACCCAAACAAAATAAAATGACTGCAGGGAAGAAACGAAAAGGATTCCAGAAAAACTGAAAGGTATGACCATCTACTAGCACATCATGATAGATAATTATAAAATTTACCTTCCATAGGACTTGAGACATGACCATTAGCAACTACATCCATCTCAAAAGGGGAGGCGGAATTGTTACTCTCCTCCATCTTGGATGGGCTAGCAGGGTATTTGTCCTGCTGTTCTGATGCATCTGGAGATGGCACTGCAGAAAGATAGCGTAACTCTTCACATGACCAATTTGATGTACTTTTTATAGAAGTATCCTCAAAATTCTCTATATCAACCTCTGCATTTTCATCTATTATTTCTTCCTTCTCCTATGATGTGACAATAGAAAAAATAGTAAATTTTCAGACTTGCTATCACATCATTCAATATCTTTGCCAGGTAGAAGGGTATTTTTGAAAAGCTACAGCTTTTGGAGATATTTATGGAAACACCAAAAATAGAATAAATCATTTTGTAGGATTGAGCAGTGACTGCAGGGGTTTATATAAACTGGTAGCAGCATACTTTGCTACCAGATCCTGGCTTGCACGGCACCATTTTGTCAGAAAGTCAGCCTCAATACTGGCAAATATAGTTTAACTGTTTATAACTTTATACATCAGTTGCATACCAATCAAGCAATTGAAGTACCAGGTTATTAGTGCTTTCACTTTTTAGAAGCCAAGGTGAGAAAAATTGTAATGCGAGAAAACGAACAAAAATAGAGACATAGAGTGCTCAGAATGGAAGCAAACTAATGAATAAAAATGAAGGAGAAACAAGGAAAACTCATTACAGGTTTTTCCTTGAGGTTGAAGTCATAATTGAAGAGAGGCCCCAACAGGGCTTGACCAAATAATGCTTCTATTTTATTTTATTTTTAATTTAAGTGTTACTGGTGGATCAGCCTCAAAAGAAAATTGCCAAAGTTCTATTAGATTCTTGTTCTAAAACATTTCTAACAAAACAACTTTTCTAAAAGACAATATTTAATACATAATAACATCAACATTCTTGATTTAGTAAGTGCATAAAATTATGTTACACAGTTACAGATTATTTGGAACCACATATTAATGTCACTACCTTTTTAAATAATGTGTTAACTTGTACCCTATTTGCTTATATTCCAGTAACCTACTACTCTGATGGCAAGATCTGTTTAACAAGGAGGTTAAAACAAAAGAAATCAGCAATACAATTCGCAGTCCAAAGCCAAAAGTGTACCTTTTCATCTTCTCTTGGATTGATGTCAAACTCATCCTCTCTTTCAATGTACTCCTCATTCTCCTCCAGCTCCTTAAAATCAGGCGCAAATGCACTCCAATTCTCAACATAATCCTTGGCCCATACATATGCAGTACCAGTTACAGAAACTGACACCACAATGGGTCTCTCAGGGTGCCAAGCAACATCAATTATTGCCTCCTTGGGACCTTCTAGAATTTTCACAAGGTGTCCCAGTCTCTCCCAGATATATAACTTGTGCTCCCCTTTACTGGCACTAGCACCAAGTATCCACTCATCATCTCCACTAAAGCATGGTGTTTTCCATTGGATTTTTGTCACCACATCTTGAAATTCACGCAAATATCTCATGCATTTGGTACCATTTGCTTTCAACTTTTCTACTATGCCATCCTCATCAACATTGTTCTTTGTATCATTATTAGAAGAATCAATGGTTTCAAGCTCAGCTAAGGTATTATGATGAGGAAGGAGGTTCTCAAAGAGGCGTATCACACGATCGTTCGAGTTCGTCATAACATACTGGCCACTGCGGCTGAAAACTATGTCTTTGATTACCGCACCACCTGGTACTGCAATTATTGCATATACCTTGCTAGTTTTTGTGCTGACTATTAAGATCTCACCTTTTGAGTTCCCCACACATATAAATTCACCAGATCGGTCAAAAGTGGCAGCTGTCGGGGTAAAAGGTGTTGATCCGTCGGAGAATTTACGGGGATTGGTAGCAACAGTATAATTATTTCCTTCTTGGGAAACTGATACTGGCAAAACTATCAAGCTACCATTGCTTATGTCAACCAATAAAGGGGCAGATGAAAGAGGGCATGCAAGACAAATGTTCGGCCCAAGTGGACCTGGGTCCAAACGGGCATGTAAAGCTGTCTGCTGAAGGGTTAGGCGAGCAATCTTTTCACATTTCTTGACATCCCAAAGGGTGAGAGACTTGTCAGTGGCAGAAACAAGGAGGCGGTGGCCATTTTTTGACCAACTCACGCTGGTTATGGGAGAGATGGTGGCACCGTCGCGGAGCTTTCTGGAAATGCCCCTTGTTTCAAAGTCCCATATTATGCAACTCCCATCTGAAGACCCAGCTGGTTGAGTAAAAAGGAAAAAAGAAAAGGATAAGTTAAGTTAAGTGGCTTAATAAAGAAAAAAGCAGACCAAAAAAAGTAGGTTTTATTAATCTGATTATTTTTATTAGGGGTTCTTGTTCATAACCACACAAAAGTGACATCACCATGCCCCGAAACATTCTACGATATGAATTTCCATTTTGGGCTGTTTGGTTATGTGAAAAATGTTCTGCGAGATAATTCCAAAGCTTGAGATGAAGTAACTGCAATTGGGTAACTTTATGCATTGTCTAAATGCGCATTCAAAGAAAAAAGTAATTCATGTGGTTCACCCTATTTAATCATAATGGAACCAGCATGCTAGTATATCTGAGGACAGGTGAAACAACATGAAAAGAAGGAAAATAAGACAAGCAGCTTAACTGCTTTGCCAATTCCAGGCTGGAATCAATAGGACTGCAAGTGAAGTGTACAAAATAACCCAGATCCCAAGTAGCACTAGTTTTAGGCATTGGGAATTAAAACTACGTAAAGACATCACTTACATGATAAGTCTGATTCAAATAATCAGTGTCTTACACTATAGAATGAAGAAAGATTAAAAGGAGAAAAGTAGCCTGAAAAAGAGCCAGTTCAATTTGGATGATTTCCGTTACACGATCCAATGGATTTTCTAGTTGATAAGTCAATACTTGATCTATTCAATGCTAGGCATAATGAGTACAGCAAGACAAAGAGGTGATATTGTGAGAGTTATAGTAACCGGAACTTCTAACTACCACAGTTAAAATAATTTTAATAAACCCTTAGACATTCAGTGCAATTGTGACTAAGTAACCCGCAAACATTGCAGCAATTAGTATTATACCTATGATGACTTTTGAAAGCTCATCAGCCTGTATTAAAAGTACTGAACCAGAAAGTAGTTGATTGTTTTGAGTTCATACCAACTAAAAACCAAAAAATGAGGCCTGACTGATCCAATAAGCCAAAATATAAATGATTTAAAGTACTGTGAAATCATGTATATATGTCCAATTATATATTAAATGGCCCATAACAACATTTTGTTACTAAGGAAAACATAAACTAAGAAAAGGAGTTACCAGCAAGCAGAGTTCCATAGCTGTTGAATGCAATGCACTTCATGTTACCGCATTGCAAATAATCCTCTATTATTTCTGGGAAATCCCCTTGCAGTGGATCTTCACCAAATGGCCACGACATGAAATAGAGGAATTCAATTAGAATCAAAATTTGGCAAGTAAACAGCAAGAGTTCATAAATTAGCATCTGAGTAAAAAGTGAACGATAAATGACTGTAAATCATGGCGCCGAAAACAACAACGCAGCATTTTATCTATAGAATTTTCATCGTCAGTCTGGAAGTGAAGGAAAACCGAACAGTGAAAATAGGGGAAATATAACATTGGCAGATCAGTCTAGAACAAAAAAGGAAGTGTGAGCTCAACTCAATAGCACATGACTACCAGCAGCAAACATTCAAGGTACAAAAACCGAATCAAAAGGGGGAGAAACTCACTTCACCAGCTACAAAACCCATGATTAATGAAAAGGGACCTCAATTTCGCAGGAAACCACAAAATAACTCAAGGAAAGAAAAATAAACCAACCAATTATTGGGACATTCATCTTCGAAAACGAGAGCAAAGCTATCAGTAGGCTTGAATTATTATAACCAGAGATAAACCCTAGTACAACAGCGAGAAGGGAAAAGTAAACCAAGCTCAACGGTTTCCGTTATATCTCCTATTTATGCGGTCGGCGTCGAGAAATCCCGTCAACGCCAATAGCACCAGTATATTTCGGCTTTCGTGCTCTTTTGGGGGCAATAGTGCTGCTGACCGAAAGGAGAGAGGTTTACGGGAGAGAGGAGCGGGCAACAGGCCATTATCGAGAAAGAAGTTCCTGGGCAGGGAAGGAGAGATGATGCTTTCGATGTATTTTGATTAGACATGGTTCATGGACCACGGTGCCCTTAAACACCCATATACTCCAGTTGGTTTATGATATGCCAGGTTTACTATTAATTAAAACCACAAATTTCACTATTTGCCGTCTATATGATAATTAATTGATTTATAAAATTAATAGATATGTATATATTATATTTTTTATAAAAACGTAAGCCATATTAAAGTACCTCATTTTATATAAACTTAAGCCGTGTTACTATAATTTATTGAAAATTAAAATAAAAAAGTTGTTTCCTCATTAATGGCTCGAGTTATTTTTTATTTCGTATGCTTGCATTGTATCATAATAGTAGATTTTTTGAAAAAAAAATCTTGTACATTTTTTTGTTATTTTTCTATTTTTTTTAAAACACAAACCAATATTTATTAAAGATAGGATTAAGAAAGCAAATCATATTTCTCTGACATAAACACTTTGTATATAATGTGAAATTATAGTGATTTTAAATGAAAGATTTCATTATATATTATAATTAATTGTTCTATCTTATTTAATACAAAATTAATATATTCAAGATACAATTCCAGATAATGATTCATGATACAAAATATAATACATCAACATTGTTGTTGAAATATAACGGAGAGTATTTTGGAATAATATTGTAAAAAATGACTGTCAAGACCGATTAATTATAATCGGTGAGTAAACCATCACATATCATAATCAGTCGATTATTTTTTCAGGTTATATATTATTTATACATTTAAATGATATAAATTTCATCTGAGCTTTAATTTTGATAGTTAAAGATTTTATATAAACTATACTTCATTAGTTTAACTTAATTTCATTTTTTTACTCAATGTACATTTTTGAAATATATTTTTTTCAAAATGATTGAAAAGACCATGGATTCGATAATTTGATTTGTATTTATAATTTCTAAAATAAAAGCAATAAACAAAAATGTTATCGAGTGTGTAAATAACTATTTTTTGTTGAAATTATTAATATTTCGTATTAAAATATGAGCCTCAAATTATTCATAAAAATCTGATTAATCGTCCGCATAACGATTAATCACTGAGCGTTTTTCACATTCATCTGTTAAGCACATTCCATTATTTACCAAACTATTTTGAAGTTGTCATGACCTGACAGTAGAGGTGGCAATCGGTCGCACATTTTGACTTTTTAGAAGAAATCGGGTTGGATCGGGTCGGGTCAATTTATATGTTGTGTTTTTTCACGTTGATAGATGTCGATTTGATTAAAGGTCATTTGATCTTTGAGTTCGGTCGTCGATCACTTGACTTTCTTAAAAAATCAATCGGATGATTCCCGAACGGATGATTCAGACAGTGTTAGATCTGGCATTGATGCACAGGAGTTCAAGATATAGGCTGGAAGCCGTTGGAAGGGAATCGACTTGGTCAATTCTGCGGAAGAAGCAAGGGAATAGATTGTAATTGAGTTGGGTTGAGATCTTAATTATATTATAATGGCCCAATGCGGTTAACTCATAAAGGGGCTACTGGAGATGACGAGTAGCAATCAAAGGGAGATGCCGAAGATGCAGTTACATCGACTTATCTATGTTAAAGGGGCTACTGGAGATAACGTTCTAAACTTATTTTTACATAGGGTAATGAGAATAGAGCAAAGAGTATATTTTTCATGTTCGATAATTGATCGTGTCTAACTAAGATTGAAGAGTGTAAGCTTAGATCATGTGCCCTTCAATTTAAATTTGAGGGCAAAGTTCGATTCACGTTCTTCAGTTCAAACTTAGATAGTGCTAGTCTGCATCATGCTTTTTAATTGAGCTACGAGATAGATATTTTTGTGAGCTTTCTGGATTGTATTTAAATGTTCTCGTTGGAGTTTTCTGACAAAAATTATAAACGTTTAAAGATCAATTTTTTAGCTCATCAGCACAAATTTAAAAATTCTTTAACCAACTACTCATTATATATAACAAATAATTAAAATTATATTTATATTTTTAATTGAAAATTTAAATATAATTTTAGTTATTTATATATATAAATAGTTAAAATTAATTAAAATCATAATTAAAATTATATTTATATTTTTAAATATAATCCGATTAGCTATTGATTATATTTACATTTACATTTCATTATCGATAGGTTATAATTTAAATTAATTTTATCTATTTGTATATATAAATAACTAAACTTATATTTATTTTTTAAAATTAAAAATATAAATATAAATTTAATTATAATTTTAAATGTAATTTTAATTAATTTTAACTATTTATATATATAAATAACTAAAATTATATCTAAATTTTAGTAAAAATATAAATATAATTTTAATTATTTGTTATATATAATGAGTAATGGGCTGAAAAATTTTTAAATTTGTGCTGATGAGCTGAAAATTTGATTTCAAAACGTTTATAACTTTTGATAGGAAACTCCGATCGGGACATTTAAATATATTTCGAAAAGCTCACGAAAAATCTATCTGCTAGCTCAATTGAAGGACATGAGTCAGACTTGCGTCCTTCAAATTTGAACTAAAATGCGTGAACTGAGCTTGCGCCCTTCAATCTTGGTTAGGCATGGTCATTGTTGGGCACGAAAAATACACTTTGAAAGGTGTGAGCCCGAATTACGTTCTTTCCATAACACTCTATAAAAAAATAAGTTTAGAACATAACCCTTGATGTAAATAAATTAATGTTCAAAGTCATTTAACAAAAAAATTCCGAGACAGTAGTGATAAGAGTCGTATTAGAATTACTTTTATCTTTACTGCCATTAGTTTTTGGTACTTATAAATAAGGGAGGTATTGTAATTGTTAGCTTGTCAAGAATCTGATGAATATTATTAATCCAAACTGTTCTATCATTTACAGTAATTATTCAATAAATATACATTTTAATCCAAAATTTATCCTTTGTTCATCTTATTATTTCTAAGTTCTTTTAATTTTCCCAAATTGCTTGTTATAGATCCAATTTGAATTATAACAATTGATATCATCACCTTCAGATCTAATCTGATGGTGATTTTACATTTGTTTCTATCTTGTTTCGATTTGTCATGGTCATCACTGCTCTCGTCGAGATGCATGCCATAGGCGACACTCCAAGCTATTTATGATGACCTTATTGCCAGTCTCCAGAAAATATTTGCACAGATCCGCGAAACCAATCGAAGAGAGGATGAGGCACGGGCTACTACGTACCGCGCAGAGCAAGTTCATATCACTGAGTACTGGAGAACTTTAGAGTCATCTTTCTCAGCGATGAGGTTTCGTGCTGAGCATGATGAATAGTGACAAGACCATGGGTTCCCCTCTTCGATCTTGGCTCAGCAACCACAGGACCCCATCTTCCCAATGTGAAATTAGCCTCACCGCCCTTTCTAGTCTCAGTGAGGTTGATCACTCTCTTTCTGCTCCTGTTCGGTGCATCTCCCCATCGTTTGTGAGATAGACTCAACTGATGCTCAACATACGGGGAGCAGTGTGACTGGGCGACAAGCTATATCTCGTTGATTTTGAAGCTGTGACTGAGCAAAGTCGAGTTAGCCCGGTTCAGACAAAGCATCAATTGATTGGTACAGGTATTGATCCGCTGAGAAAATGGAAGGATAAGTTTAGACCCATTTTTGTAGTAGATGAGCCATCGAAACTGAAGGCTAACTGGATACGAATATGGTATGGAATTTGGATACGAATCTCGTCATTGTATTTGATAATATCCGATAATATCCGATATGTATCCGTTTATTTATTATCTCGTATCCGAAATTATATGTATCTTTATCTGTATTCGAAACTATTCATATTTTTATCCGTATTCGAAAAATAATAATAGATATAGATACGATTTTGTTATTATCCGTCTGATATGTTTGCGTTCTAGTCATTGATAACCCTACGTGCGACTAAACAAATGAGAACCGGACGGAATTAAAAAAAAAATGTTCATTTTAATGTGCTGGACTTGTTACGATACAGTACAAAACGAGAAGATATGATTCATCCTCCCTAGGCCTACTCTCCGAGACCCTCGGTTGGCAATATTCGGCTGCGAGCAAAGCATTTCAATTCTTCGTGGGTTTTCGTGTGTCGTTGGCTGTGAGCCGACTCAAACTGAGCTGAGCTTTGAGATCGATTTATTAATTTGACGAATTAAAATTATTAGTTTGATATTAATTTATTATTTAACAGTTTATTCAATAATTAATAATATTTTATACTAAAATTCAAAGTAAACTAAAAAATTAATGATAATAAAATTTTCTATATATTCATACAATAATATTATATATTGAATTATATATTATACAATACATTAAAAGTTGATAATAAAATAATATAAATAATAAATATTAATAGTAACGATTGACAAGTGGAGTCAAATCTTGTTCAAACTTATCTCATTAATTTAAATTTAAACCGATTCTAAATGAGTTATGAATAATCAGCTATGAATTGTTGGGCATCCTAGGCCTTAGATTGTTGTGGGGTCCGCCTCCATGGTATTTGCAAGGTAATATTCATAGATGATCATGAGAATTTTGTGGTGATACATTTTATTTTATTTTTTCCAGAAGATTACGTCTCCACTTTTGGTAATGCGGCCGGTAGTAGTGTGATCTGTGATGCTTATATTACTCCAAAACTCTATATATAATTGCCGCATGCGTGTCAGAGACATATACGGTACGGATTTTGTATGATTCTGATGCGTATCTGATGTATTTGTTTATTTAATAACTCGACTTATAGATTCTGATACGTGTCTGTAGTCCAAGTTGTATTTTGGGCGCGTTTCTGATGTTTCACAATACATATATACACAACACAACACAGTTGTTGCTATACGCGTTGTCGCGTGGAATATTAAATTAACCAAAACGGATCCCTTTAAATTTCTCCAAAATTTTCTGAAAATTAAAACAGGAGCAGGAATCGAACTGGGGACGTGTTCATTGCCTTCTCTGAAATTTTGTTACTGTTTTCTATTCTATACATCAATGCCTAAATATAACTTCGCTTTCAATTTTCATATAAAAACTTATTATATATAACTGCATTTATATTTTCATTTTTTCTTTTTGAAGGTTATCATATGCCACACTCAAATCATATCAAATACGATACCAACACTTACACTCATGCAACCACATAGATGAAATTTGTAGCATTCCATCAGTCTAATACAACATCATCTATAGTCTAATTGTGACACTTCAGATTGAAGCCCTATGAAAACAGTATCTTCTGCATTCATTTGATAGCTAACGATATATAATGTCAACATAAAAAAAAAACAGATCAGCTATAAAACTCAATAACTCATTATTTAACAACACAATTTCTCTATGACAAGTTTATAAAACAATTCAATCCAAAAACATTTAAATTATGTACAATTATGTATATACATAATAATTATGCATATGAAGATCACAACCAAACTAAGTGGCACAAGAGAGATATATCTTATTCATTCGCTAATAAGCAGGGCTCAGCATAGATTATTTCCGCTAATAATCCTTTACAAGCTATGTAGTCCATCTTTTTCCGGGTTAACGAAAGGGTTGCTTACGACATGTATAGTTATGTATAATTTAGTCAATTTAATTTATCAACATTCAATTAATTCAAATAATTCAGATCATCAACCCATATCACAAGTCATATATCAATCAATCCACAAGTAATGGATAATAATCAAATATAAGTTATAGAAAAATTTAATTATCTTGTAAGAATACAAATATGATATCATATCTTAATCTATGACGATACTCGAGTCCACGTGATGTCTCCAATTCTCAATACAATATGCGATGTTTTTCAAATCGACCCATGACACCTATTTGGACCGCATCAATATTTATTAATTAAAATATTCACTAATTAAATGAATTATCAATTTTTTAAGTCTTTTCAGATGGCAAATCATATTCATGTTGGTGTTAGATCGTTGGGTCCAGCCCAACTGAATCGGCAAAAGAAAAAAAAAAAGGAGTCTCTCGCTGGAGAAGAGACAGAGAGATTGTAGAGATGCGGAGGAAAAAAAAAAAGGTGTTGCTTTGTGCTCGACATAGAAGATAGCAAAGAGAGAGAAAGAGAGAAATAGAAGGAGAGATAGAAGGTGGTGGAAAAAAAATGAAAAGTAAGTCAGATTCTTCGATTTCATTGTTTCTGTTTGTGTTCTCTTTGTTCATAAAAAGAAATTTTTTATTTTCTTAAATCTAGAGTTTTCTTGAGTTTGAATGAAATTGGGGTTTTTGAAGCGGATATTGACTCACAATGTGTATCTCTTATATTTTCTCTCTATTTGCATGTGTATACCTCAAGTTTAGGGTTTAAACTTGAGAAGAACAATTGTACATGTTTGTTGGTATAGTAAAAGTTTATCGGTGTGCCCCATGATATTTTACCCTCTAGGTTGAGAGGGTTTTCCACGTAAAATCTTATGTCTCTTGTGATTGTGCTTAATTTCTCTTATTTATCTTTGTTTGAGTTGCACTTGAACTATTTGGTACTGACCGGTACGGTGCTCAATTTACCCATCTCTTCTTATTGAATTTCACAAAAACACTTCTCATTTGACATTTATTTTAAAAAGAACCCAACAATTCAATCTTAATTAAGATCTTTTTTTTTCTCCTATTCTCTGTTCCGACTCAGCAAACCAACATCTTTCCATTTCATAATTTATCTTTATAAATTAAACTCAATCCCATCTTACTTGGCAAATAACAGGGCATCGCATAAGCCAGTAGAAAGGAGAAAAGAACTATAACATATACCAGTAAATCAATCCAGCTTCAAAAAGAGACGCAATCCAATCAAGCCATGTCAGACAGTAGCGCCTTCATTCCTTCTTTCTCTTTTCTTTTCCTCTTCTTCGATTCTTTTTCTTTCTTTCTTTCCATTCTGACTGCTTCTTTTCATTCTTTTTCTTTTATTTCCATTGGAGATACAGGGGTTGTGATCGGCTGAGTCATATATGAACGTGTCACTCAATTAAAGACCAACATGTTTGTTCTTATTTTATTTTATTTTATTTTCTATCCTGATCGAGAGAAATGTTGTTATATTATGAGGTAGTCACTATCTAGCATGAGATACATGTCATGTGTTCCTTCTTATTTTTATTATTTTTTTAGCTTTGCAAATAAACCCATAAGTTGTAATTATTTAAGAATTAATCCAAAATATAAACTTAATTTTTATTTAAGATATTATATTCTCTCCTCCTCGAGAAATTTCATCATCAAATTCTAAATATTATAATAATTTGAGAACCAATCTTTAGTAGAGAAAGACAATGCCCTAATATGATCCTCCATGTAAGAGATTGTGGGTTCAAAATTCAAATGAAGATCCTTATGATATTTATAAAATTTAAGAGATTGACTCTCATCTTTCTATTAAAAAATATTATAGAAATTAAAATTAATCGTATTAAAAAATTTGAAACTTATGATATATATTCACATCACGCTTCCACGACGCACTCTGATAAATATAAAAGATACTTTGTCTAATTCGAATTGAACAAAGATAATAAATTTGTAGCTTTATGTTTAACATATCTCACAAACAATGATTTTGAAAAATCTCATATCCTATTTACTATGATTAATTTAAAAAATAGTCATTCAGTATAAATTTTGAATCTTATATTAACATAACTTACTATTGATAAATTTTGAAAATTTTGTGGATGAATTATTCTGTCATGTTTGATATATATTCATATTAAAGATAATTTAAACTGAATATTTAAATGTTCAAACAGAATTTTAAAGATATGATATTGATATCAATCAGTATCAGATTCAAATATGAACATGAACTCAGGCACAATCTGAAGAACATAATACTTTAATACCATAATATGTAACGCTCCATCGCGACGCTTATGAGAACATTATCTTCTACATTCATCCGACGACCGACAATCAACATATGGCAACATAAAAAAAATATGAAACAAAATAGTTCAATTATAAAACTCAGCAATTAATTTGTTTCACGACATAAGTTTCTCTATAATATATTTATAAAGCAATTCAATCCAAAGCATTTAAAATAAAATAATTTATCATAAAATATCTTTGAAATCTATTATGCAAAATTATCCATATACATGAAGACTACAACTAAACTCAATGGGTACAAGAGAAATATCATATATATCCATTGGGCTCCGTAAAACTATTTTCGCTCACAACTCTTTATGAGTTGTGTGGGCCATCCCTTTGAGTCTTTTGTGAGTTAACAAAAGAGATCTTATGACATATACAGCTATGTAACTTTCATTCATCACCATCCAATCAATTCAGACCATCGATTTATATCACAAATCACATGTCAATCAATCCACAAACAACAGATAATAATCAAATACAAGTTATAAAAAAGTATGATTAGAGTGTAAGAATATGATTTTGATCTCATATCTTAATCTATGACGATACTTGATTTCACCGTGATGTCTCCAATTCTCAATACAATATGTGATGTTTTTCAAATCGACCCATGACATCTATTTGAATCGCATCAATATTTATTAATTAAAATATTCATTAATTAAATGAATTATCCTTTTTTTTAAGTCTTTTCGGATAGAAAATCATATTCAATCTTAATTAAGATCCATTATTTCTGCTCCTTTTCTCTGTTCCGGCTCAGCAAACCAACAACTTTCCATTTCATACTTTATCTTTATAAATTATACTCAATCCAATCTTACTTGATAAATAACATGGCATCGCATAAATTAGAAGAAAAAGGAGAAGAAGAACTATAATATGTACAAGCAACTGAGCAAGCTTAAAAAAGATACGCAAACCAATCAAGCAACATCTGACAGTAGCTTCTCCTCTTTTCTTTTCTCTTGTTCGATTCTTTCTTTCTTTCCGTTCTGACTTCCCCTTTTCATTTTTTCTTTTATTCCATTGGAGATACATGGGTTGTGATCGGCCGAGTCATATATGAACGTGTCACTCAATTAAAGACCGACATGTTTGCTCTTATCTTATTATTTATATTTCCTATCCTGATGGAGAGAGGTTGCTATATTATGAGGTAGTCGACATCTAGCACTAAACACATATCAGGAGTGATATAGGTGATAGGTCATATGTCCCTTCTTATTTTTATTATTATTTTAGCTTTGCACATAAATCCATAAGTTGTAACTATTTAAGAAATGACCGAAAAATTAATCTTACTTTTTATGTGAGATATTACACTAATAATCTTCACAATCAAACTAATTTTATCCGCATACGTGCGAGTGTCACCTCTGTCATATCATATGATTTCACGATGTCTCTATACAGGGCGGATATAGGATTTTGATCCGAGAGATAATTATCGAATTATAATAGTTTATCGGATTCAAACTCATTAACTAATTAGGTACTAAATAAAAAATTAATAATTTAATATATATTCTTATCTAATAAAAAATTATTAAAATAATAATATTTTATATATTAAAAATAACAACAAAATAAAGATTAAAGTAATAATAATTAAATTGATGAAGAAAACTTTTCTCTCCACGAAAATTCATATTTTGAAATCTTTACATAATTATTTAATTATACACTATATTAAATATTTTTTCTCTTAATAAAAATAATCAGATAATTTAGAGGGAAAAAAAAATTCAGAAAAGATATATTATTTTTTAAAATCGAAAAAGACAGCACTTCTGGCCCGATCCGCCCCTGCCTCTACAACACAGGTTCGAAATACTGGCATGATCCGATTAATTTGGAGCCGTACAAACAACGACTGCACGCAAAATAGGCCGCAATTGTTCAATAATTGGTCGAACAAAGTTAAGGTAGCTGCTTACAACACGAGGCTCAATCCAATTCCTGGAACGCAATTGTTAAAATTAAATATAATTTGGATCGGTCTTTTTTTTTTTTTTGAGATGGCAGATGAATATTCTGCTATATAAATTTCATTAAAGTAGATTAGTAGATTAAAAAATATTACGAATTAAATTAAAAGAGAAAAAAAAAAGATGAACATCAGAACGAATTGATATACAAGCGATGTCTTATCTTTCATTTGATAAAATTCAAATTTGGAAAACAGCATTCATAGAGAGTCGTCTTGAAGTTAATCACCAAAGGAGAAATGCGTGCATCGATTAATTATTAGACAGCAACTAATTTAATTCGAATGGCTAATGATGACAGTGGCATGAAAATTATATATGTTGTGAACAGGGACTACAATATCTATTCTAAAAATATATTATGGCTATTCATGCAGATTAAGACCTCTGAGATTACTAACATGGCAAAAGTACTATGCAGCAGCTATTTGAATTTATCGATACATATAATGCGTTTAACTAAAACATCATAGTACAGTTTCCATTTAATGTGTTTAAGCATCCTAAAATATTTTAAATTATCAATAATTCACTTTCGAATACGCATTTAATAAATTAGAACACTTTTTTACATAAAGATAACATTACTTGACAATTTTTTATTTTGACAACTTTAAGAATAAAGTTATAAATTCAAAACCTAATGTTATAGACACAGTGTATACATTTTATATATCATACACGTAACTATGTGAGGGATGATGAGTTTTGACGCATGTTTATTGTAGATCTGGTGTTCTGAAATTTCAATAGTTAAATTAACAATGATATATTATCAAATTATAGGAAATATAATTCTCGGATTATTTAGGCTGTGTACTTGGTTTTAATTTTCATTTGATTTTTATATCTAAATAATCATTGTTAAATGATTCTGCCTCTTTAAAATATTAAAATAATAATTGTTCCCGACTCACCCTCTAGGAGTGTAAGTCCAATCCTTTCAATCCGATCAACCGACCGAAAAAATATAAATCTATTATTTAATTGATTGGGTATGAATTTTGATCAACCCAATAATTAAAGTTTGGTTAATGATTGGTGATAAATATTGAGTAAAATCTGATCCGATCATTGTATGTTATATTTTTCTAAAGAATTTATTTTGCTCCAACTCGAATAATAATATCAATACAAAAATAATATTAATTTTATTAATTTTTATTTTTTAATTAAAATTTATTTTGTTTATGTTTAAACTATAGTCAGTGTATTTGATTTTTTTTTCATTGTATTTTTATTCTGCTTTGATTTTTACTTATTTTGTATGATAATTTTTTTTAATTGAAACTCACTAGACTCGTCAAATCTGACCATGTAAGCTAAAATTCGAATAAATGATTTTTATTATCAATTAGTTAATTATGAATTAAATAAGTATAACACAACTATAATAATTCGAATTAACAATTTATAAAAAAAAAATCGACAAGTCCGGCCCGTTTACGCCTACTTTACCCGGTATAGTGTACGCATAAAACAGTTTTTTTAGTAAATAAATTAATTAAAAAGCCGGAAATGATATGAGTACCCGGACTATTTGCGCCCTCAGTCAAAATCAAGTTTGAAACCGGATCTCAATTTTTAGATCAAGTTTCAAACTCGATCCAGCCAGAAGGTTTAATTCCCACGCGACAGCATTCTTCCTCCTCCCCCACTCACTCTCTTCTTCTCTCTCTGCTTCTGCCTCAGCCGAAAAAAAAATTAATTTTTTTTCTTTCCAATTATAATTGATCTCTCTCATTTCTACTCAAATTTCAAAACCGATTGCGTCAAATTTTCTAATTTTCGGAGGAGAGTTAGAAAAATCCGTCGATTTGATCATAATTTTGAAGGTAAATTTTATTTTTCATTTTCAATCTGAAAAAAATATTAGTTTTGTTAAATTTAGTTAGTATAATTATAGTTATAATTGAAGTATAGTTAATTTAATTTGGTTTGATTGATTTAATTTTGAATTATATAGTTATAATTAGCTTAATTATAGATTAGTACTAATTAGACAAATTATTATTATTTTTTAGTTTAAATTTGGTGAACTAATATTAATTATAATGTAAGTAGATTAATTATATAAAATTATTGAATTATACCAAATTCTACCATATTCTACTAAATTTTACCAAAATTGTAGCAAATTGAACCAAATTATATAAAATTACATCAAATTGTACCAAATTGCATCAAATTTGACCAAATTGTAATAAATTACACCAAATTATACCAAATTTATAATTAGTTTAATTGTACCAAATTATATCTTAATTTTAATTTTAGTAAATTTTTTAATAATTATAGTAAAAGATGGAGTATCCATAACTGTTTGTCGTACTCCAAAATGAACATAAGTCACAAAGGGACAAAACCGATGTAATTATTTCTAATAATATAATGTGAAAAAAATATACCTTATAATTAATTTTAGCATATCATATGTAACAAATAATTTTGCGCAGCTGCATAACACTCTCCATTTGAACGCACATCGTCCGAAAATACCATACAACGCGCTAGATGGATCCATATCTGCATCGACTCGATCTCTACAAGATAGCGATCATTGGTGATTATCAGTTAGATAAATCAGTCCTGACAACGCTTGTCGTGAGGTGGTGATCAAGAGAAAACGTTGATATTTCATCTACCAGTCGTCGAGATGACGATGACGCTGGAGGACGTGTGTTGTCTATGGGGATTGCCTATCAGAGGCATTTAAAATTTTTAATATGTTATTTTATATTTTATTTTTAAAGTTACTAATCTGATTTTCAAATACGAAAAATATAAAAAAATCAATAACATGAGTGGTGACGATGATGAATGGAGCGGGACGGTGGAGATGCTCCTTGGGTTGGATGTTGATCCATACAGTTATGATAACATTACTGATAATCTATGGTCATTTAAGATAAGGAATAGGGGAAAGATAACGAGTACATTCAGTTCTTGACATTTAGTATTCGGCTCTTGTGTTTGCGGAAATATTTTCAAGAGTTGTCTGCCTACTCCGATGATGAGACTGTCCGACGGTATAATTATTACTATAAATTTTACTCCGTCCGTGAATTTATTGTAAGTTTGATCTAATTTTTTTTATAGGTACACACAAACATTTTGTATGGATTTGTAGGTGTGTGATGTTCTCGAATAACAATGCATACTCGGTGCCGGCGATGTACTTGACATTTCTTGACGACATGCTCTCTTGATTGTACTTCAATCTCTCTCGATAATATCTCGAGCCGGAAGATTGCATAGCCGGTCCTTTACTTCTGTTTCAGATGTAGTCATGGACACGATTCTCAATTGAGATAATTTTATTTATTTTTCATATTTTATTGACGGTGTAGGTGTAAAACTGAGAAGCCTCCATTAGATGGTCTTGGTCCTCGATTGTGGCCTCCGTACGGTGTCAAACGGGTAACAAGACACTTTGTTCAAGTACACCCCGTGACAAGGAGGATCCAGACATTTTCAGGATCATTTTGAGAATTTATGGAATGAAAGCGTCAATTGTACGCCATACATTGCCTATCATGATGAATTGCCTTAAGTGTACCATGTGCATTACAATTTATAAGTTTCTAAAATTAATTAAAATTTATTTAATTCTATACATTAATTTAATTTGCTAATTTTAATGTATCGCAAGTGGATGTGTCGTGCGTGGATGATTCACTTCTGGATGGTTGAGAATTACTATCCATATAAAGTCATGTGACATACATGCTTTAATATTTTTCAACCCCGAGAAGCATATGGATGAGTCCCTCACGCCCAAGCTCCATCGAATACATAACATGTGCTATAGTGCGGATGTTCCATTTAGATGTATCATAAGAACAAGCACAAATCGGGAGGTGGCGAATGATAAAATTCCATAGGCTGGATTGGGCACGTGTAATATTATCTTCCGATGGTGGGCACAAGACGAGCCCTTGACCGAGTCGAAGCCGATGATGAGTCAGATGACCTCGATCCGAATGCTGGGACCTTCGGTACCCAATATGATGCTCCTCGAGTGTTATCATATAATACCCCTCGTCCATCCACCCGAGTGCCCAAGACGCAAGCTCCGTCCGACGCAAGATACGATCTCCCTCGTCGTGAAATCCGACCAAGAGACACATACAACCTGTCTCTCATTAGGAGGATGCTTCGTAAGCGTTGATCTATTTTTTATTTTATTTCAGAGACTGTAATTTATATATTTATTTTATTCGAGAGATTATACTTTATTTTCTTCATTTATGGTTTAAAATTTAGTTTTTTTTATTTCTATTTTGACATTAATTTCTTATAAAACTTTCAAATAATAAAACATAATATTTTTAAATCATCAAATAAATAAAAATATATAACTAAACTAATTTATTTTATTTTAATATACAATTAATTGACTACTTTATTTTATTTACAATAAATAACTTTAGCTAAATTAATAAAAAAAAATATATATATATAGATAGATCAACCCGAGTTACAAACTCCTGCAGAAAGCTAGACCCGAATTGCTCAGATTTGTACCGCAAAACTTCAACACACTCATACCATTTATCTATTTTCTATTATCTTATTTACCAAAAAAAAATCTGCGCATAATCTGACCCGGAAAAAAGGTTTCTTGTCAGAAATCAGAAACCAACAAAAGGAAAGAAAATTACACAAAAGTCCGAAGGAGTAGTTTCTTGGCGTGGGATTCCAAAAAATAAGATCAAGGGACAGTTGGTGGCTTCATCACCCATTGATCAATTTGCACCGCAATGGGATTTCTCAATTCACCTCAAGCTTTTACAGAATCTCACTCGACTGAGGTTTGCGATGTGTATCAGAGCAACTGGTGAACCAATCAGATAATGCCACGGAGAAGGAATGTAAACTCTTGTAAACACGGTGTGTGAAATGTAATGTAACGAGCTGAGCTCGTGCGTCCACGGTCAAGGCACGAGTCAAGCGGGGGTGGGCTCACAATCCACACGCGCCTGTAATAAATAATTTTTTATTCGCTTGACATGGTGTCGACTGTCGACACTATGGAAAACACGAGAACAGGTTCAAGCAATCAAGCTTAAGTGTATCCGACGCTAATTGAATAATTGATTTTGAATTGATTAATATGTGGTACCATAATAATGATAGGAATTTGGAATCAAAAGTTGTCAGCCAAAGGGAAAGTCCTCAAAAAAATAAATCAAAAGTTATCAAAATTTTCAAAATGTTTTTATGCACATTAAGATTGATGTTTTTGACTTTATCCAAAAAACGTGTATGCTTTCTACTAGGGAAGCATAAATGTTTCTTTTTATCCAAATTTTCTCGCCCAAATTTAAAATATTTTATGCTTAGGAAATATTATTATACGTTATGACATGTTGTAAATGAGGAAATTTTATTGCATTCGATGATTCGAAATTCAGTTGGTTTGATTTATTAACCAATCACGTGAGGATTACATTTTAGCTCATTTACCAAGATGATTTACATATAATATATTTTAGTTGTTTCTTGAGTGATCATTATTTGTATGTATTTTGAGTTGAACTTGAAATGTAAAATATTTGTATATTTGTATTACAATAATGATAATTCTAAATATCCTTAATCCGTTATTTTAACTGGTGATCTTGTTCCACTGATAATGTGATGATTATTATTTGATTAATTACACAAATAACGTATTGGATATGTATTATTAGACTTGATCCATAATGAAATACTAAGAATTATGTTTATGTTATTAGTACTTCATTTGATTGCTTATTTTATGTATGAGATTAATGTTCTTTTTATATAAATGATTTATTTTTTAGATATTATTCAACGTTGTCTCTGATAACCATATAAATTCTATTTCAGTGCACATCTATTGTAGGAAGAAAGAAGTATGAGTCAACCATACAAATTCTCAATTTCTAACTAGAACATGAATAAAATTTGAATATATTTGAAATTCAGCCATTTATCAGATTAATTTAATGTTTTCAACATTAAAGTTTTAGTAGCTTTATGATTAATGACAATTGATAAATGATGAAAAACTAAGAATTGAATTGATTTAAGCTAGTTACACAATCAGCCTCAAATGTCAATGTAAATAATATTTTGAAAGATATTGAATTGAATCATTGATGTACAATAAGTCAATAACAATATCGAATGTTCACTGAAATTATCCACCTGCTATTGATAAATATCGAGTGCACATGACATTCTAAAAGAAAAGTTTAAAGGTGCAGTTTTGTGATTACTAGCTGATTAGATTAGCTGTTACGGACTCTTGAAACTCTGATGAATATTTTGCTGACGTGGCATTGTCAATTTGTCATGATGGAGTTAGGTTTACCTCGTCATGTAAAGTATTCTGTTCCACCTGCTTCCCGTTTCTCAGAAGCCTTTTTTTTTTCCAAAGAAATAGAAATTTAGGGGTATAAATTATTGATCCGATTTGAATTCGACATGAGCTGAAAATAAATAGATTGGGTATGGATTTAATTTTTTTGATCTGAATCGAGTCGGGTTGGGTTCGGATCAACCCGATCAACCCGATTAATTATATTTTTTGAAAAATTTTATGATTTAGTACTAATTAAAACTTAAATATATATTAATTATACACTAATTAAGATTAATTATAAATTAATTAATATTTAGTTATTTAAAATAATATAAAAATATATAATTATTTTACATGAGTTGAGTCGGGTCGATCCGTAACCCGATCGAGTTGGATATAGATAAAAAAAATTTGACTCAAATATAATCGGATCGGATCAAAAAATAATAAAATAATATAATCCGACCCAACCCGACCCATTGAGACCCCTAAAATTATAGAATGAACATTTGCTCCGTCTTTTTGTTGACGTGGCATGCCTTTTTGTTACGAACCTCTTGGTGCAGTTTCTGCCATTATTAAATCATTTATTGTCTAGGCTCAAGAAGACGATGAAAGTTTTCTAAAGTTAGATATTAATCCACACATTATTAATATGCATTATGCAAGAATACAGAAAGTTATATAATAACATATTTGCAAACTTGTACAATTGTGCTACCGATACGGAGCTCTTTGCTCTGATACTACCCTCATCTATTTTATTACTAATTAATTATACAGAGAATATGTTATATGATAATACATCTACAAATTTATAATATTTAAAATCTACTCAAGAATATTTATCATTCTATATTTAAATTTCAAACTTTTGAAAAAAAACTATTTCTCTCGGACATCATCCATGCCTCCAACGCACATTTTTTAAAGTCAATCTAACACCTCTATTTAAATCATCATCTATAATTCTTTCTCCAAATTCAATTTGCTCTCATGTCTCAGCGGTTTTTGAACTGATTTGTCTAGTAATAAAAAAAAAACAGAAAATCAATAAGGTTTAAAATTCATAATTTAAAGATAAATTAGTTTTGTAACGCAAAGATAGAGATAATGGGTACGATGCTTTTAAACAGCAAACGAAATGTCTTTGTTTCTGATATATTATATAATTGCGTATTATGCATAACATTTACTAATATACGTTTTGTCAAATGAAATTATTTACAAACATACTAAATTCATCTTGTTCGTTGAAAGAATGCTGAAAGTTGGGGTGTCAATGGGTCGGGTTGGTCGGATTTGAGTTGGGACATTATTATTTTTCTTGACCCAATCTGATCCGATCCGTTTAAATTCAGATCAAAAAATCTTCATCCATATCTGACTCGATCCATATAATTTTTATATAATTTTAAGCAATTAAATATTTATTAATTTATAATTAATATATAATTAGTATATATTTAAATTTTAATTAATATTAAATCATAAAATTACTTTAAAATAACATAATTAAATGGGTCAGGTCAGGTCGACCCATACCCGACCCGACTCATGATGGATCAAAAATTTTAATCCACATTCGACTCATTTATCTTCGGATCATTTTGAATCAGGTCGGGTTCGAATCGAGTCGAGTCGGGTCAAGTTTTGAGATCCCTAGCTCAAAGGAAAACATAATCCATTTATTATTCGAGGACCTATCACTCTCTCAGTAACATTACTCAGAAATGAACTCTACTGATATAATTTGACGTTTGCTTTAAATGTTATTAAATACGAGAGTGAAACTCGTACGCTTAGCAAAGGAATAAATATCTTGTGAGTTATTTTTCTTTTCTACAAAAATCTTAGTAGGTTAAATTTATTATAAAATTTTGCCTGATAAGTCAAAAAAAATATTACTGGAAGTTCTAAAACGTTCTCTCAAAAACTTAACTTTGTTGATTATAAAAAATAATTTAATTATTATTTAGAAATCAAATGAGATTTGTTGGCTTGTCAAATGATTTGAAATTTAGTTGGTCCAAATCTCAATTTCAAAAATAAATTATTACAGGCATCGACGAATACCAACATTTTTTTTTTTTTTAGAAAAGGTTAAAAAATTTCACGGAGTCTATTACGATGATTTTTTTATTTCAGGCTCCTTGAACAATTCCAAAGGGCTGGAGATTTTATCTCTCTTAATTTTTCATAATTTTGTTTGGTGTTCCCTCGTGTTGGTAATGTAAAGGCTGAAAAAAAAATCAGTTCCTTTGAGGGGTCCCAAATTTTATTTCAGGCCCTTTGATTTCATAATTTTTTATTATTATTTCAACATTAGGAAGGGGAGAGATTTTGTACCAAGATGACTAATGGCTCAATACAAAAATTCGGACTCTTTAAATTTTAGATTTTCTGTGACACATTCGTCATGATGCACTGAAATAATCATGGAAAAAGATCCGAGATAAAATAACGGTCGCTTTGAATTTGCTGAAAGAACCAAAGATTTTGTCTCAGGTTTTTTTTTACTGCGTCTGAAAAAAAACCCATCATACCAGAATTCGCGGGAAATATTTTATATATTTTAAAAAAAAAAAAAATGAAATATAGAGGAATTGCTCAATGTGATACACATGTAATCTTCTGGGCTAACATAGTATGAAAATCAATTTATCTGACAAGAACTTTACTCATATTGAAAAAAGAATTGTCATAAATGTTAAGCATTCACATCTGATACAACGATGTAAAAATGACAAAAATAAGCCTTGATAATTCATGCTTTATTAAAATAGTTTCGGTAAATAATATTATACGATATGTATTATTTAAAATATTCACTCCTAAGGGTAGGACAAATGCATTTTTTTTATCGGGGGGATAATTATCGAATTATAATAGCTTATCAGATTCAAACTCATTAACTAATTGGATACTAAATAAGAAAAATAATAATTTAATATATATTATTACCTAACAAAAAACTATCAAAATAATATTTTTTATATATTAAAAATAAAACTCAAAATAATAAATAATCAAGTTGATGATAAAAGTTTTTCACTACGGAACTTCGATTTAAAAATCTTTGTATAATTATTTCACTATGCATAATAATAAATATTTTTTTCAATTAAAATAATCAAATAATTTAGAGGGCAAAAAAAAAATTCAGAAGAGAACAAATTACCGAAAGTATTATCTAAAAATATTATTTTTTAAAATCTACAAGGATAATTGTTCCCCCTTATTACCTCTAGGCTCTAGGTCGGCCCCTACCCAGAAGTGTATTATTACATAGGATAGTGACTCAGACTCGGTGATTCAATCTTATTTAGTAAAAACATTTGTGGGAGATTCTGTTCAATCTCATTTAGTAGATTTTTTTCCGAAATTCTGTAATACCATTTAATTTTCAACATGAAAAAATCAGGACCGAAATATATTATTTTTTGATACAACCGAAATATACCATTTAATTTTCAACATGAAAAAAATCATGAACAAGAAAAGCAGGACTTCTGTTTTCATTTTTGTTTTCCTTTTCATTTATGTGATTTTCGGATAACATTTCCGTATGAAATTGTGGACTTCTCCTCTCCTACACATCTGTCGCTTTTAAATGGTTGTTTGCATTCCAGACACGTCACTAACAAGTACAAAATCGTGAAAGCATCCGCATCGCTCCTACTTATCCTTCCTTAGAAAAGGCGTGAAGTATCCCGTAACCCCCGGTCTATTTAAGCCACTACCCCGCTACACTTTCGCTTCCGATCTGTCCACTCTCCCAGTCCCAGTGGCCAACAAGCAACAATCCATCAATGGCGTCATCTTCGCACGAAACCAGAGAAAAGCTTCTCCCCACCACCGCCTCTCCCGACTCATCCGACGACAACGAAGAAGAGAGAGCTTACGATTCAGACGAGAAGGTCGTCATCTCCATCTCCGACGATGATGGAGAAGGGGATGATTATGCGTCGTCTCCTCCTTTCTCGTGGCGCAAACTCTGGCGTTTCACGGGTCCCGGGTTTCTCATGTGCATCGCGTTTCTCGACCCGGGAAACCTGGAGGGGGATCTCCAAGCAGGCGCCATTGCAGGGTACTGACGATTTGGGTTATATTACTAATTTTACCAAATTACTCTAATTTCTTTTGTTAAGAAGAAGAAAGGAGTTTGTGATTCAAACGTGTGCTTTTTTTAGTTAATTCGTATCACTCTCAATTACCAGCTCCATTTTACCACGGTCCCACAACCAAACGGTTTTATACTACAAAATATAATTATTCCTCCGGTATTAGGTAGCCTGTCCAAGGTTCCTCATTCGCATACATAACTTTATAACGAGAAAACGACTAATCAATGTATCTGTTACTTTCAAAATTCAAATTGATGTTATTTCACTAATTTACTTATTATGATATTTGGTATGGAATCTGGTCAGGTACTCCCTCCTATGGCTATTGACGTGGTCAACTGTTATTGGATTACTAGTGCAATTACTTTCAGCACGGCTTGGGGTTGCAACAGGGCACCACCTGGCAGAACTATGCCGAGAAGAGTATCCACGCTGGGCCAGCATTGCACTCTGGCTCATGGCTGAGCTGGCGTTGATCGGTGCCGACATTCAAGAAGTCATAGGAAGTGCAATTGCAATTAAAATCCTCTCTGGAGGCACCATACCGCTCTGGGCTGGTGTACTGATTACTGCTTCAGATTGGTAATTGCCCCCTTTCTCTTTTTCATGTGTATAATTTGTAGCAGTGAAATGTCAACAGTGATAAGGTAAGGTTAGTATCTGTAGCTTCTTTCAGTTGAAAGAATGGTGTTGTTTGGTTGGTTTTGCTTTAACTCTCGGGATAACAGGATCTTGTTGTCCCGATCGGGGCCCTCAGATCAAAAATCAACGTACCAATGGATTCCGAAGAGAGAGAGAGAGAGAGGAGAGAGGAAAATAAATCAATCCGGTCTATTCATTTTTTATCTGAGGGCCAATCAGGATAATATGGTCCTGTTATCCGGATAACAGGGGAATTGGTTCCCTGGAACTGAGTGTTACCTCTTCTCTCCTTGAGCCTTCTTTTCAGATAGTTAATATTGGATTGGATATATGATTATTCTTTGTAACATCATCTGTGAAAGCAACTTTAGAAGAACAAAAAGAAAAAAGAAAAAGAAAAGAAGAATAGAATCTTTATTTCTGGGGTAAGGTAAGGGTAAGTTTTCAGACGAAAAGGACTGCTAGAATTGTTTTATTTGAACTTCCAGTCAATCCTAGTATGCAAATCTTTGTTTCCAGGGATAAGGTAAGGGTACAGTTTTCAGACGAAAAGTACCGTTAGATTTTTTTATTTGAATTTCCAGTCAATCCTAGTAAGCAAATATTATTTGGTGCTATTCTTTATCCTAATTTTGTTTTCAAACTGTGCTTAGTCACTAAGCACTTATACCTGTGCTCTACTCTCACCAAATAATTTCTTGTTTGTAGTGAAGAAAACATTCCTCTTTAAGTTCCTTCTTAATATCCATTTTCCATGCAAACTAAAGATCCAATTCCTCATGATCAGAGAGTGATCCAAATATTTTTAGGGTTGAGCTATTAGGCCATTTACTCATTTTCTTAGTGTTACACCCATAGATGTTTTACACTAACACCGGTAATAAATAGGCAGTTGATGCATTTTTTCGGCTGATTTGAAAGTATAACAAGAAATGTCAAGTTATTGCACTTCATTTTGCTCAAAATACTACTTTATATAATTACCCATTTATAGTTTCTTAATAAACTCTTTCATGGCCTAAATGCTAAGAAAAGTAAGAAGGAAGCCAAACACCCTATGGGCTGTTTGTAAAATTTGTCTGCAATCTCTTAATACAGATTTTAAAGAAGTGGTTTGTTTGATTAACTTGAAACATATTTCATTCAAAGGTAAACTTAGTACATATACAATTTATTTTTACACTTTAGTCCCTACAACTATTTTATTCACACTTTTATCTAAATACTCTAACAATAAATATATAATATTCGACATTCCCCTTCAAGATGATGCATAGATATTTATTATGCTCATCTTGTCTATTATATTGGAAAAGTCGATGATACTCAACCCTTTTGTAAAGACATTTGCAATTTGTTCCTTGGTCCCAACAAACGACATACACATAATGCCCTAATCAAGTTTATCCTTAATGAAATGTCGATCAATCTCCACATGTTTAGTTCTATCATGTCGTATTGGGTTGTTTGCTATGTTTATAGTTGTATTGTTGTCACGGTATAACATAATGGGTTTATCTTCAAACAACCCTAACCCCAGTAGCAATCTCCGTAGCCACAATCCTAACCCCAGTAGCAATCTCACATGTTTAGTTCTATCATGTTGTATTGGGTTGTTTGCTATGTTTATAGCTGTATTGTTGTCACAGTATAACATAATGGGTTTATCTTCAAACAACCCTAACCCCAGTAGCAATCTCCGTAGCCACAATCCTTCACTCACACCATGAGCCATGGTTCTATACTCGGCCTCAGCCGTAGACCTTGCCACAATATTTTGTTTTTTGCTTCTCCAAGAAACCAAATTACCTCCCACAAATGCTGCACAATAGCCAGAAGTAAACTTTCTATCATCGATACACCCAGCCCAGTCAACATCGGTATAGATTTCGACCCTCATGTGTCCTTTTTTACCGAAGAACATGCCTTTTCCAGGACAACCCTTGAGATATCTCAGTATTCGATACACAGTCTCCTGGTGTGATACTCTAGGATCATGCATATACCTGCTGACCACACTTACGGCATAGGAGATGTCAGGTCGAGTGTGAGTTAAGTAAATTAGCTTGCCTACCAAGCGTTGATATTGCTCTTTTCCACTTGATCGCCAATTTATCCACTCAACTTGTGGTTGAGATTTATGAGTGTATTGATGGGTCTACACCCTAACATCCCTGTATCACTTAGTAGATCTAGAATATACTTCTGTTGTGATAGAACTACTCTTTTGTTTCGACCGATCAACCTCAATGCCAAGGAAGTAGCGCAATTCACCTAGATCTTTCATTTCAAACTCCTTGGCTAGACTAGCCTTGAGCCTCTTCATCTCCACGGGATCATTACATGTCAACACTATATCATCTACATACACAACTAGAATGTAAATATTCTCATCTTTCTTCTGGATGAACATAGTGTGATCAACATTGCTTTGTTGATAGCCAAGTTTTTTCATTGCCATGGAGAACCTATCAAACCATGCACGTGGTGACTGTTTCAATCCATACAAAGAACGTTTCAGACGACACACTTTGTCCTTCAGTCGTTCATTTGTAAAACTAGGTGGGATCTCCATATACATCTCTTCCTTTAGATCCCCATGAAGAAAAACATTCTTCACATCTAGGTGACATAAGTCCCACTCGAAATTTACTGCACACGAAATCAATGTTTGGACAATATTCATTTTTGCAACGGGAGCAAAGGTCTCTTCATAATCCACACTATATGTTTGTGTGTAGCCTTAGCCACTAATCTCGCCTTGAATCTGTCGACCTTCCCTTCGGGGGTATGTTTTATTGAGTATACCCACTTGCATCTCACAGTGTTCTTCCCGGACGGTCTCGGGATCATATCCCACGTGTCATTCTTGATTAATGCCCTCATATCCTCGAACATAACATACTTCCACTTCGGGTCCTGCATTGCTTTTCTCGACTCGCATGGAGCGGAATTAGAATGTAATGAGGTAACAAATGTTTTGTATGCGGTGGCAATGTCTCAAATGAAACATAATGAGAAATGGGATGAGATGTTGAGGCATTTTCCTTTTGTTCCAACACAACCGATCGAACTCCTTTGCGTATCGCAATAGGAAGATCAAGATCAGAGAGAAGATTAGTACCTGAGAGTAACTCTAATTTACCGGAGGTTGTGATGTGGGAGAGTCGTCGACAGGTACGAGTAATTGATATTGATCTTGAATAACGGTTGCTCAACATTCTCATGACGAGATTTTCGAGTGTACACTTGATTTGCTTGGTTGGAGGCGGTAGGTTCAGATCGCTCTTAATTCCACACTTGTACTTGAACTTGTATTTGGGTTCACATCCATAGTATCACTCAAGTCCATAGTATCTTTCATATCATTGTCCGATACCCTATGCTCCCCCTCTCGGCCAACCCGGTCCGAGGGAAGAGTGACAACCACCTCCAGAGTATCTTGAAATGTCACGGGAGATGCATTTGACTGTGCATTCAAGAGTACAAAATATGGTTCTGTATCTCTAAATGTCACATCCAAACTCTCAAGCATTCTTTTCTTCACGGGGTCATAACACTTATACCCCTTCTTTCCACTCGAATACCTAACAAACACACATTTGTGAGACTTTGCATCAAGTTTACTGGTACCCGAACTCATGTTATGCACAAAGCACACACACCTAAACTTCTTGGGAGGTACCTTAAATGAGGTAGTACCTGTGAGCATGTGAGCATCTCAATCGGTGTATTGAAGTCCACCGCTCTCAAGAGATTCTGTTGATTAGGTATGTAGCAGTCTGTGCTGCCTCTCCCCACAGATATTTCGGAACATTCATGGCAAAGAGAAGACACCTTGTCACCTCAAGAATGTGTTTGTTCTTCCTTTCTGTAACACCATTTTGTTGAGGTGTACTCACGCATATAGTTTGATGTACAATATCATTATCTCGTAAGAAGTCTTGCATTACACCAATATTGCCCTGTTGGTGTATTCTGTGCTATTATCTGAGCGTAACACCATTTTTTTTTTCAAATTGTGTTTCAATCATTTTGTGAAAATCCTTGAAACACTCAAAAACTTCATCTTTCCTATTCAATAAGTACAACCAAGTCATCCAACTATGACAATCAATAAAAGTAACAAACCACCTCGAACCAGAAAGAAAAGTAACCCTCGAGGGCCCCCAAACATCCGAATGAACAATATCAAAACAAGAATTACTTCTATTACCAAAAGAGGGATACATTGTTCTTGTGTGCTTAGCAAATTCACACGCATCACATACTAATTTAGTTTTGCTACACCTAGAATGTAACTTGGGGTACAACATTTCAAGCACAGTAAATGATATATGGCCTAAACAGTAATGCAATAAAAATAATTCTAATTCGGGAGTTTCTGCCAAGCAAACTTTTTGCTTTGTTTTTTCCTCTTCTTGTTGGAGTCGGTACAAGTCTTCACTCCTCTTCCCAATATCAATTACCCTTCCTCTGTTCAGCTCCTGCAACACAACATGAGTAGGAGACAAAAAAACCACATAGTTAAGATCATCTACCATTGGACGACTGATAAGAGGTTGTTAGTGAAGTTAGGAACATGTAAAACTGATGATGGTTGAAGTTCGAAATTACATGTTACATCCCCAACTCTTGCTATTGGGCATAATGAGCCATCGACTGTTTGCAATTTGTCTTTTTCAAACATAGGTTTATAGGTTTTGAACATTATGAGATAAGGAGTCATGTGTTTAGATGCCTCCGAATCTACAATTCAGGACTTATCAAGGCTAGGCCCAGCTACTAGGGCTTTCATAGTAGTGCCAACCGACTTAATTACAGTAGTAAAAAGAGAAGAAAGATTGTAATCGTCAGCCCCTGATGGGGAAGCAATTGATGTTATGGCACTAGCCTAGGTGGTGGATGAAAGTCTGCGTGCAAGCTGAGTCATCAACTGGGTCAACATGTCGTCGGAGCTTGAACCCGATTGACCAGCTATGTCGGCCACATGTGCTTGCTTGTATCTTGATCCACTACGCCCCAGTCCACGACCTCTACCTTGGCTCCTGCCACGACCACCATCACGACCTCGACCTCTGATTGGTCTTCCGTGTAGGTCCCAACAAGTCTCTCTAGTGTCATTCTTTCTATGACAATAATCACAAACTTTATCATCTTGAGATGAGGTTGTAAGTGGTTGGCTCAACATGGCTGACCCCTCTTGCACTAACGCAGATGTCATTGCCTTTCTCCTGCTTTCCTCTTGAACCACTACTGCATATGTATCACGAAGAGCATGTAGTGGATCCCTCTGCCAGAGACTACTGCATATGTGTCACGAAGAGCATGTAGTGGATCCCTCTGTCGAAGACTCTGATGAATCTGCTCAAACTCGGAGTTAAGGCCAGCTAGGAAGCGAAAGGTCCTTTTCTCCAATCAGTTTTTGAAAGTAAGTGCATCTACTATGCATATCATAACTAAAGGGTCAAAGAAATCCATCTGTTCCCACATATTATTTAATTATGAGAACAACTCAGTTACACTCATTTCCCCTTGTATCAGATAATCTGTCTTGGTCTGAAGATGATAGACTTGTCCATGATTTCCTTTTGAGAATACATTTTTGCTGCTCGATCCTACAATTGTAGGACAATATCTAACATCATAAATTGATTTTGTAGTTTCACTTTCATCGAGTTAATAAGCCATGACATAACTTGCCCATCATCTGCCTCCCATTTCTGAAACTCAACTATTTTCTCTGTTGTTGCTTCTGGCTTTTTTATTGTACCGGTAACATAACCGGTTAATCTCTAACCTCGCAAATACATAAGTATCTGTCTTGACCACAGTAAATAATTCTCAGTTCCATTTAATCTGATTGAAATAACTTGAAATGATTTAAAGGAACTTATGTCTTCTGCCATTTGTTACTCTCTTGAATAATAAGCCTCAGCTGCTTCGGTCCGAAGATGATAAACACTCGCCAACCAGTGATTTATTCTTTGGTCTGATAAGGAAAGATGAGGGAAGAGACTTCACGAATCGCAGCCTAACTCTCGTCTCCCGATTAAACTTGCGACACACGCAAGCACAGAGCTCGCGATCGGAAGGGGGTCGCACACAACGACAGGGAAGGGAATCACTCACAACGACACTCGACACGGCCTGGGGTGCCTCACGACACTCGCGATGAGTAACTCGCACACGCAGTGTAAACCCACGACAGTCGCACACGCGACAGAGAATAGAGGCGAAAGTTAATCGTCCCGCTCTGATACCATAAAAAAAATGGTTTGTTTGATTAACTTGAAACATATTTCATTCATCGGTAAATCGAGTACATATACAATTTATTTTTACACTTTAGTCCCTATAACTATTCTATTCACACTTTTATCTAAATACTCTAACAATAAATATATAATATTCAACAGATTTAATGTGTCATATTCATTCTACTCACGCATTACTTCCTATCACTTTCATTACCAGCTTTGTGTTTCTGTTCCTCGAGAACTATGGTGTGAGAAAATTAGAGGCAGTTTTTGGGGTGCTCATTGCAACAATGGCTGTTTCCTTTGCAATTATGTTTGGTGAGACCAAACCTGATGGGAAAGAACTTCTGATTGGTAAAATTCATTATGATTATGCTTTTAATATATTTTTCCTTCATTAAATCTCTATAACATCTAAGGCGCTACAATAGTTGGTTTGTTCCCATGATAAAGTTATTGGTGCTGGCCAGGGGTAATGGGATTTATAATCAGATATATATTAATTTGGTAAGCAAAAAAGATAGTTTATTGGTCCATCTTGACTTTGCCTAGTTTTGCAAGCTAATGACTTCTGATTTGTCTGTAGGTATTTATTAATTTGTGCTAATTGTTTCTCTTTTCCTCTCCAGGTATTGCGGTGCCAAAACTAAGTTCAAAAACCATCCGTCAAGCTGTTGGTGTTGTGGGCTGCATAATAATGCCACACAATGTCTTCCTCCATTCCGCACTTGTCCAATCAAGAAAGATAAACACCGCCAAGAAGAACCGTGTGCGTGAAGCCATGAAGTATTACTCTATTGAGTCAACCCTTGCTCTAATCATCTCACTCTTTATCAACATTTGTGTCACCACTGTCTTTGCAAAGGGTTTTTATGGTTCTCAGGAGGCTGCCACCATTGGGTTGGAAAATGCTGGCCAGTTTTTACAAGAGAAGTATGGCCGCAAATTATTCCCAGTACTTTACATTTGGGGTATCGGATTGCTGGCATCAGGTCAGAGCAGCACCATAACAGGCACTTATGCAGGCCAGTTTATTATGGGTGGATTTTTGAATCTGAAGCTGAAGAAATGGGTACGGTCTCTGATCACACGGAGCTTCGCAATTGTGCCAACTATTATCGTTGCATTGTTCTTTGATACCGAGGACCCCACCATGGATGTGTTGAATGAATCGCTTAATGTTCTTCAGTCCGTGCAGATACCATTTGCTCTCATCCCACTTATTACTTTGGTTTCAAAGGATCAGGTCATGGGGTCCTTCAAAATTGGCAGCTTAACCCAAGTAAGTCATTTGCATTATTTATTCCCTTATCTTGTTGTAATTTTCATCTATTAATTTTAGTTGACTAATTGAAATAATTCTTTATGATAGGCTATAAGCTGGGTGGTAGCAGCTTTTCTGATCCTAATCAATGGATATTTACTTATTTCATTCTTCTCTGAGGAAGTACGTGGTGTTTTGCTTAGTTCTACTGTATCTATTGCCTTGGTAGTCTATGTCATATTTATATTGTACCTCATCTTGCGAAATACTGCTTTGTATTCGAAGTTCACGTCCAGGTTCTTGAAGAGCCCGTGAACCCTAGTAAGGTTATATTAACTTACTGTTTCAATACAGTGTGCTTCTTCTTTTCTTTTCTTTTTCCCTTCCTTGAGATGAAGGGTTTTGTAGCAAAGCGAATCAAATAATATCAAAAAGGGAAAAAAATCGCATGTTACTTCTCTCATCTTTTGTATATAACCAATGCATATTTGCAAGAATTCTGTTTGTTCTTTCCCAAATGAACATCTATGCTCCTTTCATATTTTAAACATTTATCAAAGATTTGTTTTTATTCATCAAACTAAGAAAAGAAACTTCAACAATAAAAATAGAACCTGTGTATAAATTTATTCATCTGTCTTATTTTCACTTCATTTTAATGCGCATCTTCAGGAGCCAACAGGGGGCTATTGATAACATAAACAAATTAAAAATAGCCAACTATCTTCAGTATTGCACTATTAACTCAATTATAGCTGTAGGCATTGTTCCAGCAAAGATATTACTGGTATTGGGTGTGCATCAAGCAAAGCTCTGGTAAGATTTATGTACTGCATTGATTTGTTCGTGCTTCATTTCCTTACTTTTACTGGCACTAAGCTAAATTTATTTTTTCTGATGTTTTCTGTATGCATGCTATTTTAGCACTGCCAATTGATAGAGAGAGGTATATAACTGCAACAATTTGTTATGAACTGTCCATGACATCTGGCGCACTGTGAAAGAGATCGATGTCATCTTTTAACATCACAACGGCACAACATGTGTATAATATGGATGGAGAGAGAGAGCGAGGAGAGAGAGAGACCTACACCTGATGCAGCACCAATTTGGTTGCTTTACACACGGTGGTTGCTTACGTGAGCTTTACTCGTGTATTCACTTGTCTTTGAATGTACGCATGTGTACCAGCATGTTAATTTTTTTTGGTTTGCGATGGTTTAGTCATATCCAATGAAGATTTTCTAAGGAATCAGTACACATTGATATTCTAAATCGTTCTGAAAATACAAGAAGAGAAAGAGGTCAATCGACGTCAACGTGAGAGAAATCAATAAAAAGAGATTTGAAGAAATGAAATATATTTAAAGATTCTGCTTTGAATAGAAGTGCTTGAAAGATGACGATCCATGTATTAGAATTATAATTTAGGAATTAGAGTTTAGTACTAGAGTTATAAATTTTAAGTTTTTAATTTTTTAGTTCCTAGATTTTAAAATCTTAGAATTTAGAAATATGTTTTATAGTATAAATTTATTATACTATTTTATTATTTTTTATTATTATTATTATTAACATCATTATCATTATTATTATCATATTATCATCGTCATTATTATTTTTATTTATTTATTTATTAATTATTAATAGTATTTTTTCTATTATTAACGCGCATCCATTTTCTTCCTTGAGCCGCTAGCGCTAGCGCATTAGCACGTGCATCCTATTCTTGCTCGGATTGAGCACACTATTAGAAGTTGCTTGTTGGCTCGATTCCGAATGGCTTTCAACTTACCTTAGAAGGACGATTGTTAAATTATGGTAATTGGAAAGCAATGGTCACAAAGGCGACACCTCAGACGATTCAAGAGACTCCAAAGCTCCTCTCGAGGCCAGCCACTAATGAAGCCCACAACAACCCTGTCCACGCCATTAATGAAGACGAAGGAGGGGAATGACACCTAGTACGGTCAAAAAGGAGCCAGAAGAAATTCAAGGCTCTAGACAAAATACACCATTATAAGTACAATACACAAGGCAACACTCAGGTGACACGATATAGAGGCAATCGTGGATTTGCGAATCCAAAAATTGAAGAAGCCTACGCAAGGGCTTTTAATGCCCGATTGTGTCTTAGATGCATGGGAAAAGGCCATACTAGAGCTCACACAGGGGACCAATGAAATGTTTCATATGCCATAAATTTGGGCACGGTGCACGTTTTTGTAGAGATGAGGCTATAAAGAGAGACAAACCAACTACACAGATTCAACGAAATTCAAAGCCTCCTAAAGAGAAACCTCAGTTCAGCAAACAAACTTTTGCACAAGTTTTACTTAACAAGACGTCACAACCGAACATGGCGCGATCACAAACATTGAGGTTAATTTCAAATGCCAGGAGAAGAGGTCCAACCGTAAAAGCTAAAGGAGCCACCATGGTGTGGAGACCAAAACAGAAGAAGATGGTGCAAAAGTGGGTCCCAAAAATGTTCAGCAAAAAATAATAATAACAAAAGCTAAAGTAGTCACCATGGTGTGGAGGCCAAAGCAGAAGAAGATGGTGCAAAAGTGGGTCCCAAAGAATGTTCAACAAAAATTAACAATAACAACACCACCAACAACACAACAGGCCACAAAGAATCACTACTCATGGTAGCAAAAAGAATTATATCCTTGTCGGATATGACACAAAAAAAATATGCAGTTGGTATCAAAGACAGCTAGGTTTGAAAGTTTTGATCTCTCTCAAAAACAATAAAACCATGTTGATGGTTGTACAGTCGAATTTCCAAAGGCTAAATATCAGGATTCTCCAAATGCCTGGGCTATTAATTCTAGGAGGTCAACTCATGAGCGGGTTAGGAAGTTGACACTGCCACCTACTATACAATTGCAGGAGGAGAAACCCCAAAATACAAAAATGAGCTGTATGAAGGGATGGTTGTCCAATCAGTCACTGACATTATACCACGAAACAAGGCCAGTTATTCTAAGGAGGAAATTAAGAATCACAATGGGCCAGATGAACCTGCAAAGAAAATACCAACCCATCACAACTACATCAACCCCATTATGAAGAAGTCCAAGACTAATGGTTAAAATGACGGGCCCATATAAATCCCCAGAGCAGAAAACCCAAGAGGTATGTTATCCTACTGATGTGCTTTCTCATTTATCAAGAAAGATCCATAACAAAAAAACCCATCAGGTTGTAAATTAAGAAAGATCAACACCTTTAGATGAGGAGGCCGTTATTGCAGCCATTCAAATGACGGGAGTCCAGTGCACCACAACAATTAAGGAGCAGCTCGCCCAAGCAATCAATGCAACACAAAACAAGGGAGGGGATAAAGAAAATGCACCATATGCAATCCAGTAATGGACCAAGTATTAAATTTGTTGCTTCCCAGTTTTTCAAATGAATCAGTCAATCAATTTAGACTTTTTGACATGGAATGTAAGAGGGTTAAATGACAGAGCTAAAATTGCAAGCATTCGACAATGGGATCATTAGAGAGACAGTAGGAGGGGCATACATTGGGATTTTGACAATACCAACACAAGGACCGGCATGAGGGTTGGCAATACTATGGAGAACAGACATATTCACCAAAATTGCTCAAATGGAGGCCACGTACACACTCTCAGTGGACCTTGTGTGCAACCTTGATGACATGATTATAAGATTTATAGGGGTCTATGGTCCCACGACTCATGCACAACGAGCTCAATTATATGATGAACTCAAACAGGCAAAGCCACAAGTACAAATACCATGGATGCTGGCAGGTGATTTCAACGTGACTCTACATATTACAGATAGATCAAATCGTAACCACTCATCTCGTGAAATGATACAGTTCCGTAATTTAATCCACTCACTGGACCTAATTGATCTATAATTGAAAGGAAGGCGGTACACATGGTGTAATGAAAGAGAAATATCGTCTTTTGTGCGGCACGATAGATTCTTCATTTCTACACACTGGGCCAGTAAGTTTCCGAATTTAATTCAACGGGCACTTCCAAATGCAGCTTCAGATCATTGTCCTGTGATATGCCATTGCGAAACAAAATTTTCTTGCCCTAATTCATTCAAAATTGAGAATTATTGGCTAACCATGACAAATTTTAATCAACTCGTCACCGAATTCTGGATAAATCAACCATTGGCACAAAGTCCAACCCAATTACAACAAAAACTGCTAGGTTTAAGAAAAAAATTATAATTTGGAAGAAGGACAAGAGAGAAGGTAACATATTACAAATTCAAGCATGTCTGGAATGGCGCGGTAGGGCGAACACGGGTACGCGGGCACGGTAAACTAGATCCTACCTGTCTCATATCCGTGCTCGTCGAACAACGCCACTTAAATGCACTAGAGCAATTTCTAAAGCCACTACTTAAAGAGCGTTTTCAGCAAATGTGCAGCCAAGAAGATCATAAATGAAAGCAACGAGCTAAGAGAAATTAGATTCAAATGGGAGATAAAAACACAAAATACTTCCATCAATTGGTACCATATCAAAAAAGAAAGAATTACATGGATGCCATCATCAACGAAGGGAAGACATACCATGATCACAAGCAAAAGGCAAAAGTCATACATGATCACTTCTGTCAACTCATTGGGAGAGCACATGAGCAGCAAATTCATTTCAATTTTGCTAATATAATGGAAAGTCAGGGGGATCTCATGCAAAGCATTCAGGACATCTTCACAATAGAGGAGATCACAAAGGTCATTGACAGATGGTCTGCAAACAAAGCCCTGGGTCCAGACGGATACACAGGGGAGTTTCTAAAAAGATTCAAGGATATACTAATGCCTGACATGCTACACACATTCAATCATGTACTCACTACACCAGATCAGACCCTGGATCAATTGAATGATTCATACATAATACTTATACCTAAGAAAGAGGGAGCAGTTGAAGTGCAAGACTACAAACCTATTAGTTCATTGAACTCCATGTAAAAGTTTTCTCAAGACTTTTAGCGAATAGATTGCAACATATAATGCCTCTCATCATATCTTCGGCACAGACAGGTTTTTTTGAAAGGTAGACACATAAATGAAGGCTTTCTATATGCACAAGAGCTAATCACAATGACAACAAAACAAAGAGCGCAAATATGCTTGTTCAAAGCGGATACCTATAAGGTATTTGACACGTTATCATGGGAGTTTCTAATCAGAGTATTACAGGCAAAAAGATTCTCTCAAAATTGGTTACGGTGGATTCAACAAGCAGTGCTCCCGGGAACATCTCAAGTTATGCTAAACTCAATCGCGGGAAGATAGATCAAATTGAAAAGAGGGGTGCGACAGGGAGACCCTCTGTCACCGTATCTTTTCATCCTAGCAGTTGATTTCTTACCAATGTGGCTAGAAGCTCTTTCACAACAAAACTTGATACAAAAACCATTTTCACAGTGCAAATAGTGTCTATTATATGCAGATGACACGCTTTTCATCCTCCAACCTCAAGAGCAGCAGCTGAGAGTACTCAAATTCACATTGGACTTTTATGCAAAAATTTCAGGACTGAAAGTCAGCCTAGAAAAATCAGAGTTATTAGTCACTGCTGCAGAAATAGAAGTAGTACAAAATCTAACACAAATCATGGGATGCAAGGCATCTAACTTCCCTTTCAAATACCTCGGCATGCCATTGTCCAACAAAAAGCTTCAAAAAGAACACTACCTACCACTTATTCAGAAAATTCAGAAGAAGCTACCTGGTTGGAAGGCATCGCAACTCTCAATTGGAGGAAGAGAGATTTTACTCAATTCCACCCTGACCACAATACCCATATTCTTTATGTCAACCTTTATGCTACCGAAATGGGTAATAAGAGAAATAGATAAGATAAGAAGGAAATTTTTGTGACACGGTCACAAAAATCAACTACAAAGAAGATATATTAGTCTTGTTTCATGGGAGTTGGTGATAAGACCCAAACATTTAGGAGGAATGAGAGTGAATGATCTCAAAATTATGAATCAAGCATTGATGACAAAAAGTATGTGGCAGTATCTATCGAAAAATGTGCTCTCTGGACTAGCGCAACTATGCTAGGAAAGCAAGTCATGGCTACAAAATCAAATCACACAATTTTGAACAAATCTAAGAAAAATGGAATCATTCATTCAGATAGTCTGCCTCCTACAACATAGAAAATGGGCAAACAACAAGATTTTGGCAAGACAATTGGATTGGCACGATCCTACAATATGAGTTCCCAGTTCTATATTCCTTGCAGAGCAAAAATATTTCACTATTTATCAAACAAGACAAGAACAACAATGAAACTTGCAGCTCAGAGAGACTCTCACTCAAGAAGCGCAACAACTTAATACATTAACAACACTCCTAACGAATATACAACAAGAGACACAGGAGCAAGACCGACTGAGTTGGAGATGGCATAGCTCAGGACAGTACACGGTAAGATCATGCTACTGAGCATTGCAAGAAGGACCTCACATAGTAAGTCCTTTGGCTAAAATTTGGACCCTAAAATTGCCAACAAGGGTTTCCATCTTTACATGGATCATGATACAAAATAAATTACTTACAGTGGATAACTTAATCAGACGAGGTTGACAGATACCCAACATTTGTCATTTCTGTAGAGCTCAAGCAGAAACAACACATCACATATTCAGCCAATGTCAATATACTATGCAAATCATACACTACATAAGCTTGCATTTCAGGCCTATTACAACCTCCTCATTTATGCATGGAAATTATGAATACAACATTCTACAAGGATCTTTTAAACTATCGAGATTACAGGCCACTATGATCTTTGTAATTTGGCGAGAGCGGTGCTGCAGAATATTCAGAGAAGAATACAAGGAACCACAACAATTAGAATTGGAAATTATACAAGAGTTTCGAGATTGGTTTGCAACAGACGATGGATAATCACAATCAGAGATACAGGAAGGCTTGCATATTTTCAAGGGTATTTCGGAAAAAAAAAATATTAGGCATATTATTATGAACAAGTGAGGTTCGATGGCTATTATTTACCAACAAGCACTTAGCAGTGGGAGATAATAGTAAACATACATTGTCATGCCTTCCTATATTTTCATGGCTATTCATTCATTCAAATGATGACGACATGTGCAAAACTGGTTCGGCATGGATTCTGGTTTGAGTTATCAGATGCATAGATAACTCTAATAACAATAAATATTAAATTAACACTAGTTGGGCAGATAGAGACAGAGATTCCGAAGGAAGTTAGAAACTGGATCATCCATGAGTATTCATTAATTTGCCGGTGAGCTCTCAACAGTGGCAGAGCTCATCTTTTTTTTTTCAATCTTTTGTATAAAATAACACCGCTGACATATATATAAAAGAAATTTGGAGGCTTGACCTTCATCTTTTCATCAAAAAAAAAAACTTACCTTAGAAGCAGATTTATCCTACGGTTTGCTAATCGGGGAGAAGCTTTGTTTAAGACAAACCACTTTCTTGTCAGGGAGTCAAATGCACTGAATAAACCAACTAGAGTATTGGTAATGCTGAGGTAGCTAATGTGGGCTTTCCATTAAGGTGAGGCAAATATTTGATGAAATTTATTTAAAGAGATGATAGAGTTTTGTAAAACTAATAATTAATACGAAGAGCGTTGAAAATAAGGCAAAAAACAGTTTAAAGGGGTGATGAAGAATTTGTTTTGAAAAGAGAGAGAAGAGAGGTAATGAATTGAGGTACGACAATGTTTCAGAATCTTTTTTATTATTATCATTAATATTTGAGACTTCTGATTTTATATTTGAGATTATATTTGAGATTAAACATTTTATTGTTGTTGTTGTTTAGTGGTGCATTGTGTGCTTTCACTTCTGAACGATGTATTCCACTTCCAGTTGTTAATAAATTGTACTTGGCAGCTAACGTCAAGGTTTCGAAAGGCCAAAAATATGCTGCCGTATAGAAGTTAACATTAGTCCGTGAAATTTACCCACGAAGCATTTAACTCAAAAAAAAAGGCGACTATTTATTAAAGTGTACACTTCTACTTGTACAAGATTTCTCAGACAAGAAAGAAACTGTGTTGTACATGCTACCAAAAGTACAGTCTCTAACTAACAAACATTAACACACTATAAGACAATAAGTAACTTAAATGTCCTGTTTGGTAATAGTACAACAACTTTCACATTAAGATTCAGAAAAGATGAAAAAAGAAAACTATAAAATGATCTCCTCCTGAACACTGACATTCAAGGTCTTATTAGGTAATACCACACTGTTTATCACAACAACTTCGTCTTCAACTGCAACAGCTTCACCTATAATTGACAAAAAGAGATTTGCATGTATGCAAATGCAAATCACTTGGGTGGCTTGACAAAAAACATAAACTAAAAACATTGATGCAGAAGGTAGTAGGGAAGGTTATACTGGATGGGAACTGAAAGCTCAAATTTATCACTTTTTATCGAATTCTTTCTGGTGCTACAGATATCCTTTTCTAGTACATTAATGCAGTGCTTGTCAGTACATTAAGAAAACTAGTAAATAGAAATTTCCATTTCTTAGGCTACTCTACTCAATTGTATTGAAAAAGAAAAAACTAAAAGCAAAAAGAAAATGATTTACCAAGAATGGTGATCCCAAGCTTGGCATTGTAGTCTCCCTCCCCCTGAATTTTTCAAAATTCAGTTTTAAAAATGATATAAGAGAAATAAAATAGAAGTAGATCAATGGTGTTTTTAATGGTGAGAGGCATGCCTGTACACGGGACCATTTGCCAATGGAAGACTTCCAGCCAACAATGGAATGTATCACCACTGCATTTTCCTGTCGAAGAAAAGAGCATATTTAAACAATCCAGATAGATCTTTTGCCTCAGTTTTTCAAAATTTGTAAACTTGAATCGTTGTTCTACCATGATTTCAACATCATCTAGAATAATGCAGCTGATAAGCCTCACACCGGCTCCAATTCTTGCATTTGCCGAAATTGAGACGTTGGGTCCAATCTGTTAAAAGAGTTATATACAAATACGATAGTAATAAAGTTGATGCAGAATGTGTACAAGCCCAGACAACTTTCAGCCAAATAGCGGCCAAAAGTGTACTGATGGACAACCCTGGAAAGTATTATACTTAATAGCAGATATTTTGCACCTCACTGATTTCTGTCAATGTTGATGGTTCTCTATGCCTATACCCAGTAAAGGCCATGATCAAATAGAAAAATCCAAAAAGCAATAAAGCAAACAAGAAAATAATTAACAAAAAAAACACTACAAAAGAACTGTACCAATCCATAAAAAGGAAATACACCTTTGCAGAAGGGTGCACTTTGGCTGAAGGATGAATGTAAACATCACCAATAATGGTGGGGCTTTTTGATCCATCTCCTGAGGCTAACAGCTCAGGAGAGGTGCATCTGAACTGAGACAGGTATAGACCAGAGCATCTCAATGACATCCTGATGACAAAAAATTATCTTAAACTGAAGGCAATGAATGGATTTTATTTTCCTTCTATTTTTCTTTTGTATATGTGGACCCTCAAAAACTTCAGCTTGTGTTGAATGTTACGGGCTAATGGCAGTGAAGGATGTTGAGCAGGACACTTTTAACTTCTTAAAATGATCTAAAAGACATCATGGTCAATAAATTGCTACCAAAAAAAATCTCTTACATTATTTGGAGAAAACATGGACAAAAATTTGTAAACAAGCCCTTATATTAGATCTTAAGGGAGGTTGATATGGTAAATAAGCTTACAATTTGCAAATTTAAAAGTTCATGGTACCGACTCAACACCAGCTTGGTACTATATACTGCTTGGTTCATTAATAATATGTAACAGAACCAGTAGGTAATCTGGTCCTTGCTTGGCATGATATAGACTGTTAATAAAAAATACATAACAATTTAGTTTTCAAAGAAAGCCATCAAAAAATAAAAAGAGGGCTGCTTTTACCCAGGAGTTTTAATCTGCTCCCAGAAATCGAGGGTTTCAAATGTGTAAAGTTGTTTTTTCCCTGCAAGAGGGGATAATATATCCTGATCCAGCCTCACAAAATCCGCAGGTATAGCTCTGTCATAATTAACAAAGATATAAAAAAAATTAACGACCCTGAAGATATTAAAGGGAGTCAAAATGCAGTGGATCCTCTAGAAAGAGAGAAAAAATGAGGGACGGAAAAAAGTACATGATAGTATGATATTACTAGTCTACTACAATTGTCTTCATGGCTACTATTGTTTTCCTTGTATACAGGTTCATATTTTCTTACTGCCTGTCATCAGTCTGTTTGCCATTTTTTCTCCTACTACTAGACAGATGCTTACAGTTTCATATTTTGAAACATAACAAGGCATTTTCCAAAGTTTGAAATGCTCACATCTTGAGAAACTTGTGTTGACCTTATTACATAAAAGAAAATACCAAAAAAAAAAAATCAATGCTGTAAAGTAGTTCAATTGAAGCAAGTTCATACTTTGTTGAAGAGAGGAGAGCTTCAAAACTGGAAACACGGCGCAAATTTGCTGAGACAACCGGAAAAAAAAAACTGATCAAATGCCTGTAGTACTGAAGGTTGATCAAAATTTATACACACAATTTAAATGGCAAATGGCATCATATGGCTGAGCAACCCCCAATATGGAATTTGCAACAACCAAACAACATGCAAGTACAAAAAAAAAAAAAAAAAAAAAGACAACTAAAGGAATACTAGTGACTGGTATTCTCCTCAACATTCTGGCATTTAAAGGGATCATATTGATGCCCGACAAGACAAAGTGGTTATAGTACCCACTATGGAAATACTTGGTATTCGATAAAGCACCTACCTCTTTCTTTTCTTTGCTTAAATACATCCTCTATGGCTGAAAAAATATCAGGCGTAAATATATACACTCCACAGTTTATCAGATCACTCACCTACACAATAACCAACACCTAGTAAGTAGATGTGTACTGCATATAGTAAAACAACTTTTCTAATTAGAAATATTCTCACAAAAGTCTCAGGTTTCTCGGTATAGTGTAAAAGTTCCTTTGTCTCAGGATCCGCAACTAGCTCACCAAATTGGTTTGCTGATTCGGCTGAAACCTATGAAGTGGTAAGACTATAAATATGAAATGAATTGATGGTAAAAATGAAAAGCTCCAATTTGATATAAGAAATTGCACCTTTATTACAAGCACAGTGCCCATTCCACCATAACTTTTGTGGGCCCCTGCATTTGAAGAAAATTACAATACTTAGATTTAGTTTCTAGATGAGATTGTTCAGAACCTAGAATTAGGCTAAAGGATTAACACACAGATGGTTAAGATGAATCAAAAGCAGCACTTATAATTTATCCAAATCGTTTTAGTGAGGTCGGATACCGGAATTTACATGCTAAATTTGCAACCTATGTTTGAAATTTGTACATTGTAATGCTTTGAAGAAAATTCCATAAAAAGGACAGCTTGAGGTTGATACTGAAAAAGCTATGCTAGTTGGGAAAGAATAACCATTTCCTGCTAAGCAGAAACCATAAGACAAAAAAATTATTACATGTAAAAGCTATAAAGAGAGGGAAGTAAAAGCCATAAGTAAGGAAACTCATACCAAGCATTGCCTCAAGAGGAAAGCTACAGCACACATCACAATTCAGCAAAACAATATGTGACTGCCCAGCACAAAATGATATGTAGTTAGAATTTATTCTGAAATAATGTTGGTGCAATGTCGAGTCCAATTAAGAGTTCTATTTCATACTACCTAGACGGCTAGACCAACAAACACGCCCCAGCCATTCTTTTATGTTGAACTGTACTGGTACCATTCTGTTGTATATACAATAATGTTAAATCAAACTTGGGTTCAATTGTGCAGAATACAACTAAAAATCAGTAATTGACCTTCATAGAGATAATGATTGTGTCCTTTAGGTACTGACGCCTTAAGGGGAACAAGGCTGATTAAGTTGAATTTGGTTGGTGAAACTGCTCACATCATTACATTCAACAAATGAAAATGTCAAACCAATTAGATACAAACCGGGTTGTCTTCCATTATATAATCTCGAAAGCTGTAAAGGCCTCCAGCAGAGCCATGAGGCTTCTCCTCCTTTAAATATCTATATCAAAGATATTAAAATGTTGTTAAATAGAAATAAAAACAAATATTCTGAAAGCATGGAAATATTATAGTTTAGAAAGTCACCTAACGGGCATTCTGAGCTCATGCGAGATAGAAGAGACATACAAAGCAAATTCTCTCTCCTCATAGAATCCAATAAGGTATATCTGTACTAAATTTGGGATCTAGAAATTTCAAAAAGAAGAAGAAGAAGAAGAAGAAGAAGAAGAAGAAGAAGAAGAAAATTAGTAGATAATTGATGAGAATAGTTACAACATACAAGCATTTGTATTCGTGTATTTCTCAAATATTTCAAACAAAATGAAAAAAACTTTACATCGTATTTGCAAATTGTAATTGACATGTATCACTTCTAACCTTAGAAACACATTCATTTGTACTCTCAAACCTCTCAACAAGAAGTCAATCATTTAGGATTTATTCACTAGAAACCAATGTCAAGTCTACTATCGCGTGTATTAAGCCCCTAAAAGAATGCAGATTTGTATTTCCTTCCTTCTAAACTTAGTATCGCCAGGTTATTATTCTATGTTCAGCAAAAATATGCAATCCCTTTTGGAGATTACCACACAAAAAGTCAGGCAGCAACCAAGTATGTACTAAAAACTGCTACAAAATCGAAATGAACTACATGCAAGTATACTAATATATGATTGAAATACATTATACAGCAATCTTACACACATTTCTGCATGCAGAAATCGGGTGATGCACCATAGGCTGTCCTGCCAACGGAAACAAAGGCTTCGGTACATTTAACGACAGAGGCCTAAATCTAGTCCCTGGAAACCAAAATTCAAATTCAAAGAAAAAAATCAACCGAATTAAATCCAAACTTTGAGAGAAAGAAGCTTAGATCTGAGGAGAGGATCCCTGAATTACCTTTGGTGGGGCCCCCGACCATGATCACCGCCACGACTCTCTCCTCCGAGCTGGCCATAGGGATTGATTGATTGTAAGGTTTGCAGATAAAATTTTGGAGACTAGGACTTGACTGGGGTTTACCTTTACCCCAGGAAATGAATTGGATTTGAAAAGAAGAGATAGAGATGAGGCGAAAGAGCCAGAGACTTGAAAGGGGGTTAAGAATACAGGCGGGAGCGTGGCATGTTCGCTTTCCTCTTCATCCGCTGCCCAGGCCTCTGTGTTGATTTTGGAATTTTTTTCTTAATGATTGGCCCCATCAATTAAATTACATCAATTACAATGTGTTTATTTTCACACAAGATGGCTTGTATGTCAAGGGCGTAAACACGATTTACCTCCTTCAAACTATATTTTCATATATAGTAGCTAATCGCATTGAATCAAAATTAAAAAGTAAAAATCTCGTTCACACTCTTTAATCAATTAAAGACAATTTTATATTATGTACATAAATTTTTTCACGAGCATTTCAAATTGTATTTATACATCTTGATTAGAATTTTCTATCAAAAATAATAATTAAAATAATTAAAATTATATTTAAAATATTAATTATTACAAATTAAATACCATTTTAGTTATTTCTATATGTAATAAACGGTGGGTGAAGAAATAATTAAAATTATGTAATGAGCAAAATATAGTGGATTGAAAAGATAATTAAAATTATATTTCAAATTTAATAATTTAAAATATTCATTATCGATAAATTTGCTATCAATTATTTTTTGAAATTGTTTTATTATTTATATATATGATAATTATTATTTAAGTACTTTTTTTTAAATTTGTGCAGATTAGCTAAAAATTTAATATTTAAATGGATAAAAATTTTGATAGAAATTCTAATCAGGATGTTTAAATATAATTCAAAAAACTCATGAAATGATCTATAAAAAATTGTACCTAGTTCAATTGAAATGCGTGAGCCGAGCTTGTCTTTTAATTTTGATTCGACGCGATTAGCTTTCATTATGAAAAATACAGTTTGAAAAAACATGAATCGTACTTACGCTCTTAGCATATTCATCTATAAAAATAAGTTTAGCACATGGTCGTTTACATAATTAAGTTGATAGGAACGGTCATCTATGAAAAAAATCCTTGATCTTTGTATAGAGATCTCATTTCTCAAGTTTAAACTAACTGGATAGGTCCTGCATCGCCGTTGGATCAACAAAACTCCTCAACGTCATGGATTCCTTCAGTAACACACTGTGCCTGAACGTGCAAACAATGTATAGAGTCAACGCTATGCTAAATTGCTGAGAGCCTGAGATCCCATCCCTTGAGCATACATTAAGCCAATAAATTAGACTAGAAGAATTGCTTATAGATTCTGCCATTCTAATTCAAATGATCAAATAAACTCCTGCTTAAAACTCACTTCCCTTTTTTTTATATATGGAACTGAACCCTGACAAGGCATGTGTTGAAATATTGAAACAGAATTTGGATATTGTATTAAATTTTTTATTTGATCTCAAGAAGTAATCATACATCTCTATTACAGTTCCTATTTATACTACTGTTGTACCAGTGGTACATAACAATAACTAGCTTTTTATACTATTTGGACCTATGATGAGCTTCTGAGGCCTAATAACACAAAACAACCTATTTCTTCTTTTTATTTTTAACGCTCTCTCTTAAGTTGGATTGTAAATATCAATCAATCATAACTTGCTTGAATTAACTTTAAACGGTGTAGGTTCCAATCCCTTTGTATAGATATCCGCTAGTTGATTTTTGCTTTTAATGAATGGCGTCTCGATCTCTTTTGCTTATATTTTTTCTCGAATGAAGTGGCAATCAATCTTGATGTGTTTTATTCTTTCATGAAACACCGAGTTTGATCCTATATGACATGCCGCTTGACTATCACAAAATAATTTCATGGGTGATTGAGTTGAGATACCTAAGTCTCCCAATAATTGCTTTATCCAAATTAGTTCACTCGTTGTTGATGTCATAGCTCGATACTCGACATCGACACTTGACCTAGTTATAATATTTTATTTCTTGCTCTTCCATGTGACTATATTCCCGCCTATAAATGTGCAATAGCTGATTGTGGATTTTCTATCAAAGCTTCTGCCTAATCTGCATCGGTATAGCCATATATTTCATTAGAATTATTATTCTTCATAAATATTCTCGTTTCGGGTGTTCTTTTTAAATATCTCAAAATTTTATTTATTGCTTCCATATGAGAGGTTCTAGGGACATGCATGTATTGACTTATTTGACTAACGGCATATGTAATATCCGGTCGGGTTACCGTAAGATAGATTAATTTACCTACAAATCTTTGATATTGACTTATATCTTCTAGCGATTTATCATCCTCAATATTTAGTTTATTTTTACTATCAAAAGGAGTTGGAACCGATTTACACCCTAATTTTTTTGTTTCTTTTAACAACTCTAAAATATACTTTCTTTGAGACAGAAATAAACTTTCTTGAGAATATGCTATTTCAATGCCCAAAAAAATTTCAAATGACCTAAATCCTTGATATCAAAATTTTCTCTTAATTGGTTTTTGATTTCTTTGATTTGTTTTTTATTGTTGCCGGTAATTATGATGTCACCTACATACACCAAGACAATGGTAGTGTGTTCATGATTATGTTTGACAAACAAAGAATGATCCATACTACTTACCTTAAAGTTACATAAAATTAAATAAAGAGCTAAGTTTTTCATATCATGTCCGTAGAAATTGCTTCAATCCGTAGATCAATTTATTTAGCGTACAAATTGAATTAGAATCTTTTCTTTTTTTATGATCGAATGGAAGTGTTATGTATACCTATTCTTCAAGTGTCCCTTGAAGAAAGATATTTTTAACATCCATTTGGTATAAATTTCATCCTTGACTTACCGCAATCGAAAATAAAATTCTAATGATATTTATTTTTATCATAGGTGCAAATATCTTTATGTAATCTATTCCATATATTTGGGTAAAATCCTTGACAACCAATCTAGCTTTATACCTTTCTATGATACCAATCTAGCTTTATACCCTTGACAACCAATCTAGTTTTGCACCCAACGGGTTTCTTGCCCTTAGGTAATTACATTATTACCCAAGTTTTATTTTTTTCTAAAGCATTTAATTCTTCATGCATTGCATTGCACCATTTGAGATTTTTTATGGCCTCAAGGTAGTCATTTGGCTCTTGCTCTTTGGATACGGAGGTTAGAAATGATACATGTTGAGGAAAAATATTTTCGTATGAAATAAAATTTTGTATAGAATATTTTACCTTACTTACCTTATATGTTATGAAGTCGTTGAGTCAGGTGGATGGCCGAGACATTCTTGAAGATCTTCTTAATTCAACCTCCCTCTCATTTACATAATTGCCTCATCTTTTTCTTCTTGAGTATCCGGCTCATGGTCGCTCCCCTCAACGTTATCATTATCATGACTCTTTATCTCATTATTACCCTCATCAAAATTCTCTTCTCTAGGATTTAAAGTATCTAATCCATATAGTTGAGGTAAGACCGAGTTGGTTTGGTCAATGATATGAGAGTCTTGTTGAATTTCTACCTCACTTCCCTCCTTTTAAAAATATGATTAATTTTTAATAAAAATTACATCTCTCGAAATATAATTTTTTTATTAATGGGGTCATAGCATTTATAGCCCTTTGTTTGTGATGAATATTCTAAAAAAATAGTTTTAATAGAGTTCAAATCAAGTTTATCCTTTCTTTTGATTTTGACAAAACATTTACATCCAAAAATTTCTTAAGCTATCTCTATTAATTTTTATTTGAAAAAGTATTTCTAAAGAAATTTTATTTTCTATTATGACACTCGGTAATCTATTAATTAGATAGCATTTAAAATAGTATCTGACCAATATATTTTTGAAATATTATTTTGAAATAAAATGGCTCTACTTCTAACAAGTGTCTATTTTTTCTCTCGGCTACTCCGTTTTGTTCGGGGGTATTTATGTAAGTAGTTTGATGTATAATTTCCATTCTTTTAATAATGAAAAGAATTTATTATTTATGAATTCGGTTCCATTATCCGATCTAAATATTTTAATTTTTTATTATATTGAGTTTCTACTCTATTCATGAATTAAAAAAACAATAAAAACATTATCCTTTGATTTTAATAAATATAACCAAGTGGTTTTTGAGAAATCATCAATGGATATCACAAAATATTTAAATCCATTATAAGAAATTATGGGGGCGGGGCCCTATACATCGAAATGTACTAAATCAAATAAATCTTTACTTTTACTAATTGATGAAGGAAAAAGAAATCTTGTTTGTTTAGCAAGTTTACAAATATCACTATTAAATAATTAATATAATTAGTTGTAGAACAATTTAAAATAGAATTTAGGGTTTTTATTGGAAGGATGACCAAGTTTTTTATGTCAAAGTTCATTTTCATCACTAGACCTTTTTGTAGTATTAATTTTTTTTTTTAAGATTTTAAATATATAGTCCATTTTGTAGATAGTCTTCGCAAATTATTTTTCTAGTTTGTCGATTCTTAAAAATTACATTATTTTTTGAAAAAATTGCATGACAATTTAATTCTTGTATTAATTTTGATATTGAGATTAGATTGGTAGAAAGAGTATTTATATATAAAATGTCTTTAATTTTATTTGAATTTTTTTTAATTCTCCCACACCATTAACTTTAGCCTTCATACCATTAGCGACAATAATATATTGATTATGCGTAGTTGGTTCTAAAATTTTTAGAAAATATTTATTACAAAACATATAATCAGTTAGGCCACTATCTAAAATGATTTGATCGCATAAATTTGATTTAAAAGAGTTTAAAGATATACCTTTTTCTTGTTGTTGTGCATATCATATTAGAAAAGGGATAATTAGCACCATGCCACTCTAAAGCATTTAATTTAGCAAAATGCCACAACAAATTCTAACCTCCATCTAATGCCACCATAAAATACAAATAATTAGTTTTTTGCCTTGTATATAGTATAATCCTACAATTCATACTGTAAAAGACTAATTATTAGCAAAAAGACTAAACTACCCCATTCGTATTTGGAAAATCTCCTTTCCGCGTAAATGGGGATGGCCTGCTTCATTTGGACTGTTCATATTCCATTCCGCTCGGCTGCTTCATTTGGACTGCTTCATCTCCATACAAAAAGAGATTAATTGAAAAACAGAAAACTAGTTCGATACCATATAATTGAAAAACAGAAAACTAGTGTACCAGGACTCAATCAAACATCCATTATGGTTTACTCAATATTTAGCAGTTCTGACAAGGCATGTAAAACAACAGGCAAGGCACATAAAACAATTTAACAAGGAACTAATTTCACCGGTACGAATGGATAGGGGACGAATGCATAGGGGTATATTTGGAATTTTAAAAATACATTCATCTAATACTCTGATTTTTAACTAAAAATATATAATAAATGTATAAGTGTGGCAATTTACTAATTATTTGTGTTTTATGATGGCATTAGATGAAGATTAAAATTTATGGTGGTATTTTGCTAAATGAAGAGTTTTAGTATGGCATGGAGCTAATTTTCCCTATAGAAAAATATTTGAACAAAGTTTGCATTTGATCCCTGCTTTCTGACCCAGAGGGCTTATTTCCCATATCATTGGGCCTCTCCAGTTCATCTCACGAACCGATCAAAAGGAATTTCTTTCTTCATCGAGAACCTTCGGCCATTTCTTCTTTCTTCGACTTCGACAAAGAATCTCCCTTTCTCCAGGGCAATTTCTCCCCCTTTCACCCTTCTGTGTTCCGATCTACCCACCAGCTTGGTCGGAGATGGGGTTGCAAAAACCAACAGCCATCGTGGTTGTGTCCAATTAGCTTGCAATTTTCGAATTTCCCTATATTGGCTGGTTCTCTCCCTGATCTAGGGTTTCGCCATTGAGAGGATTTATGGCCGATGTTCTGAGTTTCAGCAGAGAATGACTCGGCTTTGGGAATCTCGCCCATCTTAGCTTGTATATCTCCCATTTCGGCTTGATTCTGATTTATGGGAATGGCTTCTTCTTGGCATTCCCCTTGTCGCTGATATGATTTGAGCCGATCTGAACTGATATTTGTAAGTTATGGTATTTTTTGTTTGGAGCTTTGTGAGATAATTAGTTGTTTGGTTCTTGTCCCTATCGGATTTTGCTGGTATTTCAAATTTTTGGACTGATAAGAACAGAACAGTTCTTTTGCTGATTTTGTCTGGCATATGAGTAAGAACAGATATGAGAATATGATGGAACAAATACTCTCTCTTGGTATTTTGGCTTTTCTGGTATTTCCTGGTATGCTATGGATGTTGCTGGTATTTTACGATTTTTGAACCTAATAAGAGCAGATTCTGGTATTTTGATATGGTATGGTATTTGTGGATATTTTCTGGTATTCTGAACTGATAAGAATATTTTTTCTGGTATGTTTTGGTATTATGGACTGATAAGAACGAATTCTAGTATGCTTGACTGATAAGAACAGTTTTATTGGTATTTTGAGATATGATGCAACTTATGGATTGTTGCTGATATAGAAGGATGTAGGAATATCTGGTATTGGCCGCCTCATTGTAGGTTGAAGTCCTGTATCAACTTGTATAGGGCTCCTTACAATGAGCAGCTTGATATTGATCAGATTATCGAAAATATGGATATATGATGATACATGAATAACAATCCTGCTCTGATATCATGTTGAAATATCGAAACAGAATTGGATATTGTATTGAAATTTTTATTTGATCTCAAGAAGTAATCATACATCCCTATTACAGTTTCTATTTATACTGTAACTAGCTATTTACACTATTTGGGCCTATGATGAGCTTCTGAGTCCCAATAACACAAAACAGCATATTTCTTCTTCTTATTTTTAACAGCATGGCAACATTACATTTACATGCTGTGATTTTTTTAAATAATAAATTATGTTTTATTAAATTATAATTTTAATATTAAAATAGCAGCGCACATCAATGTAGTGGCACTTTACAAACCACTGTCATTTTTCTACACAAAAAAAAAACACCACACTAATGGGGGTGATGCACTCCTCACTAGCGGAAAATAAAGTTGCAACATATTTAAATTGCCTAAATCGGTTGTAAAAGTTTTTGTACAAATATATCACTCCCATCGGTGCTGTCATTCTTAATATTAAAGTATGATTTAATAAAATTTACTATCAAAAATATAATTAATTAAATTATTATTTTAAAAAATCACGGCATTTACATGGCATCCAGGGACCAGGAATCAGGATGGGCTGCTTACCAATTTACCGTTAATGAAAAAGTGTCGGATAAAAAAACTTCAGTGCCATTATTACATTTGCATTCACATGGCAGCCTTACAGCTGCTAATAGTCGCTTCAGAACTATTGAAAGCAGCCTGTTTTTTTTTTTGTTGTTGAAAGAATGGCATTATTGAAAGCAGCCTGTTGCTTGTGAGACTAAGGTTATGGGCCGAGGAAAAAAGTGTCAGATAAAAGAAAAAGCCTTTTGGGCCGAGTACTTACTTCCAAATTCGGGCCGATCACTTCTTTTCAGTTTTCACCCACCTCCTCACCTCCTGTCATAGTACCATTATCGCCTTATAAATACTTCTGAGCTCAAACAGGAAAGAACTGTCAGGTCAGATCCATCGATTAAAACAACACCCGAGTGGCACTTGCCAGTTGCCACCGCTACTTAGCGCAGTTAGTAGTGGTACTTGCCTTTCAGGGAGAGGGGAATGCTTTCATTTCTGCAAGTCATATGAAATAATATATTAATATGCAATTTTGTGCCAGCCCATCAGCTGCCATGGCAGGGACACTATATCCATAGAGTAGACAATGTTCATTTTTTTTTCTTTCCTGAGATCCGGAGATAATGTTGTTGACCTCTCACCTCTTTAGGCTGTCACGGTGGGGACACTTGTTTCTTAGTAGCAGGCCTAATGATAGCCCTACAGGCCTGAGGCATGGACCAGCCATGATTTCATCTCCGTTTAACCGAACTAGAGGCTCTCAGATGCTTCTGCATTCCCTACTATTGCCTATTGGATTGAACCTGAATCAGATGATGCTTATAACTGGAGACTGGAGAGAGAACCGGTGGGCCCTACGGGAATCAACCCAACACAAGAGTCACAGACCAACAGCAGCAAGCAGGGCAAGGGCATGCCAATGCCACGTGCCACCGCAGCACTGCTCAGTCATTGCGTCCGGACTGCTCACTGAACCCGTGACCGTGAGCATACCCAATTATTATTGCGGGGTCGGGGACCGACCTTTTCATCTAATGCTTACGACTTACGTCAAATATTTAAAAGAGATGTACTGACGGATTACATTTGTTTAATAAATATAATATGATGATAAAACGGTACTGCAAATAAAAATTAGAGCTAAATATTTTTTTTACATTGGGTCTGATGCAATCGATCTAATGATCATTTTGGTCGTCAATCAAGGAATATATGTTGACAATGTTCAGAATTTTAGATATGTTGTCAACAAAATATTATATTGGATAATTATATTTATATGACAAGTGAATCAACAAATCAATAAAATATTTATAAAATAAAACATAAAATTGTAGACATTATTTATAATTTAGATAGATTGAATGTGAAAGCGGAATCGTCATTTTTTTTCTCAAACTATCTGATATAAGATTAACCGATTTTCATGTTCACAAAATTTGATACATAATACATTTAAACTTAGAATATATACGTACAAAACTTAAAATATTTTGCTACACGCCTGATCAGTTGTCAGTTGTCTTTGTTATTAAATAACATGTATCATATTTGAATCTTATTAGCTCACTGTTTTGTTAATATTCCTGATTTGGCCAACCTTTTTAATATGGGTGGTATCCCTTGACAGTAGTTATTTTGACAATCTACACAATTAACTTTTAAATAAATATCAAAGAAAATCATAAAAATAAAAAATAGATATGTTATTTATTTATAAATTAATAGTGAATTTCATGTAATGTCATTATCATTTGATAGTCCATCAAAGATAGTTAAATTGAAACAATTATAAATTATATAAAATTTCAGAATGAGGCAAAAAAAAAATTATAACTTTTTTCTATTTTTAACCTTGGAGATGAAATTTCAGAATAGGCATAATTCTAAAACTTTTCCTAAATTAAAGTATATTTTATAGTTTCTAATACTAAAACAAAAGACATATTTTAGAAAATATCTTATGAATCGAGGTATATTTTCGAAATCATATTAATATTAAAGTATAGTTTTGTAATTTTTGCGAAAATAATATAATTTAGAAAGGTATACTTAGCAAATTAAATTTTCAGTAAGGGTCAAGTGTCAATGCTAAAATATAGCTCCGTCACTGCTAACGCACATAACATGTGCCTATTTTCATTATGCCTTAGATTGTTCGAAAACAAAAGGAAAATTCAAAAAATTTAATTTAAAAAATAATGCAGTCTAATTATTATTGAGACTAGTCTAATTATTATAATTATGATTATAATGTTTGCTATAGAATTTTTTATCATTATATCATATATTTTTTGCTATTAAAAACTCAAAAATATTTTTTAATGTATTTATAATAGATTCGGATTCAGATCACGTAAAATTCAAAAATAAAGCGGATCATTTTTTAAGATCTATATGCAAATTCAATAAGTCATTAAATACTTTTTTAGATCTATATGTAAATCCATTCATGTGAATGCAGATCAAATTATCTGGACATCCACTTACACCTCTATGATAATCCAATATTTTATAGAAACATTAGATTAATACCCTTATATTATATGAGGAGTAGAATCAAAATTGGAGGATAAAAGAAGAAGTCGGAGTAGAATTTAAGGGGTCAGAGGAAGATTAGGTGATCGAGATACAAAAAGTACTCGATTTATTCGATTTTTCCGGGAACTTGAGGGGGACGGCCCTAATTTTTCATATATATATATATATCAAAATTTAAATCAAATATTGAATTTATACCGTTCGCTAAAAAAATATGAATTTTGAAATTCATTTTAATAAATCAAGTTCTAAAAGATGAATGAAGCTATTTAACTATTAAGTTTTCAATATATTTTTTTATCCACTTAATATAATACTAATATCTTCTACGTACGATTATGACTTTTAAAAATAAAAAATATATATTTTTTCACATAAAGAAAATAAAAATAAAGATAATTTAGTATGTAATGTAGATTTTAATCATGAATACATAATTAATATAAAATAAATATAGAATTGAGAGGAAAGTTGATATTTAGAATTTAAGGAAAGTTAAAATTCATAATTGATGGCAATCTAAGAAAAAAAAATAAAGTAGAGTAATTATACTCCTAAATTATACAGCATTTCATATAACAATTAAAATTGAGAGAAAATTATAACTTCAACACAGATGATCATAAAGATAGTAATATTATTTGACGAATAACTCAATTCGATGACTGATATTAGTTCTAAAAATTCCAACAAAAAATCTAAATCGTCACATAATCAGAACACTTATGTATTAAATAAGAAGTAGAGATGAAATGAACAAAAAGAAATCTAAAATATCAAGTCATGTTTCATTTTATTCAGAAAATTAACATTATCAATACTTAAATTCAATATTACATTTAAATATTTAAATATTAATTTTGGGATGCTCCAAATTCCAAATAATGCAACGTAGATTATTGAGAACTTTTTTCCTTTAAATAATATCAAAACAATGTGTTGCACTATCTCGAAGATTTCAATCAAACCAAAAAAATATAAATATTCTTTTACTACCCAGATTAATATTTTTTCACACTATTCTCATTTCTCATACATTTCTCACACATTTATCTTATTATTTTACTATTATTATTATTATTATTATTATTATTATTAGTATCATAATTATTTATATTATAACTAAAGTAACAACTGTCAAATAATATTTTTATTCTTTCAAATAATAAAAAATATCATTCTTCTACCATTATTTTAAAAAAATAATATTTTATCACTAATTTAAAATTATAACTGTTCTGAAGATGAGATACAAATTATACTTTTCGTCCAGCGCTCCACGGAACCATGTCACCAAGTATTTAATGCTGGGTCAGGCGCATGAATACCTTTCCCTGGGAAACAACCGATTACATATCATTATCACGTGACATCATATCCCTGTACCCTGTTCCTTACCAAAACTTCCACACTGTACGCAACCCATTCTTTCTGTGCAATTTCATCAGTTGATCATGGCGAAACCTGACCAAGAAAGCAACGATTGGGTCTGGGTGCGTGCCCCTTCAGAGGCTGACACAGCGGGACCACACTGGCCGAGCGAACCAGAGTCCGACAGTTTGGCGGAGACAGAGAGGCCGTTGAAGGTGGTGTTTTTGAAGCCGGCGAAGTACTGGACGGATGCAGCGCCGATCGGAAATGGACGACTGGGCGCCATGGTTTGGGGAGGCGTCACCAAGGAGAAGCTCCAGCTCAATGGTATGTGCCTCCGATCTCTCTCTCTTCCCCCTCTCAAAATAACAACAATTTTCTCTGTTTCAAAGTTTCACTGCGTGGGGCCCACTATTCAGCGAGGCAAAGGCAATCATCTTGTGCTTCAGAGCAGAGCTTTATCTCACAGGCACACGCACGCACGCACGTTATCTATATGCAATGCACAACTATATGCTCTTCTAAGTTCTAGCTTTCCCTCTCTTCTCTGAAATTTACTTGACTTTTGGCAATTGGGATGCACATAAACATTAGACAGTGTCTTCCATTTCTAGAAGCATGTTGCATTGACTTTTTCAAGTATTTTAAACGACAATTTGGAGGGTGCTCTGTTGCTTGTTTAATCTTCAATTAGGCGACGATCCCAATAAATTAGTTAATTACATGCTAATATTGTCGCGTTTACTTTCCCAGTGATCCTTGTGGGTCCTGGTTTAAATCGTGGTTCGCTCCCTCCGGCGCGCGGCGCCGTTCCTTCTAACCTCCCCCTTTTCTCTTTTCCCTATTTTGTGCTCTTTAAACCACAGATTACGATCAACAGTGTGGTAGATGGGTCATGCCAGCACGTGGCTATTATTTGGCTTGATCCATCTGGCGTTATTCCGTGTAATAGATTCTTACATGGTTCAGTTTTGTGGCGATATTGGCATGTCTTGTTGTCTTGTTGTCTTGCCGTGTGGCGGGTTGGTGGGTCTCCAATGAAACGATCGTAAAATAACACTTAATTAGCTGGTAAACACTTAATTCTATCTATTTAGAATTAAACTTAATTAGCTGGTAAGATGGTAAAATAACATGATGTAAATTGCTCAATTTTATTTATTTATTTTAGTAACAAGTATTCGCTCATATTAGAATCATATAAGTTTCATATAAGTTTATAACATAAATCGCGTCATTTCCTCTTAATAAACCTTAATAACACTGCTTAACTACGGATCAAATTAGTATAAACCATCAATAAGAGGCTTATTATACTGCTGCTACTAATGATGTGTCTAGGAAATTTCGGGATCAAGTAATTCAGTCCTCTGCAACAAAAGAATATTATGACAACTTTATGGGCCGAAATTACGGACCATTCGAGTGTTCCAATAATTAAAAGTTCATTAGAAGCAAATTTTCAGTGTGTTTGTCGAGGATTTAGGGTTGAGCCAGTTTAACTTACTAGTAATTATATTTTGAGATAAAGATGGTGTTTAAGCATCTCAACTTTTAATATCTAACCACGGGTCACCATCAGATTTTCAAACCTCTACTACAAAATTGTTGCTCGTTAGCATTAAAAAAATTTATAAGTAAAATAAAGTAGTGTTCTATTTATCTAAAAGAAATATTATTATTTATCTAAAAGAAATAACGTAGTATTTTAAATTTGTTAGCTTCGGGTAAATTAGATGATGTAACGATGACAACAACAGCGAAGTCTTTAATTCCAACCCGAAACATAGAGATCATAGATCTTAAATATAAAAAAAGAGAGAGTCAAAGATAGTAATAGTGGCAAAGATATTGATAATAATGATGATGATAATATGATAATTATAATAGTACTAATAATAGTATAAATATCCATAATAATAATAATAATAATAATAGTACTAATAATAATATAAACATCCATAATAGTAATAATAGTAATGCTAATAATAATAATAATAATAATAATAATAATCACACTAAACCTATGTTGCACGGTGCGGTATCGTATCCGATATACGGTGATTTCAAAAAATTCACGATATGGGTGCGGCGATATATAATAAATTAATAATATAATATTATTTTATAAATATATAAAGTATTAAAGTCAAATATTTTATTCCTAAAAAAATTGTGTAGTATCGGTAATCATAAAAATATGACCAATTAAAGGTCAAATGCGGATTATTTTCCTTTCACGCCGGACAACTAAGGGGCTGGGATTAACTTTGAATTAATATATATATGTCGAATAGCTTTATAGCACAAAACAAGATAAGGCGCGGTGGTATTGCCTAGAGGTATTGGGTTCGATTCCCCTTTGCGCTTTTTATTTTCCTTGAATTTCCTCATTTATTTTCAAAGATTAATTGTGGCTAACCTAATGTAGCAGTGTGTGTTGCTTCCATTGAGCAAGTATCTGGACATATCAAGAATTCAAGAGTGTCTTGGCCATATCCAGACGTATCTAGATTGAGTCATGTCGTATCGGGGCCGAATCATGAAGTATCGGAAACCGAATCCATTAGTTTGACTGAATAAAATAATTGGATTTGTCACGTAGCATATCGGATACGCACCTGCACCGTATCTGGAGCGCACCCGTATCGAGTCGTATCCGATACATTTTCGGTAGGGTCTAAGAAGTATCGGGTAATATAACACTAAACCTATACTATGAAACACACTCCTAAATCCCAAAACTAAAAACCTAAGGTTTATAACTTTACTGTTAGACTCTAACTTCTATATTATGGTTCTGATACGTAGATCACCATCTTTCAGGCACCTCTATCCAAAATAAGCTTTTTAGGTATACTTCAGTCCTTCAAATATCTTTTTATTGCTTTTGCCTGTGTCAATCTCGGTCGACCTCTATCTCTTTTTGTGTCTTTGGAACAACATAAAATATCATTGCGTACCGGTGCCTTAGGAGATTTTCATTGGATATGACCAAACCATTATAAACAGTGTTAAACCAACTTGTCTTGAATTGATGCTACTTTAAGTTTGCTCCTTACATCATCATTTCTGATTAGATTTCTCCTTATATGATCATATATCCAACAAAACATCCACGTCTGATTCGATCTCTCCTTGTAAATTAGATGATGTACCAGGAGAAATTCCTCCACCACTTGTTTCTCTAATACATTGTGAACAGATGAAATTTGTGTAAGCAATGATGAAAGGACTTGCTTTGACCTTTGACCACTGTTAATTTTTGGCATATTTTGAATTTTTCAATGGAAAAGAAGGAACTATTTTGGAGTTGAACTGACAATTTCAATTGTAAACTGAAAATGTAAATTTAAGTTGCAAGTCAGTCTCTAACTGTATTTTCCTTATTGAAGGGTAACTGGCAACTCGTTGTTGTCAAAATTTAGTTATTTTTTTCAATGAAAAAAATACTTCTCTATCTAGGAAAAAAAGATACCAGACAAAATAGGTCACTTGATGAGAATATCAATTTTGGTGCAGATGATACACTATGGACAGGCGAACCAGGAAATTATACAAACTCAAATGCACCCACAGTTCTTGCAAAAGTTAGAAAGCTTGTTGACAATGGGCAGTTTTCTCAGGCTACGACTGCTGCCTACAACCTCTCTGGCGAGCATTCTGCTGTATGCTCCTAAACTCCCCTTGTTTTAATCTATAAAAGTAACCAAATAATTTCCTTGGCGTATACATGGAAAGCCATTGGGCGGGGTTTGGTAATTTTTTTAGTTTGAGTGGCCTTTTGGATCAGAATATTTTGCTGCTCTGGTAAGATAAGATTATTCTTCTTTTTAGGTACTCATTCCAGCTGTGGAGTTTCTAATTGGGTGCCATCTTGGTCATACCATATTCTGTTCAAGTCTGAGATTGGGTTATTTGTTTAGGAGAATGCATTTATGACTAATTGTTCAGTTTAGATTATTTGAGTTGGTGCAGGTTAGCTTTTACAAGTGTACCTACAGCATGTCAATTTCATCTATTAGTATTTTACAGCATTTAATTTTCTCCTTTCTATGAAGACCGTGCAAGCATGTTATATGCACTGGCCAGCACATGCAAGTTCTGTAACGGCACAAACCACATATTCTCATACTAATTATTCCCTTTTTAACTGTAAATATAGGTGTACCAACCTCTTGGTGATCTCAATCTAGATTTTACCGAGTTAGGCGACTCATACACTTCCTACAGAAGAGAACTTGACCTGAATACGGCCTGTGTTACTATTTCATACAACATAGGAGAGGTGCAATACACAAGGCAACACTTCTCTTCAAATCCACACCAATCAGTAATCACCAAAATTTCAGCAAACAAACCAGGATGTGTTTCCTTTGCTTTGTCTCTAACCAGCCAGTTACATCACTCTATACGTATTAATAGTTCAAACCAGATCATACTAGAGGGGACCTGTCCGAGCTCAAATGAAACAGCTGAAGCCTCTGTCTCAGACACACCATCTGGGATCAAATTCTCTGCCATACTTGGCATCCAAGTATCAAATGGTACAATAAATCCTTTGGATGGAAAGACCTTGAAAGTTAACAATGCAGACTCGGTAGTCTTGCTTCTGACTGCTGCTTCGTCCTTTGATGGTCCATTTGTCAAACCGGCCGAATCTACATTGGATCCGCAAACAGTTGCCAAGAGAACTTTAGATAAGATGAATGGTTTATCCTACTCTGATATTTACCAGTACCATTTAGATGATTACAAGAACTTGTTTCAAAGAGTTACACTGCAACTTGGAGATGCCGCAAGTAGAAATACAGCAAGCAAGTCTACAGCAGATAGAATAAAGAGTTTTAAGGATGATGAAGATCAATCTCTGATTGAGCTTTTGTTTCATTATGGGAGGTACCTGCTTATTTCAAGCTCAAGGCCTGGGACACAAATTTCAAATTTACAGGGGATCTGGAGCAAAGATACTGCACCACCTTGGGAGTATGTTTCGTCACTTTCTTATGTGACAATTTCATCTCTACCCTTTTTAAACTAACATCAATTGTATCCCTCCAAAATAAGAACGTTGTTGATAAATCCCACGTGAGTAATAAAGATCTGATGGTCTATTGATTATTTTCTATTCAAATAAAGGAAAATTGGGCAAGCAACAGTTGTATATTTTTAGGGTGTAATTCTATATTCATTATTTTGCTTACATCAGTAGAGGCTCTGATGGGCCAAATGTTAAATTTTTGCTTATATTCTACAACTCATTTGTTTTGCTCTGAGGCTCTTATTAACAATTAATTCTTCTATCCCCTTCCAGTGCAGCCCCACACTTGAATATAAACCTCCAAATGAATTACTGGCCTGCACTTCCATGTGATCTTAGTGAATGTCAAGAGCCTTTGTTTGACTTCATTTCTTCTCTTTCAGTTAATGGGAGTAAAACAGCCAAGGTGAGATCTTCTTTCCCTGTATCATTACACTAGTCCGCTGGTGTGATTTCCAGTTACATCTGATATCTGACCATTTTGCAAAACCATCCAACATTCCTAATATCCACGGGACAAACATCATTGGGTTATTTTGGAATTTTACTCAATTGCTCCTTTGGTAGAAATATCACTTAATTGTTTTTTTTTCTCATTTGTTTATTATTGAAGTATACTGAATATCAAACACAATACTTATTTGGAGAAATTAACTAAATATTCTCAAGTCTTTTGCATAATAACTAAACCAAGTAGGGTTTAAACAGTTTATGTAAACTATAAAATCCAAAATAAGAGCAAGCTTGACTTGATTTTGTGTTTGTTTGCAAGCTACTCAAACATTTAGTGTTAGTCATGAATTCCGAACTTTTTGGGTATTAGCTTAACACTATGCAGAATATTTAGTTGAACTCAAACTATGCAAGAAAAATTAAAACAAAATAATGGAAGCAAGGGAATTTGACTTTGTACCAAAACTGAACTTTTGGATAGTAAAATGATCTGAGAAAACCACTAAATCAAAATTGCAAGACCTGAGAACTTTGAAAAGGCAAATGACATAGAGCCCAACAGATCCAACCTAAGCATTTTGAGAGAGACATAATTTAAAACCAGCTGACTCTAACCACAAATACCCAACTAAAACTCAACGCAACCAACAACGCATTTCTATCTCTTTATAGAATTATGTTAACTGTGTCATGATGGTCTGACAGGTCAATTATGAGGTGAATGGTTGGGTGGCACATCAAGTTACTGACTTATGGGCCAAAACTTCACCAGACCGTGGGGACCCAGTATGGGCGCTCTGGCCAATGGGTGGAGCCTGGCTCTGCACTCACCTGTGGGAGCACTATTCATATACATTGGATAAAGTAAAGTACTTTTGTATCTACTCAATATATATATATATTTCCATAACTAGCCTTTTTTTCCTCTTTGTACAAGGGATAAATTGTTTGGGAGAGAGTTTGCACATCTTTATGACTATTTGTGGGTTCAGAAAATGTTTATTATGCCGTTTGGGATTATTGCATAAGAGTATCCACAATTGTTCTTGTTTTGCTGGACTATATGTGATAGTTTTCCTTAGAACATATACATCTAAATATGCCAGGAATTAAATAGTTTTGTGTATAGATGCACCTAAACAATGTTCATTTAATATTTTATGTCACTATCTTGTCAAAATTTAGTGTCAAAGCCTCAAAGAGAGTCAAGTAGAACACCTGGGAGATGACATGTGCAGTGCTTAAATGCTATTTCTTCATAGCAGTAAGGATGTGAACAGGAAATCCTGTATGGTTAACCTAAGAACTAATTATTCTTCTGGGATTATGAGCGATACTGATACCTTTTTTATGTGTGAAAAAAATGGTATCCAAGTACTACCTACTTTTTCCTTAAAAAGCAAGCAATATTGTTACCTGTATACAGCAAATCTACATGTTCATATCGGAATCAATTTTTATGTTTGTTCACTTCCGTGTTCTCCTCACTCCACTACATAAATCCAGTGCTGTGCATAGTGGCATGCATATCTTTTGTAAAATTTTAAACCTTCCTAAGTTATGCAGGGTTTCTTGGAGAAAACAGCCTATCCCCTTCTAAAAGGTTCTGCCACATTTTTATTGGATTGGTTGATACCAGGAAGTAACGGTTACTTGGAAACCAACCCATCAACCTCTCCTGAGCATGCTTTTATTGCTCCTGATGGAAATAAAGCAAGTGTCAGCTATTCTACAACGATGGACATGGCAATAATTCGAGAAGTATTTTTTAGTGTTATTTCAGCTGTTGAGGTTGATGTTCAAACTTATTATGCTTGTATTTCTCCATGCATTATTAGAAGCTGAATGGTTCCTTTTTGACTTGAACCAGGATAATGTATTGCTCTTTTGACTAATTAAGTATTCCTAATCTGTGAAACTAAATTGTCAGTTTTGCTCTTCTAATGTAGATTCTAGGAAAATCTGAGGCTGATTTGGTTGACAAAATAAAGACCGCATTACAGAAGCTTCCTCCTTACAAAATTGCAAGAAATGGTACCATCATGGAATGGGTAAACAGGATGTTCCTCGTGATTTTCTTGATTTCTGTTTCGATCTACATCTTTTTAATTTTTAATGTCTCACATTGAACCTTTGTGCTATGACACAGGCACTAGATTTCCAAGACCCAGAAATCCATCACCGACATGTGTCCCATCTTTTCGGCCTTTTCCCAGGACATACCATTACACCCGAGAAAACACCTGACCTATGCAAAGCAGTTGCCAATAGCCTTTACAAAAGAGGTTTTCCTTCATCCTTATATCTGTGAGAAGTACTTCTAACAATATTCACAGCTAGACTGTTGTTTTCCTTTATACCCAGGGGCGGAGCCACATTAACCCAAAGTTCAAAATAATTATTGCAATTATGCTTCACCCTAGAATTTTGCCCCACCCTATTGTTTTATCTGGCTCTGCACCTGTAATTATATAAGCAATCAGCACCCAACTGCTGAAGCCAAGAGCAAGTTGAGCAAAAAAAAAAAAAAAAATCAAGGAAATAGTGTGGCTTTAATTATTTTACTTTTCCAACTTCAATTTAGCAAAAAAAGAAAAAAAGTCATCCTTCATTTGAACCTGGACCAAGATTGTGAAGCAACTTCATGAACCTTTGTGTTACTTGATTTCTTTTTCTTTTTCTCGATTTGAGTTTAGCCCCCAAAAAAATCTTCATTAAAGGCAGGACTAAGACCATCAAGCAGCCTTACAAAAACATTTACATCATTAGATGTCAGCTTCATAAGCATCTCCAAAATTAAAATGCTTAGGGTGCTAATTGGCAATTTGTAAAGCATTGTATCATTTGCATATGCATTAAAATATTGGCTATAAGCCTATACTTTATCAAATCATACAAATCACAAATGACAGAAAACTTAATTTAACTTTAATTTTATATTATTTTACATAGGTGATGAGGGTCCTGGGTGGTCCACTGTATGGAAGATGGCTTTGTGGGCCAGGCTGCGTAGCAGTGAACATGCATACACCATGGTAAAGCAATTATTTGTCCTGGTAGACCCACCCCACGAGAGAGAGAAAGAAGGAGGTCTTTATAGCAATCTATTCACTGCACACCCACCTTTTCAGATTGATGCTAATTTTGGGTAACCAATTATTCTGTGTTTATCGAATACATGGATAAAAGTACCATACCAGTCATACCAGAACATATTGGTACCAGTTGTGAATGGCCAGTACAGGATAGTATACAGTATACCAGGTGTAAATAACCAGTACTGTAATGATTATTTTCTGGTAACATGCTGGTATATTCAATTATCCCACACAAATCCAAAGCATCCGTACAATCTCAGAATTTGACTGGCAGGAGACTTCTCTTTTAGTGAAAAAAGATCAGAAGACTTCCTCTTTTAGTGAAAAATTGTTTTCAATGGTTTTCATCTCCCTTGCAGTTTCACTGCTGGCATTGCTGAAATCCTTGTACAGAGCACGGAACAGGAGCTTCACTTACTTCCAGCCTTACCTAGAAACAAGTGGCCCCAGGGTTGCGTCAAGGGGTTGAAGGCTCGAGGAAGGGTCACAGTCAACATCTGCTGGAAAAAAGGGCAGCTTCACGAGGCTCTCGTATGGTGTGATGACGAAAATAATCTTGAGAGATTAAGGTATGGCGAACAAGTTGCTGCAGTTAAACTTGTGGTGCATACAGTTTACAGGTTTGGTGCAGATTTGAAATGCTTGAAAACTTGGCCTTTGAGGAAGTGAGCATGGTTATATATTGATTAGCGGCATGACCGAAATATCCGTAATTGAGAGATTGCTGCATGGAGAAAATGGTTACTCCTGCTAGTTATTATCTGAACTACTGTTGTCGGTCTGGTAAAATTATTTGAATAAACTTGAATATAGAGATGGAATTGTCATTTTGAAAACAAAATCTCTTCATATCCTGCATCAATCTTGTGTTTATTTCAATCGTTAATGCTTAATGGTTACCCGGCTGAAGTAGATCTAGTGGGGTCTCACTGCTTAGTCATATGTTTACTATTTGTTAGATGAGTTTGACTTGTCAAAGTTAGTCATACGTGTCTCTCTCGGATTCCGTTGGAGAGTTGCTAGGTGTGTACACCATACACTGGCACTACTGTTCTATAATAGTGGTTCTGCAGAATTATAGTTTGCATCATTAGCACGGCTAATGGTTAGTCAAAAATGCTTTGATAGTTCGTAATGCCTTGAGCTATAATCCATCCAACCATCCCTCTCTTTGCTTTAGGATGTAGCAAACTACCAATTCATAATCTAATCTTGTTTTCATCGAGTATTTTAATACAAAATTCTAGCCTTCTTAAGGTATATATGCAAAAGAAGCAACTAAAAAAAAATAAAACAAGGTTTTAGACCTAATAACTAATAAGAAAGTTGAAGTACCAGAAAGTACCTATGCATCGGGGCGTGCAATCGGTCAGTTTAGTTCAAATTAATATATGCATTGGAAATTTTATTTAATTTGTCAAATGACAAATCAAAACGAACTTATCAAAAATATCAACTGAATAAAAAAACTAATTAAAATAAAATCTTATTCGATTTATTCGGTTAAATCGAAATTATATTAGTTAAAGATGACTGAAAAATATTGATAGTTATAAATATTAATGGAAGAAACCAATAATTTAAAAACTAAAATAAATAACTAGATAAAATCTATATAAAATAAATATATTTTGACTATTTTTGATATGATTCTTATTTATATTAAGTAAAATAAATTTGCTTGATAAATTTTGGACTATTCAATTTATTCGTTTTATCCGATTTAGAAAAACTTAAACCGAACCGAAGAACATAACCGAATTAGCTAAAAATTTCAACCGAACTGAAAATTTTAAACTAAAAATGTACAAAATAGTCTAAAATTTAATAGTTTAGTTCGAAATAAAATAAACCGATATGTTTGCACACCCCTACCTATGCATTAGGTGCTTACCCAACCAAGCACCAGTGTTACCATCACAGTACTTCCTCTGAATTCTTTGGAGAAAGTTTCAAAAGGAAGCAATGAGCCAGGAGTCTGTCTATGTAAAAGTCTAAAATCTCACGACTCATTGAAATGATTATCAAATCTCAGGAGAGGTTATGTAGGATGATGATAGGAGGCATCAGATTTTTATTTTTTGAGATTATTTTAGGCTATTGTTTATTCCCCTCTACAGTTACTTCCATCAATCCATGTAGACCATTGCGTCTGAGATGCTGGATCCTGGATGTACAGATTGATATATAAAAATAAATAAAATTCTTAGGCATTTATTTATAATAACTTGTTCAGTTATAGATAATTCATTTTTAGGTTTTCTTATTTCAACTGATTGCTATTATGAATCTCATTTATATACATCACATCATGAGACATTAATAGTCAGTAAATTTGAACGTCACCGTTTCTGATCGGATGTAATTAGCAAATGCATTGCATTAATGTTTGATTTTATTTATTTAATGAAAGTTAGTAAAAGAACGAAAGAGATTTGACATGGATTTGTGAGGTACTGAGATATTTGGTACCACCATTAATGGGTTTTCTCCGATTTGTTAGTTGTTAGGACAGGGTAGTGAGAAGAAGAAAGAACGGGAAAGAAAATGAACTTCAATAAACACAAATTCTGCTATGGATAGAAACGTGATTGCAACACTTAAAAAGAAGTACTGTTAATAAAGACAAATTCTGCTATGGATTAAAAAGAAGTACTATTAATTTATTAATCATTCGATACTCAAAATTAAATGGCCTAAAATTATTTTTAGATCCAAAGCGGAATCTCCATAAATAAACGCAGAAATCAAATTTTGAGAATGGATGACGATTGCAACAGCTATTGTGAGCCGCACACATCTTGTGGACATCAAAGTTCTAAAATTGGATGGAAATTTGACAACTGTCAAATTTGAGTTTTTGACCATCTAAAATTAGCCCGCTCTTTTTTACCATAATTCTAAATAATAGAATGGCGTATAAGTATAATGACCGAATTCGGGGGCCAATCAAGTGACTATTCAGGGAAACAAGTACCACGCAAACTGAGGACCCTATTGCATACCTCGCGTTGTCGAACCCGAGCGCGCTTCGCGCCAAGTTGTGCAGAGAGCTCCTTAGGCGAAATAAATAAAAATCCGAGGATAGCAAAGGATAAAATTTACCAATCTGTGTTGAGAGGTTTGAGTCTGCGCGGAGATACAAGGTGCGTGGTTTTTTTTTTTTCCATTCACTCCATGTTAATTTTCAAGGGTTTTTTTTTATTGCCAAGTCTGACAGGAGTTTCTAAGTTTCCCTTGTCATTTTTTTTGGTAGACTTGTGATGGGATTTCAGGGGTTTCCTTTGTCCATGGTCCCATGGATGATGGATAGAAACTAATAGATAGGAAATAGTACATGGTGTTCTTTTATTTGTGGAAGTAAAATTATGAGTTTTTTTAACATCAAAGTTGGTAGGCAATTATCATTCAAAAGAGATGATTATAAAAAAATAAAATAATAATAATTTGTTGATTCAAAATCAAATTAACCCTCAATCAAATTTTTTACCTTAATGATTTAGATTGTCTCTAATTTGCAGAGAAGCAAATTTTGAAAAAAGTATAATTTTTTTTTGTAAGTTATCAGAATCAGATTTCTTATTGTGCATTTCCCACAAGACTTTAATTTTTCAATCACCATTTTCAAGGTGCGTGGTTATAAAAAAATAATAATTTTTTTTAACATCAAAGTTGGTAGGCAATTATCATTCAAAAGAGATGATTATAAAAAAATAAAAAAATAATAATTTTTTGATTCAAAATCAAATTAACCCTCAATCAAATTTTTTACCTTAATGATTTAGATTGTCTCTAATTTGCAGAGAAGCAAATTTTGAAAAAGTATAATTTTTTTTTGTAAGTTATCAGAATCAGATTTCTTATTGTGCATTTCCCACAAGAAAATTTTTCAATCACCATTTGAATTTTCTGAAGTCGAAATCTTTTGTCTGAAAACAATAGCGACAAATAAATGGATAAAGAACAGGCGAAAAAAAAAAATCGAAAGACAATCGATAAAGAGAAAATGGAGGAGAAAAAAAAAGAATAGCGCGGCTCTTTCCATTAAGATGTTTTTCTTTGGGAGGCGGCTACAGTTCGTAAATTATATTTTATTATTTTTCTCTAGTTTCAAATTAATACATAGTACAATTGTCAGGTGAATGTATTGTAAGTTGTCCTCTTTTCTGAGAGAAGTGCAATTGGCAGAACCAGCTGTGAAAAGTGAAAACCCAAATAAAATATAGAAAATTTTAATGAAATAAAATGTGAGAATATGTATGCAACGAATATAATATTTTTTTATATTAAAACTCAAATTTTAGGAACAAAATAAAAAATCAAATTCAAATTTAGAAGAATGCGAATTATTCAAATTAAATTAAATAGGCAAATCAAACAGTTTAGATTAATACAACACAAACAATTTAAGTTAATATTAAGAAAATCTTATTTTACTCTTTGAACTCTTGCGTTTGATTGACATTAAAATTATATGATTTGGTTGAAATTGTCTCCTAAACTATTTAATTAATCATTAGCTCCATTTAATGTGCTGATTATCTTTATGTTCTCTCTGTGTGTTGAAAATAAAGACTAACAAAATGAATAATTGAGTTAACATAAAAGATGGAACGGTTAGATTGAATCAAATTGGATAGTTCAGGGGCAATTTGGACCAAATTGAATAATTTTAGGGGTAGTTTGAATCAAATTGGATAGTTCAGGAAGTAATTTGAACCAAATATAAATTCACGCGCAATTTGAACAAAATGCAAGAGTTTAGATGACAGGATAAGACTTTCATCTTTAATATTTAATCAATCAAAATTATTAATAAATTATTTGGAAAACATATTAACAAGCCAATTTAGATTCTGAAAAAGAAAAATCGGATCACCACGCAGCTGACAACTCCGACTCGGCCATACGAAATCCCAAAACCCTAATCCTAATCCCTTTTCTTCTCTCCCCTCCCCCTCTTTCTTCCCGCGATTCCTTCTCTCACTCAACGCCGCCAAAAAACCGGGTCCGATTCGCATCGCAGCTCACCGTCACTTCCTTCCTCCTTCCCTTCTCCACCCCTTTCTCTCCTTCCTCAATAAACCGTTCCGAATCACCACCTCGACTCCTGCTGCGTTTTGAACTCCCTTTTTGCTGGTACGTTTGAGCTTGTCCTTTTTTTCCCTATTGGCCGTGTGTGCCGTTGTTAACCAAGGCTGAGCCTTGTGGTTGTGAGGTTGTCGTTGTTACTTGTTGTACTTGTTGTGGTTTTGCTTTGCCTTTGCCTGGTCTGTGTCGTGCTTGGTGTTTGTGCTTGCTGATTGATACCTGTCCGTGCTTTATCTGTTGTTCTTTTCGTCCCTTCGTATGATTTTGTGACCCGATACTCCTTTTGGTACCTATCCGCGTATTGTTTTCTTATGATGTGGCAGTTTATTTATTGTGGACTTTATTATATATATTTTTGTGATAAATGAATTTTATTTTATTTTAATAAGACTTTGTGTACACGAAGAGACATGTCTTCGTGTATACAAGGCGGCCATGGCGACATGGACCTTAACTTTGGTTCGGGGTGTGATACAAGCAATGAGTACTAGGTTAAATAAATGTTGTACGAGTTCAGCTAGATCGGTGATTTTTGTATGTTAAGGTGTGTTCGGTGACAAATTTGGAACAAATATATCATGTTGATGCCCCCTCCCCAAACCACATCACAGCCCTTTTAAATTTTAGAAATATCAATTGAAATGATTCTGAAAGAAATATGCATATTGTTGGAAGTACTGATTGTAGAAAATTGAATGTAAATGGATTGCTTGCCGTGAGCGTGTGTGAACAAATGATGGTGATAGTTGTTTATCGAAATGATCCTTGAAGGATATTCATTCTTCAAAATAATGTTTTAGATCTGCATTATCGGGGAAGTGTGTGAAAGATGGATCGATACACTAGAGTAGAGAAAACAAGGGATGAGACTCCCATAAAGGAAAATGAAATCCGCATCATGACCCAAGGAAGGATGCGTAATTACATCACATACGCCATCAACTTGCTTCAGGTAACTTTTGATTTTTTTTTTTCAAATTAAAAATATGTGGTTTTTTTTTAAATGTTCAATCTCCTGGAGATAATTCTCTTAGCATGAAAGACTTATTTTTCTAGTAATGAATATTTCTTTGTAATATGAAGGACAAAGGAGCAAATGAAATTGTGTTTAAGGCAATGGGAAGGGCAATCAACAAGACAGTTATGATCGTGGAATTGATCAAGGTATGGGTTTCCCATTGAGTGCAGTTCTTCTTGTTTTCCATCTATATGACTTTTCCTTGTACTTACATAGGATTGCTGTGTGTTTCATATATGTTGTAGTGGCGTTCATACCTGAACCGGTGTGTCTCATATACAATGTAGTGGTATTAATACCTGAACCGTAAAAACAAGTAAGAAATTTTTTTGATAGCATGACTAATTTTTTGGTGCATTTTTTAATTGCAGAGAAGAGTTATTGGGCTTCACCAAAACATCTCAATTGGGTCAATAGATATCACGGACACGTGGGAGCCCCTGGAGGAAGGCCTACTCCCGTATGAGTTTACCCTTATCTTTTGAATAATAAAGTGTTACTGTATCTAATTCTGTAAAATATTTATTTACCTAAATTCTTTCTGCTGTAGTCTAGAGACAACTAGGCATGTGTCAATGGTGACAATCACATTGTCTAAGGTGGAGCTTGATATGTCAGCTGTTGGGTGAGTTGTGTTTCTTTTGTGTTTATGCCCATGCTTGTAGGCTGTCATTTTTAGTTACTCTCTGTGAACTGAAGTTTTCTTTATAAGGTTAGATGATTCTGTTTTGTACATATGTTTGTTAATCTTTATTTCCCAACAGGTACCAAACTCCCTTGCCTGCTGATCAGGTCCGACCCTTGGTTGAACATGAGTATGATGAAGGTACAATTTTCATCATTACCTTTACTTTTCTCAACTATTAACTGGCAGCAAACAAGTTTCATTACATCAAATCAGCATAAAGGACATTGGCTTAACTCTTTAATTTAAAATCCCTTCCCAAACCCTTAATCCAAATCAACATCAGTCCGATTTAGCTAACCTTTTCTAAACCCTTAATTCGCTACCCTAAATCCCAAATCAACATCAGTCCAATCTAGCACTATTTTTTTAGTCTTATGATGTTGCATCAATATATGTTTTGTTATCCTCATTTTTTAACTATTGGTAGAGCTATTATTTTATCATTGTCATCAACATTCATGAAACATTGTTGAAATATAGAGGGAGCTCCTAGTGGCCGAGGCAGGGGGCGTGGCGGTCGTGGCAGAGGGAGGGGTCGTGGTATGTATATGGACTTGAGTATATACAAAACATTGTTGTGTAATTGAGGCTGTCATTGAAACGACAGTAGCAGTTTCTTGAATAAGAACTAACCTATTGTGTGCGCTATGTAGGGAACTATGGCATGATAGATTATGGAGATGGAGGATATGACAACCGTGGGCCACGTGGTGGGTATCGGAGTGGATACAACCCTCGTGGTGGTCGTGGTGGAGGTTTCAGAGGAAGAGGTAGACGTGGAGGTGGCTATGGTGGACCCCGCCCTGACTACCAGCAGGATGGTCCTGGTGGAGGATATTATGACAATGCCCCTATGCCACCACAGGGACGAGGTTTGCCATCTGCATGTCACATAGAATATTTTGCAGTAGTGTTTGTAATCAATAGTTATAGTCTTATAGAGAGCTGTTGCAACTTAGTAATTGAAAAACTAGGAGATCACTTAGTAATTTTTTATTTATACAAAATATAGAGGATGAGTTTAGATTACTTGGCATTGTTTGCAATTATGCTTATAATATGGCAGCTGTACTTTTTAGTCCCTCTTTTATATGTTTTAGTTCATTTTTCTCATACCACAATGCCTTATAGGTGGCGGGCGTGGACGTGGACGTGGAAGAGGACAAGGCCGAGGAGGCGGGAGGGGTCGAGACTACCCCAGAATGAATGGTTCAAATGGGCCAATGAATGAAGCAGCATGAAAATCAGGTTCAGTGAGAATATTTGGAAGATGATATGTTGCCTGCTCCGTTAGTTTTCAGAATTTTATGTTTGTGCTGTTGTTATTGTGTTTAATATCTTTGTATAAGCTTGTGCTGTTCCTCTATTAGTTGGGAGGCAGTAGAATTTTGCTGCTCTTGAATTGACTTAGGTTTAGTCACTAAACTTCTTTTTTCTTCGATTAGAAATCAGACTAGTGGATTCAGTTGGAATAGCGCATTCTTTAATTTGTTCGAAAGATGATATGGTTTTAAATGGACTTCCAGTGAAGTGTGTTATTTCTGGTTTTTGTTCTTGCGGTTGTATACATCGTGCGTGCGCATAAAGGTGCATGGTTGATTGGTTGTCGACTATTGTTTCGTTTTCACATAACATAAAAATGAAAGAAAAATAGTGGAGGTCAATAAAAAGTTGCACAGCAATTTATCGATACCAAATTCTTCTGCACATTTATATCGTCGACTCATTGATTACAATGCTTATTTAGTGAATGATCTGTTTCATCATTAATTTGAACTTTGCTTGGTAAACTAATTTTTCATTTTTTTTCCTGAATTGACAACAATCTACTTAATGAATTTTAATCAATTTATTTGTGTTTCTAATAGAATGTCACCCTGTTTTTACAAATAAACTCGCCAAATCTCAAAAGACTATTTCAAATAATGTATTTTACGTATTATTATTATCATAACTAATCAAGATAATAAGATTCGTAATTCCTAAAAAATCAACTTATATGCATTTAAATCGCCTTTTAAATCAATTGCTTTTGTGTTTTAAATCAAAATTTACCTTATTTCTGCACAAATAGTCATCAAAAGTCATATAAATATTTCAAGTATGTATTTCTACATATTTATATTATTTAGCTAAATAAAACATATAAAATGAATTTTCACCAATTAACCACATCTTAATCAATTCGTTTTTGTGTTTAATCAATTTTCACCAAATTTCTGCATGTAAAACTGCCAAAACTCAACAAAATATTTTAAAAAATATGTTTTAAATATTTATACACTTATCATATGTAAATCGAGCTGATAGGATATGAATTTTGGCATAAAAACCTACTTAAAAGTGTGTTTCCCTAATGGCAGTAGATGTAGGTCCAATTATCCCCTTGTAATATTTAAAATATTTTCAATCAAAGGTACAATATTAAAAGTGGACTAGTTAACAATTTAACACAAATAAATATAATATAAATTTAAATAAAAGAAGAACACGCTAAATATAACGGAGTTTGGCTATAAAGAATTTGTGTTTATCGGATCCACAATTAGTAACAATCAAATTGTGTTGAGTCACTAAAAGCACACTATCCATACAACTATAAACTTTCAGTCTCTTACATCAAATAACGCGCAGCCATCAACAAAAAAAAAAGCTTAACGAAATATATCTCACAAAAGGAACACTAAAAATCACTCTAATCTAACATATCTAAGATTTAGAAAAGTATTCTTGATGTTATAATAAAGTATTTAATTCTCAAGGTTTAACTATGAGGCTAGGGTTTGCTCAGAAGAATAGATTTTAAAATCACGCAGGTGAGAGAGAACTAGTGAAAGTATTTCCTTAAAATCATTTACGTGAACTCGAGCTATTATTGAGATTTTGTTTTGATAATATAGTTCTCAAATAAATAATTAATAATATAAATTTTTTAATTATATTTAATAAAATTTTATATTAGACACAATATTTTTAAATATTAAATAATAATTATAATAATAATAGTTAATATTATAATGATAAATATAATTAAACACTATTTGAAATGACTTAAATAAAATCAATAATTAAAAACAAATAATGATGTGATGTACTTAAAAAATTAAAAGTTTAACTCTATTTATGATATAAAAATTATCAGACTCAGTTGTTGCAATTGTTATGACAGCATTACAATGATTAGTTGTAAATGATGTTTGTAACAGTTGTTTAAAGAATCATTATAACGATTTGTGGATTTGGGAGGTTTTTTAATTTCTCATGCAAGCTTTAAATTTCTCTGTTCACATGACTGTTACAACTTTTGTCTACGACCAATGCAACGGTTTGTCCCTTGTCGTTCTCTTTGCCAAACACTTCATAACCATTACAAAAGTTGTAATGTTAATTTAGTCATAAGGTTTTATTTAAGAGCTGGAATGCACCGACCGTTATAATGATTTCATCAATCGTTATAACAGTTAATACAAAATTATATCATTTTATTTATTTTAATTTTAAGATTAAATTTGCATTAGTTATACCTTCAATTTTAATCTCATTCTCTTCAATTGATCATTTTAATCTTTCTGAATGCATAATCTTCAATTCCTTTTTGTCCAACCTGCATTCTCTCAACTAATAGACAATTGTTACATACATTCTTTTTTGCGTTTTCAATCAATTTTCACCTCATTTTTTGCACATAAAATCACGAATGCTCTTTTCTATTGACCTAAGAAATAATAAACATATAAAAGTAATTTTTATAATATTTCTTTGAGTTAGAAGATATATTACAATTATAAATGAGACTTATTTTTTAAAATTCGTAATTAAATAGACTCGATTAAATTTGTTTCATATGTACTGTAGTATAATTTTATGAGTAATACGTTTTCTGTCTATTTTAAAACTGAAAAGTATCATCATAGTTAACGAGATATAAAAAATGATTAAAAATATGAATTATAAATTACTAGTATCTTGTATGCGCTGCTACGGTAATTTCTTTTAAAAATATAAAAATTTATATTTTTATGTGAAAAAATAAAAATGAAGATAATTTAGTAATTAATATAAATTTTAGTTATGAATACATAATTAATATAAAATAAATACAGAATTGAGATGAAAGTTGACATTAGAATTTAAGAAAAATTAAAATTCATAATTGATGACAATCTAAGAAAAAAAACAAAATAGAGCAATTGTATTTCTAAATTATGAAGCATTTCGTATAATAATCAAAATTGAGAGAAAATTATAACTTTAACACAAATGATCATAGAGATAGTAATATTATTTGACGAATAACTCAATCCGATGACTGATATTAGCTCTAAAAATTCAATAAAAATCTAAACTATACATAATTAGAACATTTACGTACTTAATAAGAAGTAGAGATAGAAATAGAGATTAAAACACATTTAACAGATTTTTTAGTCCCAACAAAGAAAAGAGAGGGGATCGGTTGACAATGGGTTATTTTGATAACCTTGACGATGAACCTCCAAATAAATACAAAAAAATCTTAAAAATGTGTTCTTATACCTATGGATTGATAGCCATTAAAATTTATACAATTTCATTATTGTTTGATAGTCCATCAAAGATCGTTAAATTAAAACCGTTATAAATTGCATGAAAATTTGATGGTCTTTAACTAACGATAATAAAATTATATGAATTTTGAATGATCGCCAAATTTGTCAAAATAACCCATTCTCAACCGATCCCTTCTAAATTCTTCCAAACTTTTGTCAAAAGACGACGTGCGATAATAGAATTTTTTTACTTAAACGGCCCAAAAATAGATCTCAACCGATCCAAACGGCTTCTAAAAACGAAAACAAAAGAGAGCAATTCTTCCAGCTTTGTACTTTGTGTCTTTGGGCGGTGTTCGAGCTGGAAATGAAAATTTAAGGGCGACTGGAGACGACGCGCGATAATACCGCTTTAAATGATACCACGCCGTTTCCTATTTTACTCTCAAAACCTGAAATCCTGAATACTGTGAGAGAGGAGGTAGCTCGAACGACACTCATCAATGTCGGAAGCCGAATCCGCCGTTGCGGATCCTCCTAAATCCGAGGAAACACCCAAGGAAGAGGCCTCCTCCACCACCGACCCCCTATTCTTCAGCATCTGGCCTCCCACGAACCGTACTCGCGACGCTGTCATGCGCCGCCTGGTCGAAACCCTAACCACCGACTCCGTCCTCTGCAAGAGGTACGGATCGGTTCCGACTGATGAGGCTGAGGAAACCTCCGGTTTGATCGAACAGGAGGCGTTCACTGCTGCTCAGGCTGAGCATGAATCACGATTCGGGTCCGGATCCGGATCCGGATCCAATTCGGTGGAGGAAGGGATAGAGATTCTTCAGGTTTATTCCAAGGAGGTGAGCCGCCGCATGTTGGAGTTTTCAAAGAGCAGAGCAGAGAAGGCTGTCGCTGCGCCGGCTCCTGCTGATGTTGGAACCGAGTAAAATATTTGCATCCTTGTAATGGTTCGTGCTAGATCAATAGATCATGCTCCATCTCTAGCTCGTGTCTATTTTCTGCTATGAAATTAATCCATCATGCATGTTAGGTTAGGGGTACTGTGGTAGAGTTGTTGTTATCTAAATACAAGAATTGATCTTCCAAATTGGCTGCCAGATTTGTTACATGGGTATCATGAATCTTAATTGAACTTTATATTGAGTTAATTACTTAATTTGCAGTGTACTTTTCATCCTATTTGGGTAAGAATTACAGAGCATTATTCAACTTGGATGCCTTGCGTCAGTACAGTATGTTTCGACTGTTCACCTTTCAGTATTTTGTTCATGATTATTCTTTTATGTATGATATTTACTATTATGTTGAAATTGAGGTCACTCCAGCATTTAAATCTTTGAAAGTACTAAGATTATTTAATTGGTAAGTTTAAAGCATCGTCAAGAAAATATTTCTAGGTTTTTTTGTAAGAAATGGTTAATTCAAAAGAAAATATTGTAGAATTAGGTATTGCATAGATTTGTGTAGCATACACTGCGATCTGCATACATATTGTTAAACCGTGAAAATAAAATAAGTAATAATAATTAAAATGACTTAATACTAATTAACAATTAAATAAATAAATAAAGCTAATAAAAATAATAATAAATTTACTATTTATTGATGACCTAATTTAACAAATATATGTAAACCCAATTTCAAATATATACGATAAAATTTAAAATTTAAGAAGATAAGAATTAAATCTTAAAAACAAAACCCAAAAAAATCAAATTAAATTTTATATAAAATATTTATGATTTAAGTTCTAATTAAAAGACTAAATGAAAAAAATATTTAATAATTTGATAAGAAGTTAACAATAATAACAACGATTAGGATGATGATAATTGATTAATTAAATTAAATAAAATTTATGAAATTTAAGTTTAAGGGTTAATTCAAAGAATATGAATGTATTAAATATAATAGGAAATAATAACCGAATTGTGATGAAAATAAATAAATTGATCGATTAAAAATGAGAATCGATCGAACCCACAAACGATTACAAAAATTCGATCACGAAAAATCTAACTGAATCCAAGTCTAACATTTTCTCACCCTTTCTTTGTTTCTTTCTTACCCTTCTATTTCTTTCTTTCTTATTTTTGTGCTTACTCCTCGTTATAACCGTTTATAAATGATCGGACCGCTCCGATATGGTTCCTAATATTTCTTCCTCCTCTTACCGTGAACTTCTTTTCACTGTCCCGTCCCTTCCCTTCGGCCTTCCCTCCACTTCCGTAAAATCAACCCTCCCACTACTCAGACAGCCTTCCCATCCCTCTTTAATTACCGCTCTCTCTCCCTCTCCTTCGTTTGCCCCATCTCTTCTGCGAGCTGTCCCCAACCACCCCGACTATCGATTTCACTCCCCCCAACCGAAGCTCCCTCTCATTAGTACCCTCTTCTACTCTAAACCGAGACCCTCCCTTCCCATTTTCATTTTCTCTTCCGCCTCCTCTCATCTTCCATTTTTCATCTCCCCTGTGGGCTCTTTCTGCCTTCTTCATCTCGAACTCTCTCTCTACCTACATCTCTTGATCTCCTGGTGCTACCAAACTAGCAAAAGCACAACCGGGGCCGTACCGTCGGCCATGCGTCTCGACCCCACAGAAGCAGTGCCCCAATTGGTGTTGGAGCTTTCTTTGACACTGACTCACCTGATCTGATGACACAACAGTCTTGGCCGTTCCTCTTGCTGTCTCTCCTCTTCTCTACTCGCTTCTCCCCTTTCACAACCCATATCTCCTCTACCTCGCCATCTTCCCTCTTGTCTGACAGAAGCAACCATGTCCCTACTGAACTGCTCAGCATATGCCAGCCCCTCTTCCCTGATGTCAAGGCCGAACCCCTGCCTCGCCTATCCGATTACCCAGCTGACGAGGCGAACAAGGGCCTAGAAATGCTTGTCTCCTCTTCCCTCTTGCTACCGTTGTCATTCTGGTAACTCTTTCATTCTATTTCGGTCATGTGGGCCTTGTGCCGAGGCTAAGCCTCGTGCTTCATTGTGCTGTGATTTTCTGTCATTACGCTTTGAATCGGCAGCCGGCTGAGCCGTGCTGCCTCTGTTTCTTGCCTTATGTGCTTATTCGGTCTTGTTTGTGCCTTGTTTGGTCTCACTGGTAGAAATCAGTACTGATGTCTGAACTGATACTGCCTTGAACTTGTTTGTTGGTCCCATATTTATTGGCCTTGGTACACTAGTGCCGCCTGGTACAGTGAAACGGGGTGCTGAAATAGCCCTACTTGCTCGCTTTGTGTTGTTTCTGACATAGTTTAGCCTGTGCTGACTTTGAGCTTGGTTGTTCTGAGTAATATCGATTGTGCTGGCTTGTGACATAGGGTCTGATGCTGGTAAATTGGATGATGCATGTTTGATTTTAATCGCTGCTAGCCTAGAGTTGGAACTGGTAAAAGGACCTGATAAATACTTGCCCTAGCTGACACTGACCCATATCTCAATTGCACTGATTTTCTGATCTGATTCTGTCTTGATGATCTATAATACTGTGTGATTCCCTTGTTCGATTTTGGCTTGAAAACTGGTATTTGAACTAGTATACTACACCGGACCCGCTTACCCCTTTTTAAATTGGTGTTGTTCTTATCACTGATTCTGGCATTGTTTTATTGATTTTGGCCCTTTGAACCTTGGGAATGTATTCACCGTGTTGCTGCCCTTTTTAATGCCCTATACTAATGGTTGGCTTATGACCTTGTTCTTTTCTGGCCTGTCTCATCTATATACCAGTATTAGTTGCTTATTTTGTTGTTGCTATTTGAGCTGATTGTTATTCTGTTCTTTCGTGACGCCTTAAGTGATACTGGCCTAGTTCCTGAAATTTGCTAGTCCTGACATGGTCTCTAATTACGGGTCAGTTTGCTAGTTCCCGATTTATTGGTTTGCAATGTGCTATTATGGTTGCTGGCATATTGGTTGTCGGTCCCGTGTGCTGGTTCAGAGCCTCCTGTTGCTCCTGTGTGTTCTTGTAGTTTACTGGTGGTGACATTAGTGTTGGTTTGGGATTTGTAAATTGGTTAGGAACTTAGAAAAAAAAATATATAATATTGGCTTAGTCCTAAACTAATAAATTGGATGTAGTAATTCAAACTATATTGGGCCAGCAAAGGGATTAAAGCAAACTCAAAATCTACATTAGAATTAGTGTAAGTAAAATAGGCCCAATATTAAAAGTCCAAGATAATTAAAATGAAATTAATTTAAAATATGATTAATAAATTGACGCTGTCTTGAAATGTTTGATGGCGTCATGGACTAATATGTAAATTTTAAGAAACGAAAAATGATTATAATATCTGCCTCAAAATAAAATTACTGAACAGATATAATGGTAACGAGGCAACCTATGATCACGTTCATTAAAACACCAACACAGTTAATAAAATAAAATGTTAATTAAATTAATTTAGTTTTATTTTATTTTATTTTATTTTATTTTATTTTTTATTTATTAAAACTAATTTCTAACTTGTAAAAATAAAATATTAACATATACAAAATAAAATAGAAATAGTTAAGATTTATTAATAATAATTAGGATATAATTAATATATATAAAAATGTATATTAATCAATTTCTCTATTTTTAAATAAAAAATATATATATATAATATAATATATATTAATTAATTTCTCTATTTTTAATTAATTAATAAGATAATAATAATATATATTATTTATAATATATTTAATTAGTTTCTCTATTTGTTCAATTTTAGTTTTTATTTCTTTCAATCCGTTGTAATTGTAAATGAGATCAGAATTAAATAAAATGGATTATTAACTTGTAATTGTGCTTGTGTGTTATTTATTTTTCTGTTTTTTCTGTCATTTACCGACTTGCACCGTCGAATATCGTGAATCAAAAACTTAACGCAAAACACGATAAAAAATAATAAACAATTAAAATACGGTTTTATAAGTAGAACACAATAGAATAAAAATGGATTAAAACGGTAAATACATTAAAACTAGTGCCTAGTTAAAATAACAAATCCCGAGCGGAAAGTGAGAAAAGACGTACAAAAGTGATTAAATGACAAACACAATAAAATAAATAAAAACGTGATAATAATATTTCGACACTCTATTAATATAATATAAATATTGTCGAAATTTTTAAGGGAAAAGACGCTAAACCTGAATGGACCTGAATGGACGTTAATCGAAACGCCGTTTATAATTAAATGTCAATTATAAAATAAATTACGGTAAATCTAACAAGTACTTAATTTAAATTAATAATATGTGATATAGTCGACTCAGATCCACTCACGAACTACGAGGCTGATCCCGACCTCACGTACGTAGACGTCGATCTCGAGACGGGCGTGCTGCCTTCGGAGTAGAGCGACTCCGCGATCCTCACCAACACTCTTAGGTACGATTCCTAGGATTTGAATTTTCTTTCTTCAGAAACAAGAATCCAAACCCAAAAATAAATGTTTTCAACAACAAATTGAATTGTGGTAATTTTTTACCAAATTTTGATTAGAGATTCAAAATTTGACCTGTTATTGTGTATGGTAATTAACCAACATCTTTGGAGCCTATCCGCATTTACATTTCATATCATGTCATTTTGCATATAGATAGGACAAGAGTAGGATTCGATAATTTGTTCTGAGATAGGATTAGATTAAATACAAAATAATAAGTTGTAGATTATGATTATTAAGATAAATACTATTATTATCATTATTAAATAATTAAGTAGGCAATAACTCATGTATTAAATGCATGGGAGTGTTGAGAGACGGGTTGGATGATCTCAGTCCGAGGTTGTCTTGTACAATCAGACCAACGGGTTATGTGCGGTGTCCAATCGGCATGTGAGACCCCTTAGTCTGTATATATATTGCTCATCTTTACCTGTCGGTCATTCACCGATCTCGTCATTTGACGGGTTCGGTCGTGCCACGAGTGTTTCTCTTTGATCAAAATTATATTTATTATTATTCTGTATATGATTTGATTTTAAATTTAATTGAGCGATTAAGATTGAAATGACTTATAGTATTTAGTGTGGGCGGTCATATTCGAGTTTGAATTCTATTATGTTTTATTATATTATTTTATTTAGCCGGTTTATTTGAGATCTCGGTATGTCCAAAGGGCTTTCTTCTTTGGCCCCTGGTTGGTACAAAGAGTCTCTTTTTTGTTATTATATTCAATTTTATCATTTCACGGATAATTAACTTATTTTGGTGATATGGTAACTGAAGTCATACTCTAATAAATTTGATTTATACTGTGAGGTAGATTACCAGATTCAGCAGATCGATCAAAGTATGTGTTTTATATCTGTTCACTCTCCTAGGGTGATATCGCCCCGAAAGCCCGAATTGTCGTTTATGCGACGTTGTCACCGCAAAAACATATAAGTCCTAAGTTAGTAAGTTGGGTCCTGATTGTGCGAGCTTAGGCAAAGCTCGAGTTAGTAAGTTGGGCCCTGGTTGTGCCCGCTCGAGATGGATCTGGTAAATTTACAAACTGAGATTTTATTACGGGAGTTTTTTTCTCGTGTTATATATTATATTATATATATTTTTTCACAGATTTTTTATTTTGGATTTTCCTTATCATTTCATGTCATCGCATATTAGTGAATTTCTCAAAAGTGCATAGAAATATATTTATATTTATAAATAACTATTATATTGCATTTAAAACATCAGTGTCGGTATGTGAGTCCGGTCTAAAAAAAAGATCAAATTTTTAGGCTGGATCTAAATTCGTACTGAGTAATTTTAAATTACTCAAGTTTTCACGGTGGTTGTGGGATCCAGGTTTATAGGTACGGGATATTCTTGGAGATAGTGCTAGGTGCAGTTCAGCGTGATGACAGAGTTGTTTCACCGAATCAGTATTGTGAGCTGGGTAGTTGATTAGGACTCTTCGGGACATCAAATTTTTATTCTTTCTTTTGGATTTTTATTTGAGAAATTTGATGTCCATTCCGATGGAATCAGCCCCGTCGATGTCGGCGTTGTATTCATACTGTGATTCTGGACTAATATTATCATGTACTTATTATTGTTATTATTTTATTTATTATGTATTATTTTATTTTATTTATTTAATCTTTTATATGCACGTCTCATCGTGCGTACGTGACGGAATTAATAAACCCTAAATCGCTTTTATTATTTTGAGGTGTCACACATTAAAAGAACGACATATCTTATATGCATACACTATGCAGTATGTTTTTTTTTTTTTTTTGCGTAGTTAATCCAAAGATACGATCTTGAGTACCACAAGAATAGCAGCACTATTTTCATCATGCGTGATTTGTGATTACCAAAGTATCTCTCTATTTTTTGTTGAAACAATGTGTTGATTTTTGTGGCTTTTAAGATCTGTTCTCTGTTATACAATCTTTGTTTTTTTTTTGGTTTGTCATCGTATTATATATACCGAGGAAAACCAGGATGTTCTTAGCAGCATATTAAGTGCCTCATGTTCTTTTAAGTAAAAGATATATTTTAACATTTTTAAATTTCAAATTTGATTTGTATTGCACAAGAAATATTTTATATCAAAATTTTATGATATAGGAAATTTTCTATTAGAGTTTTTAAGTATTTATTTTAGATTTCTTTAAGATTATTATAAAATAACATTAAAATAATGAATATTTGTATAGAACGTGTGTCCACCGTAGATGGTCAATGAATACCCTAAAGTCGTGAATTTAAACCTTACAAGAATTGAGTGTCGGATTTAGCCTCTAATACAAAGATGGCCTATAATTAAAAATAATTATTTGTATATAAATATATGTTATTTTTTAAAATTTTATAATAATTATTAAAATTTTTGAAGTAAAATATTTTTGTATTTCTCTGATATGAAAAATTTATTGTGCAATATAAGTTTGAAAACGTTAAACATTATTTATAGTTTGGTACATAGTTTGATACTCTGATGTAGGGCCGTAAACGAGCCGAGCGGAGTCGAGCTGGGCTAAACTCGTGTTTAGCTTATTAGTCTAACAAGCTGAGTCGAGCTGAACAGAGCTAGCTTGTTAATTATTTTTGAGCCAAAAATTTGAGATAGACTCGTTAAGTTAACGAGCTAATCGAATTGGCTCGTTAAGACACATTTAATAGTTATTTTATGATATTTTATAGTAAAATTTATATAAAAACTAATAAAATTAATAATAATAATATATTTTATATAAGTTTGATATAATAATTTAGTACATATAAATTATTTATTGTACTGAAAATTCATAATAAATAATATAATAATAAATATTAATAGTTTATCGAGCCAAACGAGTCGAGCCAGTCTAAGCTCTAGCTCAGTTCAATAACTTAACGAGTCAGCTCATTAACGGATCAGTCCATTAAAAAAAACCAATAGCAAATAAATTCCGAACGAATCACGAACAAATCACGAGTCAAGACTTTATTTTTCCGGCCCCACTCCAAAGACCAAACAGCACCTAATTTTAATCTACAGAGTACGGACATCATTCGCATCCTTCTGTTTTGAATCAGTCCTGCATAGTATAGCTGAAAACACAGAAAACCCAACTTTTCTGGAGTATAATTGTGTAATATGCCAAGCATAACCTCAACCATTCATTAACATAAGCTAAGTTGCGACCCAAGTGCTTTTCATCCTATATGGGGAAAATCGGATATTTGTCACTTCAAAAGTCAAAGTTGGAAATTAGAAATTTTACCATTTCAAAATTAGACCTTAGATTTTGCCACCTTAAATCCAACTAATATAGATTTTTGCCACCCTAATAATATAAATATATTATTCTAATATTAAAATACACTAATCATTAATTTTATTCTATTAACCAAAATACCCTCTCCTCACTTGTTCTCTCTAGTCCTGCGATATCATCTACCCACTCAAAAATTCGCTTAAGCTCAAAGCAACATCCACCAAGCACTGTGACACCATTACCCACTCAAAAATGCCCCACTAGATCTTATAAGACAATTGTTTCCTAGTGTACGACGTCTTGCAGTCTCAAAGAAATAAAACAGTTACATGATCGAAATTTGAAATTACCAACAGAAAGAATTGCTAAGGTGCTATGAGAACAAAGGGCACAAAGTGTATTATAATTGTACACTCCTAAACCTTCTAATGTAAACTCTTTCTATTGGTTAATGAAAGATCAAGTAGGGTGGCCTGCTACTTCAAAAAAATACCAACAGAAAGAATTGCTATAAACAGGAGAGGAGACATCATTGGTCCATTTCTTTATTTGACAATTATTGATAAACTAGTTGGAAAGCATGCTGCTTTGTGCTATGGTTTATTTATACATGAATAAGTGGTGATGTTTGTGCAGCTTGCCACAAAAAAGTTGTGAGTTTGTCCATGTTGCATTTTTATCATTTTTGTATTGTTTTTCCTGTAATATTTGACCCCTGGCATTTAGAATGTGTTCCAAGAGAGCTCCTTAATGAAGATATTTTGAATAAAGCATCTTATGACCCTATATCATTAACATAAGAAGCATTCAGGTTTTTGGTTGTTTATGAGTGTAAAGCATTCGAGTTTTTGGTTGGTATCACAAGAATAGAGAGAGAAAATAAGTGAGGAGAGGGTATTACTGGGATAAGATTAGTATATCTTGATATTAATATATATATGTTCCTCAATTTTCATGGGGTTAAAATATCACTAGCTGGTTCTGCGTGGAAGTTACATGTGCCATTAAACATTAAATTATTTATTTGGTTGGCATTGCGAAATAAGATATTAACTAAAGAGGTTTTAGTACACAGAGGATGGCCTGGTTCTCTTTCTTGTTGTTTTTGTTCTAGTACTGAAACAATGGATCATTTATTTGTCTCTTATGACATTAGTTTTACATTTTGGTCTAAATTCAATTGTTACAATACTCGGGGGATTTTTCTGATTATTGATACTTTGGATAATCTTTCGCACTCTACGATATGTTTATCTGCTGATAATAGAAAATATGCACAATCTTTAATTAGTATATTTTGTCTGACAGGTTTGGAAGCTTAGGAATATGATTATTTTTCAATCTGCATCGGTACCATCTTTTAATTCTTTTTATTTTACTGTATTATCTCAATTCTCTCTTTATATAAGAATGCCTAGTTCTTTGGATTCGCTGTATCAGTATCAGATGGAAGATAATTTGATTGATTTGGATGATATTCAGGCGGTGGTACAGCCAGAATCCTAGTTTCTTGTGATTTATATTTTGTGAACTGATATTAGTACTTTTTGGTTACCCTGCTGGCCAGATGGATGGCATGTAATAGATATGTAGCCTATGTTTTTTTTCTCATACTCTTCCTTTTTGTAAGTTGTTTCCGAAAAACAATGTAAACAGACAGGTATTTAGCCTGCTTTATCAAAAAAAAAAAAATTATAATCTAAGTTCTAGTTTTAGAGTGACAATTTTTTAATTTTCTGATTTTGGAGTGACATATATTCAATTCTCTCTATATGTAATAGCAAACTTAAATCTTAATTCTTGATTAGCATATAACATTACTGTAAGTGAGTGAAGTTAGGGTGGGTTTAAGGCTTTAAGCTCGCTGCTTACTAGACTACTAAACGTGCTGGCGACTTCGATTTTGATTTACTTTTCTTTTTGAAGTAGATTTCTATTTACTTGATAAGCCGCTCATTAATATACCACAAATATGTTCTGAATCCAGTATATCGTATAGAAAAGTAGAAAGCCCAGTTATTAATATTTTAGTTGACGAGTAAATATCAAAATTGTAAATGAGTCCATTAATTTGTTTGGTTGAGAATTGAGATAGAGAAGTCGTAGTTTTAAAAAAAAAAAAAAGGAAGAATTTACACGGAATGCTAATTATCACCAGCTTTAGATAGATTTTTTAAAAAAAATAAATAGTGATTTTATCAATACTAGCTGTTTAAAATAACTATTACAAACCAGTTTTCAAATACAGTCAAAATATGCAAATTTAAAACTTCTAATAAAAATCGTCTGCCTTTAAATTTTGCCAGTCTTCTTGCCATGCTTAGACGACATTTTCTCTTCACAATGATTTTATCAATACTAGCTGTTACATAATGTTGCAAATAAATCCAAAATAACAGATTAACATTTGCCTTAACAAAAAAAGCTTAATGCTTTGAACAGAATGACAATTAAAAGTTTGTTACTATTAAACTACTTCGACTGGGTAATTAATTCAGTTTTAGATAGATTTATTGAGTCGACTAATTTGGCTTTGCGGCTTTCTTTCGAAGTCTCTTGTAAGTAGCAGCATTTGTTGAATTAGAATAACCTCAAAATCTGTGTATATGCCTCGTTGATCAGGAACATTTTCCAATCACATTTGATTAAGTTGGTTGACATGGTAGCACGTAGGAAAATCAACAATTTAGCACGACGACGAATTAGAAGTTTCAGCGATACATGCACCCCCAACATAAACTATAAAACAAATAATAACAGAACAAAAGTTTTAATGTTGAGAATGAAGAACTAGCCTGTACCCTCTGATACTCCACTAAACCTCAATTGAACATGTGATTCTGACTTAGCCTTTGTCCAACAATGTTATCCCCATTGTATTAAAAAAAATGAAAAATAACGATCACAAAATAAAAGATGACAGTATGACACCGTTAGTAAACTGTTACAGTCAAAACTTCCGCCCGATCATTGATTACATTTCCACTCGGACCTTAGAAAAATATACACAATAAAGAAAAGGCCAAAAAGAAAACATGCATGGTACAAAGTATGATAAATCATGAATAAAAATATGTTATCTACAATGCAAAGAAGACCATCATATCTTCCTAACAGCAACCTCCTTAACAATAGACTTGATTTCATGTATAAGTGCTATCTGCTGGATCAGCTGGTTTATCCTCTGTGCCAGAAAAAAAAAATATATTGAATATTCATATTCAAATCATATCTATCATTCACATCACCTTGAAAGAAGCAAATTTAGATAAATTCAGAATTCCATTCAAGTCCGTCACAATGCTAAACTCTGCTATGTTGACATTTATTCTTTGCAGTACAAATAAGAACATTCAGGTCCAATTCCTATTTCTTTATTAGATATGACAGGAGGGGCATTACAATACTAAAAATTCAGAAAAATTGTCTCATCAGTTCCTCTTCAGAAATAGAGACCAGATACCCACCTATGCCATATAATATCGCCTCAACGTATCTCTGGATTGACAAGTACAAAAGAAAAACAAACATTTGGTCTTTGGTGTGAAATATAAACATAAAAATAATCTTGCAGCTATAAATTAGCCCTAATTAACATGAATCCATCCAAAAAAAAATATAGACTGTAATACGGGTGAAGCATGAAATGTGAACGCACTGTAAGGCAGCACATTTATGACATTATTAAGGTTGAGAATTTCTTTCACAATGACTCTATGCATTGTTTTGACTTTGAATGGTAACAAATATGGCATGGCCTTTCCTATACCAGACGAAGTGAGTGCAAGCATCCAAGATATCAAGGCAAATATATATGATCAACTGATATCAGATGGTGACTCGCTTCATTTCAGATGTCAGAAACAGGAACAACAAAAAGAAAACGAGGAAGAGGGAACCAATCAAACTAAATCTTTAATCAAAAGACAATATATTATTTTCCTTCTTCTGTTCACTATATTTAGATATTAGACCAACTTATAGATATGACAATGCTAATATGGTTATCTTTTTTTAAAATGTCAACTCTTAAATCTCTTTAATAATCTATTCACTCTTTGACATCTCTCTTCCATAATGAAACTATTAGAAAAAAATCTGACCAGCAGAGTAAATTTGATTCGATAACCCAATGAAGTAGATATACCTGATCTTTCTCATGAAGGAGAATCATAAGCAGTTCTCTCTCCCTTTTATCTCTCTTTCTCATGTAAGAAAGAATCCCAACTAAACCAAACAAACCAGTCATGGTCCAAAACCCAATACCCTTACTAGCGATCTTTGATTTAACTACCTCCAAACCAGAGCTCCAAATCTGGCCAACTGAGTCGGCTATAGGACTCCTCACCATGGTCTTCTCATCTGTTAACATGTTGATGATCTTCTCATCTGTTAACATGTTAAATCACTTGTTATATTAATAAATGAAGACCCAGGAGTTGAGGAAGAACATTGATTTTGCATTTGTTAATTACAAATGACACCAATATTTCATCCAATCACTTGCAAACAACATGTGTAACTTGTCATATTTGCAGCTGAGAGAAACATAATTTTGGGTTTGAGAAACATCCATCCATTGAAGTCAATTTCAGATGCAAACTCATAAAGTTCACCCTGAATTTTTCATGTTAACCAGGAACAAATCATGTCATAGACGTCAACTCAAACTTGATAATAAAAGCTCCACAGAAGTCGAGTAGAGTTCATCAATAATAGGCATATATATATATACCTTCTCCCTCACACTTGTCGAGCCCTTGTCTCATTTTTAAATTATACAAAATGTTGTTGGATTTTAATTGAAATGGTTGTTGCGGGATAATTTGAGATCTTTGATCTTATGCTTTCCGATTGGGTTTCATTTCTAGCCTACCCCAATTTATTTGGGATTAAAGGCTTTGTTGTTGTTGCGGGATAAATGTGGAGTGCATCCGCAGATGAACTAAAAGCTGGTGCTATTTACGAGGCAGAAAAAAACAATTTTCTAAATTTAGGCATCCAATTTCACACTCGTATTGAGTTAAACTGAACATGAAATTTCCATCTGTTTTGAGATAATCTGGAAGCTAACGGAATATTGAAGCAAAATAGGAACCAAATTATTTCATCAAAACATACCTAAATAGTGAGAATTTAACTCGTTGACTCCAAGAGATTTCTCTTGAACCTCAAAATCTATACATAAAAATAAGAGTGAGGTTATTCTTAATTAGGCATTGTACTAATTATACCGTAATTTAAAACGATGTTAAAAGGACGAAATTTGTATGAGAAAACAGAAATATGAACATTACCCAAACGATCAGCCGTTTCATCACGCTTCGTTTCTTCATCTACCTTCTTCTCCTCATTACACAACGGCTCCTGTTTGAAAACAAACGGATCTTTAACTAGGGTTAGGTTTTGACCATTCTCTAATAAGCCCTCATGACGACTGGGATGGAAAACATCGTCGAACCCGTCGTCGCTCGGCATGCCACCGGACGCGGCGACGGAGGGGGCGGCTCTGCCGCCGCCGCCTGGAGGGAATGCGCCCCACCGACCTTCCTCCCACCCGTTCCCGTTCATCCGTGCACAGCTATAGCTAGAAAGACCCGAGTTTGAGCTTTTATTCGTCGAGAGGAGATGCAACGTGCGAAGAAATGGTTTTCTAGCTTTTCTTATTTCTCATTATTTCACGGAGAGAGAGAATGACTGGCTTAGTTAATTTTCTGACGAGGTAGGAATAAGATGCTCACTTTTGTTTTATTTATTTTGTGCGAATTCGCATCTGAGAGTAGATAATTTCTCTGCGAAAAATCGAAAAGGATGGTTGCGGTGACTTGGAAGGGGAGGAGAGGATAAACAGCAATCCAAGTTCTCCGTGGCTGGTATAGAGTGTCCTTTGATGTAGCGAGTCGCATACACACACGAAGTCACAATCATAGTAATAAGTTTGTGATTCGAAAAACGTCCGGCGAGGTCAAAAATTCGACGTTCGGATATAATTCAGAAATCATTTGTTTTATATAATATAAATAAATATATATTATAATGATAAAATATTAAAAATATATTAAAAAATATAAAATTTTATATAAAATAATATATAATGTGTTTTTTTTGAATAATTCGCGAATAATTTTTTTTTGCCCAAAAAAAATACTGTATATTAAACTGACGAATTATCCATGAAACATTCGGTTATGGATGAAAAACGAATTATTCGCAAATTATCTTCTTGATTAATTTTGCTCACTGACAAATATTTTGATTGAACAACGATTTTTTTAAGTAATTAACTAAATAATTTTAATTTTAATAATAAGAGTGAGTAAATTAAAATTTTAAAACACAAATAATAGCGCGTCACTATAATTGACGTCTTGTAAATGCACCATTCTCAATGGTTTTTGTCAAAACGCGACACTCTCAGTGATCTTTGTCAAAATACGTCACAGAAAGTACACATTTGTACAAAGACGTCACTCTTAGTGATATCTTTACTTTTTTTTTACGTTTCTGTCATTTTTTCCATTGGAACTTGTGTTTTCTAATAATATATGCCATTAGAATTTTTAATTTTTTTTTTTACTTTTCAATCACCCGGAGGATTTACAAAGTTTTTTAATAAAAAAATTCATTGGAAATGCAAAGTGCTGTCAAATTTGCATAGTATATTAAAAAAAGAAAAAGAAAAAAAGAGTTAAAATATATTAATGACATTATCGCAAAACAACGGGTCCACTTCAGTGGTGTTTTTGGACAAACACGCTACCAATGGTCCACTTAGATGGTGATTGGTAAAGTCCACCTTAATATCGCTAAAAAAGAAGAAACAAAAACATCTCTCAGTGATGGTTTTGAACAAACGCACTATCAAGAGTAACATCTTTATTCAAATGTATCATTAGAAGTGTGTACATTGTCATTCGTATTTTTAAAATTTTAATTTAATTATATTTATTATTAAAATTAGATTTATTTAGTTAATGATTTTAAAAAAAAATCTCCTTTGATAGAAATAATGAGCTGTTTGAAAGTTAGAAATTGGTTTTTCTACCATGTTGTGCGGAGTAATGTAAACATATATGATATATGCAAATGCAAAACCGTGTGGCATTCCATCAAGTCGCTGTACGCGACTATGGATCGATTATAACGCATTCCTTGAAGCCACTGTTTGTAGATCATAATTTGGGTCGGCAAATAGATCATCTTAATTGATTTTAAATCGAATCGAATTAAATTATTTTGTTCATTTTTTTCGATTCAAATATTTCAATTCAGTTAAGTTTTTAGCTAATTCAGTTTTTATATTTTGATTTGGTTTATATTTTTCTATATCGGTTAAACTGAATAAATCAAATAGTCTAAAATTTATCAAGCAAATTTATTTCACTTGATATAAATAATGATCAAAACAAAAATAATTTAAATATATTTATTTTCTATATATTTAATTTAGTTAATTATTTTTTTAAACTGTTTATTTTTTCAATCAATTTTTGCAACTATCAATATTTTTCATTTCACTTTAAATTTTGATTTAACCGAGTAAGCCAAATAAGATTTCAGTTCATTCAATTGATATTTATAAATTTGATTCAATTCATAATTTAACAAACCGAATAAAATTTTAAATGTATATATTTATTTCGATTTGAACTAGACCGATCGATTGAACACCCCTAATCATAATAGGCACCAAATATGAAGTGGTGTACGGATTACTGGTGATATATTTAAATACAATAATTGTTAAAAAAAACTGAAAATAGAGCATCTTGTTGACATTAAATTAGGTGATCCTGGACGACGACATCAACAACAAAGCCTTATTTTCAAATAAATTGAGATAAGCTAGAAATGAAACTCAATCGGAGAGCATAAAATTAAAAATCTCAAATATTAATGATAATAATGATGATGAAAAAAAATATACATATAATAATAATAATAATAATAATAATAAAAAAAAAAATAAAATAAAAATGAACATGATAATAATATGATAATAATAATAATAATAATAATAATAATAATAATAATACAATAAACCTCTATTATAAAATATATTTCTAAATGCTAAATTCTAAACTCTAAAATCTTATAAATCTAAGAACTAAAAATTTAAAGTCTATAACTCTACTATTAAACTCTAACTCCTAAATCATGATTCAGATATCTGAATCGTCATTTTTTAAGCACTCCTATCCAAAGCAAACTCTTTGGATATATTTCATTCCTTCAAATCTTTTTTTTTATTCCCCCCATATCAATCTCGGTCGACTTTCTCCTCTTCTTATGTTTTCAGGATTACTTAAAATACCACTATGTACTAATATCTCCGAAGATCTTTGTTGAATATGATCAAACCATTACAAACGGCGTTGGACAGAATCTTTGTTGAATATGATCAAATCATTACAAACAACGTTGGACCAGCTTCTTTTGAATTGATACTACCCCAAATTTGTCACGTATATCATAATTTCTTGAATTGGTGCTACCCAAAAATTAAATAGTGAGTTCTTGACGTTTTCTTATGATTTGTTAGAATATGGTTCGGCTTGAGGATGAGACGTTAACATAGTGTAGCAGTTCTCATGTGGATGGTATTCAACAATTATATGCACTCGCAAGTAACGTGTCATTTAGAATATGGTCGCGCATGAATTATGAATATCGTTGTAAGGTGTATTTTGTAATAGTGTAATGTTATAAATTAATGTTTACCATGTACTTAACTTGGAATTCTTTGGAAAAGCCTGGACCAAGGAGACGAACATTACTAACAAAAAAAAAGTTATAACTCCGCCTCAACATTAAAGGAGGAGGGTAACTTAACATGAAATCAACAAGGCAACCATGTTAGTGCTTAGAGCAATATCACATTCACAGATTAACCGTGAACAAAAAACAGATGAGCTACTACCAGAAGCAATACAACTAAATCACCTACAATTCTAAAGCAATTTTGAGCTGTTACCTCTCCAGTCACCACCAATCTATCTGAACTGACGTCACCTTGCTCGCAAGCCATGAGCTGCACCAATTGCCAACTCAACTGGCATCCAGGACCATCCCAGAAATGAAATGAACACTCAAACCAGTCCATTTCAAAGCGGCCCCCCTCCAGCAAAAGGACCTGGTTTAGCATCTGTCACAACGGCCCAGTTTGACGACCTGTGCACTATTCTTGAGGGAATCCTGTCAGAATCTTCACCTCCTGATGCATCATATCCATCACTGGTCGAACGAGACAGATGAATTCCCTTCTGAGCTGGCAGTGTCCCAGGTCCCACACCACCTGGCACCCCCATCTCCTCCACACCAGAAGAGGAAATCCTAAATGGGTGTAGATCAGGCGAGTCCAAGCTGCTCTCTGGTGAAGAGCCAACACCTGTTTTCCTGCTTGGCTGGAAAGCGCTCCTTGCCTCAAGCTGCAGTGGTGCAAGGCTTACGGCTATCTGTGAGGCTGCATCGCTATTAAACATACTAGAGGAGATTTTTGCAATGGGCTCGAGGGAAGGGAATTGATTACTGCTTGTACCACCTCTCTTGCTGCTTCTCTTACTTTGTGTTTCTTCTGATAACAAGTGGCGTCTCGTGACTGGTTGCAGGACCCGAGATTTTTTTCTTGCATCAGCTGCAGCTTTGGAGACCTCTTCAGCATTTAGGCGGGCCAATGCCCATGGGCTGATTTTTACATAAGGAGGTGGTTTTCTCTTGGTTGGTTCTTCTTCCTTTGTTCTCTTGCCGGCTGAGCTCACTGATGTGCCAGCATCTGGAGGTATAACATCAAACTACAAAGCAAACAGATTGTGAGATATTTGTACCATTGTAGCATTCAAGTATGAATACATCTTTTTGCAATGAATTTTTATTCTTCTGCATATATTGTGTGAAATCTTTCTTTGCTTATGCCAGTAATGGTCGGTACAAAATAATAGCAAAAGAATCAGATGTTCACTAAAATTAAGTTATTGGTACAACAATCATGTGTGGAAATCAGATGATGGCTGGTAGTGGAACATGTCAATGATATGAAGCTATGGTGTCTTATGCCCCTGACCAGCACAACATCCCACACTGGGCCTACGGCAAAAGAACTTCATATGATAACTACAGATCTTAGATTTGCATTTTGTAAAAAATATGTACCTGGTCTTCAACGAATAAGCGGGGAGGGGTACACCAGGATCCACGGTGAAATGCACCAAAAGAACTAGCACTGCTGAGTCCAGTGAAAGAACTCACTGGGGACATCTGTGGGCTTTGCTGCTGGCCCATGCCACCAGCTTCTTGCTGATCTTGCTCCCTCAGAGCTATTATGTAATCATATGTGCTTATTCCCTGTACGATATTAAAGCACATCAATGATCAAATTATATTCACTTGTGCAGGATTTACAGGCTGTGCTGTTCAATCTTTACATATTCTAAGGAGAAAATATAACCTTCTTGATCAGAAGTATATGGAAGAAGAAAAGTTGGGTGAGCGGTAGAGTTGCAATCATGGCAAGCAAGGTACAAGACACCTGAAATTGATCCGGGACCTTTCAAAATCACATAATATATCTGATATAGAAGTTCTGTAAAAAAAAATGTAACACTTCAAGAAATATGAAATATATCACATGATACTGGTCCAATGGGTTTCATTTCGAGCCTACCCCAATTTATTGGAGACTAAAGGCTTTGTGTTGTTGTTGTTGTTTTATATCGGTCCAATGGCTAACGGATCGAAACTCAAATCTAAAAAATGCTCGATCCATGTTTTTCGTGCTATCCGTCTCCAACAAAGAAACCATAAATTTCATTGCAGACTACACTTAACCTAATCTTTCCTTAATTTTCTTTACAAAAGAAGTGCCAATTTTCTCACTTCTATTATTTCAAATCTAAATCCTTGTAAAGTTTCATTTTGACTTTCAGGAGAGAGAAGGCAGAATTCATTATTTGACATAATAGCCAATTTGCTAGCGTTCCAGAAGTGCATTGTTTTAGTAAATGATATGACACTAAAAAAAGACTGTTGCCGCAGTCTAGTTTCAAGAGCTAGAAATATTAGGTTTGACTTGCAAAATAAAAAAGCAATTTGAGCAACTCAGGCACTTTCCAACAGCCAAGTTCAAACAAAAATTCAAACAATGAAATCCCCCCCAAAAAAAAGGCCGACAAATGACAGAGGAGACAACTGACTGACCACGACAATAACAAAAGGGACGAGAGAGAAGCTGCTGCCAAGCTTGGAGACGATCTCAACAGAGAACTTGTGGCGGTTGAGAAAGCAAAGTATCAGTACAAGCACGCCCACACTCCACTGCAGAATGAGCTGCATGCAGACCCATTCAAGAGCAAGGCAAGGCAAACCAAACCAATGTTTGTGCCTGTCAATATTCACACCAGATTGAAAAGGACATGGAAGTTTGATGCTTTCTACCTTTTGTCTTAGAACCAATTTTATTTTCTTCATATTTTTATTCCTTATTTCTTATATTCTTTTTTCCACAGAAAGCAGATGTCTCTGTTAGATACATACCAATTAATTAAATTTGTAAGGGTTAAGCTTCTAACTCAGGTTAAAAGATCCTTAATAAAAAATCTGATGTGGTTCAAAATCAAGGCTTATAAACTTCTAGTGGTACAGGTATGGTAAATTGTGTTCAGAAGCAAGCACCTTGACATAACTATAGTATGATGCAAAAAATAATCTCAAGTACTAGAACTCTTACCAGGAGAAGTGCTGAAACCATAAGGGTAAAAAATCTTCTATAATTTCTTCTCCCTATGCAATTATTTAGCCACTGATAGATGAGAAAAAACAGTAGTTATTTCAACCACCAGTAGTGGCATGTAGAGCCATAATCATATATCATAGTCGAAGTAAGAAGTCATACTCTGCAATGGTGATCGAAACCATCAACACACTTGTCACAGACTCTACAATGCTTGCTGTACTTCAATACCTGTATCACTCAAATTGAGTTTCTGACATCTTAGGCGACCTGAAAGGCAAATCCTTTAAAATAATATATAAGCTTCAAACCTCAACTTCACATAGGCTGCAGAAGAATGTGCCGTCTTCACTCATTTGTTCTGACAATTCTTCAGAAGCATTGCACCAATTGCAGAGAAGATGAAGTGGATAAAACAGTAAGAGAGGTACAGAAAGGATTCTGCATAAGAAAGATTTGTCTTCCCCATTAAATTGCAATTTAGCTGCTGTGCTCTCCGGATGTTTTTCATTTCCATGCAATTCCAACATGTGCTTTGCTTTTAGGTACTTCTTTGACTTGAAAATTCCCGTGTCACCTGGGTCAGTGGCAGCGCACCATATGTACAGAAATATGACAGATGTAACCTGGAAAATAATGAATGTTGCATCAGTTCCACCTATATGCTGGAATTTTATTGAATTGGGCTCAAACTAATTTCTAGATGCAACTAGTTAAAAACTTAAATGGCCAAAAACAAAAAATTAATCCAATTAGAGAACCAAAAAAAAAATCAAAGGCGTATTCAGTTAGTATCAATCATCTCTTTTTTTCTCTCTCTCTCTCCTTTAGAACTAAAGAAGTGAAGAATATTCCCAATCTTAAATAAGTATTAATTGGGATTTCGATCCACATGCAAGCTCTTCGCAAAATTTAAAAACTTGTTTAATTCTTAGACAACCCATCAGATTTTCGACCATAAAAAAAGTAAGGGCTTAGATCTAAGCATAATTGCAGACGATACTACAATTTAACCTAGAAAAAGAAAAAGAGAATAAGAAACTGCCAAGTTACCAGAGGAGTGTAAAGCCCTAGGACGATATACTGCAAAATCTTCTTTCCAACGAAGGGAACAAAGAATACATAAAAGGCGAAACCCAAGGCAAGGAACACTGCTATTGCAACCACCTGAGAGAAATTTCAAAGAACAAAATTAGCGCATTTTACAGAAATTGACGGAGAAAACCAAATAGAAATCGGAGAAAACAAACCTGCAAAGGGTGGTACGGGAGCTGCCATCCATGCTTTCTCATTTCGTAAAATGGAAGAAAAGAAGGAGAGGCTCCTTTTCCTCTCCCCTTTATTTCTTCTCTATGGTAGATTTTGTAGGGAGAATATAGCAATAATGCAGAGACGCCGCAGGAATGGAGAAGGCAGTTAGAGAGTACAGAGAGAGAGAAAGATCGGAGCAACCGAGCAAGGGTTTGAACTTTGAAGAGAGAGAGAAGGGGGACGCAGAGACCGAGACAGTGAATCTGGATTAGTGGGGAGGAGTTGCAGCCGGGCTGACTAATCAGTAATCAACTGATCACTGGTCCGTGAGCCAGCGTGATTACAAAACACATTAATAAAGCGCGAGAGAGAGATGTACTTTTCTGTCCATATCCTTGGCAAGTTCAAAATTTTCATGTGAGGACTCGACCAACTCACAGCCGTTCAGTTAGGGACAGATGTATTTACATTCAAGGTCAAAATAGTATTTTTTTGAATCAAATTTTTATTAATTTTTAATCTGAATTTATTAGATAAGAATGTACATTAAATTATTATTTTTTTATTTAGTATCTAATTAGTTAATAAATTTTAAACGTAATACTATTATAATCCGATTACTAATCACCTGATTGAAATCTTACATCCGCCTCTAAATATACTATATGAATTTATTCATATAACGCAACATATGAATTATTGAATATTTTTCAGATTTGCAAACTTATGTGTCTAAACATATGAGATTCATAAGTAGAAAATTTTAACCAATCACATGTTGAGCTATACAATATAGCATGTCAGAGAATTTGCTTCTCAACTATGACCCAACGGAATCCGTAAGTTGGTCTCATGCTAAGATATATGCATATATGCATATGTAGCTGTTGGTTTTATAAGAAATGTCTTTTATAATAGTATTTAAAAAAAAATAGAATGCTCTGAGTTAAATATTTGTGTTGAATTATGTGTTTTATGTTCTTGAGTGCACTTATATCTTGAATAAAACTTACTCTAATTTTATTTCTTTACTTTTTTTAATTAATAATATTAATATTTTTAATATAAATATTTAGGTATTCATGACTTGTGAATCAGAGATAATTGATAATTTTGTATTTTATATTTTCTTAAAAATGTTTGGTATTATTTAAAAAAATGAGTTACTCGATGACTTCAAGCATCAGCATGATAAACCTCAATTATATATCATGTGCAATTAGAGTTTTATCTCAAAAACTATGTATTTTATGTTAATTGTTAAGAATTTATTCAGTTTATATGTCGAGTTCGAGATAATTGCTGCATTTCTTGTTGTTTTGCAGGTTATGGAGTGTAAACAAAGATGTCAACGTGAGAAATGAGGCTTGGAACGAGATGGATCGAACCTACACGAAGAAATCAAGTGAAAAACACTTATGGACAATAATTACGGACAATAATCAAAATTATGGACCGCAATAATGGAATTCGCTCACTGGTTCGCTATGTTAAGAAGTGCAAAAATTACGTACCGTAATTATTGGGCTGGAAGCACGAACTTGAGGTTTGAAAATGATTTTCTCATTGGAATTAAGAGATTATTGCACCCCTTCGTCCCAGATCTCTCTGAACTGACTGGAGAACAGATCCCAAGCAAGAAAGAAGAGGAAGAACACAATTGGAGAATGATTTGAAGAAGGAGAACTCAAAAATCGGGCGAGAAATCATAGATCTTCTTAGTGTATTCTTTTCTTTACTCTTCTTTTCTCATGTTATGATGTTGTTTAAACATGAATTTTTGTGCAATCTTTGATATGATTTGTGTCTAGACATCCTTCTAGGGGTCTAGGTGTAAACTCAATAACTCAGATGGTTTAATTGTACTCGTGTGTTGATCTTTTAGTTCTTGTTGTTTGTGATTGTTATTTTGTCTAAATTGAATGCTTAGTTTTAATCAACTACATGTTACCCTAGAAGTGAAAGCGGAAATCAAAAGGTGGAACTGAATCTTCTGACCCAAAAACAGTAATTTAGGTCGTAGGCCAAGTACTTAATCGTGAAACTTATTACCTAAGGGAAAACCGAGGAAAAGCTTAGAAATTATGTGAGGTGTACCGAAAGGTGAAGTACAAAATCTAGGTTATGCCAAAGTGATTCACTGATCTTAATGAGCTTAGACTTGTAAGGTGAGGTAGTTAATCGTGAAATTCGAATTGTTTAGGTACGGTATCAAGCCACAAAAGTGTAAATTTGATACTAAAATCTGAAATTAAATCTCCGACAAACACTAGAACATATTTAAAGATCAAATAGAGTGAATTGACCAAACAAGTGAGGGTGAAGCCGAAAACCCCTAGAGTCCTTTATTTGATAAAATTTTCAGTCGTTGTTGATAGATTTGTGCACTTTTAGTTTAATACAAAACTCCCGTTCGATTGTCTTGATTAGTGAAACTTGCGAGAACCGGTAATTCACCTTGTCCTTGTGGTTCAACACTCCGACTACTACTTAACTAGATCGTACGCTTGCAGCTAAAATTGAGTATAAATTAGGGTATTTATTAGCTTAGTAGAATACACATCACAACATCATTCAATTTTTTCAATATATAATTAACCATCAATAGCGTTTTGAGGTATGAGATTTCTTTTCTACCGCTTGAGTCTTAGTGAATAATTTCATCTGCAGTGCTACAGCTTGACCAAAGTTTCTAAAAAGAGCTAAAATGATTTTCTGCATATCTAAAATATCACGCTGTAAATTTTAAAGGGGTCTGGAATACTTAAATTATAGTATAATGATTATAAAATGTCTTAAATCCTTAATAAATATATTAATTTTCAAAGTTTTTAGGGGGCTACGACTCTTTGATCTCTATTAAGCTCTGCCCCCCATCTAATGGTAAATCTCTCAAGTCTTAGTATCACGTCAAATTTATTTTTTATTTTCTTTTAGAAGGCATATTGCTAGTCATAACATTTACAGTATTGTTACAAATAAATAGAGTACTTTATTTTAAGAATAAATGAAATTGATCTGACATTATGACCACATGAAATTCTGCAAAGCTCCAAAAATGAGACGTGTAGTATCTTATTTTCTACAGAAAATGTGTTGCGTATTTGTGTAAATAACTTATAAATGAACCGATGAGGATATTTTGTACCGTTACTTCACGACTTCGTTCACCCTTATTAGTTATTATGAATTGACGGTTGAAAAAAAAATTCTAGCATTCTCAGGGTGTATATGCAAAGGAACCAAGTAAAAATAAATAAAATGTAATGAGCGTCCTATACTCCTATAAAGCTACGAGTCGGATGATTGCGTTGGGTTCTCTCTGTCGTGTGAATCTCTCACGGTGGGAGGATAAATTTATCATAGATAGTGAGATACTGAGATATATATATATATATATATTAATATCTTTAGTATCATACTTAACTTCATACACAGACATGGTTGGTTCGGCTGAATTAAATGAAGCCGGATAAAAAAATATCAAATATGGGTTGGTAGCTAACTTAATATTCCCATCTTACCCTTTTCACCACCAAAATTAAAAAGAGTTTCCGTCCACCTATTCTCCCGCCTCATTGAAAATAACAATGATAACAATAAAATAATTAGAATGACGCACTAGTGTCAAAGATTCCCATGCCTTGTTGTCAAGGTTGGTCAATTCTGAATTTATATTCACGTATACTGTAACACGCGGATGGTTCAATCTTTTTGAGATTCATATTAATTTGAATTTTATAATACCAACTCAAATTTCGAAATGATCGATTATGTACTGCAAAGCAGTGAATCTCGATTTGGTCAATTCTCATTCTTTTTTTCTTAAGAAAAAAAGTATTTTAAGAATTTAGAGAAAACCATCAAATCATCGTGTGTTCGTTCTCCAACAATTGTTATTGTTATTTATACTAAGTATAATTATAAAATAAAATTGCTTGGTTGAACAGTTTCTTTTTTACTCTTCAAAGTTCGGTTGAGTTAATTTTTTGTAAAGTGAATTCAATAGAAGTACTGTGGTTTCGATAACATCAACATGCGTGTTATGGTATTTATGAATTTCTCTTATAGATTTTGTGAGACAATATTCGATTTGATTTTTATTGTTTTTTTCAGGGTGTGTTTGGATGGTGTAGAATAGTATTGTTTTGGGAATAACAGTATTGTTGTCGGGTTAGCAATCATTCAAACACAAAATTAAAATCGAAAATAGCAGCAGAATAGTGCTAATCCGCTAACCCATAGAAAATATTGGATTAGCGGATTAGCGTCCATGAGGGTAGTGAAAATAATAATTTTTTTTATATTAGTATGGGTTAGTATTAAATAAATATTATTATTAAATAAAATACTAAAAAATAATTAATTATTTTAACTATTATCTCCATTGTTCTCACGTTTCTATTCAAACAATATGTTACTAACCCAAAATAGTAAAAATTAGCACTATTCTCATATTTCCCGAAATATCACTAACCTCATACTATTTTCAGCTACTAACCCAAACAGTATTATTTTTACATTAATACTTTCATCATCCAAACACACCTGAATAAGTAGGTGAATAAAGTTACTGAACTTTCAAAAGTTCCTTGTTTCCTTCCTGCATTATTAATTTTGATTTTTTTGACCTGTCTTAAATAAAAAAAAAACAATCGACTGTTTCAAAGTCTGTATCTTGCAAGTACTACTGATCAGCTAAGATGATTAAATGTACATATTGGATTGCATAAACAAAGGAGATCCAACGCCTATCATATGGGTCCCACTTTTTCATGAGAGCGGCAAACAGTGACGAGTCCATGTCCTCTATGTTATTAAAAGAGAGTTTCTCCACTCTTTCGTCCCCATAAAATAACATTTTTTTTCATCCGATCTCTCTCAAATTAAATTGCTCTCTCCTTCTGAACATATGTAGATCTGATTTTTCATCTTCGGTGATCTCTCAACGATCTCTCTAGTGATCTATTCCCTCTCGATCTCTTTGACAATCTATTCCCTCTCTCTCTCATAGTTTCTCCAACAAATTCATTTTTTCTCTCTCCGACAATCCATTTGGTCTCTTCAGCAATATATTTCATCTCTTCAAAAGAAGATAACATTTAAAAAATATATATATATATAATTTGAGTCTTTTCAATCATCTCTTCAGAAATCTATTTCATCTAAATACTTAATTCATATATCTAAACATATGAATTATTTTGTCTAAACACCTAATACATACGCCAAAATATCTGATATATATATCTAAATCATTTATCTAAATATATGATCATAAATCTAAATACTTAGTTCACTCATCTAACCCTCGTACATATATCTAAATACTTGAGTTACTTAATAAATATGTTATATAAACATTTAAATATAAAAATCTGGTATATGAACTAGATGTATATATTTGAATATCTAATGCATACATCTAAATACCTTATTCATATATCTAAACACATAAATTACTTATTTAAACACTTAATATATATATATATATATATATATATATATATATATATATATATATATATATAAATATATATATATATATCTAAATACCCATATCATATCAAATTATCTAAATAAATATTTAGTTCACTCATCTAAACACTACATACATATATCTAAATACCTAATTTACTTATCTAAAAATATAAATACGTAACTAAAATACATGCACTATTTATCTTAAATATCTTAATCACATATCTAAATATCTTAAATCATTTATCTAAATATCTAATTTAATTATGAAAATAGCGGACATGCATATGGGCTAGGAGGACATGCTAATTTGCTTTTGAAGAGTGTGTGCGCACTTTGAATTTTTTTTTTTTTCATTTAAAACAGGCTCTTTCGCAACTTTTTTTTTACTAAAAATGAAAAGTTAAAAAGTTAAGAGAATTTTCAAAAGTATGTCTCGAGGAACTATTTAGTCAGACGGACCTTATTAAAAATGGTATAGTGAGTAGTACCACAATGAAAAAAGATCTGGACCGTTGGATGCACAACACAAATTGATTTACAAGAATCAGATACTACGATGGTTATTTAGATTCACGGACTTGGTTATTTTACCGCGTAAGTTACTATAAAAAATGATGCAAATTCAACAAGATCATGTAACGTAGAATGCTAATATACATCAAATTTAATCAATTCTTTACAAATGTAAAGATTATCTTTTATTTCATTTCTTAGAATTTTTTTTTATGATCATTAAAATTATACTAAAAATGACCTTCTCATGTTTAAAAACTTATTGCATTTAGAGTATTCAAGAGAAGCGTCATATAAAATTTAATATGCTTAATAATTAGTAACTCGTAAACATTAATTCATTTAATTAATTTCGAATATGTATATATATATATATCATTTAATTAATTAAATTCTAATATGATATGTTTCATTTGATTAAGTTCTAATATATATGTTTCATTTAATTAAATTCTAATATATATCCAAGCATATATAAAACTGATCTATTATTATTTTTTAGTTTGGTGCTCGTTCGATTCGTCAAATTAGATGGAATGTTTGCAATGTTTGCACGCTTACCATCTACATTCAGCAGAAATATTCAATATTTTTTAGTAAATAAATAAGTATCTGTTTTAGTTTTTTTTTTAAATAAAAAAGCGCTTCGAGAACTCGAATTTCCCGTTCTCTGGAAAATAACCAAGTTCTCAACAAACTATGCAATCCAAACGCTTCTATTATACAACAGTTTTACTGATTATATATAACATATACTGATAGATACACACAACTTGATATTTTTAGATAATAATTTCGGTAATTTTTTCATCTGAAAATTTTTTTGTCTCTCCTGAATTGTCTGATTATTTTTATTGAAAAAAAATTTAATATCATACATAATGAAATAATTATGCATAGATGTCAAAATATGAAGTTACTTAGAGGAAAACTTTCTTCATCAACTTGATAATTTATTAATTTAAGCTTTATTTTGTTGTTATTTTTAATATATAAAATATTATTATTTTAATATTTTTATTAGATAATAATATATATTAAATTATTAATTTTTTATTTAGTACCCGATTAGTTAATAAGTTTGAACCTAATAAGTCATTACAATCCGATAATTGTCCTTCCTGATCAAAATCCTACCTCCGCCTCTGAATATCTATTGTGTATCATCTAGCATGGCTGCGCTGATTTTTTTATGATATAATATGGTCCGATTTTTTTGTCAGATCAGGGATGACCTGAAAAAACTTGAACGAGATATTTTTTTCACCGAAGTGTTACATCATTACTGTTAAAAAAAAAAAAAAAAACACATATACTATTATAAAATATTAATGATAGATGTTTCACCTTCTCCATCTTCTCTTATAATAATAGACCTTTTTCATTCTCTTTATCTCTTTCTTAATTCTAAATTTAATTTTGTATTAACTTTCTCCTTTATTACATTATGTTTCTCTAGCATATAAATAGAGGCTTGTATGTTGTTGATTGTCATGTATCTCTAGAAGAGATAATATAGAAATAAGATTTTAGCCTCTCATAACTTTTGTCTTCTATCTTTATTTTATAACACGTTATCAGCACGACTTCTCTCTAGTCGAGTTGTGATGAAAGTTTATTTTATAGTAGAAGCACGAGATCGATATAACCATATTATCATAAGATTGTCTCTAAAAAGACGTACACTTTAGATTATATTTTATCATTTTACCATTAATTATAATATTTGATTAGGACTCGATGATGAGTTAGCTGAAAATAGAATATTTGCTTCTAAATCGGCTTTAAATTGGGTAATTTGTGATTGGAGTGTGAGGAAAAATATTCAATGTTGGGTACAATAAAATTATAAAATATGACTTATTATGAAATACAAAGAAGAGAGTTGTCATTGGAGATTATACGCTAGACCTGAAGAGGGATCAATCACATAGAGGATCATCACAAATAAAAACCCCCATAATTATAGAAGACCACCAGGAGACCGCAAACACTTACAACTCACATCTAAATTGATTGCAGGATGTGTCCGCCAACATTTATAAAAAATCTCTCTCTAACAGTACAACAAATCAGTATGATTATATAAATAAAATATCCCGGTGTTGAAACAACATACGGTAAACTTTGGCGTGGTTGAGAAAAAACAATTGAACAATTATTTAGCACTTGGGAAGATCATATACATTGCTTCCGCAAATATTGGGGGCGATTGCTCGACTACTCCAGGTACAAAATTTAAATTATCGACGTGTGATACTTCAGATGACAATGTAAAAATATTTAAATCCATAGCTTGGGCTTATGGACCGTGTATTGCAGCGTTCAAACATTTAAGGCCCGTTATAATCATTGATGCTGGATTCTTATCGGGCTGTTATAAGGGTAGATTATTGATGGCGTGTGGATACGATGCAAATAATAAACTCATTCCTCTAGCATTTGGAATCGTGGATGCAGAAAATATGAAAAATTGGGGTTGGTTCATGTGATGGGTCTGTAATGAAGTGATCCAATCTAACATAAAAATATGTATTATATCCGACCGTCATAGGGGAATAAAGAGAGTTTTTAAGTGACCGCATTTGGGATGGTCTGTACAACGTGAGAGGCGGTACACCGTATTGCATGCAACATATCACAGAGAATTTATATAAAGAAGCCGAAAAATTTGAAAAGAAAGAAGATAATCTTAGAGATGATTTCAGAAGAAGACTAGCGAACAAAAAGAAACCACGTCGTTTCGTAGAGAGATGGCGAATTTTGAGGAAATCAAATAAAAAAGTTTATGATGTTTAAAAAAAAAAGTCGGCAGAAAATTAGAAAATGATTATAAAGAACCTCCTAATTTTGTTTTATGGGCACAAACTTATGATGAAGGACATCGATGGGGTATAATGACCAACAATGGTTCAGAAGCTCTGAATATTATCTTCAGAGTTGAATGAACTTTATCGGTTGCAGCAATTATGGAGGGAACATGGTATAAATGTGCTAAATGATTCGATCAGAGAGAAATAGAAGCATTGAACCTGCACAGAGCATGCAAGCAATGGTCGAAAAAAAATGATGACATCTTGGCAAAATATGATGATAAAGAAGGTTCATGTTGATATTCTTTTACTAATTTTTTAACATAACGTGATACATTTTGTATTTTTTTCAATAATTATAGCTGGTATGAACGTAATTTCGCTCGGAAATGCTCGAGGAGAATATGAGGTTCAGGTGCTTGGAGAGAGGATCGAGAGTGGAGGGTATGGACCGTTCAAATACATTGTTACAATTTCGAATGAACGACGCACCCGAGATGACCCACAATTGCCGGAGCCGTCCTGCACGTGTGATTGTCAAAAACCTCAACTGACTGGTATATCCCGCTCTCACATGATTGCTGTATGTCAACCTAGAAACTTTGATGTGTACGGTTTTATAGTTGAGCGATATAATACAGCTCACCTACTGAATACTTAGTCCGGTCAATTTCATTGTTATGGATATCAAACAAGTTTGGCCACCATATCTTGGAGAAACTATAAAAACAAATAAAATGTAGGGTTTTGGAATGCCCAAATCTCATTAATGCTCACACTGGGGAAAGACCGTAGAACAAAAATTTTACTTAAACTTAAGTTAGGGATTAAAGTATGTCGAATAATTACCAAGAGATACAGACATTTAATCCTTTACAAAAGACGGTAAAATATTTATTTTACTTCTAACTTAAACTTAGGGTTAAAGTGGTATGTCGGATGATTATCGAGAGATACACACCTCTTTAAATCTTTATTGATCTACTCCATGATTGATTTCTAAAATATTAATCTACTTAACAATTAAATAGATTAATATAAGATGTTATACATCGCTTTCAAATTTCAATTGGAATGAAAATCAGCTTGTCTCGGAGCACCAAACGTCTGATGCCTCTGTAGGTTATCCACCAGGTTTGACCAGAGAGCGACTTATTTCTTTTGCCAGAAATATCATAAACCGTGGTTTCTCGCAAAAACACTATTCACCTGAGAAAAAGACGAAATAGTACTATTCACGACTCACAGTAATTCTGTTTCACAAATGTGCAGAAATACCATAACTTTCATAAAAACACTATTCACCGATCCCGTGAATTCTGAAACAACCGTATACCGAGAGAGAGAAGGTAGAACTGATTTGGTGTAGCTTTCTCTCTCACCCCACCCCTCTATTTATAGAAAATATAGAATTACTAAATGACCAAAATGCCCTCATGAATAGTAGGGAGGTTCCAAAGTGAAAAGACCAAAATATCCTTAAAGTTCATCCAATTTACCAAAATACCATTGGGCTTTTGGCCAAATTATCAAAATACCCTTGGACTTTTGGCCAAATTACCAAAATACCCTTTTGAAGTCGACATGGGCTTTTCATGGGCCTTTTTGGGCTCTTCGGATTTTGGGCTTTTTCAATTTTGGGCTTTCTGATTTTGGGCTTTTAATTATTAATTAAGGCTTTAATTATAAATGGGCTTTTGGCCCATAATTCAAATCCATAATTAACATTTAAAATCCAAATCAAATATATATAATTATCATGTACAATTATATTTTTCTCGGTTGTTGTTTCGATGAATTTATACGACGTGTCCAACACGTTATAAATTCAATCTGATTTTTATTTCTTGTCATCTCTATGACAAATATAATTATATCATATATAATTAATTATAACCATCTTATTATTAATTATAAATAATTTATAATTAATCAATAAGATTCTCCGATTAACTCCTATACGGTATGACCCGACATGATCCGTGTTATGTTGGTAAATAGAGTTAAAACCATTTTAACTTCTATAATCATAGAAGGCATCCGCGTAATGCACTATGACCATCCAATTACACAGATGATGATGTACTGTACAATATCATGATCCAGTAAACTATTTACTTGTGTTTAATTCTTTTATCTCATAGCTATCATATCAGTTTTAAGGACCTATGTGTCATCCTTGCAAACTTAATCTTTTATTGATCCTAAGTAAATTATCAAATATAATTACTCTTATAATTATACTGCTAGCAGATAATCTTACTCTATCAAGGGGCTCAGTGATGCTATAACTCATATAGAAATACGAGTGACAATAGTACTTTTGACAAACCATCTCTTCCTCCGCATAAGTTATGTATATCGAAGAGCTACTTTTATAGCCACCTTTTACGGATAACGTTTGGTAGAAATCACACACATACATATCTTATGTAGGAATGATGAATACCTCATACTTTAAAATTTAATACTGAACGAAAATATTAATGACACGAACACAATTCCATTTAATGTTTCATTCGGGGTCTATCAAATATGATGTTCCTAAAACATCTATCTATGTGATTAAAATGACAACTCTTTGTCTATGGTCTGTAAAACTTGACCATCATTTAATCCATATACTAACCTGATAATGGTTAATTAGTATTCATGTTAATTACCTTGGTTAGTAACTTTTAAGAGTATATTCTATATTATGAAGTTTCATAATTCCAGTCATGAACTCGGAATGATTCATAAATTCAATAATACTCGAGAAAATAAAATATCGTTTAAATATCCAATTCATGAACAAAACTTTATATAACCAATTTATCGTATTATTGACTTCAAGATTATTACAAACTAACATAAAGAACTGATAAAAATTAGCCGGTGTGCGAAGGTTAGACATCAAATGGTAATGGATGAGATGGAGGGCAAGATACGGGGTCAGGGTAGATCGAGGAATATAAAGTCTTCTCAAGGCGGGCCTTCTCGAAGAGATGAAATTAATCGTGACCAACTTTCAATAGATACATTACAATCAGGACGACATAAGAGTAGGCCTTGAAGTCCCACAACAAACAGAAGAATCCAAACTTCTTGAGATGTTTTACAATCAGCGAGACACTCAACTAGTTATGATCTAAGAGATAACAACAAAAGAACCCCAACTTCTCGAGATGCCTTGCAATCAGCGAGATTCTCAACTAGTTATGATCCAAGAGATAACAACAGAAGAACGCAAATTTGTCGAGATGCCTTACTATCAGCGAGACTCTCAACTGGTCATGATTTAAGAGACAACAACAGAAGCAACAAAAGCCGTCAGAATCAAGAAAAACAAGCCGTAAATGCTTCAACTAGCGGTGCTCGCCTATAGTGTGTCCAATGTTTGTCTTCAGGTAGATAAATGATGACATTTATATTTCGTTGCTCGCCTGCCATTATCTAGTACAAAAATAATTTCATAATTAATTTGAAATTACTTTATATAATTTATTCTATAATTAAATAATATATAAATTCTATAATTAAAAACTAATTTATTCTACAATTAAATTATATTCAAAAATTAATCTATAAATAAAAAATATTAATCTATTTTATAATTAAAGCCTAATTAAATATATATTATTCTAAAATTAAATCAATAATTAATCTATAATTACACAATTCTATAATTAATTAATTATATAATTAATCTACATAAATAATTAATAAATAATCTCAAATTATAACTACACAATTTAATCTATAATTAAATAATTTTACAATGAAATCTATAATTAATCTACAATTAAATTATAATTAAATAATTATATAATTTAATCTACATAATTAATTAATAATTAATTTATAATTAAATAATTTTATAATTAATCTATAATTAAATAAGTTTATAATTAATCTACAATTTTCATTTCAATTCTAATTATTTAAATAAATAAAATTTACCTTCGATAGCAATATCCAATAATATGTCAAACACTATCTCATCCCGTATGTTCTCTTTTTTTCTTCTTTTCCTTCTCTTCTTCTTTTCTCTTTCTTCCTCTCTCCTCCTTTCTCTTCTCTTTCTTTCTTTCTCTTTCTCTTTTTTTTTTCTTCACCGAACATCTCTCCTCTTTCTCTTCTCTTTCTTTCTTTTTTTCTCTTCACCGAATGTGCAGATGCATCTGCGCGTTCGGTTTATGTAATAGGCAAACGCGCACTAGCGGTAGCACGTTTGGTCTCAACGTCACTGGCAGTGGCGCGTTTGATCCACGCCACTGACAGTGACGCACCGCCGTTCATATATTTGAAATTTTACAGTTCTCACTCTTATTTTTAATAATATTAATTTAATAATAATTATTATTAAAAAAAACTGTAGAATTTATATATGGAAAGAAATTGTATTGAGAATTAAAATAGAAATTAGGACTAATAGCCCCAAATTTAATTGGCTTATCGTTATTGGCTATAATTAGGAAATAGACTCGCTAGTTAGGAAATAATTAACAGTAAAGAAACTAGCTGTTAGAAAAAAAAACCTTTATGAGCCAACGTATTTACAGTTGTAAAAATATACCAATCTCAAGCACTCAAAATTTCAACAAATTGAACCCATCATTTACTAAAAAAACTATACTATATTATAAAGAATGTATGTATTAAATTTGTCTATTAATGTTTAGTTTTTTAGTATTTTCTTAATGATCAAAATATTCCTAATTGAATGATGTGGATCAATATTTTCAAAAACTAACGGTTCAGATTTTGATCAATGCTATTTTTTTTTCCATCTCATTTTTTATTTTTTACCATACATTAATGAGAGGTCTACAAAAATAAATTATCTATCAAATAAATTAATAATTAACTATTTTTTTTAAAAAGTATCTACTATACAATTTTATTTAAAAATAATATAATTTTAAATTATATTTTATAAATAATAAGTTAATTTTATTTATAAATTAAAAATATTTATAATTAATTTAGACATAACTTATCTCTGGGTAAAATATATTATTTATTTATAATAAATTATTTTTAAATATAAATAATTTTAAATTAAGAGTATCGGCACAATTTAACCGAAATCTTCCCTGTCAAATATTTGAACACCCGTCGCCCTGTAAAACTTCTGATACTAATTTATTCATCCAAAATTCCAATTACGCAAAACAATACATCTAATACCTCCGGTTTTTCGTCGAGACACATTTATAGAGGCATGAAAACTATTTCATGACCGTTTGTCCAAAAAAAAAAAAAGTTTGTCACATGGAAGATTGGCAAATCTCATGCATGCTTGCATGCATGTCACTACCAGAAAAAAATGATTTAGAACCGCCTATTTAGAACCGGTTTTTTAAAAAACATGTGTTAAAAGGTGATAGTGGCATATTTGTAAATTTTATTAAAATTATTAGAATCGGTTTTGTATAACAACCGGTTACAAGTTTTTTTATTAAAACCGGTTTTATAATAACCGATTCTATTTGATTTAATTAAAACCGGTTTTAACAAAACCGGTTCTAAATTTTTTTTTTAGAACCGGTTTTATAAAAACCGGTTCTAATTCATAAAATTGAATTAGAACCGCTTTTTATAAAAACCGGTTCTAATTCAATTTTATGAATTAAAACCGCTTTTTAATAAAAATCGGTTCTAATTAATATGAATTAGAACCGATTTTTAATAAAAACCGGCTCTAAAAAAATTCTTTGCATCAACCAATAGAATTTCAGTTTTTTGCTCCCACGGATTGCTATGTTTTTCAATCTAACCGTTGGTTCATGCTTATCCGACGATCTAAAAACCAAAAATCAAAAATCTATATCCCACGGATTATCACTCTTCATGCTCATATTTCATATATAAAAGAGATATTGAGAGACAGAGAAAGAGAAAGAGCAAAGGTCGTCTTGAAGAAAGAAAAAAGAAAGGGAATGAGAAAGACAGATTTGAACCTCGTCTTGAAGCTCAAAAATGGATTTGATGTTTATTTGAAGTTTTTAGTTTAGTTTTTTTTATTTTTTCTTTAGAAATTATAAAGATAGAAAATTTAACAGATTTTCTTTAATATTTAAATTATATATAATTATTTTGTTAATGAAATATACTTTATTAGTTAATGATAAAATTAAATTATTTAATCAAAATTTAAAGAAATCAGAACTAGAGAATAATAAGAAAAAACTATTTTTTAGTAAATAGTACCATCACAAAATATTAAGAAACAAAGTTTCCAAGATAATAATGTATTATCCAGGCAGTGTAGTGGAGATATTTGAGAGAAATTGGCGAACTCAAATTATTTCTTCCCGGGGCATTAGTTTAGAACCGGTTATTTGAATTAACCGGTTCTAAAGGTTAGAGTTTAGAACCGGTTATTTCGAAATAACCGGTTATTTTTAGAAATATTTTGAAATAACCGGTTCTAAATGTTAGCACCGCATAGTTTTAGAACCGGTTGTATAACCGGTGCTAAATCCTTTATATAACCGGTTCTAAAACATTTTTTTGTGGTAGTGTGTAGATTAAAAGAAAGTGTGCATGCTTATAAACTTGCGTAAAACACAAACGTTCTGAATTCCTTTCTCAAAAGTCTTAACTCAACTGTAAACTATTTGCTCTTGGTATGTAATGAACTAAAAATATTCTTTCTTTAAAAAAAAGAAAGAAAAATGGAAATATTTGCTTTATTCCTCAAAGATTTTTTTTATGGTAAAGGCAGAGAGGGAATATAGTTACTTGATAGACATAATTGACCATCAAAACAAGAATTGTTGTACCTTGGAGAGAGAATGTCGTGTATTTGTGTACAGTACTGTACAGAATATACAGAGCTTTTTTGTTCCTTGTCGGAGGGAAAAGTAGTCAAACGAAAGGAACAAGCGAATCTTGTTTTCTAATGTCATACACGCATTCTCTGACAAGTCTCCACCATGCACCACTTTTGGGATCAGATATCATTTGCAAATTGCAACGCTAACTAGACTCCAAGGTCATGTTTGAGTGAAATAAGTGGAAAATAATTAAAGGTTGGAGTTATTGTATGGGGCAGAGGTGAGGATGACTTTATTTTCTTATTATATATTTCTTTCAAATATAGCTTGAGAAGTATTTAGAGGTCAGGAGGGAAAAAAAAAGGTTGGAAGTTGGACAAGGAAAAAATGAATATTTTTATCCAAAGTGAGACGCAACAAATGTGAGGATTTTGTTGGTATAACATACATTTTCTGTCATTTGTGCTGTGCCGCTTAAATAGTAGACCAATTAAGTAGGGTAATTCGAGAGAACTGAGGCATCTCTGACCATCCATTACCAATAACAAAACATGAGTATTTTTTAAAAATTAAATTAGGGTCAAAGTCCCTGATTTTACATTAATATTTTTAGCATGAAATATTTCTATTTTCTGAAAAATATTAAACTACTAGCGTGGATTGCTAAGAATAACTGAATAACCGACGCTGATTTGCAGTTTTAAAGAAACTAGGGCTATAACTCGGGTTTCACCCTGATAATATGTTCCTCAAATAAATAATTAATAATATAAAATTTTAAATATATTTAATAAAATTTTACATTGAAAAAAATTTAAATATAATTTTTTAAGTGCTAAGTAATAATGATAATTATAATAATAATTTTTATAATAAATAATATAATTAAATATATAATAATCTATAAATGATCATATAAAAAATAGATCATTTTAAGAGTTAAGTTTCAACTTAAGTATATTACACACATTATTTTAAAAGAGGAGAGAGAAATTATTTTATATAAATTATTAGATTCAAGAAGATGAAAAAATTCAAATAAAATCAATGGTGGAGAAAATGGATGATGTGACATGCTTGAAAATTTTAAAAATTTAACTCTTTTTATGTATTAAGAATTAAAAATATATACAATTACTCCAGATTGTATTGTCATTAGTGTTCGACTTTAAGGAAAACAATACTAATATGCCAGAACTAATTAATCTATGATTTTATAATAATGACACACCTTAAGAACTAAATGTACGTACTATAAGAGTTGAAGTTCAGAAAAATAGCATTTATAAGAGTTGAAGTTCAGTCTAACGAAAAATTTACCAGATATACCAACTCTAACCACGGGATATACGACAAATAAAGACATCCCGGCCCATCTCTGAATTAAATTAAATTCTCTCTGAGAGGAGTCGAAGAAAGCGACTTTCGACTTGGATTGTTTTGCATTAATTTGTATGTTACTGTTTGGCGTGTTGCATGCACCTCGCACGTTATTCAGACACTGCTTAGAAGACATGACACACTCACAGGTCCGTACAAAATTGAGAAAGATTAGGTTTATGGCTTGTATATATGTGGCTAGAAGCTAGATGCTCCTTTGATATATTTCTCTTTGCTTTTTCTCGGCCATGCAGCCTGTGCCCTAATAATAGTAATAATAAAAAACAACTCTCTCACATGCAGACGCAGCACAAGTACTGTTCGGTCTCTAGCAAGTAGCAACAGCTTTGAGACTTGGTAGTTGGTACAGATTCTCGACAGGTGCATTAATTCGGACTGGTACAGACCGTACAACAAACAGCACATTCCACCGGTACCTGCCTTGCTACGCTTCTAAGATACGTATCATATACATTACGAACTGAAAAGTTTAAAAGCGACTGGAACAACCACCAGATTCCGAGTTATTCTTTCGGGATCAAAACCGACTCCATTTCCTATCAGAACCGTCAGATTAAAAATGAACAAATCAGATGGATCTTGAAGAGAGAAAATGAAAGAATTGAGAAAAAGATAGATCAATTTGACTCCTTCATTTTCAATTTGACGGGTCTGATCAAAATAATAGAGTCTTGTTATCCTGAAAAGAATAACAACAGATTCGAGTTCCAACCATCGAGGCAGAGTCACATTTCGAAAGGGGTGGTCATTTATCTACTCCTGACTAAAAAAATTTAATAATAACCACTATTGTGTGTTTTTTCAAAAAAAAAACTATGAAAATATATTTATAGATTATAATTGTTGTGGGCCCACACACTCATATCGGGACTGATACAAATAAATACAACATATATAATACTTGTTCAGTAGGTGTCAACTACCAGAACAATCTCAACAGCCACAAACATGAAAATTATAGCTCTAAATAGAATAATTCCGCACACAAGTTGGATCCCGAAAAATTAGAAACAGAACCGACCAATGCATATAATCAACCAACCAACAATGAAGTAAAAAATATTATCACGGTTTAGATCGAGTCCAGAAACACACACAAAGAAACACAAGAAAACACAAAAAATAAAGTGGTTCGGTCGAGAACCTACTACACCAGGAGGGAAACGACCAACAAATTTACTATAAATCAAAAAGATTACAAAATATTACATGAGTGCTTCAATTACTAGAATAATCAATCACTCTATCTCTACTTTCCTCACTCTCTCTTTTCTATTATCTCCTCTCACTTTCTTTTGTTCAAGGCATACAAGAAGAGAGCACTCACCAACCACGATTTTACTGAAGGGAACACCCACCAGCGAAGAGGGAAAGATTCAAGAGAATAAATAGAGTTCAAGAGTTGAAATATAGGTTAAGACTGAATTTGAGCCTAAAAAATCCAATAATAATAATAATTATGAGATTATGCCGTACCCTGGAAAATTTGTTCCACTTTATTTGATATCTAGACTCTGCCTCTGTCACCAGTCACCACTAAGTATACATTTGTGTAGCTTGCTAGTTGTTATTCTTTGATAAATACTTCTTTGGGTTTTCCGAATCCCGAAGCATGCCTTCTTCTTTCAGTACTTTAGCAATGTATGAGAAAAATATACTGAAAAAATCGGTTGCATGCTGATTATTATTTCTATAATTAGAAGCTATGTATAGCTTCATGTCTTGAGTTCTTTACAATTATTATTTATATGTTAATTATTGTCAGCATTGTCTATGGCTGTGATGAATTAAAATTTCCATAAAACTAACACTCAAAATGTAAGCAATATGCAGCATAGTACATATGTTGGCTCGCCTTTATACTTACTACACAAGTACGCATGCATCTCTTCTGTTTTCTTTTGTCTGAAAAAGGAAGCACAATGGCACATAGCGAAGAAACTTTTTAAGTTGTTTCTCTTTTCCCCTTTTGAATTTGTTTTCCTTCTCTCTGTCGTCACTTGTCACTTTATGAATGTCAAGCTCCAAGTCCTTCCAACAACAAATCCAGATCCACTACATAGCATCTGTCCTATGTTTCCATTGCTGATGTTGGGAGGTATGATGTATTTTACTTCCAATAAAGGCGAGTTTCTAAAACCATGTAATGCAATGGATCGTGCTTCCAACATGAACCATAGCCTCTGGGCTCAAATTGCACTAGACCAGACCCATCTAAACTTGGGCTAGGCCTATATTTCCTCTAACCACACTGTCGGAGCCTCGGCGCCTCATCCATCCCCAAACGAAGAACGAGCGACAGGGATTCCATTCCCTTCTCTCTTTCGTCTTTCCTCGCCATGGCTGCGAGTGCAAGAGCTCTGTTCTCTGCACCTCCTGCCCTCTACTCCGTCCCACCGCTCTCTTCTCTTGCTTCCAGGGCCCACAGGGTTCTACTGTCCCACCATTTCCATGCGGGATCTGTACCCTTGTCCTTCTCCTCCAACCGCTCCTCTCGCCGCCGCTGCCATCATCGAGCTTGTACGGACGACTCCAAGATATCTTCTACTTCCGACTCGTTCGTTCTCACCACGCCTCTGTACTACGTCAATGCGCCGCCTCACATGGGAAGCGCCTACACCACCATCGCCGCTGATGCAATTGCTCGGTTTCAGGTTGTCTTCGTTGTTTTTTTCCCGTTCTCGTCATTTTAGAATTGATATCCTCTCTCTTCAGTTACGCTTAATTATAATTGAGAAGTGGAAGATGCTTGTACTGAAAGTTAACATCTTTTTATCTTCTCTGTTCATATATTTTATTTTTTTTCTTTTCAGAGGCTGCTAGGTAAGAAGGTTATATTTATAACTGGAACAGATGAGCATGGTGAGAAAATAGCATCGTCTGCTGAAGCCAATAATAGAAGTCCGAAAGAGCACTGTGATGTTATATCACAAGCTTATCGTTCACTGTGGTCCGATGTGAGTGTGTTAAAGCTGTCTTCTTTTTTGATTAATGTTGTTTGAAAAGTGCAAATTAATGGCATGTTTATTTTTGTATTTGCTTGTAGCTTCAAATAGAGTACGATAAATTCATCCGGACCACTGATCCGAAGCATGAAACAGTTGTTAAGGATTTTTATGCAAGGGTTCTTGATAGTGGAGATATATACCGAGCTGATTATGAGGGGCTTTACTGTGTCAATTGTGAAGAGTATAAGGTGTTTTTCCTTTTTATGACCTCTCTTAAGGAGTCTAATATTGCAATTACGTTGTTACAATATGGAGAACATTTAGGATAGTGTGAATGCAAAATGAGAATTTCCATGTTTTGCCTAAGGAAAAGCTTTTAATCTTACACATACCTGTAAAAATGATAAATGTGAGCTATAGCCATCTTTTCCTATTTACTAGGAACAAAAAGATGCTGAAAATATCACTTGTTTCATCACCGCACATATTTTCATTAATGTTCTCAGAGAACAGGCTAATTTGGGCAAGTTCCTCGAAAGATAGGTAATGAAGGAATAATATCTGGTTTAGCATGGGTATGCATGATATGTTATTGTGTTCTCTATTAAAATCCTCTTATTGTTTGTGGTTTCTGTATATAGGATGAGAAAGAACTAACTGAGAATAAATGCTGCCCAGTGCACCTAAAACCCTGCTTATTGAGAAAAGAAGACAATTATTTCTTTGCCTTGTCAAAATATCAATCAAAGATGGAGGAGTTATTGACAAATGATCCAGAATTCGTGAAGCCGTCGTTTCGATTGAACGAGGTGAAGCATCTCAATTTTGTTCCATCTCTACTAAGTTTATCCTGTTTTTTCATTATCCTTTTTGTCTTGTTAATAGTCTGACATTTTCTGTTGCAAACACTAGCCAACCATTCATATAGGCAACACCAAACCAATTCAACTAGTTGATGGCAAAGGTTGTTTCCATTAAATGTACAAAATAAGTTACAGAAGTTAGTATAACAAAGGCTGGAGCATTTAGGCATTGTTTCATGATTGAACTGCTGAGCGTCCTTTCTTGAATATGTCAGAAATGGCCTTACTGAAATCGATATGGACAATTGTCATCCTTCCATGACTTCTATCTTGTTTCCATATTTTATCAGGAGGATTTTTTTTTTTTTTTTTGGAAATGACAGGAAGGTATGGGGTTGTCTGCAAGTATGATAAACTATTCTGCTAATGGCTAACTCTAACATTAATACTAGTATTGGTTTATGGTAGAAAAAGTCTCTTATGAGCATTTAATAAACTCTGAAAATTCTACTTCCCACCCTTACCAATATTTAATCTTATAAAGTTATTTTGAATTAACTTCATGACTGAGACATCAGTTGTAGGTGCAAAGCTGGATAAAGGGTGGATTGAGGGACTTCTCTATATCGCGGGCCTCTGTGGAGTGGGGCATACCTGTTCCAAATGACACTAAACAGACAATTTATGTCTGGTTTGATGCTTTACTCGGGTAATGTATTTTTTTTTATGAGTAGTATGTTACTTTTGGGCCAGGCATGTAAATCTAGTTGTTAAGCTGAATTTATGGCCATGTTGGTTGATATGCTTGTTTGGTTTAGTGAATTTGCTTGAACTAACAGTGGTTCTTAGTTAACTATTGGCAGTGAATGTGCCCATAAGATGATCGATTGTGCCTAGTTTGTTATACGTTAAGGGTCCGTTTGGCACCCAATGGAATAACAAAAAGTTGGAATAGAATAACTATTCCGATGAATTAATTTGCCAAATGAATTTTAGACTAAGTAGAAGAGTGCGGAATAGTGCTAATCCTAGTATACCAACTTATAGGTGGAATACTGGATTAGCTCTCGTCGAATAGGGATTATTGTTTGATTATATTATATTATATTATTATATTATGATTAAGATTAAGATTTAGTATTATTATATTATTATATTATATTTATGATTATAATTTATGATTATATTAATATTATGATTAATATTTATTATTATTATCATTATATTATTATATTATATTATTATTATTAAATTATTATTATCATTATTGTTATTATATTATCGTTACCATTAGTATTATTATATTATTTATTATTATAATAAATATAATTTTAATATTATATTATTATATTATGAATATAAATATAATTATTTTATTATTATATTATTATGATCAAGATTATTTCTTATTATATTATTATATTATGATGATTATGTTATGATTATTATTATTTATTATTATTTTATTATGTTGTATTATATTATTATATGTTTATAATAGTGATGATTAATTTATTAATATATTATTATAATTATAATTATTTATAATTATTTTTATGATTATGATTATATTTTTATTATTATATTACTATGATTATGATTATTATATTATAATTATATTATTAAAATTATGACTACTTATTATTATTATATTATTATAATTATGATTGTAATTATAATTTTTTATTATTATATTACTATATTATGATTATGTTTATATTTTTATTATATTACTATTATAATATTATTATTTATTATGATTATTTTTTATTACTTTATTATTATTTTGTTATGTTGTATTATATTATTATATGTTGATTATAGTTATGATAAATTTATTATTATTATTATTATTTATAATTATTTTTATGATTATGATTATATTTTTATTATTATATTATTATGATTATGATTATGGTTATATTATTATAATTATGACTATAATTATTATTATCATGATTATGATTATTATATTATTAAAATTATGATTATTTATTATTATATTATTATAATTATGATTGTAATTATAATTTTTTTATTATTATATTACTATATTATGATTATGTTTATATTTTTATTATATTACTATTATAATATTATTATTTATTATGATTATTTTTTATTACTTTATTATTATTATCTTACTATTAAATTATTATTTTACTATTATTATTATCATCATCATTATTAGTATCATAATTATTTATATTTTAACTATTCTCGAGTAACAACAAAAAAAATACTATTCTATCACTCTTCCAAAATTACCACTCTTCCAAAGCTATTCCTTGATTTGCCAAACGGACCCTAAATGAAGAAAAGGCTTAATTGTCTGAATCAGTCTGATTAGCTAATCAAAACCTGGGAGTCTGTTTTGATGATGCATAATGATTTTGGCACTATTACTATATTTCGTAGATATGTGTCAGCATTATTGGAGGATGGAGAGAAACCAAATTTACAAACAGCTGTCAGTTCTGGCTGGCCAGCATCCTTGCACTTGATAGGAAAGGTACCATCTTGCTACTAAAAAATAAATCCATGCCATCTGGTGGAAAGATTTTAGATAATTCCATAGAAAATGCGTTTGCCCATTGATTTATCAAATAGTTCCTGGTTGCTTTTGTCTTAGTATGATCCTCAGAGCCTAAGGATTTTAGTTGATATATTTGATCATTTCAGTCTTGTTGATGATTATATATATTTATCATCAGAATTCACAAGAAAGTTCTTGAGTATATAGTGTGAGGCTATGGTGCTTCGCGAAACACAAAACCTCTCGTGCTTCGCGTCTGTATCTCAAATTTAAAAGTCTAAATGGGCGATCTAAATAATTTGATCCCCAAAGATATTTTATTATGAAGATCATGTTCAGCGGTTTAGATCGGCCATTTCGACTTTTAAATTTGAGATACAAATGCGAAACATCATAGCCTCACTTTTAAATTTGGCTACGGTGCTACGCGTAGCACGGATGGCCTGTGTGCTACGGACCGTTTCTTCGTCTTTAAAGTTTAAATGGTCGATCCGACCGGTCAAAATATTTTTCATATGAAAATCTATTTGGAGATCAGATTTTATATTTTTTAGGATTTTTTTACTATTTTTTAAGATAGCTAGAAAATGACTCATTTTGAATGGCTCATAATAATTAAATCAAGTGATTTTCTAGCTATCTTAAAAAATAGTAAAAAAATTCTAAAAAATATAAAATTTGGTCTCCAACTAGATTTTCATACAACAAATATTTTGACCGGTCGGATCGACTATTTGAACTTTGAAGACGGAGAAACGGTCCGTAGCACCACGGCCATCCGTGCTACGCATAGCACCATAGCCAAACTCTCTCTCTCTCTCTATATATATATATATATAGGCTAGGGTGCTCCATGGAGCACCAAACCTCTTGTGCTTCACGTCTATATCTCGAATTTAAAAGTTTAAATGGCCGATCCAAACCGTTGAACATGATCTTCATATTGAAATATCTTTCGAGATCAAATTTTATATTGTTTTGAATTTTTTAGTTATTTTTTAGATGAGTACAAAATCACTAGTTTTGGATGGTGCAGAAATCGTTAGATCAACAAACTTTGTATCCATCTAAAAAATAGCAAAAAAATTCAAAAAAATATAAAATTTGATCTCAAAAGATATTTCATTATGAAGATCATGTTCAACGGTTTGGATCGGCCATTTGAACTTTTAAATTCGAGATACGGACGTGAAGCACAAGAGGTTTGGTACTCCATGGAGCACCCTAGCCTATCTCTCTCTCTATATATATATTGACAAAAGTGGAGTGACTCCACCGGTTTCATTAAAACCATAGAGCAGAAGTTCTTGAGTATATATTTTATGATTTTGTTTTATTAAAATATATGCAGGATATATTGCGGTTCCATGCAGTTTATTGGCCTGCTATGTTGATGTCAGCTGGATTGGAAGTCCCAAAGATGGTATTTGGTCATGGTTTCTTGACTAAAGTAAGTCAGACTCTCCATATTTGTTGAAATGGTATCTTCCATGGTAGTTTATTTAAAACTATTTTCTCATGGAAATTATATAGGATGGTATGAAGATGGGAAAATCACTAGGAAATACACTTGAACCGACAGACCTGGTCAGTAGATTTGGAGCTGATGCTGTCAGGTATTTCTTTCTACGAGAAGTGGAGTTTGGCAATGATGGTGACTATTCTGAGGAACGTTTTATTAACATAGTCAATGCACATCTTGCTAACACAATAGGTACATCATCTCAATAATATTTCTTTTCTCGATATTTTCCAGAATCAGCTGCGAATAGTCCAGTTCAAATTACAACATGAGTGCCAATTAAACCTTTGTCAGCTGAAATCTAGATTTGTTACCTGTAGCAGCTTTAGAAAACCCATGACATTTGGTGGTAATTGCAGCAGTACGGAATATTTGGGTATTGTTTGCAAATTATGGTACAAATGGTAAAATTTGTGGAAGAATATAAATTTTCTTTTAAATTATATTTACATGATCACATTTGAATTACCTTACAGGCAACCTTCTAAATCGCACACTTGGTCTTTTAAAGAAGAACTGTGAATCTACGTTGCCTTTTGGTTCAATTGAAGCAGCAGAAGGAAATGATTTCAGAAATACAGTTGAAAAATCAGTTAAGTGACAAGTATAGGTTTATTGAAATTTGACAGGCAGAGAGTTTAGATGATTATCAACACTTTGCATAGGCAGAGGGTTTGATTAGATCACCGAAAAGAAACAATATGTTTGCAGTTTTTTTTTATTTTATAGGTGGAGATGACAAGGTACCATTATGAAAACCTTGCATTATCATCTGCATGTGAATCGGTCCTGGATGTTGGAAATGCTGGTAATTTGTATATTGATGAGCGTGCCCCATGGTCTTGTTTCAAGAAAGGTGGGGAAACTGCTGAAATGGCAGCAAAGGTAAAATACACAAATGCAGGCATACATGCATGTAACTTTAGAGAGTTTATCTCATATGCACCTGCGAAGAAATAGGTCTCAAATAGGATTGATTAGTGGTGGCCACCTAGTAATGCTTGAGATATACCCAAGCTACATGTCTACACCTTTTGCTCTTTCTCTTTGTCCCATATATTTTGCAGGATGGAACTACTCATGTTTTCTTCCAGACCATTCTCTTTTGTGACACACACACTCACACACATTGTGGATGAAATCTATCCTTGTATTGAACACAAACCTCTACTAATACAACTAAGCAGAACTGAAGTCTTGTGCATAACTTCTAATTTTGTTATTTATTTATTTGAATTTTAAATGATTGTTATTATATTTTATTATTTTCAATTCATTTTGTTTGAATCTTTATTTATTTTAATCTGTTTATAGCTATTATCTACCTGAATATGTTCAGGATCTTGTGCTAATTATGGAGGCTCTAAGAATCGTGGCAGTTGCACTCTCTCCAGTTGCTCCTAGTCTGTGTGCACGAATTTATACACAGCTTGGATTCACAGAGGAACAATTTAAATCAATTACATGGGTACTGAATATTTCTTTCATGTTTTCCCTGTCTGCTCCTATCAGAAATGAGAAAGCTGTGCATTGTATCAAGACAACCTTTCCCAAGTTTTGCACTACAATTCGAGCTTTGGATACCTGATCCTACCATGGATGTAGTCCGAACTGCCATGATACCTGATCCTGTCCTTTTCTTTGTGGTACCAAGATGAATCATCTCTCTTTTGATCACCTTTTGAGTCATACCTGATGTAGCCTGAACTGCCATAATACCTAATAGTAGCATCAATATAACCCTAACAACCTTAGATGCCAATTTTTATTTTCTTTATTTCATTTTTGTTCTAACATTTTTTTTGGTTTTATAATTAGTTTGTTCTGTTCCTTAATTTCCAGGCTGATACAGAGTGGGGAAGGCTGCAAGCAGGTCAGAAAATGATGGATCCAAAACCTGTTTTTGCCAGAATTGAAATCAAGGCAGAAGAAGAATTGCAGGAAGATTCTCCAAAGGCAGTTAAAAAGGGCCCAAAGAAGGCTTCTCGCACTCAAGGCCTGGTGCAGGCATGATAATCGTTTGCACGCCATTTTTATTTTTATCAGTAAAACTGAGATTTTTGCATAATATATATATTTTTTGAAGAGAAATTTGCAAATTCTTTGGCATCTGGAAAGCCAGAGGCTTTGTAATTCGATGTAAATTATGCCTATATCAAGGCTTAATGAAAGACTTGGTGTCTTATTCTGAAATAAAGAGAGGACAAAAGAATGAAAATGAAAATACTGGCAGATGAGTAAGTTGCTGATCAAATACTGCACATGTTTATTTGTGTATTCCAATTATCCATCAATTTCATACCTTTGTTTTGTGTTGGAACGTTGATCATAACCATGGTTATACAGTTAATGCGATATTTTGGATATGCAAAGTGCAAAAATGGTAAAATTGCCATTAGGTTGAAAAGGTCCGGGTTGGGATTTTTGTAAACGTTGTCCTCGTTTTCAGAAGGCAACTATCATGTTCCATTCATTGGTGTAATCGATTGCTGGTATACCTGTTTTGAATGTAAACGGTCCATTTGCAATTTAAAACATATATATGTCATGCATTCACAAATTTGCCATAACCAAGATTAAAAAAATATAATTTAAAGTTAACATGTTCAATATTGCTGATAAAATAAATGTAAATTCTTACAATTTTTACATGTGCATAATGAAAAGATTACATGAAAAACAACTTTCTTTTTGAGTTTCTATGTTCACGTTCTTTTACTGATAACTAACCAAACCCATTAAGGCAAACGAAAAAACATATATTACAAAAATTGTAAGATTCAAATTTTAAAAGAAATTCAAACCGAATTCAATATCCGATCAAAGGACTTTTGCCCTTGGTCTTTGGATCTTCAAGCAATGGAATGCCTCTGGTAATTCTCTCAGCTGATACAGTCCTCATCTCTGGCACAGGTAATAATGCTGAAGACTGCGACTGAGGTGACTGTGGCAGCCTTGCTGAAAAACACTTATAAGGGAACTCCTCTTGATTGTTTTCAGTTGTTTCTCCTCCATCATCAAAATTTCTCGCATAACTCAGTGGGTCATAACCAAAGTCAGACGAGTGTCGGCGCTTGTGACGGCCTAGAAGATTGCGACATTTGCCCCGGACTTCATCTGGCAATTCTTGTGCCTTTGAACGTATCCAAGAGGAAGATGAGCGGACGAGTGAAGTTTCGGCCTCTGCATCTGATGTCGGCGAACGAAAGCATGAGGTGAAACAGATGAGATGGTGCTGGTGGCGCTTGCGTTGCTCTTGCGACTGGGGGTTCCTTGGTGAGTTCTGGTTATAGTATGAGAAATGGCGATCATAATCCATGTTAAATTCTCTTTTTTTTTTGCAGAAATGAGATTGAAAAATGGATAAGATAATGTAAGATAATTTATCCCTCAAATAAAAGATTTGAGGGGATAAAGATTTGAGGAGATAGAATTTAAAAATCACAGGATCGGTTTCTTCTTTCTGGATCCGTTTTGGATATGGTACTTATATGGAGAGAGATGAATGCATTGGAGCCACCACCAGATTTGCGTTATTTGGGTAAGTATCCACCTAATACTCGTTGCGTGTGTAACTTTTCTTGAGGTTAGAAACAAACCATGCATCCATTTTTTCTGTCACTTTTTCTAAATAGGAATTTGTTTTCCAAAAATTCCGGAATTGGATAGCATTTTCTGGTTGGGCAAAATCCTATATATTTTGTCAGACTGGACACCTAAGCATACCATGGGAAAAATAAAAAGCTTTACGGTTATTATGCTTTATATTTCATTTTAACCTCCTAGATAGATTTTTTTTTCTCTATTACAAATTTACAATTCATTAGTTGGAAGGTTCATAATCCAAAAATAATTCAAGGAGTTTCAGGAAATAATCCACTGATCCATGATATATAAGTTAAGGCAAACTTTGTTAAACCACAAATTTTAATTAAGAAATAATGATAATAATATTATTATAATAATAATAATAAATATAACAATTAAAATGATTAACACAAAACAAAATTTACAAATAACCCAATCAATAATTAAAGCAATATAAAACCAAACAACTTAAAATGACTTGAAACGATCAATAAACTCGAGAATTTAAAACCATACAACTAATGATGAATCATGACCTCACTAACAAATATCATAATCAAAATAACAAATAATTAAATGACTCAATGCTCCATTACACAAAAGATCTTACCGAAATTGTCACAGAAAATCCCTCTCTCTCTCTGCATTAAATGCTCCATACCTCTTTTCTCTCTCCCCGTCTCTCTCAACCTGTCCCCGTCTCTCCTTCTCTCTGCACGCGTCTATTCCCCAGACGCGACCGGACGCGACTCTCTCCCTCGTTTCCTCCACGCTCACCGACCCTAAATCTCTCGAGTCTCTCTGCTAGCTCGGACAGGGAAAAACCCAAGACCTGTTCGTGACCCTTTCTCTTCGCTCGAACAATCTCTTCCCCTCTCTCTCTCGGTCTCAAACGAAGCCGAGCTCCTCTCCTTATACTCGTTGAGACCCACCTCATCTCTCTCTCGACTTCCCCTTCGCCTTTCCGCTGGCGCCAGCGCCACCAACCTCTCAACCGACCCGCCTATCTGAGCCCTCGCCTTCAACAACCCTTCTCCCTCAAAGGGGCATGACCTCGCCCCTGGTGTTGCTCGCGCTTAGCGCCCTTCTGCTACCTCCTGACCAAATCAGTAACATCCCCTCTTTTTCTGGCCGTGTGGGCCCTCTGTTATGCCGAGCTGAGCTCGTGCTTTGCAGTTGCTTGTGCGGTTTTGTCCGTGTGCTGCCTTTTTTGCTGAGAGATTGTTACTGATTATTTTCTTGATGTATGATTTGTGTTGGTTGATACTTGCTGATCTGAATTGTTATACCAGTAAACCTTTTTTTCCCTTTCGGTTGCTGGTGTGATTTTGGGTTACGGTACCAGATCGGTACCAAAACATTCTTACCTTTTGTGCTTTGGTACACTGGTATCATTCGGTACCAGTGAAGCGAGGCTGTGGCCTCCGTGACCCTTTTGAGCCACTGGGTTGTTACCCCCGTGCCCCTGGTCGTTGTTGGTTCTGGATTGTGCTTTGCATGCTCTTGTTCAAAGGGATGATTTGTGTGGTTCTTTACCTGTCCTTATTCCAGGTGTGATTCTGTTATGGGGCCTATATGCCTTGCGCAATCTTGTTATGGGTTGTTGAATCTTGATTTTCGAATGTGTCTCTTGAGTATTCGTTATCTTGACCAATCATGTCAGTATTTCCTTCCTAGTAGTGCCTGAGAGCTGTTGCATGAGGGCTGATTGACAGGATAATAATAATTTTAGGGCTAAAATAATAATTGTGGTAATATCTATGTCAAAAGGATATATGCATGATTATGCCTCATGTTGCCTTTGTGCTTGGTTGTATTGTTTTCTCTTGGCTTATCCTGGCTGACCATACTATCCTTGTGTACTTGTGCTGCCTTTGTTGATTCTTGGTCTGTGTTGGGTTGTCTTGCTCAAATTATGCTATATTCTGTTGGCTGGTTGGATTGTGGGTGATGGTCCTTTGTTGTGAATTATTGTGTCCTGATCTTTGTGCTGATTCATTCCCTTGCTTGCTGATTTGTCCCCTGCCCTTGTGGCTGAGTTAGGTTGTGGCCTTGAATTGTCTTGTTGCCATGCTGGTTAACTTGTATTGTTGTGCTGCCTTAAGTTATGTTGCCCTTCTTGATGCATCTATCAATTTTATATTATGGAATTGTGGCTAATGGACGAAGAATAAATGGGCCCAATATTTAACACTAGGAACTGGTTTAGAGATTAGGCCCAAACTAGATAATATGGACTTATAAAATAATTAAAAGAGCATATTGGGCCAGCTAACGGATTACAATTAATTGAAATAGAATTAGGGTTAGTACTAAATTAAATTGGCCCAATATGTTAAAAGTCTCAAGATAATAAAATTAATTAATTAAAAATTTGACTAATTAATTGGGAGTCGCCCCGAAAGGTTTGGCGGTACCCATGGATAATTACGTAAACCTAAATCATACGAGAAATGATTATATTCCCTGACTGCCCCCGATCCGGGATATCGGTGCATTGGCACCAACGATTTGGTAGTCAGCGTATGATCCCGAACATTAAAACACCAACACATTAATAAAACAATAATAATTTTCTTAAATTAGTTTACTTCTTTTTTTTATTTTTTTTAATTTTCTTTTAAATATTTTTTTTTAATTTATTTTAAACTATTTTTCTAATTTATAAAAAAAATATAATGTTAAATATATATATATATATATATATATATATATATATAATAATAAAGATTTAAAAGCAAAAATTAATAAGAATAATAATTAGGATATAATGAATATATATTAGTATATATATATATATATATATATTAATCAATTTCTCTATTTTAATAATTGAATAACATTAATTAATATATATAAATATCTATTAATCAATTTCTCTATTTAATAATAGGATAATATTAATAAATATATAAATATATAAATATATATTAATCAATTTTTTTTATTTTTAATAAGAATAATATTAATTGTATAATATTATGTATTAATCAATTTCTCTATTTCTAATAATTAATTATCCTAATTATAATTAAATTAGTTGAGTGATAATATTAAGCTAACTTAATTAATCTAAATAAATTAAGTTAATTACATTAATTAAAATAAATATAATCTTAAAACACGAACATAAATAATAATGCTCCACGTCTCCGAGTCCGGTATACCCTGACCTAACCAGACCAACGCGAATAGGATACTCGCCAATTTAATTTATTTTGACTTTATAGGTTCTCGAAAATATCATGACGACTCGACAATCAAGTACACTCAGGATGAGACGGTTGACGAGATCGTGGGCCCCACCGGAGACCGAGCAATCAGACGCTATCAGCCTTGCCAAAATATTCAGGTGCGGATTGCATTGAGATTTACGATTTCTTAGGATATGACTTAAATTATATTTTCTTTTCTTTTGATATTGAAACTTATTCATATCATCCGCATTTCATTTTGATCATTAATTAGTTTAATATTTAAGTTAATTAGTTGTAGGATAGATTATCCTAGATAGATGTAAGTAGTATTTAATAATTTAATATAATTAATTACATGATAGATTATTTTAGATAGAGTATTTAGTATTTAATAATTTAATATAGTTAGTTATATGATAGATTGTCCAAGATAAAGTAATTAGTATTTAATAATTTAATATAATTAGTTATAGGATAGATTATCCTAGATAGAGTAAGTAATATTTAATAATTTAATATAATTAGTTACATGATAGATTATCTAGGATAGATTATCTTAGATAGAGTAATTAGTATTTAATAATTTATATTAGTATTAATTAAGTACCTTGAATTTTTATTATATAAATAATGTGATTTTTATTAACTGGATTGTTATATTGATCAAAATAAGCTTAATCGAGTAGGCGTTGTATTCTCTTTGTTCATTTTGGACTGTATGGTCATGTATATTATATTTATTCTTTTTTTTTGAGTCGTATGGTCATATGTTTTTTTATTTATTCTGTGATTTTTTTATTTTATTCATTTAGCCTTTCGTACGTACGTCTCGTCGTGCGTACATAGCGGGATTTAGCACCCCTAATCCGTTTTAATTATTCTGGGGTGTTACAAACTTAAACATCGCTTCTTAGATATGAAAATAGTAAAATAAATATACAAACAGACAAAGAAAGGAAAAGAACTAAAACCAGGTTCAATTTGAGTTACATCGATGTCGATATTAAGATAAGAAAGAAATGCAAAATGTTTGTTTCAATGAGTAATATGAACAAACAACAGAGGTCTAAAAATGGCCTTCGTATATTGAAATTTGAAATTGAATGATCAAATAGCATGATTTGGTTTTTCATTTGGTCAGCCATATGTTCCTTTTTTTGGAAAGATCACTTTTCATAAGTATGAATGAATGGTAAAATTTGAACCAAATATCTACATCGGTGAAACTTTTTTTCAGAAATGATCAGTAATAGTCTTTCTTTCTTTTATATTTCACCAAACTTTCCTCTCTCCAACTAGACCCAAGACCTCTTCCCAAAGCCCACCTTGCTCGGCGGAAGCGGGCCCAATAACACCTGGGCTACATGCAACAACTTTCCAAAATCCGGCCCGAACTTCCTCTCGCAATTTTTCTCTGTCCCATCCACAATACCCATCAAAAAACCTGAACTCTTCAACCCCAACCACATCTCTTTTAACCATCTCGGCCGCGCAACCGATGCTCTCTTTTGTCCCATAATACAACCCCTTCATCACCTCTTCGAAAACACCAATTTTTCTGATAACACCGTCTGCCTTTTCTGGGCCCACCAAAAAAATTCCCTCCTCCAATGGCCCACCAAAGAACAAAGGTTGACTCGAGAATGTACCAGCCGCATCCAAGCTGACGGACCGGGTCTCTTTTATCGACATAAGAGATGGCCTGTTAAGAATTACACCCATTGGGCCCAATGGGCCCATAGAGAGCAGGAGTATGACAGTTCTTTCAAATATGTGGACTCCATCTAGCTTGTCGGTTGCGACAAGGAGGCAACCCTTTTCTGGCTCATGCAGAGAATGAGCCCATTTGTGATCCAACTTGGTTGGTGGTACAGTTTGATTTGTGATCTCAGGGGGTAGGGGTGTTGCAAAGTTGGGTTGGTTCAATACATGCTCACTTGCTACTAATTTTGCTCGGAAGGATCGCCAGTCTGACTGAATTATTGAATCAGCGCTTTCACCAGTTGATTCGCCTCCAGCACTGCAACCTGAAAAAGCAATATCTCACCATGAAGTGTTGTACACATCCTATTTTTCTACATTGTTTATTCTTTGAGTTGTCTAGCGAGCCCATTTTTACATTTCTCAATATCAATTGTCAAAATGAACAAAAGTTGTCTTTACACTTGGACATATTGGTTCCAAAAAAGGAAAACAAAATGCAAGCAGCATGCAGTTCTTTGTGTGTTCAAGCTTATGATCCCATTGGTTAAAAAGAAAGGGCTTTGATAAAAAAAAAAAGGAAACAGAAAAAAGAAAAATCACATCACAAAAATTAAATTCGTTAAAAAAATTAAGCACATCATATGGCCGATAAAATTGAAAACCTACAGGTAATAATTGGAGAAGGGGCACTGTTGAATAGACTCTGTCCGAACATTCTTTTAGGTTTAAATACAGGCTTCAGGCTTGGAGTTGGATGCAAGATCTTGCTAAAGGATTTTGAGGGGAAGAAACAAGATGCCTCCATTGCTTGTGTTGCGTCTGTGTTGTGCTAGTAGTTTTGGTTGAGATAGATGAATTAATACTGCAAAAGTTTTGTATATATATACTCACTGGGATACTAATTCTGTGCCACAAGATAATTCGGGCCCAACTTATTACGGATATGGTTCACTTTTTGCTTTCTGACATGGCCCAATTAGAATGTGACAAATGGCAACAGAAAAGAGTTCCCCGTAGCTTGGTGTTCTTGTGTGGATGAAATGACAGTCTTCCATGGACCTATATCTCTTTTGGCGTTTTTCCCTTTGTCCGATGTGAATTGCTGAGGTGGATTAAATGGTATCCATGAGAAATAGACGGTTGATCTTCTCAATTAATCCATCAACGAACATATCTTGATCGTCGAAATGGTTGGCTGAAATATTTCAGGTGCGGTTCGGGAGCAATTATCTACATTTTGCCTCATGGAAATCCTCTAAAGAATATAGTTTATATAGTGTTGATAAACATGAAGTCTGAGCTGCAATTTTCACAAACATGCCTAAAATAGAAAGAATTGACTAGTTATCAGATTAGAGAAAACATTTAACACTCCTCAATCACTCATCAGTCATCACTTGTCAAATCAATTAAACCATCTGAGCCATTAGATGGCTCGGCACTCTTTACCGATGATTCGGTTTCTCTGGCCAATGCCGACCCTGATGCCTCTCCCTCTTGTCTAACAACTTCACAATCTGATTCTCTACTCTCATTTAAACTGTGATTTCTGTTTTGGTTTGTGTTTCTCCTGTTGTAGTTCCCACTTGACTCTCCTCTGGCATTGTTTTTGCCTTCAAGAATTGCAAGCTTCTTAGCCTCATGCTTCTTTCCACCTATGTGGGCCCGGAAATTCTGCTCAGTTGTGCAGTCAATTTTGCATAGCTTGCACCTGGATAAACATAGACTCAAGAGTGAAATGAATAATAATCTATAGCTGTTTATCCATAATTAAGAAGTATTTCATATGTTCCTCCACATGGTTTTCCAGATCCTAGTCCCCAAAAAATGAGAATTTGGAAAAACATAAGATTACAGAAAAATATTCCATTTTCCCCCACCAGATTGCTGAGCAATGAAGGGTATTTTGTGTAGATTTAGAGTAGTTGAAAGAATACACACCCCTCCTCCCAACAATCTGTTTTAAAGAAGACAAAATGAGTTGAGATTTCTAAGGAGCATCCAAGCAGAATCTAAATATGAATTTCTTCAAATTTGATAGATTGATCAACTAATATAAAATCACAACTATTATGAGTTTGATTCTATTTGATGAGTAGCCTGTTACCCAATCTGAGCGCTGTAGGCTAATTTCCTAATCAAGTTGTTAATAATACCAGTATGACAATGGCTGGGCAGGCCGGCTGATCTGGACATAAGGAGGCAGCTTTTGCTGTCGTGGTTTCATTGGTTGCCAGTTTCTCTGTTGTTGGTTTGGTTTTGGTGTTTGTTGTAGTGGAGCAGTTGATCTTTGGTTTGGGCTTGTCTGGGGCTGAGATTGTAGAGGAAGCCTCTTGGCACTGGGCTCTGCATTTGTATAGAAAGGTGGTCTGCGGTCACGAGATGTTGTCTCCTGCAATATATAGCAACTTAGAAGAGGGTTTGCATTTAAGGAAACGGGAAAAAAAAATTTAGCGTCAGAACTGACATTAGCTCTTAAACCATGATGTGAATTGTCTTTCTTCAAGCAACATGGGACTATTTTTGTGACTAATGCAACAACATTTTACTCATCTCTTCAATTATATACAGAACTTATAGTACTGAGGATAAACAAATCTTTACAAATGTAGGGATGAAGAGAGGCCTGGAATTCACACACACAAAAGGGGGAAAAATTTGGCAATGGCAAAGGAGAAGGGATGCAGCATGACAAATTTGAGACTATGGAGAACCACGATCTGATTCAAGCTATCTCTGGTGAGATTCATAACCAGGACAAAGAGACTTCACCTGTGCAGACTGAGTTGCCACTTAATATGTCGGTTGCCAGAACTGATTGCTAATGTTGATAGTGCTCATGGAAACAATATTAAGACTAAGCCAGTGTGCAACCTGATGTGTGGAGTGATAAACTGTATGATGCTGCAATTGTGTTGGTATTTTGGTATACTGCATGCATGTTGCATGCCAGCTTATAATATATATTTTTTATGCTTGTTAGGTTGTGTTTTAAGAATAAGATTTGACAAAGATGTCAATGTGTGAGCTGAGATGCAATTCAATTGAGTTGAAGGTTGTGGTATCCAACACATTCAGATACTGAATTTCTCTTGTAACAATTTGGAAATCACAGCCCTCGAGTTACTTATGGATGCTCAAGGAAGCCAGATGTGAGTGCTGCATCAAATCCTATGGGACTCACTCCAGGTTTCTAAAGTTAGCTTTTGTGATTTTTCCAGGTTAGTGATTTGCTTGAATGATGAACTTTGTAATGTTAATGTGTCAAATAATGAGATGGGCATATATGACTTTCATAAAAAAAAAAAAAATTAAAAACCAAATAGTGCATCGGATATTATGTTAAAACAGAATTGAGAAGGATCACATCAACACAGATTCTTACTTTAATAGGTGCTTGGTACAAATTTGAGCCTACAGGCCGAGGATGAGTCGCTTTAAGTTTTTTCTTGTACTCTTCTTCCTTTTTAAGTGCTTCCTCAAAAGTTATGGTTGGAAGTTCCATAATTGAGATCCACTCAAACAGAAAAGGACCTTAAGTTGCCGTTGAAGTCAAACTTGAGTATTTGTTTCCATTGTGCGGGTATGTCATTGCAATTGAAAGATTTGGGAAGCAGGTGCTCGTGGTTTCACTGTTGTTTCCTGCAGTCCAAACAGAACAAAGTATTATAAATTCAAGCTATATGTAAAGAATCATTTACCAGTGAAGGTCACTTATTACATGACAACAGCATAAGGTAACCCAGCAAGCTATAAAAGTCCCCATATAAAGCATGACCACATCATACTGTAGTTTACCTGTTAATGATGAACACAACTTTCAGATGAAGTTCATGTGTCTTTCATTTGAATGAAATTTCATCATTGTATTAATTGATTTTTGTAATTAAATAATTAAAATTACATACAATGGGTCATCGGCAAATAACAAACATGCAAATAGGGTAAATTTGAATAGGTATGTATATCAAGATGAAATGCATGGAGGCCTTTTGACAAATATGTTTTATTATTCTCCATAAATCTTTTACAAGGATAAAAATGGCATAGATAAGTTTTCTATTCAAGCATTCCATATGAATTACTGTTCCACTTTCCCCAATTGCACCCTAAATCGCTACCTTAACATTTACAAATTATAAATTTTTTAACTCCAAATAAAAAAAATTGCTCGCTAAATTAACTTCAGATCCACTCCTTGCTGAAGTTCTATTCAATATATTTAAACTCACTACTTTCGTCCTTCAAATAAAGAGAAATTATAGGTAGTCGAATCATCCATTCTACAAGCCTAGAGAATCCCAAATGCAACTGCAATTATTACCTTTGGAAAAACAAGTATAAGCAAAGTTAACTAAAAGCTGGTATTCCATACCAGCAACGCCCAGTACTGGTCCTTGCCAGAAAACTTAATGTACCACAAATTAAACAGAGAAAATTACTCATATTTATTTCAAAAGAGAAAAAAAATCAAAGAAAAATAAGGGACCGTACCATACAAAGGGGCAAGGAAAAGGGACCCTAGAAGGAGATTCTTACGCCGATCAAAGCAGGCAAGGCAGGCAGCGATTTTCAGACCAAGGAATAGTAACGAAGGAATAGTCAAACAAAATCAATTAGAGATCAGAGGAGAGGTTTAAGCGAGAAGCGGAAACCTGGAAGTTGAACAGTGAGGAAAGCACCGGTTTCGACTTTCGAGAGCGGAGTTCTGATCAAATGGAGAGGTGAAGCCTGGAGCAAACGCTCTGCAAAGTCACTGACACGCTGTCCCCGCAATAGTTGTAAGGAATTCTAGATCCAATTTAGTTGGTGATGGAATGGGCTCAGTTTTAGCCTTTTAGGCCCATCGAACAATGCGGTCTTTTATATTCCTGGAAATGACCAAGTAAGAATTTTTCATATTTTTTAAGTTTTAAACGCATGCCTATAATTGCTTTTAATTCGTACTGGAATTTGGAAGCATGAAACACTTTTTTGTAAAGGTGATCCTGATCCATCAGGTGGAAGACCGAGACTCGCCAACAACCAATTTTGCACTTCTATTTTGGTTATTCCTAACTATACTAAATACATATTACTTGGGCAATTGATCCTGTCATAGAAATATAAGAATCACATGTTCTTGTTAAATTTATAAAAATAATTTCTGGAAAAAAGGATTTAAGTAAGAAACACTGAATTAAGCAAAGCATTTGCCTACATAGTACTATTTTCTAAAATGTGGCCGTTCATAGGCGTTTGGTCCGAAAAAATATAATATATATAAATAAGATATTTAAAATATTTTTTATAATATAATTTTTGTTAAAAAAATTATAAACATAAATATATTTTTTAAAATACTAAAAATATATTTAATGTTAAATAATATAATTGTATTGCTTTAGTATTTAAATTATATATTAGAGACAATATATCATCTCATTAAATAAAAAATGAAAATAATATAAACTATTTGATTAAAGATAAATAAAGAGAGAAAAATAAAATTAATGATGAAAAGCATGGATGAAGTAACATACTTAAAAAAAGCTTAGAACACTATAATAATTTAAATTAATAAGATTAACATCAATATTTTACTTTGCTCCTAAGGAAAATCAGCAAGATTGTAATCCTTTTTTTGAACATAACAGTACAATAAAACATAGAGTAATTCAGATGAATCCAGATTAGGGTTGTCAATGGGTAGAGTAGGGTACGGGTGAAAGTATTTTTATATTCATACCCATTAAAATTTTCTTTACCCATATCCTACTCATACCCATTAAAATTTTCTTTACCCATATCCCTACCCTTATCCATTAAAAATTTCGGATAACGAACGGATAACGGTAGATAACAGGTAAAAGTAAAAATAATTCAATGAAAAAATTATACAATTTAGACAAATAAATAGCATTAAATAAATATACTAATAAAGTTCAATAATAATTAACATTTTAGATATAATAAAAATCATATAATTATTTCATATCAATTATCATAAAAAAACATTACTAATTACTATATATATATTTATATAATTTAACTATATATATTTTTATTAAAAATATAAAATAATTGTATTTATATATATTTATATAATTTACCCAATGGATAACGGGTAACGAAAATCTCTTACTCATATCCATATCTGATAAGTTAACTATTTTTTTTCTTACCCATACTCATATCCATACCCACATCTGATGACCTTATGAAAATAAAATCTTATCCATAAATATTTTATCGGTAGATCAGATAAACAATCAAAAGTGTGCATTGAAAGCCCTAATCCAGATGCCTCGCCCTCGGAACCGCATTCGCTTTTGATTGGTAGAGAAGAAAGATGCTGCTTCACTGGAGCTGGTCCTGCAAAATGCAAACGTGGAGGTCCACCATTGGAAAGACACAGGCAATTCCTTGTTTGTCCTCATGCATCCAATCAACCCAATTGACAGAGTAATATCTTTTCTTTTATTGAGGAAATTACGTCTTTTTTTGAAGCTAGCGCAGCGCAGTAGCCGATTTTTGTAATAATAGTAAATTAAAATTACGAAGTCACGGATGTAGCAGTAACTGCGCGGAATTTACGAAAATGATAAGGACGGAAATACCGTATCTGTCCCGGCCCCATGCGCTCCCACGTGTCCCACGGATTCCCACGCACTACCACCCCGTGGATCTTCACGCTGCCACGCGTCACGATGAGGACGGAAATGCCATTTCTGTCCCGGCCCCATGCGACACCACGTGTTCACTGTTAGTTTGTAATAATCTTAAAGTCAATGTTATGATAAATTTATTATATAAAGTTTTGTTCATGAATTGAATATTTAAATGATATTTTATTTGCGTAAGTATTATTGAATTTACGAATTATTCTGAGTTCATGATTGGAATTGTGAAACTTCATAATATAGAATATACTCTTAAAAGTCACTAACCGAGATAATTAGCTGCAATACTAATTAACCGCTATCAGGTTAGTATATGGATTAAATGATGGTCAAATTTTACAGACCATAGACAAAGAGTTGCCATTTTAATCACATAGATAAATGTTCTAGGAACATCGTATTTGACAAACCCCGAATGAAACATTAAATGAAATTGTGTTTGTGTCATTAATACTTTCATTCAGTGTTAAATTCTAAAGTATGAGGTATTCATCTTTTCTATATAAGATATGTATGTGTGTGATTTCTACCAAATGTTATCCGTAAAAGTGGCTATAAAGGTAGCTATTCGGTATACATAGCTTATGCGGAGGAATAAATGGTTTGCCAAAAGTACTATTGTCTCTCGTATCTCTATACGAGTTATTGTTAGTTTGTAATAATCTTGAAGTCAATAATACGATAAATTGGTTATATAAAGCTTTGTTCATGAATTGAATATTTAAACGATATTTTGTTTCCTCGAGTATTATTGAATTTATGAATCATTCCGAGTTCATGATTGGAATTGTGAAACTTCATAATATAGAATATACTCTTAAAAGTCACTAACCAAGGTAATTAGCAGGAACACTAATTAACCGTTATCAGGTTAGTATGTGGATTAAATGATGATCAAGTTTTACAGACCATAGTGCAAAGAGTTGTCATTTTAATCACATAGATAGATGTTCAAGGAACATCGTATTTGATAGACCCCGAATGAAACATTAAATGGAATTGTGTTCGTGTCATTAATATTTTCGTTCAGTATTAAATTCTAAAGTATGATGTATTCATCTTTCCTACATAAGATATGTATGTGTGTGATTTCTACCAAACGTTATCCGTAAAAGGTGGCTATAAAGGTAGCTCTTCAAGATACATAACTTATGCGGAGGAAGAGATGGTTTGCCAAAAAGTACTATTGTCCCTCATATTTCTATATGAGTTATAGCATCATCGGGCCCCTTGATAGAGTAAGATTATCTCGCTAGCGAGATAATTACAAGAGTAATTATATTTGATAATTTACTCAGGATCAAGAAAAGATTAAGTTTGCAAGGATGACACATACCTACCTTGAAACTGATCTCGATAAATATGAGACAAAAGAATTAAACACAAGTAAATAGTTTATTGGATCATGATATTGTACAAGACATCATCATCTCGTGTAATTAAAATGGTCATAGTGCATTCGCGGATGCCTCCTATGATTATAGAAATTAAAACGGTTTTAACTCTATTTACCAACATAACACGGATCCTGTCGGTCACACCGTATATAGAGTTAATCGGAGAATCTTATTGATTAATTATAAATTGTTTATAATTAATAATAAGATGGTTATAATTAATTATATATGATATAATTATATTTGTCATAGAGATGACAAGAAGCAAAAATCAGATTGAATTTATAACGTGTTGGACACGTCGTATAAATTCGCCGAAATAACAACCGAGAAAAATATAATTATAGATGACAATTATATATATTTGATTTGGATTTTAAATGTTAATTATGGATTTGAATTATGGGCCAAAGACCATTTATAATTAAAGCCTTAATTAATAATTAAAAGCCCAAAATCAGAAAAGCCCAAAAAAGCCCAAAATCCGAAAAGCCCAAAAAGGCCCATGAAAGGCTCCAAGGGTATTTTGGTAATTTGGCCAAAAGCCTAAGGGTATTTCGGTAATTTGGCCAAAAAGCCCAATGGCGTTTTGGTAAATTGGATGAATTTTAAGGGTATTTTGGTCTTTTCACATTGGAACCTCCCTACTATTCATGAGGGTATTTTGGTAATTTGTCAATCTCACATTTTCTATAAATAGAGGGTAGGGTGAGAGAAAAGTTACACCAAATCGCTTATACTTTCTCTCTCTCGTATACTATTGTTTCGAAATTCACGGATCGGTGAATAGTGTTTTTACGAAAGTAGCGGTATTTCGCACATTTGTGAAACAGAATTATCATGAGTCGTGAATAGTACTATTTCGTCTTTTCTCGGGTGAATAGTGTTTTTGCGAGAAACCGCGGTTTACGATATTTCGACAAAAGAAATAAGTCGCTCTCTACATCGGTCGATCTGGTGGATAACCTACGAGAGGCATCGACGTTTGGTGCTCCGAGACAAGCCGATTTTCATTCCAATTAAAATTTGAAAGCGAGGTATAACATCTTATATTAATCTATTTAATTGTTAAGTAGATTAATATTTTAGAAATCAATCATGGAGTAGATCAATAAAGGTTTAAAGAGGTGTGTATCTGTTAAACCGTGAAATTTAATTAAGAAATAATGATAATTAAGATAATAATTACAATGATTTGACGTAAATTAATAAATAACTTAAATCAATGTTTAATGGAATATATATATATACATATATATATATATGTATATATATAACTAAATTGATTAGAGACCAAAATTGACCTGTCATCTGCATCCGGTGAATTGACCAGCATATTCGAGACATACCCGCATTCGCATGTCATATCATATCATATCATATTTCATGTAGATAGGGTAGGAGTAGGATTCGGGAAGTAGTCCCGAGACAAGATTAGATAGAATTAAATAATTCAAGTTGTAGATTATAATTATTAGGAAAATATTATTACTATCACTAATTATTAATTGAGTCAGTTAGTTAAATCATGCATTAAGTGCATGAGAGTGCTGAGAGGCGGACCGGGTAATTCTCAGTCTGAGGTTGCCTTGCATAACCAGACCGTTGTGGTTACGTACGGTGACCCATAGGCCCGTGGGACCCACCGGTCTGTATATGCACTGCGCATATTTTTCTGTCGGGTTATCCACCGACCCCGTCAGTTGGTGGGTTCGGCTGTGTCAGAGTGTTTAATTTTTGATCAATATTATATTATTATTATTCTTAATATAAATAAGAATGTTAATCCAAATTTGAGCGATCAGGATACCTTGTCTTTTAGTATTTAGTGTGGGCGGCCATATTCAAGATTGGAATCTACTCCGAGATATTATACTATTTTATTTATCCGGCTTATTTAGGATCCTGGTATTGTCCGAAAGGCTTTCTCCTTTGGCCCTTAGTTGGTACAGAGAAAGTCGGGATGCGGTCCTCTGGCCCTAGTGGGTACAGTGTAGGCTCCCATTTGTATATACTCCGTTTTGTTACTTTACGGGATGCGGTCCTCTGACCCTTGGTTGGTACAGTGTAGGCTCCCATTTGTTTCCGATTTGTCAATTCACGGGTAGTTATATCCTTTGGCGATATGGCAACTGAAAACATAAATATTAAATCCCTTTGTTCATATTATTATTATTATTATATTTATTATTTTGTGAGGTGGATCATCAGTTTCAGAATACCGAGTACGTGCTTTTAGCCGTCACTCTCCTAGGGCGTTATCGTTCCGGGAGGCCGAATTTTTCCAGGGTATTCAGGGCATTGGCGCCCGCTTACTCGAAAATCCTAAGTTTGTAAGTTGGGCCCGAATACGTGCCCGCTTAGGTAAGTCACAAGTCCAGGGCCCGATCACGTGCCCGCTTGTGGATGGACTGATGATCTGCAAGTGGGTTATATTTATACGGGTGTTTTAAATCTCGTACCTTATACATATTTATTATATATTATATCCGTATTTCCATAGATTTTTTTATTTCGGGTTTATTTGCCATTTCATCTCATTCATATAGGAGTTTTCTCAAACGTGCATAAAGTATTGTTATAATATATATAATTAATATAATGCATTTAAAATACAGTATCGGTATTTGGGTCCAGTCTAGGAAAGAAGACAAAATCTTAAGGCTGGATCTAAATCCGTAGTGAGTAATTTTTAAATTACTCACGTTTCCACGGTGGTTGTGGGATCCAGGTATTACAGGTGCGGGATTGAGTGTAGATGAGAGTGCTAGGTGCAGTCTTGCGCGATGACAGGGATGCTTCGCCACATCTGCAAGTGAGTCGGGTAGTTGGATAGGATCCATCGGGTTTTTGAGTCTTATTTCTTTCTTTTGGGTTTTTGTTTGAGAGATTGCTACCCATTCCGATGGAGCTAGCCCCGCCTATGTAGGCGTTGTATTCTCTTTGTTCATTCTGGACTGTATGGTCATGTATATTTATATTATTATTGTTTTGTTTATTCTAAGATTTACTTTATTTCTATTCACTTAGCCTTTCGTACGCGCGTCTCGTCGTGCGTACGTGGCGGGATTAAGCACCCCTAATCCGTTTTAATATTTCTGGGGTGTGACAGTATCTCTCGGTAATCATCTGACATACCACTTTAACCCTAAGCTTAAGTTAGAAGTAAAATAATATTTTATCGTCTTTTGTAAAGGATTAAATGTCTGTATCTTTCGGTAATTATCCGACATACTTTAATCCGTAACTTAAGTAGAAGTAAAATTTTTGTTCTATGGTCTTTCCGCAGCTTGAGCATTAATGAGATTTGGGCATTCCAAAACCCTACAGTTATAACATCACTGGGCCCCTTGATAGAGTAAGATTATCTGCTAGCAGTATAATTACAAGAGTAATTATATTTGATAATTTACTCAGGATCGAGAAAAGATTAAATTTGCAAGGATGACACATATCTACCTTGAAACTAATCTGATAGCTATGAAACAAAAGAGTTAAACACAAGTAAATAGTTTACTGGATCATGATATTGTATAGTACAACATCATCTGTGTAATTGGATGGTTATAGTGCATTCTGCCAGATGCCTCCTATGATTATAGAGGTTAAAATGGTTTTAACTCTATTTACCAATATAACACGGATCATGTCGGGTCACACCGTATATGAGTTAATCGGAGAATCTTATTGATTAATTATAAATTATTTATAATTAATAATAAGATGATTATAATTAATTATATATGATATAATTAAATTTAATTATCATAGAGATGACAAGAAGCAAAAATCAGATTGAATTTATAACGTGTTGGACAAGTCGTATAAATTTACCGAAATAACAATCGAGACAAATATAATTGTACATGACAATTATATATATATTTGATTTGGATTTTAAATGTTAATTATGGATTTGAATTTTGGGTTGAAAGCCCATTAATAATTAAAAGCCCAAAATAAAAAAGGCCCAAAAGCTTAAAATAAAAAGGCCCAAAATAGCTCAATGACAAACTTATAAATTTGGCCAACTTTATATTCTCGCAAAATAAGTAATGTCATTTTGATAATTTTGGCCAACTTTATATTCTTCCAAAAAAAATAATGATATTTTGGTAATTTGGCCAAACTTTAATGGTATTTTGGTAATTTTGTCAAACTTTTTGAAAGGCTATAAATAGAAGGGTAGAATGAGAGAGAAAAACACAAAAATTCATTTCTATATTCTCTCTTTCTCGGTATACGGTTGTTTCAGAATTCACGGGATCAGTGAATAATGTTTTTACGAAAGTTGCGGTATTTCTGCACATTTGTGAAATAAAATAATTGTGAGTCGTGAATAGTACTATTTCATCTTTTTCTTGGTGAATAGTGTTTTTATGAGAAACCGCGGTTTATGGTATTTCTGACAAAAGAAATAAGCCGCTCTCTGGTCAGTCCTAATGGATAACCTACAGCAGTATCACACGTGTGATACTCCGAGACAAGTCAATTTTTATTCCAATTAAAATTTAGAAATGAGGTATAAATCTTATATTAATCTATTTAATTGTTAAGTAGATTAATATTTTAGAAATCAATCATGGAGTAGATCTATATAGGTTTAAAGATGTGTGTATCTCTCGGTAATCATCTGACATACCGCTTTAACCCTTCGCTTAAGTTAGAAGTAAAATAATATTTTATCGTCTTTTATAAAGGATTAAAATGTGTGTATCTCTCGGTAATCATCTGAGATACTTTAATCCCTAACTTAAGTAGAAGTAATTTTTTTATTTACGGTCTTTCCGCAGTTTAAGCCTTAACGAGATTTGGTTCGACTAAAATCCAACATCCACCCCGCACAAAGATTCCTTTCCGCGTCTCTTTTTCCGCACGTCTGCATCTCTCTCCTCTCTCCTCTCGCCCCCTTTCTCCTTCGCCCCTCTTCAGTCGAAAATGGTGAAAACACTATTGTTATTCACTTAAACCTCCTCATCAAGTTATAGTTATGGATACTTCCCATTGCATAGATCGGCCCGGCATTTTATTGAGCACCTCATCCTCTTCATTTCTATGTAAGTTTTTTTTAATAATTAAGTATTTAAGTTATATATTAGAAAATATGGTATAATCCGAAAAAAAAGTGTTTGTTAATGATGATTAGTAATGTTTAGAATGATATATTAGATGTATTTATGATACTATTGTGGATGTATATTAATTATTATAAATTAGTTAAAATTTAGATATAATTAACTATGATTAGTTATATTTATTGTTAATTATGTATGAAATGAAGTATTAGTTGTTAGTAATTTGTAGAATTAAATATGTGTTGTTAGTTTTTTATAGAATCAAATATTAAGTGCATGTTAAAAATTATATTCATTTAAAAAAAAAATTTAATGTTAAAAATTATATTGAATTGGAAAAATATATGCATGTTAAAAATTATGTGCATTTAAAAAAATTATGTTCGTTTATGAAAAAAAAATTCATGTTAAAAATTATGTTCATGTAAAAGAATATCTTCATTTAAAAAATTATGATCAATTCAGAAATTATATGCATTTAAAAAATTATGTTTATTTCAAAAAAAATATTTTAATTTTAATAAAGTAGGTGCGTGTTAAAAATAATGTGCAATTACAAAAATGACGTGCACATTAAATGAACATATTTAAAAAAAATGATATGCATTTAAAAAAGTGATGTGCACATTAAAAATTATGTGTATGTTAAAAATATATGTTTATTTAAAATAATTATGTTAATTTAAAAAATTATGTATATATTAAAATTTAATTTATGTGCATGTTAAAAACTATGTTCATTTAAAATATAATTATGTGCATATAACAAAATTATGTTCATTTTAAAGATAAAATGTATACATACATATAGAGTGTATTATGTAAAAATAAAATTTGTACATGCACATACATTTAATTATCTTTTAATTGAAAAAATAATATGTATGCTTTTTATGTTCATTTACGCATTTATGTGTATTTTAAATTTGTACAAGAATTATTAATATTTATTTAATTATTTATGTTAAAATATTGTAGAATTGAAATAATAGCGGCACAACACGTTCCACCCGTTATTGCAGATACCTATTAGTCAGCGCAGAGTATCAAAAATTCCGGAGCATGTTCGCCCGTTTATTTTATTTAGTAACATTATATTTGTTGAAGTACTATTTTATAATATGGTATCACTAACTAGGTTTTTTTGTATAATTCAGGGAAAAGAGTTGTTGGCTACTAAAGGACATCGAGTTCGCATTCTATATAATGCGAAGTGTGAATCGTACTTGAAGAATCTCGATCTTTTTCATGTCGCCGGACTCGAGCACTTGTCGAGATATGGCGACCCGAGACCAATATATTTCACATGCCTATTGGGGAGCTGACCATGACACTGCAGGATGTCGCTTGCTTGTGGGGTTTACCAATTGACGGCATCCCAGTTATCGGCATTTCTGACAACGATTGGACGAACTTGACAATACAGACATTTAGTAAGCTGTTAACTAGTTCGACATGGTTAAGTAAGAAGCACACTGTGGCGGGGCAGGCTATGTATAAGCAGTCTCGATACAGTCTGAGCTTGTCATGGTTGGCAGAGTAGTTCCCGAATTTGCATGATGACGCTACACCAGAGGAGGTAGTTTACTACACTCGAACTTTTATCATGGACTTATTCAGTAGTTTATTATTCGGTGATAGTACTTGGACCGAAGTTCCCGCTATGTATATGCAGTTCCTCATGGATCTGGAGCACCCTCAGTGGTACAATTGGGGAGCTGCAGTTCTAGCACTTTTGTATCGTAATTTGTCCATTGTTGTTCGGACTAGTTCTAAAATGATTACTAGGCCGATGATTCTCCTCCAGATATGGGGATGGACATGGTTCAATGTCAGTCGGCCGAAACCAATCGAGCCATTTACTGCTTGGGGTGAGCCTAATTTGGATTCTTGTCAACCATATGGGAGGTACTGGACGGGCAAACATACTTTTATTCATTCTCCAAATCATGTGGGTCCGGGTATTTCTAGAGATATGTTTGATAACATTGTGGATAGTCACATTAATTGATGTCCATATAACGGCATTATGACTCATTTTCCATTGGTGGTGCACCGAGATATGGATATTTGGATGGCTAGGGTAGCACTCGTTCATTTTTGGATTATTGCTTATCACTATCCGGACAGAATCATGAGATAGTTTAGTATGTCCCAGACTATTCCTCCACCAGATCCGTTGACGTGGAGTACTCATAGAGAGCTTGACAGTGTTAAGCATACCTCGAGGGCAATCGGTACAGATTGGAGGATTCATTAGCGTCGTTATGTTGATGAGTGGGTTGATGTTCGTTTTCATCGATTAGTACCCATCACAGGAGTGTACGATCGCGATAGCGGATTATAGTACATGCAGTGGTATGAGATACATGGTATGCGTACTATTTTCTTAGAGTGATATTTTGGTCGTAATTTGAGCCAGCCGCGACTACTACCCGATGAGCCGATTCATGCAGTCGCTTACATCCCGCGTGGTGACATCCCGTTTGACAGGTCATATATATGTTCTTCTTCATATTATTATATGTTCTTCTTCATATTATTATTTTACTAACACTACTTTATTTATTTATAATTATTTTACTTACAAATAAATAATTAAATACAGGGCATGAGAGCTATCAAGGATGTATTTATAGGAATGAGAGATATTTTGATGAAAGAATGGAAACGTGCTGGAAAAAGATTATTGACTTCTTATCGTGGACATTTAGAGGATGTTGGGCAGAGTCATCGACTAAATATGATCATGACCAGAGCTGATTTACCCACTAATATAGATTCCATACATATGAGTGATGAGCCAGACGATCTCCCCCTGCTGCCCCTATGGTGTTTAGTGATGCAAAGGGGACTGCTTTTTATGATGGTAATTTATTATTACTTAAATTATATGATAATTTTACTCCTTAATATGTACATAGTACGTTACACATGATATTAATGCAGGCAATCTTCCTTTTCCTGAGATGTTGCATCGACATGACACCGCCGACCCGAGCACTTCTGATCCGCCTGTACATGACACTGCTAGTCCGAGCACTTATGAGCCTTATGTGGGGAGTTTCCCATAGACGAGGAGTACACATGATTATAGGCAGACTGAGGAGGCGTATGATTATCCATGTACCGAGCACACACACGAGTGCCTCTCTGGCACCGTTATGGATATGTTTTGTGGACATGACATGTCCAGACCGAACTCTTCACAGACTTTCGTACCTGATCCTGATATGACCCTTTATACATCTACTATTACTAATTTTTTTTGTCATGATGTTATAGGTACTGATGAGCACGCTGCAGCAGAGTAGCCTGATTTTCAGAGTCCTCCACTTGCAGTGAGACATGAGCGCCGAGATCCCCAGCCGCCGACTCGATATACACCTAGTTAGTTTGACTCTAGGTCATATTTTATATTTGTTATGTAGTTTACGCATTGTATTATTTATGATTAGTTATGTGGTAGTTTTATGGATTTTTTTAGCTATGGATTGTTTCATATTAGTCATGTGGTAGTTTCATGGGTTGTATTAGCTATGAACTGTTTTATTTTTATGGACTATATTAGCACTCGTTCAGATGATAAAAACTACTTTTCAAATAAAAAAAGTGCATAATAGGTGTCTCAAAGTTTTTCATTACAACAATCGAAATCATCAACTTAAATTTTCTAACTAATGTCATAGTTCTTAACTCAGCGACTAGAAGAACCTCGAAATAGTGATTTAATTCTTCATGTAATTGATCTTCGCGAAGTCTGATTCCCACATCGACTTGCCGATAGATTTGCATCAGTTAAGTAATTAAAATTTGAATAGATATACTCCAATCAATTCATCAATTGAGATATGTTTACCTTCGCTTGCGCTGTGACCGACATTTGACGGTGTAGGATTAGGAACACTGATTGAATGTCGTGGTGCTTCAGAAACAATACTTCTAGGATGAATCGCATCGGAAAAAAATATTAGTGTCATTACGTTGATTATTTATAAGTGAGAAATGAAATATCTACCAGAGTTGATAATTCTTGATCCACGTTTTCCGTGTCTTCCTTGCATTTCATTCATAACCATGGAAATATGAATATGCTTTCTACGACCCCTACGAATCAATTTCCTTTCGGGTATTATATCTGGACCATTGTACTCGGGTCAGTTAATTTGATTTGGATATGGATAGAATCGACCACACCAAGTCCTTAATAGTGCATCCGCACTATAAAATGGGCATACGAACTGATTAAGCTCAAATTTTCTAACTCTTATAACCGCCAAGACATGAGAGCAAGGTATACCGGTAAGGTTCGGTTTTAAGCAATCACATTTCGGTATGTAACCTTCTTTGATATTAACAGTATATTTAAAATTTTCATAATCCCCATTAGGTAACGTTTCACCATGATGAATAACCTCACAGTCCCGGAGATCAGAGCCATAAGGGTCAACCCTATGTGGTCTTGATTTTTTAGCTCGTTTGGTTAGTTTGTCGATAACCTTCCTCGACCATAATTTTCCCTCGGCAACTAATGTCATAGATTTATTTCTCCTTTCGTCAAACCAATTTACACACTTATACCAAGTTCCCTCAACTATTGCTACAACTGGCAAACATCGCACTGTTTTGAATATACGATTTAATGATTCGGACCCATTGCTGATAATTATTCCCCAACAATAGCCCTTATCCTGACATTGAGCCCATCTACCCGAATGTTTAGTCTCATTCCCTTCATTATCAACGATAGTTCCTATGGTTAATAAAAACTGATAACCTTTTGGAAATTGTTGTCTGATTGATAACATACCCTCTTTAAACCGATGAGGTTTTTTTTTGAAGCGGTCCATTTGAAAAGCTCTACCAAATGTCGATCAGGGCAAGCTTTGTATAAGTTCTCAGAAATATGCTGCATGCAATATCGATGCACATCATCTCCATTTTGTTCTGACCAACCATATTGTGGATACTAAAATACCGCTTTAATTCCTGCGTGTTGATCAGAAATAACACCGATCCTGCCGGGTCCAGTCAATTCTCGGCGTAACTAACTCATAAACCAACCCCAATTTTCACGATTCTCTTTTTTCAACCAATCCGAATGCCAAAGATATAAATTGATTTTCTGTGTCGTATCTACAAGTCATTAATAATCCGCCTTCATATCGTCCGAATAATCTGCCTTCATATCGCCCGGGACAGAATTGACGTTTTCGTCCGGTGACACGCATTACGAATCGAGGAAGGAATTGCTGTTTCCGTCCTTGGTACTTTCGTAATTTCCAAAACTTTACTGCTTTTTTGGTGACTTTTTATTATCAATTTATTATTAATAAAAAAATCGGGCGCAGTAGCGCCGCTTCACAACCAAACCACCATTCTCTGTACCCAATTACAATATTTTCTTCGTGTAACAGGTTAAAAAGAGTGTATAAATCACTGATGACTCGCGATATAAATACATTGGTAAAGTTTCTCATATTGTAGTACTACAACTGTTTAATACGTAACAGCGGCCTAAAGTGAGTTGGAGAGTGTGCCTCAGGCTTGGTTTACAAAAGAAAATAAAAAGGCTGGGACACTGAACAAAACAAAGAGAAGCATTTTGGATCTAAATCTGCTATTATTCTCGGATAATAGTAGATTCTTATTTAAAATCTAAAATATATTTAAAAAAATTTAAAAATAAAAAAGTTTATAGATATATCTTTTTATTTGTAGAAAAACATGTATAATTTCGTAGAAATTCAGAAATTTATATATTTGATCCTCTTAATATATTTTTCTCTATAGCAAATGTCTGACCCTCTAGTCTCGCCCCCTCAATCTAAAATCCTGGCTCCGCCCCTGTTTGTAGATTGATAGCCCGTCAAATTTTATGCAATTTCGTGAATGTTTGATAGTCAATTTGAAATCGTTATAAATATTAGTGAAAGACTAATAAATTTAATAATTTTTGATGAAGAATCAAATATTAATGAAATTATATGAAATTTTATAAACTTTTAATCTACAATTAAAAAAATTATTTTTAAATTTTTTATGTATTTTTTAGATTTAAAAGTAAGACGCTGTTATTTAGAAGAATAATAGCTGATTTTCATCCAAGCCTCTTTCTCTGGTGCGCTCTCTTTCTTCTCTCTCCTCTTGTAAAAGGAGAAGACGGTGAAAGGGGCGAAATGGAGAAAGCTCTGACGAAGTTGAGTAGCTTCACCATCTCCAGGAAAGCCAAAGAGGAGATCGCCTCCATTGGAGAGGATCTCTCTGTGAGTGTTCAATTCCTTTTTTGTCTTTCTATTTTGCTTATTTGTTTTGATCGGTTTTAATTTGATTTAGATTTATTATGGTATGAAGATCTTTGTGGCAGATCCATCCATTGTTCGCTCGTTGCAATTTTTATGCTGTATTATTTTCATTTTTGAATTATGCAACGTAGATTCCTCAAAAAAAATTTGGATATCTCGTTTTGGTTTCTGAAAATGCAGTGCTTTTATACCGGCAATTGGAGCTATCTGCTTAAGCTTTTGATTTTTGCAATCCGGACTTGAAATGTGTGAAACTTTGTTTAATCACTCTTTAAAAAAAAATGGAATTTTGATTAATGTTGGTCATATTTTAAAAAAAATCTGTGTAAATTCTGATTTTTCCCTGATCTTATACATAGAAGGAAATTTCAATCTGCATTAGTCTTCAATTTCTTCATGAGTGATTGGCAGGAATTTTGCAAACTAATTCAATAGATCTCAACAGGAAACATACATGCTTTTCTTTAAAAATATTGAATTACCAAAGAATTTTACTTGGATTGCAGAAATTCTCAAGCACTGTTGAAGAGAGAGCAAAATGGGTTTTCGAGAAACTGAAAGGTGCATATCAAAAACACCACCTTTTTCTCTATAATTTATGTTCTAACAAGATAAAATTTTGGGCAAATCTAATAAAAGTCTTCAGGAGTTCAATAGAGTTATCTGGCTTTGTGCAAATCCTTTCTAGTTGAAGCCTTTTTCATTGTGTTCTAGTTGAAACCATTCTTCAAAATATCGTCAAAAACTCAACATTGAGAATTGTTGAACCAATGCACTTCCCTGCTACTTGGCAAGTATCAGATCCAATTACCCCTTTACTGATCCAATTTATGTTCTTATAACCAGTGCTACTTTTCTCTACGTGAAACTCTCTTAAAGCATTGTTTGCTTGCCAACATATGTACCCAGAAAACCAAATTTATTTGCCCAAGAGTAGGTATATATCTTTGTTTTCCAGATTATGTGACACTGGGTTGTAGTTTGCCAAAAGGAAGCTGGCCAATATAAACATTACATATATATCTGATTTTCATTTGTAATTTTTTTTAATATTTCAGTCAATTTTGCTAGCAGAAGGGTTATAATAATTAATAACAACTTTCACAACTGACAAAATGTCTGTCAAAATTAGAAAAATATTGTGCATCTGTACATATGTCCTCAATTAGATGAGTCCTGTGTGTAATTTGATACAATTTGAGGTGTTGGGCTTGCCAAACAAGTTCCAGAAGCTCTATGGATGACTAACGGCTTCCCAAGTTGTATGAAATTTGATACACAACCTACCTATTTCATAATTCATAGAGAAGAATGCAGTTTTTTTTTTTTCCAATTCTCTGATTTTGGTAATTCCTTGGTTTAGTAATCCCAGTATTGACACATTCATTATCAATACAACCTATCTTTTTTCTTAATGGGTTTACTTATTTGTTGATTTTATGTTCTCTAGGTAAACCGCTGAAGTCCCTGCCAGACCTCATGCGTGAGTATAACCTACCACCAGGCATCTTTCCTAAAAATATTGTAACCTATGAATTAGACGAATCAAAATCCAAACTAATCGTTCACCTCTCTGCTCCATGTGAGGTTAGTTTCAAGGATTCCTCCGTCATAAGGTATGCAACCCGTGTGAAAGCTACTCTCACAAGAGGCAAGCTGTCAAACATTGAAGGAATGAAAACCAAGAGTTTGGTTTGGGTCAAGGTGACTCATGTTGGTGTTGAGAGCTATAAATCTGACAAGATTGCATTCACAGCTGGTGTGAAGAAATTAAAAGCGAAAGATTCATATGAGGTGCCTCGAGACGCAATCAGAGTTGAAGAGTTTTAGGGTAAATTGGATTCCGAATTGTTTGGTTGTGATGGTGTTTGTCATGAGGGGCTTATGTGGGAACATGATTCTTTGTATTTCATTCTCCTTGATGTTCTATCGAGTCTGGCAAAGTAATGCATCTCTACTGATATGCACGTATATATATATATTTTACAACTTATCAAACTTGATTTAAGTTTTCAGGGACAAGTTAAATTATTGTAGACAAATCTGGGTTCTTTCACATGGACTTGTGTTTGGGCCTTTGGGGAATGCATGCCAGTGCCATTGTGTTTCCCATCGTACGGCCATGTGCGTCTATGTTTCGCTGTTATGTCTTGAAATCAAAGTGAAATCGTTGATGTATTACTTGAGCATTGTGATCTACATTGAAACTATAATGTGGACCATGACCATGTGATTCTAAAGTAGATAGAACAATGTGTTGGCACGTTTAGAATAAAATAATATAAACTTGGCAAATTTTGGACTCTTAAAATAGAAATAGCAGAAAACAACTGGTCTCAAAATAAGAATAATAACGGTACATTCAAATATAAATTTGCTGTTTTGAAATAGTGAAAATAATTGCTATTTTATTATTTCAAGGAATGAATAAAATAACCGTTATTTTCCTGTTGTCAAGATTCAAGAACCATAACGGCCCACGGACCATTACTTTTTTTTTTTGAAACCTTAACAGCGGCTGCCAAAGCCCAGTACTTTGTTACTTAATGGATATTTTATCAGAGATCCAGATGACATCAAAAACCTATTGCATTTTTTTTTTCATTCAACAAAGGACCGCGGAGCTTCTTCAATCTTTCACCTTTCGCTTTCTTTTCACAAATATGAAAGATCCATTCAGAACGAAAATAATCCTTATATTCTTTGCCATAGAAGATCAGAGATTGAATCGTAAGGGTCTTCAATCCTTTACTCCTAATACATACAGAAAGGCCCACCTCAAAAAGGAAAACCCCCAAGGCAAAGTAATCCTAATACTTCAAATTTGCTCTTGAAATTTAAAGAGAATAATTCTAACACCCACATGAAGCTCGACTGCATCAAAAGCGCCGCAAAAGAAACCACAAATGACAATGTTCATCTTGGGCAAGAACTCTATAAATATATTTTTTTTCTTCCAAAAACTAAGCAAAGTGCACTTGCACTGAAAAATCCTAGGTTCTCTAGAATAGCAACATGTTTTTTTGATCCAACAGAATAGCAACATGTAAGACTTAGGTTTCAAATCAGAATAAAACAATGTTCACAGAAATTTGTAAACACCACCTTGTACAAGATAAACAACACAACCTTGTGCCACACTACCGGTACTACAAACTAATTGTTTTAACAGTACAGTAGAAGTTCAGTAGCAATAAAAATAATATAATCCTACTTCCAGAGCATGCAAAAGGACAAGTTGATCTCTGTCCTTACTTCCAGAGTTTCCGAAGGGACATGTTTTTCTCAGTTTCTTTCTTCATTACCTTTGCTACCGCCATCTCAAAATCTTCTTGTGTCACGTGGACCCTCCTTTCTCTCAGAGCAAACATACCAGCCTCAGTACAAACCGCCTAAAAGAATGTCAAACTCACAATTAGATGAGATAGTGGTCGAAACACCACACCCACACAACACAGACAAAAAAGAGTGAAAACAACAAGATTGAGCTGCTGAGTACCTTGAGCTCAGCACCAGAAGCACCATTCATCTTTTCAGCTATCTTTTTAAGGTCAATACCCCTCATCAAATTCATCTTCCTTGAGTGGATCTTCAATATGTCAAATCGTGACTGAAAATAAAAGCCAACTAGTTAAATTAGTGACAAATAAAAATGAAAATGAAATTAATAACTAATAAAACATGATGTCATTGGCTGAATCAGTGATTTCAGTATAGTACGATTCACGATACGAATCGTACGATACGGTACGAGTCCAAGCCAAGGCGATGCGTACCGTGCTGCTGAATCGGAAGCTTCATGTATCGCCGGAATCGCTTCGATACGATGATACGATACGCGTATCGTATCGTATCGAACGATACAGGTCGAGTGAATTTACACGCTTCCAGTGTCGGTTGAGTTTACGCGCGTTCCATCGTCATCGTCGCCTAGCTTCCTCTTCCGATCGCCAATTAATTTTTCTCCTATATTTATCGCACGAGAGGAAGACATCTCCATCCCAGGAATAGAGAGAAATCGAAAGAGGAAGAAGGCTGTAGAAAGTTTCGATAAAAAAAAGAAGGCTGTAGAAAGAGGAAGACCAGGGAAGATATAAATCGAAAATCACAGGAATAAAGTTAATTTATTATTTCATTGATCTGTTATTCTATTATTTAATCTCTGTTAGTTTAGTTAATTTATTAAAATCTCTTAATTAGCTACTTAACCTCTGTTAATTTGTTAAAAAAATCTATTTCATTTCTGTTAATTTAATTTATTATTTAATCTCTATTAATTTGTTATTTTGTTATTTAATTTGTGAAAATCTGTTAATTTATTATTTAACTTGTTATTTACATTTAAATAGACAAATTTTGTTATTTAATCTATGTTAATCTGTTATTTAATTTCTGTTAATCTATTCCTTGAACTATCATTTAATATGTTAATTTTTGTTAATTTCTGTTAACATCTGTTAATATGTTAATTTCTGTTAATAATTTATTATTTAATTAATATGTTAGTTTAATTAATTTATCAAAATCTCTTAATTAGTTATTTAACCTCTGTTAATTTGTTATTTAATTTGTTAAAAAAAATCTATTTAATTTCTGTTAATTTAATTTATTATTTACATTTAAATAGTCAAGAGTTATTATTTAATCTCTATTAATTTGTTATTTTGTTATTTAATTTGTGAAAATCTGTTAATTTATTATTTAACTTGTTATTTACATTGAATTTTTTTAATGAAATTCTTTCATAACTAGTTATATTACTCACTAAAATTCAAAAACTTACATCTTCATTGGGATTAGGGAACTCAATTTTCCTGTCGATACGACCAGGCCTGAGTAGGGCTGGATCCAGTATATCTATCCTGTTTGTGGCCATCAAAACCTGCAAGACAAAGGAAATGATAACATTTAGAAGCTACTAAATATTTAATAATGTTCTAAATTCAACAAATATATGTATTATTGTGGTCTTGCATAAACTAAACACCCAGCCGCCCTGTTGCTCCATGCCATAGCGCTACTATTCTCACTCGGGTACCGATCCAAACAACCATGCCGTTATTCAGAACAGATAAGAACAGCGCCATTCCGCTGTTACTTGTTAAGGATGGAATGACGACTATCCTTGTGTGTGAAGAGAAAAATATGCAAGTCCCACCCCATTCCAAATGTACAATCCAAACAATATTCCTACTAATCTGAACAGCACCACGTTAATACTATTCTCGCACCAATCCAAAAATCACTATTTAGTCTCTATTCCTATCTACAAACTGCAACTGCTCTATTCTTACACTACTCTTTGCATGATACAAATGTATCCCAAGGGAGGGGTGGTTTGGGCAGCCTTACCTTTGGATGGCCAAGTGGAACCATAGGGATTTTCTTACTTCATTAATTACATAACATATGTACTGCACTGATGGGCCTTATAGGTGAAATTTGAGGTTCTGAAGGAGTAAATTCAAAATTTCCAGGAGAAAAGAGAAATGTTGAAAACCATACCTTTATCTTGTTGGAAGCTTCAAAACCATCAAGTTGATTGAGGAGCTCGAGCATAGTACGTTGCACCTCACTGTCACCATTGCCACTACCTGATTCCATACGGGTTGAGCCGATACTGTCTATCTCATCCATGAAGATAATAGATGGAGCATGTTCTCTGAATCAAATTCAAACTGAACTCAGTAGACAGTAATAGACTTTCTTTTTTTAAAACACAATTTCAACAAGAAGATATACCAGTTTTATCCATTCATATATTTGTATTTAATGTATTTCTTCACATTTCTTTGTTCCTCTTGTTAGCAGTGACTTAAATAAAGTTCACGTGAAGCTCAAACAACTATTAAAATGTAACTAGAAATGAACAAAATGAGATCAACATAATTAACAAAATATCATATAAGAATCGACTCATTCAAATTAAATATTTCCCATTTAGTGTTAGCTCCTTTCACAATCATAGGTTCCACATTGAAGACTAAAGATTATGCTCTTTTCTCAACTAGAATAAGCAGCGGGTATAAAAGCCACTTCACATGACAAAAAGGAACACATGTACCTGGCCATGACAAAAAGCTCACGAACCATACGAGACCCTTCTCCAATGTACTTCTGTACAAGCTCGGAACCAGAAACTCTAATGAAGGTACAGTCGGTATGGTGGGCCACTGCCCTTGCCAGCAATGTCTTGCCTGTACCAGGAGGTCCATACAGCAAGACTCCCTAAGAACAAAATAAACATAGTTCGCTTTATATAAGCACACACCCAGATTAAGAGAAACAGAATTTTTTTCAGCTAGAACTGTACCTTAGGTTGAGCGATACCAAGGCTCTCGAATAGTTCAGGGTGCTTGATTGGGAGCTCAATAACCTACAAAAAATAGCATGGCATTTGTTTAACACAGAAGCTAAGATTTAACTCAACCAAAGAAGCTCAATCGCCTTTTGTGCAAGAATTGATTAATTCCCTAAAGTGACCTCAACCATACGACCTGACCCAAAAAGGAATAAATTGGACCGGTACAGGCAGACACTAAACAAAATTCATAGGATTGTCATTGTAACTTCTATTGACCTTCTTGATCTCAACTTCATCTAATTTTCATATAAATCAGTTAACTGTTTAATAAAAGCTAATTCGAGGTACAGGTGATGTCATAAAACAAACAGAACTTGAATAAGGTGTTAACCAGATATATTGAATCATTACCTCCTTGATCTCCTTAATCTGCTGGTCAAGACCACCAATCATGTCATATGTTGAATCAGGAACCTTCTCAACTTTCATCAGGTTGACCAAGGGATCAACCTTGCTTGGCAGGATTAAGTGAAGAACATAGCTATCATTACGCAGGGCAACCCTTGTTGATGGAGTAATTTTGGTTATGTCGATGCTCTTATCAATGTCAACAACATATTTCCCTTCTGGGTGAACCTGAAAAGAGAGGTGCATTTGTCAATCCAAGAACTAGATTGTAGAAGTATAAATGAAAACCGTGAACCAAGTAATTAAGCTCAGTCGTTCCTGTTCCCAGCCTATTACAACTTCTGGAAGCATACTATGATCAAAACATACCATGTGAATGACTGGGACGTTTTATCCTAGCAAGCTATTCGACAACACAGATACGGAAAATAATCAATTCCCTAGTTAGTTTTAATCTTAAATGCCTTAAATTCCTCTTAATTCCCAAAATGATATTCATTGTTTCGTGGATATTGGGATAGTACAGCAAAAATTTCAGATATTATACATTTTTTTGGGAATAAAATGAATCTAAGTTCAATCAAGATATTTTCCACTAAACACACAAAACAATACAGGAAGGAACCCTAGTTGTACGTTTGAGAGTAAGTAATTTACCTTGACAAGAACCTTGGATTTACCCATGACCTTTACCACCTCACCAACATAGGAACCCGGTTCCTGTAGCAGCTGCAGCTCCTCTCTAAGCATTCTAACTGAAATTTCAGGCAATTAAAAGGTTAATTGAAGTATAAAATCCGCTAAAAAAATTAGCGACATCCATTTAGAATTTTATTCGCAAATTATTCTTTTGGATATCCCATGCGTCAACAGATATTACAGTGCTAAATCCACTAGAATCTACTACCATTTTCCCATAATTACCCCAGAAAGAAAAAAAATTAAACACCCGACCTACCAGAACTTTAGCTTCACCTTCCCACCATAAAACTAATAGAAGTTCTATAATTACCTAGGGTTAGATAGGCAAATCGAAAACTAAACCTTTTGAGTTGAGATCGTTTCTCTGTGCCTCAAGTCTCTGGAGATTGTGCGTCTTTTGCCTGACCTGAAGCTGAAAATCGTGTATGTGCTGCAAATAATACTGCCTGAGACCCTCGCCACCGCCTCCGACCGCTCCCCTCTCCTTCTCCCCCTCTAACGCTGGTTTCTTCACCTCCACAGCCACCGTCGCCATTTTACAAGATCTCTGACGATCGAGCGTGGTCCTCTTGGATAAATTTTGGTCTGCGGGGAGAGAATATGTGTGTTTCTGTGTAAGAGAGAAAAAGATCTACAAACTAATAGATTATGGGGGTGTTGTGTCTTTGAGCGCAAGCAAGGCGATGAGGCTATGGAAGAGAAACGAAACCGCCCTATGTAGAAAGAAGCCTGGGTATTTTAAGGCCCAATAACATTTAGGCACATGAACCATGGCCCGGGTAAAAAACTGGATGTCTCGTGTTATTTCAATATGATTTTTATCATTATGCTATTTCGACATAATTTAAGCACTCTATGAACATACATTATAACTTAAAATGAACTTAGGTTTTTGCTGAAAAGAACCGAAAACTAATATGAAAATTGTAAAATAGTTCGTACACAACAAAACACAGATATCTATTCTACTAGAGTCCGGATCTGCTATTATTATGGTCCGATTTTATTATTAAATCTAAAAAATATAAAAAATCTTTTTTAAAAAAATTATAGATATATTTTTTTAATTTATAGATAGATAGTCTGTCAAATTTCATACAGTCCAAATGTTAATGAAATTATATAAAATTTAATAGACTATCAATTTATAAGTAAAATAACATATCTATAAACTTTTTTCTATTTTTTAGATTTAATATCAGTCCTATTATTTTGTCCATAATAATTCCGGCCTCATTCTACTGACTATTGCAAATCATAAAACACATATTTCATACACAAGATTAAACTACAAGGCCCTTAAAACACATATTAACCATTTTATATATGTTTTTAATCAGTGTATGTCTAATTTGTCATCGCAAAACCACTAAGATTGTGCTCCACAAAAAAAATAAAAAGGGAGGGGAGGGGAAGGGAAGGGAGGGAAGTTAAAATTGAGTTCACCTCCTCTACACTCCAATTTGAGAGGAAAATTCTATTAATTTGAAAAGTAAATGAGGCAATTTTCTTCCTTCCTCTCTTCACATAATATTTTATGGAACAAGTAACGAATCAAATTTCCCCTCCCATACCCTTCCTCCTCTACCCACCTTGTGTAGCACATCCTAAAACTCATTAGACATTTCGAATTATGTCTTCTATATATTTTTAAATTTAACAGAGCTAAATTATATAATTATGACATATTTTTGTCGATGAAAATAAATACAAAACGTAAGTAAAATAGTTAATGACACATTTAATCAAACCATAAAAGAGAGACGAAACCGCCTATATAGAAGCAGCCCAGGTGATTTCAAGGCCCATATTACATTTGGCCCATATAAGACTAAAAATATCACCAATACTTTAATTTATTCTTAGTAGGAAACACGCAACAGGAGAATGAGAACAAAATTTTCGCATCTGAGGTTGTCAACGGCATCAAAATCGAGAAGAACGAAAGACATCGCAACCACACCCACACACACACACACACACAATTCTTCCCCTCGTGTAAAGTTCAAGCTTTCACAGTTCACAACTTCACACAGTAACAGTTCCTCTATTTTTCTTCGACTAAGCCATGGACTCGTACGCACACAACACCAAACCCCACAAACCCAACACAGGTAGCTCCAGACATGAAGCCTCCTCTTCTCCCACCGACCTCTTCTCAAGTGCTCAGGTGATTTCCGATGCTGCCATGTCGGCCTTTAGGCATGAATCGACCAAGGTCAACAAGGCTGAGGCGGCCGCGGCTGCTGACAACCTCCTTCATGCGGTCTCACAGTATGGTAATTCAGCTCAGTCAATTAGTTTCATATATAAAATTGGTTGAATTTCCTAATGAAACCCAAATAGTTTGGCCTTTTGGAAAGAATGGTTCGGACCATGGATGAACGATGATAGTGTCTTAATCAAGAGGTATTTGGTGGCAAAATCTGATTCCGACCTCTGATGTGATTTGACTTTATTTTTTTTTTCAAAAAGTCAAACTAACCCAGTTCAATTTGATCCGATCTGAGATTAAATAGTCTACAACCCAATTAAAATCAATTAAAAATCTGAAAAGTCAGTCAAATTGTTCTGATCTGGTCTGATTTTTCTAAGAAGACAAAACTAATCTGACTCGAACCCAATCCAACTTATCCAATTACCACCTCCGCCTGATTTTGGATTATTTAGTGTCGTTTGTGAGAAATAAGAGAGAAGTTGGACTTCACTGACGCACGGAGGAAAATTTACAAGTGAAAATTTGCTCCTTGGTAGCCCACGATGGGCACAAAATTTAGCAGAATAAAAAAATTGCTTCAATGTTAAGCCTGAGACGATTAGATACATTTACTTACTTTATTCTTCTCCTGTTTGCTTTGGTAAAAAATACTTCATTACCCACTAGCACTGCTGGTTATGTTTTGGGAAAAAGAGGGGAAAACAATTGAATAGATTCGATAAAATTCTCATGTTTTATCTCAAAAAAAAATCATGATTCTTAGTTTAGTAGTTCAATGTTATTTTATTTTATTTTTTACCTTAAATATTGTGGCTCAATACTTCTTTTTTGGTCTTTTTGAAATGAACAGTGCAACATTTGATGGTCTATTTGCTTCGTTTAAATGTTGTGCCCTTATGTTCTATTATTATCTGGTTAATTTTATTAATTGTAAGCTGAGTTACTTCTACCATTTGAAATTTTGCTGCCTTGATTGCTGTCAGTACCTGAATCCAAACAATTGTCTTATTACATGTTCTTTTGGGGCAAAAATTTGACAGTAGTGCTAAGTGTTTCTTGATGTATAAATGGTTGGTTAATCTTGCTCAAAAGTTGATATTGAAAATTTGAATGACCAGTTGGAAGTCATATTTTATATTTTTAAGAACTAAGATTATTTCTATCATCTTATTCTTATTAGATATATCAATACTTTTATTACTGGACAGACTATATAGAATATTGTATTTCTGCATAACTAAAAAAAGTAGTACTAAATTATAAAACTTATACATTTGAGTTTCAACAAAATTTCAGTATGTTATCACATTGATCAGATTGTATCAATTACGGGGATTTCAAATATAGTGTGGATATAGGCGCACTTCCATTTATACATAGAGCTGAACTTAATATCTAACATCAGGTCATCTTGAAGAGAAAAGTTATGGCAAGTACATTGGAAAAGCTGAGGAATACCTCCATCAGTATGCCGCCCCTTCATCACAGCCGCCTTCTCATGGGAGTGGCCCAGCCAAAAAGTACCAAGAAGAAGAAGAATATGAAGATGAAGAAAAAGAAGAAAAGCAACATACTAGTTATAAACCATCTTATGGAAGTGGCAAACTCAAGAAACATCAGGAAGAAGAGTATGAAGATGAAGAGGAAGAGTACACAAAACACAAGACGTCGGCTCGGCCGAATTCTTATGCTACTGGCAAAACTAAAAAGCACCAAGAGGAAGAGGAAGAGGAAGAGGAAGAAGGATCAGGAGGTGGAATTGGGGATTATATGAAGCTGGCACAGGGGATTCTAAAGAGCCAGGGAGGAGGGCATTCTGGTCATTCTGCAGGTGGTGAGTCGGAGGGTGCCGGGGTTGGGGAATACATGAAATTGGCTCAGGGTTTCTTGGGTAAGCGCTGAGTTTGCTTGTGTATGTTTGGTTAATTCTGTTGTATTAGTTTGGACTTGTTAATTGAATGTAATATGTAGTATGTTTGGTAATGAGAAAAAATATTGTGCCTCCTTGATTTTTTTAAGGAGTGTGTGTGCTATGTTTGAAATAAGTCGTGTGGTCTGTCTGGTCATAATATATATGAAAGGTTGTCTCTTGACTCATCATATCACATATACTATTGTTCATTTCATTATCTTTGTTTTTCGCTCGTGTACAATCCAATAGCTCATATTTATTTTTTGTTGAATTATAAAAAATAATGTACTAAATGCTCCTATATATGGACGTATTTACGATTATTTATTATTCTGTGGTGATCATCTACTCAATTTGTCTCTTCATTCATCATGTCTCCATTTTTCTAATTTTTGTAACTCAAAATTTAAAAGTGAAATATCAAAATAAAATCCTCAATTTTTAAATTTCTAATAATTCAAAATCTAAAACTGAAATATCAGAATAAAATCATTAGATTCTATCAATATATATTTTTCTTCTTACACATAAATATATTCATTTTTTCACTTTTATTTTATATAAATTAATAAATTAAAAACCAACATTTAGAAATTATTTATATTAGTATATTTCTTAATGTCATATAAAATTCAAACGACATGATTTTTTTTTTATCTATGCATAAATAAAGTGATATAAATCAAATCTAATAATTTTTTAATATTTCAATTTTAATTTTTGAGTTATTAGAAATTTAAAAATCACAGATGTGAAGGAGATATGAAAAATGAAAACATTTAGACCTTTCTATATATATATATATAGAGAGAGAGAGAGAGAGTAAAGATACCGTGAGTTTAATCTCACAGAGGTCTTTCGTAAGCTTAACTAAAAAATATATATCAAATCATCTCGAAATTTTAATTTATCATGCTCATTAAATTTTTTATATGAAAATTTTATGGGATGAAAAAATTGGGAGCGTTTTGAGCTTTTTAAGTTATAGTTTTTAATTTTTAAAAATGATGTTGAAAGATTGAATTAATTATTATTATTTTTAGAGCTCATTTTTAAAAATTAAAAATCATAATTTAAAAATCTCAAAACACTCCAAATTTTTGTATCCCACAAGATTTTCATATAAAGAATTTAATGAGCATTATAAATTAAAATTTAGAGATGATTTGATATACTTTTTGAGTTAATCTCACAGAAAACCTCTGTGAGATTAAGTTCACAGTATCTTTACTATATATATATATATATATATATATATATATATATATATATATATATTGTAGCTGAGAGTGAATAGGATTTGTTAACTTGCCTACAGCTTGAGCAGTGAATAATTGTGCCGCTATATATATATATATATAGAGAGAGAGAGAGAGGCTATGGTGCTTCGCGTTCGTATCTCAAATTTGAAAGTTCAAACTACCGATTCAAACTGTTGAACATCATTTTCATATCGCCCTTGGAGATTAAATTTTATATATTTTTTAAAATTTTTGTTATTTTTGAAATGGATACAAAGTTTGCTGATCTAATGATTTCTGCACCATCCAAAACTAGCGATTTTGTACCCATCTAAAAAATATAAATTTTGATCTCCAAAGATAGTTCAATATGAAGATCATGTTCAACGGTTTGGATCGGCTGTTTGAACTTTTAAATTTGAGATACGAATGTGAAGCACATGAGTTTTTGTGCTTCGTGAAGCACCATAACCTCTCTCTCTCTCTCTCTCTCTCTATATATATATATATAGTTAGTTAGTTAGTTAGACTATTGTGAAAACATTTGCATTTCGAGCCTAAGTGCGTACTTCTCAAATTTTATCGTAACACGTCAGAAATTTAAATTATCATTCTCATTAAATTCTTCATATTAAAATATTGAGGGATACAAAAATTTGGGGTATTTTGAGTTTTTGAAGTATTTATTTTGAATTTTTGAAAATCACCACTAAAATAATAATAAAATATTGATTGGTGTTGCTGATTTTCAAATATCCAAAACAAATATTTACAAAACTCAAAATACCCTAAATTTTTGTATCCTTCAATATTTTGATATGAAGAATTTAATGAGAATGATAATTTTGAATTTCAAACGTGTTACGATAAAATTTGAGCAGTATGCACTTAGGCTCGAAATGTAAATGTTTTCACAATAGTCTAAATAAATATTATCCGTTTAAAATTTGGAGTGTTTTGAGGTTTTTAACTCACCATTTTTAATTTTCTAAAATGATATTCAAATATTAAATATATTATTATTTTTAGAGCTGATTTTCAGAAATTAAAAACCACGACTTAAAAATCTCAAAATGCTCCAAATTTTTGCATCCCATGAGATTTTCATATAAAGAATTTAATGAGAATGATAAATTAAAATTTGAAGATAATTTGATATATTTTTTGAGTTAAACTCACGGTATCTTTACTCTCTCTCTCTCTATATATATATATATCAATTATTTTATTGTATGATTATTTGAAAACTTTTGCATATACTTTAGTGTTTTATTGAATGATGGTCTTTACTTAATTTAATAGTTCAATTCATTTTCTTTCACACACGTTTCTAGAAAAAAAAAATCTAATGCTAATATTACCTAAAACAATACACAAAATCTTTTATAGAATCAATCAACGACACTTCGAAACCCAAATTGGGGCGGCTGCTCGTTTATAACAAAAGAAACAAAATTGCTATGCAAATTAAAAGGAAAAAAATGCTATGGAGATATCGATACAGATAAAATTATAAAACATTATATAAATCTTATGTATATTAATGATTATATCATGCAAATCATTTGTATAGCACTTCTATTGTTCAACTTAAATGATATTAAATGAATTATATGTATATTAACGACTATATTATGCAACTTATTTATATAAACACTTTTATTGTTAAACTTTAATATCACTAATATACATAACAACTCATTCAATATGCGTAATAATAGTGTTGTACAAAAATAACTTATCTAATGTACATAATTAAGCTGGTATCAACAGTAGTATCAACCACCAACAACATCTGTACATCAGCTCCCAATCCAGAAACCAACACCCCAGCTCGTGTCTGCATCTCAAAATTACATTTGAAAATTGAGAGTCATGCATGCAATATTAAGCTTAATAAGTAATAATTGTGGGCTTGTTCGGGAACAGAAATTAAGACGGGTAGGATTAAAAAGTTAAGCCATTGTAAGGAGGATTTATTCGGCAAAATGAAAATTTAAAATTAAATTAAGGCTTAACATGAATAATTATGCAATTAAATATGACATAAAAGGTCAAAAGTCCTAAATGCCCCTCATTATATATATATAGAGTGAAGATAGCGTGAGCTTAAGCTCACGGAGGCCTTCTGTGAGCTTAACTCAAAAAACATATTAAATCATCTCGAAATTTTAATTTATCATTCTCATTAAATTCTTTATATGAAAATCTCATGGGATGCTATTTGGAGCGTTTTGATTTTTATATTTTTGATGATGTTCATATTTTTAAAAATTAAAAACGGTGACTTTAAAAGCTCAAAACGCTCCAAATTTTTGCAGAGAATATATATATATATATATATATAATTATATATATATGTATATATATATATTATGCATAATTTGTAAGTGTTAAAATTATATTTTCTCTAAGGATGTCAATATCTAATCGACCAGCACAACGTGAAATGATTTGTGAATAAACGGGTCAACTACGGTCCAAGAGATTTTAGATTCATTTTGGGTCTGATCGGGTTGAGTCTTTAATTGTGTTTCTTTATTTATTTTAAAATTCACCACTACTTAAAGCTTATTTATACACTAGCTATATTTGTTGACATTAAGTTGTTTAGAAGTATCACAAAGTAATTAATAAGTACTTAATCAATTAGACATTAAGTGCTTAAATTTTTGTAAAATAATAATAATTTAATCAGTTTATTTGTGTCGAGCCAGATGGACCTATGATTTGTTTGGATTAAAAAACAATTAAATAATATCAATCTGATCCATCGACTGATCGACTCCTAGTTCTTTCATATGTATATACTATTACTTTAAAATTAAATTTTAGAGATAATTTTCATGGGTTTTCCATTATAAGTCTGCCCTCCGATAATTTACACTAGAAGAAATATAATGTAGTATAGTGTAATGCAATTATATTTAGTTATTTAAAACTGAAAAAATATTAATTAAATAAATAAATATGTGGAAAGTAACATAAGCGGAGCCAGATTTTTGGTCCGAGGAGCAAAACTTTTAATTTGAATTTTTTTCAATATAAATATATATATTTTTTAATTTTTTCTGAAATTATACAGAGTATTTTCTATTTTCTATTTTTTTTTGCTACCAGGTAAAAGTTATCTCATGACTTTTTTTGTCGTTACCGAAAATAACAAAAGAGAATTTAGATAAATCGAAGATAGATAAATAAATTATTGCACGAACAACGGACCGGGGACAATTTTCGTTTTCGTTTTCATTTTCCATCAAAATAATGCAGAAAACGAAAAGACTTATTTTCCGCGAAATATTTGTGGATTCTATCAGCATTTGTGTCGATTGTCAAAATTAAAATTTTATGTTATATCATCAAATTGATAATTTTTTTAAGAGTGACATTCTTTAATAGAATAAAATTATCAAAATGATATATTCATAATTAATTTTTTATTCTCATTCGCTGACGTAATTTGTCAAATGTACTATCAAATTTAAATAATTATCTAATTTTATCTAGTCTCTACATCTCTGAAATTAAAATAATAATATTAAATAAAAATTGATAATTAATTTGATAGTGAAATGGAGATCTATAACTTTCCTCTTCTAAACTTCCATCCAAACGAAAGCAATTGCAGTTTTTTATCTCGTTTGATTCCAACGTTGCTTCATGTGCCTGTTCAGTTCTTGGTTTGTGCCTCTCTCACGTCCCCCATATTTTATTGGACAAATATGAGAACACAGGAGCAAAAATTATTTGTCAAACAAGGAATGAGAGAGGCACAATGTTGAGAAATGAGTGAATTAATGGGGATTAGTCTCAGTTAATTATTATGATAGACTAATTAGAGTAAATATATTTAATTTTTAATTTAAATTAAAGGGTTATCTTTATTCTTTAATTTCCTTTCTCTAGACACTATACCATCAATAACGACACACATAAATATTAACGGTAACAAAATTTACTGTTATTATTTTTCACTTTAGTATATATAGCAATTATGTAATATGTAAAGAAATTATCAGATAATAAAATAATTATCTTTCATTAATCAATTTCAAGTATACAATTCATTTTTTTAAGCTTGACATGATATCAGAACATGGTAAAACTTGTCTCACAAAAAATCTCGCAACATGTATCTACCAGCAACGACAAAGATCACCACAAGAGCTAATGGCAAGATTTACCAGTACAAGGAGATCAGTACCGGACTGAGCTACAACCCGACTAGCAACCAAGTACTAGTACAAGAAGCCTAGTACTGGACCAAACTGCAACTCTACTGGAAATCAAGATCAGCAACTCTCTTTTCTCAAAATCAGTAATGGTTAAAATATTAGTGCTGTTAAAACCAACTGTCAATCAAAATGACAGAAGAAAATCTAAATCCAAACACTTTTGCAAATCAAATCTCTACATTTCTCAGAACCAATTCAGAGTTCAACGCTTCTCAGAAATTAACCAATGCTCCATTAAATGGAAAGAATTACATAACATAGATTAAAGTAGTCAAAGTAATACTCAAAGCAAAGGGCTCTTATGCTACATAAATGCAACAATATTCGACCTATATTTAGAGAAAAGCTCAAGAATAGTGAGAGATGATAGATAGTCAAGTCACGGCTCTAATAAAAAAATCTCTTGAACCTCAATTATCAAAAAAATTCTGCTACTGTGAAATAGCAACAGAGTTATGGAAAAAGATTCAAAATCAGTATAGCAATAAAAAATGACATTCTTAAGTATATCAGCTCAAACAAGAAATCACAAAGATAACACAAGAACCACGAGATATATTCGAGTTGATAGAGCATGTAAGGTCAAAATATGAGGAATTAAAGCTCTATCGGTCTCATACAATTGACTTGTATGTAATTCATGAAAGAGAGGAAACAAATCGTGTTTACATCTTTATGAGAGCCCTTAATTCAAGTTATAATACAATTAGAGCCCAAATTCTTCTCTTAATTGACAAGTTATCCTTTGAAGAGGTAACGACTTGCATCAGGCAGGAAGCGACGAGATGAGTTGCGATGAGCACCTCTAACTCAAACCTGAAGTCAAAGACACACACCTTCTCAGCTTACCACTCTAACGCTGGAAAAGACAAGATAAGGGGGAGAATGAGCGATATGCTCATTGCAAGAAGAATGGTTGTAGCCAAGAAAGATGTTAGGTATTCAATCCACACCTCTGCCCTAAGCGAGGCGATCAACAGCTCACACAAACAAAGAGAAGAAGGGTGAAAAGCCTAGAAATCGAGATAAAGGGATATCTCTCAGTGAAAAGAAAGAAAAAGTCGGATCTAACTCGAGTCAGGAAGAGATCCAACTCAATAAGATCGAGTCTCTTCTGGTGTCACTATTAAATCAATAGTTCAGCAATTGGGCTCAGGTTTGGGCTCTATTCTAATAAAATCAATTATACAAGTTCTAGTTGTGATAAATTGAGCCCAAAGTGTGATGAATTGACCAAAATTAAAATTATGACTGAAATTAAACCAAATAAACAGAGTTTAATTATAGGATTATCCTTTTAAAATTTAAAAATTAGTAACAAATGGGTTCTTGACTCAGGAGTAACAGACCACATGAGCGGAAACCCAATATTGCTAAATAATTATAAAAAATTCAATGATGATCAATTTTTTTATAGAAAATTAGAATAAAAGGTTGATATATGATTAATATCTTTCCAAAAAGATTTATTCAAGATGTATTTTATGTAGAAAAATATTCTATAAACCTTTTGTCTATTAGCAAGCTTGCAAAGGATTTAAATTGTGAAGTAATTTAAAAAAAATAATTTTTCAGTATCTACTCATCAAGGAGAAAATTGGTGAAAAATATTTAGAAAATAGTCTCTATTTTTTTTTAGTACGAACAAGTTTTGTTTCTGTCTAAAAAAGATTTATATGAAGTATGACACATGGGAAAGAGACACCCTTCCGATACGATTTTAAAATTAATGTTTGATATTTCTAAAAATTATTATAGCAATTGTGAAATTTGTAGCCTTGCTAAGCATTTAAAACTTTATTTTTGTAATTCTAATTTCAAAAGTAATAAAAAATTTGAACTCATTCATTCCAATATTTAGGGACCCCGTAACTTCTTACAATGATTTTAGATATTTTATTATTTTTATTGATGATTTTTCAAATATTACTTGTTATAATTAAATCAAAAACTGGTGAATAATTTGACACCTTTGTTGTTGAAGGAGAGAGAGAATGAAATATTTGAAAAGAAAAGATGCGTTCCTTAAGGAGCAGCATCAATGAGGGTAAAAAAGTCTGAAAAAGGCTAAAAAGAGGTGCTAAGCCGTAAGAAGCGCAATTTAAGAGGATAAAAGAGGTGCTAAAAAGGGTTTATTTGGCAAATCAATGAATAACTCTAGAAGAGTGATAAAATAGTGTCTTTTTAGAAGAGCGATAGAAGAGTGATATTCATGACTATTCTGAAGAGAGAAAATATCATTTGACAGTTGTTAATCAGAATAGTTAAAATATGGATAATTATGACACTAACAATGATGATGAAAATAAAAATAATAGTAAAATAATAATAATAATCGTATAATAATAATAATAATAATCATAATCATAATAAATAATATTCATAGTTGTAATCATAATAATATAATAAAATATAAATGTAATCATAATATAATAAAAAAATTATAATCATAATCATAATAAATAATTTTCATTTTAGTAATATAATCATAATATAATAATATAATATAACATAATTAAATAATAATCATAATTATAATCCCAATCAAAATAATATAATAATAAATAATTATAATCATTATAATATAATAATAAATAATCATAATTATAATAATATAATCATAATTATAATATAATATAATAATATAATACTAAAATTATATTATTATAATATATAATAATAAATAATAGTAAAATAAATAATATTATAATACTATGATAAAAAATAATAATCATAATATGATAAAAAATAATAATCATAATATTTATATAATAATATAATATAATAAATCATAATCATAATCAAAATGTCGCAATAGATATGTGTTTTATCTAGAGATGGCGTAATTCGATCCGATCCGATTTGATTTTTTTAGAAAAATTAAACTGATTTGATTCGATCCGAATTTGATCTGATCTGAAATTAAATAATCTACAATTCAATCAAAATTAATTAAATTTTTTAAAAAATTACAACATATAAATTAATCCGATCCGACCTAATTTCTTCCAAAAAATCAAACCGAACCCAAACCCTACCCGCCCCACTTGATTACCACATCTACTTCTATCTGGAGGGGGATAATAATAATTTATAATATAAAATATATATTAATCAAGGGGTTCAAAACACTTTGAACCAAAAATTGGTTCAAAACCTTTTAGAACCGTCAATTTTGCATCGAGATTCGTAATGATTATTGAAAGTAAAAATTTTAAACTTGAATTTTATTAAAAGTATGGATCTCAATATAAAATCAATAGTTCTAAAAAATTTTACACTAATTTTTTAGTTCAAAATGCTTTATACCTTCCCACTTCCCTTCTATCCACTTCCTTCTATCTAGCATGCATCAGGAATGATGAATTGCACGTACAAGTATCACGTGTCTCAGTGTGGTCACCAGTCACCACTTAGAACTTTTGGCTTCTATCTACGTAGCTAGATGTGTTTTGGGTTAAAGTGCAAAAAAAGAAGATGTGTTTTTGGTTAAGTCCAAAAAAAAGATGTGTTTTTGGTTAAGTCCAAAAAAAAAAGATGTGTTTTGGGTTATCATGACTAGTTTCATATTCATAATATTATCAAAATTAAATATATATATGAAATTTTTTGTTTAAAGTAAAGTACATGTAGATGCTTTTGATTTAGTTTAAATTAAGTAACTTGGCCATCCTTAATCACTTGATATAACTTACCTTATTTATATTTTATTGGAGCATTGAGTATAAATCAAACTCATTCAATTCAGTACAATTTTTTTTGAATCTCAAATTTCCGAATATAACTTATTTTCTTTAAAATTTAACAACACTTTCGTGCAAACGCTACAATAGCAATGTATTTTCGTACCTCTCGTCCTTCCTCACTCATTTTATTTCATTTTTTTTCTAAAAAAAGGTTCATACACAACTAATTTCATTCAATAGAAGTGATTACATTCATAATAAATTCTAAATCGAGTGTTCTACCTTATCTTAAAGATTTTATCTCCATTATATATAAAGAGATAAACTGAGAAGAAGCATGAAAATCTTTTTTAAAATTGTTTGGATCGAATTTCTTATTGAGCATTCCGTGAGAATTCAATAAAGAAAAAAAAATCAAAGCCCTTGCCTTAACTACCATCTGACATCAGTATCAACTAAATTCTTTTATTCCTTTTTTTTCTCAAATTTGTATATTAAAAATAATTTACAAATAAAATCTTGAGAAAAAAGTAATCCTGAATTACAGCATAAATATATATCCTGCATTGATAGTTACTAACTATATACCCGCGCGTTGCAGAAACTCTTTTATTTAAACATTAAAACATTATAAGATAAAAAATTCATATTTATCTAATATTAAATTATAATTCACCAAATTATAGAGAAACTTATAATAAAGACTATATTTAATCTTGGATGAGATTTTTGCACAATATGAGTTAATGATTCATGATTTTTATGGTAAGAAAAGTAAATTATTCTAACATATATTATCACCATTAATTTCTTATCAAATATGTACAAGGTTGCTAAATAAAAAAAGAACAATATTATGGAAATAATAGTATCTATGGGAAAGAAATGGAGAGAAAGTGGGGATCAATGGACGCGATCACATACGTTCGATTAACCAAAAATAAATATTATCCATTTAATTGAGGGATAAAATGGGTATAATAAAAAAATACCATGATAAAAAATGGACTCTCCAATTCTTAGATGTTTTATATAATATGATTTAGATGTTGTATTTAGTTCACAGATAATCCTCAAGCAAACTATCAATTTATCTAATTAACCAAGTCAATTCCACGTGAACTTCAAGAGAAAGGATTTATTGTGGACAGCCATTCAAGTCAGGTCTGGTGTCGTAGCTTTATACCGAAATGCACCTAGCTTGACAGAGCAGTTTTAATTTCAACGTTTTCAACAATGAATAATAGCCGAAATTAATATTTTGAGCAAATATACAATCCAAATTATGGAATATATATAATGAAAATTGTTTTTTTTTGTTTTTATCTATTGTTTAATTCCTCAAATTTAAACATTAATTGCAAATAATAGTTCTCTTTTTGTTCATCTAACTAATACATCGTAATTGTTGTACAAATTGTTATCTCAACTTTAATTATAATTTTTCTGAAAAAAATGAAAAATGACTAGCTTAATACTGGTTTTATTATTACATTTTTAGTTTCCAAGGCCATATTCTTATCAAATTGTTTCATGTAACCTAGATCTAAACTTATGTAAAGTTTAGAAGAATAAAATTTAGTGGGAAATAAAGAATCTGATTGAACTCCTTTTGCCAGTACTGTTTCCAGTAGCTGTACTAACGCCAGATTATAATTAAAAATAAAAAAATAATACCTCCATTAAGCCACATAGATGTTACACTGATTTTGGTTGTGAGAGATCCTACTTATAGTACAAATAGTGGCGTCACAAATGAACTTTGCAAGCTTATTCTGTCGCAAGCTAATTACTAGCCGATGTTTCCTTTTTTTTTTTTTTGAGCTTTTCATGAACGAAAACTAGTACGACTTATAATGCATTGCTTCCTCATCCCCTTTCCTTTGACCAAGTGGAACTTTATATATTGTACACTAGATTGGTGCTGCAACTTATGGAGCGGGTTCGCGTTTGCAGCATGCAAAATGCAAAAGAGTTGGTTGCGAGGTACATTACAGAAACAATATACTTTTATCTTTTTTTTTTTTTTCTTGATATGTGAATTTACTTACTAAACTAATTATACGTACATTGGATGATGATTAATAATGATAACACAAACAATAAAAATTAAAATTAAATTTCAACTCTCTATTGATCCCATTATATTATTCTTTTTTTCTTCACAAACTCCGTCTAGTCTAACAATAACATCGGACGGTAGACCCAGTTTCAATCCTATGGAACTATCTTTTTAAGTATCGCAAGGCTACTATGTTTTTCACTACCGGATGAGAAATTATTACTCCGCTGCGTGCCTTCTCACGCATCTTCCTTTCGTCACTGATATGATAACTGTTTATTCTAAGAAGTCAAAAATAGTAATATTGCAAGACAAAATATGTACTCACACATTTTAAAATATACATCAAATAATATATACATGTTCAAAGTTGAGTATCAGATGATTAAGATATATTATTTTTGATATGGCTAGAGAAGATATGTTAATAAGTTAAAATCATTATTGTTAATTAATAAATTAATCATATTCCTCTAGCATAGTTTGTCATAATTTATTCATTATTTATTTCTAGTTGGAATTTTAGACTTAGTCTAAAATCTATTTTATTAGCAAAAAGTTTGCACCAGAAGCTTAATATTCGGGATCCCTTCATATATTATCAATACTTCAACTATTTTATTAACACAACATCCCCCACCCCCAACACACATCACAAAATATGTCATATATTATCCAACAATTTTATCCATAAAAATTGCGCAAATTTGGAATTGGTCATTGACCATATCGATCTGGATTGAATTTGTTACACGAAGCACCACAAAAAAGTTGGTGCATTGCAACCACCATGTTGGATGTAAGCTCTCCATTTCCATTGTCCGTATTTAATGTATACAGTGAGAAACTCGTGATTTCTTTATCTACCAATTAAGCTTTGTTGGACCCCTATCCATCCATTTGTAAAGATACAGCCTTCTCCATTAATTCTTCAATTCCATCACCACCTACATACAGTACCTCCCTTCAATCCATTTATATTCCTGTTTCCTCCAACATGGATAATTAAAGATACAAGCCACAATATCCAACTGAAAAAACCCTAACCCTATATGGGTCTTAGAGAGCACACTCTACGATTCATTCAAACTCGATCTCAACCTTCAATCATCATCTCGAATTCTCATTTCCACAATTGCAAGCCGATATTTCTCAATGCCGCATTTGTCAACTTTTCCCGGACCACCTCTAACCAGTGCATCTGGCAAGAAAAGATTGTGGATCTCGAGATTATGGAACAAATTGTTCGGCAAGGTTTTTCGTCTAAAGCGAACATATAGCATGCCGGCAGGGAGTTATGATCATTACCTCGAAGATTATTACTACCGGGGATATTATTCCTTGTCAGGCAGGAGACTTTCTTCCATACCAGAGGTGTCTGAGGAGTCGCCAGATGTTGCACCGATAGTGCGAAAGGTTCAATCAGAGCGACTTAGCGGCACCGACATGGTTGAGTTGGAAATGGTGCTATGATGTAAATATTTTCTGATTCAAATTCCAGCATGAAAATGTCACCATATATAGTGGCATTGACATTGAATGTGTTAAGTTGATCAAATTATGTTATATCAACTTACATAAAAAGAAGAAGGGGGAAGCCAGGCTACAAGAGGAATTAAATTAGAAAATTAATCTACGGTCATGGAGCATCTTTAATATGTTTCATCATCAGGTATAGAGTGGATCGGCTCTTCCATTTTTCTTCGATTTTTTTTTCTTTTTAGGAGGTAGAATGGGTTTGGTGATTACATGATGTAAATTTGGTGTTAAGGTGACTTAATTTGTGGAACGTAATATTTTAAAATACATCTGCATGGCGTATAAACATCACACAAATACATCTACCATATGATGCGTGAACAATGTACGCAAATGTATATAATTTTTGTGAAATTTTTAAAATTTATGAATTATATAAAATTGTGTAAATTATTATAGGACACATGATGCATGTACGTAGTAAATCAGTGATTGTTAGATTCTCAGTAATTATTAATTAATTGTTAGCTTGGACATAGTGGATGATCCAGTAGTGCCCTCTCGTAAGAATAAGATGGAGGAGCGCAAATTTATAATTAATTAATTAATTGATTGATTAATCAATGATAAGAAAATATATAAATAGTTGCAGTGAACCGGTGATAATTTTTTTTTTTTTACAAAAACAGACGAAAACCCTGTCATTTTTCATTTTATGTCGGAAAATTATACAAAAATAACAATCTCATCCTAGAGAAAAATAACAGTGCTCAAAATATAAACCCAACCCATACCCTAACCCCGTAACCCAAAATATAGAGCATACATATATATCCAGAAGAAAAGAACATTATTATAACCACAGAGAGCTGAAAACAGAAGATAGTTAATCTACGGAAAAAACCAACAAACTATTCATGGAGCTGTCTGAAGCGTCTCCACTGCTGATCCCTCTTCAAAGACTAACACAACTCCATTCCTATAAATATGTTCAATATCACTCTGAAGGTCTGTCCACATAGAAAACAAGTGTGAAATTTTAAGAATGAAAGAATTAAATGAAGGAACGGAAGAATGATAAAAGTGGAGCGATTCCGATAATTTCAACTCATCCACAGCATGATAGAAATAAATGAAAGAACATATAATCTATCAGGAATGTAAATAAGACGCTACATTCTACATGTCAGTAACAAAAGTAATATAATAAAAATGAAGATAACTGTAAATTAGAAAGCGTTATCCGAAAAGAAATGAAAACTGAAAAGAAATATGTAAGCAGTTTAATATGTTTTTTTTGTTCATACATTGTAAGTAGTCTATTTTATTCAAAAAAAAAAAAGTTATCCGCTATATATACCACCGAGTTATTGGTTTAATCCAGTTCAGATCTTTTATTGATCCCTCCCCTAAGAAAAAATGCCCCAACTAGCCGGCAATAAGGATAAAGACTATATGCATTTCAATTTATTATCGTCTTGACTGTGGCTTTCAAAGCCCATGCCATTAAAAGAGATCATGAGATTGGTCGGCGTACCTATTTATTTATTTACTTTTCAAAAGAAAACCTTGGATTGGGTCGATCTTATTGTCAATTGTTCCCACTTTGCATTGGTGTGATGTTACATCTATGTTGCAAATGCAAAGGGAGATTATTCTTTTTCTCTTAATTGTTCCTTCTCTTTCTTTCTAAAAAGAAGTAAGACTATTCTAAACATTGGTGGTGTATAAAGCTATGCAGTGAGAGTAAAATTGAAATTGCATATAAGATAATGTATTTCGTGTCTCTATCAAGTGGCCCACGTTCAAGTATTATTAATAACATACAAATAGTAATATATATTGGATTAATAATAATAATTATTATATATTTTTTAAAAATACAAATGCATGAATTATTGAATTCACATCAGATACAGCAACTCAAATTTTCAGTTAGTTACCTAGATGTGGTTTCATTATTTGATGCCACATGCAGCATATCGTAATTGTATGTATCTAGATCTTCCTCATAGTAATGAGTCTGTATCCTCTGTAGTATTCTAATGTAGAGTAACTATTTATATTTCTTGACTGTCGGATTAATACGATGGCTGTTCGTAGTTAAAACAATGACAATCTTAGATTCACAGAATTGATTAATAACAGACACTTCACACGTGAATTACTTCAGAGGATGCAATTTTCATAATAATAGCATCTGCAACGATTAGATCATATTTGTGCGTACAACTAGTATGCAGGATTTTGATTAGGGGATAAATAATCAGATTCAGTAGCTTATCGGGTTTAAACCCATTAACTAATCAGACATTAAATAAAAATATTAAAATAATATCTTTTATATAATAAAAATAATAAATAATTATAGCGATAAAGAAAATTTTCTCTAGACTTCAGATTTAATTTTTTTTTGTATAATTCTTTCATTATTCATGATATTAAATATTTTTTTTCTCAACAAAAAATAATCAGACAATTCAAGAGATCAAAAATTTAACTCAGGAGTTAGATTAACAAAACTTTAATCTAAAAACACTATTTTTTAAAATCTAAAGAAGTAAACTGACCCCTACGATACGCTGCGTCCGCCCCCAGCCTGCAGGTAGCATCTGATATTTGCAGGTGTAAGTTTTTCTGTAATTTTTGTTTTGTAGCGGAAATCCAAGAAAAGAAAACAACCCGTTGCTATGTGGACCTTGCACATTACTGGATTTGATGCGATGATGCCACTATTAATTGCGGCCTGCTACAATATAGGTCTTATGCAATAAATAAGGATAATGTGAGATGCATAAAGCATAATCTTACTATTTGGGACTGTTTTCCTCCAAATCAGGCCTTATGCACTGATGAAATCGCCGCTTTTGATTGTCCAATCCAAATAAATTTGGTGTTCTTAGTGAAATCCTTACTGTTATTTTGAGAATGAAGTCATGCCGATTTTTTATAACTAATATTTTTTGCATATTTATTTGAGACAACCTAAAATGTCAGCTTTTGCAATCTCTTCTACCAGAAAGTACAGAATGGGGATACTTAGCTCTTGAGGCAGTTAAATTTCAGTAATGTCTAATGTCATACATCAATTTGGTGAAAAGGAAGCTAAAATTTTCAGTTCTGTTCATGGAGTGAAAAAAGAAGTGGCACAATCTAACAAACTAATGGTACTCTTTTTGTAGATCAATGGTCTATTAAAAGATAAAAACAAAACTGATAAAAGATTATGAGCATGCAAACTTCCATAAATTATCTCAACCAAAAAATACATCAATCATCATGAATAAACAAACAAACATCTAATGAATTAACGCTTCTTCAAGAACCCCTGAGCAAGTTTGACATAATCACCGACCCCGTTGCTCCCGCTAGAGTGATCCCCACCTTGTTTCCCCATGAAGCCCTGAGCAAGCTTGACATAATCACCAGCCCCACTGCCCCCGCTAGAGTGATTCCCACCTTGTTTCCCCATGAAGCCCTGAGCAAGCTTGACATAATCACCGGCACTGTTGCTCCCGCTGCTCCCACTGGAGTGATTATTCCCACCTGTTTTCCCCATGAAACCTTGAGCCAGCTTGATATAATCTCCCATTCCCCCTTCTGCTTCCTTCTTCTTCTTTTTGTCACTACCATGTGCGGCCGAGGGCTCATGCTGGGAAGAAGAATGCGGCTTATATGAAACATGTTCACCTGACGAGTGCTCGGTTGGTTTTCCCATGGGGCCCGCAGTCGAGCTAGAATGCGAGGATCCGTATTGATTGAGGTAACCCTCGGCTTTCTGGAAGTACTTGCCGTAGCTCTTCTCCTCTACTTTACCTGTTAACCATTTGGGGTTAGATTGCTTAATTCGACAATTGAATTGTACAAATTTGTTCAATTGATTGACAGACACAAAAACACAATATGCATTCTTGTTAAATACTTAAATGTAACTTTAATTTTGAGTTCATGAATCATGTATAATGGCTAAATGAATGTTCAATGTAAATTCCAGTGTTGATTTTGTTCCTGTTTACAGATTTCATTGTTAGACAGCAGGTTCAGATCTCTGAGATACTAATAATTGTACCAGAACCAGAGTAATCAGACAGAAACAGCACCCGAAAAAGAAAATATCTTTTTTTGGGAAAGCAATATGATTTCAGAAATATTTCCTTCAAAAATGTTTTCGTACGGAAATCAAACAATGGCTTTATTCTCACATAAACCTAATTGAAAAAACGCCAACCAATCAAAACTCAAAACTTATAAAGTTGCAATTTCTCAGAAACAATATGATACTAAACTAAACAGAGATATTTGTGCAATTAGTCAATTACCATAATGAGCAGCAGTATGGAGTATGTTGGCAGCGGCACAAGCGGCCTTGCCTTTGTCGACTTTGTCGGTATCATGCCGCAGGACTGACTTGGCGGCCTCGGCCATCACTTGTGCGCTTGAGAGAAGATCTGCCTTGGAAGGCATGGAATCATGCTTCTGTTGGCTGTTCTTTGACTCCATATTACTTGTAAGAGCTTTTTTCTTTTTCCTTAGTTTGCTTCAGTTTTGTTTTGCTTGTTGAATTGTTGATTGCCCATTGCCCAAGGATGATCCAGTTTTTCTATGGCGGGGGGTGGGGGGTTGTGGGGGCGTTGACGGGGTTCTGTTTAGACTTTAGAGGTTTGGATCATAGTTAATTTATCGCCAATAATTTATTTTTTATTCATATTTGTCAATGAATTATTCGACAAAAATATATATTATATATTATTTTAATTAAAATTTTATATTTTTTAATATATTTTTAACATTTTATCATTATAATATATATTTTATTTATATTATATAAAACAAATTATATCTATATTATATTTGAACATCAAATTTTTAATCTCTTCGAATATGTTTTTCGAATAACAAATTTGTTATTAGAAAAGTTGGTCAAATAAATGGTACTTCCGTGTACTTAACAGCTACTCGGTTTACATATATTATTTGGTATAATTTTCTCTTTCCTTTATCGCCCATGCTTCAAAAAAAAAATCTTTCCTTTTTTTCCTAGTTTCTAAGCATCATGGAGAATTAGCGGGGTTGAACTTCTCTGAGGAGAAAAAGATGAGTAATAGGTGTGATTTTCTGTGGCAGTTCCTTGGACATTTTTATTGACACTGGACACAGGTTGATGGCTTGCTGGTTTGACAATCAACCTTCCATCCATGCATTTTTTTAAAAATCATTAATCCAGTCGGTGTTTCCATGTGGAGGATATAGTGACACTCACGAAGACAAGGGGGGTTTTGGGGGACCCTCGACTAAAAAGATGTACCGTATAATGTACTTTTGTCCCCGTTGATTTTCAATAAGATTATTTTTTAATATTTCAAAAGGATAAAAGATGTATAAGGTAATTAATAAATTATTGAATATTGTACAATGTACTTTTGGTTCCATTGATTTTAAATAGGAATTATTTTTTCAATATTTCAAAATGATAAAAGATTTATAAGGTAATTAATAAATTATTCAATAAATGACTTTGTCATATATGCAATATTTCCTAATGATATAGTTCATTTATTACATATATATTTCCACGAAATACAATATTTCTATATATTTTCACTTTAGTGATGAATGAGATCACAAAGGACATATAATGAGATATTCCTTGATGTATGCTCTCTGCTGATGATGTGGTGCTGATTGACGAGAGCAGAATTGAAGTCGATCATAAACTAAAGTTGTGGAAACAAATTTTAAAATCGAAATATTTTAGACTTAATACGACCAAAATCGAATATATAGGTGTCAGTTTAGCGGAAAAAACTTAGATGATGGAGATGTTAGTTTGGACAAACGAGTAGTACACATGAATGACACATTTCAGTATTTGAGATTGATGTTGCAAAGTGACAGAGAGATCGATGAAAATGTTAGTCATAGAATAAGAGCCGGATTGATGAAATGGAGACAAGCATATGATATTCTCTGTGACAAAAATGTCCCAAACAAACTAAAAGACAAGCTCTACATGACGATGATTAGACCCGCGATGATGTATGGCGTAGAATGTTGGGTTACAAAAGGATAACACATCCAGAAAATGAGTGTAGCTGAAATGCGGATGTTGCGTTGGATATGTGGCCACACAAGGAAAGATCAAATCAGAAATGATGATATTTAGGACAAACTTGGGGTTACACCAATTCAAAAAAATCTAGTCCAACACCGTTTGCGATGGTTTGGTCATATCCAACGAAGGCCTCATGAAACACTAGTATGCAGTGGTATTCTAAGTCGTCCTGAAAACACAAGAAGAAGAAGATGTCGACCGAGACTGACATGAGAGGAATCAATAAAAAGATATTTGAAGGAATGAAATATATGTAAAGAGCTTGCTTTTGGATATGAGTGCTTGAAAAATGACGATTCATGTATCTGAATCATGATTTAGAATTTAGAATCTAGTAGTAGAGTTATAGACTTCAGATTCTTAGATTTTTAAGATTTTAGAGTTTAAAATTTAGATTTAGAAATAGATTTTATAATAGACATTTATTATATTATTATTATTGTTGTTGTTGTTAACATAATTATCATCATTATTATTATCATATTATCATCACCATTATCATTATCATTTTTATTTATTTATTTATTTATTATTATTATTATTATTATTATTATTATTATTATTATTATTATTATTATTATTTCTTTTCATCATCCTCATTATTATCATTGATATTTGAAATCTTTGATTTTATGTTTTCCGATTGAGTTTCATTTCTAGCCTACCCCAATTTATTTTAGATTAAAGCCTTTATTGTTGTTGTTGTTGTTAAATATTTTAGCATATTGATACAATAAAGATAATTTTATGAAAATACCATATTAACTTTCATTGGTAAGCCGACAATAAATTAACATAAGTTTCTATGACGTATATGTAGAATTTGTTTTTTTAAGTCAAATTTCTTAATGCTGATATTTATTCATTTATTATTATTTTATTAAATTGACCCTTGCTTAAAATTCGTTCTGGCTTTCGTAATAGTGCTGAATTTAGGATCATGATTTATGACTCGAGGTATGTTGACAGCGTGTATAGAAATTGGGAAATATTGGCGCGGCCATCACGAGTTGGTACTGCCAGGAAGAAAATTTGTCCGTGTTATTATTGTAAGTTATCGCGTTGTATTTTACTTCCGAATTTTTTAAGATGATGTTTTATGTCAGGTAATATATAATTTTTCTAGAGCGTTAAGATGCCTCCACGTTAGGCCTACCGCTCATTTTATTAATGTTGATTATATATTTGTTAAATAAAATATATAATTATTAAATATAAAAATAAAATGTTTTTAATAAATATACTAATTTTATTTAATAAATATATAACTCTAGTTAATAAATTGAGAGGTGAACCAGGATGAACAGATCAGAAGTGGACGCAAATATTTTCAACATTTATTTCTCTAGGGGACTGACCTCTTTTCTTTCCTTAAAAAATGTGTGTATATATATAGGGGCGGATCTATAATGGGCAAGTCTTAGCTGATGTTTGGACTTGATTTTTCTAAATATATTATTTTTTTTGAATTTTTGATGTTAGACTATAAATATTACGATATGTGTAAAGATACGTGAGGTTAAGTTTACAGAGCTCTTTCGTGAGCTTAACTCAAAAAAATATATCAAATCATCTCTAAATTTTAATTTATCATTGTCATTAAATTCTTTATATAAAAATATCATGGGATGCAAAAATTTGGAGCATTTTGAGCTTTTTTAAGTCGTGGTTTTTAATTTTTGAAAATCAGCTCTAAAAATAATAATAAAATATTTAATATTTGAACATCATTTTAGAAAATTAAAAATGATGGGTTAAAAAACTCAAAACACTCCAAATTTTTGCATCCCACAAGATTTTCATATAAAGAATTTAATGAGCATGAGAAATTAAAATTTGAAGATGATTTAATTTACTTTTTGAGTTAAGGTCATGAAAAGCCTCCGTGAGCTTAAGCTCATGATATTTTTACTCATTACCATATAACTATATAATATTGATTGAGGCGTTGAGTAAAATATAAAGAAACAAATTTATTTTGCAGTTATATTATATAACTATGCTTAGACTTAGATTTTTTTTGATCCACCACTGTGAACGTGTGCGTGTTTATAATAGAGAGAGTGTATGCTGTGGTGAGCACGAATTGTTTATGTGCTACAGATTATTTTTTTATTTTTTTTAAAATAAATAGTTTTTTAGTTTTAATTCTATTTCAATTGTTCAAATGTAGTTGAGAAGTCTCATAGTTAATTTTATTATATATAGTTCACACTTAATAAAAGTCCCTAAATTTATTATATATAGTTCACACTTAATAAAAGTAAACATGTACGAAATTAATTGTAACATCAGTCATGAAATACACGAGCTGAAAAAAAAAATATCTATATGCGACAATGGCTTCATAAATATTCTATATCTGACAGAATACTTGAACCTATATATGCAAACAAACTACAATAGCCTCATAATCACTCACCCACCTGATGTTGTCAGGATGTCAACATTGTGGCATCACACTTCACACAACAATAAATACCAACCTACTGCATCATTAATAATCAAGCACGGAGATTAAAAAATATCCAATATATCAGTTCCCTGTCCATTTTGCTAATTGCTATACAACCAATCTTGAATTATATTTTTTGAGAGAGGAGAGGGGATCCTGGAGGAGTGTTTTGAGAACACAGATTAATTGTAGTCTCCTATATCCTCAGTTACAGGTGTACTCAAGGGTGTTACATTCACCAGAGATGGCATCATTTGCTCATTTGTGAATTGCATCTGTGTTCTCAGGTCACCCCTCTGGTCACACTCCTCTGCATAACAGTCGGTTTGATTTCAAATTTTCATCTTATTTTTACAGAGTTAACTTCTGTTATTGTCCTAGAATAAATTTGAATCATTTCGAAATACATGTGAGTATTTGACTGTTGATTTAAAAAAGTGTAACCGGACATTTGATTGTAACGAGTGACGGTGATAATATTTTATTAAATGCATAAAGCAACATACAATTTGGATATTATTCTTTTTATTACTTTTGAAGTCATGTAAATGTATCTTGTATAAATATTTTATTGTATCTTGCTTGTTGTAAATGTTTTTCTTCAGATGTACAAGAACTATCTTTTTATTCCTTTGAAATCATTTAAATTTAATAAAAGATGTACATTTAATAAATTTAGTTTTTATTCTTTTTATTTACTTTTGAAATCATATAAATGTTTCTCTTTAGATGTACAAGATTATTATTTCCTAAACAATAAAAATAAGGCTCAGCTCTCTACTCGAATATGTTTGGATGACCCAGAAATAACAAAATAATTGCTATTTTCAGAATATAAATAACAATTGTGCATTTAAATGTAAATTTATCGTTTCGAACAATGATAATAATAACTATTTTATTATTTCATGGGAGAGATAAATAACTATTGTTCTTCTCAACTCTCCATTACTATTTCAAACAAACAATTCAAATAACATTTTTACCATTCGAAATAGCATCACATTTTGACAATCCTCACGCTAATTGAGAAATCACTATTTTTTCACTATCCTCATTTGTTATTCTTAATTTGTTCTATTCTTTCAATATCTATTCTCAATTCCTCATATTCATTTTTATATTCAAGAATTTGAAGCGAAATATTTCTATTAGATGCTTTCTTTTCAATGCAATTATTCGGATAAAAGTTGATTTTTAAGCAAGTTTACAATTGTAATATTAAAGGATGCTCATACAATGCCCTTGATTTTCCTCTCTATTTCTCCCACCATCTATGTTTGTGGACCCCCATACAACAGTGGAACCCACTGACATCGGTGGTGGGAAAAATAGGGGGACAAATGAAGGGTCATTTACCCGTCAGGCCGTCACAAATAAAAGTGCGCGAGGGCTAATGTCAGTTCCTCGCATTAACTAGTCAACTCGCAGTTACCCGTCACAGAAGATCCTATCCTCAGCTTCTCCTGGAACAAGGCACGACTAACAAACATGACCCTTGATTTCTCTTACCTTCAAATCTATCGAAACACTGGGGAGAACGAAGAGCCCAAAAGGTTCTCATTTACAACGACACTTGAATTCACCATGATTTCTACTCCATCCATTGTTAGCTCAAATCCAACCGTTGCTGCTTTTTCCAAGAGTAGCTCCGATTCCTGACTTTGCCTGTGGAACAAGGCTTTGGTTTCTGTACTCTGCACGAATCCAGGTATGAACTGTTAGCTAAGCTGTTTTCCTTTGATAAAAACATTGAAATAGTGAAGAACCATTACACACAAATAGCTATTTCTTCAGTAAATAAGTGTTTGTGCCCGTATGATGTATGAGTTTCTCTGGGTCTTATTATCGAACACTTCATCTACATGAAAGAAACACTGAAAATTATTCAAACTGGTGTTTTCTATGAATTCATACCTTGTAATCTACATTGCAGTAAATGCTGGTATTCTTTTGGGATTTTCTGGCTTGGAATCTGTACCTGGACCGCAGCTGCCAAAAAATGATTTCCTGAATAAATGGAATGGTCTGCTTTTAATTTTCTGCGTGTATAACTTCGTTTCTACTTAACCCAAAAGCAAATCATAATCTTCTTTTATTGTTAATCAATCCAAAGAGGAGAATCAGAAGAAGTATGCGAAGCTTGATTCACAGTTCAAATCTTCACAAGTGCACTAGTTGATTAAGCAGTATTCCACATGAACGGTACCTGATATGCAAATTCTGGAATTGATCAAGAAAGACAGTAATGTTCATTGCTGTAATGAAATTCTTGTTTTAAAATGCAGCATTTTGTCATTTTCTTTGTGTCGGGAATCAGAGACTTATACAAGACAAGTATTGCTTGCGGGGTGCCGACTGGGGTGTAGGTGTAGGTGACTGCTCTACCCAAGGAATGACCGAGCAAGAAAGAGACAAGTTTCTTTCTATGTTAAAGAAGAGAACTGGCGGCGAATAATAAATTTGAAGCTCAATGCCCTTTTTCTGTGGTTTATATGAAAGCATACAGACTTCCATTATCTTTTACCTTTCAAATCGATGTTAATTCATGGCAGAAGATAATAGAATTTTGTGATCTTTTTGTAAGTTTTCTGCGGTGTCATTCCCATAATTAACACCCATTGGAATGCAAATGCAAATGAAAACAATCCCCGAAAATTCCTGAATGCATGTAATATGAAAACTATTATTTTTTAACAAGCGTTTGCACTTTCAGCTCTGACTTAACTGTATTTTTGTATTTGGGATTTGAGAGGTTTATGTTTCAAATGGTGATCTCTGATTTCCATTAACTATGTTCAGGTACTTTATGTGTCATTAAGCTATCTTTGGTCACTCAATGAAGGATTCCTGCTTCAAGCAGTAGTCTGCAAAAGTACACGCGCACACAAACACACAGACAAGGAAGAAAAGCATAAGACACCATACCTTCAAAGCTACGCCTCAGCCCGCTAACCTAAGATGAGTTACATTTGAAATCTTAGAGAGAAGCACAAGCTCCCATGGAATATCTGCTTCATAAAGGGGCTTCATATCTTCCAGTCGAATTCCTCTCATTATTGTCTCCTTCTCAACATTAGTACGCAAATATTTAAGGTTTGGGGTGGAATATGGAAAGGATTTTCTCCACATGGCAATCATCAATTGTCAGACACTTCAGCTTCTGAGAACAAAGATCAGAAAATCCTATAAAGCATTCTTCCATTTCCAGCTCCTCGAGGAATGGACAAGCAGAAAATAGAGCATGAATGAAATTTTCACCAACAGCTACTCTGCAAGAGATAATTTTCTTAATCGAGGAAGGTTTATGAATTTTGGCATGACAACTTCCAATCTTCTTCATTCTCAGTCCAAAATTGCAGTTCTTCAAGTGAAGCACAAGTAAAAACGGATTGGGGCATGTGCAAATTACTAGAACCGTAATACACAACAAGGAGAACTCATGGATTGCACCTTATCGCATGGTATACCCACATTCTCACTGCAGCAGTATTGTTAGGAAAGAGGTGGCATGATCGGATATAGATTTTATCCAATTTTGAGTCCCCAAGATGGAGGACCAATCAACAAACAACTGAAATTTCAAGAAATCTGGAAGCTCATTTTCAATCGCCGAGAAGAATTCTTCATCATTGAAGTGTAGAGAAGGCACATACTACCACAGGTTGCTCCATCTCTTTAACAGTACACACGTCTGTACAGCGTCTAGTGTATGCAGAAAAGTCAGGATGTGGATCAGCATGGATCAGGTAAGTCACTTATCCTGGCTGCTCCTCTCAGTTTTTATATATCTCTTCGCTAATATGAGACGCTTCTCATAATACATTATGATCACAGAATAACATCTGCAATGGGAAAAAGAGCGATGCCTTGTCTTGACTTGAGCAGTTGAGCCCGGTAAGCTGTTGAACTGGAATTTTTTTTTTTACCCAAAGAGATAAAAAGAAGATGCTGAAGGCCTCAAATACAATATTATTGTGTAAATATATTTGATCAATTCAGCATTTATTTCACATTACAAAATTATCCAAACTAATAATATTTTTTTCCTTCAAAGTTTATCTTGTATAATAATCAATTTTGAGCTTATTGTAAATGATACCTCGATTATTGTCAATATTGTTGTACACCTTTAGATTCTTTTAATCAATTCAAGACTCGTTATAACTCATAGGATCACTTGAACTAACAATCAATCCACAAATGTTATATAACGAGTTTCGCACCACAAAAGACGTATTTGCAAAATGATTTATTTCAGCCCATGGTAACCAGTTTGTTATTGCAACAATAATTTTTTTTTCTAGAATGCATCAACATTAAAAACAGGTTTAATTAAAAATCTACGACGCTCTTTAATCAATTCCAGGTTCAAATCACAAAATCGTCAAATTTGTCATTTGTACTTTCTCATACCGGGCATTATACAGAGAAGTCTCAAAATTTTGAGGCAACCACAAATATAGTTAGAATTCAATATTGAAAATAATATAACTATTGATTTTATCATAATAAAAGTGCGTATATCAAATTTCATTTTTACCATAAAGATATTACTTTATTGAAATATGTAAAGCCTGTAGATTTAGTTAATTAATTACAATTATGATGAAGCTGAATTTAAATTCTTCAGACCCGGCAAGGACTATATGGTGAGCCGACAAAAGATGAAGATATATATGTGGTGTGGTCAATCAATTTACTGAGACGTATAAACAAAAATATCATCTTTAAAGTATTCTAAGGTAATCAAGCCTTCAATTTCCATGAGATGAGAGTCATGAGACACTAATAAAGGCCTTACTGAAGCAACCAAATCTCCAAGTTGAGAAAACATATCAAAGATTTCGATGAGACAGCAAAATCTTCATACAAGCAACAGATCAGAATAATTATGTTATAATTAAGAAGTAAAAGAATAACAACAAAAGGGCACTCAAGTTAACCAAAATACATTAGAACTTCCGGTATTTAAATAACCAACTACAAATGTCAAAAACACTAAAAATAACACAATCCAAATCACAATACTACAAATTCGCTACAAATTCGTAGTACTTAAAAAGTACTGTCTCCGAAAAGAAGATAAGCAAAGCCATGGAATGCATCATCTCCTCAACCCTTCAATATCAATTCATGGCAAGTAGCACGGCGTGTAAACCCAAAAAACCAATAATGAGTTCTGCGGTAGGTTGCTAAGCTCTCGTCACCTCTGAGTCCTCAAGTCGAAACGCATCAGCTTCCCATTTGCTGAAGGGACAAAGAATGTCTTCTTCCGGATGTAATGCTACCGGGTTCTCTAAGTTCACAGCAGTGGAAAACAACTCGTAGTACAGCAATCCATACTCTGGAACTCCAAATACTAGATTAAATGGCAGTTGATGCTTTTGGACCCACTGCTGTAGGCTATCGAGGATCCACACCTCTAACGTGTGATTAATCGCTACGATATAATGCAAAACCCCCTGAGATTGCCCGAGTTGGGGGTGCAGACCGTTCTGGATACTCAGCAACTGTATAAGTTGAAAGGAGTTCTTGCTCGGATCAACGCATACAACTACATTCATGGATGCCAATCGGTACACTTTCCAACTAGCAAATGTGCCATTGTGCCATACTCTAATCCTACAATCTGAGCCCAAATTTTTCTGTGATCTCCATTTTTCTGTTTTTGAGGAAAATATCTGAAAAAAGTTTAGATCCATTTCAACATTGGACCAACCACGGAAGCACACAATGTAGAATTGGGATGGATTTCTAGAATCCAATGCCAAGGAGAAGTATTCATAAAAGCTTCACCAATCTCTCGGCGCGCAGTGGCACAGACCATGCCGCTAATATGCTATACGTAGCTGGGTTGTAGACATACAAGTGCTTTTGGACCTGAAAATTCCAGGCTTGGACAAGGAGTAGCCCACCGCAACAGTCGATGATCTTCATGTTGTCATGATAAGGCAAGCCCCTGAGCCTCCTATCGACCTCTTTACTGGCTACCCATGATACCTTTGCATAAAGGAATCTTTGAGCACTGATAAGAAGAGAGAGAATTAGGCTGTGAAGAATATGGGCCAATATGGGCTGCCCCTTTCTGGACTCGGTGTAGGAAGCATGTGTATTTGGAGAGTTAAACCTCTGCCTCGGTAATGGCGACCTCTACCACGACTCGAAATAAAAAGAGCGATCGATTCTGAAGTCGCGAGTTGATGTTGAGAAAGAAGGCTTCATGAGTAAGGAGAAAGCCGTGAAGTTCTTCAAGAGATACGGCATCAGATCGGGTGGTGAGAGCAACCACGAAGGAATTGAACTCAGAACCCAATCCGTTAAGAATGTATCGGAGGAGATCAGGATCGCTAACGGGTTCGCCAACAACAGCAAGTTGATCGGTGATGTGGCGCATCTTCTCAAAATAATCGTTGCAGCTCTGACCGCCTCTGGTGGTGGTATGAAGGAGACGATGCAATTCCATGATTTTGGCTGAAGAGATTGCAGATGCAAAGCCAGCCACAGGGAACTAGCGGTTTGACATTGCACATGCTGAGCTAGCACAACGGCAATGATAGTTGAACGAAGCCATCCAAGAAGAAGACGATCTTGCATATGCCATGTCGTGAACTCGGGATTGGAAACAAGTTGGCTGTTGGAAGAAATTTGACGAGGCGACAGCACTGGAGAGGCATCAAGATGTCTGGTAAGTCCAAAGCCATCAACAATTGGTTCTATTTGAGATCGCCAAGTGAGGAAGTTTGTGCGATCTAATTTGCTAGATACTGGAATAGAAATGTGAACAACCTGTGTGGCCGATGTAGAGAGGGAAGGGATAAAAGTAGAGGTATTTGAGTCAAGAGACGCCATTAGAGGTGAATAAGAGAGGTTATCAGACCCAGGGCTCTGATATCATGATAAGAAGAGAGAGAGAGATTGAAATCTTGTTTCTGTTTCTTACAATCCTCAGCTTATAAAAGCATGGGACTCCTATTCTGTTACAGGCTGTTATTACTAAAGAATAGTCAAAGTTGTTTGTAACAACATAACTAACTAATTGCATCTAACTAACTGTTGATTAACAAACTGTTACATCTAATAAGCACCATACCAACTAAGTATGCTGTGAAAGGCCGCATACAGCTGGATGGAATCGCTTGTTGAGATGGAAGGCCTCTTTTGACAAGGTGAGTAGGGATTTGGAGACATTTTGCACCTACAGAAGGTCTTTGGTGGCAGTCAGGACATGATGTCGATCAACAGATCATCTGGGAGCATGCCCAATGATGCACTGCCTTTTTTTCTCTGATACTTAAGCTTGTACCGTTCAGAGTTTTGGTTTGCTGATGTATCTAAACCTGGAAAATTAAAAGAATAACCTCAATTTTTATATAATATATAATCCATTAGCTGATAGAAAAAAAGTAAGTTTGTGCGCTCACTATAGCATTTTTGGACCCAAAATGCTACGCTATGGAAACTTTGACTATTATAACAGTACGTAATAAGACAACTATAACATGTAGCATAAAGCACAAATATTTGTTGTTAAATTATCTAAGATTGTGATGAAACTAATAACAGTTTGTCTCCTTCTTCAGAGATCTGAGTTTTAATGTAGCTTTGTTCTGAAGCCGAATTGACCTCTGAAGAGAGGTTTCTGCAGTTCCACCTTGAACACAGAAAGGAAGCTAATAAGTTACAAATTTACAATTTGGCAGTGAAATAATGAGTTCCACAACTATACATACAGTTATGCACTTCTGATGAAGTCTTCTTTCAGATAACAATTTTAATTTTTTAAAGTACAAATAACAAACCTAACCAGTAATTAAAAAAATTATTCATAATTAAGGATGCATGAACATATTTATATTTTAGTTTTGCATACACATAATAAACATTTAACTATATACATGTACTTTTATTTTATAAAATAAATTCATTAGTTCTAATAGGTAAATTTTAATGTGCTTGAGTTTTAGCTTTCTGATCTCATATTCAACAAACTCAACTTTATATTACATTTTTCACATGTGCACATCAATTGAGATACGTACATCTATATGAGTGGTTCCGAGTGAAAAACTTAATTTGAACTTTGAACCTAAACACAGAAATTTTTTGTATCTTGTTATATAAAATGTTGGGTAATCACTATGAAAAATAACCCATTGAAAATAAGATGCAACAGACACCGACTTTGCAATTCGTTTTGAGGCAGTGCAGCACTGGAGGAGGCTTGATTGTTGTTCTCCATCACGTCCGGTGCAAACCAGGAGCAGCGCCAGCGCTAGATTACCTATTGGAACAACAAAAAGCTAACAAAACAATGCAAACAGTAAGAACCAGTACAGTATATTGTATTTTATAATAAGCCCAATGAAAACATAATAAGTTGATGTCAATTCCAATAAGAGTTAAAAAAAACTCCAATTGAAATTTTTTGAAAACGGCTTCACTGAAAATGATAAAAGGCCAGCTAATGCAACTAGAGTCGCTTTGATTATTGCCATATGTATTTGGTTTTCAAACCTTAATCTTAATTTTAAGAGTACATATAATTTAAATTCTGATAGCGATCTTCAGTATATCGGAGACCGAGTAGTCTACTGTATACAGTGTAAGTGTATGTAAATAGGGTTGTGAATCCATCCTCTGTAGGTTTAGGACCTCTATTTATAGATCTCTGATGAGATAAAAAAACAGACATGTTGAGACAGAAATCAGACCGAATGGTTAGCCCATTTTAATTGCTATTTTGACTATAAATTTGGGACTTCTCTTTGGCTAGGCCTAGGCCGAGATTAGGCCCAATATAATTGAGCCCTATCAAATTCCATCTGGATTTACTACAAGAAGGATATAGCTAATTCCAAACTTTTTATTGACAAAACAATACTAGTAAAATGTAACAGAATAACTATTATTCCCAAACTTTCAAACAACATAATAAATAAAGTAGATTATTATTAATTTTACATGTATATATACATACATATAAATATCAAACACTATAAAGAGCATAAACACCAAATTATTGTTGTTGACTTATATTATTAATCCATCAAAATTTCTAATTAATATCTGTATATTAAAATATATATATACTAATTTTTCCTGTCCTGATACTCACCATACTCAAAACCTTTGTTTTAGGTAAAGATGGAGTTGCTTCTCGGCCTAATTCTGCATTGGCAGATGGATTGCTGAAAGTTCACTTAATTGGTACCTTAAACGCATCTTTTTGGAATTCTTTAGTAACGGTGGCAGTGTTCTTTTTCAAAAAGACATGATCTACAGCTGACTTTTACGAGGCAATTAGTGTGTACCCTTTGGCATGAATGGGATTGATTTAAAAATTGTGACTCTAGTTTACCCTTAATCTCAACATTAAATATAGTAATTTGAAGATGGGTTTTAGAAGATATTTACAGTATCCATCTGTTGGGCAATTGGATGCATATTGGGGTGTTAAAAACGTTTTAACTTGAAGAAGGAAATATTTCAATTAGTACATTGGGCAACTCTAATTCCACCCAAATTAAAATTTCTTTATGGTTGATTCAAAGGAAAAAAATTTTGTCAACAAAGCATAGCTTGGTTAGAAGAGGCTGCGTAGCAAACCCAAATAGCATCTTTGTTTCCAGTGTATTTGACATTGGAATGCACATTTGTGATTTTTCTTTTCCTTTTTTCTTGTCTTTTATGTGATAGTGTAGAAAATATTTTGCTAATTAAAGTGATGCATTCCTTTAGTTGAAGGCAAAAAAAAATACTTGGAGGCGGTGCTGGTTGGATTTTAATCAAACGAACAAGATAAACTCATTTTAACGGAGGTAAAATGATGTCTGTTCAAGAAGAGAGGTTGGAGCTCTATGATCTCTTTAGCAAGTGTTTGGTTAAGGCACTAGGCTAGAAATAATGATACATATTTTAAGCTTCAGTTAATTTTGTGAAGTAATGTTATGCCTCTTCCAGTTCCAGCACAGGTTGAGAGATTTTTTGTGTAGGTGTCAGAGATATTCTGTTACTGTCACAACTGGAACAATGGGTCTGATGCCGAGAATAAAGTTGTACCAGCTAGCTTAACTCATGTTTGATCCTATTGCTTGATAAGCTTTTGTTTTAGTTAATGCTGGATGTTCTATAGTCGATTTTGTTGGATGGTGTACTGTTTTTGGTGGCTTCAATTTGTTTCTTCAAGAACCGTACTTGTATAGGATATGTGGTACGAACAACGAAGACTAAATAATAAATGTAAAATCTTTTAAAGGAAAAATAACAAAGGTAAAATTAAATCGAATTATAATCCTCGTCTCCAACTTGAAAACCAAAATGATAACAGTATCAAAGGAACACTTTTGAGATTATTGTCATTTTGTACATCCATAAAATATTAAATAAATAAATATCAGATATATTTTTATATGGAAAAATAGAAGGCTGCAATATGAATTTGAGAACATTGGGCCGTAATTTGTCGAAAAAAATGATTTAGATATTGAAATTAAGCCCAATTTAGGATACCGGCCTTTTAAGGGTTTGTTTGGTACTCCATGGAATAGAAAAAAAGTAAGAATAAAATTACTATTTCGACGAATTAATTTGTCAAATGAATTTTAGACTAAGTAGAAGAGTGTGGAAGAGTGCTAATTCAGCATACCAACTTATAGGTGAAATATCGGATTAACGATTATTATTTGATTATATTTTATTATATTATTGTATTATGATTATGATTATAACTTATTATTATTATTATTATATTATATTATATTATAATTATGATTATAATTTATTATTATATTAATATTATTATTATTATAATTTATTATATTATTATTATTATTATTATTATTATTAAATTATGATTACAATTATCATTATTATTATATTATCATCACTATTAGTATTATTATATTATTATAATGATTATTATTATATATTATCATCATTGTTAGTATTATTATATTATTTATTATTATTATATTATAATAAATATGATTTTAGTATTATATTATTATATTATGAATATAAATATTATTATTTCATTGTTATATTATTATGATCATGATTATTTATTATATTATTATTATTATAATTTTATTATTATTATATTATTATGTTATGATTATTGTTATATTATTATAATTATAATTATTTATTATTATATTATTATATTTTGATTATGGTTATATTATTATTATATTATGATGATTATGACTATGATTATTATTACTTATCATTATTATTTTTATTATTATTATTATTATATTATTATATTATGATTATAGTTATGATTATAATTATGATTATATGATTATATTATTATGATCACGACTATAATTATTATTATCATGATTATGATTATGATTATTATTGTTACTATTATTATTATTATTATTTTACTATTATTTTTATTATTATCATCATCATTATTAGTATTATAATTATTTATATTTTAACTATTCTGATTAAATGCTGCCAAATGATATTTTCGCTCTTCCGAATAGTCCAAAATATCACTATTCTACCACTCTTCCAAAAAATACTATTCTATCACCCTCCCAAAATTACCACTCTTTCAAACCTATTCGTTGATATACCAACGGACCCTAAGAAATTATAAAATAAAATGGGGAAAGACTTCAATAGAAGGACACAACATTCAAAACTGTTTTGTTAACTGTAAGTAAATAAAAATATAGAAGGCCGGGGGGGGGGGCACTTCATGTTCATAAGCTTCCCAAGACATGATCACAGAACAAAATTGAAGATATTCAGAGGAGAAAAAATGGGTTATTCAATATTACTTCCAGCTAGAAGATAAGAGGTTGTAGGTTTGAAATCCTGATTTAGAGATTTTTCCTACAAATACTTAAATTTGAGTAACTAAAATTTACATTTTTATCTTAGAAAAAAAATGACATTTGAAGTTATGTCCATAGAAGGAGATGATGGTGTTAGGGTGGGCCAGCCCCCCCGGATCGGATTTTTTTTATCAAACAATATATTTAATTATTAATTTGCTCTTAACATTTTTGTAGTTTCCGACCTAAAAAATCCAGAAATTTTTTATTGTATTTACAGTCTTGAATATACCAAGATGAGTATATTATGCATATGTTTTTATCTAATAACATCATGCTGCAATTTATGCGTTGTAAATTTCATAATTTCATATTCAAATTATTCATGTTTTCTTAACTAATCTATTTTTCTAAGAGAGGCCTTGGTTTTTGTAAATAAAATATAAAGGCTAATTCTGTTATGATCAAAATTTTCAAAAATGTAAATTGGAGATGTAAAGATCAAGTTGATATTAACGGTTGTGATTTACTCTAATTTGCTAACGACTAAAATTTTGATCCACAAAACAATTACTCATCATAACATAGGAGAAATCGAATATGAAATATCCATTATTTCATTATTATTTCCATTTTTGGTATTACTCATTTAATCAGTCAGGTTTCTTTAGTTGGACGGTTTTCATTTTAAAAAGACATTATGAGAATAAAAGTACAAAAAATAAATAAATGATATGTCCTAACTAACATTAATATTGAAAAAATTTAAACAAATAGATGGTTAATTGTGCCTTTCTACTTACATTCTAACTAGCAACGAGATTTATTAGTCACAACATTAACAAATTTTATGTCTTTATCTTAAAACACAAACACGTAGTATGATGATTATTATCTCTTAACTCGAATTCATATTCTCTGCGCTCCACTGTAAAATGCAAAAGGGTGTTCCTTAAATATGTTTTGAAATATGTAAAGTTAAAATCTCAAAATCCCCTAAAAATCTAAAGGATCTCAATGTCGGTGAATTCTGAAATATATTGTGCACTGTGCAGCGCAGTAAGAGATAAATCCCATCCCCCTACCTCCATAAAAAAAATGAAGATTTTCTAGCGGCATCCCAGTTTATGTTTGACGTTTCAACAAAAATATAAATAAATCTATAAATACTGTGTAGTAGATAAGTACTCTAAGAAAACGGGAAAAAATACAATTAACTATGATTTCTTTTAGTAATATAAACAAGTTCTTTAACTCATATAATTACAAAAATGTGGATTTATTTTTAAGTTCATAAATTCAATCCACTTTTTTTTTTTCGAAAGATTCACAAAAGTTTCAAAAACCCCTTGTCATGTTCTCAATCGAAATATGACATAGTTTGACCTCAAAATTATTAATTAGACTTATTTCGAACGACAAAAATCTATAAATTTACTTCATGAGCTATTTCGAAAGACTTTGTAAAGTGTGTTTGATGTTTCTATTGTTGTAAAATGAAGGATGTAATTTACATTTTATTTAATAAAAATTATACTTGACGGTCACTGTCAAGTGTTAAAATAATAATAATAAAAATAATAAAAACTTGATTCTGAGTAGATCATTTGATTTGTCGTTTGAATTGGATCTTATGACATTTTGTATTTAAACTCTCAAAATTCTCCTTTTAGAAAACTTGAACTCAGATTAGACTTTTACTTAAAAATAAAACTAAATCACCTAAGTATGGAAAAAATTCCTCCAAATTGAAACTTTTCCTATAGAAAGATCGTGCAACAAATTAATATTTTCCTATAGAAAATTCCCCATCATTTCGCATGTCATCCAACAAATTATAGTTTTCTTATTCTTCTTTAGATTGTAATTGAAATAGAACATGGGAAAGAGAAATAATAGAATTGCATTCGTGTCAACTGTCACGCGAATCACTAGTTGCCGGGTCGGGAAAGAGATTGCCAGATACTATGGTCTGACAATTCATGGAATAACAAAAAAATATGAATAATATCAATATTCCGATGAATTAATTTGTCAAATAAATTTTAGACTAAGTGAAAGAGTGCTAATCGGATATACCAATCTATAAGTGGTATATCGGATTAGCTCTCGTCGAAATAACAATTATTATTTGATTATTTTATATTATATTATATATAATAATTATAATTATAATTTATTATTGTTATATTATTTTATGATTATTATTTAATATTATTATATTATTATTATGATTATGATTATGATTATAATTTATTATTATTATAATGTTATATTATATTATGATTATATTATATTATTATATTATTATATTATGATTATGATTATTTATTTTTATTATCATAATTATAATAATAATAATTATTATTTTATTATTATTTGATTATTTTGTATTATGTTATTATATTATTATTATGATTAAGACTATTATTATGATTATGATTATTATTTGATTATATTATTTTATTTTATTATATTATGATTATGATTCTATTATTATTATATTATTATATTATGATTATTATTACTATGATTATTATTATATTATTATCATCATCATCATTGTTAGTATCATAATTATCTATATTTTAATTATTTTGATTAATAACTGTCAAATGATATTTTTGCTCTTCCAAATAATTAAGAATATTATTATTCTATCACTCTTCTAAAATTATCACTCTTCTAAGTTTATTCTTTAATTTTCCAAACAAATCCGTATGTGAAGAACATAAAAGGAATCTGATTTGATCTCTTTGTGTTGCTTCCATTTCCTCAGGTAATTACATACAGAACATATATCCTTGAATTTTATCTCTTTTTTTCATTTAATTTTTTTATCAAATATTTTTTGTTGATTTACAAATCATTAGGGCTGGCTAGTAATAACATGGTTGGCCTGATGACAATTTATAAAGGTTATTGATATTCCGAAAGAAACATCATAAACAGTACAGTAGTATTTATACTTAATAATTGAATAAAAGAAACAGTACAGTCGACATACAGAAACAATGTTGATTGCAATTTGGCAATCGTAAAATTTCATTGTTAAATGCATTACAGGGGAGAAATTTTGTTTTGTTAGTTTAGTCCGTACGACGATGGGTGCCACAAAGTAGTTTATTCCTTGTAATTATGGGGTCTTATTTTTCCCGGAAAATATGAGATATGAACCTGTTAGACCTTAGATAAAATTGGGAAAATTACTATCTTTAATGAAAATTGCAAGTGTAATTTTAGCAAGTTATTGTTTAGGAAAACACCAAAAAACATAGCCATTTATATAGTTCTTACTTATTAATAAGCATTTTTATGTGGATTTAGTTAGATTTTGCTTCAAAGGGTATCCCGCCGAAATAAAGGGAACATAAGCCATTTAAGCAAGTGAGGAAATTTAGTCTATGTTTTTAAATCGTTTTGTGAATGAAAAAAAATGGTAAAACAAAATTTCTGGAGAGTTAACAAAATAGATGTAATTATAAAAAAATATTATGCCGATAGAAATTTTGGATCCCATCAAAGTTGCGACTTTATCATAGATTTTGGGGCTTTTTATCCCAACTATACCGTAAGTATGCGTGGGTTTAGATCCTTACTAAGCGAACGAAATTCATTAAAAAGTCCTAAACAGATTTGGACCAAATTAATTTATTGGAGAGACAGTGGACCGCCTATGTCAAATCAGGCTATTCGATCCGAACAACCTTATAAGGAATAAATATTCGACTATGATTGATTCATATTTTTTAATTTGTAAAATGATATCTAAATCTGTCTAAAAGAATTATGCTAAAGAATTCTCCATAAAACAACAATACTAATTTTCTAACCTAAAACAGTTCTAAAAAATTCGCTTCGCTAACAAAGAACAAAGAACTTATGTTTCATTTATTAAGTTATTTAAAATTTCCAAATAAAAAAACCGTTGCCAAAATTATTAACACCTGTTAATTAATCCCTCTCATTGAAGTGCTGGTGATAATATATTACTTCTAATCTAGATCCAAGTTTTGGAATAAGTTGCCATCAATTTTTATCAAACTTAAATTTTCATGTCCGAATAGGTCAGACATAAGGGACCAAAAAGTTAGGGGAATGAAGCCTTCATACATTGTGCATGATTACGGCCACTATGTTCCCAATTCATATACAAATATACAATCCTAGTGAAATCGTCCTCTATTCACAGCGGTAGTGGTCGACTCTCTAACGATTTTTATTTATTATAATTAAGCACAATTAATAAAGTGTAGGCGACTAAGGGGCTAAGGGCACTTTGGAAAGTTGTAAGCATTCACAAGTGCTATTTTGCAAATTTCATAAATAGCATCCACAAGTGCTATTTTACGGTTGTTATATGGGCTCTTTTTTAAGGTACCGGAACCCTTGCTTGCTTTACAGAAACTAGGAAAGGAACTGAAATAGGGAAAAAAATATTGATGGAAGATATTGATTGAAAATGGTTGAACTGCTTAACGCCTAGTGCTGTCAATGGATCGGATTTAAATCGGATCCCACAAGATTCAAATACGAATCCATTGAAAATTTATAAGATCTATATGCGGATTTATATCCAATAAAATTTTGAAAATCCAAATGTGAATTCATATTTACTATTATAACGGATTTCGAATCGGATTCGGATCATATTTCGGATCTTATATTATAATAATATTAAATATAGCATAATTAATATATGACAAGAGAAAAATTATTATATTATCTTAAAATTATTTCAAACGTAACAACAATGATAATTCATATTTGCTATTATAGCAATCTTAAAATTATTTGTTCTAACTTTCAAAACATACAATAAACATCAAATAACATAAGAAAATCTACCTAATTAATATAATAACTACTATTTAACTTTATGAATCAAAATAGAGTGAAACATAAATATTGTTCTTCAATTTAAACTAAATTTGACATGTCTATTTTATTAATTGATATATGATATAATATTATTTATTTATCGAATTCATAGCGGATTCAAATTCGAATCTTATACGATCCAAATGCGGATCCATTATATTAGATGGATCATTTTTTAGAATCCATATGCGGATCCAATAAATTAACGAATATGTTTTAAGAATTCATATACGGATCCATTTGTGCGGATTCGGATCGGATTTTTGGATTATGGATATTCATTGACGCCTAAGATTTTTTTTTTTTTTCCTTCCAAAACGCGGCGGATAAAGTTCTATCAAAATTTATTTTCATTTGTTACCTCCAAAATGTACAATATATCAAATTCATTCCGTCGATAATTTTGTAAGCTACAAATTATCTACATCTCAATAACAAAAAAGATTTACAAATGTTGATGTACTAGTTGCGAGGTTTTTTTTTTAAAAAAAAAAACTATATGATAAGAAAATCTTTATCAAATTTCGATCAATAAAAAATCTTCATCAAATTTGTAAAGTAATTGGAAATGTTAACATGACAATTGCAAAATATATTCTAGATACGTAGAGTAATTTCTAGTTTACTGATTGAAAATACAAAGTCATAAAACTCGAAATTACAAATTAATAACAACAACTAAAATTACAAAATATAAACCAAATGGAATTTAGTGAGTTATAATTCCTATGTGAGAGCTGATACACATATCGTTATTGATACCGTCGGTATCAGGTTTATTATTGATGTTAGCATCGTTATCATACAACTTATTTTTTACAGTACTTTGTTATTAGGTGAGTTAATACTTAGACTATTTGAATTGAATGATAAAAATATTGTACAAAATAAGTTACATCATAAAAACGTTAACATAAATAATAATTTATTTAACTTGAATAATGAAGTCGGTATTGATTATGGTATATAGCAAATATTTTCCTTCCATATCACTGAAGAACAACTCAAGATTGATTACAAAGATATAGATGATATGAAATTGATTGAGAAATAATTTCTGAAGTTATCAATATGATATTAGAAACATTTTTATGGATAATTTGCTAAGTTATTAATATGGTATGAGAAATATTCTTTACGGATAATTTAGCTAAGTAACGAGAGAAAAACCTTTTTAATATAGTATCTAATGTCACTGACTCTGTCAAATGTTAACATCAATAAAAAAAAAGTCTTCACTTCCTATATTTTCTGAAGAAATTACAAAATAAAAACCTTTTTGAGGGTATTTAAAAAAAAACGCATCTCCCCCCAACAAACGACGGTTTTCGTTTTGTGTTGGTGAACCTGCTTCTTTCTGCTTCTAGCTTCGGTTAAAATCCCCCGTACAAGTTACAACCCCACGCCATCTTTTTGCTTCTTCACAAGCGAAAAAGGAAAACAAAAAAAAAAGAAGCTCCAAAAAAAAGGAAAAGCAAAAGTGAAGTTCGGTGGCTGCGGCATCGCCTTAAGCGAAGATCAGATAAATAGTAATTGTTTACGTCCGCCGAAAGGTACCATCTTTTTCTCAGTCTCTCTCCAGTTTGATTCGTCATATTTGTTAATGTGGGCGAGTAAAGTTCCTATCTCTAATTCTTGATATTCGTACTTTAGAGGAGCTGCTCCGTATCTTACCTCGTAATGCTTTTATTTGTTGAGTTCTTCGTTTGGGTTGGTTCGCTGCTGAAAGATTCTGCTTGGATCTTGAATTGAAATTTGAAGTACCGAGTTAATAATAAGTATGTAATGGGGAAAATTGTTTGTTCAAGATACCATTTGTATACTAATTGGTGCCTTGCAGATGATTTTCACTTTTAGTCTTCAAATTCCACTTTGTTTGGAGTACCTATCGATGTTTTTAGTTCATTTTCATGAATTTATTCTAGAATAAGTACATTTACTAACCTGGTAATTAAGTTCGTTTCTTGTAGTGTTATTGTAATTCCTTTTATGAATACCGTTCACATTAGTTGTAAAGTAAAATGTATGGCTAAAATAGGAAGTAGTTACATATTTTATTTTGCAAAACACCAAAATAATATAATAACATCTTTTATACATAAATAATTATACAAATGCTGGCTTTTTAACATGTGCTGATCTTGCTTCCTTGCATTCTTTGAGATAATGCATTTCAATCTTTTTTATAGAGTTTATGAAAAAAACAAATGTATTTGAATAAAATTCCAATTATTAATAGAGAAGGGATCGGTTGACAATGGGTTATTTTGACAACCTTGATAATAGACCTCTAAATAAATACAAAAAAAATCTTAAAAATGGAAAAACGTTTATAGATGTGTTATTCTACCTTTAGATTGATGGTCATTCAAATTTCATATAATTTCATTATCATTTGATAGTCCATCAAAGATCATCAAATTTTCATGCAATTTGCAACGGTTCCAATTTAACGGTCTTTGATGGACTATCAAACGATAATGGAATTGCATGAAATTTGAATGACCACCAATCTAAAGGTAGAAAAACACATCTATAAACTTTTTTTCATTTTTAAGATTTTTTTATATTTATTTAGAGGTCCATTGTCAAGGTTGTCAAAATAACCCATTGTCAATGGATCCCCACTCTTATTAATAGTGATCATAGAATGATGTCTATTTGGATTTTAGTCATTCTTGACTTTATTTTGATAAAAATTAACCTGTGGAGTCACAGGTACTACATATTGTAGGTAGTTTATCAGCTAATTCACATTTTTAGCAGACAATTTTTTTAAAACAGATGCAGTCACTATTTTCAATTTTTGATATTATTTCGGTGACAGCTAGTGCAAGCAGAAAACAGTCGGTATGGTAGCTCAATCTTGTTATTAATATTTTTGTTTTGTTTATATGTAGTAGTATGTAGTAACTATGCATGAGGTGGTAATTATCATTAATTTCCATGGTTTATGCCAAACCAACTGAGCTATATAAATCCAATCTGGTAACATCCTCTTTGCAGCAAAGAGTTGTATTCTTCAAAATTCTCAGACTTAATTAGGAGGTTACGAACTTTTAAATGTTCTTATGCATTACATAGTTCTTCTGAACTCTATACCGTGCAGTACTTAATGGTGTGGTTCTTGTCATTGCAGGTTTCATAAATTTTTAAAATCTACTCGAAGTCTCGAACAGCTAGAATGAGTAGTAAATTGAGACCAAAAGATGTTTTATTGGTAACTGGTACAGCAAGAGGTGGAAAGTTCTCCACAGGAAATGCCAAACCAGTAGATTTGGTATCAACTCCTGAATCAAAGCTCAAGTCGACGCCTGATCAGAAGTCAACTTCCAGTCAAAGCCCAACACCAGTCAAAGTCCCGCATTACCTTCGGGCTTCAACAGGTTCATGCCATGACTTTTGTAAGTATGGTGGCTGGCATTCTGTTGAAGAAGAAGAAAGAAAAGGTGGGTCCCACTCATCCAAGAAGAAAATTGGACTAAGACAAGGACCCAAATGGAAAGATATTCCATCATATGATGCCATACCAAAGACAGAAAAGCCCCAGGTGGTGCCATTGGACTCAAAGAAAGTGGGTGTTCCTGCTAAACAAAAATTGGAGAGACCGACTGGGTTGGCTAGACAGAATCTGCAAAGACGTGTTTCGCTGGAGGCGTCATGTTCCGGGACCAAACCTGTGGTGTCAACCCCAGTGAAGAACTCCAGTGCACCAGCCAAATCCAAGGCTGGCAGGCCCGGAATCATTCACAAGAAAAGTGCTGCTATATCCAGTAGACCCAAGATACAAGAAATGAGTGAAGAAAACATAAATAAGGGGCCCACTGGTACTGTCAGAAATTGTGCAGAAGTGAATATGGGGCCTATTCATACTACAGATGGCAATGTTGGTGAAGGAGATGTGGAGAGGACTCTTTATGTTGTGGAACCGGAGTTGAAGTTGGAGATGGTCCGAGTTAATCATGATTTCTATGAAGAGAAAAGAATTGAAGAGCTTAAACCTGACATCAAAGTAACATCTGAAATTGATTTTGGAATTGAGGGCCAAAACGAGTAGAAACTAATGAGGTTTCTCAGCGTGAAGATAATGTCATAGTAAGAACACCATTGAAGTGTTTACTAAGTGAAACTGACAAAGGAATTCAAGAAAGTAGTGCACAAGTATCAGGTGACTGGGAAATTGTTGTGGAACTTGACACTGAGTTAGGGGGGAAAATCAACAATTATGCGCCAAACGAGGGAACTCTTGTGGAATCTGAGCGCGAAGAGAACAAGAATTCTGACTCAGAGGATGAAGCTATTCCCGAGTCTGGGTCCAATTCCAGTGAGTCAGGTGAGAAATCTGAACCTGATTCTGAATTAGATTTTGAATCTAGTGCTGAAGAAGAGCAGAGCATGGAGTCTGATTCTGAATCTGAAAGCAGTTCTCTATCTATATCAAGATCTGCCTCAAGTGGCTCAGTTGGATCTGCTTCCAAAAACGAGAAACCCAAAGTTGAATGTAGTAATCAGAGGAGAAGCAGCTCCAATCAACTAGAGGAGAAGAAGCCTTACAAACTGAGGTTCAAGCCAGGTCGGGTTATTGATATCAAACCTGATAGCGAACATGGGCCAAGACGGCTCAAGTTCAGAAAGCCTAGAGTGGCAAGAGAAGAGGGTGGAAACCATAAATCTAGCAGTGATGCAAGGAAAGTGAGTTACAGGAAACTTAGCGGGTCTATTGTTACTGCATCAAGTAGTGTCGATCAGAAATCAGCTGGTGTGATTCTCAGGCACCAGGATGAGAAAGAGAGGAAGGAGGGGCAAAATGGACTTTTTAATATTGTGATAGAAGAGACGGCAAGTAAGCTTGTTGAGACAAGAAAGAGTAAAGTAAAGGCTTTGGTTGGTGCTTTTGAGACTGTTATATCCCTACAAGATGGGAAATCCACATCTTCTGCCTAGGGTTATGTTCATACTGGGTGAATGTTTGCTTGGTGATATGATCTCTGACAAGATATTGGAGTAGCAAAATCAAAGGACTTCTTTGTTTTTTCTGTAAATAGTGCCAGTAAAATGTTTAGGTTTATACAGAATGCTTTACAAGGTTGAAAGATGTTTTGATGAGGAAACTGTGATTTTGTTAGCAAAGAAATTACTGCCTAGGAGAATCAGTTTTTTGGGGGATTCTGAGTTGGTCTGTTGAAGATTTTCTTTGGTGAGAAAGCTGACTCTCTTTTTTTGTTATAGATTTGATGCCGATTTGGTTGTTATCAGTAAGAGTGCTGTTTCTGCTGATTTTGTTTGTTGGACCCAAATTTGCTGTTTGGTGCTGATGTGGTTTGTTATTTTATACATGTGCACGTCTTGCAGTATTGGAGTAATAATTTGATGAGTAGGGTTTGAGTTTACTATTTCAATGTCTTATATTTTCATTCTTCATGTACCATGATTTATTTCTAATTTATCGTTTTGACTGGTATTAACATAACTGTTTCTATTTTCATTGATGTTATTTGAAGCGATGAACCAAATCAAGCTTTGAAACATATATTGACTTGTCATAGAGGAAATAAGTCGACAACTAAATTATGAAGACGGGTGAACTTTTCTTATATCAGTCCAATAACAACATCAGGTTCTCTATTAATGATATTAAAGTTCTATTCTACCATCAGGTTCTCTATTAATGATATTTATCATGATAGCTAAAAGGTACTGCCACATTTGAACAGAACAACAAAATGCAAAAGACTATTTTTGCATACGAGACAAGACAACCATTCCATGATTTTGTGACTGCTTATGTGCAGTCACAAAATGACTGTTGATGCATAGAACTTTTTTTCATTTTGGAAAGAAAATGATTGTTGATGCATACAGTACATATAAATGGATACATTGTTTCACAGAGATGGAAGGATCAACGCAACTTTGTGTGTGAGCGGGGGGGGGGGGGGGGGGATTGGACGGGCTAAGAAATATAATAGATTTCCAATTTTATCGATGGGTTATACATTTATACATCATACTAGATAAATTATTTACAATCTCGAAGCAAGCAAGCACCATGAATTTATATACGCACCCATCTTGAAAATATACAACAATCTAGCATGTCATATAATGTTTCTTCATTTTCAATCTTATTTAGAAACAAGGGCACGATGATTTGGGTGATCGCTCTACATATCGTATTTTCTTGGCTTTTTCGGTAGCTTTTATTTCGTCATTTCTTTTCCTTTCTTCAGCCAAAGCTCTGGCGCCTCCAGCTATTTTATCAATCCTTTCCATCTCCTCCCTGTACCGGGCTTGTTCCTTTAATCTTCTAGTTTCTATTTCTCTCTGCAATATTTAAAAAAAAAATGCAAAAATTATGTATTGTTTTGAAATCAGGTATGCACCTGAGCAACTCAATTTAGCAGGTGAAAGCAATCGTGAGCTTGCTGTGTACTTCTTGTAGTTTGCATTTCATTCGTTCCCACATTACGAAAAAAAAAGGATTTATTTCAAACAAAAGATAGGTTTGCTGTGATTTAAAATTAACTATAATGGAACCTCTTTTTGTTCCAACTTTCGTTTAGCTTTCACCTTCTTCTCATTCTCCCATTCAAGAATTGTATCGTTCATCTTTTCAAATCTGTAAACAAGGAAACTAACGTTTAGATTGATTAATCAATATTTTTGAGAGTTATGAGAGGTTGCATGTTCGAAAACGGATGAGGATCCTTTATGTACATTTAAAAATTAAATAGTTTAGACTCTCATCTTTATTCAAAAAAATTAAATGAATAGGAAGTTTACTAAGTACCGGTCTCTTATTTTCTGCAACTGTTCCCTCTCCCAAGCATCTGCTTTTGACTCTCCCGGCTGTGGGACCAGTATTGTACTCCTTGGACCCAGCTTATCTTCAGAGAATGTCAGTGTATTTTTGCTACCAGACCTCTCTTTGCTATCTTCAGAAAAAGTTATTGTCTTTTTGAAGCTGGGTGTTTTCTCCTTGGCTTTCTCATCCCATATCTGATCAGTTATTGTTGTTGATCGCTCTCCTGAATTTTTTGATTAATCAATTTTAATGAATATTGTCAAAGCATTATCTAATGAATAATCTTTACCAGTAGTTATCAGTAATTGAATGAATTTAATTCTTTCCTTTTTTTTTACTTTTCTAGAATAATTACCCTCTTTTTCTGAGCGAAAATAACTGCTCACCTATTAATACAACATATTGACTGAATAGTTTTTTCCCAACTTTGCTTAACTGACAGTGTGACACTTAATTATCAAACTGAAGTCTGAAGTCTATTTGCAATTGTTGTTCAGACAACTACCCTTGTGTGCCACTCAGTACAATTCTAATCAAGAATTAAAATGCAAGGATGCTGGTACTCGGAATTACAACCATTAGTTATTTGTTAAAATGTTTTCCTGTTTACTTACCTGATAGTTTAATATCCTCTTTGGCATCCTTACTGCTGAGCCATCTGACAAACTTGCCACTGGCATCAGTCGGCTTCTTCATGCTTCGTTCTTTTGTTAGCTCTCTTTGCCTCATGAAAATCTCATTTTCACTAGATATGGCAGCAAGTGCAGCTGCAGCAACTGCAGCCTCAAATATTCCTCCGGTGGATTCTCCCATGTTGCTCATCTTTCCTACAAAACAAAGTGAAATTGCGACCAGAAGTTTAGTGCCATTGGTTATTATTTCACAGGCTTACACATGAGTTTCTTCAAACAGTAAAAAATGAACGATTGTTTTTTTCTTCTTCATTCATACATCATTAATTTTCATAAATGCTAATTATGTATATATTATGGCACACGTGCATGTAATTAGGACCCCGAGACACCAAAAAAAATATGCTGCATAGGCATGATAGCTCAAAATTACCTGCTCTTGATGATGTGCTTGTCGAGTAAGTTTGCTTTTGAGGTCACACACTTCTGTTGTTTGTTATTGAAGCCATTTTACACGTTAACATATGCTATATCTTGGGACATATCTTGGAAACAAAGTCAGGTTTACTTGTTTATTCTATGGGGATAGCTAATGGAGGAGGGATCAGAATTTTGGGGGTAAAGCAAGGTGCTTGCAGCATTGCTTTTTCCCATGGAAATTGAGATGTCTCTTTGTTATGTTAAGAAAAGAATCATGTCTTTTCAACATTTGTTCTTTTCTTTTCAGTTTGCCTCAGACCAAAAGCTATTCTTTAATCATTAGTCGCGAAAAGAGGCGGTTTATTTCAATGTATTTTTTTATTATTCCATAATTTGGTAATGTACTGTTGTTCTTTTCTAAAATGAGGCCCAATGAGCCTTTCAAAGAAGGCTTTAACAAGATATGACCCAAATTAAATCTAAATGGGCCTACATGAAAATCAGGACGTACGGATAAAGACCGACCCTCAGTTCTAGTCCGGTCTAGTTCGATCCCAAATTGAAAACTACTGAGCTCTGTGCTGAAGTCCAATCAACTCTGTTGTCTGTAGATATTAATATTATTAAGCGGCACTTTATCCGACTTTCCGCTTGAAAGTGTTGCTTCTACTTGTTTCAAGGAATTTTGTTGCAAGATGGCGGTTCTTATAAGGGGTTGTGGTAGTACGAGCTGTGACATGAACCGCAGCTGTCTATTTCGAAAGTTTTCGATTAGAAGAAGGAACAAATTCCATAGATTACGTCTCTCTGCGATGTCAAATTGTGGTGTTTCCTCCAAAGGATTGATTTGTAGTGTCGTAACTTGTTTCCCAGAGTCTGATATCTCTACCTAAGAGGAATTAGACACCACAATTTGGATCCAACAAGGTGTATCTTCTACTGACAGAGCAATTGAAGGAGATTGTACTAGTGAGATAGAGGATAGGCCAAAACATTCTAAGCAACACGACATCACATTGTATTTCTTTGAGACGTTAAATCTCACACCAGATGCTTATTCATGCCTTTTACGGAGTGGTTCATTACCTAATGCACTAGAGATGTTTGACAAAAATGTGTACAAGAGATATGGCTACAGGTCACACTTATACCTTAGTGCAGAAAGAGACGATAGTTCAAAGGGAAAATTGGATGCAATCGTTTATAATACCATGATTTCAGTATATGCTAAAGCTAAAGATTGGTTGAAATTGAGAAATTGTGGAGAAAACTCAGAAAAAATTCTATCCAAGGAACATCACTAACATATGACCTATTTATTAACACCTTTGTGCAGTGCAACTGTGCCGAGTTGGCCATCCAGGCATACCATGCAATAACAATGTTGAACAAATTAGAAAGAGACGATAGTTCAAACTTCATAGGGAAAATTATTGTAAATTACAGGATGAATAAAAATGGTTTTTATTTCTGATGATTTTACAATACATCAGTGAAGTCTATTTATAGACTTGTGATTTATTTTACCATTGCTTGATTTCCTAATTAACCTGACTACTAGCCGTTGTTACTTTCCTAATTACATTTAGCTATAATTGTACACAGATCTAGTCTATCAATTACAACTGGCTAATTGCTTGATTATTGCTAATTACTTGATGATTGATGGGCCAACGATTCTGTCATTATTTTCGCAACACTCCCCCTCAATTGGATCCAAATAAATTAATTGATCCCAACTTGACGAGAATATCATGAAAATCGTTCTTATTGAGAGCTTTGATGAAGATATCATCCATTTGATCTAAGCTTTGTACAAAAAGAATTTCTATTTTCTTTGACTGCACTTTATCTCTTATAAAGTGACAAGCAACCTCCATGTGTTTTGTCCTTTCGTGAAAAACTGGATTTGATCCTATGTGTTGCTTGATTGTCGCAAAATATTTTCATTGGTCCTTCATGTATGATCTTCAAGTCATGAAGCACTTGCTTGATCCAAATGAGTTCACTAGCTGTTGATGTCATGGCTTTATATTTTGCCTATGCACTAGATCTAACTACCATGTTTTATTTTTACTCTTCCATGTTACTAGATTGCCTCCTACAAAGATGCAGTATCCAGTGGTTGATTTTCGATCACTACTTCCGACCCAATCTGCAACAGAATATCCAGCAATTACATTAGAATTATTTTTTCTCATCCATACCCCTTGACCAGGAGAACCTTTTAGGTACCCTAAAATTCGGTTAACAACATCTAAATGACTGGTTCTTGGTGCATGCATAGATTGGCTTACCCTGCTAACCGCAAAAGAAATATCAGGTCTTGTAACAGTCAGATAGATAAGTTCACCGATAAGCCGTTGGTATTGTCCTATATCAGCAAGAGATTCTTCATCTTCTGAGTTTAGTCTGGTGTTACAGTCCATAGGAGTTGAATATGGTTTGGTACCCAACTTTTTGGTTTTCTTTAGAAGGTCAAGAGTGTATTTTCTTTGAGACAAAAACAAATCTTTATTGGAATGAGCAATTTCGATTCCTAAAAAATATTTCAGTTTTTCTAAGTCTTTTATATCAAATTTCTTCTTCAAAAGAGTTTTGACATTTGCAATTTGAATGTCATTATTTTCAGTAATGATAATGTCATCTACATAGACAAGAACCACAATAGTAGAATTTTTGGTATGTTGGACAAACATGGTTTGATCCGCAGAACTTTTCACAAAATCATTAAGTAAGCGAGCATGACTAAGTTTTGCATATCAGGCACGAGGAGATTATTTGAGGTCATAAATTGCTTTGTTTAATTTGCATACCATTCCTGAGTTTTTCTTTGGATGATCTTATGGTATTGTCATGTAAACTTCTTCTTCTAATTCTTCTTGAAAAAATATATTTTTGACATCCATTTGGTATAATTTTCATCCTACATTTATCGCAATAGATAGAAGAATTCGGACTGTATTCATTTTGACAATAGGTACAAATATTTCTTGGTAGTTTATACCGTAGGTTTGAGTAAAATCCTTTACAACAAGTCTGGCCTTATGTCTTTCTATAGTACCATCACCATTATATTTTATTTTATATATCTATTTACACCCAACTAGTTTCTTTTCTTTAGGAATAGGTACTATATCCCAGGTGTTATTTTTCTCAAGAGCCTTAAGCTCTTCTTTCATGGCATTGACCTAAGTTGGAATATTTTTTGCCAGATTGAAATTTGTTGGTTCATTATGTCCAGCAATAGAATCTAAATATGCCTTATATGGGTGCTGAATATTATTATAAGAAAGATAATCTTCGATAGGGTATGTTACCTGATTCGTAATGAAGTCCTTTAATGTGGCAGGAGGATGAGTAGTCCGTGTTGATCTTCTTTGTGGAAAAGCATGAGGTTGTTGTTGCTCTAGTTGTTGTTGTGACTCATATTATGCGTCTCCTCCTGAACTAGAATCCTCCACAGGCACCCTCATGATGTCTTCGGTCAAAATATTGATCGGTATTGGTGTTATGTCAGAATGAATGTCTAATTTTTCTTTGAAATATGGTTCGATTTCAAAGAAGGTGACATCACTTGAAATATATATTTTTTTGTGTATTGGGTCGTAACATTTATACTCTTTTTTTAACTGAGTAACCAAGAAAAATAGTTTTAATAAAAAAATTATCTAACTTGTCTGATCTTTTGATGTGAACAAAACTGGTACACCCGAAAACCCTTAAGTGACCAAGATTCATAATTCTTCGATTGAGAACTGATATAGGACTTTGATTGTTTAAAACATGTGTTGGTAATCTATTAATCAAGTAAATTGAGGTTAGCACTGCATCAGACTAATTTTTTTTGGAATATTTGATTGAAATAAAAGTGAATGAGTTATTTCAAGAATGTGACGGTTCTTTCTCTCAGAAACACTATTTTGTTCAGGAGTATTAATACAAGTAGTTTGATATAAAAATCCCTTTTTGTTTAAAAAGTTCTAAATTTTTTTATTAATATATTCCGTACCATTATCCGATCTAAAGATTTTAATTTTGCCTTCATATTGAGTTTCTATATAATTTAAAAATTCAATAAAATAGGGATAAACTTCAGTTTTTGATTTGAGAAGATAGATCCAAGTAGCGTGGGAAAAAATCAACAATAAAACTCAAAAAGTACTTAAAACCATTATAAGAATCTACGGGTGCTGGACCCCACACATCAGATTGTATAAGATCAAAAACTTTTTCAGATTTATTTTGCGATAAAGTAAATAGGAGTCTAGTTTATTTTGAAAAATGATAAATATCACAAGAGTTAGAGTCTAAACATTTATTTGAAAATTGAAAAATATTATTGAGCGTCTTGTCAGAAGGATGACCAGGTCTCCGGTGCAACAATTTACGTGATTCTCCAATGTTACTCGGAGTGTATAAAGCTTGATTGAGATTATGAATTATATAAAAACCGTTTATTTCAGAACCTTCACTAATCTTTCTCCACATAATATTGTCCTGAAAGACTACTTTCTTAGAAGAGAAAATAACATTGCAATTTAATTCTTGACAAAGTCTATGTACAGACAAAAGATTTGTGGTAAGGTCTGGTAAGTAAAGAATTTCAGAGACATTTCGATCAAATATTTTTGTGGTACCTTGACCTTGGATGGAGATTTTGGAACCATTAGCAACACTAAAGTATTGATTAGTGGCATATTTTTCTAAATTTTGAATATTTTGAGCGCAATTGGTCATGTGATTTGTGGCGTCAGAATCAACAACCCAGACATTATTATTCATAGATTTATTTAACAAATATGAACTCATTTTGGGCTCAGATATACCTTTGTTTTGTTAAGGATTGAGCATATTGTTGAGTTGCGCAATTAGCGGTTCAATCTGGTTCGAATTGGGCTGAACTGTGTTGGTTGTTTCCATCGGCCAATTGGCTATATTATTGAACTGGGTCTGGACCCTCTACTTAGTTTGGTGTTGAGTCCTTTGCTCCTGCACCGACCTAGCAAATCCTTTATCGCTCTCTCTTCTGTGAAACCGGCAATCGCCTCCCCCTTCGGTAGTTCCACTTCCGCCGCCGCCTTTCTTCTTGACCGGGCGCAAGTGAGGATGGAGAAATCAGCAACCGTCACAATTGTGCCCCGACTTTTTACAATGAGTGCATGTGTCAGTGGCTTGTTCTCCTCTCCCTCGTTGGTTGGTGTTAGGGTTGTAGGCTTGGCCCTTGAAACCGGCGGTTTTGGTAAAAAAACTTGAGTTTTCCGATTTGGCTAGGTGAGGGGTTTGATTCATGAGAAGGCAGCGAGTTTCTTCTCTCTGCAAGAGAGCCACGATGCTAGAGAAAGAGGGTTGGTCATTGGACAACATGATTTGTGACTGGACAGTCTCATAGCTCGGATCGAGCCCAGCCAGGCAATGGTAAACCTTATCTAGTTCTACCTTTTCTTGGAGCTTTTTGAGATCAATTGTTAAGGGATTCAAGGCTGCTAATTCTTCGAATTTGGTTTTCAGTATGCCTATGTATTCCGCCATTTACATATTACCTTGCTTTATTTGTGAAATTTCTTATTTGATTTGATAAATCCGGGCAAAAAAAATTTCACTGCTGAAAGTTTTACAAATTTCTTGCTATAATTCGAATGTTGTATTTGTATAAATAAATTTCTCATAGTATTGGGGCTTCATGGAATTGAGGATCCATGTCGAGACCTGATTGTTTATGATCTCCCATTCTTCGAGTTTTGCTACCTCATCTGGTTTTGTCTTGGCTCCTGTGATGTACCCGATTTTGCCTCACCCCTTGAGGGACTTAATGATGGCCCGAGACCATGTTTGATAGTTGCTTTTGTTGAGGGAAATGGTGGTGAGTCGGAGGGTGGAGTTGCTGTCGGCTGTAGTAGCCGTATTACCTCCAACTACTTTTGTCATCTCTTGACTTGTGTTGAGAATGCTGGTTTTGTTTGCTTAGAGGATCTTTGGCTCTGATACCATATTATAAATTATAGGATGAATAAAATGGTTTTTATTTCTGATGATTTTACAATACATCAGTGAAGTCTATTTATAGGCTTGTGGTTTATTTTATCGTTGCTTGATTTTCTAATTAACCTGGCTACTAGCCTTTGTTACTTTCCTAATTACATTTAGCCATAATTGTACACAGATCTAGTCTATCAATTACAACTGGCTAATTGCTTGATTATTGCTAATTACTTGATGATTGATGGGCCAATGATTCTGTTATTATTTTCGCAACAAGATGCAATCGTTTATAATACCATGATTTCATTATGTGCTAAAGCTAAAGATTGGGTTGAAACTGAGAAATTATGGAGAAAACTCAGAAAAATTTCTATCAAAGGAACATCACTAACATATGACCTATTTATTAACACCTTTGTGCAGTGCAACTGTGCTGAGTTGGCCATTCAGGCATGCCATGAATCAATTCAGTTTGGGTTTGGATCTAGTGAGGCTACCAGATATAAGCCAGTATTGCTACATGCTCCCAGGAAGGACATTGGGAATTGGCAGTTATTGTGCTAAGAAAAATGTTTGATCCAAATATAATTGCCTTTAATTCAGTAATAAACTGTCTAGGTAATGCCAGTCATTTTGGGCTGACTTTTAGGGTTTACCAAACTTTATGTTCCTCAGGCCTTCAGCCTGATATGTACACATGGTATGCTTTCTTATCAGCCCTTTATAGGTCTAGTATGTATGTACTTCGAGGTCATAGAACTTTTTTAATGGGTTAAAATGAAAGTGAATGTGAAATTAGATGCTCATGTCTACAATGTGGCTTTGATGGCTTGTAGGAAACAAGGAATGTGGGCCCAAGCAATGCAACTCTTATGGGAAATGGAGAGCTGTAACACAGAAGTCCTTGTTCAATCTTACAACCATGTTATATTTGCATGTGAAGAGGCGGGCTAGGTAAAAGTTGCCTTTCAAAACTACAGACATATGGTTCAACAAGGGCGTAATAGTGACGATTTTACATATATCCTTGATAAGGTGTAGTATCTCCGGTTCTCTTTGGGATGAGTTCCTTGAAATATTAAAGGTACTTCTTTCTTTATCTTCTTGCAGAGAAATTGAATTCAGATGTCTTTCTTCCGTCAAAATTGAGCAAAAAGTTTACTATATTTGCAAACAGACATTGTATATTCTGTTAAATGTTGAAAGTTCGACATACCTTCGTAAGCCATCTTTTTTTCTAATGTGAAAATGAGGTGAAATTTAAGTCAATATGATAAAGGTCTATGCATAGCACACTGGCACAGATGTGTATACCAGTGTGCTGGCATATGGGTAACCTTTCTTTCCAATTTGTCAACATACAACAATCGGTTGAGTCAACCTAGGGTGTTAGTCAAAACTTTTGACTTTCCATTGACATTCTTCTCAGCACAAGGTCATTTATAAAAATACAAATCTTGGTGCTGGTTACAGTAATAGGAAACCTTTCTGGCAAATATGATCAAAATTTGGTGTCAACTTGCTTAAAAACCCAAATTACTATTGCTTAAAAAGTTGGGTGTGATCTCTTTTAAAATCTCTGATATCCTTTTTGTTGTATTAGCAGCACATTTCATCATACACCTCCGTCTACCATTCAACTATCCAGGACTTGTTTTCAGAAGGAAAGACTGAAATGGATAAGAAAATACATGTGAAAATGCAAAGACTTGGTCTCAAGCCTGATGAAAGAACCATCGCTCTGATGTGTCAACATTTTAGTGACTAACAACATGATAGAAGATAAATATGTACGTAAAATATGGAAAGGATGACTGTCAGAGTATTCCTAGAGTATTCCTACATTCATTGTCAGTTGCATAGCCGTAAAAAATGAAGGGGTACTTCTTGCCTCTTCCCAAAGGTGTTACTCATGTTCTATTAGGGTAAACCTGACATTTCAGTAATTTATGTTCTTTGGGTGTCAATGGATTTGCCCTTGTTCATGTACACATGTAATGGTGCACTGTGTTCTTTTAAATATATGTTCAGAAAAAAAACTGACCAAATGTTGAACTACAAGGCCATACAGTTGTAAACCTGTAATAAATTATAGATTGGCTTAGTATGTGAATATATCTTTGGGAAAGCTTACAACTTGCTATTAATGTAAATTTGCTATATGGATTTGATACCACCAATTTTTTTTTTAAGGATACAGGGTCTAATAGCAATCTTACGAGGTGATAATGAGTTTTAATGAAAAAAAACTGGTGGTATTATATGAACCGCTCTTGTAAAAAAAAAAGTGTTTAAGTTGCTCTCTAGCTTCGCTTTTGTGGATCTATATTCGCTGCCTTAGATTTAAGGACCTGCCATTTCTGTAATAGATTTTTAGTAGTCGTTTGAGATTTGTACGGTCAATTTAAATTTAAGAGTTGTATTATTCAAGTGAAACCCGCTCATTATACACAAAAGAAAATCCTGTCATAGAAAAAATATGACAGCGAATACGTTCCCTCCCTTTGTATCATGGATTAACATTCTCTATGGTACTGTAAATTTTACAGTTATCAGAATTTAAAAACTACGTAGTATTGTTTCTTCAACTGTAATATTATTTATATGAGAAAAATTGTCCACTGTAAAATTTAAGTATTATAGAGGATATACATCCTTGTACCACAAAATATAATGTACTATTAAACCACAAATTTTAAATAAGAGATAATAATAATTAGAAGAGGAATTAAAGTAACTTAACCCGATTAGCTAATAACACACACAACAACAACTTTAAAGGTGTATATATATATATATATATATATATATATATATGAGGCTTAAGCTTCACGGAGGCTTCCGTGATAACTTTCGAACTCAAAAAATATATTAAATGATCTTAAAATTTTAATTTATCAGTAAATGACTAATTAAAGTTAATATTTTAGAATAATAAATCCAATTTTTATTAACAATGAAATCATATTACTTAACAAATAAAAATAAACAAATAATATTAAATGTGCAATTATAAATAAATAAAACCGTTATACATGTGTTGATTTTGATTTAATAAAACCGTTATGAAATCAAGCTTGTACTAATTTTTTTATATATAAAAGACTTAGATTTATAGTTGGACATGGGTGGTCGAAGGCTAGGATCAGAAGGGACAACAAAGTTCGATTCAAAAGCTAATTTTGTTCTCTTACGTGGTTCTTGATCTTTAGTACCAAATATGGGTTTAAGTGCCTTCTTAAAATACCTATCCATAACTGAAAAAAATTTGTCAGCAGACTAATAATTTCACAATTTCAGTATTATATACTTTTAATAAGTTGATACTAGACAATAGAACGAAAGAAAATATAATCCAAATTTAAGTATTCATTAGTTTGACCAGCTGGAAGCATGAAATCCTTGGTCTAATTGAAAGTAAAATCGCTAGCTACATAGCTTCTATTTGTTAATAGGAGGCTGATAATAGTCTCCATAGTTTTATCCCCAAAGAAAATCCCTAAGCATTGACTACAATATGATCAGTGAAGCGTCTAAGTCAAAAGTCACGACTGTCCATTTTATTCCGATACTATTTATAGCAATCTGTAGATTTATTTACATGTAATAATTTTATTATTTATATTTTTTATAGCACCATAATCAACTATAACCGTTTATATATTGTTTTGCCTCTGTTTATATCTATATACATCAGATATTTATATATTTAACAAATAATGTGTTTTAAGTGTGTTTTGGGCATGTCATAGTAATCTATTTATATAATTTAGACTTCTTGTTAATATTAAGAGTATCAATCTTTTATGCAATTTCACAATTTTAGCAATTTACTGTGATCTTTACATTGTAAACTATTTATATTTATTGACATAATTATTTATACATTCCATTACAGAGAGGTCAAAAGATAAGTCAGAATTTAGATGATATTCGACGCTATTTACATCATAGTTGCATATTATTTATTGTTATTTACGTCTATTATATGGTTATTTATAGTTGTTATCTATTTTATTTATACTAATTAAACAAATAAATAATAACTAATTATTAAGATTATTTTTAGCTCAAAAGATATTGTGCATTTAAGGTTCTCGGGTAGGATATTATTTATATTATTCGGTAATCTTGTTTGTAATGTAATATTATAAAACATAATTTATGAAAAGAGCATTATAAACGCATCACCAAGAAGTTAACACAGTCAAGTAATCAAGAGACTTACAAAAATCATGGCGTGAAAGTTAGTTCAAGAGATTCTGAGCACTATGTTTGAGCCATAATTGATGAGAGGTAAACCACCATATTTAAATGATGATAAATAAGAAAATTAGAAAGCAAAATATCTAAATTTTTTTGTTAAAAATTAGATCCGACTGATGATCGAGGATTTGATAAGGCATGGATAAGACACAAGAAATGGTTTGAAGTGAAAGGAGGAAAAAAACCGTCGGAAAGGGAGAGAGGAATTTGAAATAACGGGGATGAATGAAGGGATGTCACGTTGATAAGATTTTAAAAAGTTATTAAAAAAAGAAAATGAATATTTGAAAGAATGATCAAATATGATAATTAGTCGCTGGGACAAAAAATGGAGACGGGACGCTGGGGATTAGAATATTATTCCTTGTTAATAATTCCTTTCGCTACCAGTCAACTCAAGCCCAGGTCTGAGGTGAAGATCGAAATTTTATTTACAAACTTACAGGCGGAGATGATGTGAAGATCGCGATTGCCGTGTAGGAGGATCTTGTCGACTGCCGTCGCGCGAAAGTCTGAGATCGTGCGAAGGTCTGGCGTGGAGGTGGGGCACGGTCGCGCGGAGGTGGGGACTATGCTGACTGGGCGTCTGGGCCACTAGGGCGCGAGGCATAATTGAGAAATAGATCGTTCTCTATCCCTTCTAACTTATTTTTTATGAAATTGATAAAGTAAATGATGGATGTACATCTATTATTTTAATCCCAAAGCATAAGATGCTACTCTAACTTTATTTTCAGAGAAGGGATTTAATTACCATTTTTTTGTGTCCATGGTGTCTATTTATTTATTTATTTATGTATAAATTTAAAAATATGAACCGTTAGATGTATTCTATATAATCTCAATTGTATGTATATAAAAAATCAATTTTTTTTAACTTTATTTGAATAGCCATCAAGTAATGTGTCTAAATTGTGAAATTTGGTCCGTTGATTTTATTAACGCTTGATGCCTATATAAATAATATCGAAATGATATAATTTTTTGTATACATATATAAGATGATATTTATAAAATATTCCTTCAATTAGTTTTATTATTTAAGAATTTAAATAATAGTTATTTGTTATTTAAATTTAATGGCACTGATGTGGCACCAAAATGGTGGTAATTGAATCCCTTCTCTTATTTTTATGGGCAGAACCAAAGTTTCCTTATTTTAGTACTCAATTTCAAAATTCAAGCGAGACACTTGTCTGGGCTTGCCTGTGAGTGCATCCGCCCCTGCTCCCTTTTGTTATTATATTCTATTTTATCATTATATAGATAGTTATCTCTTTTTGTCGATATGACAACTGAAGTCATACTCTAATCCATTTATTTATATTTTATAAGATGAATTACTAGATTTAGCATATCAGAGTACGTGTTTTTGCACGCTCACTCTCCTAGGGCGTTATCGCCCCGAGAGCATTGCTTGTTTATGTGGCATTGGCGCCGCATAAATATAAAGTCTTAAGTTTATAAGTTGGGTCACTTGTGGCGCCCGCTTAGGCAAGGCTCAAGTTCGTAAGTTGGGATGCTGGTGGCGCCCGCTTGAGATGGATCTAGTAATTTACAAACTAGGTATTTATTTCAGATGTTTCTCTCTCGTATTATATACTATATTATATTATTTTCATAGATTTTCTATTTTGGATTTATTTATCATTTCATGTCATAGCATCTAGGCGAATTCCTCAAAATGTGCATAAAATTAAAATTATATTCATAAATTATTATTATATTATATTAAAACATCAGTATCGGTATTTGAGTCCAGTCTAGAAAAGAAAATCAAATTGTAAGACTGGATCTAAATCTCGTACGGAGTAATTTTTAAATTACTCACATTTCCACGGTGGTTGTGGGATCCAGGTTTTTGAGGTATGAGATTTTTCTTGGAGAGGGTGCTAAATGCAGTCCTGCGTAGTGACAGAAATGTTTCGCCGTATCCGCATGTGAGCAGGGTAGTTCTCATTAGGATCCATCGAAATTTGGGTTTTAGTTTTTTCTTTTGGGTTTTTATTTGAGAGATTTTGCTGCCTATTCTGATGGAGTCAGCCCTCGATATTGACGTTGTACTTTTATTTTGTTAATCTGGATTGTATATTATTTTGTTTATTCTATATTACCTTCTTTTATTCATTTAGTCTTCTGTACGCACTTCTCATCATATATACGTGGTGTGATTAATCATCTCTAATCCGATTTATTTATTTTGGGTGTCACATGAAAATAATTTGCCAAGCAAACACTGTTTGCACATCAAATACACACAAAAACGCACTGTAAATGTATTTTGCCAGAATTGTATCCAATATATGTTGTCCATTTTTTTCAATCTTATCGACATTTATGATCCTAAGATCACGAGAACTAATAGGCAACATCCAAAATTTTGCTATTTACTTGCGCGTAAATTTATATGTGTATAAATAGAACGAATTCACTAAATGTTACACAAAGCGATTAAAAAATTGCATTTGTCGGGTGTTGTATGTCTGTTGATGTTTTTAATCCATTTAGATAATATTGGTGATTCTAAGATCACCAAAATTGACGAATAACAATTAGTATGTTTTTGGATGTTCATAAACTTATTTGTGCCAAAAAAAAATTCAAACAGTTCATCAAATATTACACATAAAATCTTCTAAATTGTATTGCGTTGTTTTTATGTGTTTGGTGATACTTTCAAACAAATTTATATTTATGTTCCAAAGATCACCAAATCTAGCAAACAAAATTCAATATATATCTTTTTTTTTATAACTACATCCTACAAAAATAGCTAAGATCCATTGAGAAACCACTTATCTTAATAACATTGACAACTCTTTCAAATTATGTCCAAAAAATTATGAAATAAAAAAAATTGTAGACACTTATATTATTTGACGATCCTTCAAGTAAAATATCGTTAAATGCAATTATTGTACTTGATGGAAGATTTTACTCAGTAATGGAGCTTCCTTATAAGGAATTGGGTCATGACCTCTCTATTAATTTTAAAATTGTATAGGTAGTATTTGAAACATATAATTGATCCTCTCTAATTACTTAATACAAGTAATTAAATTTCATTGAACCTCTCTTATTTTTCCCTCAAACTCCGCTACTGATTATACTTGCTTTAAGCTTCATTATTTTTCATTTATATAATGTGTACGAGGTACACATTCACTTGTCAGGTTTTAAATTTATAAGTTATTTTTAAAAATTATCAAAATTCAAACTAAAAACTCATTAATTGCTCATAATAGTACTGGACGATATAAAATCGTAAAACCCTTCTTAATCCGAAAGGTTATAGCACTATAGCAGGTTCCAGCATTCAATCCATGCCGCTTGGGGAAAACTAGCCGTTACCTTGAACCGATCGAACACATTTAGATATTACCTGCATCCGGTGTACATGTAAAACAAGCAATGCTCCCGACAAAAACTAGGTGGCCCAAAAAACTCACCCCCATCCGGTGTACTCCAGGTCCACACGTCGTAATTTCTGTAGCTTTTCCAACGTTCAGTTTTCCGCATGTCTTTCGCATTTTCCCAAATCTGCTAAAATTCCTAAAAATCAAGCAACGCAACAAAATAGCGGACCAAAAAGCTCGTAAAACTACGCTTTGTAATTCCGATCTCTTCTTCTCTCCTCCTCTTCCTCTCTCCCTTCACCTATACGGTAATGACTACTACTCCGAGAACCTCACGACACACCCGCTCCAGATCGACTGAAAATTCGAACCCAAACATCCCTTTTTCTTCACCTCCGCCTTCTATCAAAACATCAAAATCGCCTGCTTCAAAATCTGTACAGGCCAAGAAATCTGCATCAAAAACCCCTACACAGGCCATTGCGTTCCCTGTGCCTGCCCCGCCAGTTCCACGCCAAGGTCGCAAATTCATAGTCGCCAAGAAAAATCGAAGAGTCAAAGATGGCTCATTAGATTTTGACAAATGCCGCAAGGAGGCCTACGAGGCGCTGAGAACCTCACAAGAAGAATTCTTTCAGAAGAAGCCCGAAACCTTTAATTCACCAACAAAAAATGAGATTTTGAGAGATCAGAAACGAAGTTCTATTGTTCAATTGGAAACCAGTGTAGTTTTCTCAGGATCAAAGGCTTCAAAGGATGGATTGAGTGGATCTGAGACCAAAGAACAACCAAAAGCAGGGTCTATGAAGAAATCAAGTAGTTCAGTAGGTCAATTAGAAAAACCTGTTGAGAAATCCGGTGAAGAAACTGAGGGATTTGATAAATCCGTTGGTGAAGAATTGGGAATTGATGAATTGGAGGGGAGTTCAAAGGTGAGAAAGATGAGAACAATTGTCATGGAGAAGGCACTTGATAAAAAGCCTGAACCAGGATCAGGTCTAGTGAAGCACCTGGTGCAGGCCTTTGAGAGCCTACAGTTGATAAAGAAAAAGGATGATGACGAGACAGAGGTAGAAGAAGATGATGAAGATAAGAGGAAGATGAGAGTTGTTAATTGGGAATTGCCCGGTTTGCAACCTGTGGGGAGAGCTAGAGATAATCGACCAGAACCAATTTCTCTCTCTTCCTCAGCAGAGTTTATCTCCTTTGGTGCATTCAAGAGAGAATCCTCTAAGGTTTATAGTTCCATGGATAGCAATAGGTATGCCATGCAACACTCCATCCGTGTTTGCATTTCCTTCTAATTACCATTCCTATTGTTTTCTCTAATGAATTCTAGGCTCCTCTAGGAAATTAGTAAAGATAGGCGTATTGAAAGTTCCAAATTTGGAGGGTTGAAAATGTTTTCCTGTCTGTAATTATCTGACAATTTTCAGATCAAGCTGGGAAAGCAGGATGTCTGGTGGTGGCCCCAGGAGCCGACGAATTGTAAGATCAAAATTGAGACTGTTTATTTATTTATTAAAAAATGGTTTTTATGCCTATCTTTACAATTTGAACTCCAATTTTTTTTCTTCAGAGCTCGGATTCACTGAAGAGCTGGAACCAGAAGTTAAAGGTGACTAGTCAGCATCCATTCAAATTAAGAACTGAGGTAATTATTATCTGAAGCTAAAGAAAGAACAATGATATTCAACTATTACTATACCTGATATATTGGTCCTTCAATACAGCAAAGAGGGAGAATCAAGGAAAAACAATTTCTGAAGAAAGTAGAGGAGATGCTTTTAGAAGAGGAGAAGATGCGCATGCCCATTGCTCAGGGTTTACCATGGACCACTGATGAGCCAGAGGTAAAAACTTCGTCTGATTTTTCTCTTGTTTCTTTGTTAAGAGCTGCTTATTGTATTGGAAAATGAATCATGGTGTGCCCCCTAAAAACATTAGTACCCCATTGCAAATAAAACAAATTAAAGACTACACTAATAAACAAGTGGATTTGAAATTATATATGAACCCTGGTCCCCTTACCTTTAGTGTGTACAGAAATTAAGCAGAAATGAAAAGGGAGGACAAGTAGTTCGGGAACCTTTTTAGTAATTGTGGAAGCAAGGGTTATAGAGGACATATACATCTTTCTACAGGGTAGTATTTAGGATTATATATAATATTTCAAGGTGTACAAGGATGATTGTACATCTTTTGGACATATTTGTTGAGTTGTACATTTAATTACATACTTTTTATTAGCTCAATTGTTGTTTGATTGTTTTCAGTGCCTGGTGAAGCCACCAGTTAAAGAGAGAACAGAGCCAATAGATCTTGTTTTACATAGTGACGTTCGTGCGGTTGAACGTGCAGAATTTGACAACTTTGTAAGCTAAATTTGGGTTTAATTTGAAGAGCTTTTCTTTGTCATTTTACTGAACTAGGATCAAACTGAGATCTCTAAAACAAGTTTGGTGTTTTGGTGGATGTGAATTAGGGTTTGCACAAATTTCTGATTGTCAGAATTTAAGTAGGTGCTTTGTGTGTTTGTAATAGTACAGCAACCATCCATGAACCAGGTACTTGAAGATTATAGATAGTACCAGTACCAGAATTCACCAAGTCATTTTGTAATTTCTCTGATTAAATAACACTAATATTTTCAGATCTCTGAGAGGTTAAAGTATATTGAAGAGATACGGATGGAAAGAGAGCGACAGCGAAAGGTAAATTGAAACTCAACAGTTAAAAATATAACCTTGTTATTTTTTTATTGGAACAACCTCTGGCCCTGTCAGCAAATTGAACAGTTTTCTTATGCTTTATGGGGGCATATGTCAAATATGATATGATCATTTTTTTAGTGCTCATATATTACAATTCCATCCTTTCATTTCAGCTGGAAGAGGAAGAAGAAATGAGAAGGCTTAGAAAAGAGCTGGTACCAAAAGCTCAGCCCATGCCATTCTTTGATTGCCCGTTCATCCCCAAGCGGTAAGAACCATTCATCCCCAAGCGGTAAGGATTTTTATGTTCTTCTAACTTGTAATTTTTTTTTGAAAATACTTTCCATAGAAAAAGATTCCTAACCCTTCTTCTGATGCCTTTGCAATTTAATGCTATGAGATTTGTCTGCATGTTTCAGTAGATATCACTATAGCAGCACTAAAGTTTGTTGGCATAATATAAGAAAAAATACTTTATATTATATGTGTAATCAGGTCAGCAAGACCGAGGACTGTGCCTAAGGAACCAAGGTTTCATATGAGGCCAGCAAAATCATCATGGTATATTTATAATGTTTTGTGATTCTTTTCTTTCATCAATATAAATTAAGTATATATTTTAAGCCTTGATATGCTCACAAGCTATTATGGTTTCTTTGTGTTTTGTCTAATGGCTAATTACAGTTATTGTCAACTACAGTGTACCCATCAGCACAGGAGGCAAGATTGAAGCGCCTTGAATGCTTTTCTTTTCTCTGTCAAGTTCTCTTGACCAACTGGTAGGCAATTTCTTTTTCAGAATTAATGTGTTAGAAATATGTGTGTCTGTGTGTGTCAAGGGAAAGTAAATCAAAGAAAGCCGTCTTTTCTTGGGCCAGATAATATGAGATAAGCAATGTGGGTTGTTCTGTTTTTTGTTGCACGTGGTTTACTTTCTGCGTAAATAATAGTGAATCTCAATCAGAATTAAAATCACTGTTTATTGCACCATGTATGCATTCAATAAGATTAAGAACTTAGCATCAAGATCTAAATTTGACGACTAAACAACAAAGATACATTATGCTACTTGCTTATTGTAGAAATTTTAGAAAACGCCTATCGTGCGAAATAATTGAGCTAAAACGCTATGAAGTTTTTTTTTTTTATTACATTTACATTGTTTATTTTGGCCAAAGAAAAGGTCGTTCTCGTTCCAAGAAGGAAAATAATCCCGAAATAATCAGCATTAGCCAGATATTCCGAGAAGAACTGTGTTTTAATTTATTTTTTCCAACTTCATTTATTTAATGTTTTAAAAAAATCACCTATATGTTATAAAATAATGCAAGAATAATTTGAGAGAGAAAATAGCAATTGTGTTCCTTTATTTGCCACTAACATAAATAAATACACCTCTATTTATTGGCAAAAGAGACATAAAAATATATAAAAAATACAATAAATGATACAATTAATTGTTGGGTAGTGGGGGCAATATTCAAGGGGAATCAGAAGAGTAATCATTCATTAGAAGGTGAACAATTCATACTGACATTTCATAAAACTCCTCCTTGGATTGTTCACCTTTGTATTATAATCTATTTAGATTGCCAAGAAAAATCCAATGGGATAAAAACTTGGTGAAGGAAAAAGAGTATAATGCCTATTCTTCAAGCGTATATTTTTGCACTAGTTGCTTAAAAACAAATAAGATCAAGTTAAAACAAATAAAGCTGGCGGAACGAAGCTGAAGTGATTTTTGGCGATTATATCTCAGAACAAGAGAGAAAATCAAGTATAGGATCAAAGCTGAGATGAGTGAGGAATTGATCTCAGAACTTGCGAATTTGGTGAAATCTACCAGCACTACCATCAAGGCGCAGCTTGTGCGAGGTATTATCACTGACATAAAAAGTTTGTATGTCGAAAAATACATAAATTGTTTCATAGGAATAAAAAAGCATAGGTAATATATATAATAACTTACGGTTATTATGACATTAAAAACATAACTTGTACTAATAACTTATGTTATTCAGAAAACAATATACATATTAAAATTATTTCATAACTTCTGGTTATTGAACATTATTAATACTAAATTATGTATATTTTTATAACTAACAACTTCTTATTGTTATATAATTGTCATATAAGAACTTCTGATTCCTATAATAACTTCGAGTTATTGTTAAAATTTCTTAATTTCATTAGATTAAAATTTATTATCATTCGCTTCAGGAGAATTTTCTCAAAAAAATAAAAATAAATCGATGATCTAAAAAACCACAACACTATAAAATGTACATAAATATAAGAAGAAGATACCTTCTTTGGTTATCCTTGAAGCAAATTGTGCAGATAACGTGTTATAAAATAATAAAAGAATAATTTGAGAGAGAGAAAATAGTGAACTTCCTTTATTTCGCATGCACCAAATAAACAAATACAATGGCCTCCATTTATAGACCAATGAGGCATATGAAAAGATAAAAATATATATTAAATAATACAATTAAATTGTATGGTAGTGGAACAATATGCAAAGGGGAATCAGAAGGGTAATCATTTATTAGAAGGTGAACAATCCATATCAAAATTTCATAACACCATATAGATTATATTGTTTATATTCGAACTAAAATAAAGCCTAGGTCTCGCATCCCAATGTGTCAATGAAAGCTCTTTAACTTTAAAAAATTGGGTTCAAAGTCTTTGAGAGTCTTTGAGAGCCGTTCGTTGATTTTGTATCAAGATTTGTAATAATTATTGAAAGTATGATTTTGAATTTAGATTTTATCGAAAGTACGAATATCAATGTAAAATCAACGGCTCTCAAAAGCTTTGAACCCAATTTTTGGTTCAAAGGGCTTTGAACCTCCCCGCCTCCATAAATATTATACTTGTATGTTGTCCGTAAATGACTGCGGTGATGTTTTTTTTTCTAAAAATATAAAAAAATATTTTTATGTGAAAAAAGAAAATAAAATGAATATAATTCATTAATTAATATAAATTTAAATCATGAATACATAATTAATGTAATATCAATGTAGAATTGAAAGAAAAATTGATATTCATTTAAGGAAAGTTAAAATTCATAAATGATTGCAATCTAAGAAACAAATAAAGTAGAACAATTATACTTTAATTTATATAGCATTTTGTATAACAATCAAAATTAAAAGAAAATTATAACTTCAACACAAATGGTCATAGTCTCATAGAGATGATAATATTATTTGACGAATAACTCAATCTGATGACTGATATTAGTTTTAGAAATTCAATAAAAAATATGAACATTTATAGAATCAGAACACTTACGTTCTTAATATCAATGTAGAATTGTTGTTATTTTAATATATAAAATATTATTATTTTAATAGTTTTTATTAGATAAGAATATATATTAAATTATTAATTTTTTATTTAGTATCCGATTAGTTAATGGGTTTAAACCCGATAATCTATTACAATTCGATAATTACCCCTGACCAAAATCCTGCATCCGCCCTGTTCATCAACTGAGGTTTAATCCAGCTTATTTGACAGGAATTTTTTAGGTTGCTTTGACAAATTGAAAAATAGAAGTTTCTAACCTTGGTTTACAACAATTTCTGAATGAAATTCTGCAAGTAGAGAAGATAAATAATTAATTTATCGAGAAGCAAGAACAAAAAATATATGCAAAAGGTTTTGAATATATCTAAACGTCAAATATATTTAGTGATATTATCATCAATACAAATTATATTGTATACATTAAATGAGTTATTATAAAAAATCATTATGTATATAGTTACTATGCAACTTAAATAAATTATTATAGATATTAGCAATATTTAAGTTGAATATTGGAAAAACTATACAAGATGAGTCATAATAAAGTCCTTAGCATACATAATGAATATTTTTATATATTTAGTAATGTTTTTACCGACAACAGTATCGATGAAGGTATCTCCATATGACATTTTCCAATAGTAAAGCAGGTTCATACGTATAGATGTACTTATGTGATGCCCGTGAATATCCAAAAAAAAAAAATCAATATTTATAATAAAGGGCTAGAATAACGAGACTTGGTAAGAATGAACCGAGTTGAATCAGAAAATTGAACTTCCCCCAAAATTATTTGTTTGTGCTAAAATAATGCTAACAAAACTGATTATAAATTTTCAAGATAAAAAAATCAAAATATTTCGCATTAGGTCACATCATTATAGACAAAATAAAAAAATTGAACGAAACGAAAGTACTTGGATTTTTGAAATATTTCAATACTCAGTATTTATAAAGTAATTAGCTAACTTCAATATTAAACACGGTTTATTATAATTTTTTTAAGCTTTTCCTATCAGATTAGCAAAATCTGATAGTTTTTTCTCATCCAATTTATGTCAAATTTGTTTGAATGAGAGCCAATATTATAAGTTCGTATGTTATACACATATCATGTCTATAAAGAATAAAGATATTAATATGCGTTTAATTGTGCGAGAAGTGACTTAAAATTTCATAATTTCAAAATTGATGATCTTTGATATTGTATCAAATAATACTTAAATTATATATAAGTTGATTATTATATTTTCTATACGTCCGACAACAAACCTATGAAAAAGAAAACACTGTAATAGTCCAATGAACAAAAGTAAAGGGAAAAAACAAAGAAGGTAATAACTGGCCCAATAAAACTCTGAATAGCCCAAGAAAAAAAGCCTTATTTTCTTTTTACCTCTACCGACGAATCAGTGGATCTGACAGACTCATGTCCTCTCCCCCCTGCCTGAATTCACGAAACCCTACACTTCGAAATCGCCCCAAAATTTCTTCTTCTAATCATCAATCAAACCTGCCTTTGAAGAATCGGTGAAAATTCAAATCGAAAGATTCACTACAAACAAGCTAAAGGGAAGAATCGGGCTAACTCTGACGGTGAGTCTCTTCCAAATCTAGGGTTTCTTATCGGCGACCAAACTTAAATTATGTTTGCTGGGGGGTTGGTTTTGGGTTGGGTGGGTGGGGGGGGGGGGGGTGCGCAGTACTGCATAACCCATCCCCACTGGGGTCTGTTTGAATGCTATAAAACTTGCATGATTGATATGCTGTCTCTCTTTTTTGTCCAAATTATGTCAGCTCAAATATGCATTTTCTTTCTTCGGAATATAGTCCTGCTAATTAAATTTTGTATTTTTTTAATAGGTGGTAAATGGGACATAGGGTTGTCTCAACTGAAACATTTCCGGAGAAACCTGAATCAGGTATTCCAAAGAAAAGAGCAGAGACAAATAAAAATAATGTATTCATATGTAAGGAAAAAAAACTAAATTAAATTTTATTTCTAAATTTTTTAGAGTGTTATAAGAGGCTTAGTTCTGACAATAACTCTTTCGAAGTTGTGAACAAGCGGCCAAAACAAGACTCTGTTTCCTCTGAAGAGCCCAACTTATCAGGTTTATCTTTGTGCTCTATTCATTTGTAATTTGACGACCTTCTTATATAAATATTTAAGTGCCAATTCATACCAAAAACACACTGATTCAGTAAAACATACTGCTGTGAGCTGAACCAGTCTTGGTACCAATTTGGCCATAAGCCGTCTTTTGCCATGTATAGATTATGTATATTACATTTATGCCAGTAATTGATTACAGGCTCAGAATGGTACCAAACCCTTCTGCCTGTTCTAACTATCTGCATATTACTAGTGGCTACCAACAACATTTGTCTTCAAGTAATGTTTTGTTAAAGATTCAATTTTTTTCAGTTATGCGTAATGCGTATGTTTCTGATTACTACAATTCAGATTCTAGCCAGCTTTGGTTCGCATGCAAACCATCTAGGGAGGAAACACTAGACTGCCTACCTGTATATCCTGATAATTATGAAAAGGCATCAAGATTTAATTCAAGAGAAGAATCTTTCTTCCCTATTTACGAGCATGCCCCTCGGAAGGCCATCCCGGTAGGTCCAAACTATCAAGCTGACATACCAGATTTCAATGCAGAAGTCTTCATAAAAGATGATTCTGACAAGTGGATCCATGCCTGCTTTTTACCAAATCCTGATCTGCACCCAGTATGTGATGGTAAAGAATGTGATTGTGTCGATATGGGGTCCATCAGATGTATCAGGCAGCATATAATCGAGATGAGAGATAAAATAAAGAAAAAAATAGGGATGGAGATGTTTATTCAATTGGGGCTTGATGATATGGGGGAGGAAGTGGGCATATCATGGGATCCACAAGACGAGAAACTGTTTGCTGAAGTTGTACGATCCAACCCTGCTTCTTTTACAAAAAATTTTTGGAATATTCTTCCTCTTGCATTTCCAGATAAATGCAAGCGTGAGTTTGTGAGCTACTATTTCAATGTGTATATATTGAGGAAACGGGCCGGTCAGAATCGTTCTGACCCATTATACATTGACAGTGATGATGATGAGTGGGAAACCACAGAGGAGAGGTTTGAATCTGTAGATGAATTAGAAATGGAAAAGGAAGAAGGACAAGAAGATGAGTACGAAGATGAGGAAGACGAGGAAGAAGAAGAAGAAGAAGATGGATCGGGTCTGGAATCATCAGTCGACTATACCAACGACATCACATGCCAAGGAGATGATATAGGATTAGATTCAGATGTAATTGAAGAAGAAGAAGGGCAGACTGGATATGAGAAAGAGGATGTGTTGCCAGAAAAGACCTACGAGTCAAGAGGGCTAGGGTTAGGGCTAGATGTACAGGATGATTCATGCACTTCTTTTGATATGCAACATAATGAAATGACATGGGACATTGGATTTGAACTGTTGCCAACATATGATGTTATCAAAGAAGTGTTTGGGAAGGGATCTCGTCATGAGTGATTATGTATTTTGTCAGGTTTCCTTTCTGAGGGGGTAGATTTTGGTGTGTAACCTTCTTGTGGATATGTATCTGCACTGCATACTAAATTGGTCATTGTTTAGATTCTCTCATTTGAGGCTTTTTGATACATAAGATGTCGTTCTGGGAGGTTTTCTAGTTGATCAAGCTGTGTTGTACCACTGAAACTATGTAGAGCTCTAATCAGTATATGTGACCATCATTTATTGTCAAAATTTATACATGTTTTCTATAATTTGTGGAATTGCGGTAGGAGCTGAAAACTTGAAATTGCCCCAAACGGTTGGGATTTCGATCTTTTGCCTTCATTTTATTTTACTTTATGCTTAAAACTAATTATCTGCGAATTTGTATGAAAATCATGCTTGAATATTGCAACTTCTTACATGAAAACCAACAACCTGCTCTATCAAATTAACTATTGTCCAGTTTCCTACTTCAAAATAATTTAGGGCAGAAATTACAGGCCCAAGAAAAAATAAAACAATATTCCATTAAACAAAAGTTATTTTAAGTAATAACTGGGCCTGGCCCATTAGAATTCCGATCAGCCCAAGGAAAACAATTTTTTTCTTCTGTCAGCAGCCTATTCACTAGGGTTGCAAACGGATAGTATCCGATTTTATCTGTGATCCGATCCGAAAAATAACAAAAATTATCTGATCTGTATCTTTATCCGAAGAAATCCATATTCGTATCCGTATCCGAAAATTTTTAACGGATATAGATACGATTTGGCTATTACATATCCGTAATCGTCCTTTTAGCTATTATCCGTCAATATCCGAAGATATCCGATCCGATATTATCCGATTTTATTCAAATACATATCCGAAAAAATCTCATTATGTATTTTTAATTATATTTTTTTATATACATTACAAATCTAACTAATTTTATATATAATTTATGCTAATGTATTATGTTTTTTTAATAATTCATTATGTTTTTTTAATAATTCATTGATATATTTGAACTATAATATAATAATAATTAATATTTAACTTTTATAATTAATATTTAATTTTTATAATTAATTATTCTATCAAAAAATAATATATAATTATTTTTTAATAAAATATAATATTTTTACTTAATATACAAAATAAATATAACTGTCCAATATTTGATCCGTATCTAAAAAATTATAATAAATACGATATGAGCGTTATCCATCCGTATCCAGTTTGCAACCCTACTATTCACTAACAATCGGATCCAATAGATCCATTTCTTCCTCCCCCGAATTCTCCATCCTGATTTCCAATTTCCCCAAATCTCTCTTCTGGTCATCAATCGCACACGCCTTTGAAGAATTGGTGAAATTACAAATCGGAAGATTCAGCGCAAACAAGCTAGAAGGAAGAATCGGCGTAGCTCGGACGGTGAGTCTCTTTCAGTTCTAGGGTTTTGTCGACTGAAACGGGGCCCGTTGGTTTGAAAAATCGCTCCGTAATCGGATCGCTAAATACCGATAGTTTTTCGAAATCATGATAGAAACAATAGGCTGTCGACTACAATAGTAGAAATTTGCTAATTTGAAATAAGGGGTCTGGGTCCCAATCAGCCACCCCGGCACTGCTGATATTAGTAATTTGCCCTGATTGATACTCTCTCTCTGTCTCTCTGGATTCTGAACCAACTGTTAACAGCCAAATTTGATCAGCTGTTGTACTCCCAAGTCTTCAATAGTTAAAGCTAAATTATGCTTTATCCTTCTAATCATGAAGTGTACCACTTGCTAATTACTACGTTTCTCATTCTCTAAATAGGTGGATAATGGGACATAGGGTTGTCTCAACTGAGACATTTCCTGAGAAGCCTGAATCAGGTATTCTGAAAGAAAAAAAAAAATAGAGAGAAAAATAAATGAATATGTTCAACTCCAAGGTAAAAAATAAAAATAAAAAAATTAAAGTTTATTCCTTTTCTTCAGAGTATTATAAGAGGCTTGGTTTTGACAATGCTTCATTTGATGCAAACAAGCGGCTGAAACAAGACTTTGCTTCCTCTGAAGAGCACTTTTTCTCAGGTTCTTTTTCTTTTTTTCTTTTGCTCTACTCATATATGATGTGAAGTACATAGTTGTACATTTGTCATTTTGGTATGTACAGTATTCTCAGTACATATTTAACCTCGTAATGTCATCCTTATTGGGAAAAAGCACCAATTCATACCAGAAACAAACTGACTGAGTAATATACTGCCATGAGTTCACTGTTGTAGCCAGGTTGGTTGTTAACCAGTCTCTTTATTGCAGCTTTATCTGAGCTGGTGCTGATAGGAGATATTTATTATATATATTAATGTGTATAATATGTTTATGTCAAGAATTGTTTACCAGTTCAGAACTGTACCAAAGTCTTCTGCCTGACTTAACTATGTGCATGTTACTAGTGAGAACCTGCAACATTTTTGTTTTCAAATAATGTATTGTTAAAGACTCAATTTTTTCAGTTATGCGTAATGCATATGTTTCTGACTACTACAATTCAGATTCTAGCCAGCCTTGGTTCGCATACCAACCATCTAGGGAGGAGACACTAGACTGTCTTCCTTTATATCCTGATAATTACGAAAAAGCATCACAAATTAATTCAACAGAAGAGTCTTTCTTCCCTATTTATGAATGTGCCCCTCGTAAGGCTATCCCAGTAGGTTCAAACTACCAAGCTGACATACCAGAATTCAATGAGGAAGCCTTAATAAAAGATGATTTGGACAAATGGATCCGTGATGGATTTTTAGCAAATTCTGATCTGGACCCAGTATGGGATGGTGAAGAGTGTGATTGTGTGAATATGGGGTCCATCAGATGCATCAGGCTGCATATAATTGAGGTGAGAGAGAACATGAAGAAAAATCTAGGGATGGAGAAGTTTATTCAATTGGGGTTTGGTGATATGGGGGAGGAAGTGGCCTTGACATGGGATCCACAAGACGAGAAGCTGTTTGCTGAAGTTGTACGATCCAACCCTGCTTCTTTTACCAAAAATTTTTGGGACATTCTGCCTCTTGCATTTCCGGATAAATGCAAGCGTGAGCTTGTGAGCTATTATTTCAATGTCTATATATTGAGGAAACGAGCGAGTCAGAATCGTTCTGACCCATTGTACATCAACAGTGATGATGATGAGTGGGAAGCCATAGAGGAGAGGGTTGAATCTGAAGACGAATTAGAGATGGATAATGAAGAAGAACAAGAAGATAGTGGTGAAGAAGAAGATGGATCAGGTCTGGAGTCATCAGTTGACCAACCCAGCAATGTCACGTGTCAGGGAGATAATGTAGGATTAAGTTCAGATGTAATTGAAGAAGCAGATGAGACTGGAGATGGGAAAGATCATGTGTTGCCAGAAAGAACTGACAGTTCAAGGGGTCTACGGTTAGGTATACAGGATGATTCATGCATGTCTTTCGAGGTGCAACATGATCAGTTGGCACGGGACATTGGCAAAAAGGATGAGCTATTGTCAACATTTGATGTTATTGAAGAAGTGTTTGGGAAGGAATCATGTGCAAGTGATTAGGTATTTTGTTGGGTTTCCTGTTTTTTGGGGGATAGATTTTTGTGTGCAACCTTGTGGATATGTATCTGTTGTCTGCGCTGTATACTAATCTGGTAATTGTTTAGTATTTTCCCATTTGAGGCCTTTTGATACATAAGTTATGGTTTTGGGTCATTTTCTGGTGGATCAAGCTGTGCGTACTAGTGAAACCCTGTGAGACTCTAATCGGTAAATGTTATCATCTTGCATTGTTTATATATATTTTCTTTTACCTCAATTTGAGGTAGAAGTTGTAATAGCCTTGTACAATTAAAATTGTCTTTTGCCTTATTCTTATTTTATTTACTTCATGCTTGAAAGTAATTTTTGTCTTTTGCCTTATTCTTATTTTTCTTTATGCTTAAAAGTACAATTACAGTGAATTTTAGTTATCCGTGAATTTATTTGGAAATCATGTTAAAGTTTTTGAATTCCTTATATGAAAATGTAGCTCTTTTATTCACCTTTAGGTTCATATTCATCATACTTGTCATTTCATTGGTACACTTGTTAAGATAGTCTATTTAGAACCATGTTGGCTGGTATATACGAATCCTATAATGTCATCTATACTGGAACTATTATGAACTGACTTATACCAGGATTTCACCAGTCAACTATAACACTGTTTAGCTGTTCTGCACTGAACCAGTGTCAGTACCACTATGGCTGTACCAGTTATAATGTGAGTTCGTTTTTTCTATAGTTATTATTGTATTCTAGATCTTTTTTTTTGTTTTGTTTCAATTGGACGCCATTAGTTGAAATTTGAAACAGAACAGGATATTCAAGGACAAGAAAGTGAGGTGATATATGATTAGACGAAATTAAATTATTGTTCAATCATGAGAATATTATCATGTCTTAATTTGTAATAATTTGTAATGTCAGTGTCAGTATTTTGTTCTACAAACAAAAAAATTCCCCATGCTGTGGTCTCTTTAAGCTATGATGTCATCTTCTGAAAAATGCAATTGCTCTGGTTAGCTGTAGGTGTTTGATTAAACTATTGTTGAGCATGAAAGGTTGCTCGGTTATGGCAGCCGGTATTAGGGGCGGATCTATGTGCCGGGGGCTGTTCACTTGGATTTTGAAAAATAATATTTTTAGATAATGTTTTTAGTAATCTATCTGTCCTCCTGAATTGTTTGATTATTTTTATTGAGAAAAAATATTTAATGTCGTGTATAATGAAATAATTATACAAACATATCAAAATATAAAAATTCATAGAGAAAAATTTTATTCATCAACTTGATTATTTATTATTTTGAGCTTTATTTTATTATTATTTTTAATATATAAAATTTTATTATTTTAGTAGTTTTTTATTAGATAAAAATATATATTAAATTATTATTTTTCATTTAGTATCTAATTAGTTAATGAGTTTGAACCCGATAAACTATTACAATCCGATAATTGTCACTTTGACCAAAATCCTACATACCGATATGGTATGCATCTCATTTTGTCATTACAAGTCAAATCCACGTTCAATTTCATCTCCCTGTATATTGATTTCCTTCAAATGTACCGACCCCAACAATAAAATAGGAAATAAGTTTTAAGACTGAAAGGAACAAATGTTTTTGGAAGAGCTCGGAAGAGTGAGAAAATGGGAGTCGATATCAATTTAGGGATAAGGCTGTCAGCTGTTTTATGTATGTAATGTTGTTTTATCTAATTTAGCCTTTAGGGATTGAAAGAACAAGTCTTTTTTTATTATCCGTCCATTAAGAATTGCATAGAGAGCAGATATATAAATCATAAAATTAAAACCTAGTTTTAAAAGAGTAAGCTAGTATCACGCTTAAATGTGTTAATTGATTTTGCTATGATAGTTCGAGCCACAGTTTGAGTTTGTTACTTCAGGTCGGTTCACGTTTATCTCCAATCAAGATCAAGATTGATTTCCATCCGTATAAGTTAATTTTAGCTAAACTAATTCGAAAATATTTAGGTTGATTCATTAGGACTTGAAATATAACTCAGGAACTATTGTTCTTGTTCGATTTAAGCATTTAGCTATTAATATAATACAAGATTACAATATGTGACTTTGTTTCCAGTAAAATTTATTTATTTATATATCACGTAAAGCAATTATGTTTGCAATCTGAACTCTAAAACACGATTGGGACCGTCGCGTGATTCAGACTGTATTGTGAGGTAAGTAAAAGGACTGATTATGGTGGAGTTTGAACCCAAATTATTCTAATATTTTTGCCAGTCTCAGTACAAGTAAAATGGAAGTACTGTAGTGATAAACCTTGTAATGCTTTGACAATTTAGAATGAACTCTTACATAAAAAAATCATGTGATTTTTTGAAAGTTAGTTGCCCCGGTAAGGCACCAACATTAATAGTTCAATCTTTCCTGAAGGAGAAAACAAGCATACCCAGGCAGCAACATTAATAGTTCAATCTTTCCTGAAGGAGAAAACAGGCATACCCTTCACATAAAGTTGCAAGTTCTGTGCTAGAGAGTTGCCAGAAAGAAGCAGAACATGAGAATGTACATGAGCTTAAGCTACAACATGAATGGCATTGCATTACATTTTTTTATGTAGGTAAAAAAAAATCCTTTTATGATTTTTTTATATAAAACAAAATAATCTTTTTATGATTTTTTCTGTACGCTGAAATACGAGAAAGCATTTTGCATGCTAAATAAACATCATGAAACCATAGCTGTGCAGTAACACTGTAACAATGACAGATGAACACGTGACGTGTAAAAAGTTATTAACAAATACAAATGCCGTTGTCTACTTGCCAAGCAATTTTCGACCACGTTGATTGGCTCCTTTGACCCGGTTATTAAGCTCCTCAACATCATCATGCATGTTATCAAGTGCTTTATTTTGCCTGAAAATGTTTAGGACCATGCCAATTATGAGAAACACAAGAGAATCATCCCTGGTGGAGAATCAGAAAAAGAAAGGCATTTGTATGATGGGAATTGGGAATGGAGCTGAAGGTACGGCTTCATATACTTGCAATATAAGACACCCTTTGGGACATTAAGATATTTAATCAAATATTTTGGAAAGTAAAAAGCATTGTACGGAAAATGATTATTTACTTGTCAACTTCAGTGCCCATGTCAATAGCTATGTTCTTCAGTTGTCCCAACATATTGCTCAAATCATCAATTTTGTCATCCTGCTTTGCTTTCTCAACCTAAAAGGATAAATGAAAAATAAAACAATAGCATGTTCTGAATACTAATTGTAGATAATTGCATAATACTATCAATGCACGACTACTAAAATTTCCAGCATCTGGCATAATACTATGAATGCCAATATTCTCCATGTCAGTTGTACAAGAGAACAACGTCGCCAAAACCACAATTTCTTCTAGATAATCACAATTCTAAAGGTTCATCCTGAAAGTTCTCAATAAAAATAATCGATTTTACAAACCTGTACTTTCTCCATAGCAGTAGTGGCCTCTGCATACTTGCGAGGATTGGACTGTTGACCTGAAGTCAACCCTAATTTCTCTCTCTGCTCCATGTGGTTTACTTTCTTTTTCAGTGGATCATCTATTTTGAAAGAAAATATGATCATAATAAGAAATTAGCAATGTATTGGTATGTTGACGTACAACATTGTAATAACAATGTTTAAATCTCAACAACAGTTTAAACATTGTAATTAGCAATGTTTAAAACTTTTTTATGAGAAATATGATATGCGACTGAGCTTCATGGATCCATCACAATTCAAAGGAAGAAACCAAACAGACCAAATGCACATCAATCAAACAGTACTAGAGACAACCTTTTGCAAATCAAACCCAATATTTACCATGTTGGGATAAACATAGTAACTAGGGTTATTTAAGAATTAGTACACCAACATTTAAAAGAAAGTCAAACAAAGAATACAAAAGTAGTGGTAGTTGTTTGACATTAATTCATTTACTACGAAACTCGTGCAAGCATCAATCTGCTTTACAGAAAAGAGCTTACTTTTACAGGAAAGTCATTACAACTATAACAGATTTTTTTTTCCATTAGAATAATCCAAAGATATGTTTGCATAATGGTAATATTTTTTGGTGCTTTGCTGCCCTTAATTCTTGTCCAGTGAAATGGTTATTGGAAGGAGACAGAAAAGAATCAAACGTGATAATGCTGACTTGAAGGTGGATCTGTCATTTAAACTGGAGGGCCCATAAACCATTTTCAGTAAGGCCAGGGCAATAACAGATGCAACTTGAATGATGGAAAGAGGAAGTCTAAATTCAATTAAATGGTAACTATTCTGCACAGTTACTGCTCAATGCCTGACAGCCTGAACAATCAAGGACATTTACTTGACATTCATCCACTCAAGACTTGTAATGTGTTATTGCAAATAATGTCTGTTGTTGTGATGGCTGATATATGGACTAGGCTGATATGAGGTATGTGTTATGCTACCATATTACTACTCCAATCTGAGCTACGCTCAAGTATCCAGGTTTTTACTTTTTTTTTTAATGTATCATCTCAGTGACCCTTTTATCTACTGTGTCATAGAAAAGGGTCATAACTTGATACTATTTTGATATTTTTGTTTCAATGGAATCTGATAGTCTAGTTTTGTATATCTTTTGGAAAAAGAAATTAAAAATTAAAAAGAACCTCTAAGGTTGGGTCTTATGTCTCATGCATCTCAGGAAAAGGCAACTCTTAGATTGTCATTCAAAAACTTGAACTGTGATGGATGCCATTTTTCAATAGTATATGATGTTTGGCATTATATACAAAATTCCCTATGTTTGTCCGTTGTCTATACCTAGGGTAATCTCTGGTCCTTTTATTTCATGAGTTTTCTTTGGCTTCCAGGGCTTAGAAAAGAGACCTCCAAGACTATTCAAAAGCTTCTCACTCTGAAAAATACAGATGAAATTAAATTGAGAAATCTACACCCAAAAAGTTGATGGCAAAAAATACCAAAAATATTCTGAAAAAGTGCAACTATGTTGAACAGTATTTAACTATTATACAGAATGTTAATATGGATGCCCCTTAGAAATGGTTGGCTTTTAATCTGTAACCATTTTTCTTAGAAAAAAAAAATGTATGAAGTAAACATAAAGATACACAAATGCTGGAGGCATAATACAAGCATCCAGTAAAGTTAAGAAATCACATTGCTCCAATTATTCATAAATTGAGGTATATTCTACTAACTCCTCCTGCCAGTCATGCTAGTACTAAACCCTGGACGTGGTATTCTTAGTTATAAATAATGTATTATTGGTAGTGGTACTGTCCAAATCATAGATAACCTAAAATATGTTTAACTAAGCCTCCATCAACCTAGTTCGGACCAATTTTACCCCAGCCGGGCTCGTTAAACAAACCCCACATAAGCTAGACTCATTTAATTACCTCAACCATGCAATTTGTTAGGATCAAAACCCGTTCATGGACTCGTAACCGAATTTTCTTAACAAGTTTATTTCCGGCTTGTGAATAAGAAGGATAATAAGATGTTGAGTTAAAATTGTTAATACTGATGGAATGATTTGTTACCCAATCTTAAATGTTAATGATTGACTGTGATGTCCTCTTTTGATAAAAAAAGATAAACATGTTTTCTTTTTTATCCTCATTACTGGGCATAAATTGCAAATCATCACTAAAAAGGATAATGAGGAAATCTTACCCTGCTGAGGTCTCGATCCATGTCAGCAGCAACCTGGTGGGTCTGGTGTATCTGCTCTCCCTGCTGGTGCAGGGTAACTAAAGTGTTTGTAGCATCTTCTCTTATCATCTCTGCAATTCTCAAGCAATCGTCCACCTTTTGTGTTGTTTCCTCAGCCTTATTGACTGCATAGCTTTCCAGTTCCTGAATGGATTGGTTTTCAAAATTAGGAGCTGAACCGGAGCCACCTTTGGACTTTGTTGGGACGGAGGATGCTCTCGAGGGTCTTGTATTTGGAGCTTCAGTGTCTGAGTCGGAGTCAAATGGGTTTCCTTTGTTGGAGAAAGCCGAACCTACGGACTGCTGCTTACCGGCCCTTGATATTGGCATCTTGTTTTACAGAAGCAGTGTAAAAACTTAGGATCTACTATCTGTTAGAACATGATATCATATTATTATGGCTTATTAAATAATTAAGTAAAAATGAAAACAAAATAATAGCATTGAAGGAAGCAACAATAACAACAACAACAACAGCAAAGCCTTTAATCCCAAGTAAAGAATCATTGCAAGCCAACAATTCAATGTGATATTCTCTCGGATAAAACAGAAACTAATCTGTGAGTAAAAACTAAAAAAAAAACGAGAAAAGAATAATTATCCATTCAATTCTCCTTGTGATATAATCATCTTTCTTGCTTATAGACATCATAACCTATATTCTGACCAAGTAATGAATATTGCTACCAAAGTTTAATGTCTCCGAAACACCCAACACCTACAAAATATTGCAACGCTATTGGAAGAAAACCAAGAAATAGTTGATTTCTTCCTCTATAGAGGAGGCAAACTCTTAAAATTGAAGAGATCAATTGCAATCAAGCAAAATGACCGAAATTAAACGCAAAGCAAGAAATTCGATATCAGAAAAGAAGAGTCTACGAAGCAAAGCGATACTTCAATTATCGTATCGGACAAAGAAATACTCACCAGCGACGGAAACAAAAGTTCTCGCTTTCTTCTTCCTTTCCTTTCCGTTCTTCTCTTCTCCGATTAGAAGGGGAGTCGACCGTTGGAAACTTTTTCAGGTTGATTAAATGATGTTAAATGGTATAAATTAATTGAATGGAAGCGCTTTTTAATTTGTCTTATTTTAGTAAGATTTGCGGTACTTCGATCTGGTCCACCAGGGATCTTTATTTTGACGAGGCGTAACCTTTGATTTTCTATTAAACAACCTGGAATTTTGAAGACAAGCAAATACAAGCTATTTCGGATTTGCTGATGTCACTTTTTGTGTAGTGACTCCTGTGGCTGTCACATGATGTCAGTTACCGTTGTTATGACTTATGAGTTATGACTCATAGGAGCGGCCGAGGGGCATATTTCATGCATGGTTCATGGCTTCATGTCCAATTGCCCATATAGTACAATTTACAAACCTCTCATTGAGATTTAATGGACCTTATGGGCCAATTTTGGATGAAATCTAATATCAGGCATATTAAAATCAAATAATGTTATCCCTTAATTCTTCTTGTTCGTCGAATAATTAGCGTGTTCGTATCCGGTGCGATCGTGCAGATGTACAAAGTATGTTAATTTTTCAAGCCTACTATTAGTATATTTTGCTTAAAGTTGTTAGTTAGTGGCACATATATGATCATAACTTTAACCATAAATATCCAGCTTTTAACCTAAAAAGATAACACCAGAAGATAGAATACTCAGGGTACTATTAATCATAAATAAACTAAATGTTTCTTATGATTTCGAGATGAAATTTGTAAGAATAAATTTTGTTACAACTTCATTTAAGCTCATTGTAGCTAGTATATTTCTTCTTCTCCTTTTTTGTTTAAAAAAATAAAAAATCACAAATCCTATAATATGTACAAGAGCTTGACTAATATATGGAGTAGAGACTAGAGAGGAATTTTGCACACAATCTAAATTACTGTACGTTTGGATGGCACGAGAACAACGAAATAGTTGTTGTTCTCAAAATAGTAATAGCAACGGTGCAATCAAACACAAATATGTTGTTCCGAAAGAGTGAGAATAGCTACTATTCTATTATTCCGAGGGGAAATAGAATAGTTGTTCTCAACATTCTGTTACTATTCCAAACAAACAATTTAAATAATATTTTTATCATTCGGAATAGCATCACATTTTTACTATTCGCGCGCTAACTAAGAAATTACTATTTTTTCACTGTCCTCGTTTGTTATTCTCAATTCCTCTATTCTAATGTTATTCTTTGTACGATCCAAACATTTTCCAAGGTTGAGTAGAGAGGGCCAACAACCTTAGGTGGCTCAACGGTCCCAAGTAGAATATCACCGAAAACGAGTTTGAGAGCGTGGAACTCGAGAACTGGACCCGGCGTCCATGATACCACCAAAAAAAGAGTCCAGGAGCATGGAATTCGAAAATTGGTCCCGACGCCCTCGCTACCACCGAAAATGAGATCAGGAGCGCAAAACTCGAAAACTAGACCCGGCGCTCTCGGTACCATCGAAAATGTGTCCGGGAGTGTGAAACATGAAAACTGGAATCGACGTCCTCGGTATCACCAAAAATGAGTCCAGGAGCGCGAAATTTGAAACTGGACCCAACGCCCTCGGTGCCGTAAAAAATGAGTCCGGGAGCGCAGAACTTGAAACTGGACCCGGCGCCCACGATACGATCGAACATGAGTTCGGGAGCGTGAAACTCCAAAATTGGACCCGGCGCTCTCGGTACCGTCGAAAATGAGTTTGAGAACAGAACTCGAAAACTAGACCCGACAACCTCGGTACCGTCGAAAATGAGTTCAAGAGCGTGAAACTCAAAGACTGGACCCGGCACCCTCGGTACCGCTGAAAATGAGTTTGGGAGCACAAAACGTGAAAATTAGATCTAACGCCCCTGATTTCGCCAAAAATGAGTCCCGAAATGCGAAACTCAAAAATTGTACCCGACGCCCTTAGTATCATCAAAAATGAGTATGGGAACGTGGAACTCAAAAACTGGACATGGGGCCCTCGGTACCGTCGTAAACGAATCTAGGAGCGCGGTACTGGCAAACTGGACTTGACGGCCTCGGTACCGTCGAAAATGAGTCTAGGAGCGCGGAACTCGTCGAAAGTGAGTCTGGCAGCGTGGAAATAAAAAATTAGTACTGATGCCCTCGGTACCGTCGAAAATGAGTCCGGGAGAGCGAAACTTCAAAACTAGCCCCGACGCCCTCGGGAGCGTCGAAAATGAGTTTGCGAGCGAGGGACTCAAAAACTGGACCCGACGCCCTCAGTACTGCCGAAAATGTGTCCGGGAGCGCGAAACTCCAAAACTGGACTCGACACCGTCGAAACGAGTCTAGGGGTGTGAAACTCCAAAACTTGACCTAGCGCCCTCGGTACCATCGAAAATGAGTTTAGGAGCGCGAAACTCTAGAACTATACCTGATGCCCTTGCTATCGCCGAAAATGAGTACGGGAGCATGGAACTCCAAAACTGGACCCGGCGCCATCGTTACCGTCGAAAATGAGTCTTGGAGCGCGGAACTCAAAAATTGGTCCTAACGCCCTTGGTACCAACGAAAATGAGTCTCAGTAGCGTCGAAAATGAGTTCAAAAATGTGGGACTTGAAAATTGGCCATGACGCCCTCAGTATCGCCGAAAATGAATCCGGGAGCGTGATACTTGAAAACTGGACGCGACGATCTCGGTTCCGCCAAAAATCTCATTACCGTTGAAAATGAGTCTGGGAGTGCGAAACTCAAAAACTGGTCCTGATGCCCTCGGTACCAATGAAAATGAGTCTCGGTAGCGTCGAAAATGAGTTCAGAAGCGAGGGACTCGAAAATTTGGCCCGACGCCCCGATACCGTTGAAAATAAGTCTAAGAGCGCGATACTTGAAAACTAGACATGACGGTCTCAGTACCTCCGAAAATGAGTCTAGGAGTGTTGAACTCCAAAATTGGACTCGACGCCCTTAGTATCGTCGAAAATATGTCCGAGAGTTCGGAACTCGGAAATTAGACCCGACGACCTCGATACAGCCGAAACCAAGTCATGGAGCATGAAACTCAAAAACTAGACCTACGCCCTCGGTACCGCTGAAATTAAGTTCGAGAGATCAAAAATAAAAAATAAGACCCGACGCTCTCAGCATTGTCAGAAACGAGTCTGGGAGCGCGGAACTCGAAAACTGAACCTGATGCCCTCGATACCACCAAAAATGAGTTCAAAAAGCTCGAAAACTGGACCCGACGCCCTCGGTATGCCGGAAATGAGTCCGAGAGCGCATAACTCAAAAACTGAACCCGACATCCTCGGTACCACTAAAAATGAGTTTGGAAGCGCGAATCTCGAAAACTAGACCCCTATCCTCGGTAACGTCGAAAATGAGTATGGGAGCATGGAACTCAAAAACTGGACCTGGCGCCCTCGATACTGCCAAAAACATGTCGGGAGCACGGAACTCAAAAACTAGACCCGACGACCTCAATACCATCAAAAAAAGTCTGGGAGCTTGAAACTCAAAAACTACACGCAACGCCCTCGGTAACACCAAAAATGTGTTCGGGAGCGCGGAGCTCAAAAATTGGAGACGGCGCCCTCGATACTACCGAAAATGAGTTCAGGAGCGAGGAACTCGAAAACTAGTTCTCGCCCTCTCGGTACTGCCGTAGTCCGGAGCGTGGAACTCCAACATTGGAACGACGCTCTCGGTATCGTCGAAAATGAGTCCATGAGCGCAGACTCAAAAATTAGATCATGCGCCCATAGTACCGCTGAAAATGAGTCCGGGAGCGAGAAGTTAAATAATGGAAACCGCGACCTCGGTAAGGTCAAAAATATGTTCGATAGCGCGAACTTGAAAATTGGACCTGATGTCCCCAGTAACGCTGAAAATGAGTCCGGGAGCACGAAATCAAAAATCAAAACCCAGTGCCCTCAGCATTGCCGAAAATGATTCTTGGAGCGTGAAATTCGAAAACTGCTCCTGACACACTCGATACCGTAAAAAATGAGTTCGGGAGTGCGAAGCTCCAAAACTGCACTCGACGCTCTTGGGACCGTCAGAAATGAGTCCAGGGGCGTGAAACATTAAAAGTGAAACCAGCACAGTCGGTATCCTAAAAAATGGGCACAGGAGGGCGGAACTCGCAAACTATACACGACAATGTCAATATAGCCGAAAGGAATCCGAAAGCGTGGTACTCCAAAACTGGACCCAACACCCTCATTACAACTGAAAACTGAGTTTGAAAGCGAAGAAATAAAAAATAAGACCCAACGCCCTCGGCGTTGCCAAAAATGAGCTCCAGAGCGCGAAACTCAAAAACTACACCCAACGCTCTCGTTACCGTCAAAAATGAGTTTAGGAGAGCGAATCTCGAGAACTAGACCTGGTGCACTCAGTACCGCTAGAAATGAGTTTGGGAGCGCGGAAGTCGAAAATTAGACCTCGTGCCCTCAGTACCGACGAAAATGAGTCTGGTAGCGCGGTACTTGAAAATTTAATTTGACGATCTCGCCAGCAATGAAAGTCGATCCGGGAGCGCGAAACTCGAAAACTGGTCCCCGTGGCCCACCGTATCGTCGAAAATGAGTATGGAAGAGTAGAACTCGAATACTAGACCCAACGACCTCGGTCCTGCCAAAAATAAGTTCGAGAGCGCGAAACTCAAAAATTGTTCCTAACGGCCTCCGTATGGTCGAAAATGCGTCCAGGAGCGTGGAACTCGAAAAAACACCTGGCGCGCTCGGTACCATCAAAAAGGAGTCCGGGAGCATGAAAGATGAAAAGTGAACCAGGCGCACTCAGTAATGCCGAAAATGAGTTCGGGAGTGCGAAACTCGAAAACTGCACCCGACGCACTCAGTGCCCCCAAAAACAAGTTTGGGAGTGCGGAACTAAAAAATAGACCGGACACCCTCAATGCCGCCGTAAATTAGTTCGAGAGCACGAAACTCAAAAATTGACCTGACGCCCTCAATACCGTTTAAAATAAATCCGGGAGCGCGGAACTCGCTCCTTCGATATCGCTGAAAACAAGTTCGGGCGCGCGCGGTACTTGAAAATTAGACTCGACGACCTCGGTTCCACCGAAAATGAGTCTGGGTGTGCAAAACTCAAAAATTGGACCCGACGCCCTTAAACCTGCTGAAATTATTCCGAGTGTGCGAAAAAAGAAACCCAGACCCAACGCCCTTGACATTGTCGGAAACGAGTCCGAGTGCGTAGAACTCAAAAACTACACTTCTCGCTCTCGGTACCACCGAAAATGAGTTCGGGAGCGCGAAAATTAATCTAGGAACGCGAAACTCAAAACTGGAACTTGCGCCCTCAGTAGCGCCGAAAACGAGTCTGGTAGCGCTATACTTGAAAACTGGACTCGATGGTCTCGATACCATCGAAAATGGGTCATAGAGCGTGGAACTCGAAAACTGGTCTCCGGCGCCATCCATCTGTCGAAAACGAGTCTGGGAGAGTATAACTCGAAAACTGGACCCGACGCCCTCGGTACCACCGAAAATGATTCCAAGAGCACGAAACTCGAAAATTAGACTTGACGACTTCTGTACCATCGAAAATGAATCCAGGAGCGCGGAACTCAAAAAACACTCGGCGCCCTCAGCACCGTTAAAAATGAGTCTCGGAGAATGAAACATGAAAAGTGGACCACGTGCCCTCATCATTGCCGAAAATGAGTCCGGGAATGCGGAACTCGAAAACCGCACAAAACATGAAAAGTGGACCTGGTTACCTTGGTACTGCCGGAAATGATCCCGAGAGCACAAAATATGAAAATCAAACCCGACACCCTCGGTATGGCCGAAAACGAGTTCGGGAGCGCAAAACATGAAAACTAGATATGGCACCCTCGTATCGTCGAAAATGAGTCCGGGAGTGCAAAACATAAAAACTGGGCCCCACGCCCTCGGTTACTCCGAAAACGAGTCCGAGAGAGCAAAAAATGAAAAGTTGGCCCAGCGCCCTCAGTACCGCCAATAAAAGAGTTCGGGAGCGCAAAACATGAAAACTAGTCCCAACGCCCTCGGTACCGTCGAAAATGAGTCTGGGAGCGTAAAACATCAAAAGTGGACGCGCCCTCGGTACCGCCAAAAATGTGTTCGAGAGCGCAAAACATGAAAAGTGGACGAGGCGTCCTCGGTACCGCCGAAAATGAGTCCGGGAGAGCAAAACATGAAAAGTGGGCTAGGTGACCTCGGTACCGTCGAAAACGAGTACGAGAGCGCAAAACATGAAAACTGGACTTGACGCCCTCAATACCGCCAAAAATAAGTCCGGGAGCGTAAAACATGAAAGGTGGACGAGGTTCCCAAGGTACCGCCGAAAATGAGTTCGGGAGCGCAAAACATGAAAATTGGACCCGACGCCCTTGGTACTGTCGAAAATGAGTCAAGGAGCACAAAACATGAAAACTAGATCTGACACCCTCGGTACCGTCTGAAATAGATTCGAAAGCACAAAACATGAAAACTAGACCCAACGCCCTCGGTATCACCGAAAACTAGTTCGACCCAACCCTAGAGAGTGAGTGAGAAGCTTTTTCAACTGATTGATCTCAACAAGTGTTGAGAACTCGGTACACACACCCCTTTAATCCCAATTATAGTGAATTAGAGAGTTCCAGATCAAGGAAAGGATAGAGGTAAGTATTGGAATCAAAGTTGAGAGCTTGAAGTGTAATTGTGTTTATTTGTAAAGTCAATTCTCAGAGTTTCAATATTGTTCATTGCATTTTCACATTTTCACATTTTCCTCTTGTAATTGTGTTTATTTGTAAACTCCAAATTGACTCAAATTTATTTTTAAAAATTCTTTATTTTTTATAGTATTTTCTATGTAAAAACATTTCAGTTTTAAGAATTTTACTATACTGAAACAATTTAAAATCAAAAGGATATTATTTATTTTTTCTATTTGACCAAACTTTGACTTGCTATTTTGGCTATTATAAAAATTCTAAAAATCTAAATAAAATTGTGAATAATAGCCAATTATTTTTGTAAGTGATTTTCTATAAAAATAAAGAGAGTTATAAATAAAAATAAATCCACCTTTGTAATTGAAGATAATGATAAAATGTATTATCTCATTAATAAAAGTCAATAATAATGCAATAATTCTTTTGTATTTTAGAGGTGATTAAATAAGCTCACACAAGGGGTGTATGGCAGCAAGGTATTTTTGCACAAGTAATGCAACACTCAGAACAATTAGTCAATAACAGTTAGGACAAGAACATCCTGACACCTGCCAAGAAAACAATTGAGACTGCAACATCAACACAACAAGTGTGTTGACTTTAAAAAAAAAAAGAACATTATGATGTCTGAAGAAGTGACATCATGATGATGAGATTGATGATTCGATCATCAATGCACCAGCTACCTCCTAAGGCTGATGGTGCATAGATATGGGATTGATCTGTTTATAAATCCATAATCTGACCAGATGAGAAGAGTTGAGCTGAACTGTCTAGAAATTCACTCTTTAACGAACTTGTCTCAATATTAGACTAGCTAAGTGCTCCGAGTCTAATTTTGTGTACAAGGTAACCCTGAATCTATAAATCGACCAAATGTTTAGAATTCATGGTTTGGAAGATCAAGTAAGACAACTGTAGGGACTCTGTCCACTGTCTACTGATTCTGTGTCTTGAACAACTGTTCATGACTTGACACGCTAGCAAAACTAAACTGATCTATTTATAAGTTTGTCTTCTAGTCCATGAGATCAAACTGACATGTTTATAAGTTCATCTCCTAAGTCATAAGATTGAACTGATCTGTTTGTAAGTTCATCTTCTAAAATAGTGAAATTGAACCGATCTGTTTGTAGGTTCATTCACTAACACACCCGCCTCAATATTGAACTGGCTTAGCGTTTCATGTTTAACTTTGTATGTAGAAGTGTTCCTAGGTTTATGAATCCGCTCAGTGCTTGAAATTCATGATCTAGAAGATCAGTAAGATGTGTATGTGGGTCATATCTACTAATCTTTTGATTCACCAACCATAAGATCAACTGGCTTAACGTTTCAGGTTGTATTTTGTGTGATTGGTCATTGACTAGTTAAGATTGAACTGATCTGTTTGTAGGTTCATCTTCTAGATCAATTAAGATTGAGTCGATCTATTTGTAGACTCATCTTCTATCGCTCCGTAGAGCTTGATCTGATCTGTTTGTAAGATCGTCTCTCGGAGTTGCTAAGATTGAACTGATCTGTTTGTAAGTTCATCTGATCTGTTTATAAGTTCATTTCCTACCGACCTACTTTTACTACTCGAGTGAACTAATCAGTTAGTAAGTTCATATGTACCCATGTTATCTGTAATCAATGAACTGACCTGTTAGTAAGTTCATATGTACCCCTGTTATCTGTTAGTAAGTTCATCCGTATCTCTTTATCTGTAATCTGTGAACTGATCTGTAAGTAAGTTCATCTTCTACTGCATTTGCCTCTACTTTGAATTGAACTGCTCTGTTTGTAGGATCATTTCTTCTATTTTTGAATCTGAACTGATCTGTTTGTAAGTTCATTTTCATCTGTTTCTAAACCCGAACTGATATGTTGGTAAGTTCGTATGTTAACTCGATGTAAGTTGAATCGATCTATTTGTAGATTCAATTTACATTGTAGCCTAAATATAAAACTGATCTGTTGGTAAGTTCATCTTCTGCCATTCCTGCCTCACTTGACTGATCCGACTATAAGTCCAGGGTGTTTCGTAGTGATTATGATCACTTGACCATTTGACCACTTGACTATCATTTAGCTATAATATTTTGCTTCCCCTTTCGAGATCCAGAGGTGCCTCGAGGTTAATAGCCCAGGGTAATTAACGGTGGAGACTTACGCCCATTAAAATCTAAAAGGATCCCCAATTATTAAAAAAACCCTAAATGTACATCCCAATTACTCCTAATTATCTCTTTTATAAGATTTTTAATTAACGCTTTGATATGAATATTCTACGATACTAATTTTTCATAAAAT